>CM042694.1:313524044-314981254 GCA_023614405.1 Avena insularis | reverse complement strand
TCCTCCCTGAGTTCGATAAACCTTGGGTGATCCAATTAAGGGAAACTTGCTGTTTTTCTACAAACCTTTGCACTTGGAGGCCCAACAACTGTCTACAAGAATAGAAGTTCGTAGACATCAAGCTATTTTCAGGCGTCGTTGCCGAGGAGGTAAGGTAAAAGGTACTCACATCCTCCGGTGTGAGTGCTCGAAGTTATTTCCTTTAGATTCTGCAATTTTGTCTCTTTGTTTCTTGTTTTCACTAGTTAGGCTTAATGGAAAACAACAACAAAATGAGAGAGCTTTTTAGTATTTTTCCTAATGTAGAACATGAATTGTCTGAAAAGAAAATTAAAAAAACCAAGGAACTTTCTTTGCATGCTAATAGCAATGTTATTAGTATGAATCTTTTGAACACCCTTGTTACTAATGCTATGGAAACGTCTAAGCATGGGGAAGTTAGTTTTTATGACGATCTTTTTAGTTCCCCAACTT
This sequence comes from Avena insularis, assembly GCA_023614405.1. Classification (NCBI taxonomy): domain Eukaryota; kingdom Viridiplantae; phylum Streptophyta; class Magnoliopsida; order Poales; family Poaceae; genus Avena; species Avena insularis. The sequence continues at coordinate 314,980,780 of CM042694.1, read as the reverse complement.
TAAAGAAGAAAATTTGCTCTAATGATACTTTATCTCCCATATGTGGTAATTCTAATGATACTTGTGATTTTTTAAATCCACATACTGAAAGCATCTCTTTAAAATACCTATAAAAATTGTTGAACGTGTTATGAACAACTATTATTTGGGAGATGGAACTGTCCATCCTGGTGATCATTTACTCTTTATACATGAATTATGCGAGTTGTTCAAGTGTGCAGGAATTTCAATGAACCAAGTTAAGAGGAATCTATTCCCCTTGTCACTCAAAGGAAAATCAAGGGAGTGGCATGAGCTACTAGATGATCCTCATCATTTGGAGTGGAAGGAACTTGAATCTCTCTTTTACTCTAAATTTTATCCTCCTCATGAAATTCATAAACATAGGGATTACATTTATAATTTTCATCCACATGATGGAGAAAGTATTGCCCAAGCATGGGGGAGATTGAAGTCACTAATTCTCAAATGTCCCATTCATGAGCTCCCCAGTAATATTGTAATTAATAATTTCTATGCAAGGCTTTCAGGACATTACAAGGACTATCTAGATACTTGTTTAGAGGGATCCTTCACAAGTAAGGAGGTCAAAGCTAAGTGGGATCTTCTTGAAACAATTCAAAGCAATACCGAAGATTGGGATAACAATAAAGGTAAAGAACCGGGTATGAACTATGAGTATGATTGCATTAAGTATTTCGCTGAAACTGCTGATTTTCAAGAGCTTAGTGCTAAATATGGTCTTGATCCTCAAATTCTTGTTCATTGTTATAGAACCTTTGCTTCTCATATTAATGCTCCTAAAGAAAAATGGGACATGTATCATGAGCCTTATAAAGACACTTGCATGGAAAATGAAATTATTATTAATGATAGCAATAAACATGCTCAAACCTCTGAAAGTACTACTTCTTATAAGCATGTTAATTTTTGTGGAATACATAGACCTTGTGAGAAGAATCAAATTGGAGAAGAATATTGTATCACCCACAGGAATGAAAAAACTAGAACATGGTATAGGGCTCTAAATGACCTTGGTAAAAAAGTTTGTGCCCTCTATCCTTTTATTTGTGAACTTTGCTTTGAAGTGGGTCATTTCAATTTTCAATGCTCAGGCCATAATAATAGCCCTTCTAATCCAATGAGTATTGTAGGTTTGTATTGTGATGACGTGATCACTCCTAATCAACATGATGAACTTATATTATTTTTGGGGTGTGAAGAATTATCAAGAAAAACTTCTTTGGTAGATATGAGTGCTTTTCGTATGAATAATGTCCTGCATGGTTGTCATCTTTATTGTGTTGATAATTGTCACCCGAATACTTACATACAAAATATTATAAATGATGAGATTTTACCAAAATATGACAGGACTAATATGTGTTTTGGCCTTATTAATGAAAAGGAGGAATCCTCCAAAGTTTCTTCTATTGTCTAACAATGAACCAGGGTATATGGAGAAGCTTCCTTTCAAGCCTCTCCCTCCTAAAGAGAAGAAGAAAAAGAAGAAAAGGAGGTGTAAAAGGAGAGAGGAAACGGTATTTTCCCTAAGCATGTTGCTCCTATTATATTTTTGATGCGTCTGAACTCGATGATGTTCCTATGCCTATTACCTATAGTAGTGATCATGATTGGGAAAAGCACACTACCTTTGATATTGAAAATCTCTTTGGTACCAATTCTGAAAATGATGATATTAATAATTGCTATACTATTAGTGTTATCCATGATCCTTTCAATGATGATACAAATGAACACACTTTGGAGGATAACTATTCTATTGCTTATGATGATACTATACCTCCAATATATGATGATTGCAATGAAGATTATGATATTTTCAGTCCACCTACTATTGAGGAGGAAATTAATTATGATTACAATATGCCTCCTATATTTGATGATTATGGTGATGAAAATAATAATGATAGCTATTTTGTTAAATTTGCTCCCGCTACAATCAATAAGAATGACTATGATTATGTGGGGAGTATTAATTATTTTATGCATGTGGCTCATGAGAAAAATATTTCTTGTGATAGTTATATTGTTAATTTTATTCATGTTTCTACTGAAAGTTATTATGAGAGAGGGAAACATGGGCTTATGCATGTCAATAATATTAAGTTTCCCCTCTTTATGTTGAAAGTTTTGAAGTTGCGCTTGTTTTGCTTTCCTATGCTTGTTCCTTTGTGCATTCATGACTTGTTTATTTACAAGACTCCTATGCATAGGAAGTGGGTTAGACTTAAATGTGCTTCGAATTTGCTTCTTGATGCTCTCTTTTACTTCAATTCATATTTCGTATGTGAGCATCTTCTCAAACTATCATGCCTAACTTAAAGGCGTTAAAGAAAAGTACTTATTGGGAGATAACCCAAAAGTTTAGATGAGTCTTGGAAGTTATTACTTCAATAATAACCACTCCTTATCCTTTTTATTTGCTTTTTGTGCTAAGAGTAACTTCTAATGAGAGAGAAGTAATGATTGGGAAAGTTGCTGTCCCGAAATAGATTTTTGTGCTTTACCATAAAAATTCATGTAAAATCTCTATATGTCCTTGTGATGCGTGAATTTTTGTGCTTCTGACCCAGGTTGTTATCTAACTTTTGTTAGTTCAACACTTTTCGATTTGAGCAACATAAGGTCTTCGAAAAAATTCGTCTTTACCTGCTGGTCTGTTTTGACAGATTTTTGCCATTATTTGCATTTGCTTCTTGTTTGTTCCTTTTCTGAGTTCTTTGGGGGAATTGAGCTTTTTCAGGGAAGTGCTACAGTAGCTAGTATTCTAATGGAAGTTTTATTTCTGTTGGAACTGAACCTAAATACTTATTATCTTGAGTGCACTAATGTTGCTAATAAAGAATGTGTGAAGTTTTGTATGAAGGAAAAATTTCAGGTATATAGAAGGAATGAGTAATGAGATGAAGGATGGACTAAAGCTCAAGCTTGGGGATGCCACGCGTGTCACCCCAAGAAATATCCAAGAATTACAAGCGTCAAATCTTGGGGATTCCCAAGGCATCCCCTTCTTCATCAATAAAAATCCCAGGTTTCTTCCAAACGCTTCATTTTTATTGTTTCATGCACAGTTGTGTTGTTCTTGGAGCGTCTTCTTTTTTGTTTTTGTTTTGGTTTTTCGTTTGCTTTGTTTTCTTAGTTTGCTGAATAAATTGGTTGGACCCACTCTTTCATACATTGGTTTTCAATAGTTTGGTTTGGATTGGAAAGGAGTAGGAAAGTTCATGCTTAATTGGTAAAGAGAGCTTGTTTTTGATTGTGGCCTATGCTTTGTCATTCCATGCTTGATATTGTTTTGGCTTTAGGCTTAGTATTCTTTGCTGTAGCATAACATGTTATAAACAATTGAGATTACTTAATGTGCCTTGAAAGAATCATGCATTATTTTAGCATATTAAAGCATAGTATTGTGGTATTCTCCTTTGATGCTTTCTTCGGGTTGACTTGGCGCATGCTCACACCATGTTATAACTATCCCAAGTCACCATAGCCTTGATGATCCTTTAGTTTTCAACTTGTAGTATCACTTTATGCTTTGATTAATGATGTTTTGTCGCTCTACATGATTATGGCCATTATTTCTCTCTTAATTTGTCGCTCCCAGTCTTTTGCTAGCCTTCGTAACCAAGTATGAGTTCCACTCATGCATCCAACTCCTAAAATCAAGTTATTCCAAAGAGTCCACCATACCTACCTACTAGCATATGCTATTCCAAGTATATTCATGTTTTTATCTACCTTCCGAATTAAACTTGTTATGAGAAAACTAGTGATTAAAGATCTCACGAACTTGATGGCACACTTTACTTTTCTTGACCCTAATAAACTTGAACCATTGTGTCATCTATGTTGTATATGCTTGCACTTATATGTTGGGGATTAGCAGAACCATGCTGTCATGGGGAACACTTTCAACATTGCACTTGTACTTTGTACCTAGTTGATATCATGCTCTTTTGTCTATGGATGTCGTCGGTGTGAAATGAAAGGGAGCTTGTAAGTCCATGGAGTTATGTATGTGTGTTAGAAAGCACTGGCAGCGGTCTAATCCATGCCTAATCATGGTGGAAACCTGCAGCGTAACCATAATGATATGTCTATAAAGCATTCTTCTTATAAAAAAAGAGTCAGATATTGAGAAAAAAGAGAAAAAAAGAGATATGAGAAAAGAGGAAAGAGAGAAAAAGGCACCATTTTCCCATGGTAAATAAGAAGATTGTTGAGATTCTCGTTGTCTGCTTGCCTTGTCATTTTGATATGGGGATTCTTCCGTATCATCGGGCATGGGGTACCCCGTTGGCGGTTCTCTATGATACACATGTACTTACTATGACAAGAACTTACCGATAACTAAACTTGAGTAGCATGAGGAGCGACCCTCGTATTCAAGGGACATGAGATTTCCAACTTATACTTCGTCAAGCATATACACCATAGTTTGTTCACTTTAACCTTAATCACTTCAAGATGCTTATGATAGGGGCAATGAGACCTGAAAGCTAATAAGTACCATAATTTTTGGAAGCTCTTTATGAGACTTGAATCCCTGCTTCCTTCTATGAAGGGCCTTTCTTTTACTTTTATGTTGAGTCTCCATCTTCTATCTTTATGCACCTACTTTGAGAGCATAGTGGCCATTCTTAGTTCTATGTGCATTGTCCCAAGACTTGTTGATTGATGCATAGCTTTGATATTGCTTGTTCTATACTATTTGTATCTAGTCACTCTTATGAAATTTGAAGGTGTCCTATGCATTTATGTTTGCTACTCTATGAGGGACAAGCTGAATGCCACTATGCTATGTTTTCCTTATGTGAAACAAACAAACGTTTTGCAAAGCATTGTTATTCATGAATCTTTTGTTTGTATCCTTTCATGTTGCAACATAGTTGCTTTGTCTTATTGTTAGAACTTTATCTTTCATGTTAAGATTAAAGTACTATGATCCCAGCTATCATTATTTTACAAATACTTTGATCAAGTTTATGATGGTGCATGTCACTTCAAAAATTATTCTTTCTTTTATCACTTACCTACTCGAGGACAAGCAGGAGTTAAGCTTGGGGATGTTGATATGTTGCTAACGTATCCATAATTTTTGATGTTCCATGCTTGGTTTTATTTACTTTCTTATGTTTTTTCCACACTTTGGAGTATTTTTATACACTTTCTTGGACTAACCTATTAACAAGATGCCATAGTGTCAGTTGCCTGTTTTCTACTGTTTTTGGTTCCAGGAAAGTCAGAAAAATCAATATTCACGGAATTGGACTGGACAAAAGCCAAAGTTGATATTTTACAGGAAGACTCACGGAGCCAGAAGACGAGACGGAGAGGGTCCACAGGGTGGCCACACCATTTGGTGGCGCGGGCTAGCCCTGGCAGCGCCACCAGGTGGTGTGGGCCCCTTGGCCGCCCACCGACCTTGGCTCTTCGCCTATAAGATGCCTCCCGATGCAAAAACCCTAAATCATCACACCTCCACCCACGAATTTGCAGCCACCAAAGCCACGTTTTTGCCTCCCCCATGGATCCCCTCTCCATGGGGAAGGGCTCCTAAGAAGCCATGAAGGAAGGGTGCTAAGGGGCAGTGCTCCCCTGTGATACCGGCGGTAGGGAAAGAGTCCTCCGCGCGGCCGCCGGCGCCGCCGCCGCTGCCTCTTCACCATCTTCACCACCATATCCATCGTCGTTGCTGACTCCCATGATGAGGAGGGAGTAGTTCTCTCTCGAGGCTAAGGGTTCTACCGGTAGCTATGTGTTCATCTCTCTCTATGCATGATCATATTGTGATCATGGTCTTTGTAATCAAGTAGATCTACCTTGCTACTCAAGTGCTTTAATAGATCTCTGCTCTCCCCATGTGTGTGAAAGTGACAGCTTGCACACCATGGTGTCACTTAGGCTAGAGATTACAAATACTTGTTATGAGTTATATTTGGAGTTGGATGTTTCTATGAAATTGTGGTGTTTGTTGGAACCATCTAGAGCTCAAGGTGACAGTGTGGGGTTATCTAGACGGGGAAAGCGAACTTTGAGGAGTGCTGTTATAGCCCTACCATGGATTAGAGTGTCCAACTAGAGAGTAGTTCAGAGTAGTATCATGAATAGAAGATATTTATATGAGAGTTTTCACTAGCGAAAGTATGATCCCTAGGCCTTGTTTATAAGCATTGAAACACCAATTGCAATTAGATTTGTTACATGTTTGCTTGCTTCCATCTTTATTTTAGATTGCCTTTAGTCTCTTCCCATGTCAACCACACGCCATCAAAGCTCTTTTCTGGCACCGTTACCACTTATAATTATCTATACCACTTTTATTTCACTATATCTTCGCCGAACTAGTGCACCTATACACCTGACAAGTGTATTTGGTGTGTTGGGGACACAAGAGACTTCTTTTATCTTGATTGCAAGGTTGCTTGAGAGGGATACCTTTGACCACTTCCTCCCTGAGTTCGATAAACCTTGGGTGATCCACTTAAGGGAAACTTGCTGCTGTTCTACAAACCTCTGCACTTGGAGACCCAACAACTGTCTACAAGAATAGAAGTTCGTAGACATCACATGTGTGTTCTTTTTAGAAACCACACTAATACACTATATGTCATTGCATGTGTGTTTTTTTCATAAACAACTTGGATGGGTGTTATTTTCATAACTCACTAGATGTCACTGCATGTGTGTCTTTTCATAAACCACATGGATCCACTAGATGTCATTACATGCGTGTTCATTTCATAAACCACATGGATCCACTAGATGTCATTGCATGTGTGTTCTTTTCATTAAACCAATTGGATCCACTATATGTCATAGCATGTGTGTTCTTTTCATAAACCACTTGGATGTGTGTTCTGTTCATAAACCAGTAGATTCACTCCATGAGTATTCATTTTCTAAACCACATGTATCCACTAGATGTCATTTGCATGTGTGTTCTTTTCATAAACAACTTGGATGTGTGTTATTTTCATAAACCACTAGACGTCACTACATGTGTGTTCTTTTCATAAACCACATGGATCCACTAGATGTCATTGCATGTGTGTTCATTTCATAAACCACTTGGATGTGTGTTCTTTTCATAAACCACATGGATTCACTGCATGAGTGTTCTTTTCATAAACCACATGGATCCTATAGATGCCACTAGCATGTGTGTTCTTTTCATAAACCACACTGATACACTAGATGTCATTGCATGTGTGTTCTTTTCATAAACAACTTGGATGTGTGTTATTTTCATAAACTACTAGATGTCACTACATGTGTGTTCTTTTCATAAACCACATGGATCCACTAGATGTCATTGCATTTGTGTTCATTTCATAAACCACATGGATCCACTAGATGTCATTGCATGTGTGTTCTTTTCATTAAACCAATTTGATCCACTATATGTCATTGCATGTGTGTTCTGTTCATAAACTAGTAGAGTCACCCCATGAGTGTTCATTTCATAAACCACATGGATCCACTAGATGTCATTTGCATGTGTGTTCTTTTCATAAACAACTTGGATGTGTGTTAATTTCATAAACCACTAGATGTCATTGCATGTGTGTTCTTTTCATAAACCACATGGATCCACTAGATGTCATTGCATGTGTGTTCTTTTCATTAAACCAATTGTATCCACTAGATGTCATTGCTTGTGTGTTCTTTTCATAAACGACTAGGATGTGTGTTCTTTTCATAAACTAGTAGTCACTCCATGAGTGTTCATTTCATAAACCACATGGATCCACTAGATGTCATTGCATGTGTGTTCTTTTCGTAAACAACTTGATGTGTGTTATTTTCATAAACCACTAGATGTCACTTCATGTGTGTTCTTTTCATAAACCACATGGATCCTATAGATGTCATTGCATGTGTGTTCATTTCATAAACCACATGGATCCACTAAATGTCATTTAATGTGTGTTAATTTCATAAACCACATGGATCCACTAGACGTCATTGGATGTGTGTTCTTTTCATTAAACCAATTTGATCCACTAGATGTCATTGCATGCGTGTTCCTTTCATAAACCACATGGATCCACTAGATGTCATTGCATGTATGTTCTTTTCATTAAACCAATTGGATCCACTAGATGACATTTCATGTGTGTTCTTTTCCTAAACCAATTGGATGTGTGTTCTGTTCATAAACACGTAGAGCCACTCCATTACTGTTCATTTCATAAACCACATGGATCTACTAGATGTCATTTGCATGTGTGTTCATTTCATAAACCACTTGGATGTGTGTTCTTTTCATAAACCAGTAGACTAACTCCACGAGTTTTCATTTATTAAACCACATGGATCCTCTAGATGTCATTGCATGAGTGTTCTTTTCATAAACCACATGGATCCTCTAGATGCCACTTGCATGTGTGTTCTTTTCATAAACCACAATGATATACTAGATGTCATTCCATGTGTGTTCTTTTCATAAACAACTTGGATGTGTGTTATTTTCATAAACCACGTGGATCCACTAGATGTCATTGCATGTGTGTTCATTTGATAAACTACATGGATCCACTAGATGTCACTGCATCTGTGTTCTTTTCATTAAACCAATTGGATCCACTAGATATCATTGCATGTCTGTTCTTTTCATAAACAACTTGGATATGTGTTATATTCATAAACCAGTAGATGTCATTGCATGTGTGTTCATTTCGTAAACTACATGGATCCACTAGATGTCATTGCATATGTGTTCTTTTCATTAAACAATTGGATCCACTAGTTGCATGTGTGTTCTTTTCATAAACCACTTGGATGTGTGTTCTATTCATAAACTAGTAGAGCCACTCCATGGGTGTTCATTTCATAAACCACATGGATCCACTAGATGTCATTTGCATGTGTGTTCATTTCATAAACAACTTGGATGTGTGTTCTTTTCATAAACCAGTAGAGTAACTCCATGAATGTTCATTTTATAAACCACATGGATCCACTAGATGTCATTGCATGAGTGTTCTTTTCATAAACCACATGGATCCTCTAGATGCCACTTCCATGGGTGTTCTTTTCGTAAACCACACTGATATACTAGATGTCATTACATGTGTGTTCTTTTCATAAACAACTTGGATGTGTGATATTTTCATAAACCACTAGATGTCACTTCATATGTGTTCTTTTCATAAACCAATTGGATCCACTAGATGTCATTGCATGTGTGTTCATTTCATAAACCACATGGATCCACTAGTTGTCATTGCATGTGTGTTCTTTTCATAAACCACTTGCATGTGTGTTATTTTCATAAACCACTAGATGTCACTTCATGTGTATTATTTTCATAAACCACATGGATCCACTAGATGTCATTGCATGTGTGTTCATTTCATAAACCACTTGGATGTGTGTTCTTTTCATAAACCACATGGATTCACTGCATGAGTGTTCTTTCAATAAACCACATGGATCCTTTAGATGCAACTTGCATGTGTGTTCTTTTTAGAAACCACACTGATACACTATATGTCATTGCATGTGTGGTCTTCTCATAAACAACTTGGATGGTTGTTATTTTCATAAACCACTAGATTTCATTGCATGTGTGTTCTTTTCATAAACCACATGGATCCACTAGATGTCATTGCATGCGTGTTCATTTCATAAACCACATGGATCCACTAGATGTCATCGCATGTGTGTTCTTTTCATTAAACCAATTGGATCAACTAGATGTCATAGCATGTGTGTTCTTTTCATAAACCACTTGGATGTTTGTTCTGTTCATAAATCAGTAGAGTCGAGTATTCATTTGATAAACCACATGGATCCACTAGATGTCATTTGCATGCGTGTTCTTTTCATAAACAACTTGGATGTGTGTTATTTTCATAAACCACTAGATGTCACTACATGTGTGTTCTTTTCATAAACCACATGGATCCACTAGATGTCATTGCATGTGTGTTCATTTCATAAACCACTTGGATGTGTGTTCTTTTCCTAAACCACATCGATTCACTACATGAGTGTTCTTTTCATAAACCACATTGATCCTATAGATGCCACTTGCATGTGTGTTCTTTTCATAAACTACACCGATACACTAGATGTGATTACATGTGTGTTCTTTTCATTAAGAACTTGGATGTGTGTTATTTTCATAAACCACTAGATGTCACTACATCTGTGTTCTTTTCATAAACCACATGGATCCACTAGATGTCATTGCATTTGTGTTCATTTCATAAATCACATGGATCGACTAGATGTTATTGCATGTGTGTTCTTTTCATTAAACCAATTGGATCCACTACATGTCATTGCATGTGTGTTCTCTTGATAAACCACTTGGATGTGTGTTCTGTTCATAAACTAATAGAGTCACCCCATGTGTGTTCATTTCATAAACCACATGGATCCACTAGATGTCATTTGCATGTTTGTTCTTTGCATAAACAACTTGGATGTTTGTTATTTTCATAAACCACTAGATGTCATTGCATGTGCGTTCTTTTCATAAACCACATGGATCCACTAGATGTCATTGCATGTGTGTTCTTTTCATTTAACCAATTGGATCCACTACATGTCATTGCTTGTTTGTTCTTTTCATAAACGACTAGGATGTGTGTTCTTTTCATAAACCAGTAGAGTCACTCCATTAGTGTTCATTTCATAAACCACATGGATCCACTAGATGTCATTGCATGTGTGTTCTTTTCGTAAACAACTTGATGTGTGTTATTTTCATATACCATTAGATGTCACTTCATGTGTGTTCTTTTCATAAACCACTTGGATATGTGTTCTTTTCATAAACCACAAGGATTCACTGCATGAGTGTTCTTTTCAAACACCACATGGATCCTCTAGATGCCACTTGCATGTGTGTTCTTTTCATAAACCACACTATTACACTATATGTCATTGCATGTGTGTTCTTTCCATAAACAACTTGGATGTGTGTTATTTTCATAAACCACTAGATGTCACTTCATATGTGTTCTTTTCATAAACCACTTGGATCCTCTAGATGTCATTGCATGTGTGTTCATTTCATAAACCACATGGATCCACTAGATGTCATTGCATGTGTGTTCATTTCATAAACCACATGGATCCACTAGATGTCATTGCATGTCTGTTCTTTTCATTAAACCAATTGGATCCACTAGATGTCATTGCATGTGTGTTCTTTTCCTAAACCACTTGGATGTGTGTTCTGTTCATAAACACGTAGAGCCACTCCATGAGTGTTCATTTCATAAACCACATGGATCCACTAGATGTCATTGCATGTGTGTTTTTTTCGTAAACAACTTGATGTGTGTTATTTTCATAAACCACATGGATCCACTAGATGTCATTGCATGTGTGTTCATTTCATAAACCACTTGGATGTGTGTTCTTTTCATAAACCACATGGATTAACTGCATGAGTGTTCTTTTTATAAACCACATGGATCCTCTAGATGCCACTTGCATGTGTGTTCTTTTCATAAACCACATTGATACACTAGTTGTCATTGCACATGTGTTCTTTTCATAAAAAACTTGGATGTGTGTTCATTTCATAAACCACATAGATCCACTAGATGTCATTTGCATGTGTGTTCTTTTCATTAAGCCAATTGAATCCACTAGATGTCATGACATGTGTGTTCTTTTCATTAAACCAATTGGATCCACTATATGTCATTGCATGTGTGTTATTTTCATTAAAATAATTGGATCCACTAGATGTCATTGCATGTGTGTTCCTTTCATAAACCACTTGGATGTGTGTTATGTTAATAAACTAGTAGAGCCACTTCATGAGTGTTCATTTCATAAACCACATGGATCCACTAGATGTCATTTACATGTGTGTTCATTTTATAAACCACTTGGATGTGTGTTCTTTTCATAAACTAGTAGGGTAACTCCAAGAGTGTTCATTTTATAAAACACATGGATCCACTAGATGTCATTGCATGAGTGTTATTTTCATAAACCACATGGATCCTTTAGAGGCCACTTGCATGTGTGTTCTTTTCATAAACCACACTGATATACCTGATGTCATTGAATGTCTTTTCTTTTCATAAACAACTTGGATGTGTGTTATTTTCATAAAGCACTAGATTTCATAGCATGTGTGTTCTTTTCATAAACCACGTGGATCCACTAGATGTCATTGCATGTGTGTTCATTTCATAAACAACATGGATCCACTAGATGTCATTGCATGTGTGTTCTTTTCATTAAACCAGTTGGATCCACTAGATGTCATTGCTTGTGTGTTCTTTTCATAAACCACTTGAATGTGTATTATGTTCATAAACTAATAGATTCACTACATGAGTGCTCATTTGATAAACCACATGAATACACTAGATGTTATTTGCATGTGTTTTATTTTCATTAAACCAATTGGATCCACTAGACGTCATTGCATGTGTGTTCATTTCATAAACCACATGGATCCACTAGATGTCACTACATGTGTGTTCTTTTCATAAACCACATGGATCCACTAGATGTCCTTGCATGTGTGTTCATTTCATAAACCACTTGGATGTGTGTGCTTTTCATAAACCACATGGATTCACTGCATGAGTGTTCTTTTCATAAACCACATGGATCCTCTAGATGCCACTTGTATGTGTGTTCTTTTCATAAACCACACTGATACACTATATGTCATTACATGTGTGTTCTTTTCATAAACAACTTGGACGTGTGTTATTTTCATAAACCACTAGATGTCACTACATGTGTGTTCTTTTCATAAACGACAAGGATCCACTAGATGTCATTTCATGTGTGTTCATTTCATAAACCACATGGATCCACTAGATGTCATTATATGTGTGTTCTTTTTATTAAACTAATTGGATCCACTAGATGTCATTACATGTGTGTTCTTTTCATTAAACCAATTGGATCCACTAGATGTCATTGCTTGTGTGTTGTTTTCATAAACCACTTGGATGTGTGTTCTTTTCATAAACTAGTAGAGTCACTCCATGAGTGTACATTTCATAAACCACATGTATCCACAAGATGTCATTGCATGTGTGTTCTTTTCATTAAACAACTTAGATGTGTGTTATTTTCATAAACCACTAGATGTCACCCATGTGACATCTTTTCATAAACCACATGGATCCACTTGATGTCATTGCATGAGTGTTCTTTTCATAAACCACATGGATCCTCTAGATGCCACTTGCATGTGTGTTCTTTTCATAAACCATATTGATATACTAGATGTCATTGCATGTGTATTCTTTTCATAAACCACACTAATATACTAGATGTCATTGCATGTGTGTTCTTTTCATAAACTACTTGGATGTGTGTTATTTTCATAAACCACTAGATGTCACTACATGTGTGTTCTTTTCATAAACCATGTGGATCCACTAGATGTCATTGCATGTGTGTTCATTTGATAAACCACATGGATCCACTAGATTTCATTGCATCTGTGTTCTTTTCATTAAACCAATTAGATCCACTAGATATCATTGCATGTGTGTTCTTGTCATAAACAACTTGGATGTGTGTTATTTTCATAAACCACTAGATGTCATTGCATGTGTGTTCTTTTCATAAACCACATGGATCCACTAGATGTCATTGCATGTGTGTTCATTTCATAAACCACATGGATCCACTAGATGTCATTGCATATATCTTCTTTTCATTAAGACAATTGGATCCACTAGTTGCATGTGTGTTCTTTTCATAAACCACTTGGATGAGTGTTCTATTCATAAACCAGTAGAGCCACTCCAAGGGTGTTCATTTCAAAAACCACATGGATCCACTAGATGTCATTTGCATGTGTGCTCATTTCATAAACCACTTGGATGTGTGTTCTTTTCAGAAACCAGTAGAGTAACTCCATGAATATTCATTTTATAAACCACATGGATCCACTAGATGTCATTGCATGAGTGTTCTTTTCATAAACCACATGGATCCTCTAGATGCCACTTGCATGGGTGTTGTTTTCATAAACCACACTGATATACTAGATGTCATTGCATGTGTGTTCTTTTCATAAACAACTTGGATGTGTGTTATTTTCATAAACCACTAGATGTCACTCCATGTGTGTTCTTTTCATAAACCAGTTGGATCCAGTAGATGTCATTGCATGTTTGTTCTTTTCATTAAACCAATTGGATCCACTAGATGTCATTACATGTGTGTTCTTTTCATAAACCAGTAGAGTCACTCCATGTGTGTTCTTTTCATAAACCACATGGATCCTCTAGATGCCACTTGTATGTGTGTTCTTTTCATAAACCACACTGATACACTATATGTCATTACATGTGTGTTCTTTTCATAAACAACTTGGACGTGTGTTATTTTCATAAACCACTAGATGTCACTACATGTGTGTTCTTTTCATAAACGACAAGGATCCACTAGATGTCATTTCATGTGTGTTCATTTCATAAACCACATGGATCCACTAGATGTCATTATATGTGTGTTCTTTTTATTAAACTAATTGGATCCACTAGATGTCATTACATGTGTGTTCTTTTCATTAAACCAATTGGATCCACTAGATGTCATTGCTTGTGTGTTGTTTTCATAAACCACTTGGATGTGTGTTCTTTTCATAAACTAGTAGAGTCACTCCATGAGTGTACATTTCATAAACCACATGTATCAACTAGATGTCATTGCATGTGTGTTCTTTTCATTAAACAACTTAGATGTGTGTTATTTTCATAAACCACTAGATGTCACCGATGTGACATCTTTTCATAAACCACATGGATCCACTTGATGTCATTGCATGAGTGTTCTTTTCATAAACCACATGGATCCTCTAGATGCCACTTGCATGTGTGTTCTTTTCATAAACCATATTGATATACTAGATGTCATTGCATGTGTATTCTTTTCATAAACCACACTAATATACTAGATGTCATTGCATGTGTGTTCTTTTCATAAACTACTTGGATGTGTGTTATTTTCATAAACCACTAGATGTCACTACATGTGTGTTCTTTTCATAAACCATGTGGATCCACTAGATGTCATTGCATGTGTGTTCATTTGATAAACCACATGGATCCACTAGATGTCATTGCATCTGTGTTCTTTTCATTAAACCAATTAGATCCACTAGATATCATTGCATGTGTGTTCTTGTCATAAACAACTTGGATGTGTGTTATTTTCATAAACCACTAGATGTCATTGCATGTGTGTTCTTTTCATAAACCACATGGATCCACTAGATGTCATTGCATGTGTGTTCATTTCATAAACCACATGGATCCACTAGATGTCATTGCATATATCTTCTTTTCATTAAGACAATTGGATCCACTAGTTGCATGTGTGTTCTTTTCATAAACCACTTGGATGAGTGTTCTATTCATAAACCAGTAGAGCCACTCCAAGGGTGTTCATTTCAAAAACCACATGGATCCACTAGATGTCATTTGCATGTGTGCTCATTTCATAAACCACTTGGATGTGTGTTCTTTTCAGAAACCAGTAGAGTAACTCCATGAATATTCATTTTATAAACCACATGGATCCACTAGATGTCATTGCATGAGTGTTCTTTTCATAAACCACATGGATCCTCTAGATGCCACTTGCATGGGTGTTGTTTTCATAAACCACACTGATATACTAGATGTCATTGCATGTGTGTTCTTTTCATAAACAACTTGGATGTGTGTTATTTTCATAAACCACTAGATGTCACTCCATGTGTGTTCTTTTCATAAACCAGTTGGATCCAGTAGATGTCATTGCATGTTTGTTCTTTTCATTAAACCAATTGGATCCACTAGATGTCATTACATGTGTGTTCTTTTCATAAACCAGTAGAGTCACTCCATGTGTGTTCTTTTCATAAACCACATGGATCCTCTAGATGCCACTTGTATGTGTGTTCTTTTCATAAACCACACTGATACACTATATGTCATTACATGTGTGTTCTTTTCATAAACAACTTGGACGTGTGTTATTTTCATAAACCACTAGATGTCACTACATGTGTGTTCTTTTCATAAACGACAAGGATCCACTAGATGTCATTTCATGTGTGTTCATTTCATAAACCACATGGATCCACTAGATGTCATTGTATGTGTGTTCTTTTCATTAAACTAATTGGATCCACTAGATGTCATTACATGTGTGTTCTTTTCATTAAACCAATTGGATCCACTAGATGTCATTGCTTGTGTGTTGTTTTCATAAACCACTTGGATGTGTGTTCTTTTCATAAACTAGTAGAGTCACTCCATGAGTGTACATTTCATAAACCACATGTATCAACTAGATGTCATTGCATGTGTGTTCTTTTCATTAAACAACTTAGATGTGTGTTATTTTCATAAACCACTAGATGTCACCCATGTGACATCTTTTCATAAACCACATGGATCCACTCGATGTCATTGCATGAGTGTTCTTTTCATAAACCACATGGATCCTCTAGATGCCACTTGCATGTGTGTTCTTTTCATAAACCACACTGATATACTAGATGTCATTGCATGTGTATTCTTTTCATAAACCACACTAATATACTAGATGTCATTGCATGTGTGTTCTTTTCATAAACTACTTGGATGTGTGTTATTTTCATAAACCACTAGATGTCACTACATGTGTGTTCTTTTCATAAACCATGTGGATCCACTAGATGTCATTGCATGTGTGTTCATTTGATAAACCACATGGATCCACTAGATGTCATTGCATCTGTGTTCTTTTCATTAAACCAATTAGATCCACTAGATATCATTGCATGTGTGTTCTTGTCATAAACAACTTGGATGTGTGTTATTTTCATAAACCACTAGATGTCATTGCATGTGTGTTCTTTTCATAAACCACATGGATCCACTAGATGTCATTTCATGTGTGTTCATTTCATAAACCACATGGATCCACTAGATGTCATTGCATATATCTTCTTTTCATTAAGACAATTGGATCCACTAGTTGCATGTGTGTTCTTTTCATAAACCACTTGGATGAGTGTTCTATTCATATTCCAGTAGAGCCACTCCAAGGGTGTTCATTTCAAAAACCACATGGATCCACTAGATGTCATTTGCATGTGTGCTCATTTCATAAACCACTTGGATGTGTGTTCTTTTTAGAAACCAGTAGAGTAACTCCATGAATGTTCATTTTATAAACCACATGGATCCACTAGATGTCATTGCATGAGTGTTCTTTTCATAAACCACATGGATCCTCTAGATGCCACTTGCATGGGTGTTGTTTTCAAAAACCACACTGATATACTAGATGTCATTGCATGTGTGTTCTTTTCATAAACAACTTGGATGTGTGTTATTTTCATAAACCACTAGATGTCACTCCATGTGTGTTCTTTTCATAAACCAGTTGGATCCAGTAGATGTCATTGCATGTGTGTTCATTTCTTTAAACCAATTGGATCCACTAGATGTCATTACATGTGTGTTTTTTACATAAACCAGTAGAGTCACTCCATGTGTGTTATTTTCATAAACCACTAGATGTCACTGCATGTGTGTTCTTTTCATAAACCACATGGATCCACTAGATGTCATTGCATGTGTGTTCATTTCATAAACCACTTGGATGTGTGTTCTTTTCATAAACCACATGGATTAACTGCATGAGTGTTCTTTTTATAAACCACATGGATCCTCTAGATGCCACTTGCATGTGTGTTGTTTTCATAAACCACACTGATACACTAGATGTCATTGCACGTGTGTTCTTTTCATAAACAATTTGGATGTGTGTTCTTTTCATAAACTAGTAGAGTCACTCAATGAGTGTTCATTTCATAAAACACATGGATCCACTAGATGTCATTTGCATGTGTTTTCTTTTCATTAAACCAATTGGATCCACTAGATGTCATGGCATGTGTGTTCTTTTCATTAAACCAATTGGATCCACTAGATGTCATTGCATGTGTGTTATTTTGATTAAACCAATTGGATCCACTAGATGTCATTGCATGTGTGTTCCTTTGAAAAACCACTTGGATGTGTGTTATGTTCATAAACTAGTAGAGCCACTCCATGATTGTTCATTTCATAAACCACATGGATCCACTAGATGTCATTTGCATGTGTGTTCATTTCATAAACCACTTGGATGTGTGTTCTTTTCATAAACCAGTAGAGTAACTCCAAGAGTGTTCATTTTATAAACCACATGGATCCACTAGATGTCATTGCATGAGTGTTCTTTTCATAAACCACATGGATCCTCTAGAAGCCACTTGCATGTGTGTTCTTTTCATAAACCACACTGATATACCTGATGTCATTGAATGTCTGTTCTTTTCATAAACAACTTGGATGTGTATTCTTTTCATAAACCACGTGGATCCACTAGATGTCATTCCTTGTGTGTTCATTTCATAAACAACATGGATCCACTAGATGTCATAGCATGTGTGTTCTTTTCATTAAACCAGTTGGATCCACTAGATGTCATTGCTTGTGTGTTCTTTTCATAAACCACTTGAATGTGTATTCTGGTCATAAACTAGTAGATTCACTCCATGAGTGCTCATTTGATAAACCACATGAATCCACTAGATGTCATTTGCATGTGTTTTATTTTCATTAAAGCAATTGGATCCACTAGACGTCATTGCATGTGTGTTCATTTCATAAACCACATGGATGCACTAGATGTCACTGCATGTGTGTTCTTTTCATAAACCAAATGGATCCACTAGATGTCATTGCATGTGTGTTCATTTCATAAACCACTTCGATGTGTGTTCTTTTCATAAACCACATGGATTCACAGCATGAGTGTTCTTTTCATAAACCACATGGATTCCCTAGATACTACTTGTATGTGTGTTCTTTTCATAAACCACACTGCTAAACTATATGTCATTACATGTGTGTTCTTTTCATAAATAACTTGGACATGTCTTATTTTCATAAACCACTAGATGTCACTATATGTGTGTTCTTTTCATAAACGACAAGGATCCACTAATTGTCATTGCATGTGTGTTCATTTCATAAACCACATGGATCCACTAGATGTCATTGTATGTGTGTTCTTTTCATTAAACTAATTGGATCCACTAGAAGTCATTACATGTCTGTTATTTTCATTAAACCAATTGGATCCACTAGATGTCATTGCTTATGTGTTATTTTCATAAACCACTTGGATGTGTGTTCTTTTCATAAACTAGTAGAGTCACTCCATGAGTGTACATTTCATAAACCACATGGATCCACTAGATGTCATTGCATGCGTGTTCTTTTCATTAAACAACTTAGATGTGTGTTATTTTCATAAACCACTAGATGTCACCCATGTGACATCTTTTCATAAACCACATGGATCCACTAGATGTCATTGCATGTGTGTTCATTTCATAAACCACATGGATCCACTAGATGTCATTGCATTTGTGTTCTTTTCATTAAACCAATTGTATCCACTAGATGTCATTGCATGTGTGTTCTTTTCATAAACCACTTGGATGTGTGTTCTATTCATAAACCACTAGAGTCACTCCATGAGTGTTCATTTCATAAACCACTTGGATGTGTGTTCTATTCATAAACCAATAGTCACTCCATGTGTGTTCTTTTCATAAACCATGTCGATCCACTAGATGTCATTGCATGTGTGTTCATTTGATAAACCACATGGATCCACTAGATGTCATTTGCATGTGTGTTCTTTTCATTAAACCAATTATATCCACTAGATGTCATTTCATGTGTGTTCATTTCATAAACCACATGGATCCAATAGCTGACATTGCATGTGTGTTCTTTGCATTAAACCAATTGGATCCACTAGATGTCATCTCTTGTGTGTTCTTTTCATAAACCACTTGAATGTGTTTTCTTTTCATAAACCAGTAGATTCACTCCATGAGTGTTCATTTCATAAACCACATGGATCCACTACATGTCATGGCATGTGTGTTCTTTACATAAATAACTTGGATGTGTGTGATTTTCATAAACCACTAGATGTCACTGCATGTGTGTTCTTTTCATAAACCGCATGGATGCACTAGATGTCATTGCATGTATGCTCATTTCATAATCCACATGGATCCACTAGATGTCATTTGCATGTGTGTTCTTTTCATTAAAGCAATTGGATCCACTAGAAGGCATTAGACGTGTTTTCATTTCATAAACCACATGGATTCACTAGATGTCATTTGCATGTGTGTTCTTTTCATTAATCCAATTGGATCCACTAGATGCCAATGCATGTGTGTTCATTTCATAAACCACATGGATCCACTAGATGTCATTGCATGTGTGTTCTTTTCATTAAACCAATTGGATCCACTAGATGTCATTGCTTGCGTGTTCATTTGATAAACCACTTGGACGTGTCTTCTTTTAATAAACCAGTAGAGTCACTCCATTTGTGCTATTTTCATAAACCAGTAGAGTCACTCCACGAGTGTTCATGTCATAAACCCCATGGATCCACTAGATGTGATTGCATGTCTGTTCTTTTCATAAACAACTTGGATCTGTGTTATTTTCATAAACCACTAGGTGTCACTTCATGTGTGTTATTTTCATAAACCACATGGATCCACTAGATGTCATTGCATGTGTGTTCATTTCATAAACCACTTGGATGTGTGTTCTTTTCATAAACCACATGGATTCACTGCATGAGTGTTGTTTTCATAAACCACATGGATCCTCTAGATGCCACTTGCATGTGTGTTGTTTTCATAAACCGCACTGATCACTAGATATCATTGCATGTGTGTTCTTTTCATAAACAACTTGGATGTATGTTATTTTCATAAACCACTAGATGTCAGTCATGTGTGTTGTTTTCATAAACCACATGGATCCACTAGATGTCATTTGCATGTGTGTTCTTTTCATTAAACCAATTATATCCACTAGATGTCATTTCATGTGTGTTCATTTCATAAACCACATGGATCCAATAGCTGACATTGCATGTGTGTTCTTTGCATTAAACCAATTGGATCCACTAGATGTCATCTCTTGTGTGTTCTTTTCATAAACCACTTGAATGTGTTTTCTTTTCATAAACCAGTAGATTCACTCCATGAGTGTTCATTTCATAAACCACATGGATCCACTACATGTCATGGCATGTGTGTTCTTTACATAAATAACTTGGATGTGTGTGATTTTCATAAACCACTAGATGTCACTGCATGTGTGTTCTTTTCATAAACCGCATGGATGCACTAGATGTCATTGCATGTATGCTCATTTCATAATCCACATGGATCCACTAGATGTCATTTGCATGTGTGTTCTTTTCATTAAAGCAATTGGATCCACTAGAAGGCATTAGACGTGTTTTCATTTCATAAACCACATGGATTCACTAGATGTCATTTGCATGTGTGTTCTTTTCATTAATCCAATTGGATCCACTAGATGCCAATGCATGTGTGTTCATTTCATAAACCACATGGATCCACTAGATGTCATTGCATGTGTGTTCTTTTCATTAAACCAATTGGATCCACTAGATGTCATTGCTTGTGTGTTCATTTGATAAACCACTTGGACGTGTCTTCTTTTAATAAACCAGTAGAGTCACTCCATTTGTGCTATTTTCATAAACCAGTAGAGTCACTCCACGAGTGTTCATGTCATAAACCCCATGGATCCACTAGATGTGATTGCATGTCTGTTCTTTTCATAAACAACTTGGATCTGTGTTATTTTCATTAACCACTAGGTGTCACTTCATGTGTGTTATTTTCATAAACCACATGGATCCACTAGATGTCATTGCATGTGTGTTCATTTCATAAACCACTTGGATGTGTGTTCTTTTCATAAAACACATGGATTCACTGCATGAGTGTTGTTTTCATAAACCACATGGATCCTCTAGATGCCACTTGCATGTGTGTTGTTTTCATAAACCGCACTGATCACTAGATATCATTGCATGTGTGTTCTTTTCATAAACAACTTGGATGTATGTTATTTTCATAAACCACTAGATGTCAGTCATGTGTGTTCTTTTCATAAACCACATGGATCCACTAGATCACATTGCATGTGTGTTCATTTCATAAACCACATGGATCCACTAGATGTCATTGCATGTGTGTTCTTTTTATTAAACCACATGGATGCACTAGATGTCATTGCATGTGTGTTCTTTTCATAGACCACTTTGATGTGTGTTATGTTCATAAACCGGTAGAGTCACTCCATGAGTGTTCATTTCATATACCACATGGGGGCCGTGCCAGGGGGTGGTGTGACCCACCCTGGCTCTGTTTCCGTCCCTTTTTCGCTTCTTTGCTGTCCTTGTTGGATAAAAACTTCAAAAATATAACTGGACAGATTTTTCACGGAACTTTACTTACTAGAACTATTACCTATTCGAAAACAGACTCTGCAGCTATGTGAATTTGGTCGTTGATAAAATTTTCTGGAGTTACCACTTGAATAGCATCAATATCTTTATCTTCATACACATATTGCTCGAGTCATGAAACCATTCACTTTCTTGTTACGCCATTTTCTCCACTAGCCTGGAAATTTCTTTCACATAAAACTTCACACAATTCTCATTAGCAACATTAGTATAAGAGAGGTAATAAACCTTTTAAGTTCAATTTCAACTGAAATCCATCAAAACATAAGCTGCTGAAACAACTCTTTCCGAAAACCCAAAAGAATTCAAAAAGGAAATCGATTTAAGAGGCAAATGCAAGGGTGGTAAAAATCTGTCAAAACAGACCAGTAGGTAAACATCATTTTTTTCGAAAATATTCTGTTGCTCAAATCAAAAAGTTCAAAACTAACTAAAGTTAAATAACAATCTGGATCAGAATCACAAAAAATTACAGCTCAATCCGACGTACAGAGACCTCTCACGAATGTTTACAGTGAAGCATAAAATTCTGTTTCAGGACAACAACTTCCCCAAATCTTACTTCTCTCTTATTAAAGGTTGATCTTGACACAAAAACCAAACAAAAAGGATAAGCAGAGGTTATTACCGAAGTAATAACTTCCGTGACTCAAATAAGCAAAAACAAACTGAAAGCAAAAATAGTGGGTTGTCTCCCAAAAAGCTCTTTCTTTATAGCTATTAAGATGGGCATGATAATTTCAATGATGCTCACATAAGAATATGAATTGAAGTGAAAGAGAGCATCAAGAAGCGAAATACACATGTTTAAGTCTAGCCCACTTCCTATGCAAGGGAATTTTGTAAGCAAACAAATTGTTGAAACCATGGACTGCTAGCATAGACAGGGAAAACAAGTGCAACATAAAGATTTTTAGCATAAAGCGAGGAAGCTTAATATTATTGAGATGCATAAGAACACTTTTCCATTTCTCATAATAACTTTCAGTATCATGCATAAATTTAACAATATAACTATCACAAGAACCATTGTAGCAATGATCACTTATCCTAACAGAAAACACAGGGACATTGGCTCTCATAACACTACTTTGTGAAACAATACTGGAAGTATCCTTACAGAGGATAGCGTGTCCATCTTCCACATATTGAGTGACAAAATCTTTCACATTTGTTATCATAGGTTCAACAGCTACTTGTTCATCAGGTTCTACAACTTTAGTTGTACTTTCATTAACCATATTAGCTATCATAGAATGTTCCTTTATCTTAACTATGAAAGACATTATCTCAATGTAAGGTTCAGGTAAAAAAAGATTAGCAGTATAAACTTCAGTATTTCTTGCGGGAACACAATTAACAATATCTTTATAAGGTGCGTGATACTTATTCCACTTCTTTTTAGGAACTTCAATATAGGAAGCAAAAGCCTTAAAATAAGTTGCAATAGCTTGAGAGTCTAGACCATAAGCATTTTTAATATTTTGAAAGTCATCAGTTCCCCTAAAAGATTCAATGCATTCATAATCATAATTTATACCTGATTTTCTTCCTTTATCATTCTCCCATGCTTCAGCATTGTCTTGAATACGGTCTAGAAGATCCCATTTAGCTTCTTCTTCCATGCGTGTAAATGATCCAGCACAAGAGGCATCCAATAAATCCTTATCATAGAGAGAGAGCCTTGCATAAAAGTTATTGATAATAATATTGTTGGGTAGCTCATGAATAGGACATTTGAGCATTAATAACTTCAATCTCCCCCAAGCTTGAGCTGTACTCTCTGCATCAAGAGGCCAAAAGTTGTATATTTGATTCCGATCTTTATGAATCTCACTAGGAGGATAAAATTTAGAATAAAATAGAGGCACTATTTCCTCCCATTCAAGAGATTGACCATTCTTCAGCAGCTTATACCATTCCTCAGCTCTTCCTTTCAGTGATAATGAGAATAACTTCTTATTGACTTGATTCGTTGTAATACTTGCACACTTAAACAACCCGCATAATTCGTGTATAAAGAGTAAATAATCACCGGGATGGACAGTTCCATCTCCAAAATAGTAGTTATCCATAACACGATCAACAATTCTTGTAGGTATTTTAAAAGTATCATTCTCAACAGGTGGTGGTTCATCTACTACCTTAGCAGTGGTAGTAGAATTACGAAATAAGAAACTCAGCGAATTATCCATATTGGAATAAAGTAACTAACCGAAATAAACAATACTCACAGTAGAAGTTTCCTTTACCAGTTCCAATCTCCAATAGCACTTCACTCCCCAGCAACGGCGCTAGAAAATAGTCTTGATGACCAGGGTGTATCACAGTATTTTCGATGAGTAAGAGTGTCGAACCCAACGAGGAGCAGAAGGTGTTGGCGAATGGCTTGGAGCAGGAATTCTGTGTAAATACGTAGCAAACGGATTTTTAGGGATTTTTTATAATGCAGGTAAATAAAGTACGAGTAAATAAAAGACAATAATAATGAATGCAGCAAGTGGCCCAATCCTTTCTTCAACAAAGGACAAGCCGGTTGTATTACTTAAGATGACCAAACATTCTCGAGGACACACGGGAATATCGTCAAGTGCTTTCGCTTCATATAGTTGATTAATCTTCTTTAGTTTGTAAGTGTTGTGTGGGTGAACCTATGCTAATGTACCGACCTTCCTAGGACTAATACATACTTGTTATTATACCCCTTGCAAGCATCTGCAAGTACAAGAAAGTAATTAAGAAAAAAACCTAACCACAACATTAAACTCTAAGACCCTGACGTCCCTTGTGCAAAGGTTTCCTAACGGGGGTTCAGGTTTCTGTCACTTCGGCAACCCCTACGATTAGTAGCCAAATACACAATGCGTTCCCCTAGGCCCTTATAGGTGAAGTTTCATGTAGTCGACGTTCACATTACACCACTAGAAGAAATACACCACAACTTAAATATCAAACCATTGAATCTTTCTCAACACAATTCCACTACTAACAACATGACTTCTCCCATGTCCTCAAGAACTAAATGAACTACTCACAAGACATCATATGGATCAAGATCAGAGATGATATAATGATAAGTAACAATCTGAACATAAACAATAATTCAATGGTTCACTCAATAGCATCAACTACAAGGAGTAATCAACACCGGGAATGTTTCCCTTAAGAACTATGCAAGATTCAACCCGATTGTTATAGTGGTATGGAGTGGAGATGATGGTGGTGATGATGATGATGATGATGATGATCCCGATGAAGTCCAGCTTGATGGTGGTGTTGATGGCGATGATCTCCCCTCTCCGGGAAGGAATTCCCTGGCAGAATTCTATCTACCGGAGAGATCTTTCTCTCTTTGTTGTTTTCTGCCCCGCAGAGGCGGCAGAATCTTTCTGTGGTCGCTCCCCTGGTATTAAGGTTTCGTGAGGATAATATACGCCCAAGGGGAGAGACAGGAGTGGGCCAGGGTGGCCACACAACCTGGTGGCGCTGCCAGGGGTGACCCGCGCCATGGGGTGGTGTGTGCCCCCTGTGGCCCATCTCCACTCCCCCTTCTGGCATCCTTCGTCTTCTGGAAAAATAGGATTTTCCATGTATTTTCCTGGATTTTCTGATCTTCGCGAAATTTGCCTCCAAACAGCCCCTTTTCCATCAAAATCCTGACTGCAGCGGTCCATGCTCCAAAAGTCATAAACCATGCAAAAACAAATGAAATAACATAAGTATCATCTCTTAATATGAAATATATCAATGAATAACAGTAAATTATGATATAGAATAGTGATGCAAAATGGATGTCATTGCATATGTCATTGCATGTGTGTTCTTTTCATTAAACCAATTCGATCCACTAGATGTCATTGCTTGTGTGTTCTTTTCATAAACCACTTGGATATGTGTTCTATTCATAAACCAGTAGAGTCACTCCTTGAGTGTTCATTTCATAAACCACATCGATCCACTAGATGTCATTTGCATATGTTTTTTCATTAAACCAATTGGATCCACTAGATGCCATTGCATGTGTGTTCATTTCATAAACCACTTGGATGTTTGTTCTTTTCATAAACCAATAGAGTAACTCCATGAGTGTTCATTTCATAAACCACATGGATCCACTAGATGTCATTGCATGAGCGTTCTTTTCATAAACCACATGGATACTCTAGATGCCACTTGCATGTGTGTTCTTTTCATAAACCACACTGACATACTCGATGTTATTGCATGTGTGTTCATTTCATAAACAACCTGGATGAGTGTTATTTTCATAAACCACTAGATGTCACTACATGTGTGTTCTTTTCATAAACCACATCGATCCACCAGAAGTCATTGCATGTGTGTTCATTTCATAAACCACATGGATCCACTAGATGTCATTGCATGTGTGTTCTTTGCATTAAACCAATCGGATCCACTAGATGTGATTGCGTGTGTCTTATTTTCATAAACCACTTGGATTAGTGTTCTATTCATAAACAAGTAGAGTCACTCCATGAGTGTTCATTTCATAAACCACATGGTTGCATGTGTGTTCTTTTCATTAAACTAATTGGATCCACTAGATGTCATGGCATGCGTGTTATTTCATAAACCACTTGGATGTGTGTTCTTTTTATAAACCAGTAGAATAACTCCATGAGTGTTCATTTCATTAACCACATGGATCCACTAGATGTCATTGCATGTGTGTTCATTTCATAAACCACATGGGTCCACTAGATGTCATTTGCATGTGTGTTCTTTTCATTAAACCAACTGGATCCACTAGATGTCATTGCATGTGTGTTGTTTTCATAAACCACTTGGATGTTTGTTCTGTTCATCAACCAGTAGAGTCACTCCAAGAGTGTTCATTTCATAAACCACATGGATACACTAGATGTCATTTGCATGTGTGTTCTTTTCATCAAACTAATTGGATCCACTAGATGTGCTTGCATGTGTGTTCATTTCATAAACCACTTTGATGTGTGTTCTTTTCATAAACTAGTAGAATAATTCGATGAGTGCTCATTTCATAAACCACATGGATCCACTAGATGTCATTGCATGTGTGTTCATTTTATAAACCACATGGATCCACTAGATGTCATTTGCATGTGTTATATTTTCATTAAACCAATTGGATCCACTAGATGTCATTGCATGTGTGTTCTTTTGATAAACCATTTGGATGTGTGTTCTGTTCATAAACCAGTAGAGTCACCCCATGAGTGTTCATTTCATAAACCACATGGATCCACTAGATGTCATTTGCATGTGTGTTCTTTTCATTAAACCAATTTTATCCACTAGATGTCATTGCATGTGTGTTCATTTCATAAACCACTTGGATGTGTGTTCTTTTCATAAACCAGTAGATTAACTCCATGAGTGGTCATTTCATAAACCACATGGATCCACTAGATGTCATTGCATGAGTGTTCTTTTCATAAACCACATGGATCCTCTAGATGCCACTTGCATGTGTGTTCTTTTCATAAACCACACTGATATACTAAATGTCATTGCATGTGTGTTCTTTTCATAAACAACTTGGATGTGTGTTATTTTGATAAACCAGTAGATGTCACTTCATGTGTGTTCTTTTCATAAACCATATCAATCCACTAGATGCCATTGCATGT
The DNA here is from genome assembly GCA_023614405.1 of Avena insularis. Lineage (NCBI taxonomy): Eukaryota > Viridiplantae > Streptophyta > Magnoliopsida > Poales > Poaceae > Avena > Avena insularis. The sequence continues at coordinate 314,952,761 of CM042694.1, read as the reverse complement.
GTGTTCATTTCATAAACCACGTGGATCCACTATATGTCATTGCATGTGTGTTCTTTTCATTAAACCAATTGGATCCACTAGATGTCATTGCATATGTGTTATTTTCATAAACCACTTGGATGTGTGTTCTATTCATAAACCAGTAGAGTCACTCCTTGAGTGTTCATTTCATAAACCATACCGATCCACTAGATGTCATTTGCATATGTTTCTTTCATTAAACCAATTGGATCCACTAGATGCCATTGCCTCTATGTTCATTTCATAAACCACTTGGATGTTTGTTCTTTTCATAAACCAATAGAGTAACCCCATGAGTGTTCATTTCATAAACCACATGGATCCAGTAGATGTCATTGCATGAGTGTTCTTTTCATAAACCACATGGATACTCTAGATGCCACTTGCATGTGTGTTATTTTCATAAACCACACTGCCATACTCGATGTCATTGCATGTGTGTTCTTTTCATAAACAACTTGGATGTGTGTTATTTTCATAAACCACTGGATGTCACTAGATGTGTGTTCTTTCCATAAACCACATTGATCCACCAGAAGTCATTGCATGTGTGTTCATTTCATAAACCGCATGGATCCACTAGATGTCATTGCATGTGTGTTCTTTTCATTAAACCAATTGGATCCACTTGATTGCGTGTGTGTTCTTTTCATAAACCACTTGGATTAGTGTTCTGTTCATAAACTAGTAGAGTCACTCCATGAGTGTTCATTTCATAAAACACATGGTTGCATGTGTGTTCTTTTCATTAAACTAATTGGATCCACTAGATGTCATTGCGTGTGTGTTCTTTTCATAAACCACTTGGATGTGTGTTCTTTTCATAAATGAGTAGAATAACTCCATGAGTGTTCATTTCATTAACCACATGGATCCACTAGATGTCTTTGCATGTGTGTTCATTTCATAAACCACATGGATCCACTAGATGTCATTTGCATGTGTGTTCTTTTCATTAAACCAATTGGATCCACTAGATTTCATTGCATGTGTGTTGTTTTCATAAACCACTTTGGTGTGTGTTCTGTTCATAAACCAGTAGAGTCACTCCATGAGTGTTCATTTCATAAACCACATGTATGCACTAGATGTCATTTGCATGTGTGTTCTTTCCATTAAACTAATTGGATCAACTAGATATCATTGCATGTGTGTTCATTTCATAAACCACTTGGATGTGTGTTCTTTTCATAAACTAGTCGAATAACTCCATGAGTGTTCATTTCATAAACCACATGGATCCACTAGATGTCATTGCATGTGTGTTCATTTCATAAACCACATGGATCCACTAGATGTCATTTGCATGTGTTATATTTTCATTAAACCAATTAGATCCACTAGATGTCATTGCATGTGTTTTTTTGATAAACCACTTGGATGTGTGTTCTGTTCATAAACCAGTAGAGTCACTCCATGAGTGTTCATTTCATAAACCACATGGATCCACTAGATGTCATTTGCATGTGTGTTCTGTTCATTAAACCAATTGGATCCATGATACGTCCATTTTGCATCACTATTCTATGTCTTAATTCACAATTATTCATTGATAGATTTCGTATTGAGAGGTGATACTTATGTTATTTCATCTGTTTTTGCATGGTTGATGACTTTTGGAGCATGGACCGCTGCAGTCAGGATTCTGATGGAAAAGGTGCTGTTTGGAGGCAAAATTCGCGAAGATCAGAAAATCCGGGAAAATATATGGAAAATCCTATTTTTATAGAAGACTAAGGATGCCAGAAGACGGAGTGGAGATGGGCCACAAGGGGCCCACACCACCCCATGGCGCGGGCAGCCCTAGGCCGCACGAGGAGGTGGTGTGGCCACCCTGGCCTACTCCAGCCTCTCCCCTCTGGCGTATATCACCCTCCCGAAACCCTAAGACTCGGGGAGCAATGACAGAAAGATTCTGCCGCCTCTGCGGGGCGGAAAACACCGAGAGAGAAAGATCTCTCCGGCAGACAGATTTCTGCAAGGGGAATTCCTTCCAGGAGAGGGGAGATCGTCGCCATCAACACCACCAACAAGCTGGACTTCATCGGGATCATCATCATCATCACCACCATCATCACCATTAGCACCCTCATCACCATATCCATATTGGTGTAACAATTGCGTTGAATCTTACATAGTTCATAGGGGAAACTTTCCCGGTGTTGATTACTCTTTGTAGTTGATGCTATTGAGTGAACCATTGAATTATTGTTTATGTTCAGATTGTTACACATCATTATTCCATCTTTGATCATGATCCATATGATGTCTTGTGAGTAGTTCGTTTTGTTCTTGAGGACATGGGAGAAGTCTTGTTGTTAGTAGTGGAGTTGTGTTGAGAAAGATTCAATAGATTGTTATTTAAGTTGTGGTGTACTTCTTCTAGTGGTGTCATGTGAACGTCGACTACATGACACTTCACATATGTGGGCCTAGGGGAATGCATTGTGTATTTGGCTACTAATCGTACGGGTTGCCGGAGTGACAGAAACCTGAACCCCCGTTAGGAAACCATTGCACAAGGGACGTAAGGGTCCTAGAGTTTAAAGCTATGGTTAGGTTTCTACCTTAATTAATTTCTTGTACTTACGGATGTTTGCAAGGGGTATAATCACAAGTATGTATTAGTCTTGGATGGGGCGGTACATTAGCACAGGTTCACCCACACAACACTTAGCAAGCTAAAGAAGATTAATCAACTATATGAAGCGAACGCACTTGACAGTCTTCCCATGTGTCCTCGAGAACATTTGGTCATCTTAAGTAATACAACCAACTTGTCCTTTGCTGCATAAAGCATTGGGCCACTTGCTGCATTTATTCCTACTGTCTTTTATTTACTCGTACTTTGTTTACTTGCTTTATCAAAAACCCCTAAAAATTCGTTTGCTAAGTATTTGTAGAGAATTCCTAATCCATACCACTAGCCAGCACCTTCTGCTCCTTGTTGGGTTCGACACTCTTACTTATCAAAAATACTGCGATACACCCCCTATACTTGTGGGTCATCAAGACTATTTTCTGGCGCCGTTGTCGGGGAGTGAAGCGCTATTGGAGAGTGGAACTGGTAAAGGAAACTTCTACTGTGAGTATTGTTTACTTCTGTTAGTTGCTTTATTTTCGTTATGGATAATTCGCTGAGTTTCTTTTTTGGTAATGCTACTACCACTGCTAAGGTAGTAGATAAACCACCACCTGCTGAGAATGATGTTTTCAAAATACCTACAAGAATTATTGATCGTGTTATGGATAACTACTATGTTGGGGATGGAACTGTCCATCCCGGTGATCATTTACTTTTTATACACGAATTATGCGGGTTGTTCAAGTGTGCAGGTTTTACTACAGATCAAGTTAAGAAGAAGTTATTCTCATTGTCGCTGAAAGGAAGAGCTGAGGAATGGTATAAGCTGCTAAAGAATGGTCAAGCTCTGGAATGGGAGGAAATAGTGCCTCTCTTTTATTCAAAGTTTTATCCTCCTAGTGAGATTCATAAAGATCGGAATCAAATATACAACTTTTGGCCTCTTGATGGAGAGAGTACAGCTCAAGCTTGGGGGAGATTGAAGTTACTAATGCTCAAATGTCCCATTCATGAGCTCCCCAACAATATTATTATCAATAACTTTTATGCAAGGCTCCCTCTACATGATAAAGATTTATTGGATGCTTCTTGTGCTGGATCATTCACTCGCATGGAAGGAGAAGCTAAACGGGATCTTCTGGACCGTATTCAAGACAATGTTGAAGCTTGGGAGAATGACAAAGGTAGAAAGTCAGGTATAAATCATGATTATGAATGCATTGAATCTTTTATGGGAACTGATGACTTTCAAAATATTAAAAATGCTTATGGTCTAGACTCTCAAGCTATTGCTTCTTATTTTAAGGATTTTGCTTCCTACATTGAAGTGCCTAAAAAGAAGTGGAATAAGTATCATGAACCTTATAAAGATGTTGCTAAGAGTGTTCCTTTAAGAAATACTGAAGTTTATACTGCTAATCATGTTTTACCTGAACCTTATATTGAGAAAATGCATTTCCTAGTTAGGATTAAGGAACATTCTATGATAGCTAGTATGGTTAATGAAAGTACAAATAAAGCTATTTAACCTGATGAACAAATGGTTGATGAACCTATAATAGCAAATGTGAAAGACTTTGTTACTAAATATGAAAAAGAGGGACACCCTATCCTTTGTAAGGATACCTCTAATATTGTTTCACAAAGTAGTGTTATGAGAGCTAGTATTTCTGTGTTTTCTGTTAGAATAAGTGATCATTGCTATGATGGTACTTGTGATAGATATATTGTTAAGTTTATGCATGATACTAAAAGTTATTATGAGAGAGGGAAAAGTGTTCTTATGTATCTCAATAATATCATGTTTCCTCGTTTTATGCTGAAAGTTTTTATGTTGCACTTCTTTTGCCCTCTTATGCAAGTTGCTTGTGGTTTTAAAAACTTGTTTGTTTACAAAATTCCCTTGCATAGGAAGTGGGTTAGACTTAAAGGTGTGTATTTTTTTTGCTTCTTAATGCTCTCTTTCACCTCAATTCATATTCCTGAGTGAGCATCTTCACAATTATCATGCCCATCTTAATGGCTATAAAGAAAGAGCTTTTTGGGAGACAACCCAATTTGTTTTTGCTTTCAGTTTGTTTTTGTTTATTTGAGTCTTGGAAGTTATTACTTCGGTAATAACTGCTCCTTATCTGTTTTGTTTGGTTTTTGTGTCAAGATCAACCTCTAATGAGAGAGAAGTAAGATTTGGGGAAGTTGCTGTCCCGAAACAGATTTTTGTGCTTCACCGTAAAAAATCATGAGAGTCCTTTGTCTGTCGGATTGAGCTGTAATTTTTTGTGCTTCTGCCCCAGGTTGTTATTTAACTTTAGTTAGTTTTGCACTTTTTGATTTGAGCAACAGAAGATTTTTGAAAAAATTGATCTTTACCTGCTGGTCTGTTTTGACAGATTTTGCCACTCTTGCATTTGCTTCTTTATTCGATTTCCTTTTAGAATTCTTTTTGGGTTTTCGGAAGGAGTTGCTACAGTAGATTATGTTTTGATGGTTTTCAGTTGAAGTTGGACTCAAAAGGTTTTATCACTTCACTTATACTAATGTTGGTAATGAGAACTGTGTGAAGTTTTGTGTGAAAGAAATTTCCAGGAAGTGGAGATAATGGTGTAATAAGGAAAAGAAGGGTTTTATGACTCAAGTAATAAGTGTATGAAGATGAAGATATTGATGATTCAAGTGGTGACTCCGGAAGGATCCACTAAATACCAATTTCAGAGACCTGCAGAGTCCGTTTCCAACTAGGTAACAGTTCTGGTAAGAAAAGTTTCGCGAAAATACAATCCAACTATATTTTTGCAGTTTTCAGTCAATAAGGAAAGCTATGAAGCGAAAAAGGGATGGAAACAGAGCCAGGGTGGCTCACACCACCCTATCGCGCAGGCCCACCCCTGGCCACGCTAGGAAGTGGTGAGGCCACCCCAGACTCCGCCTCTGACTCGTTTTCTCCTAGTACCTTCCTTTTGATATGAAACTTCGTAATATATGTTCCCCCAAATATCCCGAGGTTCGTATATCGTATTCTCATCGTGTTTTTGTTTCGATCTGTTTCTGCCAGGACATACTCTTTTAAGGTTTAGAAGCACAATGGTGTTTGCCAAGGATAAAGGGAAGGATCCTATGGAGGAAGACCTCCAAGACCCCGGGAAGGAGAAGGAGATCAAAAGTGAAGATGAAGAAGAGGCAAAGCACATAGACACTACCATTGCAAGCATTGGAGTGGTGGCGAACCCTTCCAGGATCAGAAGGACTACACGGATGTAGACTGGGGGGAAAGCTCCTCATCACAGTTTGCCTCCAGGGTCACCTTCTCCAAGCACCAAGAGTCCCTTCCATACCTTTATCCATAACCATGTAGGAAAAGAAGACTCCAAGAGGGAAGAGCGGAAAAAGAATCACAAGAGATGGGATCCACAATCCGACATGATCATGCACCGCATCGAGCACAACTCGGAGTTGATTCGTACACTCACCTTTGAGATTGATGACTTGGAGAAATTGGTCAAGAAGCTCATCGAGAGGATACCACCACCACCGAAGGAGTAATTCGTCATCAGGTTTGGCATCCCCTTGGTTTGTTCCAAGCTTGGGGGAGTGTCGCGGTATCACATCACTATCTTCTATCTTTTTACCTTTTTAGTAGAGTCATATCATGAATAGAGGAGTTAATATGTAGTATGGTTTGCGTTATGGAAGTGTCCCCTCTCTCGTTAGATATGTATCCCTTGGTGTGAGTTGCCGTTATGGAATATTAATGAGAAGTTCTATCATTCACTCTTTTTCATAGCTTATATTAGTTTTCAATTCATGGTTATATGATTGATCTTGTTGTTAGTATTGGTAGCACTCTAGGATCATTGAGTTAATTTAGTTGGTTTTGGCAAACCTGGCTCGATCAGTAGCAACACTTTTTTTGAGAGTTGAAAGAAAAGATAAAAGTACCTTTAAAGAAAAATAATTTCATCATCTTTCTTTCTTGATTTGCTAATAAGTTTAGTATTCTCTAGTTAAGATCTTTTGTGCTTCCAAGGAAGATTGCATGTTTGTCTTTATCACTTTTATGTTTGTTTGTTTACTTCAACTCTTATACTTGCTACCCAGCCTTGCTAGCCAAAAACCTGTACTGAGAGGGTATTTTTCTAGTGCATCCACCTCCTTTAAACCAAAACCTTTTCCATTTGTGTCCACCATACCTACCAGTAGCATTATTGCTATTCCAAGTAAATTCTTTTTTTATCTACCTCACAAATTAAACTTGTTATGTGAAAATTAGTGATTAAAGCTCTCACGAACTTGATGGCACACCTTACTTTGTACCTAGTGATTATTGCATTTAATAAACTTGAACCATTGGGTCCTTCTTTGTTGCGTATATGTTTGCGCTTTATGAGTTGAAGTTAGCCGAACCATGTATCATGGGGACCGCTTTCAACACTTCATTTGGTACTTTGTACCTAGTTGATATCATGTTCTTTTGCTTATGGATCCCGGCGGTGTGAAATAAAAGTGGAACTTGTAAGATCATGGAGTTTATATGTGTGTTAGAGAAACACGTGGGACGCTAGCCTAAGCCATGCCTAATCATGGTGGAAACTTGCATCATAACTATAGTGAGCATTCTATGAGGCATCCTCAATAAAAACCTATGCAAATAGCAAATAAAAAGATCGCTGAGATGCTCACTATCTGCTTGCCTTGTCATTTTGATTATGGGATAGCTCCTGTGTCATGTGCAAGGGGTACCCCATTGGCGGTTCTCAATGATACGCATGTATTTACAATGACTAGAGCTTGCTTGTGACTGAAGTTGAGTAGCATGAGGATCGGTACTCATAAGTAAGGGGCATGAGATTTCAACTTATAACTTGTCAAGCATATCCTCTTAGTTGTGTCACTTTAACCTTAATCACCTAAAGATGCCTATGATAGGGGCAAGGAGAGCTGAAAGCTAGTAAGTATCATAATTTTTGGGAGCTCTTTATGAGAATTGCAATCCCTGCTTCCCTCTGCAAAGGGCCTTTCTTTTACTTTGTAGTTGAGTCAGTAAACTTGTTCCCTTCTATCTCAGCAAGTATTTTGAGTTGTTGTGTTTCATTCATTCATATGATGATTTATTCAATCATGTTTCTTATGTTCCTTGTTTTGCACATTGCTCTTATCTTGATGTTTACTACTTTGAAAGCTATCATTGAAAACCAGCTATTTGTGAACTCAAGCAAATTATCACCTATTCTTCGACCAAGAGCTAAGTTTGCCATTACCAATTATGATTCACTTTATGTATCTTTATTGTGTTTCCTTTACTTATTACAAGTTGAGTTATATAATAGTGAGTTGTCTTCTATTATGATCTATGTATTTGATGAATGTGATGCTTCTTGTCCGTATTCTTTTATCGACTCTTCACTCCATAAACCTGAGGCCATGTTTATTGATACGTCCATTTTGCATCACTATTCTATGTCTTAATTCACTATTATTCATTGATACATTTCGTATTGAGAGGTGATACTAATGTTATTTCATCTATTTTTGCATGGTTGATGACTTTTGGAGCATGGACCGCTGCAGTCAGGATTCTGATGGAAAAGGTGCTGTTTGGAGGCAAAATTCGCGAAGATCAGAAAATCCGGGAAAATATACGGAAAATCCTATTTTTCCAGAAGACTAAGGATGCTAGAAGACGGAGTGGAGATGGGCCACAGGGGCCCACACCACCCCATGGCGCGGGAAGCCCTAGGACACGCCAGGAGGTGGTGTGGCCACCCTGGCCCACTCCAGCCTCTCCCCTCTGGCGTATATCATCCTCCCAAAACCGTAAGACTCGGGGAGCAACAATAGAAAGATTCCGCCGCCTCTGTAGGGCGGAAAACACCGAGAGAGAAAGATCTCTCCGGCAGACAGATTTCTGCCGGGGGAATTCCTTCCCGGAGAGGGGAGATCGTCGCCATCAACACCACCATCAAGATGGAATTCATCGGGATCAGCATCATCACCACCATCATCACCATCAGCACCCTCATCACCATCTCCATATTGCTGTAACAGTTGCGTTGAATCTTGCATAGTTCATAGGGGAAACTTTCCCGGTGTTGATTAATCTTTGTAGTTGATGCTATTGAGTGAACCATTGAATTATTGTTTATGTTCAGATTGTTACACATCATTATTCCATCTCTAATCATGATCCATATGATGTCTTGTGAGTAGTTCTTTTTGTTCTTGAGGACATGGGAGAAGTCTTGTTGTTAGTAGTGGAGTTGTGTTGAGAAAGATTCAATAGATTGTTATTTAAGTTGTGGTGTACATCTTCTAGTGGTGTCATGTGAACGTCGACTACATGACACTTCACCTATATGGGCCTAGGGGAATGCATTGTGTATTTGGCTACTAATCGTAGGGGTTGCCGGAGTGACAGAAACCTGAACCCCCGTTAGGAAACCATTGCACAAGGGACGTAAGGGTCTTAGAGTTTAAAGTTGTGGTTAGGTTTCTACCTTAATTACTTTCTTGTACTTACGGATGTTTGCAAGGGGTTTAATCACAAGTATGTATTAGTCTTGGATGGGGCGGTACATTAGCACAGGTTCACCCACACAACACTTAGCAAGCTACAGAAGATTAATCGACTATATGAAGTGAAAGCACTTGACAGTCTTCCCATGTGTCCTCGAGAACGTTTGGTCATCTATAGAAATACAACCGGCTTGTCCTTTGCTGCATAAACGATTGGGCCACTTGCTACATTTACTTTCTTTTACTTACTCGTACTCTGTTTACTTGCTTCATTGAAAACCCCTAAAAATCTGTTTGCTAAGTATTTGCAGAGAATTCCTGATCCATACCACTAGCCAGCACCTTCTGCTCCTCATTGGGTTCGACACTCTTACTTATCGAAAATACTGTGATACACCCCCTATACTTGTGGGTCATCAATCCACTAGATGTGATTTCATCTGTGTTCATTTCATAAACCACTTGGACGTGTGTTCTTTTCATAAGTAAGTAGATTAACTCCATGAGTGGTCATTTCATAAACCACATGGATCCAGTAGATGTCATTGCATGAGTGTTCTTTTCATAAACCACATGGATCCTCTAGATGCCACTTGTATGGGTGTTCTTTTCATAAACCACACTGATATACCAAATGTCATTGCATGTGTGTTCTTTTCATAAACAACTTGGATGTGTGTTATTTTCATAAACCACTAGATGTCATTCATGTGTGTTCTTTTCATAAACCACATGAATCCACTAGATGTCATTGCATGTGTCTTCATTTCATAAACCAGATGGATCCACTATATGTCATTGCATGCGTGTTCTTTTCATTAAACCAATTGGATCCACTAGATGTCATTGCATGTGTGTTGTTTTCATAAACCACTTGGATGTGTGTTCTGTTCATAAACCAGTAGAGTCACTCCTTGAGTGTTCATTTCATAAACCACATGGATCCACTAGATGTCATTTGCATGTGTGTTCTTTTCATTAAACCAATTGGATCCACTAGATGTCATTGCATGTGTGTTCATTTCATATACCACATGGATCCACTAGATGTCATTGCATGTGTGTTCTTTTCATTAAACCAATTAGATCCCCTATATGTCATTGCTTGTATGTTCTTTTCATAAACCACTTGGATGTGTCTCTGATGGCTCAATGCGGCGCCCAGAAAATGTGTTGATGTCTCGTGGTTGATGTAGAGCTCGTTGGGAACCCCAAGAGGAAGGTATGATGAGCACAGGAGCAAGTTTCGCTCAGTTATGAAACCAAGGTTTAATCGAACCAGTAGGAGCAAGGAAACACCTCAAAGGTGTTACTAGCTGAGCTTTAGCAGGGCGCACTACCGGTGCTAGTAGCAACATGGAGACCTGCACAACACAACCATAGAACTTTGTCCCCAACTTGCGATGAGGTTGTCAATCTCACCGTGTTTTGCGGAAAACAAAGGATTAAACATATCGAATGGAAAGAAGTAAAAGTTTGTAGAAAGTAAACACAAAGCAGAAACAGTTTATAGATTGTATGTAAAGACAAAGGACCGGGATCCATAGTTCACTAGAGGTGGCTCTCCTTAGATAGATAACATGCTAGGTAAACAAATTACATCAGGGCAATTGACAAACACCGAGAAAGCAATACATGCATATACTAATCATCTTGACTCCTTTGAGACTTGATTGGGCAATACAACATAATACATAGACCGCCATCTAACTGCATCTATGATTAACCATCCACCTTCAGGTTATCATCCGAACCCCCTCTAGTATTAAATTGCAAGCAACAGATTATTGCTTTACGAATTGCGTGTAAGGTAAACAATACGATTGTTCTATGAACAAAGGATTGTTGTTTTCTCCCTAGTAGAAACAACACATCTAGTACCTTAGAGATTTCTGTCACTTCCCCAGATTACCAGAGGCATGAACCCACTATCGAGCATAAATACTAACTCTTGGAGTTGCTAGCATCTACTTGGCCAAGATAGCTACTAACAACGGAAAGCATGCAAGATCTCAAATAACAAAGACATGATAGAATCAATAATCAATCTGAAATAGCATCTCAATATCCATCGGATCCCCGCAAACACAACATGTATGGATTACAAATAGATGATCTTGATCATGAACGGAGCTCACAAGATCTAAACATGAAAGCACAAAGGAGGAGAAACCAGCCATCTAGATACTACATGGATCCGTAGTCCAAGGATGAACTACTCACGCATCACACCGGAGGCTTGCATGGTGATGAAGAAGGCCTCCAGGGTGAATTCCCCTCTCTAGCAGGGTGCCGACAAGAGCTTCAGATCCCTCCTGATCTAGGGATGGAGATGATGGCGGCTACAGACTCTTCCGTGGATTTTTGATCGGGTACTTAGGGTTTTCGTCCCGAGGGCAACTTATAGGCGGAAGGAGAGGCCGAGGTGCGGGAGCCACCACCTTCCGGCGTGGCCAGGCCTGGACGCTGGCCAGGTGGTGTGGTGGCCCCTCCGCCTCTCTCGTATTCTAGCACTTGATCCTTCCGGAAAAATAGGCACTTTGGCTTTTGTCCCGTCCAATTCCGAGAATATTCATTTTCTGACTTTCCTAGAACCAAAAACAGCAGAAAACAGGCAGCTGGCACTGTGGCTCTTGTTAATAGGTTAGTCCAAGAAATCATATGAAAAGTACTCAAAAGTTGGAACAAAACACAAGAAAGTGGATAAAACCAAGCATGGAACATCAAAAATTATAGATACATTTGCAATGTATCAACATCCCCAAGCTTAACTCCTGCTCGTCCTCGAGTAGGTAAGTGATAAAAAGAAATAATTTTTGACGTGACATGCACCATCAAAGACTTGATCAAAGTATTTGCAAAACATTCAATGCTGGGATCAAAGTACTTCAATCAAAACATGAAAGACAACGTTCTAGCAATAAGAAAAGAAACTATGATGCAACATGAAAATGTACAAACAAAAGATTCATGAATAACAATGCTTTGCAAGACGTTTGTTTGTTTCACATAAAGAAAACATAGCATAAAAGTATTCAGCTTGACCCTCAATAGAGTAGCAAATATAAATGCATAGGACACCTTCAAAGTTCATAAGAGTGACTAGATACAATAGTTTAAAACAAGCAATAACAAGTTATGCATCAATCAACTAGTCTTGGGACAATGCACATAGAACTAAGAATGGCCACTATGCTCTCAAAGTAGGTGCATAAAGATAGAAGGTGGAGACTCAATATAATGGTGGAAGAAAGGCCTTTTGTAAAAGGAAGTAAGGATTCAAGTATCATAAAGAGCTTCCAAAATTTTTGGTACTTATAGCTTTCAGCTCTCATTGCCCCTAGCATAAGCATCTTTAAGGTGATTAAGGTTAAAGTGACACAACTAAGAGGATATGCTTGACAAGTTATAAACCGAAATCTCATGCCCCTTACTTACGAAGACCGATCCTCATGCTACTCAACTTCAGTCACGAGTAAGCTCTTGTCATTGTAAGTATATGTGTATCATTAAGAACCCAGCAGGTACCCCTTGCACATGATACGGGAGCTTTCCCATAATCAAAATGACAAGGCAAGCAGACAATGAGCATCTCAGCAATCTTTTTATTTGCTATTTGCATAGGTTTTTATTGAGGATGCTTCATAGAGTGCTCATTATGGTGATGCTGCAAGTTTCCACCATGTTTAGGCATGGCTTAGGCTAGCGGCCCAGGCGTTTCTCTAACACACATACAAACTCCATGATCTTACAAGTTCCACTTTTATTTCACACCGCCGGGATCCGTAAGCAAAAGAACATGATATCAACGGGGTACAAAGTACAAGTGCAATGTTGAAAGCGTTCCCCATGGTACATGGTTCTGCTAATTTCAACTTATAAAGCGCAAGCATATACGCAACAAAGAAGGACCCAATGGTTCAAGTTTATTAGAGGCAATAAAGTAAAGTGTGCCATCAAGTTCGTGAGAGCTTTAATCACTAGTTTTCTCATAACAAGTGAAAGGTAGACAAAAGCATGAATATACTTGGAATATCATAAGCTAGTAGGTAGGTATGGTGGACTCTTTGGAAAAATTTGGTTTAGGGAGTTGGATGCATGAGTGGAACTCATACTTTGTTGTGGAGGCTAGCAAAAGTCTGGGAGCGACAAACTAAGAGAGCAATAAATGCCATAATCATGCAGAGCGACAAAACATCATTGATAAAAGCATAAAGTGATACTACAAGTTGAAAACTAAAGGATCATAAAGGCTTATGGTGACTTTTGATAGTCATAACATGGTGTGAGCATGTGCCAAGTCAACCCAAATAAAGCATCAAAGGAGAATACCACTATACTATGCTTTAATATGCTAAACAACGCATGATTCATCTAAGGCACATTAAGCAATCTCAATTGTTTATAACAAGTCATGCTACAGAAAATAATAATAAGCATAAAGCCAAAACAATATCAAGCATGGCATGATAAAGCATAGGCCACAGTCAAACACGAGCTCTTTTTACCACATAAGCATGAACTTTCCTACACTTTTCCAAACCAAACCAAACTATTTGCAAACCAACGTATCAAAGAGGGGGTCCAACCAACTTATTCAGAAAACTAAGCAAACCAAGCAAACTAAAAACCAAAACGAAAACGAAAAAGAAGACGCTCCAAGAAAAACACAACTGTGCATGAAACAATAAAAATGAAGCGTTTGGAAGAAACCTGGAATTTTTATTGATGAAGAAGGGGATGCCTTGGGCATCCCCAAGCTTTGTCGCTTGTACTTCTTTGATATTTATTGGGGTGACACGCGTGGCATCCCCAAGATTGAGCTTTAGTCCATCCTTCATCTCATTACTCATTCCTTCCATACACCTGAAATTTTTTCCTTCATACAAAACTTCACACAATCTCATTAGCAACATTAGTGCACTTAAGATAAATAAGTCTTAAGGTTCAGTTATAACACCAAATAAACTTCCATTAGAACACTAGCTACTGCATCACTTCCCTCAAAAAGCTCAATTCCCAAAAAGAACTAAAGAAGGAACCAACAAGAAGCAAATGCAGAAAATGGCAGAAATCTATCAAAACAGACCAGCAGGTAAAGACGGATTTTTTCGAAGACCTTTTGTTGCTCAAATCAAAAAGTGTTGAACTAAAGAAAGTGAGATAACAACCTGGGGCAGAAGCACAAAATATTACTTCTCAATCCGACGTACAGAGCTCTCTCAGGAATGTTTACAGTGAAGCACAGAAATCTGTTTCAGGACAACAACTTTCCCAATCATTACTTCACTCTCATTAGAGGTTACTCTTGGCACAAAAAGCAAATAAAAAGGATAAGGAGCGGTTATTACAGAGGTAATAACTTCCAAGACTCATCTAAAACTCTTGGGTTATCTCCCAACAATTACTTTTCTTTAACGCCTTTAAGTTAGGCATAAGAAGCAAAGAAAGAATCAAGTGTTCTCAAATGAAGAAGCATTAAAACCAACTTTCTTGCCCTTACCTCTCTTATTTTTATTCTTATCCTTTGGAAAAATGTGATTGTTTGGTGGAGAAGAAAGGTGCATGGTCCCCTTTCCCACATCTATTATTGCTCCAAGGAGTTCTAATAGGGACCTTCCAAGTGTAATTTGTCCTTTTCCAGCACATTCAATAACAAGATAATCAATAGAAATCATTTTCCCAAGGATCTTTGTAAACACTCCTTCAGCATTCCAAGAGGTAATATGGTAGTATTATTAGCAAGAGATATTTATTTTCCTCCTTCCGTAATCCCCCAAAGATTCAAAGATTCATAAATATCCTTGGGCATAAGGCAAAATTTAGACATGATATCACAGCGGGCTTGAAAAGTTTTAGTGTTTATCTCAATCTTTACTATAGGGAGCCACTTTGATAGTTCAGAATTTATTGGAACATAATTGTGATGCTCTCTAAGAGTATTATAGCACCCTTCTAATCTAGTAGTGCTAGCCTCAAGAGTATCCAACCTAGCAAATATTTTTGTGAAGGAAATATCAGTTTGGCTAGGCATGTTGTAAGTGAGGATGAATTTCTTTATAGCATTAATAGCATCATCCTCATTACATTGGAGGAAATCTCCTCCCACAATAGCATCTAGGGCATATCTATAGCAAAGAGCAATCCCAAGGTAAAAACTGCTAAGGAACAAGCTTTGAGTCATTTTAGGCTCAGTTTTTTCATGTAGATCTAAGATTCTAGACCAAGCTTCCTTGAAACTTTCCTCAATTCCTTGTTTAAAAGTGAAAATCATTTCCTCGGGTGACATAGTGATTGGAGCAAGGCTAGACATAGTGGCACTCAAGATAGGAACTAATTTTTTTGTGTTTTTCAAATAAGAAAGCAAACTAATAAAACTAATTTTTGTGTGTTTTTGAAGAACAAAACAAGCAAAGAAAGCAAAAAGAAAACTAAGCAAAACAAAAACAACAAAGGAAAGAGATTGGTTATGAGGGACCCCCCTTGTGAATATGTCCTTGACTCCCCGGCAATGGCGCTAGAAAATCTTTGCTGGCTTGTAGTTGACGTGGGAGTTTCTTCTTCTTCATTCCCCGGCAATGGCGCTAGAAAATCACTTGATGGCTCAATGCACGGCGCCCAGAAAATGTGTTGATGGCTCGTGGTTGATGTAGAGCTTGTTGGGAACCCCAAGAGGAAGGTATGATGAGCACAGCAGCAAGTTTCCCTCAGTTATGAAACCAAGGTTTAATCAAACCAGTAGGAGCAAGGAAACACCTCAAAGGTGTTACTAGCTGAGCTTTGGCAGGGCGCACTACCGGTGCTAGTAGCAACATGGAGACCTGCACAACACAACCACAGAACTTTGTCCCCAACTTGCGATGTGGTTGTCAATCTCACCGTGTTTTGCGGAAAACAATTAACGTATCGAATGGAAAGAAGTAAAAGTTTGTAGAAAGTAAACACAAAGCAGAAACATTTTATAGATTGTATGTAAAGACAAAGGACCAGGATCCATAGTTCACTAGAGGTGGCTCTCCTTATATAGATAACATGCTGGGTAAACAAATTACAGCGGGGCAATTGACAAACACCGAGAAATCAATACATGCATATACTAATCATCCTGACTCCTTTGAGACTTGATTGGGCAATACAACATAATACATAGACCGCCATCTAACTGCATCTATGATTAACCATCCACCTTCAGGTTATCATCCGAACCCCCTCCAGTATTAAATTGCAAGCAACAGATTATTGCTTTACGAATTGCATGTAAGGTAAACAATACGATTGTTCTATGAACAAAGGATTGTTGTTTTCTCCCTAGTAGAAACAACACATCTAGTACCTTAGAGATTTCTGTCACTTCCCTAGATTACCAGAGGCATGAACCCACTATCGAGCATAAATACTAACTCTTGGAGTTGCTAGCATCTACTTGGCCAAGATAGCTACTAACAACGGAAAGCATGCAAGATCTCAAATAACAAAGACATGATAGAATCAATAATCAATCGGAAATAGCATCTCAATATCCATCGGATCCCCGCAAACACAACATGTATGGATTACAAATAGATGATCTTGATCATGATCGGAGCTCACAAGATCTAAACATGAAAGAACAAAGGAGGAGAAACCAGCCATCTAGCTACTACATGGATCTGTAGTCAAAGGATGAACTACTCACGCATCACACCGGAGGCTTGCATGGTGATGAAGAAGGCCTCCAGGTTGAATTCCCCTCTCTGGCAGGGTGTCGGGAAGAGCTTCAGATCCTCCCGATCTAGGGATGGAGATGACGGCGGCTACAGACTCTTTCGTGGATTTTTGATTGGGTACTTAGGGTTTTTGTCCCGAGGGCAACTTATAGGCGGAAGGAGAGGCCGAGGGGGTGCCGGGAGCGGCCACACCACCCCCTGGCGCGGGCCAGGCCTGGCCGCACGGCCAGGTGGTGTGGTGGCCCCCAGGCCCTTCTCCGTCTCGTATTCTAGCACTTGATCCTTCCGGAAAAATAGGCACTTTGGCTTTTGTCCCATCCAATTCTGAGAATATTCATTTTCTGACTTTCCTGGAACCAAAAACAGCAGAAAACAGGCAGCTAGCACTGTGGCTCTTGTTAATAGGTTAGTCCAAGAAATCATATGAAAAGTACTCCAAAGTTGGAACAAAACACAAGAAAGTGGATAAAACCAAGCATGGAACATCAAAAATTATAAATACATTTGCAATGTATTAGTCTCCTGTTCATAAACCAGTAGAATCACTCCATGTGTGTTATTTTCATAAACCACTAGATGGCACTGCATGTGTGTTCTTTTCATAAACCACATGGATCCACTAGATGTCATTGCATGTGTGTTCATTTCATAAACCACTTAGATGTGTGTTCTTTTCATAAACCACATGGATTCACTGCATGAGGTGTCTTTTCATAAACCACAAGGATTCACTGCATAAGGTGTCTTTTCATAAACCACATGGATACTCTAGATACCACTTGCATGTGTGTTCTTTTCATAAACCACACTGATACATTATGTTTCATTGCATGTGTACGCTTTTCATAAAAAACTTGGATGTGTGTTATTTTCATAAACCACTAGATTTCACTTCATGTGTGTTCTTTTAATAAACCACATGGATCCACAAGATTTTATTGCATGTGTGTTCATTTCATAAACCACATGGATCCACTAGATGTCATTTCATGTGTGTTCTTTTCATTAAACCAATTGGATCCACTAGATGTCATTGCATGTGTGTTCTTTTCATAAACCACTTGAATGTGTGTTCTGTCATAAACCAGTAGAGTCACTCCATGAGAGTTCATTTCATAAACCACATGGACACACTAGAGGTCATTTGCATATGTCTTCTTTTCATTAAACCAATTGGATCCACTAGATGTCATTGCATGTGTGTTCTTTTCATAAACCACTTGAATGTGTGTTCTGTTCATAAACCAGTAGAGTCACTCCATGAGAGTTCATTTCATAAACCACATGGACCCACTACAGGTCATTTGCATATGTGTTCTTTTCATTAAACCAATTGGATCCACTAGATGTCATTGCATGTGTGTTCTTTTCATAAACCACATCGATATACTAGATGTCATTGCATGTGTGTTCTTTTCATAAACAACTTGGATGTGTGTTCTTTTCATAAACCCGGAGATGTCATTGCATGTGTGTTCATTTCATAAACCACATGGATCCACTAGATGTGTGCTCTTTTCATTGAACCAATTGGATCCACTAGATGTCATTTCATGTGTGTTCATTTCATAAACCACTTGGATGTGTGTTCTTTTCATAAACCAGTAGAGTCACTCTATGAGTGTTCATTTCATAAACCACATGGATCCACTAGATGTCATTGCATGTGTGTTCTTTTCATAAACAACTTGGATGTGTGTTATTTTCACAAACCGCATGGATCCTCTAGATGCCACTCGCATGTGTGTTATTTTTGTAAACCACACTGATACACTAGATGTCACTGCATGTGTGTTCTTTTCATAAACCACACTAATCCAGTAGTGTCATTGCATCAGTGTTCTTTTCATAAACCTCATGGATCCATTAGATGTCATTGCATTTGTGTTCTTTTCATAAATCACATGGATCCACGAGATCTCATTGCATGTGTGTTAATTTCATAAACCACTTGGTTGTGTATTATTTTCATAATCCACTAGATGTCACTTCATGTGTGTTCTATTCATAAACCACATGGATCTACTAGTGTGATTGCATCTATTCTTTTAGCTTTTTCCTAAGTCAAACTTAATCAAACTTGACCAATTTTATAGATAAATATAACAACATATATTACATCAAATTGACATATTATGAAAATACTATTGAAAACATATCTAATGGTACAAATTTCGTGTCATAAATATTGTCCCATTTCCCTAAAAAGTTAGTCAAACTTAACTGAATTTGACTTAGGACAAAGCTAGAAGTACACTTATTTGCGGACCGAGGGAGTACTCAGTTTTGCTCTCTCTCGTAGTCACAAACTCTCTGAAAAGCCCAAACATGATGATTGGTTAACACAACCTTCACGCGGATCATTCGCACCTACCGGATCCAACGCGGATCGCTGCACGATGTCGTGCCCTTCACAGTACATCGTGAGAACACACGGAAGTCCGCTTGCCATCTGGCCCCCCTATTTTATCCGTTGGGTTTTTTAGGGTCGCGCAGCGACACTTCTACCAGAAGGAACACTGAGCTGTATATTAAATAATTCCACCAGTGGTCATGTCATGTTTAATCTAGTCTACAAAGGCTACACGTCCACTACACGGCAAATGGTCATCCACGACCCACGGGTTATCCCATTTTTACTATGCAGCATGCCTGCACTCTCACTTCCGATAGGCCCCCACCGCACGAACCTTCCACGTGGCAGCCGCAGCCAGAAGAGCTGCCTACCGGGGCCCTCTAGGAGGCCTAAATGTCCCCGCATTAAAAACCCAGCCTATCGGGTCCTACATTCGCACTCATCCACTCCTCTCTCTTCCCTATCTAGCAAAACCCCACAATCCTCAATGTACAGCCACAAACCTTCTCCATGAAACCAGTGTGTGGGGGTGAGTCTGCGGGCATCGCCGCCGGGGTGGTGCTTCCTGCGACAGATCTAGAGGAGCATCATGCAGCACAAGGCGAGGAGGACGTGCAGT
Organism: Avena insularis; assembly: GCA_023614405.1. Taxonomy (NCBI): domain Eukaryota; kingdom Viridiplantae; phylum Streptophyta; class Magnoliopsida; order Poales; family Poaceae; genus Avena; species Avena insularis. Next base: position 314,932,965 of record CM042694.1, on the reverse strand, counting down.
TCAACCCCTTGGGGGACTATGTGCTCGCTGGTGCTGACGACTTCGGAGGCCTCGATGAGGGCGTGGAGTTCGACGAACACGCTCCGCTCGTGTACCCGGAGGTACATATATTTCTACATGTTTCCTATTTTCCAAGAATACAAACAATATTAATTTAGGAGCAAGTCGAGGAGACAACCGTAATGAACTGCCAAACCTGTATAAATATGTTATTGTTTTGAAAGTAACTTGGAATGGTTGTTGGAATATATATTTATTATTTTGCTCACTTCTGTTTGCATTTTATACATTACAGGTAGATTAAAGTGAGGAGGACTCTAACAAGGATAATAGGGACAACAAGAGTCGCCATGTCATGAAGAATCTCAAGAGTGGGAGAATCCCTTTCGGCACTCGACTTGGGGAGCTCAGGTGCCCTTTATGTAGGAAAGGAGTCAACCCGAGGATTGACAGCTTGATTCCGCATGCGGTTGGCATCGGTAAAAGCCCGGCTAGTAAACACAAGTTGGAGACCAAGTCTAAGCACGCTGCTTATGGAAAATTCCTGAGGGAGTATGTCAAGACTGGCCTGGTGTCCCCTTACTTAGGAATCAATAACTTCTAGTCGACCAATCCGTCACTGTGCTGGCCCGACCACTAATAATGTTTAATTCTCTTACCGTTTCTAGACCCTTAAACTATGTGGTATGTTGAAACCTCATGCTTTTCCACCAACACGTGCGTTGCAAAGTTGCTTGATCGTGCATGCTTACACCAGTGGCCTACCCAGAAACTCCTAGAAGCCTGGCAAAACGAGCTTAATTTGGCAAATTCTGGACAAAATCACCAAATTAAAGAAAGGAAATTGCAAGCTTTGCGCAATCGGTAGGCATGTGCGGCTGCCCGGGGTGTAGGGATGCTAAGTCCCCGTCTATGCTTACACTTCCCTTAAACTTCCTGGGAATAATAATCACAAATAGTTATCTACTTCCTTCTGTCCTGTCACGTTATGTCGTGTCAGCACCACGCACCCACTTCAGATCGGCAACGAGAGGGTGGTCTCCGCGACCGGTCTCTGCCACGCCAAAGCCACGTCGCACACCCATCCCATCACCTACCGGACATGGCCGCCAATTTAATCGCTAGGATTGGAAACCAACGATGCTCGCCCGGTCAAACTTGCTTCCGCTTGGGTATGACCGGGATAATGGTAAATGCAATTTACGGCGCGTGCACACCCCCTTTTACGCATTGCCTTCTGTCTCCACAACACAGCACTGTGCAAAAACCCCCAACTCCTTCTGCCGCCGCCGCAGCCACCGCAAGAACCATCGACGCTGCTGCAGGCACCGCCTCCACCGTGACATACCACCACAACACATCTCTCCACCGCCATGCCTAGTCCTAGCCACCACTACCGATGCTAGGCCACTGCCTCCGCATTAGCTGCTGCCATGGACACAAAGTATGGCGTGTTCGGTGACGGGAGCGACTTCACCGACAAGTACACCATCACCGCCCATGGCACCACCGAGCTAACGGTCGTCCACACAAATGCATCAGCGAAGGTGGCCAAGGTCATCGCAATGTACGAGTGGTGCCTATAGGAGCCAATGGATAGGTACAAGATCGTTGGACTTGACCTCAAGTATACCGGAGATAGGAAGAGGACGGCGCTTTTGCAGCTGTCCATGCGCAACCACTGCCTCCTATACCACATATGCAGGGCCAAATGTGTATGTCCGGAGCTTTTCGAGTTCTTGCATAGGAGGGAGATCTACTTCGCCAACATCGAAATCAAGAACGACACTCCGAAGGTAGAGCGGGATCTCCTTGTTCATGTCGTCAATCATGTCGATCTCCAATGTATGTGGAGGTACCCGGATGATGATATGGAGAAAGCCGACATGGCTAGACTCGTTGCCGACATCATCGACCGCGAGTACACCAGCATGAAGGTCGAGTTCCCGAAGCACTTGCACGAGCGATGGGAGTGGATGTGCCTGAATTACAATGTGATCAAGTACGCAACCAGGGACGCGTATGTGTGCTACGAGATGCTGAACAGGATCTGGTGGGTGGGTGAGTGTGTTGTTTACCACTACTAGTTCCGCATTCTGTTCCTAGTTTATCTCGCCTGTATTTTATCTCGCATGTATTTTCTAAGTATTCTTTGTGTAAGAACTGAGCCCGTATGATCCCTAAGCTATTAGGTAGTTAACCTGTATGAATTACATTTCCCCTTTTTGTATGCTCAACATTCATACTTACAAATTCTGTCTGTGCCCTTTGCATGCGGCAAAATCCAGAACTGCCATGCATAAGGTGGGATCCACAAGATCAGATGACGTTGTCCACAAAAGGGCACAATTTCTATTATAGCGAAGGATACAGTCATAAACAAACCTAGATTATAGTTCGACAAAGGTAATACACAGCAGTTCGGAATTGCTCACACATAGCTATCACACATAGTACTTCTGAAATAACATGTTTTCATAAACATAGCAAGCCCCATACAAACACAACATTCATGCACTAAAATTCTACATCCTAGCATGTTGGAATGATTGGTGGAGAAGGCGAACGATCCCAGGATGCCTTCAGTCGCTTGCCTCGGCTTTTAGATTCCTCTACACTCTGGCATCTGGGGTAAACAACTTGCCTGGGTGGTGGTTCAATGGTGCGATTCCTAGAACGAAACAATACGATCTGGCGGTACAGCTCATGGTTGACATACCCGTCAATTGCAACATACTTCCGGTTAGGTTTAGAAAGCGACTTATCGTCCCAGTAATCGTGCCCAAAAGCATCCACCAACATGTCGGTAATTTGTCCTTCATGTCAGCGTACCACGGGTCGATGAGTTCGGCGGCAAGATCGGCCATCATAGTCCTGCTGCCCCTCGTCCCTGGGATCCAGTAAATTTTCTGGTTGTCCACTATGTACTCCTTTGGGATTTTAATGTTGATAGTCGGGCTTTCAAGTAGGCGAGTGTCATGCTGATGTCAACACTAGTAAATGTTATATGGTGGTTCACGAGAAAGTTAGAAAAGAGTGACTGCTGGCTCATGGTTGATATCGAGCTCATTGGGGAACCGCAATAGGAAGGTATGATGAGCACAACAGTAAGTTTTCCCTCAGTTATGAAACGAAGGTTATCGAACCAGTAGGAGCAAGGAAACACCTCCAAGGTGTTATTTCCAACTTGGAATCCTGCACAACACAACCACGGAACTTTGCCCCCAACTTACAGCGAGGTTGTCAATCTCACCGGTTTTGCTGAAAACAAAGGATTAAACGTATTGTGTGGAAGAAAAAGTAATAGCTTGCAGAGAGTAAACAAAAAACAGTAAACAGTTGTAGATTAATAGAAAAAGAAAGGACTGGGTCCATAGTTCACTAGTGGTGGCTCTCCTTAAGATAGATGACATGTTATGTGAACAAATTACAGCGGGGCAATTGACAAACATCGAGAAAGCAATCATGCATATACTACTCATCTTGACTCCTCTGAGATTTGATTGGGCATTACGACATTATACATAGACCGTAATCTGACTGCATCTATGACTAATAATCCGCCTTCAGGTTATCATCCGAACCCCCTCCAGTATTAAGTTACAAGCAACAAATAATCACATTACACACTGCGTGTAAAGTAAACAATACGATTGTTCTATGAACAAAGGATTGCTGTTTTCTCCCTAGTAACAACATCACATATAGTACCTTAGAGATTTCTGTCACTTCCCTAGATTACTAGAGGCATGAACCCACTATCGAGCATAAATACTAACTCTTGGAGTTGCTAGAATCTACTTGGCCAAGATAGCTACTAATAACAGAAAGCATGCAAGATCACAAATAACAAAGACATGATAGAATCAATAATCAATCTGAAATAGCATCTCAATATCCATTGGATCCCCGCAAACACAACATGTATGATTACAAATAGATGATCTTGATGAAGAACGGAGCTCACAAGATCTAAACATGATAGCACAAAGGATAAGAACCAACCATCTAGCTACTACATGGACCCGTAGTCCAAGGATGAACTACTCACGCATCACACCGAGGGCTTGCATGGTGATGAAGAAGGCCTCCAGGGTGAATTCCCCTCTCCGGCAGGGTGCCGGGAAGGGATTGAGATCCCTCCCGATCTAGGGATGGAGATGACGGCAGCTACAGACTCTTTCGTGGAATTTTGATCGGGTACTTAGGGTTTCTATATCGGAGGTATCTTATAGGCGAAAGGGGAGGCCGAGGGGGTGCCAGAGGCTGCCAGACCACCCCCTGGCATGGGCCAGGATGGGTCGTGCGGCCAGGCGGTGTGGCGGCCCCCTGGCCCCTCTCCGTCTCATATTCTGGCTCCGGGTGTCCCTCGGTGAAAAACTGACTTTGGCTTTTGTCCCGTCCAATTCCGAGAATATTCATTTTCTGACTTTCCTGGAACCAAAAATAGCAGAAAACAGGCAGCTGGCATTGTGGCTCTTGTTAAAAGGTTAGTTCAAGAAAGTGCATAGAAAGTACTCCAAAGTTGGAACAAAACATAAGAAAGTAGATAAAAAACCAAGCATGGAACAACAAAAATTATGGATATGTTAGCAACATATCAACATCCCCAAGCTTAACTCTTGCTCGTCCTCGAGTAGGTAAGTGATAAAAAGAAAGAATAATTTTTTAGGTGACATGCACCATCATGAACTTGATCAAAGTATTTGTAAACATTGATAGCTGGGATCATAGTACTTCAATCATAACATGAAAGATAAAGTTCTAACAACAAGACAAAGCAACTATGTTGCAACATGAAAAGGCACAAATAAAAGATCCATGAATAACAATGCTTTGCAAGACGTTTGTTTGTTTTACATAAAGAAAACATAGCATAGTGGCATTCATCTTGTCCTTCATAGAGTAGCAAACATAAATGCATAGGACACCTTCAAAGTTCATAAGAGTGACTAGATACAAATAGTTTAAAACAAGCAATATCAAAGCTATGCATCAATCAACAAGTCTTGGGACAATGCACATAGAACTAAGAATGGCCACTATGCTCTCAAAGTAGGTGCATAAAGATAGAAGGTGGAGACTCAACATGAAAGTAAAGGAAAGGCCTTCATAGAAGGAAGTAGGGATTCGAGTTTCATAAACAGCTTCCGAAAATTATGTTACTTATTAGCTTTCAGCTCTCATTGCCCCTATCATACGCATCTTTAGGTGATTAAGGTTAAAGTGACACAACTAAGAGGATATGCTTGACAAGTTATAAGCTGAAATCTCATGCCCCTTACTTACGAAGACCGAACCTCATGCTACTCAACTTTAGTCACAAGTAAGCTCTTGTCATTGTAAGTACATATGTATCATAGAGAACAGCCAACGGGGTATCCCTTGCACATGATACAGGAGCTATCCCATACTCAAAATGACAAGGCAAGCAGACAATGAGCATCTCAGGGATCTTTTTATTTGCTATTTTCAGAGGTTTTTATTGAGGATGCTTCATAGAGTGCTCATTATGGTTATGCTGGAAGTTTCCACCATAACTAGGCATGGCTTAGGCTAGCGGCCCAGGCATTTCTCTAACACAAATACAAACTCCATGATCTTACCAGTTCCCCTTTTATTTGACACCACCGGGATCCATAAGCAAAAGAACATGATATCAACGGGGTACAAAGTACAAGTGCAATGTTGAAAGCGTTCCCCAAGATACATGGTGCTGCTAACTTTAACTTATAAAGCGCAAGCATATATGCATCAAATATGGACGCAATGGTTCAAGTTTATTAAATGCAAGAAAGTAAAGTGTGCCATCAAGTTCGTGAGAGCTTTAATCACTAATTTTCACATAACAAGTTTAATTTGGAAGGTAGATAAAAACATGAATATACTTGGAATAGCAAATGCTAATAGGTAGGTATGGTGGACTCTTTGGAATAACTTGGTTTTAGGAGTTGGATGCATGAGTGGAACTCATACTTGGTTACGGAGGCTAGCAAAAGACTGGGAGCGACCAACTAAGAGAGCAATAACGGCCATAATTGTGGGTCCCCTGGATTAATCATCTGAGAAATCCATGTTATGTATATATCCACGTTCCCATGATCAGTGAGCCGTGGAACATAACCGACAAGTATCATTACAACATCCGAGATATACCGAATTACAAGACTTACATAAATGCCGTTATGGCTATACCATCTTCAGCAGCGGAACATCATCACGCGCAGAGCCCAATCATGCCCCAACCTACAGGAAACTGACTGGGAGGACGTCCTAGCTCGCATAGTCATCAACGTCACCTTCTTCTTGATATCTGACCAAGTTAATAGCCAGGGACAATGCTAGTGCGTACTTTGAATGTACTCGCAAACCACCCTAAGATAACAGTAATAACAAGAGGATATGCAATATGGCTGTGGTAGTAGGAGGGCTCCAAGAGAGGTTCTTTTCTCAATTAGTTTCTCTTGTAGATATAACATCTACATATTTTTGTTGAAAACCTTTGTAAACATTTTGGAAACCTTTTTGAAAAGTTTTGGAAAACATCAAGACTGGGTCACCCATTTGTTCCCGTCTTCAGGTCGTCCCACGACCAAACTCCTTTCTCTTCCTTCCGACCATCCCATGGTCAAAACCTTTCTCCTTTACGACCATCCCATGGTCAAAACATTTCCAAAGCCATTTCTTTTCCAAAATCCTTTTTGAAAACAAAACCAGCACCGCTCTACAGCAACCTTCCCAACCGTCCACGACCGCGGACACGGCTATTCGAATAGATTTACACTCTGTAGAGGTTATACACTTTACCCACACCATCCGGATACACTACCCTGATCTACATCGATCGTGGGTCGAGTAACCGATCAAGACTCTCCGGATGCCCACTCCAATATAAGTGTCTACCCTATGAGTGTTGTTCCCCTCAACACTGGGACATCGGGTACCGAGGACCAATCGGAGCGCATTTTGCACTTCCCAAGTGGGCGCTTTCAATGAGAGGCTCATAGTAACGCGTGGAGGCCCGCAAACCCTTCGTTCCTTCTCCAAGTCGATGTCCCACATGGACCCTTATGTGAGAAGGCCCACCCTCCAGGGATTTTTATCCCCTGTAGTTGTTGCGAGGCAGCTTATACCAGAGCAAACAAACATCAGATCCATCCCTATCCCATTCCAGAGTAGTGTGGTTGCACGGGTTAATTGTTCTAGCAAAACTGCAAAGAACCGGGTGCGTTTTTGTAAACCTTTTTCCTCCAGCTTTCCTTCATCATTTTGTAAAACAAACCTTTTTCTTTCTCAACATCTCTTGGGAGGTCCCACCTCACCAAAGTTTTATCATAGAACATTTGGTAAAAACTTTGTCGGGGGTCTTCCCATCCTCTAGTTTTGCTTCGGCTAAAACAGGGTCTCCAAAGGGTATGGTGTGTTACACCATCTACCATACTAGGGACAAGTAGGTGTCATCAAGGGGGTTGTACCTAATAGTATAAAAGTGTAATAGTTCGGAGGAGCCAAACCACTACCATATATACACCAACATATAGTAACAGTGCAGTTTTAATAAACAGTAGATAAAACATGCATAAGTAAAACAGTAGGACAAGGCTTATGAGCAAGAAGGTGGCTTGCCTGAGATCAGTAATATGGCAATATGTCCATGGACTTATTCTTTAGATAACCAAGAATGACAATACCAATAATAATAAGATCTCTTCTTCTCGGCGTCAATACAAGCGCAACTATCATCGTCATCGAGTATACATGCAAACAAACGAGTCCACAATCAAACAAGGCATTCAAGCATCAAAACCATACAGCAAGAAAATGACAATAAAAGTTTAAAAATCAGTAATGGTGTTGAGAAAATGGATTAGAAGGATTGGGAGCATGTCTTGGAACATTTGAAGGAAACCATATGGGTTTCATAGTATAGAAACTAGGGATGAGAGGGTTTTTGGACCAAAGACTTATTCTATAAGATACCATTGTAAAAACATGATACCAACAGATAGGTATTGATAAAATGAAACCAACAAAAGTGGTTTCACTATTTTATCACTTACCAAAGATTTATAGTGATTTTTATAGTGAATAAGACTCTAGTTTTAGGAAATAATTCACCAGAAAAGTTCTGGAGCTCCAAAACTTATTTCCTTGGATAGTTCAGTAGGGTTTTATGTACTGATCCAAATAAAGTTGGAATCATGTCAAACTATTTATCAGAATGCCCTCAGGTAATTCCCAAAGGCAGTTCTGTAGACAACTTGTCTTTTTCACCAGATTAAATATACAGGGCCTTTTGATATAAGGAAAGGGGAAATGGATAGCTATTGAAAATACCTTCCAGTACCAATTTGAATTACTAATTTTGGAGTTTCATAGCTATGTAGTGATTTATGTAGTGATAAAGTCACATGCAGAAGTGTTTAATTCACTACAAATCTACAGAAGCCCAAAAATTAGTGATCTCCTAGGGTTGGGTATATATGGATGTAGCTCAACCAGGAGAGTTGGAATTGGTAAAAATATGGTTTTGTTATTTTTACTGAGGTAAAAATATGGTTCACCTTGACAGGAGATAAAGTCTAAGTGGTATGTATAGAGAATACCTTTCATAGGAACTTTGATCCATCCCATTTGGGTAAGGCTAGCTCACAAAGGAATTTATTTAGTGTAAAAGATACATTTTAGTGGATATAATTGTAGGGTTCTGTAGCAGAAAACAAAATTTTTCTATCTACTCGAACACTAATACCAGAATCTATACTATGTAGACATAAGTAACGGAGAAGTAATACATTATTCATATCTTTGCAGACAGAGGCACGCCTTACGCAGGAAGGTGTATATTGATGAATTCCAGCAGCACCCCAAGTGTGGTGCCTCCGAAGTTCGTCACATGTCCGGTGTAGGAGACGTCAACCGGACTCTGATCCAGCCGAGCAGCGGAAGAAGTAGATGCTGGATCGCCAATCACACGACGGTATTGTGAAGGTGAGAACTCAACCATGAGGTCCTCCTCAATATTACGAGGAAGTCCTCAGAGGATGAGAGAGAGAGAGAATGAGAGGAATGGGTGATTCCAAAGGGGGAGGGGGGACCCCTTTATATAGTGGGAGGGGGGCACCACCCAGGGGCCAGGCGGTGTGGGACTAATCCCCACACCCGCCGGCCACCTTGGGGCAACCGCCAGCCCTAGGTGGGCCCCACTGGGGCAGCCCACCAGCCCTAGGCCGGCCGGCCCCACTCCCTAGGTGACTTGCCCTATTGGGCCTCCGTTCGTGTGAGGCCCATTAGCAATATGGAGCCTTTAAAAAATAAAATATATATTTAATATTAATTCTCCAATTAACATTCAAATACACATATTATATTATTCCTTCACTCCGGAACAATTTCTGGACCCCTTCCGCTCCATCGGATGTTACCGAAACTATTCCGGCTTCTCTCTCTCTATTTCTCATACAAAACCTCATCTACCCTAAGCGTCCCTACCCTTAAGCGTGACATCCTTCGGTTCGGAAACACTTCGGACATGATAGAGACCACTCTCATATCAATGATCAACAGAGGGACCTGGATGGCCATGTGACCCCCGTGCGTTTCACGAATACAATCGCTCGAACCGTGAGATAGTCATTCCCCATTCCCTTTGTCATTCGATACCTAATTCATCTGAGACTTGATCTTCGGTATCTCGATACCTTAGTTCAATCTCGTTACCGATGAACTTGTTTTCTCGTTCTTATGTCGTTGCATCCCGTGACCTAGTCACATGCTTGCAAGCTTAATTAATGCAACGCCACCGAGATGGCCACATGTATCTGTCCGTTACATGGACTAGACAAATCCTGGTCATGATATGTACTCCTCAAAATATCCCTTCGAAAAACCTGAGTGGCATCTTTTTGATCACCCTTTTACGAGATGATTCTTGATAACCATCAAAGCTTCTTCCGGAAATGGTGATTTGCATTACCTCACAGTCAAAGGATGAGGTTGCGAGGTTCTCTATGTTTTATCATCAATGGTGAACTTTGTAACTAGACCTCATTAAGATATAACGATTGGATGTTTGTCTATCATGTTATTCAACTAATAACATGATCTCATTGTCAGTTGGCATAAATGCCCATGATCTTGAAACACAGACCATCCTCATGACCAATGAACTAGTTCACTAGAGGTAACTAGAGATATAGTTTGTTTACATACCACACGTGTATTAACGTTTCGTATTAACACAGTTATAGCATAGTATGAAATGTATTATGAACATATAGGATATATATCAAATAATACACTTTATTATTTGCCTCTAGGGCATAACTCCTTCAGTCTCCCACTTGCACTAGAGTATAAACAAAACTTGATTACAATAGGCAGGAACCTAATACCGATGGAATCTCGGTGTTGTTCATGCTTTTCCTGATGGAGAGCTTTAGTCAAAGGATCTGCTAAATTCAGTTCCGTATCTACTTTGCAAATCTTGACTTCATCTTCATCAATGTTCTGTCGGATGACGTGAAATCTTAGCTTGATGTGTTTGGCCGTGGAATGAGTTCTTGGTTCCCTTGCATTTGCAATAGCACCCGTGTTATCACAATAGACCATCACGGTGTCTTGCGCATTGGGAAACACTCCCAGTTCGATGACTAAATTCCTCAGCCAAATAGCTTCATTTGTTGCATCAGCCGCAGCAATATATTCATACTCCATTGAAGATTGTGCCACCACCGGCTGCTTCTTGCCTTTCCAACTTACGACCCCACCATTTACCAGGAACACATATCCTGTTTGAGACTTTGAGTCATCATGATCTAAGTTCCAGCTCGCATCCACGTAACCCATTATGTTTAGAGCTTCATCACTTCCTTCATATATTAGGAACATATCCTTTGTTCTTTTCAGATACTTCAGGATATTCTTGACAGTTGTCCAGTGATCCGGTCCTAGATTACTTTGGTATCGGCTCGTCAAACTAAGAGCCAATGCCACATCGGGTCACGTACTTAACATTGCATACATGATAGACCCTATGGCTGAGGCATAAGGTGTGAAAGCCATCTTATTTCTATCATTGTCTGTTACAGGACATTGAGTCATACTCAATTTGCAATTCTTCATCATGGGAGTGAAACCCTTTTTGGTGTTTTCCATTTTGAACCTCTTCAAAATATTTTCTATGTAAGTACTTTGACTCAATGCTATTAAGCGCCTTGATCTATCTCTATAGATCTTGATTCCTAATATGTATGCAGCTTCACCTAGATCCTTCATGGAAAATTGGTTACTCAAGTATGCTTTCACGCTTTTCATAAGATCCACATCATTTCCCATGAGTAATATGTCATCCACATACACTACTAGGAAAACAACTGAGCTCCCACTCTCTTTCTTGTAAACACAGTACTCTTGTTGGTTTTGTACAAATCCAAAACTCTTGATCACTTGATCAAAACGTTGGTTCCAGCTCCGAGATGCTTGCTTCAATCCATAAATGGACCGTTGAAGCTTGCATACCTTTCCAGCATCCTTAGGATCAACAAAACCTTTCGGTTGCATCATATACAACTCTTCATCAATGTGACCATATACAACTCTTGACATCTATCTGCCAAATTTCATAGTCGAAATGTGCAGCAATTGCTATTAAAATCCTGACAGCCTTAAGCATCACTACGGGAGAGTAAGTCTCATCGTAGTCAACTCCTTGAATTTGTCGAAACCCCTTTGCGACAAGTCGAGCTTTGTGAATGGTTACGTTACCATTGCGTGTTGAGACACTCATTGGTCCACATACATCCGTATGTATGATCCCATGTAGGTCTACAGCTCTCTCCACTATTCCGGAGAATGGTTTCCTAGTCATCTTGCCCATGAGGCATGGCTCACATGTATCAAGGGATTCGAAATCCAATGATCCAAGAAGCCATTCTGAATGAAGCATCTTCATGCGCTTTACGCCAATATGACCAAGGCGGCAATGCCACATGAACATGGAATTATCGTCACTGTGCTTACAATGTTTAGCATCAACACTATGGATGTGTGTATCACAATCAAGATCAAGTAAGAATAAACCATCACATACAGGAGCATGAACATAGAAAACATCATTCATATAAATTGAACAACCATTTGTTCCTAATTTAAACAAATAACGGTCTTGCAACAAGCAAGACCCACTCACAATATTCATACTCAGTGCGGGTACATAATAGCATTTATTCAAAACCAACAATAATCCTAACGGCAGACGGAGATGCAGGATGCCGACGGCCATCACTTCGACTCTCGAACCATTGCCGACACGCATCGTCACGTCGTCCTTCCTCAGGCGCCTCCTACTCTGCAGATCCTGCAGAGAGTTACAAATGTGAGCAACAGATCCGGTATCAAATTCCCAGGTGTTACTCCTGGCCCTCATAAGGAATACATCAATAACATGTATATCATATATACCTTTGTCCGGGATGGCTATCTTGCCAGCTCGCTTGTCTTCATGGTACTTGGGGCAATTGCGTTTCCAGTGCCCATCCCCTTTGCAGTAGAAGCACGAAGTGCCAGGCTTAGGGCCAGGCTTGACAGTCTTTGAGGTGCTGGGAATAAACCTTCCATCCCTCTTAGACTTCTTACCCTTGCCTTTCCCCTTTTGCCCCGGTTTCTTAAAGTTGGTGGTCTTGTTGACCATCAGCACCGTGTGCTCCTTCTTGATTTCAACCTCAGCAGTTTTGAGCATGGCGAACACCTCAGCAAGGGTCTTAGTCATCCCTTGCATGTTGTAGTTCATCACAAAACTCTTATAGCTAGGGGCAGCGAGTGCAGCAACCTATCTATAGCGAGCTCCTCCGGGATTTTGCAGTCCAGGGAATTTAAGCGCTTAACGTAGCCAGACATTTTGACAACGTGCTCACTAATACTGCTGTGCTCTTCCATTTTAGCAGAGAAGAAGAGCTTGGAAGCATCATACCTCTCTGCACGAGCCTGTGGAGCAAAGACAACCTTGAGATCCTCAATGATCTCAAAAGCATTCATCTTCTCAAAACGCTTTTGAAGCTCCGGCTCCATGGCATAGAGCATTCCACTCTAGATGAGGGAGAAATCATCCGCCTTGGACTGCCAGACATTCTTTTCATCCTGGGAGGCCGAATCTGCAGGCTTAGCCGGAAGCTCAGCCTCGATGACATAAGTCAACTTGTAGGGGACTAGGAGGATCCTAAGATTGCGGAACCATGCGGTGAAGTTGGTTCCATAAGTTTTCAGCTTGTCCTTCTTGAGGAAAGTGCTAAGGTTGAAGGTGGGTGGGCGAGACATCTACAAAGGATTTGCAAAGTATTTAGACTATGTTCATAATAATGACTTCAAGTTTTAACTAAAAGAACTCCCACTTAAACGAACATCCCTCTACTCGTTCAGTGATCACATGATCCCAATCCTCTGCACCTCCCCCGGTTGAACACAGCCATCAGTGCAGTATCAAGGGTGGACATTCCCTAATGTCGATCACATCAACCATGTGATTCATGCTCGACCTTTCGGTCTCTTGTATTCCAAGGCCACGTTTCTCTAACATGCTAGGCTCGCCAGTTCTAACTCGTGTGTATTCACAGTGCAACATGGCTTACACCCACTATATGCGAACGTAGATATGTCTAACACCCAGGCCTGTAACCCTGGATCGCCCCATACCGAAGAACTTTCTTGGTGGTGCACACACAGGGGGAATACGATAACTGGAATACTATGAGGGATTATCTTATTATGCTACCGTCTAGTAAGTATACTAGCACAATAAGTACTACTTCAAAAGTAAAGTGTTATGACATGGTTATAGCTTTATGATCATCATCAACAGCCTTAAAGTATCACAAACTTGTCAATGCCATGTTATAACACTTGCCCCTGTGCAATAATGAAGATAGACGCCTCTATATTAACTATTGCATGTTTTACGCAGCTTTAGGGCTTTCGCAGTAGAACTCCTTCCCACAACACGGATTCAATGATTGTCGTTCTTCTTCCATTTTTAGGGCCCTCTAGTGTTAATGCCATATCAACTACTGTAGAGAGACAGACACCCCCCTAAGCCACTTTGATATGTGGACCAGTCTCGTGAATCACCACGTGAGGTCGGTTGGGGGCCGCTTCATCAAATAGTGCCGTGATATGAACAATAACACTTAAAGATGGTAGCAACTAGAGAATCAATGCCCACATATTTCTATGTGTTCTATCCATACGACATGCCTACCCATAAACCTGGCTCTGATACCACTATCGGGTTCTGTAGCAGAAAACAAAAAAATTATATCTACTCGAACACTAATACCAGAATCTATACTATGTAGACATAAGTAACGGAGAAGGAATACAGTATTCATACCTTTGCAGAAAGAGGCACGCATTAAGCAGGAAGGCGTATATTGATGAAGACGAGCAACACCCCAAGTGTGGTGCCTCCGAAGTTCGTCACACATCCAGTGTAGGAGACGTCAACCGGACTCCGATCCAGCCGAACAACAGAAGAATTAGATGCCGGATCGCCGATCACACGACAGTAGTGTGAAGCTGGAGAACTCAACCACGAGGTCCTCCCCAATATTACAGGGAAGTCCTCAGAGGATGAGAGAGAAAGAATGAGAGGAATGGGTGATTCCAAAGGGGGAGGGGGGACCCCTTTATATAGTGGGAGGGGGGCACCACCCAGGGGCCAGGCGGTGTGGGACTAATCCCCACACCCACCGGCCACCTAGGGGCAGCCGCTGGCCCTAGGTGGGCCCCACTAGGGCGGCCCACCAGCCCTAGGCCGGCCGGCCCCCACTCCCTAGGCGCCTTTCCCTATTGGGCCTCCCTTCGGGTGAGGCCCATTAGCAATATGGAGCCTTTAAAAAATAAAATAAAATATATATTTAATATTAATTCTCCAATTTACATTCAAATACACATATTATATTATTCCTTCACTCCGGAACAATTTCCGGACCGCTTCCAATCTCCATCTGATGTTACCGAAACTATTCCGGTTTCTCTCTCTATTTCTCATACGAAACCTCATCTACCCTAAGCGTCCCTACCCTTAAGCGTGACATCCTTCTGTTCAGAAACACTCCGGACATGATAGAGATCACTCTCATATCAATAATCAATAGAGGGACCTAGATGGCCATGTGACCCCCGTGCGTTTCACGAATACAATCGCTCGAACCGTGAGATAGTTTTTCCCTGTTCCCATTGTCATTCGATACCTAATTCATCCGAGACTTGATCTTCGGTATCCCCATACCTTAGTTCGATCTTGTTACCGATGAACTTGTTTTCTCGTTCTCATGTCGTTGCATCCCGTGACCTAGTCACATGCTTGCAAGCTTCATTAATGCAACGCCACCGAGATGGCCACATGTATCTGTCCGTTACATGGACTAGACAAATCCTGGTCTTGATATGTACTCCTCAACACATCCCTTCGGAAAACCTGAGTGGCATGTTTTTGATCACCCTATTACGAGATGATTCTTGATAACCATCAAAACTTCTTCCAGAAATGGTGATTTGCATTACCTCACAGTCAAAGGATCAGACTGTGAGGTTCTCTGTGTTTTATCATCAATGGTGAACTTTGTAACTAGACCTCATTAAGATATAACGGTCGGATGTTTGTCTATCATGTTATTCAACTAATAACATGATCTCATTGTTAGTTGGCATAAATGCCCATGATCTTGAAACACAGACCATCCTCATGACCAATGAACTAGTTCACTAGAGGTAACTAGATACACAGTTTGTTTACATACCACACGTGTATTAACGTTTCGTATTAACACAATTATAGCACAATATGAAATTATGAACATATAGGAGATATATCAAATAATACACTTTATTATTTGCCTCTAGGGCATAATTCCTTCAATAATGCCAATAAATAATGAAATTTATTTTTGGCAGAGGGACAGCTCTGCATGATGCACAAAACGCTCCTACACAAGGATAAATTTAGATCTAGCCAATTAGAGTTGTTTTCCATTTTCATTTGGAATTAAACCAAACCACTACTTTTCAGATCTAGAAATATTCATAAAAAGGGAATTAGAACTAGGCCGGGATTCCATAGGAGAACGGGCCGCACAGGGGCAGGCCGGCCCAGTTCGCCAGGGAACACGCGTGGGAGGGAGTTCAAACTCCGGCCGCGGGTCCCGCTGGTCAGCCACCCTAGGGGCCAAACCAGTATCGGTGGCTGCTGGCCGTTCGATCTAGAGGAGATCGACGGCAGATCGCCGTCTCCTTCCTCCGGACGGGGCCGGCGGGGCGAAAATCCTAGGCGGCGTCTGGGCGGTGAGAGGGCTCGGGAGGCGACGGAAAGGCAATAGGGCGACGCGACGCATTGAGGGGACTCCAGGGATGGGCGGCACCAATGGTTTCCTTGATGGGATCTGGCCCACGCGAGGGAGCCCGAGAGGGGTGGCAACCGAGCTCGACGGCGGCGATCGTAGGGGCAGTCCTGGGCCAAAAGAAGAACACAAATAGATAGAGGAGGAGAAGGGGAGCTCAGGAGCATAACATGCAGAGGGGGAGAGGAAGTGGGGAGGAACCCTTGCTCGATTTCGTGGGGAAGGCCGAGAAGGCTTCCTCTTCTCTTCTAGGTCGATGCAAAGCAGTAGGGGAGAAAGGGGGAACTCAGGGAGGTAGATGGGGTGGGGATGGAGGAAATGAATGGCCAGGGAGCATGCTGGGGGTGGCCTCTGGCCTTTATACCGAGGGGGAGAGATACATGGTGGAAATGTCCACTTTGGGCATGGAGGGGTGGTACGGCTGGCTTGTGATTGGCCTAGAGGGGCGATGGAGAGGGGTGAGAGAGGTATCTGGTCATGCTGGAGCTCAGAGTGGGAGGGAGTGGCAGCTGCTGCCATCAATTGGCCCCACTTGCTTATCTCTCTCTCACTCTCTTTTTCTCACTTCCAAGCATAAGGGGGACAAGGGGGAGGTGGTGCTACAACACATTTCGACCAGAGGGGTTCATGGTACTGGGTAGGAGTGCTAGAGAAGCATTGATAAGGATTTTTGTTGGTTTAACTCAATGGTTTTGTTAGTTTGCCAAATTTGAACAAATGGATAACTATGAAGGAAGTCCTCATTTTTGATCTTGGAAATATGGAGAAATGGTTCTGGTGGAAGGGGTATAGTCCATATACACCTCTTTATTTGGGATTTTTAAGATGATTTTTAGTTCACTAAAAATCATTTATTCAAAAAGTGCAGAAATGGTTTATAGAAGCTCATTTGATATTTTTACATTGGACAAAGTTGGTTTTTGATGTGAGATGATTCTAAATATGAATCCATACTTTGAGGAATTTTCCCATGATTTATTGGGGATTAAAAGTATTTAAAACTATTATTATTCCAATTCAACCATTTAAGAAAATGGGGAAAAAGAAATAATAAAGCTCTTCAAAAATTAAGCCAAAAGTTGGGGAAGTGTTTTGGCAAAAACCAAACTTTCCTTTATGGAAGAAGATTTGGAGATTTGGTCTATTAAAGAGATTAATTAGATTTGGAGCCATAATAATTATGGATAATATTTGATAAATCTTGATGATCAAGGTAGATGAGGTAGACAAGGTGTAGCAAGCATTTTCCACCTTGGGAATTGGAAATCCAACTTGAATTAGATGGTAAAACAAGGAATTGAGGATTTAGGGTGATGTTATTTTCATACCACCAAAACCTAGTTGGATCTTGGAGCTCAGATCTCCCCTTGGGGCATGGGATAGATGGATGGATAGACCAATTGATGTACATCAACATGGTATAGAGGTTTTAGAAGCCTACCAAAGTAGATTATCAACTAGCCTTCAAAACCTTGTGGGTTTAAGAAGCAAAGATCCACTTGGAACAAGTGAAGTATATATTGATAAAACTATATGAGTAGCACACAACCATGCAAATAGTTGGTCCATAGAAGGTTGGATGATGGTGTGAGCTTCTGTCAAAGTAGGCATGTTGACTAGATTTGCAGGAATAGTTATTTTCTTGCCTGCAAAACCATCAAGAACAAGTGGGTTGTAGGATGATCTAACCAAGGTCAAGAGTGGGAATTGGTAGTCCTTAGGATGGTTAAAAATATGGTTCAAATGCATTTTCAAAAATGCACAAGGTTTGATAAAGGGAGGCATTCAAAAAGGCGATGTTGGAAATAGTTTTCCAAGCTTAGCCAAATTTGGCAGATTTAGGGTTTTTGACTAGAGCATGAGAGGGGATGTTTTTGATGGGTTGCAAGGTACCCAAGCATCATCAAGTGGATGATGTTTAAGTGTATATTGAGTAGAAAGGATCCATGCTTGATATTGGACTTCATTGACTTGGAAACTTCTAGAAGGGATATGTTCATAATTGATCTGGTTAAGGGTTTTAGATGACCACCTAGTATCTAGAGATTAGATCCTGCTTTGTATTCTTGATTAGGGTGTGGTGATTTGGAAACATCTTGATCCTAGTGATGTGATCCTAGAGTAGCTCATACTATCTCCTAAGTAGACAAATCAAGCAGCAGATCAAGGCAATTCATCAGACAGCAGATCAAGGCAACTCATCTTATAAACTAAGAAAAACTACTACTAGGGTTACCATCAAGCCTAGATCGAGGTAAGGATGGGTATTTTGAAAAGGTTGCGGTTTGGATAAGATGAGAGTCCTTGGTATCTCTACCAAGAGTAAAATTCAAAAGCTTTAAAAGGAGGTTTTGGGAAACCTAGAGATAGGAATGGTTGAAGGTTCTGTCTATAAAACATAAGGAGATTATAATAGGTTGCTCTCCATAGTTTAGGGAAATAGAAGCTACTAAAATAGTTGGTTTGCAAAGGCTTCTTGGCTCAGGTTTTGAGATGCCAGAACATTTGAGAATATGGAAATTAAGCCAAGACAGTTTTGGGAAGTAGCTTTTGTCAACTGGTTTTGAGGTAAGGAGTATATCTTCTAATACATAATCATAATCATAAACATAGTCAAACAACAGGAAAACACTTTATCACTAAACAAGAAAAAGTTTTTGTTCCCCCTGATTTTTTGCATTCTGGACAACTAATTAGGGTTGCTGAAATTGGGATGTTACAATAATCATGCAGAGCGACAAAACATCATTAATCAAAGCATAAAATGATACTACAAGTTGAAAACTTAAGGATCATAAAGGCTTATGGTGACTTGGGATAGTCATAACATGGTGTGAGCATGAGCCAAGTCAACCCAAATAAAACATCAAAGGAGAATACCACAATACTATGCTTTAATATGCTAAAACAACGCATGATTCTTTCAAGGCACATTAAGCAATCTCAATTGTTTATAACATGTCATGATAAAGCAAAGATCACTAAGCATAAAGCCAAAACAATATCAAGCATAGGCCACAGTCAAAAACAAGATCCTTTTACCACTTAAGCATGAACTTTTTCCTACTCTTTTCCACTCCAAACCAAACTATTTGAAAACCAATGTATGAAAGAGGGGATCCAACCAATTTATTCAAGCAAACTAAGAAAACCAAGCAAATGAAAACCAAAACCAAAACGAAAAAGAAGACGCTCCAAGAGCAACACAACTGTGAATGAAACAATAAAAATGAAGTGTTTGGAAGAAACCTGGGATTTTTATTGATGAAGAAGGGGATGCCTTGGGCATCCCCAAGCTTTGACGCTTGTAACTCTTGAATATTTCTTGGGGTGACACGGGGTGGCATCCCCAATCTTGAGCTTTAGTCCATTCTTCATCTCATTACATCATTCTCTCCATACACCTGATATTTTTCCTTCATACAAAACTTCACACAATCTTTATTAGCAACATTAGTGCATTCAAGATAATAAGTCTTTAGGTTTAGTTTCAACACCAATAAAACTTCCATTAAAACACAAGCTACTATGGCACTTCCCTCAAAAAGCTCAATTACCCAAAAGAACTCAAAAAGGAACCAACAAGAAGCAAATGCAAATAATGGCTGAAATCTGTCAAAATAGACCAGCAGGTAAAAACCAATTTTTTCGAAGACCTTCTGTTGCTCAAATCAAAACATGTTGAACTAACGAAAGTTAGATAACAACCTGGGGCAGAAGCAAAAAAAATCACGCCTCAAAACGACGTATAGAGATTTTACACGAATGTTTACGGTTAAGCACAGAAATCTATTTCGGGACAACAACTTTCCCAATCATTACTTCTCTCTCATTAGAGGTTACTCTTGGCACAAAAAGTTAATAAAAAGGATAAGGAGATGTTATTACTGAAGCAATAACGTCCAAGACTCATCTAAAACTTTTGGGTTATCTCCCAATAAGTACTTTTCTTGAACGCTTTTAAGTTAGGCATAATAGTTTGAGAAGATGCTCACATAAGAAATATGAATTGAAGTAAAAGAGAGCATCAAGAAGCAAATTCAAAACACATTTAAGTCTAACCCTCTTCTTATGCATAGGAATCTTGTATGCAGATAAATTCACAAAGAACAAAGTGACAGGCATAGGAACATAAAACGAGAGTAACTTCAAAACTTTCAGCAAATAGAGAGGTGTTTTAGTACCATGAAAACTTTTATAACCATATTTCCCTCTCTCATAATAATTTTCAGTAGCCTCATGAATAAACTCAACAATATAACTATCACATAAAGCATGCTTTTCATGATCTACAAACACGTAATTTTTATCAAGCTCAAAAATAATGGGATTAAAACCTTCAAACCCACTTTTAACAATTTTATAACAAGGTGACTGATCATTCAATATAGGACCATCGTCTAGAGCTTTATCATAAACATTTTCTAAGAAAAACTCTTTAGTACCATGCATCTCGAAGTTAGGCACAAATAAAGGATTATCACAGATAACATGAGCATAACATTCATCCTCCTTTGGTAAGCATGGAGGACAATCAAATAATGTAAGGGATACAGAGTTACTCTCATTAGAAGGTAGGCATGGGTAGCTAATCCATTCTTCCTCCTTTTGTTCATCACTCTCCTCCTCTTTTTCATCCAATGAGCTTCCCGTTTCAGCAATTTCTTCTTCCATCAGCTCCTGCAGCGCATTAGTCTCTTCTGTTTATGGAAAGAACCTATTAATATATTCAAGAATATATCCATTTTCTTCCTTGTAATTATCAAAGCAAAATTTAAGTATATCCTAAACCTCATATTTATAAGGTTTATCATCAGTATTTTCAAGCATACTAGCAAGTTCAAATGCACCCTTCCAAGCAATAAATTCTTCAATTTGTTCCACATCATGAAAGTCATAATTTCCTTTAACATAAGAAGATATGGTAACATTATCATTATACTCACATTCAAAAGGGAGGTGTTTATACCTCCTACAGCAACAAGATTTATCAACGCAATAAGTAACATTATAAGTATAGCACACGTTTCTAGCAATGGTATTCAATTTATCAATTTGTTCCCATAAGAGTTTCCCTTTTTGTGACAAGCGGTGTTCCTCATAATATTTTTGTTGTTCCATGAACCCATCTTGCCAATAAGATATAATTTCAAAGAAACCTACCATTGATAGAAAGCATGATAAAGCAAGACAATAACAGACCAGCAAAAATAACAACTATAGTAGGAACTAATTTTTTTTATATATTTGATCAAAATGAACAAGCAAACAAAGCAGAAATAAACTAAGCAAAACAAATAAAACAAAGTAAAGAGATTGGTTATGAGGGACTCCCCTTGTGAAGATGTCCTTGACTCCCCGACAACAGCGCTAGAAAAAGCTTTGTTGGCCCAAGATATCTCGAGCTCGTTGGGGAACCCCAAGAGGAAGGTATGATGAGCACAGCTGTAACACCCCAATTTCAGAAACCCTTATTAGTTGTCCAGAATGCAAAAATCAGGGGGAACAAAAACTTTTTCTTGTTTAATGCTGAAGTGTTTGCTTGTTGATTGAATATGCTTATGCATATGAATGTAAATTAGATGATACACTCCTTACCTTAACACAAGTTGACAAAAGCTACTTCCCAAAACAATCTTGGCTTAATTTCCATATTCTGAAATGTTCTGGCATTCCAAAACCTGAGCCAAGAAGCCTTTGCAAACAAACTATTTTAGTAGCTTCTATTGATCAAACTATGGAGAGCTATATAACACAATCTCCTTATATTTTCAAGATAGAACGTTCTACTATTCTTATCTCTAGATTTAACAAAACCTTTTTATGAAGCATTGAATTCTACTCTTGGTAAAGATACCAAAGACTCTCATCTTATTCAAACTCCAACCCTTTTCAAATTGCCCAAGCTTACCTCAAGTCAGACTTGATGGTAACCCTAGTAGTAGGTTTGCTTAGTTTATAAGATGAGTTGCCTTGATATGCTGTCTAATGAATTGCCTTGATCTGCTGTCTGATGAATTGCCTTGATCCGCTACCTGATTTGTCTGCTTAGGAGATAGTATGAGCTACTCTAGGAGATCTTCACTAGGATACGGATGTTTCCAAATCATCACTCCCTAAGGAAGAATACAAACCTGGATCTGATCTCTAGCCACTAGATGATCCTCTAAGACCCTTAACCAGATCAATTCTGAAGATATCCCTTCTAGAAGTTTCCAAGTCAATGGAGACCAATATCAAGCATGGATCCTTTCTACTCAATCTACACTTAAACATCATCCACTTGATGATGCTTGGGTACCTTGCAACCCATAAAAAACGTCCCATCTCATACTCTAGTCAAAAACCCCAAATCTGCCGAATTTGGCAAAGTCTGGAAATATGTTTCCAACATCACCTTTTTTGAATGCCTCCCTTTCTCAACCCTTGTGCATTTTTGGAAATGCATCTGAACCACCTTGTTAACCATCCTACGGACTACCAATGCCCACTTTTTACCTTGGTTAGAACATCCTGCTACCCACTTGTTCTTGATGGTTTTGCAGGTAAGAAAATAATTTTTCCTGCAAATCTAGTCATCATGCCTAGTTTGGTAGAAGCTCACACCACCATCCAACCTTCTATGGACCAAACCTTTGCATGGTTGTGTTCTACTCATATAGGTCTATCAATATCTACTTCACTTGTTCCAAGTGGATCCTTGTGCTTCTTAAACCCACAAGGTTTTGAAGGCTAGTTGATAATCTGTTTTGGCACACCCGGCGCATCCCGGAGGGCGTCACCACATGTCTTCCCGCTGCGGAGCTTGACCCCTCACCCAATCCGAGTGAGTATGTGTTATTCCTCTCCCACTTCCAATGTGGATTCGGCCTCCCAGCAAGCGATTTCTTCAACGACTGGCTCAACACATTTGAGCTTCAGCCGCATCATCTTCCGGCTAATGTCATCACCTCTCTCTCTGCCTTTGCTTCCACCATTGAGGGCTACACCGGACTGTGGCCCACGAAGGAGCTCTGGATCCGGTTCTTTGGCCTTCGCCGGAACGTGATTCCGAACATCCAGCTTAATCCGGAGGACAAGCAGCTCACGCAGTTCGGCGCAGCTTCCATCTCCCCCCGGAAACAGTCTATCTTTCCCCGGGTTACGGGGCATGACTCCTGCAAGGGCTGGGCCTGAACCTTCTTCTATGTTCGGAATGATACAACTGTAGATCTGATTCGGCTGCGCCCTTACGCTCCGGGTCCTCCCAATCCCGATCTGTGGGACCCGGTCCCCAAGAAGCCCACAGTCCTAGCGAACCAGGTAAAACAAAAGGTTCCAGGAGCCGAAGGACTTGGGGTTACGCAACGAGGACGCAATGATTACATTCGTCTGCAACCGGATCTCCCCCCTCCAGAAACGTACACATAAAGTTTGCCACATGAGCTAGGGCCGTGACCCCAACCGGACCTCCTCATTTGATTTGAGCAACACCGAGATCTTCCGTCGGGTCAAGGCCCTCTTCACCACTAAGAAGAACTTCTCGGCTGAGTGGACGTGGGGGATCGAACACTTCTGTCGAGATAGGCTTCCCCCCACGGTAAGTCTCGTGCCCCAAACTTTCTCCGAATTGTATCATATGTCGGTTTCTGTTGTAGGTTTAATCCCTTTGTCTTTTCTTTCCCTTAGATGTTTCTTCAGCAAACCATTGAGGATAGCACGAAGCCTTCTCTCAAATGGGCGCCTGTTCGAGACACCTCAGATGTGGAAGAGCCGGATCAGGAGATGTTCCTGCCAATGGCGAATGCGACCAAGCGACCCACCGGTAAACTCTCTTCTATTAGAGATTGGCCCGACGATGAAGATGATTCAGATGTTGAGGTGATGGAGGCATTTGACGCTGTCCCCCTTTCTTATGCTTTTCCACATCAGCTAACCCTGGTGGGCAGATCCATGAAGATCTTCCCCTTGCCACGGGTGAGCCTGTCCCGGTCGCGCCGAAGAAGAGGGGGGCCACATCTGCTTCTTCCTCCGGACCTTCTCAGCCAGCTAAGAGGCGAAAGAAGTCCGCAGACAAAGCTGCCACCAAGGCCACGACTAAGGCCGTGGCCCGGAGAGCTCGCAAGCCGAAGGAGCCCTTGACATCGGATGAGTAAGTCATTTCTCCCTTTGCTATTCACTTGTTCTTCTTTTCTTATAGTTTCTCATCATTTTTTATTTGATTCGGCAGGGCCATGGTGGAGATCCCTCAGAGTGGATCCGGCATTGCCTCACCGCTCCGACATAGCCCTTCTCCCCTCGTGGCGACGATTCATGCCCGTTGAGCCCTATTCAGGAGGGTTCAGCGGTTGCTCCGGGTTCTAGCCCACCTCGTCCAAAGGAGGGCCACCTCGGAGCGGGGGAAAGCGGTTCTGCCGAGGTAGCGGCAGCCACTACTTCGACTCCGCCGCAACCAGCTACCA
The DNA here is from genome assembly GCA_023614405.1 of Avena insularis. Lineage (NCBI taxonomy): Eukaryota > Viridiplantae > Streptophyta > Magnoliopsida > Poales > Poaceae > Avena > Avena insularis. The sequence continues at coordinate 314,908,133 of CM042694.1, read as the reverse complement.
CCGAGGTTTCCTCAGCACCTCCGCCAAAGCAGAAATCAGCACCAGCACCAGCACCAACTCCAGCACTAGCAGCAACAGCAAAAACGCCATCAACAGCACCAAGCCCTTCCGCCTCGTCCGAGTCTTCCAAGGCCATTAGTCCCCGAGCCTCCGGGGGAGTAACTTGTTACTCGGCCGGATGCTCCTTAGAAAATTAACGTAGCTCCTTAATAACTTCGAATATGCACACATCTAGAGCCGGGTTAAGTTCCACTTGGCCCAGATTTTGTACACTTCGAATATGCACACACCTAGAGCCGGGTTAAGTTCTACTTGGCCTGGATTTTGTACACTTCGAATATGCACACACCTAGAGCCGGGTTAAGTTCCACTTGGCCCGGATTTTGTAGACTTCGAATATGCAAACACCTAGATCCAGGTTAAGTTCCACTTGGCCCGCATTTTGTACACTTCGAATATGCACACACCTAGAGCCAGGTTAAGTTCCACTTGGCCCGGATCTTTTACACTTCGAATATGCACACACCTAGAGCCGGGTTAAGTTCCACTTGGCCCGGATCTTGTACACTTCGAATATGCACACACCTAGAGCCGGGTTAAGTTCCACTTGGCCCGAATCTTGTACACTTTGAATATGCACACACCTAGAGTCGGGTTAAGTTCCACTTGGCCCGGATTTTGTACACTTCGAATATGCATAAGACTAAGCTATCCTTTTGTACTCTTTTCAGGTGACCACCAATCGCCGGAGCGCTGAGTTTCAGCGTCTCCTGGATACTCACAAGATGCTGCGTGCAAAACATAGTGCACTTCTTGTTGAACAGGAGAAAAGGGGTAAGTTTTCTCCTTGCCATTTTTCATCTCTCTTTGTATTTTTTTGCCGAACTAATCCATCATTCGGATTTCGCAGCTGGAGCGGAGGCTGAGGATATCCTGATGACGAAAAACTTGGAGCAGATCAAGGGTAAGTTATTTTTGATCAATCTCTCTCTGCACCCTATCCTCTTTTCTTGTTGGTTCGGCAAATATTCATACTTCGGCTTTGCCGGGTCAACAAACTATTTCAGCATCTCTTGAAGATAGTGTGCCCGTGCCTGATATGATGCTGCATTTTCTCGAACAAGCAGGGCAGCACCAGGCCGAACTCAAAAAGAAAGATGATGAGCTTTCCCTCCTCCAAACCAAAGATGATGAAATCGCTAAGCTTAAGGCGGACATGAAGAAGCTCAAAGCGCAGCACAAATCCGAGCTAGAGCAGGCCAGACTTTACTGAAGAGCGCGAGCGCCTCAACCTCCAGATCACCAAGGACCAAGAATTGCTTAAGGAGGCCAACATCAAGCTTGAGTCGGCGAATGCTAAACTTGTGCAACTCCGGGAGAGGCGCGACAACTACACCAAGGATCTGACTTGGGTTCACAGCCATATTTCTGGTAAGTTCTTTTCCTTCAACCGATGTTGATCTTTCCGGGTCTACTTCCTTTACTTACTCCACGTGTCTTATTTTTTCAGGCAAATTCTTAGAGAGCGATGTCATTGCATCCAATGTTGTTACCAAGTTCCGCAGGCAGAGGGGTACTCCATCTGGTCCTGGCACCATTCCTCTTGATCTCGAGGACTTGATAGTCAGCTTGTCCTCCCGATTCGAGATCGTGAAGAACTATGGCAAGGATATCTTGGACGTAGTGGTCCGGATCTTCAACGTCTTTTGGCCTGAAGAAGATACTCCGGAGAGTACCGCTATTCTTTTTGCCAAGCTCATGGAGTGCAAGACTCAGCTCGATCTCTGGAGAGAATCGGTTGGACGTGCCGGGGCTGAGATCGTTCTTCACTACGTGCTTACGTGGTACGAGAAGATTGACCTCAAACTCCTTGAGCGCATGCGCACCGGATCAAGGTGGTCCACTGACCCGGATTGGGTAGCTCGGCGCAAGGCTTGCACCCATAGCTTCATCCAATACGCCCCATTCAGCAATGGAACGAGGGACCAAGCTTCCTAGATGCCGCCGACGATGAAAATGCTAAAAACATTGAAGATGATTCGGATGAGGACGAAGAGGACGAAGCTTCGGACGTCGAGGAAGACGCAGATGACTCTGAAGCCGAGGCTGGGGCTGCACCTGCTGGCGCCGAATTACCTCCTCCTGCTGCTCCTTGATTATAAACACTTTAAATTTCATCAGATCCCCGGTATGCCGGGTGCAATTGTATCAAGCACACAAGTGATATTTTTCTACTAAGTTTTTATGCTGGATTGACTTGGGCGTAGTCCCCGAGTTTCATTTTCTCGTTCTTCCAATTTCTTGGCTCGGCTCGTGTCTACCTTGGTTCGGTTTTATGACTTACGAGTCCGAGCTTCAAAAATTGTCTTAACAATACTTGGAAACTTTAGGATTAGCTCAAAATAATTCAGCATAATAAATCAAAAGTAAACATAAGGTTAGTCCGGAAAAAAAACGTCGGCTCGATTAAGTTCCTTTCCTTAGTCGTTTTTCATGTGCTACACAATTCCAAACTTGTTCTCTTGCTTTCCATGAAGCCAAATCTTGTTGGACAACAGCAAGTCGAAGAGTTAGGTTTTTGGTGCTCACACACTACTAATCCAGCTTAGGTAGAAACAACTTAGGCCAGCCGACGTATAAATAAATACCAAATACAACAAATATTATTAAGGCAGTCCCCGAGTTACTGCTCGAGGTGCCAACATTCCATTGATAAGCTCATTGCCGGCATACACACCGACATATGAGAGAATCGGATACATACACTTCTCTACTAAGTGTAGAAAGGATGAAGTAGAGCTACATTCCATGGACGCTTAGATTCCTCGCCAGACCTGTCCACCTTGTTTTTCTCCTGTGGTTTTGCATCGATAAGATAATAAGAATCATTGTGCAATGATTTGCTCACAATGAATGGCCCTTCCCATGGGGGGATAACTTATGCATGCCAGCAGTACGTTGTACCAACCGGAGTACCAGATCACCCTCCCGGAAGACTCGGGGGTTTACTTTTTGGCTATGATAGCGTCGGAGATTTTGCTGATATATGCCGAATCTGGACAATGCCAATTCTCTCGCTTCTTCTAGCAGATCAACATCATTTTGTCGGGCTTCTTGCACTTCGGCTCCTATGTATTGGGTGACCCTAGGTGAGTCATGCTCTATGTCGGCTGGTAATACAACTTCTGCCCCATATACCAGAAAGAATGGCGTATAGCCTGTTGATCGATTCAGAGTTGTTCTAAAACTCCACAGTACCGCTGGTAGTTCTTCTATCCAGCACCCCGCTGATCTTTGCAGCGGCTCAATGATTCGGGGTTTTATCCTGGATAATACTAATCTGTTGGATCTTTCCACTTGTCCGTTCGATGCAGGGTGGGCTACCGAGGAAACGTCCAGCCGGATCTTCTTATCTCGGTAGAATCGTGCAAATGCTCCTTCAGCAAAATTCGTGCCATTATCTGTTATGATATTGTGAGTATAACCGTATCTCAAGATGATGTCTTTGAGAAATGTCACGGCCGTAGCTCCATCACATTTTCTTATTGGCTTTACTTCAATCAATTTGGTAAACTTATCAACCATGACCAAAATGTGAGTCATATTTCCCGTCGCTGGTTTGAACGGGCCAACCATGTCCAAACACCATCCGGCAAATGACCAGGTGATTGGTATAGTCTTGAGCTCCGACATTGGCATATGTGTCTTGGTAGCATACCTCTGACAACCATTGCATTTTCTTACCAAGTCCTCTGCTTGTTCTAAGGCACTTGGCCAGTAGAATCCATGCCGGAAAGCTTTTGCTACCAAGGCTCTGGACGAGGCATGATGCCCACATTCCCATTGATGTATATCTCGGAGGATGTCGAGCCCTTCTTCCGGGTCAATACATCGCTGGAGGACATTGGTCACACTCCTTTTGTATAGTTCGGAATTGATGATCGTGTATGCCTTTGCTCTCCTCTGAGTTTGCCTGGACAACACCTCCTCAGTGGGTAAGGTTCCATCTTTCAGGAACTGAAATATGGGCAACGCCCAAGCTGGTACAGCTCGGACTGGGAATACATCCTCATCAATTTCCATCTGATCCACCGGCATAACCTCAACCGGATCATGTTGAGCAGTCCCCTGGTTCGCCGAGGCAGTCCCCGGGTTTCACGTACCATCTCCCATGTCAATGTCCATGGGTGCAGCTCCAGACTCTGGATCCTCCGGGACGTAGATTGAGTCGGTTTCTGGGGACGGCCTGATAGATGGTTTTCTGAGGTGTTCTAATGCTACACCCGGTGGAATTGCTTGTCGGGTTGATCCGAGCTTCGACAATTCGTCGGCAGCCTCATTTTCCACCCGGGGTATATGGCGAAATTCGCATCCCTCAAAGTAACCAGATATCTTTTGCACATGGAATATGTATAATGCCATGTTTGGATCAAGAGCGTCCCATAGCCATGAAACTTGCTGTATTACCAAATCCGAGTTGCCGAAGCATTGGATCCGACGTATCCTGACTTCTTTTGCCACTTTGAGCCCGTGCACAAGTGCCTCATATTCGGCCACATTATTTGATGCTGCGAAATGGATCTGCAGCACATACTTCAGCTGGTCATTTTTTGGCGAGGTAAGCACAACTCCGGCGCCTAACCCAGTTTTTGTTTTTGACCCGTCAAAGTGCATTCTCCAATAGTTCGGATCTGGTAGCGGTGGTTCATATTGCACCTCGGCCCAGTCCACAAAAAAGTCAGCCACAACTTGAGACTTGATTGCTTCTCTTCTGTCATATTGTGGCGCATAGGGGGCTAGTTCAATTGCCCATTTTGCAATTCTGCCACTTGCATCTTTGTTACTCATTATATCGGATATGGGAGCTTCACATATTACTTTGATGGGATGCTCCTCAAAATAGTGTTTTAGCTTCTTAGCCGACATGTACACACCATATGCCACTTTCTGATAATGCGGATAATTTTTCTTTGATGCGGATAATACCTCACTTAGGTAATATACTGGCCTTTGCACTGACTTACCCTCTTCCTCGCGCTCTACCACAATTATTGCACTTACAACTCGGTTGGTTGTGGCTATGTAGAGCAACATTGGCTCCTTTGGTAGTGGAGAGGCTAACACTGGTGCAGTGGCTAACATTTTCTTTAATTAGATAAAGGCTTCATTAGCCTGCGGCGTCCAAATGAACTTGTCCGACGTTTTCATGAGTTGATAGAGAGGCAATGCCTTTTCTCCCAACCGACATACAAACCGACTTAAGGATGCCAGGCAACCAGTGAACTTCTGGACATCGTTAAGGCACTTCGGCAGTTCCATTCGCTCTATGGCTGGGATTTTAGTTGGATTGACTTCAATACCTCGGCTGGAGACGAGGAATCCGAGTAATTTTCCAGCCGGGACACCGAAAGTACATTTTTCCGGGTTAAGCTTCATCCGGAACCTCCTTAGGTTCACGAATGTCTGCCTGATATCGTCAAGGAGCGTTTTGCTTTCCTTGGTCTTGATAACAACATCATCCACATACACCTGCACATTTTGACCAATTTGGTCATGCAAACATTTCTGCATACATCTTTGGTACGTTGCCCCTGCATTATGTAAACCAAATGGCATGGTGCCGTAGGAATAAGCCCCATACGGGGAGATAAATGCAATCTTTATTTGATCATCCGGATTCAGAGGTATCTGGTGGAAACCAGAATACGCATCTATGAATGACAACAGTTCACACCTAGCAGTTGAATCTATGACCTGATCTATCCTTGGCAGTGGAAATGGATCTTTTGGACACGCCTTATTCAGGTTTGTGTAATCGATACACATACACCAAACCACTGCCACATTCGGATCGTCCTTCTTCTTCTCTACCAGCACCGGATTCGATAGCCAATCCGGGTAAAGAACTTCCATGCTAAATCCAGCTGCTAGTAACCGAGCTATCTCATCTCCAATGACTTTTCTCCTATCTTCGGCGAAGCGGCGGAGAGGTTGCTTCACCGGCCTTGCTCCGGGTCTCACATTCAAAGATTGCTCAGCCAACTCCCTCGGAACACCTTGCAAGTCCTGTGTGGACCAAGCAAAAATATCCCGATTCTCACGGAGGAAGTTGATGAGCTTGCTTTCTATTTGTCATTTAACCCGGCACCAATTGTTACGGTGCGCTCTGGGAACATGTCATCAACAGGCACTTTCTTGGTATCTTTTGTGGCTTGGAATGAGACACTACCATGCGTATTACTCAACGCTGGCATATATTGCTGCACGGACTGAGCCAACGCCGCCACCTCTTGTATCTTTCTTTTCTCTTGTGCAATCACGAGTGACTCGGCTAGGTTAGACCCGGCTAACGCACACTCAATAGAACGTCGGAAATCACCAGTTATGGTAATCACACCATTTGGCCCGGGCAGCTTCATCTTCAGATAACTGATGTGACAACTTGCCATGAAGATGTCCAGTGCTGGCCTACCGAGTAACACGTGATACACACTTTCCAAGTTCACCACTTCAAACTCTAAATTCTCAGTTTGGCAGTTATCTCTTGTGCCGAACAATATGTCAACCCGGACCTTGCCTATAGGCTCACAAGAACTGCCTGGCACAATGCCATGGAAAGTTGTCCTTGTAGCCTGGAGCATGTTCTCCGAGATACCCAACTTGCGCATCGTATCCGCATACATGATATTGATGCTACTGCCATTATCTATCAGCACCTTGGAGAATCTCACATTGATATTTGGCTCTATGAATGTTGGGTCCAGCACTAACGCATATGAGCCGGGGCTTGGCATAAGCTTGGGGTGATCCTTGATACTCCAGGTAATTTTCTGATCCGACCATGGCATATACCTCGTCACTGCGGGCATTACCGCATTCACCTCCATGTATCGGCGCTACAAGCTCTTTCTATCTGTTTCCTCTATGGTAAACACACAGTAACTCTGATGATGCTCTCTGTACTCATTCCTCCCCTCGTTTCCAGGGTACCTCCGATCCGGTTGATGCTGGTCTTCCACTTGATGCACTACATCCCTTCTCTCTTGGTTGTCATACCTTGGCAGAGGGGGAGGCAACATTAACTGTTGCGTGTTTGCTCCGGAGAGCAATTGCTGCCGGGGTAACTCCTGCCGAGGTTGATCATTCCGAGGTGCCTGAGCATTCCCTGAACCACCTTGTTCTATCTTGCGCATCCACTCACACTACCTCGTTGTATGACCCGCTGGGTTACTCGGATTTGGCGTGTGAAATTTACACGGCTGATCTAGCATTGACTCATAAGTATACCTCAGATGATCCTTCTTTTCTTGCCACTGTTTCTTCTGCTCTGGCGTCCAAGTTTTCTTGCCATCGTTTCTCAGTGTCCATTGTTGCCCTCCAGTTTTCTGATGTTGATTGCCCCCTGCTTCGGGTTGATCTTGATTCACAGCAGCAACGTGTTGCGAACTGTACCGGTAATCCGGTCTGTCATCTCTTCTTTTACCCCGGTAGTCATTCCTCCGGGATGACCCGGCTCCATCTCTCTGGTAGTACTCCTCATTTGACTCGTTTGAGACAAGCCTGGGTTGAGTCGGATCACCCAAAGCATACGAATCAGCAAAGGATTGTTTCTGCCAATGTAGTTGGCATATCCCTATGCAATCTTTGCCACAACATGCTTGCATATCTACATCATTGCGCAAACCACGCTATGGCCTGTGACTCAATCACACCCTCACATGAGTTTTGCACAGTACACCACCGGGTTAAGAACTCCCGGTCCGTCTCATTCGGTCTCTGCTTGCACATTGCTCGGGTCTGTGGCCTATTCGGCCTCTGATACGTGCTCGAGAAGTTGCTTACAAACATTTCCTCAAAGTCAATCCAATAGTTGATACTTCCGGGCGGCAAATTGTTTAACCATACCCTCGCTGGCCCCTCTAACATCTGGGGTACATATCTCACAGCCCATCTCAAGTTGCATGTATAAATCTTTACAGCTGTAGTGTAGTTAATCAACCAATCCTCCGGCTTTGTGCTGCCGTCGTATGTTTTTGTGCCTCTAGGTAGCTGGAAGTTAGGTACCGGAGGTTCCTTCATGATCCAGGGCCCAAAACACGCAGGACCCGGGGGGCCTTGACATTCAATTTGCTCCGACCTATACAGCCGATCCAGTTTTAATCTTGCATCGTCGGGCATCAAATCCCTGCTCCCCAATCTTGACCCTATCACATGATAGTCCGGCCTTGGGTATCCTGCGTTCACCATTTCCGAATCACCATCATTATATCTGTCTTGCTCTCGTGGATCACCTCTCTATTGCATACCTCGGCCGGCACTTTGCTCTTGCCTTGGTATATTCCGCTACTACGGTTGTCCTGCTCCTGCCGAGTTGCGCTGTCCGGCATTGCTGTTTACAGCATTTCCTTGACCGACATTCCCTTGGTCGCGGTTACCTCGGCCAGCTTCACCTCGGCTCATACTTCGTCGATCCTCATTTCTCTGCACTTCTTTTCCTTTCCCTGCCCTTGCCGGGTCATACGGGACTATTTGTTTGTTCCTCTTGGCCGAGGTTACTACCTCTTCTCTCCTAGGACCACCATGAGGAAACGATGCAGCTCCAGCGGATTTCTCCGGGTTACCCACCGCCGAATGAACGATCTTGGAGGCCCCATCTCTCTCCGGGTTAGCCCTGAGAAATTCCTCATTTTGCCTGTTCGCGATTCGAACAAACTCATTGACCCTATCTTGTTGTCCCTGACGGGCTACACCCGTCAGACCCTCTAACTCGGACGCAGTTGCATCTGCTGCTCTGAGGTTTTTTGTCGGGGTACTATACTTCGGCAGCCCCACGGATAAACAGTTCTCTGATTCTTCAATCCTAGTATCACCCTCTTTGTTCATTTCACTCATGAGATTTCTCCCCTTCACTTTTACAGCATCTACTTTGTTTGCCTTTGCGTACTCACACAGTGTCATGTTCAACGACTGCTGAGCTGCAGCTATCTTTTTCGCACCCTCTAGTATTTTTTGCCTAGTTTCCTCTAGCTTGGCTTGTGCCTAAGCCGGATCTACCGCTGCTGCTACTGGGGTTTCCCAGCTATCCATCACTTGCTGCAGCACATTCTCTGGCCTCTCTAGTGGAGGACCTCTATTTTTCCTTGGTGCCTTAGGCGTTACCTCCGGATCTGGTGCCAGATCCTTTTTTGCGCCTGCACCTGGCGCAGTCATCATCACCTCTGCACGGTCCGGGGAGCGAGTGATACGCGCCCCGTGAACCACGCTAAGGGGTGGCTCGCCCCCTTCGACGACGTGCCGCGGGTGAACGCACGACACATCGACAGCAACGTAGATCTTGTGCGCACCGAGCTTGACGAAGAGGCTGTTGCGCGGAAGAGGACGCTTGCCGAAGCAGCCAGCATTGTCGCTGACAAAGTCCAGCGCTCCAAAGCACTGAACGAGCCCGAAGACGATGCGTTCGCTGGTGCCAATGTGGTTTCCCGTCCGGATCTTCACCCCTGCTAGCGCCGCAAGCCCCACGGTGGGCGCCAACTATCGTGGTGGTGTCACGGCAGATGCCATGGATAGGCTAAAGGTGGGGACAAGATGCACCAGGGGAATCCAGGGAGGGATAGTGTGGTGATTCCACACACTGTAGCTTTGTATTTGATTCACTTCCGCGGATTACAAGTGCTCCTTGAGCTGTATTGGGGAGAGGAGGAAGAAGGAACTCTCTTACTCTCACCACTAGCTCGCCCTCAGGAACTCGCTAGTAGAACATAAACCTCTCCAGATCAACTAGTCAAATACCAACCAAGTAAAACCCAACCCCTTCTACAAAGGCCCTAGCCTTCCTTATATAGGGGTGGCTAGGTCTCCAATTAGGGCAAACGTGGAGGCATATTCCAAGGAATATGCCTTCTCCCAAAATAGCAAGCCGACCGGGTCACTTTAACCCAGCGTCATCCATGCAGAGGCTACATGAGCCTCTAAGGCGCCCGCGTCATCCAACACAGGCTTCGTCACCTTTGTGGGCCACGCCTCGGTGGTCCTGGCCTCTGTCCGCTTCGCTCACGCTCCGCGTACCGTGGTCACCCTTTGACCAGCGAGATACCTTCCTTCTCTTGTAAGCTTGATATAACCCAGATCGTACCTAGTAGATCCGGCCATACCTGTACCTGCATACAAGTTAGATACATCTCACCGACTTACGATATAAGTCGGCTGAGACCCAGTTAGGTGGACATCCCCTGGTCCGGGTTACACCGTGATTCGGCCCACCTTGAGGTGACATGACTAGCACCTGCTTTGACCTTGTCGTACCTCGGCCTTTATACCCCGGCGTGACCCTACCTGGGGGTATCCCCCCAACACTGGTTTTGTTTTCAAAAAGGATTTCGGAAAATAAATGGCTTTGGAAAATGTTTTGACCATGGGATGGTCAGGAAGGATCCCTGTTTTGACCATGGGATGGTAAGAAAGGGATGGAAGGAGTTTGGTCATGGGATGACCATGAAGGAGAAGCAAATGGGTGACCCAGTCCTAAGATTTTTTTTTCAAAACTTTTCAAAACGGTTTCCAAAATGGTTTACAAAAGTTTTCAACAAAGATATGTAGATTCTATATCTACAAGAGAAACTATGTGAGAAAAGAACCCCTCTCGGAGCCCTCCTACTAGCACAGCCATATTGCATACCTTCTTGTTATTATTATTATTCTTAAGGCGGTTTGCAAGTACATTCAAAGTACTCACCGGCATTGTGCCTGGCTATTAACTTGGCCAGATATCAAGGCGAGGTGAAGTGGATGACTATGCGAGCTAGGACGTTCTCCCAGCCAGTTGCCTGTAGGTTAAGGCATGGCTCGGGCTCTGCGCTTGATGAAGTTCCGCTGATGATTATTGATGTAGCCATAACGGCAATTATGTAAGTCTTGTAATTCGGTATATTCTCGGATGTTGTAATGATACTTGTCGGTTATGTGCCATGACTAACTGATCATGGGATCGTGGTTGTATGCATAACAGGGATTCTCGGAGGATTAATACGGGGGCCCCACAACAGCAGCAAGTTTCCCTCAGTTATGAAACCAAGGTTTAATCGAACCAGTAGGAGCAAGGAAACTCCCCAAAGGTGTTGCTAGCTGAACTTTGGCAGGGCGCACTACCGGTGCCAGCAGCAACATGGAGACCTGCACAACACAACCACAGAACTCTGCCCCCAACTTACAGTGAGATTGCCAATCTCACTACTTTTGCTGAAAACAAATGATTAAACGTATTGTGTGGAAGAAAGTAATAGTTTGTAGAAAGTAAACAGAGAACAGTAAACAGTTGATTGTAGATTAATAGTAAAAGAAAGGACCGGGGTCCATAGTTCACTAGTGGTGATTCTCCTTCAGATAGATGACATGTTGGGTGAACAAATTACAGCAGGGCAATTGACAAACATCGAGAAAGAAATCATGCATATACTACTCATCTTGACTCCTTTGGGATTTGATTGGGCATTACAACATTATACATAGATCGTAATCCAACGGCATCTATGACTAATAATCCACCTTCAGGTTATCATCCGAACCCCCTCCAATATTAAGTTGCAAGCAACAGATAATTTCATTACGCATTGCATGTAAACTAAACAATACTATTGTTCTATGAACAAAGGATTGTTGTTTTCTCCCTAGTAGAAACAACACATCTAGGACCTTAGAGATTTCTGTCACTTCCCCAGATTACTAGAGGCATGAACCCACTATCGAGCATAAATACTAACTCTTGGAGTTGCTAGCATCTACTTGGCCAAGATAGCTACTAACAATGGAAAGCATGCAAGATCACAAATAACAAAGACATGATAGAATCAATAATCAATCTGAAATTGCATCTCAATTTCCATCGGATCCCCGCAAACACAACATGTATGAATTACAAATAGATGATCTTGATCATGAACGGAGCTCACAAGATCTAAACATGATAGCACAAAGGAGAAAAACCAGCCATCTAGCTACTACATGGACCCGTAGTCCAGAGATGAACTACTCACTCATCACACCGGAGGCTTGCATGATGATGAAGAAGGCCCCCAGGGTGAATTCCCCTCTCCGGCAAGGTGCTGGGAAGGGCTTCAGATCCCTCCCGATCTAGGGATGGAGATGACGGCAACTACATACTCTTTCGTGGAATTTTGATCGGGTACTTAGGGTTTCTGTTTTGGAGGCATCTTAGAGGCGAATGGGGTGGCCGAGGGGGTGCCTGAGGCAGCCAGACCATCCCCTGGCGCAGGCCAGGCATGGCCGTGCGGCCAGGTGGTGTGGTGGCCCCCTGGCCCCTCTCCGTCTCGTATTCTGGCTCCGGGTGTCTTCTGACTTTCCTAGAACCAAAAACAGCAGAAAACAGGTAGCTGACACTGTGGCTCTTCTTAATAGGTTAGTCCAAGAAAGTGCATAGAAAGTACTCCAAAGTTGGAACAAAACAGAAGAAAGTAGATAAAAACCAAGCATGGAACATCAAAAATTATGGATACGTTAGCAACGTATCAATGAGTGGGAGTCATCCTTGGTTATGGAGGCTAGCAAAAGACTGGGAGCGACCAACTAAGAGAGCAATAATGGGCATAATCATGCAAAGCGACAAAACATCATTAATTAAAGCATAAAGTGATATTACAAGTCGAAAACTAAAGGATCATAGAGGATATGGTGACTTGGGATAGTCCTAACATGGTGTGAGCATGCGCCAAGTCAACCCAAATAAATCATCAAAGGAGAATACCATAATACTATGCCTTAATATGCTAAAACAACACATGATTCTTTTAAGGCACATTAAGCAATCTCAATTTTTTATAACATGTCATGCTATAGCAAAAATCACTAAGCATAAAGCCAAAACAATATCAAGCATGACATGACAAAGCATAGGCCACAGTCAAAAACAAGCTCCTTTTACCACTTAAGCATGAACTTTTCTACTCATTTCCAATCCAAACCAACCTATTCGAAAACTAATGTATTAAAGAGGGGGTCCAACCAATTTATTCAAGCAAACTAAGCAAACCAAGAAAACGAAAACCAAAAACAAAAACAAAGACGCTCCATGAACAACACAACTATGCATGAAACAATAAAAATGAAGTGTTTGGAAGAAACCTGAGATTTTTATTGATGAAGAAGGGGATGCCTAGGGCATCCCCAAGCTTTGACGCTTGTACTTCTTGGATATTTCATGGGGTGACACGGGTGGCATACCCAAGATTGAGTTTTAGTCCATTCTTCATCGCATTACATCATTCTCTCCATACACCTGAATTTTTCCCTTCATACAAAACTTCACACAATCTTTATTAGCAACATTAGTGCACTCAAGATAACAAGTCTTTCGGTTCAGTTCCGACACCAATAAAACTTCCATTAAAACACAAGCTACTGTAGCACTTCCCTCAAAAAGCTCAATTCCCCAAAAATAACTCAAAAAGGAATCAACAAGAAGCAAATGCAAATAATAGCAGAAATCTGTCAAAATAGACCAGCAGGTAAAAACAAATTTTTCTGTAAGACCTTCTGTTGCTCAAATCGAAAAGTGTTGAACTAAAGGAAGTTAGATAACAACCTGGGGAAGAAGCTAAAAAATTAAGGCCTCAAAACAACGTACAGAGATTTTACACGAATTTTTACAGCGAAGCACAAAAATCTATTTCAGGACAGCAACTTTCCCAAGCATTACTTCTCTCTCATTAGAGGTTACTCTTGGCACAAAAAGCAAATAAAAGGATAAGGAGCAGTTATTATAGAGGTAATAACTTCCAAGAATCATCTAAAACTTTTCGGTTATCTCCCAATAAGTACTTTTCTTTAACGCCTTTAAGTTAGGCATGATAGTTTGAGAAGATGCTCACATAGGAAATATAAATTGAAGTAAAAGAGAGCATCAAGAAGAAAATTCAAAACACATTTAAGTCTAACCCACTTCCTATGCATAGGAATCTTGTATGCAAATAAATTCACAAAGAACAAAGTGACAGGCATAGGAAGATAAAACAAGATTAACTTCAAAACTTCAGCACATAGAGAGGTGTTGCAGTACCATGAAAACTTCTACAACCATATTTTCCTCTCTCATAATAATTTTCAGTAACCTCATGAATAAACTCAACAATATAACTATCACATAAAGCATGCTTTTCATGATCTACAAACACATAATTTTTATCAAGCTCAAAAATAATGGGATTAAAACCTTCAAATCCACTTTTAACAATTTTATAACAAGGTCACTGATCATTCTCAAGAGGTATGGGGTTCCAAGATAAGGTCAAGACCCCTCCAATCTCATTTGTAATAGTAGTACAATTAATATTATCAACCAATATAGGACCATCATCTAGAGCTTTATCATAAACATTTTCTAAGCAACGCTCTTTAGTACCATGCGTTTCGGAGTTAGGCACTAATAAAGGATTATCATAGATAATAGGATCATTATTATTATCACAAGTTTTACCCATAGTAGATTTTTCAAAAGAATCCACAGGAACATAACATTCATACTCCTTTGGTAAGCATGGGGGACAATCAAAGAATGTAAGGGTTAAAGAGTTAATCTCATTAGAAGGTAGGCATGGGTAGCTAATCCATTCTTCCTCCTTTTGTCCATCACTCTCCTCCTCTTTTTCATCTAATGATCTTTCAGGTTCAGCCATTTCTTCTTCCATAGGCTCCTGCAAATTGTGGACACATTCTTGTGCATGACTGAGTCTCTCTTTATAATCAATCATATAACAATTATTTCTGAAATTTTCTATGCAATGATCAAGGATAGAAGAGACCATATCTTTAAGGTCCTTACAAGCAACACAGGTTTCATAGTTTTTAGACATGAAGGATTTTATTTCAGAAGCTCCCATAAACAAAACGAATTGTTCTACTTCTTCAAATACAAGATGAATATAGTTATTCCAATGATAGTTCATAATTACAAATTCTTTACTAAAGCCACATTGGAATTTAAGATGTTTAGTATCCTAATCAGAGCAACAATTTATATCATGGCGTTTAAGAAAAATTTTAGCAATTAGATCCAACCTTTTTAACACGGCTCTCATGACTTTACCCTTATAAGATTCTCTATACCTTATAAAATCTTCCATGGAGGTTCTAGCAGGTGGTGGTTCATCTACTACCTTATAAGTGATAGTAGTTTCCCAAATAGGAAACCGAGTGGGCTATCCATAATGAAATAGTGATTGGAGCAGAACTAGACATAAAAACAACTTGAAGTAGGAACTAATTTTTTTTGTGTTTTTGATAAAGACACAAGCAAACAAGGAAGAAATAAACTAAGCAAAACAAGTAAAACAAAGTAAAGATATTGGTTATGAGGGACTCCCCTTGTGAAGATGTCCTTGACTCCCCGGCAACGGTGCCAGAAAAATACTTGCTGGCTCGTGGTTGATATCGAGCTCGTTGGGGAACCCCAAGAGGAAGGTATGATGAGCACAACAGTAAGTTTTCCCTCAGTTATGAAACCAAGGTTATCGAACCAGTAGGAGCAAGGAAACACCTCCAAGGTGTTGTTTTCAACTTGGAATCCTGCACAACACAACCATAAAACTTTGCCCCCAACTTACAGTGAGGTTATCAATCTCACCGGTTTTGTTGAAAACAAAGGATTAAACGTATTGTGTGGAAGAAAGTAATAGCTTGTAGAAAGTAAACAGAAAATCGTAAATAGTTGTAGATTGATGGTAAAACAAAGGACCGGGGTCCATAGTTCACTAGTGGTGATTCTCCTTAAGATACATGACATGTTGGGTGAACAAATTACAGCAGGGAAATTGACAAACATCGAGAAAGCATACATGCATATACTAATCATCTTGACTCCTATGAGATTTGATTGGGCATTACAACGTTATACATAGACCATAATCCAACTACATCTATGACTAATAATCCACCTTCATGTTATCATCCGAACCCCCTCTAGTATTAAGTTCCAAGCAACAGATAATTGCATTACGCATTGCGTATAAAGTAAACAGTACGATTGTTCTATGAACAAAGGATTGCAGTTTTCTCCCTAGTAGCAACAGCACATCTAGTACCTTAGAGATTTCTGTCACTTCCCCAGATTACAAGAGGCATGAACCCACTATCAAGCATAAATACTCCCTCTTAGAGTTGCTAGCATCTACTCAGCCAAGATAGCTACTAACAACGGAGAGCATGCAAGATCACAAATAACAAAGACATGATAGAATCAATAATCAATCTGAAATAGCATCTCAATATCCATAGGATCCCCACAAACACAACATGTATGATTAAAAATAGATGATCTTGATCATGAACGGAGCTCTCATGATCTAAACATGATAGCACAAAGGAGAAGGACTAACCATCTAGTTACTACATGGACCCATAGTCCAAGGATGAAATACTCACGCATCACACCGGAGGCCGTCATGGTGATGAAGAAGGCCTCCAGGGTGAATTCCCCTCTCCGGCAGGGTGCCGGGAAGAGCTTTAGATCCCTCCCGATCTAGGGATGGAGGTGACGGCGGCTACAAACTCTTTCGTGGAATTTTGATCGGGTACTTAGGGTTTTTGTATTGGAGGCAATATATAGGTGAAAGGGGAGGCCGAGGGGGTGCCCTAGGCGGCCACACCACCTCCTAGCATGGACCAAGCCTGGCCGCGCGGGAAGGTGGTGTGGGCGGCCCCTGTCCCCTCTCCATCTCGTATTCTGGCTCCGTGTCCCCCTCGGTGAAATATTGACTTTGGCTTTTGTTCTGTCCAATTCCGAGAATATTAATTTTCTCACTTTCCTAGAACCAAAAACAGCAGAAAATTTGCAGCTGGCACTGTGGCATCCTGTTAATAGGTTAGTCCAAGAAAGTGTATAAAAAGTACTCCAAAGTGTGGACAAAACATAAGAAAGTAGATATAAACCAAGCATGGAACATCAAAAATTATAGATATGTTAGCAATGTATCAGCGACCTAATCCTTTCTCCCCACTTGCATGAAAATGAATTCATATATACTCCCTCTTTTCAGAAATATAAGACGTTTTAGCTTTGTGAATCGAATGTATCTAGACGTTTTTTTGTGTATAGGTTCGTAGAGGTTCAGAGTGAACCTAAATACTAAAAAGTGTCCAGATACATTCATTTCAAAAAGCTAAAATGGCTTATATTTCTGAATAGAGGGAGTATAATATATCAAGAACTTTTGCAAATAGATGGTTCAGGAACAAAAAGACAACAACGTCTACATGTTCCCATCAGCCCCCTTCTAGCAAAAAGGACGGTATACAAGGACATGCCCCTTCATGGAGAGTTGCACCACGGCAATCCTGCACTGATCACGGATGTACTCGAGTTCGAGACCGACGAACCTGCTTTCTTCGAACTGTAGCCAATTCTCATAATTAACTAGAGTGCATATCACCGCCTGAGGGTCGGTGGTGTAGACGACATTGATCTTCTTCCTGCCATGTACTTCTATGTCGAAGTACGCAGTCGCTTCCCTAGTGTCGTTTCGGACATCGGACAAGTCCATGACTATAGGCAAGAGGGAAAGGACACAGAGGAAGAGGGTGATGCCGTCGGGGAGGAAATGGTTGAGGATGTGGAGGAGGAAGACGATGAAGCTGTGGAGGAGGAAAGGATATGGAGAAGCAAAACTACTTACTGCAAGATTGGAACTGCCCTTCCTAATATCTAGAATGGTGCATGACCATTCGTAGTAGGGTGGAGGTGGAGAAAAATGGTGGTTTTACACGTCGATGTGAGCGCTATCTAAAATTGGTTCTACGCCACTTGCATGTGATGGCCCAAAATATATCGAGCTTGTTAGGGAACCCCAAGAGGAAGGTATGATGAGCACAGCAGCAAGTTTTCCCTCAGTTATGAAACCAAGGTTATCGAACCAGTAGGAGCAAGGAAACACCTCCAATGTGTTGTTTCCAACTTGGAATCATGCACAACATAACCACCGAATTTTGCCCCCAACTTACAGTGAGGTTGTCAATCTCACCGATTATGCTAAAAACAAAGGATTAAATGTATTGTGTAGAAGCTAGTAATATCTTGCAGAAAGTAAACAGAGAACAGTAAACAGGTGTAGATTTATGGTAAAAGAATGGACTGGGGTCCATAGTTCACTAGTGGTGATTCTCCTTAAGATAGTGACATCTTGGGTGAACAAATTACAGCGGGGCAATTGACAAACAACGAGAAAGCATACATGCATATACTAATCATCTTGACTCCTATGAGATTTGATTGGGCATTACAACATTATACATAGACCGTAATCCAACTACATCTATGACGAATAATCCACCTTCAGGTTATCATCCGAACCCCCTTCAATATTAAGTTGCAAGCAACTGATAATTGCATTAAGAAAAGTGTGTAAAATAAACAATACGATTGTTCTATGAACAAAGGATTGATGTTTTCTCCCTAGTAGCAATAGCACATCTAGTACCTTAGAGATTTCTGTCACTTCACCAGATTACTAGAGGCATGAACCCACTATCGAGCATAAATACTCCCTCTTGGAGTTGCTAGCATCTACTCGGCAAACATATCTACTAACAACGGAGAGCATGCAAGATCACAAATAACAAAGACATGATAGAATCAATAATCAATCTGAAATAGCATCTCAATATCCATCGGATCTCCGCAAACACAATATGTAGGATTACAAATAGATGATCTTGATCATGAATGGACCTCACAAGATCTAAACATGATAGCACAAAGGAGGAGAACCAACCATCTAGCTACTACATGGACCCGTAGTCTAGGGATGAACTACTCACGCATCACACCAGAGGCAAGCATGGTTATGAAGAAGGCCTCCAGGGGGAATTCTCCCCTCCGGCAGGGTGCCGGGAAGAGCTTCAGATCCCTCCCAATCTAGGGATGGAGATGATGGCGGCTACAGACTCTTTCGTGGATTTTTTTCATCGGGGTCTTAGGGTTTCTGTAAGGGAGGCAATATATAGGCGAAGAGGCAAGGTCGATGGAGGTCGGAGGGGCCCACACCAGGATGGGAGGGAAGTGGGGAAAGTAGCTTCGAGGGGAAGGAAGAGAAGTACGGGGAGGAAGAGAAGTAATGGGGACGTGACACTGGAATATGGCCCACTGAACTCGTGAGTCGTGACACTCGCAACAGGGGAGCGCCCGGTGTTGCCAGTTTGTCCAGAGCAAGCGGGTAGCAAGCGTGGCCAATCATGTCGTAGAACAGCCTACTCACGGATTGCTCTCACGAAGACCATACCAATCATCCAAGTGCCCCGATCGAACGCAATGTAACAATCGTCATGTAGAACAACTGTGTTAGGGCGTGCCTTCTAGAAGACTCGGCCTAATGGCCACCATTGGGGGGCAAAGGTTAGGGCTCTCCTAAGTTTAGGATCCATATGTGATTTATGAGAAGAACACACATGCAATGACACTGGTGATATGTGGTTTGTAAAAACAACACACATGCAATGTCTCTAACTGTGGATTGTGAAAAGAACAGGCAATACAATTACTCCCGTGGATCCATGTGTGGTTTGTGAAAGAACAGACATTCACTGACTCTAGGTGTGGTTCATGAAAAGAACAAATGTGCAATGACTCTGGATGTGGTTTGTGAGAAGAACAAACATGCAATGACACTGGTAGACCCATATGTAGTTTGTGGAAAGAACATACATGCAATGACTCTAACTGTGGTTAATGAAAAGAACACACATGCAATGAACTCTGGTGGATCCATATGTGGTTTGTGAGAAGAACACACATGCAATGAACTCTGGTGGATCCATATGTGGTTTATGAAAGGAACACACATGCAATGAACTCTGGTGGATCCATATGTGGTTTGTGAGAAGAAGACACATCCTCACGAGGTTTATGAAAAGAACATACATCCAATGACACTGGTGGATCCTTATGTGGTTTGTGAGAAGAACACACATGCAATAACATTGGTGGATCCATGTGTGGTTTGTGAAAAGAACAGACATGCAATGACTCTAGCCGTGGTTTGTGAAAAGACCAAACATGCAATGACATTGGGGGATACATATGTGGTTTGTGAAAAGAACAGATATGCAATGACTCTAGCTGTGGTTTCTGAAAAGAACACACATCCAGTGACACTGGTGGATCCATATGTGGTTTGTGGAAATAACATACATGGAATGACACTAGCTGTGGTGTGTGAAAAGAACACACATGCAATCACACCGGTGTATCCATATGTGGTTTGTGGAAAGAACAAACATGCAATGACTCTAGCTATGGTTAATGAAAGTAACACACATCCGGTGACACTGGTGGATCCATGTGTGGTTTGTACAAAGAACATGCATGCAATGACTCTAGCTATGGTTAATGAAAAGAATAGACATGCAATGACACCGGTGGATCCATGTGTGGTTTGTGAGAAGAACACACATGCAATGACACTAGGTGTGGTTCATGAAAAGAACACACATCCAATGACACTGGTGGATCCTTATGTGGTTTGTGAAAAGAGCAGACATGCAATGTCTCTGGGTGCGGTTCATGAAAAGAACACACATCCAATGACACTGGTGGATCCATATGTCGTTTGTGGAAAGAATAGACATGCAATGACTCTAATTGTGGTTAATGAAAAGAACACACATGCAATGACTCTAGTTGTGGTTTGTGAAAAGAACACACATCCAGTGACACTGGTGGATCCATATGTGGTTTGTGGAAAGAACAGACATGCAATGACTCTAGTTGTGGTTAATGAAAAGAACACACATCCAGTGACACTGGTGGATCCATGTGTGGTTTGTGGAAAGAACAAACATGCAATGACTCTGGTGGATCCATGTGTGGTTTGTGAGAAGATCACACATGCAATGACACTGGGTGTGGTTCATGAAAATAACAAACATCCAATGACACTAGTGGATCCTTGTGTGGTTTTGTGAAAAGAACAGACATGCCATGACTCTGGGTGTGGTTCATGAAAAGAACGCAGATCCAATGACACTGGTGGATCCATATGCGGTTTGTGGAAAGAATAGACATGCAATGACTGGCTACTGTTTGTGAAAGGAACACACTTGCAATGACTCTAGTTGTGGTTTGTGAAAAGAACACACATCCAGTGACACTGGTGGATCCATATGTGGTTTGGGAGAAGAACAGACATGCAAATGACTCCGTATGTGGTTCATGAAAAGAACACACATGCAATCACACTGGTGGATCCATGTGTGGTTCATGAAAAGAACACACATCCAATGACACTTGGTATCCTTATGTGGTTTGTGAAAAGAACACACATGCAATGACTCTAGCTCTGGTTCATGAATAGAACAGACACGCAATAAAACTGGTGGATCCATGTGTGGTTTGTGAGAAGAACAAACATGCAATGACGCTGGCTATGGTTCATGAATAGAAAACACATGCAATGACACTGGGTGTGGTTCATGAAAATAACACACATCCAATGACACTGGTGGATCCTTATCTGTGGTTTGTGAGAAGAACACACATGCAATGACAATGGCTGTGGTTCATGAAAAGAACACATATCCAATTTATGTGGTTTGTGACTAGAACAGACATGCAATGACTCTAGCTGTGCTTCATGAAAAGAACACACATCCCATGACACGGGTGTATCCTTATGTGGTTTGTGAGAAGAACAGACATGCAATGACTCTAGATGTGGTTCATGAAAAGAACAAACATGTAGTGACACTGGTGGATCCATGTGTGGTTTGTGAGAAGAACAGACATGCAATGACTTTGGCTGTGGTTCATGAAAAGAAAACACATGCAATGACACTAGGTGTGGTTCATGAAAAGAACACACATCCAATGACACTGGTGGATCCTTATGTGGTTGTGAAAAAGAACACACAAGCAATGACTCTAGTTGTGGTTCAAGAAAAGAACACACATGCAATGACACTGGTGGATCCATGTCTGGTTTGTGAAAAAAACAGACATGCAAATGACTCTAGGTGTGGTTCATGAAAAGAACACACATACAATCACACCGGTGGATCAATGTGTGGTTTGTGAGAAGAACAGTCATGCAATGTCTCTGGGTGTGGTCCATGAAAAGAACAGACATCCAATGACACTAGTGGATCCATGTGTGGTTTAATTAAAAGAACACACATGCAATGACACTGGGTGTGGTTCATGAAAATATCACACATCCAATGACACTGGGTATACTTATGTGGTTTGTGAGAAGAACACACATGCAATGACTCTAGTTGTGCTTCATGAAAAGAACAATCATGCAATGAAACTAGTGGATCCTTGTCTGGTTTGTGAGAAGAATAGACATGCAATGACTTTGGGTGTGGTTCATGAAAAGAACACACATCCAATGAAACTTGTGGATCCATATGTGGTTTGTGGAAAGAACAGACATGCAATGACTCTAGTTGTGGTTAATGAAAAGAACACGCATGCAATCACACTGGTGGATCCATGTGTGGTTTGTGGAAAGAATAGACATGCAATGAATCTAGCTGTGGTTAATGAAAAGAAAAGACATGCAATGACACTGGTGGATCCATGAGTGGTTTGTGAGAAGAACACACATGCAATGACAGTAGGTGTGGTTCATGAAAAGAACACACATCCAATGACACCGGTGGATCCTTATGTGGTTTGTGAAAAAGAACACACATGCAATGACTCTAGCTGTGGTTTGTGAAAAGAACACACATCCAATGACACTGGTGGATCCATGTGTGGTTTGTGGAAATAACAGACATGCAAGGACACTGGTGTGGTTCATGAAAAGAACACCCATCCAATGACACTGGTGGATCCATATGTGGTTTGTGGAAAGAACAGACATGCAATGACACTAGTGTGGTTCATGAAAAGAATACACATCTAATGACACTAGTGGATCCATATGTGGTTTGTGGAAAGAATAGACATGCAATGACTCTAACTGTGGTTAATCAAAAGAACAGACATGCAATGACACTGGTGGATCCATGTGTGGTTTGTGAGAAGAACACACATGCAATAACACTGGGTGTGGTTCATGAAAATAATACACATCCCATGACACTGGTGTATCCTTATGTGGTTTGTGAGAAGAACAGGCATGCAATGACTCTAGCTATGGTTCATGAAAAGAATAGACATGCAATAACACTGGTGGATCCATGTGTGGTTTGTGAGAAGAATTGACATGCAATGACTTTGGCTGTGGTTCATGAAAAGAAAACACATGCAATGACACTAGGTGTGGTTCATGAAATCAACACATATCCAATGACACTGGTGGATCCTTATGTGGTTTGTAAAAAAGAACACACATGCAATGACTCTAGTGTGGTTCATGAAAAGAACACACATCCAATGACACTGGTGGATCCTTATGTGGTTTGTGGAAAGAACATACATGCAATGACACTGGGTGTGGTTTAATGAAAAGAACATACATGCAATGACACTGGTGGATCCATGTGTGGTTTGTGAGAAGAACACACATGCAATGACACTGGGTGTGGTTCATGAAAAGAACACACATCCAGTGACACTGCTGGATCCATACGTGGTTTGTGAGAATAACAGACATGCAATGACTCTAGCTGTGGTTCATAAAAACACAGACATGCAATGACACTGGTGAATCCATGTGTGGTTTGTGAGAAGAACACACATGCAATGACAATGGCTGTGGTTCATGAAAAGAACACATATCCAATTTATGTGGTTTGTGACTAGAACAGACATGCAATGACTCTAGCTGTGCTTCATGAAAAGAACACACATCCCATGACACGGGTGTATCCTTATGTGGTTTGTGAGAAGAACAGACATGCAATGACTCTAGATGTGGTTCATGAAAAGAACAAACATGTAGTGACACTGGTGGATCCATGTGTGGTTTGTGAGAAGAACAGACATGCAATGACTTTGGCTGTGGTTCATGAAAAGAAAACACATGCAATGACACTAGGTGTGGTTCATGAAAAGAACACACATCCAATGACACTGGTGGATCCTTATGTGGTTGTGAAAAAGAACACACAAGCAATGACTCTAGTTGTGGTTCAAGAAAAGAACACACATGCAATGACACTGGTGGATCCATGTCTGGTTTGTGAAAAAAACAGACATGCAAATGACTCTAGGTGTGGTTCATGAAAAGAACACACATACAATCACACCGGTGGATCAATGTGTGGTTTGTGAGAAGAACAGTCATGCAATGTCTCTGGGTGTGGTCCATGAAAAGAACAGACATCCAATGACACTAGTGGATCCATGTGTGGTTTAATTAAAAGAACACACATGCAATGACACTGGGTGTGGTTCATGAAAATATCACACATCCAATGACACTGGGTATACTTATGTGGTTTGTGAGAAGAACACACATGCAATGACTCTAGTTGTGCTTCATGAAAAGAACAATCATGCAATGAAACTAGTGGATCCTTGTCTGGTTTGTGAGAAGAATAGACATGCAATGACTTTGGGTGTGGTTCATGAAAAGAACACACATCCAATGAAACTTGTGGATCCATATGTGGTTTGTGGAAAGAACAGACATGCAATGACTCTAGTTGTGGTTAATGAAAAGAACACGCATGCAATCACACTGGTGGATCCATGTGTGGTTTGTGGAAAGAATAGACATGCAATGAATCTAGCTGTGGTTAATGAAAAGAAAAGACATGCAATGACACTGGTGGATCCATGAGTGGTTTGTGAGAAGAACACACATGCAATGACAGTAGGTGTGGTTCATGAAAAGAACACACATCCAATGACACCGGTGGATCCTTATGTGGTTTGTGAAAAAGAACACACATGCAATGACTCTAGCTGTGGTTTGTGAAAAGAACACACATCCAATGACACTGGTGGATCCATGTGTGGTTTGTGGAAATAACAGACATGCAAGGACACTGGTGTGGTTCATGAAAAGAACACCCATCCAATGACACTGGTGGATCCATATGTGGTTTGTGGAAAGAACAGACATGCAATGACACTAGTGTGGTTCATGAAAAGAATACACATCTAATGACACTAGTGGATCCATATGTGGTTTGTGGAAAGAATAGACATGCAATGACTCTAACTGTGGTTAATCAAAAGAACAGACATGCAATGACACTGGTGGATCCATGTGTGGTTTGTGAGAAGAACACACATGCAATAACACTGGGTGTGGTTCATGAAAATAATACACATCCCATGACACTGGTGTATCCTTATGTGGTTTGTGAGAAGAACAGGCATGCAATGACTCTAGCTATGGTTCATGAAAAGAATAGACATGCAATGACACTGGTGGATCCATGTGTGGTTTGTGAGAAGAATTGACATGCAATGACTTTGGCTGTGGTTCATGAAAAGAAAACACATGCAATGACACTAGGTGTGGTTCATGAAAACAACACATATCCAATGACACTGGTGGATCCTTATGTGGTTTGTAAAAAAGAACACACATGCAATGACTCTAGTGTGGTTCATGAAAAGAACACACATCCAATGACACTGGTGGATCCTTATGTGGTTTGTGGAAAGAACATACATGCAATGACACTGGGTGTGGTTTAATGAAAAGAACATACATGCAATGACACTGGTGGATCCATGTGTGGTTTGTGAGAAGAACACACATGCAATGACACTGGGTGTGGTTCATGAAAAGAACACACATCCAGTGACACTGCTGGATCCATACGTGGTTTGTGAGAATAACAGACATGCAATGACTCTAGCTGTGGTTCATAAAAACACAGACATGCAATGACACTGGTGAATCCATGTGTGGTTTGTGAGAAGAACACACATGCAATGACTCTGGCTATGGTTGACGAAAAGAAAACACATCCAATGACAATGGTGTATCCTTATGTGTTTTGTGGAAAGAACAGACATGCAATGACTCTAGTTGTGGTTCATGAAAAGAACACACATGCAATCACAGTGGTGGATCCATGTGTGGTTTGTGCAAAGAACAGACATGCAATGAATCTGGTGTGGTTCATGAAAAGAGTAGACATGCAATGACACTGGTGGATCCATGTGTGGTTTGTGAGAAGAACATGAAGGGAATATGCCCGAGAGGCAATAATAAAGTGGTTATTATCTTATTCCGTGTTTATGATAAATGTTTATTCTGCATGCTATAATTTTATTAATTTGGAAACGTTAATACATGTGTGTTTAATAAACAAAAGGAAAGTTCCTAGTTATTCCTTTCTTATAAACTAGCTCGTTGATTAACAAGATGATCAAGGTTTCCTGATCATGCACATTGGATGTCGTTCATAACGAGGTAATAACATTGGTGGAATGATGTGATGGACATTCATCCGAAGTATAGGATTACGATCAGAGTCATTATGTTTATATTGCTATAACATCATACGAAGTAATCTTAGTCCTTAGACCATGAGATCATGTTAATTGCTAACACCGGAAGAGTATCTTGATAACATCAAACATCACACCGTAACAGGGTGACTATAAAGGTGGGTTCAGTGCTACGAAGATGTTATGTTGAGGCTCATGGATCAAGAGTGGGATTTGTCCATCCCGATGACGGATAGATATACTCTGGGCCCTCTCGGTGATATCACATTAAAATAGCTTGCAAGCAAGTGATATGATCACTAGAATGTTATATCACGGGAACAAGAAAAGAGTGCATGTCAGTAATGAGATCAAACTAGGTATTTGGATACTGATGATCGAATCTCGGACATGTAATATATCGCGATACAAAGGGATTTAGTTATGACATTAAAGGTTCACACGATCACAAGAGTCATCGTTGAATATGTGGGAGTCAGTACGGATCTCCAGGTCCCGCTGCTGATTATTGATCGGAGAGGGGTCTCGATCATGTCTAAATTATTCACGAACCATAGGGTGACACACTTAAGGGATACCGACACCATTTGGAACAAATGTGTTTCAGATAAAGATTTAAGAAAGCGCTGGAATCATTTCGATGGAAACCGGAATTGTTTCGGGTGAAATTGCAGAAACTGGTTCCGCATGTGATATTGAAATGTTGAAGGGGGTTTTATGTGAATGTTTGTTAATTAATGTAATTGAAAAAATTCTGAATAAAATAAATAAAAGTGTTTTATTTAATGAGAACTTGCATTAAATTTGGTGGAAATTTAATGGAGGTGAGTGGAATTTTTAGTGGGTGGCTAATTATGTGAGTGGGAGCTCCACCCACATGAATGTGGAAGAGGTGGGGGCACCTCCCTTGGCCGCCTGCCATGGTGAGGGGCTGCCCCCTCTCCCTATAAAAGGCCCCCCACTCCCTCCTCTCATCTTGCACCACCTCCTCGTGAAGGTTCTCTTCTCCCTCTAGTTATTCCCCATGGTCTCGGATTAGCGAGATACATGTTCCTGGTGGCTTTATCTGGAAAGGAGTTGTTGCTTCCGCTGCATCGCTGGAGCGAGGAGGCGGAGGTTGTTCAGTGGACTGAACATGTGTGCGATCACGGATGCACCGCTACTTTGCGGTGCTGGACTTGATGGTGCTGGACCTAATGGTGCTGGCGCTACTGGACCTGAAGGACTTCATCACGATCTTGAGATCGGCAAGTGTACGACTACATCATCCACGAGTTCCAACTCGTTAACAAAGCTTTGTTGTCTTCAAGGGTAAGTTCTCCATGGATGTATATCCACCCGTTGCTTGTATCTAGTAGATAGATCTTGGCGTATAGTTCCCATCGTAGGAAATTTTTTGTTTTCTATGCTGCGGACCCAACAGTGGTATCAGAGCCTGATCTATGCGTAGGTGCTTTGCACGGGTAGTACACATATGTTTATATGTGGGCGATGATGATCATGTTATTTCATATTCTATGTATTTTGGATATTGGTGGCATAGTGGGATGAAGCGGCCCGGACCAACCTTACATGTCATCGTACATGAGACCGGTTCCACGACTGGCATGCAACTAGTTTTGCATAAGTGGTCATGGGTGTCTGTCTCTCCTACTATAGTCAATATCTGATTTACAACGAGTTGCTAATAACTTGGTTATCCTCGTTGTGGTTCATGTTCATAGGTAAGACCGGTTCTATCTCTGAAAGCCCTAAGCCACGTAAAACTTGAAATTCATAAATTAGAGGCGTCTAGTTTAGATCGTTGATGGGCTAGTGTCTTGATATGGTATTTTTGTAAGTAGATGTATGATAGATACTCTTACAACACACTTAACGTGTAAGTTCCATAGACCTTGGCCTTACACACAAAGGAATGATAGAGATCATACCACAATGCAAATGATAGAGATCAAATGCATGGACCATATCATGTCACTTTATACATTAGATGTTTGCATCTTATATTGCTAGTTTGGCACTTTTAGTAGCATTATAAGATGATCCCTCATTTAAATATCAAGATAAAATGTGTTCTTCCTTAAGTATGCACCGTTTTATGGATCGTGTTTCGAGACATCACGTGATGATCGGGTGTACTCAACTCTACGCTTTCATACAACGGGTGTAAGACAATTTTACACACGCGAATACTAAGGTTCTTACTTGGCGAGCCTAGCTTGTACAGACATGGCCTCGGAACACGGACCGAAAGGTTAAGCATGAGTCATATAGTTGATGTGATGACCATATTGATGCTCGCCTTTGAAGCTACACCGACTCATGTGATGATCGGACTTGGTGTAGTGGATTTGGTTCATGTAATCACCAAAAAGGCATGAGGGATGTCGTTTTTGAGTGGGAGTTCATTTCTAATTTGGATTAGTCGAACTCAATTTTTCATAAACTAAATCAAAGTGAATTTGCATAATTTGTTGTAGTCATTGGCATCTGTTCACTACCTTATACTTAGTTTTAATTGAGATAATAGAACTATAGAATTCTGGATATTTACTTTACGAACTGGTATCGTATTGTTTTGAATGTCAATTTAAAGTTTAGAAGTCCTACTGCAAACTTTCAGCAAACTCTATTTACTCCATGAAGTTTAATAAGTAGTATTAAATAAAGAGTAAGAATTCCAATGTTAGTATCTAAAGTATCACGTTTGCCTCCATAATTATTGATATTCAAAAATTGTTTTAATATCAAGGTTATCTAGGAGCTAAAAGAATTGTTTCAGGAACCATCATGTGTGGAAGATATTGTGATATCTGAAACAATGTTTTTCTTTGCATTATGATAGAGTATAATTTAGCAAAATACATGTTCTCATATTGTATGAGATTTTGTGAAGGATGGAGATGCTAGGCATCTGGATCTCCCAAAAAGGTGTTGGGAACTAACATTATACTCGTGATTTTTCCTTATAGGCTATAGTAGCTTGATCATGAAAGTTGTCATGATAAGGATGAATAGAAGATGTAAGTAAAATGTTTACTACACTAATAGATTACTAAAGAATGGATTTTTGAAAGAACACCAAACATTTGATGATGGTGATCCACTTCAAAGTGCAAGTCCAAATGTATTAGTATTTGACTATATACGCTTTGTACTATGTGTCATGTGAATGACACCACTATTGATGTTGATAGATTCTTTTAAAAGAAAAGGAATTGTTGAAAGAGAATCTATAAAATATTTGGCAGAAAAGAAAAGGTTGGAGATGTCCAACTTAGGTATATAGAAGATATACATGTTATAGTTGTATTCCTTGCTTGTTAAACAATCTGGTTCTGAGGTACTGGATACCGGTATTGGATTCCGAATTGATTGGTGTGAAGTGTCATACAAAACAACACAATTCATGAACTGCAACGACCTAAGTAACTAGCAAAAGAATAAGTGATGATGTTCATCGAAAACAAATAAAGTGGTATTGTGTTTTTCGTTGTCGTCAAACCTAGCCTTGAAGATTTGTTTTAATAATTGTTATTTTGTTCCGGTATTATGAGAACAATGGTTGTTCAAATAATTACTGTATTCCATAAAGGATGGATGAACTTTTACAAGTCTAGTTGGAGAAATCACATCCATAAACATTATTGCTAAAATGTCGTCAGACAAATGATTGGGAGATCACTTATGAAGTGACATCGTTGTTTGAATTATAATGGAAAGTAAACATGAAGAAACTCCATCTTGATGGATTTTTGGAGTCTTTTGATTTTGATCAATTGATGCTTGTGAAACTTCCCTCGAGATAATTGAAACTCTGTCCATAGGCCAAAGAGGAACGGATGACTAACTTATTGGATATTATGCATGTTGATGTATATAGTCCATTATGTGTAGCCATATGCGATGGATCTTTTTGCTTCATATGCTTTCTCTGGAAATTTGAGTGAATATATTTATATATTTACTTAATAAGGAAGAAGTATGAAACATTTGAAAATTGTTCAAAGACTTTCGAGATGAAGTGAAAAATCATTGTAACAAGAAAATAAAAGATTTTATGATTTGATCATAAGGAAGATATTTGAGTTACAGGTTTAGCAAAACACCTAAGATTTCAGGAATTGTTCCATGAATTTGCATTTCCCGATAAACCATAGGAGTATGGTATTTTCAAGAGATCAAATCAAACCTTGTTTGACATGGTAGAATCAAAGGTGTTGATGACCCACAAGTATAGGGGGTGTATCGCAGTATTTTCGAAAAGTAAGAGTGTCGAATCCAACGAGGAGCAGAAGGTGCTGGCTAGTGGGATGGATCAGGAATTCTCTGCAAATACTTAGCAAACGGATTTTTAGGGGTTTTCGATAAAGCAAGTAAACAAAGTATGAGTAAGTAAAAGACAGTAGGAATAAATGCAGCAAGTGACCCAATCCTTTATGCAGCAAAGGACAAGCCGGTTGTATTTCTATAGATGACCAAACGTTCTCGAGGACACATGGGAAGACTGTCAAGTGCTTTCGCTTCATATAGCTGATTAATCTTCTCTAGATTGCTAAGTGTTGTGTGGGTGAACCTATGCTAATGTACCGCCCCATCCAAGACTAATACATACTTGTGATTAAACCCCTTGCAAACATCCGTAAGTACAAGAAAGTAATTAAGGTAGAAACCTAACCATAGCTTTAAACTCTAAGACCCTTACGTCCCTTGTGCAATGGTTTCCTAACGGGGGTTCACGTTTCTGTCACTCCGGCAACCCCTACGATTAGTAGCCAAATACACAATGCATTCCCCTAGGCCCATATAGGTGAAGTGTCATGTAGTCGACGTTCACATGACACCACTAGAAGAAGTACACCACAACTTAAATAACAATCTATTGAATCTTTCTCAACACAACTCCACTACTAACAACAAGACTTCTCCCATGTCCTCAAGAACAAAACAAACTACTCACAAGACATCATATGGATCATGATCAGAGATGGAATAATGATGTATAACAATCTGAACATAAACAATATTCAACGGTTCACTCAATAGTATCAACTACAAAGAGTAATCAACACCGGGAAAGTTTCCCCTATGAACTATGCAAGATTTAACTCAATTGTTACAGCAATATGGAGATGATGATGAGGGTGCTGATGGTGGTGATGATGATGATGATGATGATCCCAATGAAGTCCAGCTTGATGATGGTGTTGATGGCGACGATCTCCCCTCTCCGAGAAGGAATTCCCCCGGCAGAAATCTGTCTGCTGGAGAGATCTTTCTCTCTCGGTGTTTTCTGCCTCGCAGAGGCGGCGGAATCTTTCTATGGTCGCTCCCCAAGTCTTAGGGTTTTGGGAGGTTAATATACGCCAGAGGGGAGAGGCTGGAGTGGGCCAGGGCAGCCACACCACTCCCAAGCGTGGCCTAGGCCTGCCCGCGCCATGGAGTGGTGTGGGCCCCCTGTGGCCCACCTCCACTCCATATTCTGGCATCCTGAGTCTTCTAGAAAAATAGGATTTTTCGTATATTTTCCCGGATTTTCTGATCTTCGTGAATTTTGCCTCCAAACAGCACATTTTCCATCAGAATCCGGACTGTAGCGGTCCATGCTCCAAAAGTCATCAACCATGCAAAAATAGATGAAATAACATAAGTATCACCTCTCAATACGAAATATATCAATGAATAATAGTGAATTAAGACATAGAATAGTGATGCAAAATGGACGTATCAACTCCCCCCAAGCTTAGACTTCGCTTGTCCCCAAGCGAAACTAAGGTCAATAAACATGACCTCAGGTTTATGGCGTGAAGAGTCGATAAAAGAATACGGACAAGAAGCATCACATTCATCAAATACATAGATCATAATAGAAGACAACTCACTATTATATAACTCAACTTGCAATGATTAAAGGAAACACAATAAAGATACATAAAGTGAATCATAATTGGTAATGGCAAACTTAGCTCTTGGTCGAAGAATAGTTGATAATTTGCTGGAGTTCACAAATAGCTGGCTTTTTCAATGATAGCTTTCAAAGTAGTAAACATCAAGATAAGAGCAATGTGCAAAGCAAGGAACATAATGCATGATTGAATAAATCATCATATGATTGAATGAAACACAACAACTCAAAATACTTGCTGAGATAGAAGGGAGTAGGTTTACTGACTCAACTACAAAGTAAAAGAAAGGCCCTTCAAAGAGGGAAGCAGGGATTGCAAGTCTCATAAAGAGCTCCCAAAAATTATGATACTTACTAGCTTTCAGCTCTCATTGCCCCTATCATAGGCATCTTTAGGTGATTAAGGTTAAAGTGACACAACTAAGAGGATATGCTTGACAAGTTATAAGTTGAAATCTCATGCCCCTTACTTATGAGTACCGATCCTCATGCTACTCAACTTAAGTCACGAGCAAGCTCTTGTCATTGTAAATACATGCGTATCATTGAGAACCGCTAACGGGGTTCCCCTTGCACATGACACAGGAGCTATCCCATAATCAAAATGACAAGGCAAGCAGACAGTGAGCATCTCAGCGATCTTTTAATTTGCTATTTGCATAGGTTTTTATTGAGGATGCTTCATAGAATGCTCACTATAGTTATGCTGCAAGTTTCCACCATGATTAGGCATGGCTTAGGCTAGCGGCCCAGGTGTTTCTCTAACACACATATAAACTCCATGATCTTACAAGTTCCACTTTTATTTCACACCGCTGGGATACATAAGCAAAGAACATGATATCAACTAGGTACAAGTACCAATGAAGTGTTGAAAGCGGTCCCCATGATACATGGTTCGGCTAACTTCAACTCATAAAGCGCAAGCATATACGCAACAAAGAAGGACCCAATGGTTCAAGTTTATTAAATGCAAGAAAATAAAGTGTGCCATCAAGTTCGTGAGAGCTTTAATCACTAATTTTCACATAACAAGTTTAATTTGGGAGGTAGACAAAACAGGAATTTACTTGGAATAGCAATAATGCTACTAGGTAGGTATGGTGGACACAAATGGCAAAGGTTTTGGTTTAAAGGAGGTCGATGCATGAGAAGAATACCCTCTCAGTACAGGTTTTTGGCTAGCAAGGCTGGGTAGCAAGTATAAGAGTTGAGGGAAACAAACAAACATACAAGTGATAAAGACAAACATGCAATCTTCCTTGGAAGCAAAAAAGATCTTAACTAGAGAATACTAGACTTATGAGCAAATCAAGAAAGAAAGATGATGAAATTATTTTTCTCTAGAGTACTTCTATCTTTTTCATTCAACTCTCAAAAATAGTGTTGCTACTGACCGAGCCAGGTTTGCCAAAACCAACTAAATAACTCAATGATCCCAAAGTGATACCAATACTAACAACAAGATCAATCATATAACCATAAATTGAAAACTAACATAAGCTAAGCAAAAGAGTGAATGATAGAACTTCTCATTAATATTCCATAACGGAAACTCACACCAAGGGATACATATCTAACGAGAGAGCGGACACTTCCATAATGCAAACCATACTACAAAATAACTCCTCTATTCATGATATGACTCTACTAATAAGGTAAAAAGATAGAAGATAGTGATATGATACCACGGCACTCCCCCAAGCTTGGAACAAACCAAGGGGATGCCAAACCTGATGACAAATTACTCCTTTGGTGGTGGTGGTATCCTCTCGATGAGATCCTTGATCAGTTTCCCAAAGTCCCCAATCTCGAAGGTGAGAGTGCGAATCAACTCCGAGTTGTGCTCAATACGGCCCATAATCATTTCAGTTTGTGGATCCCAGCTCTTGTGATTCTTTTCCGTTCTTCCCACTTGGAGTCTTCTTTTCCTGCATAGCTGGTGCGTGGAGGACGAGATCGTGGAGCCAAACTGTGATGAGGAGCTTTTCCCCCAGTCTGCATCTGTGCAGTCCTTCTGATCTTGGCAGGTTTCACCACTCCAATTCTTGCAATGGTAGTGCCGGTGTGCGGACGTTGGCCTTTCTCCTCTTCAACTTCACTCTCGATCTTCTTCTCCTTCCCAGGGTCTTGGAGGTCTTCCTCCATGGGCTCCTTTCCTTTATCCTTGGCGGACACCATTGTGCTTCTAAGCTTTCAAAGAGTATGTCCTGGCAGAAACAGATTGAAACAAAAACACGACAAAAACACAATATACGAACCTTGGGGGATCCGGGGGGATATATATTACGAAGTTTCATGTCAAAAGGAAGGTACTGGGAGAAAACGAGTCAGAGGCGGAGTCCTGGGTGGCCTCACCACCTGGTGGCGTGGCCAGGGGAGGGCCCGCGCCACAGGGTGGTGTGAGCCACCCTGGCTCCGTGTCCATCCCTTTTTCGCTTCTTAGCTTTCCTTATTGACTAAAAACTGCAAAAATATAGTTGTATAGTGTTTTCGCGGAACTTTTCTTACCAGAACTGTTACCTATTTGAAAACAAACTCTGCAGGTTTCTGAATATGGTAGTTAGTAGATTCTTTCGGAGTCACAACTTGAATATCATCAATATCTTCATCTTCATACACTTATTACTTGAGTCATAAAACCCTTCTCTTCCTTATTACACCACCATCTCCACTTCCTGGAAATTTCTTTCACACAAAACTTCACACAGTTCTTATTAGCAACATTAATATAAGTGAAGTGATAAAACCTTTTGAGTCCAACTTCAACTGAAAACCATCAAAACAAAATCTACTGTAGCAACTCCTTCCGAAAACCCAAAAAAGAATTCAAGAAGGAAATCGAATAAAGAAGCAAATGCAAGATTGGCAAAATCTGTCAAAACAGACCAGCAGGTAAAGATCAATTTTTTCGAAAATCTTCTGTTGCTCAAATCAAAAAGTGCAAAACTAACGAAAGTTAAATAACAACCTGGGTCAGAATCACAAAAAATTACAGCTCAATCCGACATACAGAGATCTCTCACGAATTTTTACGGTGAAGCACAAAAATCTGTTTTGGGACAGCAACTTCCCCAAATCTTCTCTCTCATTAGAGGTTGATCTTGACACAAAAACCAAACAAAATGGATAAGGAGCGGTTATTACCGAAGTAATAACTTCCAAGACTCAAAGAAACAAAAACAAACTGAAAGCCAAAACAAATTGGGTTGTCTCCCATAAAGCTCTTTCTTTATAGCCATTAAGATGGGCATGATAATTTTGAAGAAGCTCTTAGAGGGATATGAATTGAAGTGAAAGAGAGCATTAAGAAGCAAAAACACACACATTTAAGTATAACCCACTTCCTATGCAAGGGTATTTTGTAAAAAAACAAGTTATTGAAACCAAAGACAACTTGCATAAGAAGGCAAAAGAAGCGCAACATAAAAACTTTCAGCATAAAACGAGGAAACTTGATATTATTAAGATGCATAAGAACACATTTACCTCTCTCATAGTAGCTTTCAGTATCATGCATAAACTTAACAATATAGATATCACAAGGACTATCATAGCAATGATCACTTATTCTAACAGAAAACACGGGAATACTAGCTCTCATAACACTACTTTGTGAAACTATATTAGAGGTATCCTTACAAAGGATAGTGTGTCCCTCTTTTTCATATTTAGTGACAAAGTCTTTCACACTTGCTATTATAGGTTCATCAACCATTTGTTTATCGGGTTCAATAGCTTTAATCATACTTTCATCTACCATACTAGCTATCATAGAATGTTCCTTAATCTTAACTGGAAAAGGCATTTTCTCAATATAAGGTTTAGGTAAAACATGATTAGTAGTATAAACTTCAGTATTTCTTGAAGGAATACTCTTAGCAATATCTTTATAAGGATCATGATACTTATTCCACTTCTTTTTAGGCACTTCAATATAGGAAGCAAAAGCCTTAAAATAAGAAGCAATAGCTTCAGAGTCTAAACCATAAGCATTTTTAATATTTTGAAAGTCATCGATTCCCATAAAAGATTCAATGCATTCATAATCATAATTTATACCTGACTTTCTACCTTTGTCATTCTCCCAAGCTTCAGCATTGTCTTGAATACGATCTAGAAGGTCCCATTTAGCTTCTTCTTTCATGCGAGTGAATGATCTAGCACATGAAGCATCCAATAAATCTTTATCATGTAGAGGGAGCCTTGCATAAAATTTATTGATAATAATATTGTTGGGGAGCTCATGAATGGGACATTTGAGCATTAGTAACTTCAATCTCCCCAAGCTTGAGTTGTACTCTCTCCATCAAGAGGCCAAAAGTTGTATATTTGATTCTGATCTTTATGAATCTCACTAGGAGGATAAAACTTTGAATAAAAGAGAGGCACTATTTCCTCCCATTCCAGAGCTTGACCATTCTTCGGCAGCTTATACCATTCCTCAGCTCTTCCTTTCAGTGATCATGAGAATAACTTCTTCTTAACTTGATTTGTAGTAATACCTGCACACTTTAACAACCCGCATAATTTGTGTATAAAGAGTAAATGATCACCGGGATGGACAGTTCCATCCCCAACATAATAGTTATCCATAACACGATCAATAATTCTTGTAGGTATTTTGAAAACATCTTTCTCAGCAGGTGGTGGCTTATCTACTACCTTAGCAGTGGTAGTAGCATTACCAAATAAGAAACTTAGCGAATTATCCATAATGAAAATAAAGCAACTAGCGTATAAACAATACCACAAGAGAAGTTTCTTTACCGCCCACTCTCCAATAGCGCTTCACTCCCTGGAACGGCGCCAGAAAATAGTCTTGATGACCCACAAGTATAGGGGGTGTATCGCAGTATTTTCGATAAGTAAGAGTGTCGAACCCAACGAGGAGCAGAAGGTGCTGGCTAGTGGTATGGATCAGGAATTCTCTGCAAATACTTAGCAAACGGATTTTTAGGGGTTTTCGATAAAGCAAGTGAACAAAGTACGAGTAAGTAAAAGACAGTAGGAATAAATGTAGCAAGTGTCCCAATCCTTTATGCAGCAAAGGACAAGCCGGTTGTATTTCTATAGATGACCAAACGTTCTCGAGGACACATAGGAAGACTGTCAAGTGCTTTCGCTTCATATAGCTGATTAATCTTCTCTAGCTTGCTAAGTGTTGTGTGGGTGAACCTGTGCTAATGTACCGCCCCATCCAAGACTAATACATACTTGTGATTAAACCCCTTGCAAACATCCGTAAGTACAAGAAAGTAATTAAGGTAGAAACCTAACCACATCTTTAAACTCTAAGACCCTTACGTCCCTTGTGCAATGGTTTCCTAACGGGGGTTCAGGTTTCTGTCACTCCGGCAACCCCTACGATTAGTAGCCAAATACACAATGCTTTCCCCTAGGCCCATATATGGATCATGATCAGAGATGGAATAATGATGTATAAAAATCTGAACATAAACAATAATTCAACGGTTCACTCAATAGCATCAACTACAAAGAGTAATCAACACCGGGAAAGTTTCCCCTATGAACTATGCAAGATTCAACTCAATTGTTACAGCAATATGGATATGGTGATGAGGGTGCTGATGGTGATGATGATGATGATGATGATCCCGATGAAGTCCAGCTTGATGATGGTGTTGATGGCGATGATATCCCCTCTCCGGGAAGGAATTCCCCCGGCAGAAATCTGTCTGCCGGAGAGATCTTTCTCTCTCGGTGTTTTCCGCCCCGCAGAGGTGGCGGAATCTTTCTGTGGTCGCTCCCCGAGTCTTAGGGTTTCGGGAGGTTGATATACGCTAGAGGGGAGAGGCTGGAGTGGGCCAGGGTGGCCACACCACTCCCAGGCGCGGCCTAGGCATCCTAAGTCTTCTAGAAAAATAGGATTTTCCATATATTTTCCCGGATTTTCTGATCTTCACGAATTTTGCTTCCAAACAGCACCTTTTCCATTAGAATCCTGACTGCAGCAGTCTGATGGCGTGTGGTTGATGTGGGAGCTTCTTCTTCTTCGTTCCCTGGCAACGGCACTAGAAAATAGCTTGATGCGCTCGACGATCGACGTAGAGCTCGTTGGGAACCCCAAGAGGAAGGTATGATGAGCACAGCAGCACGTTTTCCCTCAGTTATGAAACCAAGGTTTAATCGAACCAGTAGGAGCAAGGAAACACCCCAAAGGTGTTACTGCCAACGTGAAGACCTGCACAACACAACCATAGAACTTTGTCCCCAACTTGCAATGAGGTTGTCAATCTCACCGTGTTTTGTGGAAAACAAAGGATTAAACGTATCAAATGGAAAGAAGTAATAGTTTGTAGAAAGTAAACACAAAGCAGTAAACAGTTGTAGATTGTATGTAAAGAAGAAGGACCAGGATCCATAGTTCACTAGAGGTGGCTCTCCTTAGATAGATAACATGCTGGGTGAACAAATTACAGCGGGGCAATTGACAAACACCGAGAAAGCAATACATGCATATACTAATCATCTTGACTCCTTTGAGACTTGATTGGGCATTACAACATAATACATAGACCACCATCCAACTGCATCTATGACTAATAATCCACCTTCAGGTTATCATCCGAACCCCCTCCAGTATTAAGTTGCAAGCAACAGATTATTGTTTCACGAACTACGTGTAAAGTAAACAATACGATTGTTCTATGAACGAAAGATCGTTGTTTTCTCCCTAGTAGCAACAACACATCTAGTACCTTAGAGATTTCTATCACTTCCCCAGATTACCAGAGGCATGAAACCACTATCGAGCATAAATACTAACTCTTGGAGTTGCTAGCATCTACTTGGCCAAGATAGCTACTAACAACGGAAAGCATGCAATATCTCAAATAACAAAGACATGATAGAATCAATAATCAATCTGAAATAGCATCTCAATATCCATTGGATCCCCACAAACGCAACATGTATGAATTACAAATAGATGATCTTGATCATGAACGGAGCTCACAAGATCTAAACATGAAAGCACAAAGGAGGAGAAACCAGCCATCTAGCTACTACATGGATCCGTAGTCCAAGGATCAACTACTCACGCATCACACCGGAGGCTTGCATGGTGATGAAGAAGGCCTCCAGGGTGAATTCCCTCTCCAGGTGCCAGGAAGAGCTTCAGATCCCTCCCGATCTAGGGATGGAGATGACGGCGGCTATAGACTCTTTTGTGGATTTTTGATCGGGTACTTAGGGTTTTCGTCCCGAGGGCATCTTATAGGTGGAAGGAGAGGCCTGGGGTCGGCAGACCACCCCTGGCTGGCCAATGGCAGCAGTGGTGTGGCCAGCCCCCAGCCTTCTCCGTCTTGTATTCTAGCACTTGATCCCTTCCGGAAAAATAGGCACTTTGGATTTTGTCCTGTCCAATTCCGAGAATATTCATTTTCTGACTTTCCTGGAACCAAAAACAGCAGAAAACAGACAGCTGGCACTGTGGCTCTTGTTAATAGGTTAGTCCAAGAAATCATAATAAAAGTACTCCAAAGTTGGAACAAAACACAAGAAAGTGGATAAAACCAAGCATGGAACATCAAAAATTATAGATACATTTGCAATGTATCAACATCCCCAAGCTTAACTCCTGCTCGTCCTCGAGTAGGTAAGTGATAAGAAGAATAATTTTTTAGGTGACATGCACCATCAAAGACTTGATTAAAGTATTTGCAAAACATTCAAAGCTGGGATCATAGTACTTCAATCATAACATGAAAGACAAAGTTCTAACAATAAGCAAAGAGACTATGATGCAACATGAAAAGGCACAAACAAAAGATTCATGAATAACAATGCTTTGCAAGACGTTTGTTTGTTTCACATAAAGAAAACATAGCATAAAATTATTCAGCTTGTCCCTCAATAGAGTAGCAAATATAAATGCATAGGAAACCTTCAAAGTTCACCAGAGTGACTAGATATAATAGTTTAAAACAAGCAATAACTAGTTATGCATCAATCACCTAGTCTTGGGACAATGCACATAGAACTAAGAATGGCCACTATGCTCTCAAAGTAAGTGCATAAAGATAGAAGGTGGAGACTCAATATAATGGTGGAAGAAAGGCCTTTTGTAAAAGGAAGTAGGGATTAAAGTCGCATAAAGAGCTTCCAAAAATTATGGTACTCGTAGCTTTCAGCTCTCATTGCCCCTATCATAAGCATCTTGAAGGTGATTAAGGTTAAAGTGACACAACTAAGAGGATATGCTTCACAAGTTATAAGTTGAAATCTCATGCCCCTTACTTATGAGTACCGGTCCTCATGCTACTCTACTTCAGTCACGAGCAAGCTCTTGTCATTGTAAATACATGCGTATCATTGAGAACCGCCAATGGGGTACCCCTTGCACATGATACGGGAGCTTTCCCATAATCAAAATGACAAGGCAAGCAGACAATGAGCATCTCAGCGATCTTTTTATTTGCTATTTGCATAGGTTTTTGTTGAGGATGCTTCATAGAGTGCTAATTATGGTGATGCTGCAAGTTTCCACCATGATTAGGCATGGCTTAGGCTAACGGCCCAGACGTTTCTCTAACACACATACAAACTCCATGATCATACAAGTTCCACATTTATTTCACACCGCCGGGATCCGTAAGCAAAATAACATAATATCAACGGGGTACAAAGTACAAGTGCAATGTTGAAAGCGTTCCCCATGAAACATGGTTCTCCTAATTTCAACTTATAAAGCGCAAGCATATACACAACAAAGAAGGACCCAATGGTTCAAGTTTATTAGAGGCAAAAAAGTAAAGTGTGCCATCAAGTTCGTGAGAGCTTTAATCACTAGTTTTCTCATAACAAGTGAAGGGTAGACAAAAGCAAGAATATACTTGGAGTAGCATAAGCTAGTAGGTAGGTATGGTGGACTCTTTGGAAAAACTTGGTTTAGGGAGTTGGATGCATGAGTGGAACTCATACTTGGTATGGAGGCTAGCAAAAGACTGGGAGCGACCAACGAAGAGAGCAATAATGGCCATAATCATGCAGAGCGACAAAACATCATTGATCAAAGCATAAAGTGATACTACAAGTTGAAAACTAAAGGATCATAAAGGCTATGGTGACTTGTGACAGTCATAACATGGTGTGAGCATGTGCGAAGTCAACCCAAATAAAGCATCAAAGGAGAATACCACTATACTATGCTTTAATATGCTAAAACAACGCATGATTCATCCAAGGCACATTAAGCAGTCTCAATTGTTTATAACAATTCATGCTACAGCAAAGAATACTAAGCATAAAGCCAAAACAATATCAAGCATGGCATGGCAAAGCATAGCCACAGTCAAAAACGAGCTCTTTTTACCACAAAAGTATGCACTTTCCTACTCTTTTCCAAACCAAACCAAACCAAACCAAACTATTTGCAAACCAAAGTATGAAAGAGGAGGTCCAACCAACTTATTCAGAGAACTAAACAAACCAAGCAAACTAAAAACCAAAACGAAAATGAAAAAGAAGACGCTCCAAGAACAACACAACTGTGCATGAAACAATAAAAAATGAAGCGTTTGGAAGAAACCTGGAATTTTTATTGATGAAGGGGATGGCTTGGGCATCCCCAAGCTTTGACGCTTGTACTTCTTGGATATTTATTGGGGTGACACGCGTGGCATGCCCAAGCTTGAGCTTTAGTCCATCCTTCATCTTATTACTCATTCCTTCCATACACCTAAAATTTTTCCTTCATACAAAACTTCACACAATCTCATTAGCAACATTAGTGCACTTAAGATAAATAAGTCTCAAGGTTCAGTTCTAACACCAAATAAAATTCCATTAGAACACTAGCTACTGTAGCACTTCCCTCAAAAATCTCAATTCCCCAAAGGAACTCAAGAAGGAACTAACAAGTAGCAAATGCAGAAAATGGCAGAAATCTGTCAAAACAGACCAGCAGGTAAAGACGAATTTTTTCGAAGACCTTCTGTTGCTCAAATCAAAAAGTGCTGAACTAACGAAAGTTAGATAACAACCTGGGGCAGAAGCACAAAAACATACAGCTCAATCCAACATAGAGAGCTGTCTCGGGAATTTTTACGGTGAAGCACAGAAATCTGTTTCGGGACAACAACTTTCCCAATCATTACTTCACTTTCTTTAGAGGTTACTCTTGGCACAAAAAGCAAATAAAAAGGATAAGGAGAGTTTATTACAGAGGTAATAACTTCCAAGACTCATCTAAAACTCTTGGTTATCTCCCAACAAGTACTTTTCTTTAACGCCTTTAAGTTAGGCATAAGAAGCAAAGAAAGAATCAAGTGTTCTCAAATGAAGAAGCATTAAGACCAAATTTTGTTTTCATAGGAGAAGAAAAAGAAATCATTTCTATCTTTTGAGGGAAGTGTTCTATACCTTTCTTGAGTGGGAGTTGATATTTAATGGTGCCTTCTTTCATATAAATGATGGCACCAACAGTTCTAAGAAAAGGTCTTCCCAAAGTAATAGGACAAGAAGCATTGTATTCAACATCCAAAACATAGAAATCAACAGGGACATAGGAATCATTAACCATAATAAGGACATCATTAAGACTCCCCATGAGTTTCTTTTTATCATTAGCATCAAGTGGAACATTCAAATAACAATCTTCAAGAGGAGGCAAATAAAGCATATCATAAATCCTTCTAGGCATAATAGAAACACTACTATCAAGATCACACAAAGCTTTGAAATCAAAGTCATTCACTTTCATATTAATGATGGGTTCCCAGCCATCTTCTTGATTTATAGGAATAGAAGCTTTATGTTTCATCTTTTCTTCTTTATTCTTTATGAGAGAATCAGTAATGTGTTTTGTAAAAGCCATGTTCATAGCACTAGCATTAGGACTTTTAGCAAGCTTTTGTAGGAACTTAATAACTTCAGAGATATTGCAACCATCAAGATCAAAATAAACTTTATCATCTAAAGTAATAGAACTATTACTAGCCTCAACACTAGTGGTAGTAATAGTAGAAACACTAATGTTTCTAGCAATTTCATCTTCTCTTTCCCACTTAGCATGTAATTCAGCTAATAGTCTAACATTTTCATCAATTCTTACTTGTATGGCATTAGTAGCTGCAAAGGGATTCTCATTATTTTCAGGTTTAGTAGCCATTTTATTCAAAGTATTTTGAGCTTCAGCCAAAGATGCTATATTTCTTTCAGCATTAGAGAGTTTTTCCTCAATAGTTTTATTGAAAGCAGTTTGTTTACTAATAAACTCTTTAAGCATAACTTCAAGTTTAGAGGGAGCACTCTTATTATTGTTGTAAGAATTTCCATAAGCATTACCATTGTTGGGAGGGTAAGGCTTATAATTGTTGTTACCAAAATTGTTCCTATAAGCATTATTACCATAAGCATTGTTGCCAAAGTTTTTATTTCTTATGAAGTTCACATCAACTTGCTCTTCTTGAGCAACCAAAGAGGCTAAAGGAACATTATTTGGATCAATATGGGTTTTCCCATTAACAAGCATAGACATAATCATATCAATCTTATCACTCAAGGACGAGGTTTCCTCAACAGAATTTACCTTCTTACCTTGTTGAGCTCTCTCAATACGCCATTCAGAATAATTAACCATCATATTATCCAATAGTTTTGTTGCAGCACCCAAAGTGATGGTCATAAAGGTACCCCCAGCAGCTGAATCCAATAGGTTCCTTGAAGAATAGTTCAATCCTGCATAAAACATTTGGATGATCATCCAAGCAGTCAGTCCATGAGTGGGACAATTCTTTACCAAAGATTTCATTCTTTCCCAAGCTTGAGCAACATGCTCATTATCAAGTTGTTTAAACTTCATTATTTCACTTCTCATGGATATAATCTTAGCAGGAGGATAGTATTTTCCAATAAAAGCATCTTTGCACTTAGTCCAAGAATCAATACTATTCCTAGTTAAGGAATTCAACCATTCTTTAGCTTTTCCTCTCAAAGAGAAAGGAAACAATTTCAGCTTAATAATATCACCATCTATATCCCTATGCTTTTGCATCTCACAAAGTTCAACAAAGTTATTTAGATGGGAAGCAACATCTTCATTACCAATACCAGAAAATTGTTCTCTCATAACAAAATTGAGCAAAGCAGGTTTTATCTCAAAGAAAGTACTTTCAGCCACGGGTGGAGCAATAGGTGTGCTCATAAAATCATTGTTGTTGGTGCTACTAAAGTCACACAACTTAGTGTTTTCAAGAGTAGTCATTTTTTTGGGTTTTCGAAGAACAAAACAAGCAAACAAAGCAAAAAGAAACTATGCAAAACAAAAACAACAAAGTAAAGAGATTGGTTATGAAGGACTCCCCTTGTGAAGATGTCCTTGACTCCCCGGCAACGGCGCCAGAAAATAGTTTTGATGGTGCGTGGTTATCGTGGGAGCTTCTTGTTCTTTGTTCCCCGACAACGGCGCCGGAAAATAGCTTGGTGCGCTCGACGATCGACGTAGAGCTCGTTGGGAACCCCAAGAGTAAGGTATGATGAGCACAATAGCAAGTTTTCCCTTAGTTATGAAACCAAGGTTTAATCGAACCAGTAGGAGCAAGGAAACACACCAAAGGTGTTACTAGCTGAGCTTTGGCAGGGCGCACTACTGGTGCTAGTAGCAACGTGGAGACCTGCACAACACAACCATAGAACTTTGTCCCCAACTTGCGATGAGGTTGTCAATCTCACCATGTTTTG
This sequence comes from Avena insularis, assembly GCA_023614405.1. Lineage (NCBI taxonomy): Eukaryota > Viridiplantae > Streptophyta > Magnoliopsida > Poales > Poaceae > Avena > Avena insularis. Next base: position 314,863,161 of record CM042694.1, on the reverse strand, counting down.
CGGAAAACAAAGGATTAAACGTATTGAATGGAAAGAAGTAAAAGTTTGCAGAAAGTAAACACAAAGCAGAAACAGTTTATAGATTGTATCTAAAGACAAAGGACCGGGATCCATAGTTCACTAGAGGTGGCTCTCCTTAGATAGATAACATGCTAGGTAAACAAATTACAGCAGGGCAATTGACAAACACCGAGAAAGCAATACATGCATATACTAATCATCTTGACTCCTTTGAGACTTGATTGGGCAATACAACATAATACATAGACCGCCATCCAACTGCATCTATGACTAATAATCCACCTTCAGGTTATCATCCGAACCCCCTCCAGTATTAAGTTGCAAGCAGCAGATTATTGCTTTACGAACTGCGTGTAAGGTAAACAATACGATTCTTCTATGAACAAAGGATTGTTGTTTTCTCCCTAATAGCAACAGCACGTCTAGTACCTTAGATATTTCTGTCACTTCCCTAGATTACCAGAGGCATGAACCCACTATCGAGCATAAATACTAACTCTTGGAGTTGCTAGCATCTATTTGGCTAAGATATCTACTAACAACGGAAAGCATGCAAGATCTCAAATAACAAAGACATGATAGAATCAATAATCAATCTGAAATAGCATCTCAATATCCATCGGATCCCCGCAAACACAACATGTATGGATTACAAATAGATGATCTTGATCATGAACGGAGCTCACAAGATCTAAACATGAAAGCACAAAGGAGGAGAAACCAGCCATCTTGCTACTACATGGATCCGTAGTCCAAGGATGAACTACTCACGCATCACACCGGAGGCTTGCATGGTGATGAAGAAGGCCTCCAGGGTGAATTCCCCTCCGTGGTGCCGGAAGAGCTTCAGATCCCTCCTATCTAGGGATGGAGATGGCGACTCTGAACTCTTCGTGGATTTTTGGTGGGTACTTAGGGTTTTTCGTCCCGAGGGCATCTTATAGGCGGAAGGAGAGGCCGAGGGTCTGGGGTCGGCGGACCACCTGGCCTGCGCGGCCAGCCTGGCCTTGACCAGTGGTGTGGGCTGCCCCAGCCCATCTCATCTCGTGATTCGCACTTGATCCCTTCCGGAAAAATAGGCACTTTGGCTTTTGTCCCGTCCAATTCCGAGAATATTCATTTTCTGACTTTCCAGGAACCAAAAACAGCAGAAAATAGGCAGATAGCACTGTGGCTCTTGTTAATAGGTTAGTCCAAGAAATCATAATAAAAGTACTCCAAAGTTGGAACTAAACACAAGAAAGTGGATAAAACCAAGCATGGAACATCAAAAATTATAGATACATTTGCAATGTATCACGGTCCATGCTCCAAAAGTCATCAGCCATGCAAAAATAGATGAAATAACATAAGTATCACCTCTCAATATGAAATATATCAATGAATAATAGTGAATTAAGACATAGAATAGTGATGCAAAATGGACGTATCAGGTGTCATTTATAAAACTGCCATTATGTTTTAAAGATTAAAGCTTTAGAGATTGCCGCTTTTACACTGAAAAGAGCACCATCGTGATCCGTTGAAATGACACCATATGAGTTATGGTTTGGGATAAAACCCGAATTGTCTTTTCTTAAATTTTGGTATGCTATGCGTAAGTAGAATGTTTACAACCAAAGTCGGATAAGCATGTCTTTGTAGGTTATCCCAAAGAATTTGTTGGGAATTCCTCCATAACACCGAGGACAAAAGAGTTTGTCGCTTGGAACGTCAAGTTTCTTGAGAAGGAATTTTTCGTGAAAAGTTAAGTGGGAGGACAATACAACTTTGATAAGGTTGTTGAACCTTAGCTATATGTGTTGAGTAGCATAGCGCCAGAAAGTGTCCCGGTGGTGGCCACAATGCTCATGGCTCCCGTGATTACAAAGGGTGTGATCTTGGAGATTAGAGTTCCTATTGAACCATGTGGGTCGGTAAGAATCAAATAGTAAGATTTGAAACAGAAGTCGTTATTGTTTTGACAATGATGAACCGACTGCATGCAAAGAAGCGATGATGGGCCCTGACTCCATAAAATGACTAGAAGTCATAGAATCCGTGATAGTATCCATACACGAGAAATCAAGTTTCTGAACTTGGAAGACCCTCCAGAAAGGCGTGAAGCCTATCGGTCATGTTTGGATCTATAAAGAAATAGACATGGATGTTTAACATCTATGAAATAGTCGACATGTTGGAAAGAATATTACGGCAATGTTCAAGGAGTTGACTATGACAAGATTTGATCTTTCATAGCAATATTTAGTCTTGACGGATTAATGTAGCAACCACTACATATAATTTGGTATATGGTAGTTGAATAAACAAAGCAAGGTTCTTCTAATAGAATGGTTACCTAGGACGTGTACATCACACGGTCCGAAGGGTTTTGTTAATTCAAAGGGTGCTAAAAGGGCATGCAAACTTCAATAGTTGAAGTGAGCAAAGCGGAGTTGGAATCTTCACCATGATGAAAATGTTAAAGGAGTTTAAATTCATCGGAGATGATGAAGATGCTTGCATTTGCAAGAAATTAAGTGGGAGCACTGAGACATATTTCTAATACATTATGTAGAGGACATGGTGTTGATTGGAAATGATGTATCTTGTATTGACATAAGTTTAGAATTTCATTAAAATAGGATTTCGATGAAGGACTTGGGCAAAACCAGAATATTTGGCATCAATGTCTATATGGATAGATTGAGGCGCTAATATGGTTATGCCAGACATACATATATGAGATATTGAAAGGGTTCAATATGGAAACAACAAGAAAGGTTCTTGCTGCATGGAAAGGATTGTATCAAGATTCAAGTGTTTCAACACTTGGTGAGTAAAATCACATGAATATTTTGATCGATTATACCGTGATATGTATATATCTAGATATGTCCTATGCTCCAAATGTTATGAGGACATACCAGAATGATTCATAAGATGATCATTGGACGATAGTAAAGATATTCTTATGAGCTTTGGAAGAACTAAGAATATATCATGTATAAGTGCCAAATAGTTAAAGGTAGTTCATTGTAAAGCGTTACATTGATACTAGTTTTGTCACAAGATACAAGTTAAACTTATCTCAATTTAGACTATGGGTGGCACAATGTAATGGAAAGGATGTTCCATGATGGATTTGGATGAGTTCCAAAGTTGAAACATTGTGACGGATACTACAACAAAAGGCTAAGTATATGACTGCTATAGTAGCAGCAAAGGAGGGTATTTGTGTTAAGAAGTTCGTTATCAAACTAGGTGTGGTTCAAAGTGGGATAATACTATGAAGATATATTGTATGACAATAATATCAACATATTTTAACCCGAACGAACTAAAGGTCTACCAAAGGACCAAATTTATACAATGCCATCTCATTTGAGAATGAGTGATGCGTAGAGACGCAAAGACATGCAAATACACACGAAAATGAAACTGTCAGAGACGGAGATTATGTTAACCACTAGCAATCGCGTATATGCAACACCAGAAAGCCGTAGGTGTTCAATACACAATGTTTTTCAAACTAGATTATTGACTCTAGTGCAAGTGGGAGACTGAAGGGAATATGCCCGAGAGGCAATAATAAAGTGGTTATTATCTTATTCCTTGTTTATGATAAATGTTTATTTTGCATGCTATAATTGTATTAATTTGGAAACGTTAATACATGTGTGTTTAATAAACAAAAGGAAAGTTCCTAGTTATGCCTCTCTTATAAACTAGCTCGTTGATTAACAAGATGATCAAGGTTTCTTGATCATGGACATTGGATGTCGTTAATAACGAGGTCACAACATTGGTGGAATGATGTGATGAACATTCATCCGAAGTATAGCATTACGATCAGAGTCATTATGTTTATATTGCTATAACATCATACAAAGTAATCTTAGTCCTTAGACCATGAGATCATGTAAATTGCTAACACCGGAAGAGTATCTTGATAACATCAAACATCACACCATAACAGGGTGACTATAAAGGTGGGTTCAGTGCTACGAAGATGTTATGTTGAAGGCTCATGGATCAAGAGTGGGATTTGTCCATCCCGATGACGGATAGATATACTCTAGGCCCTCTCGGTGATATTACATTGAAATAGCTTGCAAGCAAGTGATGTGATCACTAGAATGTTTTATCACGGGAACGAGAAAAGAGTGCATGTCGGTAATGAGATCAAACTAGGTATTTGGATACCGATAATCGAATCTCGGACATGTAATATATTGTGAGACAAAGGGATTTAGTTACGACGTTAAAGGTTCACACGTTCACAAGAGTCATCGTTGAATATGTGGGAGTCAGTACGGATCTCCAGGTCCCGCTGCTGATTATTGATCAGAGAGGGGTCTCGATCATGTCTACATTATTCACGAACCGTAGGGTGACACACTTAAGGGATACCGACACCATTTGGAGCAAATATGTTTTAGATAAAGATTTAAGAAAGCGCTAGAATCATTTCGATGGAAACCGGAATTGTTTCAGGTGAAATTGCAGAAACTGGTTCTGCATGTGATATTGAAATGTTGCAGGGGGTTTTATGTGAATGTTTTTTAATTAATGTAATTGAAAAAATTCTGAATAAAATAAATAAAATTGTTTTATTTAATGAGAACTTGCATTAAATTTGGTGGAAATTTAATGGAGGTGAGTGGAATTTTGAGTGGGTGGCTAATTATGTGAGTGGGAGCTCCACCCACATGAATGTGGAAGAGGTGGGGGCACCTCCCTTGGCTGCCGGCCATGGTGAGGGGTTGCCCCCCTCTCCCTATAAAAGGCCCCCCACTCCCTCCTCTCATTTTGCACCACCTCCTCGTGAAGGTTCTCTTCTCCCTCTAGTTATTCCCCATGGTCTCGGATTAGCGAGATACATGTTCCTGGTGGCTTTATATGGAAAGGAGTTGTTGCTTCCGCTGCATCGCTGGAGCAAGGAGGCGGAGGTTGTTCGGTGGACCGAATGTGTGTTCGATCACGGATGCACCGCTACTTTGCGGTGCTGGACCTAATGGTGCTGGCGCTACTGGACCTAAAGGACTTCATCATGATCTTGAGATCGGGAAGTGTACGACTACATCATCCACGAGTTCCAACTCGTTAACAAAGCTTTGTTGTCTTCGAGGGTAAGTTCTCCATGGATGTATATCCACCTGTTGCTTGTATCTAGTAGATAGATCCATCGTAGGAAATTTTTTGTTTTCTATGCTGCGAACCCAACAGAACACACATGCAATGACACTTGGTGTGGTTCATGAAAAGAACACACATCCAATGACACTGGTGGACCTTATGTGGTTTGTGAAAAGAACACACATTCAATGACTCTAGCTGTGGTTCATGAAAAGAACACACATCCAATGACACTGGTGGATCCATATGTGGTTTGTGGAAAGAACAGACATACAATGACTCTAGTTGTGGTTAATGAAAAGAACACACATGCAATCACACTGGTGGATCAATGTGTGGTTTGTGGAAAGAACAGACATGCAATGACTCTAGCTATGGTTAATGAAAAGAAAAGACATGCAATGAGACTAGTGGATCCATGTGTGGTTTGTGAGAAGAACACACATGCAATGACACTGGGTTGGTTCATGAAAAGAACACACATCCAATGACATTGGTGGATCCTTATGCGGGTTCGTGAAAAAGGACACACATGCAATGACTCTAGCTGTGGTTTGTGAAAAGAACACACATCCAATGACACTGGTGGATCCATGTGTGGTTTGTGGAAATAACAGTTATACAATGATACTGGTGTGGTTCATGAAAAGAACACATAGCCAATGACACTGGTGGATCCATATGTGGTTTGTGGAAAGAACAGACATGCAATGACTCTAACTGTGGTTAATAAAAAGAACAGACATGCAATGACACTGGTGGTTCCATGTGTGGTTTGTGAGAAGAACACACATGCAATGACACTAGGTGTGGTTCAGGAAAAGAACACACATACAGTGACACTGATGGATCCATATGTGGTTTGTGAGAAGAACAGACATGCAATGACTCTAGCTGTGGTTCATGAAAAGAACAGACATGCAATGACACTGGTGAATCCATGTGCGGTTTGTGAGAAGAACACACATGCAATGACTTTGGCTATGGTTGATGAAAAGAAAACACCTCCAATGACAATGGTGTATCCTTATGTGGTTTGTGGAAAGAAAAGACATGCAATGACTCTAGCTGTGGTTCATGAAAAGAACACACATGCAATCACACTAGTGGATCCATATGTGGTTTGTGGAAAGAACAGATATGCAATGACTCTGGTGTGGTTCATAAAAAGAGCAGACATGCAATGACACTGGTGGATCCATGTGTGGTTTGTGAGAAGAACACACATGCAATGACAATGGGTTGGTTCATGAAAAGAACACACATCCAATGACACAGGTGGATCCTTATGTGGTTTGTGAAAAAGAACACACATGCAATGACTCTAGCTGTGGTTTATGAAAAGAACACACATCCAATGACACTGGTGGATCCATGTGTGGTTTGTGGAAATAACAGACATACAATGACACTGGTGTGGTTCATGAAAAGAACACACAGCCAATGACACAAGTGGATCCATATGTGGTTTGTGGAAAGAACATACCTGAAATGACTCTAATTGTGGTTAATGAAAAGAACAGACATGCAATGACACTGGTGGATCCATGTGTGGTTTGTGAGAAGAACACACATGCAATGAAACTGGGTGTGGTTCATGAAAAGAACACACATCAAGTGACACTGGTGGATCCATATGTGGTTTGTGAGAATAACGGACATGCAATGACTCTAGCTGTGGTTCATGAAAAAAACAGACATGCAATGACACTGGTGAATCCATGTGTGGTTCGTGAGAAGAACACACATGCAATGACTCTGGCTATGGTTGATGAAAAGAAAACACATCCAATGACAATGGTGTATCCTTATGTGGTTTGTGGAAAGAACAGACATGCAATGACTCTAGCTGTGGTTCATGAAAAGAACACACATGCAATCACAGTGGTGCATCCATGTGTGGTTTGTGGAAAGAACATACATGCAATGAATCTGGTGTGGTTCATGAAAAGAGCAGACATGCAATGACACTGGTGGATCCATCTGTGGTTTGTGAAAAGAACACACATGCAATGACACTGGGTGTGGTTCATGAAAAGAACACACATCCAATGACACTGGTGGATCCTTATGTGGTTTGTGAAAAGAACACACATGCAATGACTCTAGCTGTGGTTCATGAAAAGAACACACATCCAATGACACTGGTGGATCCTTATGTGGTTTGGGGAAAGAACATATATGAAATGACTAGCTGTTGTTAATGAAAAGAACACACAGGTGGATCAATGTGTGGTTTGTGGAAAGAACAGACATGCAATGACTCTAGCTATGGTTAATTTAAGAAAAGACATGCAATGACACTGGTGGATCCATGTGTGATTTGTGAGAAGAACACACATGCAATAACTCTAGCTGTGGTTCATGAAAAAAACAGACATGCAATGACACTGGTGGATCCTTATGTGGTGTGTGAAAAAGAACACACATGCAATGACTCTAGCTGTGGTTTGTGGAAAGAACACACATCTAATGACACTGGTGGATCCATGTGTGGTTTGTGGAAAGAACAGACATGCAATGACTCTAGCCGTGGTTCATGAAAAGAACACACATGCAATCACAGTGGTGGATCCATGTGTGGTTTGTGGAAAGAACAGACATGCAATGAATCTGGTGTGGTTCATGAAAAGAGCAGACATGCAATGACACTAGTGGATCCATCTGTGGTTTGTGAGAAGAACACACATGCAATGACACTGGGTGTGGTTCTTGAAAAGAACACACATCCAGTGACATGGTGGATCCTTATGTGGTTTGTGAAAAGAACACACATGCAATGACTCTAGCTATGGTTCATGAAAAGAACACACATCCAATCACACTAGTGGATCCATATGTGGTTTGTGGAAAGAACATACATGCAATGACTCTAGTTGTGGTTAATGAAAAGAACACACATGCAATCACATAGGTGGATCAATGTGTGGTTTGTGGAAAGAATAGACATGCAATGACTCTAGCTATGGTTAATGAAAAGAAAAGACATGCAATGACACTGGTGGATCCATGTGTGGTTTGTCAGAAGAACACACATGCAATGACACTGGGTTGGTTCATGAAAAGAACACACATCCAATGAAATTGGTGGATCCTTATGTGGTTTGTGAAAAAGAAAACACATGCAATGACTCTAGCTGTGGTTTGTGAAAAGAACACACATCCAATGACACTGGTGGATCCATGTGTGGTTTGTGGAAATAACAGACATACAATGACACTGGTGTGGCTCATGAAAAGAACACACAGCCAATGGCACTAGTCAATCCATATGTGGTTTGTGGAAAGAACAGACATGCAATGACTCTAACTGTGGTTAATGAAAAGAACAGACATGCAATGACACTGGTGGATCCATGTGTGGTTTGTGAGAAGAACACACATGCAATGACACTGGGTTGGTTCATGAAAAGAACACACATCCAATGACATTGGTGGATCCTTATGTGGTTTGTGAAAAAGAACACACATGCAATGACTCTAGCTGTGGTTCATGAAAAGAACACACATCCAATGACACTGGTGGATCCATATGTGGTTTGTGAGAAGAACAAACATGCAATGACTCTAGCTATGGGTCATGAAAAGAACAGACATGCAACGACACTAGTGAATCCGTGTGTGGTTTGTGAGAAGAACACACATGCAATGACTCTGGCTATGGTTGATGAAAAGAAAACACATCCAATGACAATGGTGTATCCTTATGTGGTTTGTGGAAAGAACAGACATGCAATGACTCTAGCTGTGGTTCATGAAAAGAACAGACATGCAATCATACTGGTGGATCCATGTGTGGTTTGTGGAAAGAACATACATGCAATGACTCTGGTGTGGTTCATGAAAAGAGCAGACATGCAATGACACTGGTGGATCCATGTGTGGTTTGTGAGTAGAACACACATGCAATGACACTGGGTGTGGTTCATGAAAAGAACACACATCCAATGACAGTAGTGGATACTTATGTGGTTTGTGAAAAGAACACACATGCAATGACTCTAGCTGTGGTTCATGAAAAGAACACACATCCAATGACACAGGTGGATCCATGTGTTGTTTGTGGAAAGAACAGACATGCAATGACTCTAGCTATGGTTAATGAAAAGAAAAGACATGCAATGACACTGGTGTATCCATATGTGGTTTATGGAAAGAACATACATGAAATGACTCTAACTGTGGTTAATGAAAAGAACAGACATGCAATGACACTGGTGGATCCATGTGTGGTTTGTGAGAAGAACACACATGCAATGACACTGGGTGTGGTTCATGAAAAGAACACACATCAAGTGACACTGGTGGATCCATATGTGGTTTGTGAGAATAACGGACATGCAATGACTCTAGCTGTGGTTCATGAAAAAAACAGAATGCAATGACACTGGTGAATCCATGTGTGGTTCGTGAGAAGAACACACATGCAATGACTCTGGCTATGGTTGATGAAAAGAAAACACATCCAATGATAATGGTGTATCCTTATGTGGTTTGTGGAAAGAACAGACATGCAATGACTCTAGCTGTGGTTCATGAAAAGAACACACATGCAATCATAGTGGTGCATCCATGTGTGGTTTGTGGAAAGAACATACATGCAATGAATCTGGTGTGGTTCATGAAAAGAGCAGACATGCAATGACACTGGTGGATCCATGTGTGGTTTGTGAAAAGAACACACATGCAATGACACTGGGTGTGGTTCATGAAAAGAACACACATCCAATGACACTGGTGGATCCTTATGTGGTTTGTGAAAAGAACACACATGCAATGACTCTAGTTGTGGTTCATGAAAAGAACACACATCCAATGACACTGGTGGATCCTTATGTGGTTTGGGGAAAGAACAGATATGAAATGACTCTAGCTGTGGTTAATGAAAAGAACACACATGCAATCACACATGTGGATCAATGTGTGGTTTGTGGAAAGAACAGACATGCAATGACTCTAGCTATGGTTAATTTAAAGAAAAGACATGCAATGACACTGGTGGATCCATGTGTGGTTTGTGAGAAGAACACACATGCAATGACTCTAGCTGTGGTTCATAAAAAAATAGACATGCAATGACACTGGTGGATCCTTGTGTGGTTTGTGAAAAAGAACACACATGCAATGACTCTAGCTGTGGTTTGTGGAAAGAACACACATCTAATGACATTGGTGGATCCATGTGTGGTTTGTGGAAAGAACAGACATGCAATGACTCTAGCCGTGGTTCATGAAAAGAACACACATGCAATCACAGTGGTGGATCCATGTGTGGTTTGTGGAAAGAACAGACATGCAATGAATCTGGTGTGGTTCATGAAAAGAGCAGACATGCAATGACACTAGTGGATCCATCTGTGGTTTGTGAGAAGAACACACATGCAATGACACTGGGTGTGGTTCATGAAAAGAACACACATCTAGTGACATGGTGGATCCTTATGTGGTTTGTGAAAAGAACACACATGCAATGACTCTAGCTATGGTTCATGAAAAGAACACACATCCAATCACACTAGTGGATCCATATGTGGTTTGTGGAAAGAACATACATGCAATGACTCTAGTTGTGGTTAATGAAAAGAACACACATGCAATCACATAGGTGGATCAATGTGTGGTTTGTGGAAAGAACAGACATGCAATGACTCTAGCTATGGTTAATGAAAAGAAAAGACATGCAATGACACTGGTGGATCCATGTGTGGTTTGTGAGAAGAACACACATGCAATGACACTGTGTTGGTTAATGAAAAGAACACACATCCAATGACATTGGTGGATCCTTATGTGGTTTGTGAAAAAGAACACACATGCAATGACTCTAGCTGTGGTTTGTGAAAAGAACACACATCCAATGACACTGGTGGATCCATGTGTGGTTTGTGGAAATAACATACATACAATGACACGGGTGTGGCTCATGAAAAGAACACATAGCCAATGGCACTAGTCAATCCATATGTTGTTTGTGGAAAGAACAGACATGCAATGACTCTAACTGTGGTTAATGAAAAGAACAGACATGCAATGACACTGGTGGATCCATGTGTGGTTTGTTAGAAGAACACACATGCAATAACACTTGGTGTGGTTCATGAAAAGAACACACATCCAGTGGCACTGGTGGATCCATATGTGGTTTGTGAGAAGAACAGACATGCAATGACTCTAGCTGTGGTTCATGAAAAGAACAGTCATGCAATGACACTGGTGAATCCATGTGTGGTTTGTGAGAAGAACGCACATGCAATGACTCTGGCTATGGTTGATGAAAAGAAAACACATCCAATGACAATGGTGTATCCTTATGTGGTTTGTGGAAAGAACAGACATGCAATGACTCTAGATGAGGTTCATGAAAAGAACACACATGCAATCACACTAGTGGATCCATGTGTGGTTTGTGGAAAGAACAGACATGCAATGACTCTGGTGTGGTTCATAAAAAGAGCAGACATGCAATGACTCTGGTGGATCCATGTGTGGTTTGTGAGAAGAACACACATGCAATGACATTGGGTTGGTTCATGAAAAGAACACACATCCAATGACACTGGTGGGTCCTTATGTGGTTTGTGAAAAAGAACACACATGCAATGACTCTAGCTGTGGTTTGTGAAAAGAACACGCATCCAATGAGACTGGTGGATCCATGTGTGGTTTGTGGAAATAACATACATACAATGACACTGGTGTGGTTCATGAAAAGAACACACAACCAATGACACTAGTGGATCCATATGTGGTTTTTGGAAAGAACAGACATGCAATTACTCTAACTGTGGTTAATGAAAAGAACAGACATGCAATGACACTGGTGGATCCATGTGTGGTTTGTGAGAAGAACACACATGCAATGACACTGGGTTGGTTCATGAAAAGAACACACATCCAATGACATTGGTGGATCCTTATGTGGTTTGTGAAAAAGAACACACATGCAATGACTCTAGCTATGGTTTGTGAAAGGAACACACATCCAATGACACTGGTGTATCCTTATGTGGTTTGTGGAAAGAACAGACATGCAATGACTCTAGCTGTGCTTCATGAAAAGAACACACATGCAATCACAGTGGTGGATCCATGTGTGGTTTGTGGACAGAACAGACATGGAATAAATCTGGTGTGGTTCATGAAAAGAGCAGACATCCAATGACACTGGTGGATCCATGTGTGGTTTGTGAAAAGAACACACATGCAATGACACTAGGTGTGGTTCATGAAAAGAACACACATCCAATGACACTGGTGGATCCTTATGTGGTTTGTGAAGAGAACACACATGCAATGACTCTAGATGTGGTTCATGAAAAGAACACACATCCAATGACACTAGTGGATCCTTATGTGGTTTGTGGAAAGTACGGACATGAAATGACTCTAGCTGTGGTTAATGAAAAGAACACACATGCAATCACACTGGTGGATCAATGTGTGGTTTGTGGAAAGAACAGACATGCATTGAATCTAGCTATGGTTAATTTAAAGAATAGACATGCAATGACACTGGTGGATCCATGTGTGGTTTGTGAGAAGAACACACATGCAATGACTCTAGCTGTGGTTCATGAAAAAAACAGACATGCAATGACACTTCTGGATCCATATGTGGTTTGTGAAAAAGAACACACATGCAAAGACTCTAGCTGTGGTTTGTGAAAAGAACACACATACAATGACACTGGTGGATCCATGTGTGGTTTGTGGAAACAACAGACATGCAATAACTCTAGTTGTGTTTCATGAAAAGAACACACATGCAATCACACTGGTGGATCCATGTGTGGTTTGTGGAAAGAACAGACATGCAATGAATCTGGTGTGGTTCATGAAAAGAGCAGACATGCAATGACACTAGTGGATCCATGTGTGGTTTGTGAGAAGAACACACATGCAATGACACTGGGTGTGGTTCATGAAAAGAACACACATCCAATGACACTAGTGGATCCTTATGTGGTTTGTGAAAAGAACACACATGCAATGACTCTAGGTATGGTTCATGAAAAGAACACACATCCAAAGACACTGCTGGATCCATATGTGGTTTGTGGAAAGAACAGACATGCAATGACTCTAGCTGTGGTTAATGAAAAGAACAAACATGCAATCACATTGGTGGATCAATGTGTGGTTTGTGGAAAGAACAGACATGCAATGACTCTTGCTATGGTTAATGAAAAGAAAAGGCATGCAATGACACTGGTGGATCCATGTGTGGTTTGTGAGAAGAACACACATGCAATGACACTGGGTTGGTTCATGAAAAGAACACACATCCAATGACACTAGTGGATCCATGTGTGCTTTGTGGAAATAACAGACATACAATGACACTGGTGTGGTTCATGAAAAGAACACACAGCCAATGGCACTAGTGAATCCATATGTGGTTTGTGGAAAGAACGGGCATGCAATGACTCTAACTGTGGTTAATGAAAAGAACACACATCCAGTGACACTGGTGGATCCATATGTGGTTTGTGAGAATAACAGACATGCAATGACTCTAGCTGTGGTTCATAAAAAAACAGACATGCAATGACACTGGTGAATCCATGTGTGGTTTGTGAGAAGAACACACATGCAATGACTCTGGCTATGGTTGATGAAAAGAAAACACATCCAATGACAATGGTATATCCTTATGTCGTTTGTGGAAAGAACAGACATGGAATGACTCTAGTTGTGGTTCATGAAAAGAACACACATACAATCACACTAGTGGATCGATGTGTGGTTTGTGGAAAGAACAGACACGCAATGACTCTAGTGTGGTTCATAAAAAGAGCAGACATGCAATGACACTGGTGGATCCATGTGTGGTTTGTGAGAAGAACACACATGCAATGACACTGGGTTGGTTCATGAAAAGAACATACATCCAATGACACTGGTGGATCCTTATGTGGTTTGTGAAAAAGAACACACATGCAATGACTCTAGCTATGGTTTGTGAAAGGAACACACATCCAATGACACTGGTGGATCCATGTGTGGTTTGTGGAAATAACAGACATACAATGACACTGGTGTGGTTCATGAAAAGAACAACAGCCAATGACACTGGTGGATCCATATGTGGTTTGTGGAAAGAACAGACATGCAATGACTCTAACTGTGGTTAATGAAAAGAATAGACATGCAATGACACTGGTGGATCCTTATGTGGTTTGTGAAAAAGAACACACATGCAATGACTCTAGCTATGGTTTGTGAAAGGAACACACATCCAATGACACTGGTGGATCCATGTGTGGTTTGTGGAAATAACAGACATACAATGACACTGGTGTGGTTCATGAAAAGAACAACAACCAATGACACTGGTGGATCCATATGTGGTTTGTGGAAAGAACAGACATGCAATGACTCTAACTGTGGTTAATGAAAAGAATAGACATGCAATGACACTGGTGGATCCATGTGTGGTTTGTGAGAAGAACATACATGCAATGACACTGGTTGTGGTTCATGAAAACAACATACATGCAGTCACACTGGTGGATCCTTATGTGGTTTGTGAGAATAATAGACATGCAATGACACTGGGTGTGGTTCATGAAAAGAACACACATCCAATGACACTGGTGGATCCTTATGTGGTTTGTGAAAAGAACACACATGCAATGACTCTAGCTGTAGTTCATGAAAAGAACACACATCCAATGACACTGGTGGATCCATTTGTGGTTTGTGGAAAGAACAGACATGCAATGACTCTAGCTGTGGTTAATGAAAAGAACACACATGCAATCACACTGGTGGATCAATGTGTGGTTTGTGGAAAGAACAGACATGCAATGACTCTAGCTATGGTTAATGAAAAGAAAAGACATGCAATGACACTGGTGGATCCATGTGTGGTTTGTGAGAATAACACACATGCAATGACACTGGGTTGGTTCATCAAAAGAACACACATCCAATGACACTGGTGGATCCTTATGTGGTTTGTGAAAAAGAACACACATGCAATGACTCTAGCTATGGTTTGTGAAAGGAACACACATCCAATGACACTGGTGGATCCATGTGTGGTTTGTGGAAATAACAGACATACAATGACACTGGTGTGGTTCATGAAAAGAACACACAGCCAATGACACTGGTGGATCCATATGTGGTTTGTGGAAAGAACAGACATGCAATGACTCTAACTGTGGTTAATGAAAAGAATAGACATGCAATGACACTGGTGGATCCATGTGTGGTTTGTGAGAAGAACATACATGCAATGACACTGGGTGTGGTTCATGAAAAGAACATACATCCAGTGACACTGGTGGATCCATATGTGGTTTGTGAGAATAATAGACATGCAATGACACTGGGTGTGGTTCATGAAAAGAACACACATCCAATGACACTGGTGGATCCTTATGTGGTTTGTGAAAAGAACACACATGCAATGACTCTAGCTGTGGTTCATGAAAAGAACACACGTCCAATGACACTGGTGGATCCATTTGTGGTTTGTGGAAAGAACAGACATGCAATGACTCTAGCTGTGGTTAATGAAAAGAACACACATGCAATCACACTGGTGGATCAATGTGTGGTTTGTGGAAAGAACAGACATGCAATGACTCTAGCTATGGTTAATGAAAAGAAAAGACATGCAATGACACTGGTGGATCCATGTGTGGTTTGTGAGAAGAACACACATGCAATGACACTGGGTTGGTTCATGAAAAGAACACACATCCAATGACACTGGTGGATCCTTATGTGGTTTGTGAAAAAGAACACACATGCAATCACTCTAGCTGTGGTTCATGAAAAGAACACACATCCAATGACACTTGTGGATCCTTGTGTGGTTTGTGGAAAGAACAGACATACAATGACACTGGTGTGGTTCATGAAAAGAACACACTGCCAATGACACTGGTGGATCCATATGTGGTTTGTGGAAAGAATAGACATGGAATGAGTCTAACTGTGGTTAATGAAAAGAACAAACATGTAATGACACTAGTGGATCCATGTGTGGTTTGTGAGAAGAACACACATGCAATGACACTAGGTATGGTTCATGAAAAGAACACACATCCAGTGACACTGGTGGATCCATATGTGGTTTGTGAGAACAACAGACATGCAATGACTCTCGCTGTGGTTCATAAAAAAACAAACATGCAATGACACTGGTGGATCCTTATGTGGTTTGTGAAAAAGAACACACATGCAATGACTCTAGCTATGGTTTGTGAAAGGAACACACATCCAATGACACTGGTGGATCCATGTGTGGTTTGTGGAAATAACAGACATACAATGACACTGGTGTGGTTCATGAAAAGAACACACAGCCAATGACACTGGTGGATCCATATGTGGTTTGTGGAAAGAACAGACATGCAATGACTCTAACTGTGGTTAATGAAAAGAATAGACATGCAATGACACTGGTGGATCCATGTGTGGTTTGTGAGAAGAACATACATGCAATGACACTGGGTGTGGTTCATGAAAAGAACATACATCCAGTGACACTGGTGGATCCATATGTGGTTTGTGAGAACAACAGACATGCAATGACTCTCGCTGTGGTTCATAAAAAAACAAACATGCAATGACACTGGTGGATCCTTATGTGGTTTGTGAAAAAGAACACACATGCAATGACTCTAGCTATGGTTTGTGAAAGGAACACACATCCAATGACACTGGTGGATCCATGTGTGGTTTGTGGAAATAACAGACATACAATGACACTGGTGTGGCTCATGAAAAGAACACACAGCCAATGGCACTAGTCAATCCATATGTGGTTTGTGGAAAGAACAGACATGCAATGACTCTAACTGTGGTTAATGAAAAGAACAGACATGCAATGACATTGGTGGATCCATGTGTGGTTTGTGAGAAGAACACACATGCAATGACACTGGGTTGGTTCATGAAAAGAACACACATCCAATGACATTGGTGGATCCTTATGTGGTTTGTGAAAAAGAACACACATGCAATGACTCTAGCTGTGGTTCATGAAAAGAACACACATCCAATGACACTGGTGGATCCATATGTGGTTTGTGAGAAGAACAAACATGCAATGACTCTAGCTATGGGTCATGAAAAGAACAGACATGCAACGACACTAGTGAATCCGTGTGTGGTTTGTGAGAAGAACACACATGCAATGACTCTGGCTATGGTTGATGAAAAGAAAACACATCCAATGACAATGGTGTATCCTTATGTGGTTTGTGGAAAGAACAGACATGCAATGACTCTAGCTGTGGTTCATGAAAAGAACAGACATGCAATCATACTGGTGGATCCATGTGTGGTTTGTGGAAAGAACATACATGCAATGACTCTGGTGTGGTTCATGAAAAGAGCAGACATGCAATGACACTGGTGGATCCATGTGTGGTTTGTGAGTAGAACACACATGCAATGACACTGGGTGTGGTTCATGAAAAGAACACACATCCAATGACAGTAGTGGATACTTATGTGGTTTGTGAAAAGAACACACATGCAATGACTCTAGCTGTGGTTCATGAAAAGAACACACATCCAATGACACAGGTGGATCCATGTGTTGTTTGTGGAAAGAACAGACATGCAATGACTCTAGCTATGGTTAATGAAAAGAAAAGACATGCAATGACACTGGTGTATCCATATGTGGTTTATGGAAAGAACATACATGAAATGACTCTAACTGTGGTTAATGAAAAGAACAGACATGCAATGACACTGGTGGATCCATGTGTGGTTTGTGAGAAGAACACACATGCAATGACACTGGGTGTGGTTCATGAAAAGAACACACATCAAGTGACACTGGTGGATCCATATGTGGTTTGTGAGAATAACGGACATGCAATGACTCTAGCTGTGGTTCATGAAAAAAACAGAATGCAATGACACTGGTGAATCCATGTGTGGTTCGTGAGAAGAACACACATGCAATGACTCTGGCTATGGTTGATGAAAAGAAAACACATCCAATGATAATGGTGTATCCTTATGTGGTTTGTGGAAAGAACAGACATGCAATGACTCTAGCTGTGGTTCATGAAAAGAACACACATGCAATCATAGTGGTGCATCCATGTGTGGTTTGTGGAAAGAACATACATGCAATGAATCTGGTGTGGTTCATGAAAAGAGCAGACATGCAATGACACTGGTGGATCCATGTGTGGTTTGTGAAAAGAACACACATGCAATGACACTGGGTGTGGTTCATGAAAAGAACACACATCCAATGACACTGGTGGATCCTTATGTGGTTTGTGAAAAGAACACACATGCAATGACTCTAGCTGTGGTTCATGAAAAGAACACACATCCAATGACACTGGTGGATCCTTATGTGGTTTGGGGAAAGAACAGATATGAAATGACTCTAGCTGTGGTTAATGAAAAGAACACACATGCAATCACACATGTGGATCAATGTGTGGTTTGTGGAAAGAACAGACATGCAATGACTCTAGCTATGGTTAATTTAAAGAAAAGACATGCAATGACACTGGTGGATCCATGTGTGGTTTGTGAGAAGAACACACATGCAATGACTCTAGCTGTGGTTCATAAAAAAATAGACATGCAATGACACTGGTGGATCCTTGTGTGGTTTGTGAAAAAGAACACACATGCAATGACTCTAGCTGTGGTTTGTGGAAAGAACACACATCTAATGACATTGGTGGATCCATGTGTGGTTTGTGGAAAGAACAGACATGCAATGACTCTAGCCGTGGTTCATGAAAAGAACACACACGCAATCACAGTGGTGGATCCATGTGTGGTTTATGGAAAGAACAGACATGCAATGAATCTGGTGTGGTTCATGAAAAGAGCAGACATGCAATGACACTAGTGGATCCATCTGTGGTTTGTGAGAAGAACACACATGCAATGACACTGGGTGTGGTTCATGAAAAGAACACACATCTAGTGACATGGTGGATCCTTATGTGGTTTGTGAAAAGAACACACATGCAATGACTCTAGCTATGGTTCATGAAAAGAACACACATCCAATCACACTAGTGGATCCATATGTGGTTTGTGGAAAGAACATACATGCAATGACTCTAGTTGTGGTTAATGAAAAGAACACACATGCAATCACATAGGTGGATCAATGTGTGGTTTGTGGAAAGAACAGACATGCAATGACTCTAGCTATGGTTAATGAAAAGAAAAGACATGCAATGACACTGGTGGATCCATGTGTGGTTTGTGAGAAGAACACACATGCAATGACACTGTGTTGGTTAATGAAAAGAACACACATCCAATGACATTGGTGGATCCTTATGTGGTTTGTGAAAAAGAACACACATGCAATGACTCTAGCTGTGGTTTGTGAAAAGAACACACATCCAATGACACTGGTGGATCCATGTGTGGTTTGTGGAAATAACATACATACAATGACACGGGTGTGGCTCATGAAAAGAACACATAGCCAATGGCACTAGTCAATCCATATGTTGTTTGTGGAAAGAACAGACATGCAATGACTCTAACTGTGGTTAATGAAAAGAACAGACATGCAATGACACTGGTGGATCCATGTGTGGTTTGTTAGAAGAACACACATGCAATAACACTTGGTGTGGTTCATGAAAAGAACACACATCCAAAGGGCACCGGTGGATCCATATGTGGTTTGTGAGAAGAACAGACATGCAATGACTCTAGCTGTGGTTCATGAAAAGAACAGTCATGCAATGACACTGGTGAATCCATGTGTGGTTTGTGAGAAGAACGCACATGCAATGACTCTGGCTATGGTTGATGAAAAGAAAACACATCCAATGACAATGGTGTATCCTTATGTGGTTTGTGGAAAGAACAGACATGCAATGACTCTAGCTGAGGTTCATGAAAAGAACACACATGCAATCACACTAGTGGATCCATGTGTGGTTTGTGGAAAGAACAGACATGCAATGACTCTGGTGTGGTTCATAAAAAGAGCAGACATGCAATGACTCTGGTGGATCCATGTGTGGTTTGTGAGAAGAACACACATGCAATGACATTGGGTTGGTTCATGAAAAGAACACACATCCAATGACACTGGTGGGTCCTTATGTGGTTTGTGAAAAAGAACACACATGCAATGACTCTAGCTGTGGTTTGTGAAAAGAACACGCATCCAATGAGACTGGTGGATCCATGTGTGGTTTGTGGAAATAACATACATACAATGACACTGGTGTGGTTCATGAAAAGAACACACAACCAATGACACTGGTGGATCCATATGTGGTTTTTGGAAAGAACAGACATGCAATTACTCTAACTGTGGTTAATGAAAAGAACAGACATGCAATGACACTGGTGGATCCATGTGTGGTTTGTGAGAAGAACACACATGCAATGACACTGGGTTGGTTCATGAAAAGAACACACATCCAATGACATTGGTGGATCCTTATGTGGTTTGTGAAAAAGAACACACATGCAATGACTCTAGCTATGGTTTGTGAAAGGAACACACATCCAATGACACTGGTGTATCCTTATGTGGTTTGTGGAAAGAACAGACATGCAATGACTCTAGCTGTGCTTCATGAAAAGAACACACATGCAATCACAGTGGTGGATCCATGTGTGGTTTGTGGACAGAACAGACATGGAATAAATCTGGTGTGGTTCATGAAAAGAGCAGACATGCAATGACACTGGTGGATCCATGTGTGGTTTGTGAAAAGAACACACATGCAATGACACTAGGTGTGGTTCATGAAAAGAACACACATCCAATGACACTGGTGGATCCTTATGTGGTTTGTGAAGAGAACACACATGCAATGACTCTAGATGTGGTTCATGAAAAGAACACACATCCAATGACACTAGTGGATCCTTATGTGGTTTGTGGAAAGTACGGACATGAAATGACTCTAGCTGTGGTTAATGAAAAGAACACACATGCAATCACACTGGTGGATCAATGTGTGGTTTGTGGAAAGAACAGACATGCAATGAATCTAGCTATGGTTAATTTAAAGAATAGACATGCAATGACACTGGTGGATCCATGTGTGGTTTGTGAGAAGAACACACATGCAATGACTCTAGCTGTGGTTCATGAAAAAAACAGACATGCAATGACACTTCTGGATCCATATGTGGTTTGTGAAAAAGAACACACATGCAAAGACTCTAGCTGTGGTTTGTGAAAAGAACACACATACAATGACACTGGTGGATCCATGTGTGGTTTGTGGAAACAACAGACATGCAATAACTCTAGTTGTGTTTCATGAAAAGAACACACATGCAATCACACTGGTGGATCCATGTGTGGTTTGTGGAAAGAACAGACATGCAATGAATCTGGTGTGGTTCATGAAAAGAGCAGACATGCAATGACACTAGTGGATCCATGTGTGGTTTGTGAGAAGAACACACATGCAATGACACTGGGTGTGGTTCATGAAAAGAACACACATCCAATGACACTAGTGGATCCTTATGTGGTTTGTGAAAAGAACACACATGCAATGACTCTAGCTATGGTTCATGAAAAGAACACACATCCAAAGACACTGCTGGATCCATATGTGGTTTGTGGAAAGAACAGACATGCAATGACTCTAGCTGTGGTTAATGAAAAGACCAAACATGCAATCACATTGGTGGATCAATGTGTGGTTTGTGGAAAGAACAGACATGCAATGACTCTTGCTATGGTTAATGAAAAGAAAAGGCATGCAATGACACTGGTGGATCCATGTGTGGTTTGTGAGAAGAACACACATGCAATGACACTGGGTTGGTTCATGAAAAGAACACACATCCAATGACACTAGTGGATCCATGTGTGCTTTGTGGAAATAACAGACATACAATGACACTGGTGTGGTTCATGAAAAGAACACACAGCCAATGGCACTAGTGAATCCATATGTGGTTTGTGGAAAGAACGGGCATGCAATGACTCTAACTGTGGTTAATGAAAAGAACAGACATGCAATGACACTGGTGGATCCATGTGTTGTTTGTCAGAAGAACACACATGCAATGACACTGGGTGTGGTTCATGAAAAGAACACACATCCAGTGACACTGGTGGATCCATATGTGGTTTGTGAGAATAACAGACATGCAATGACTCTAGCTGTGGTTCATAAAAAACAGACATGCAATGACACTGGTGAATCCATGTGTGGTTTGTGAGAAGAACACACATGCAATGACTCTGGCTATGGTTGATGAAAAGAAAACACATCCAATGACAATGGTATATCCTTATGTCGTTTGTGGAAAGAACAGACATGCAATGACTCTAGTTGTGGTTCATGAAAAGAACACACATACAATCACACTAGTGGATCGATGTGTGGTTTGTGGAAAGAACAGACACGCAATGACTCTAGTGTGGTTCATAAAAAGAGCAGACATGAAATGACACTGGTGGATCCATGTGTGGTTTGTGAGAAGAACACACATGCAATGACACTGGGTTGGTTCATGAAAAGAACATACATCCAATGACACTGGTGGATCCTTATGTGGTTTGTGAAAAAGAACACACATGCAATGAATCTAGCTATGGTTTGTGAAAGGAACACACATCCAATGACACTGGTGGATCCATGTGTGGTTTGTGGAAATAACAGACATACAATGACACTGGTGTGGTTCATGAAAAGAACAACAGCCAATGACACTGGTGGATCCATATGTGGTTTGTGGAAAGAACAGACATGCAATGACTCTAACTGTGGTTAATGAAAAGAATAGACATGCAATGACACTGGTGGATCCTTATGTGGTTTGTGAAAAAGAACACACATGCAATGACTCTAGCTATGGTTTGTGAAAGGAACACACATCCAATGACACTGGTGGATCCATGTGTGGTTTGTGGAAATAACAGACATACAATGACACTGGTGTGGTTCATGAAAAGAACAACAACCAATGACACTGGTGGATCCATATGTGGTTTGTGGAAAGAACAGACATGCAATGACTCTAACTGTGGTTAATGAAAAGAATAGACATGCAATGACACTGGTGGATCCATGTGTGGTTTGTGAGAAGAACATACATGCAATGACACTGGTTGTGGTTCATGAAAACAACATACATGCAGTCACACTGGTGGATCCATATGTGGTTTGTGAGAATAATAGACATGCAATGACACTGGGTGTGGTTCATGAAAAGAACACACATCCAATGACACTGGTGGATCCTTATGTGGTTTGTGAAAAGAACACACATGCAATGACTCTAGCTGTAGTTCATGAAAAGAACACACATCCAATGACACTGGTGGATCCATTTGTGGTTTGTGGAAAGAACAGACATGCAATGACTCTAGCTGTGGTTAATGAAAAGAACACACATGCAATCACACTGGTGGATCAATGTGTGGTTTGTGGAAAGAACAGACATGCAATGACTCTAGCTATGGTTAATGAAAAGAAAAGACATGCAATGACACTGGTGGATCCATGTGTGGTTTGTGAGAATAACACACATGCAATGACACTGGGTTGGTTCATCAAAAGAACACACATGCAATGACACTGGTGGATCCTTATGTGGTTTTTGAAAAAGAACACACATGCAATGACTCTAGCTATGGTTTGTGAAAGGAACACACATCCAATGACACTGGTGGATCCATGTGTGGTTTGTGGAAATATGACATACAATGACACTGGTGTGGTTCATGAAAAGAACACACAGCCAATGACACTGGTGGATCCATATGTGGTTTGTGGAAAGAACAGACATGCAATGACTCTAACTGTGGTTAATGAAAAGAATAGACATGCAATGACACTGGTGGATCCATGTGTGGTTTGTGAGAAGAACATACATGCAATGACACTGGGTGTGGTTCATGAAAAGAACATACATCCAGTGACACTGGTGGATCCATATGTAGTTTGTGAGAATAATAGACATGCAATGACACTGGGTGTGGTTCATGAAAAGAACACACATCCAATGACACTGGTGGATCCTTATGTGGTTTGTGAAAAGAACACACATGCAATGACTCTAGCTGTGGTTCATGAAAAGAACACACGTCCAATGACACTGGTGGATCCATTTGTGGTTTGTGGAAAGAACAGACATGCAATGACTCTAGCTGTGGTTAATGAAAAGAACACACATGCAATCACACTGGTGGATCAATGTGTGGTTTGTGGAAAGAACAGACATGCAATGACTCTAGCTATGGTTAATGAAAAGAAAAGACATGCAATGACACTGGTGGATCCATGTGTGGTTTGTGAGAAGAACACACATGCAATGACACTGGGTTGGTTCATGAAAAGAACACACATCCAATGACACTGGTGGATCCTTATGTGGTTTGTGAAAAAGAACACACATGCAATCACTCTAGCTGTGGTTCATGAAAAGAACACACATCCAATGACACTTGTGGATCCTTGTGTGGTTTGTGGAAAGGTCATACATACAATGACACTGGTGTGGTTCATGAAAAGAACACACTGCCAATGACACTGGTGGATCCATATGTGGTTTGTGGAAAGAATAGACATGGAATGAGTCTAACTGTGGTTAATGAAAAGAACAAACATGTAATGACACTAGTGGATCCATGTGTGGTTTGTGAGAAGAACACACATGCAATGACACTAGGTATGGTTCATGAAAAGAACACACATCCAGTGACACTGGTGGATCCATATGTGGTTTGTGAGAACAACAGACATGCAATGACTCTCGCTGTGGTTCATAAAAAAACAAACATGCAATGACACTGGTGGATCCTTATGTGGTTTGTGAAAAAGAACACACATGCAATGACTCTAGCTATGGTTTGTGAAAGGAACACACATCCAATGACACTGGTGGATCCATGTGTGGTTTGTGGAAATAACAGACATACAATGACACTGGTGTGGTTCATGAAAAGAACACACAGCCAATGACACTGGTGGATCCATATGTGGTTTGTGGAAAGAACAGACATGCAATGACTCTAACTGTGGTTAATGAAAAGAATAGACATGCAATGACACTGGTGGATCCATGTGTGGTTTGTGAGAAGAACATAGATGCAATGACACTGGGTGTGGTTCATGAAAAGAACATACATCCAGTGACACTGGTGGATCCATATGTGGTTTGTGAGAACAACAGACATGCAATGACTCTCGCTGTGGTTCATAAAAAAACAAACATGCAATGACACTGGTGGATCCTTATGTGGTTTGTGAAAAAGAACACACATGCAATGACTCTAGCTATGGTTTGTGAAAGGAACACACATCCAATGACACTGGTGGATCCATGTGTGGTTTGTGGAAATAACAGACATACAATGACACTGGTGTGTTTCATGAAAAGAACACACAGCCAATGACACTGGTGGATCCTTATGTGGTTTGTGAAAAAGAACACACATGCAATCACTCTAGCTGTGGTTCATGAAAAGAACACACATCCAATGACACTTGTGGATCCTTGTGTGGTTTGTGGAAAGAACAGACATACAATGACACTGGTGTGGTTCATGAAAAGAACACACTGCCAATGACACTGGTGGATCCATATGTGGTTTGTGGAAAGAATAGACATGGAATGAGTCTAACTGTGGTTAATGAAAAGAACAAACATGTAATGACACTAGTGGATCCATGTGTGGTTTGTGAGAAGAACACACATGCAATGACACTAGGTATGGTTCATGAAAAGAACACACATCCAGTGACACTGGTGGATCCATATGTGGTTTGTGAGAACAACAGACATGCAATGACTCTCGCTGTGGTTCATAAAAAAACAAACATGCAATGACACTGGTGGATCCTTATGTGGTTTGTGAAAAAGAACACACATGCAATGACTCTAGCTATGGTTTGTGAAAGGAACACACATCCAATGACACTGGTGGATCCATGTGTGGTTTGTGGAAATATGGACATACAATGACACCGTGTGGTTCATGAAAAGAACACATGCAATGACACTGAGTGGATCCATATGTGGTTTGTGGAAAGAACAGACATGCAATGACTCTAACTGTGGTTAATGAAAAGAATAGACATGCAATGACACTGGTGGATCCATGTGTGGTTTGTGAGAAGAACATACATGCAATGACACTGGGTGTGGTTCATGAAAAGAACATACATCCAGTGACACTGGTGGATCCATATGTGGTTTGTGAGAATAATAGACATGCAATGACACTGGGTGTGGTTCATGAAAAGAACACACATCCAATGAAACTGGTGGATCCTTATGTGGTTTGTGAAAAGAACACACATGCAATGACTCTAGCTGTGGTTCATGAAAAGAACACACGTCCAATGACACTGGTGGATCCATTTGTGGTTTGTGGAAAGAACAGACATGCAATGACTCTAGCTGTGGTTAATGAAAAGAACACACATGCAATCACACTGGTGGATCAATGTGTGGTTTGTGGAATGAACAGACATGCAATGACTCTAGCTATGGTTAATGAAAAGAAAAGACATGCAATGACACTGGTGGATCCATGTGTGGTTTGTGAGAACAACAGACATGCAATGATTCTCGCTGTGGTTCATAAAAAAACAAACATGCAATGACACTGGTGGATCCTTATGTGGTTTGTGAAAAAGAACACACATGCAATGACTCTAGCTATGGTTTGTGAAAGGAACACACATCCAATGACACTGGTGGATCCATGTGTGGTTTGTGGAAATAACAGACATACAATGACACTGGTGTGGTTCATGAAAAGAACACACAGCCAATGACACTGGTGGATCCATATGTGGTTTGTGGAAAGAACAGACATGCAATGACTCTAACTGTGGTTAATGAAAAGAATAGACATGCAATGACACTGGTGGATCCATGTGTGGTTTGTGAGAAGAACATACATGCAATGACACTGGGTGTGGTTCATGAAAAGAACATACATCGGTGACAAGGTGGATCCATATGTGGTTTGTGAGAGAACAGACATGCAATGACTCTCGCTGTGGTTCATAAAAAAACAAACATGCAATGACACTGGTGGATCCATATGTGGTTTGTGGAAAGAACAGACATGCAATGACACTAGCTATGGTTTGAAAAGGAACACACATCCAATGACACTGTGGATCCATGTGTGGTTTGTGGAAATAACAGACATACAATGACACTGGTGTGTTTCATGAAAAGAACACACAGCCAATGACACTGGTGGATCCTTATGTGGTTTGTGAAAAAGAACACACATGCAATCACTCTAGCTGTGGTTCATGAAAAGAACACACATCCAATGACACTTGTGGATCCTTGTGTGGTTTGTGGAAAGAACAGACATACAATGACACTGGTGTGGTTCATGAAAAGAACACACTGCCAATGACACTGCTGGATCCATATGTGGTTTGTGGAAAGAATAGACATGGAATGAGTCTAACTGTGGTTAATGAAAAGAACAAACATGTAATGACACTAGTGGATCCATGTGTGGTTTGTGAGAAGAACACACATGCAATGACACTAGGTATGGTTCATGAAAAGAACACACATCCAGTGACACTGGTGGATCCATATGTGGTTTGTGAGAACAACAGACATGCAATGACTCTCGCTGTGGTTCATAAAAAAACAAACATGCAATGACACTGGTGGATCCTTATGTGGTTTGTGAAAAAGAACACACATGCAATGACTCTAGCTATGGTTTGTGAAAAGAAAAGACATGCAATGACACTGGTGGATCCATGTGTGGTTTGTGAGAATAACACACATGCAATGACACTGGGTTGGTTCATGAAAAGAACACACATCCAATGACACTGGTGGATCCTTATGTGGTTTGTGAAAAAGAACACACATGCAATGACTCTAGCTATGGTTTGTGAAAGGAACACACATCCAATGACACTGGTGGATCCATGTGTGGTTTGTGGAAATAACAGACATACAATGACACTGGTGTGGTTCATGAAAAGAACACACATCCAATGACACTGGTGGATCCATATGTGGTTTGTGGAAAGAACAGACATGCAATGACTCTAACTGTGGTTAATGAAAAGAATAGACATGCAATGACACTGGTGGATCCATGTGTGGTTTGTGAGAAGAACATACATGCAATGACACTGGGTGTGGTTCATGAAAAGAACATACATCCAGTGACACTGGTGGATCCATATGTGGTTTGTGAGAATAATAGACATGCAATGACACTGGGTGTGGTTCATGAAAAGAACACACATCCAATGACACTGGTGGATCCTTATGTGGTTTGTGAAAAGAACACACATGCAATGACTCTAGCTGTGGTTCATGAAAAGAACACACGTCCAATGACACTGGTGGATCCATTTGTGGTTTGTGGAAAGAACAGACATGCAATGACTCTAGCTGGTTAATGAAAAGAACACACATGCAATCACACTTGGTGGATCAATGTGTGGTTTGTGGAAAGAATGACATGCAATGACTCTAGCTATGGTTAATGAAAAGAAAACACATGCAATGACACTGGTGGATCCATGTGTGGTTTGTGAGAAGAACACACATGCAATGACACTAGGTTGGTTCATGAAAAGAACACACATCCAATGACACTGGTGGATCCTTATGTGGTTTGTGAAAAAGAACACACATGCAATCACTCTAGCTGTGGTTCATGAAAAGAACACACATCCAATGACACTTGTGGATCCTTGTGTGGTTTGTGGAAAGAACAGACATACAATGACGCTGGTGTGGTTCATGAAAAGAACACACTGCCAATGACACTGGTGGATCCATATGTGGTTTGTGGAAAGAATAGACATGGAATGAGTCTAACATGGTTAATGAAAAGAACACACATGTAATGACCCTCGTGGATCCATGTGTGGTTTGTGAGAAGAACACACATGCAATGACACTAGGTATGGTTCATGAAAAGAACACACATCCAGTGACACTGGTGGATCCATATGTGGTTTGTGAGAACAACAGACATGCAATGACTCTCGCTGTGGTTCATAAAAAAACAAACATGCAATGATACTGGTGGATCCTTATGTGGTTTGTGAAAAAGAACACACATGCAATGACTCTAGCTATGGTTTGTGAAAGGAACACACATCCAATGACACTGGTGGATCCATGTGTGGTTTGTGGAAATAACAGACATACAATGACCTTTGGTGTGGTTCATGAAAAGAACACACAGCCAATGACACTGGTGGATCCATATGGTTTGTGGAAAGAACAGACATGCAATGACTCTAACTGTGGTTAATGAAAAGAATAGACATGCAATGACACTGGTGGATCCATGTGTGGTTTGTGAGAAGAACATACATGCAATGACACTGGGTGTGGTTCATGAAAAGAACATACATCCAGTGACACTGGTGGATCCATATGTGGTTTGTGAGAATAATAGACATGCAATGACACTGGGTGTGGTTCATGAAAAGAACACACATCCAATGACACTGGTGGATCCTTATGTGGTTTGTGAAAAGAACACACATGCAATGACTCTATCTGTGGTTCATGAAAAGAACACACGTCCAATGACACTGGTGGATCCATTTGTGGTTTGTGGAAAGAACAGACATGCAATGACTCTAGCTGTGGTTAATGAAAAGAACACACATGCAATCACACTGGTGGATCAATGTGTGGTTTGTGGAAAGAACAGACATGCAATGACTCTAGCTATGGTTAATGAAAAGAAAACACATGCAATGACACTGGTGGATCCATGTGTGGTTTGTGAGAAGAACACACATGCAATGACACTGGGTTGGTTCATGAAAAGAACACACATCCAATGACACTAGTGGATCCTTATGTGGTTTGTGAAAAATAACACACATGCAATCACTCTAGCTGTGGTTCATGAAAAGAACACACATCCAATGACACTTGTGGATCCTTGTGTGGTTTGTGGAAAGAACAGACATACAATGACACTGGTGTGGTTCATGAAAAGAACACACTGCCAATGACACTGGTGGATCCATATGTGGTTTGTGGAAAGAATAGACATGGAATGAGTCTAACTGTGGTTAATGAAAAGAACAAACATGTAATGACACTAGTGGATCCATGTGTGGTTTGTGAGAAGAACACACATGCAATGACACTAGGTATGGTTCATGAAAAGAACACACATCCAGTGACACTGGTGGATCCATATGTGGTTTGTGAGAACAACAGACATGCAATGACTCTCGCTGTGGTTCATAAAAAAACAAACATGCAATGACACTGGTGGATCCTTATGTGGTTTGTGAAAAAGAACACACATGCAATGACTCTAGCTATGGTTTGTGAAAGGAACACACATCCAATGACACTGGTGGATCCATGTGTGGTTTGTGGAAATAACAGACATACAATGACCTTTGGTGTGGTTCATGAAAAGAACACACACCAATGACAACTGGTGGATCGATATGTGGTTTGTGGAAGAAACGGACATGCAATGACTCTAACTGGTTAATGAAAAGAATAGACATGCAATGACACTGGTGGATCCATGTGTGGTTTGTGAGAAGATCATACATGCAATGACACTGGGTGTGGTTCATGAAAAGAACATACATCCAGTGACACCGGTGGATCCATATGTGGTTTGTGAGAATAATAGACCTGCCATGACACTGGGTGTGGTTCTTGCAAAGAACACACATCCAATGACACTGGTGGATCCTTATGTGGTTTGTGAAAAGAACACACATGCAATGAAGCTGTGGTTCATGAAAAGAACACACGTCCAATGACACTGGTGGATCCATTTGTGGTTTGTGGAAAGAACAGACACATGCAATGACTCTAGCTGTGGTTAATGAAAAGAACACACATGCAATCACACTGGTGGATCAATGTGGTTTGTGGAAAGAACAGACATGCAATGACTCTAGCTATGGTTAATGAAAAGAAAACACATGCAATGACACTGGTGGATCCATGTGTGGTTTGTGAGAAGAACACACATGCAATGACCGGGTTGGTTCATGAAAAGAACACACATCCAATGACACTAGTGGATCCTTATGTGGTTTGTGAAAAATAACACACATGCAATCACTCTAGCTGTGGTTCATGAAAAGAACACACATCCAATGACACTTGTGGATCCTTGTGTGGTTTGTGGAAAGAACAGACATACAATGACACTGGTGTGGTTCATGAAAAGAACACACTGCCAATGACACTGGTGGATCCATATGTGGTTTGTGGAAAGACTAGACATGGAATGAGTCTAACTGTGGTTAATGAAAAGAACAAACATGTAATGACACTAGTGGATCCATGTGTGGTTTGTGAGAAGAACACACATGCAATGACACTAGGTATGGTTCATGAAAAGAACACACATCCAGTGACACTGGTGGATCCATATGTGGTTTGTGAGAACAACATACATGCAATGACTCTCGCTGTGGTTCATAAAAAAACAAACATGCAATGACACTGGTGGATCCTTATGTGGTTTGTGAAAAAGAACACACATGCAATGACTCTAGCTATGGTTTGTGAAAGGAACACACATCCAATGACACTGGTGGATCCATGTGTGGTTTGTGGAAATAACAGACATACAATGACACTGGTGTGGTTCATGAAAAGAACACACAGCCAATGACACTGGTGGATCGATATGTGGTTTGTGGAAAGAACAGACATGCAATGACTCTAACTGTGGTTAATGAAAAGAATAGACATGCAATGACACTGGTGGATCCATGTGTGGTTTGTGAGAAGAACATACATGCAATGACACTGGGTGTGGTTCATGAAAAGAACATACATCCAGTGACACTGGTGGATCCATATGTGGTTTGTGAGAATAATAGACATGCAATGACACTGGGTGTGGTTCATGAAAAGAACACACATCCAATGACACTGGTGGATCCTTATGTGGTTTGTGAAAAGAACACACATGCAATGACTCTAGCTGTGGTTCATGAAAAGAACACACGTCCAATGACACTGGTGGATCCATTTGTGGTTTGTGGAAAGAACAGACATGCAATGACTCTAGTTGTGGTTAATGAAAAGAACACACATGCAATCACACTGGTGGATCAATGTGTGGTTTGTGGAAAGAACAGACATGCAATGACTCTAGCTATGGTTAATGAAAAGAAAAGACATGCAATGACACTGGTGGATCCATGTGTGGTTTGTGAGAAAAACACACATGCAATGACACTGGGTTGGTTCATGAAAAGAACACACATCCAATGACACTGGTGGATCCTTATGTGGTTTGTGAAAAAGAACACACATGCAATCACTCTAGTTGTGGTTCATGAAAAGAACACACATCCAATGACACTGGTGGATCCTTGTGTGGTTTGTGGAAAGAACAGACATACAATGACGCTGGTGTGGTTCATGAAAAGAACACACTGCCAATGACACTGGTGGATCCATATGTGGTTTGTGGAAAGAATAGACATGGAATGAGTCTAACTGTGGTTAATGAAAAGAACAAACATGTAATGACACTAGTGGATCCATCTGTGGTTTGTGAGAAGAACACACATGCAATGACACTAGGTATGGTTCATGAAAAGAACACACATCTAGTGACACTGGTGGATCCATATGTGGTTTGTGAGAACAACAGACATGCAATGACTCTCGCTGTGGTTCATAAAAAAACAAACATGCAATCACACTGGTGAATCCATGTGTGGTTTGTGAGAAGAACACACATGCAATGACTCTGGCTATGGTTGATGAAAAGAAAACACATCCATTGACAATGGTGTATCCTTATGTGGTTTGTGGAAAGAACAGACATGCAATGACTCTAGCTGTGGTTCATGAAAAGAACACACATGCAATCACACTGGTGGATCCATGTGTGGTTTGTGGAAAGAACAGACATGCAATGAATCTGGTGTGGTTCATGAAAAGAGCAGACATGCAATGACACTGGTAGATCCTTATGTGCTTTGTGAAAAAGAACACACATGCAATGACTCTAACTGTGGTTTGTGAACAGAGCACACATCCAATGACACTGGTGGATCCTTATGTGGTTTATGAAAAGAACACGTATGCAATGACTCTAGCTATGGTTCATGAAAAGAACACACATCCAATGACACTGGTGGATCCATATGTGGTTTGTGTAAAGAACAGACATGCAATGACTCCAGATGTGGTTAATGAAAAGAACACACATGCAATCACACTGGTGGATCAATGTGTGGTTTGTGGAAAGAACAGACATGCAGTGACTCTAGCTATGGTTAATGAAAAGAAAATACATGCAATGACACTCGTGGATGCATGTGTGGTTTGTGAGAAGAACACACATGCAATGACACTGGGTTGGTTCATGAAAAGAACACACATCCAGTGACACTGGTGGATCCCTATGTGGTTTGTGAAAAAGAACACACATGCAATGACTCTAGCCGTGGTTTGTGAAAAGAACACACATCCAATGAGACTGGTGGATCCATGTGTGGTTTGTGGAAATAACAGACATAGAATGACACTGGTGTGGTTCATGAAAAGAACACACAGCCAATGAAACTGGTGGATCCATACGTGGTTTGTGGAAAGAATAGACATGGAATGACTCTAACTATGGTTAATGAAAAGATCAGACATGCAATGACACTGGTGGATCCATGTGTGGTTTGTGAGAAGAACACACATGCAATGACACTAGGTGTGGTTCATGAAAAGAACACACATCCAGTGACACTAGTGGATCCATATGTGGTTTGTGAGAAGAACAGACATGCAATGACTCTAGATATGGGTCATGAAAAGAACAGACATGCAATGACACTAGTGAATCCATGTGTGGTTTGTGAGAAGAACACACATGCAATGACTTTGGCTATGGTTGATGAAAAGAAAACACATCCAATGACAATGGTGTATCCTTATGTGGTTTGTGGAAAGAACAGACATGCAATGACTCTAGCTGTGGTTCATGAAAAGAACACACATGCAATCATACTGGTGGATCCATGTGTGGTTTGTGGAAAGAACAGACCTGCAATGACTCTGGTGTGGTTCATGAAAAGAGCAGACATGCAATGACACTGGTGGATCCATGTGTGGTTTGTGAGAAGAACACACATGCAATGACACTGGGTGTGGTTCATGAAAAGAACACACTTCCAATGACACTAGTGGATACTTATGTGGTTTGTGAAAAGAACACACATGCAATGACTCTAGCTGTGGTTCATGAAAAGAACACACATCCAATCACACAGGTGGATCCATGTGTTGTTTGTGGAAAGAACAGACATGCAATGACTCTAGCTATGGTTAATGAAAAGAAAAGACATGCAATGACACTGGTGGATCCATATGTGGTTTGTGGAAAGAACAGACATGCAATGACTCAAGCTGTGGTTAATGAAAAGAACACACATGCAATCACACTGGTGGATCAATGTTTGGTTTGTGAGAAGAACACACATGCAATGACACTGGGTTGGTTCATGAAAAGAACATACATCCAATGACACTGGTGGATCCTTATGTGCTTTGTGAAAAAGAACACACATGCAATGACTCTAACTGTGGTTTGTGAACAGAGCACACATCCAATGACACTGGTGGATCCATGTGTGATTTGTGCAAATAACAGACATACAATGACACTGGTGTGGTTCATGAACAGAACACACAGCCAATGACACTGGTGGATCCATACGTGGTTTGTGGAAAGAACACACATGCAATGACTCTAATTGTGGTTAATGAAAAGAACAGACATGCAATCATACTGGTGGATCCATGTGTGGTTTGTGGAAAGAACAGACATGCAATGACTCTGGTGTGGTTCATGAAAAGAGCAGACATGCAATGACACTGGTGGATCCATGTGTGGTTTGTGATAAGAACACACATGCAATGACACTGGGTGTGGTTCATGAAAAGAACACACATCCAATGACACTAGTGGATACTTATGTGGTTTGTGAAAAGAACACACATGCAATGACTCTAGCTGTGGTTCATGAAAAGAACACACATCCAATGACACAGGTGGATCCATGTTGTGGTTTGTGAGAAGAACAGACATGCAATGACTCTGGGTGTTGTTCATGAAAAGAACAGACATGCAATGACACTGGTGGATCCATGTGTGGTTTAATGAAAAGAACACACATGCAATGACACTGGGTGTGGTTCATGAAAAGAACACACATCCAATGACACTGGGTATCCTTATGTGGTTTGTGAAAAGAACACACATGCAATGACTCTAGCTGTGGTTAATGAAAAGAACCCACATGCAATCACACAGGTGGATCCATGTGTAGTTTGTGGAAAGAACAGACATGCAATGACTCTAGATGTGGTTAATGAAAAGAACATACATGCAATGACACTTGGGGATCCATGTGTGGTTCATGAGAAGAACACACATGCAATGACACTGGTGGCTCCATGTGTGGTTTCTGAAAAGAACAGACATGTAAAGTTTCTGGGTGTGGTTCATGAAAACAACACACATGCAATGACACTGGTGGATCCATATGTGGTTTGTGGAAAGAACAGACATGCAATGACTCTATCTGTGGTTAATGAAAAGAACACACATGCAATGACACTGGTGGTTCCATGTGTGGTTTGTGAGAAGAACACACATGCAATGACACTAGGTGTGGTTCAGGAAAAGAACACACATACAGTGACACTGATGGATCCATATGTGGTTTGTGAGAAGAACATACATGCAATGACTCTAGCTGTGGTTCATGAAAATAACAGACATGCAATGACACTGGTGAATCCATGTGTGGTTTCTGAGAAGAACGCACATGCAATGACTTTGGCTATGGTTGATGAAAAGAAAACACCTCCAATGACAATGGTGTATCCTTATGTGGTTTGTGGAAAGAACAGACATGCAATGACTCTAGCTGTGGTTCATGAAAAGAACACACATGCAATCACACTAGTGGATCCATATGTGGTTTGTGGAAAGAACAGACATGCAATGACTCTATCTGTGGTTAATGAAAAGAACACACATGCAATCACACTGGTGGATCAATGTGTGGTTTGTGGAACGAACAGACATGCAATGACTCTAGCTATGGTTAATGAAAAGAAAAGACATGCAATGACACTGGTGGATCCATGTGTGGTTTGTGAGAAGAACACACATGCAATGACACTGGGTTGGTTCATGAAAAGAACACACATCCAATGACACTGGTGGATCCTTATGTGGTTTGTGAAAAAGAACACACATGCAATGACTCTAGCTGTGGTTTGTGAACAGAACACACATCCAATGACACTGGTGGATCCATGTGTGGTTTGTGCAAATAACATACATACAATAACACTGGTGTGGTTCATGAAAAGAACACACTGGTGGATGCATATGTGGTTTGTGGAAAGAACAGACATGCAATGACTCTAACTATGGTTAATGAAAAGAATAGACATGCAATGACACTTGTGGATCTATGTGTGGTTTGTGAGAAGAACACACATGCAATGACACTGGGTGTGGTTCATGAAAAGAACACACATCCAATGACAATGGTGTATCGTTATGTGGTTTGTGAGAAGAACAGACATGCAATGACTCTAGCTATGGTTCATGAAAAGAACAGACATGCAATGACACTGGTGGATCCATGTGTGGTTTGTGAGAATAACAGACTTGCAATGACTCTGGTTGTGGTTCATGAAAAGAAAACACATTTAATGATACTAGGTGTGGTCCATGAAAAGAACACACATCCAATGATACTGGTGGATCCTTATGTGGTTTGTGAAAAAGAACACACATGCAATGACTCTACCTGTGGTTCATGAAAAGAACACACACGCAATGAGACTTGTCGATCCATGTGTGGTTTATGAAAAAATAGACATGCAAATGACTCTAGCTGTGGTTCATGAAAAGAACACACACGCAATCAAACCGGTGGATCCATGTGTGGTTTGTGAGAAGAACAGACATGCAATGACTCTGGGTGTGGTTCATGAAAAGAACAGACATGCAATGACACTGGTGGATCCATGTGTGGTTTAATGAAAAGAACACACATGCAATGACACTAGGTGTGGTTCATGAAAACAACACATATCCAATGACACTGGGTATCCTTATGTGGTTTGTGAAAAGAACACACATGCAATGATTCTAGATGTGGTTCATGAAAAGAACAGACATGCAATGACACTGGTGGATCCTTGTGTGGTTTGTGAGAAGAACAGACATGCAATGACTCTGGGTGTGGTTCATGAAAACAACACACGTCCACTAACACTAGTGGATCCATGTGTAGTTTGTGGAAATAACAGACATTCAGTGACACTGGTGTGGTTCATAAAAATAACACACATCCAGTGACACTAGCGGATCCATATGTGGTGTGTGGAAAGAATAGACATGCAATGACACTGGGTGTGGTTTATGAAAAGAACACACATCCAATGACACTGGTGGATCCTTATGTGGTTTGTGGAAAGAACAGACATGCAATGACTCTAGCTGTGGTTAATGAAAAGAACACACATGCAATCACACTGGTGGATCAATGTGTGGTTTGTGGAAAGAACAGACATGCAATGACTCTAGCTATGGTTAATGAAAAGAAAATACATGCAATGACACTAGTGGATCCATGTGTGGTTTGTGTGAAGAACACACATGCAATGACACTGGGTTGGTTCATGAAAAGAACACACATCCAATGACACTGGTGGATCCTTATTTGGTTTGTGAAAAAGAACACACATGCAATCACTCTAGCTGTGGTTTGTGAAAAGAACAAACATCCAATGACACTGGTGGATCCATGTGTGGTTTGTGGAAATTACAGACATGCAATGACACTGGTGTGGTTCATGAAAAGAACACCCAGCCAATGACACTGGTGGATCCATATGTGGTTTGTGGAAAGAACAGACATGCAATGACTCTAACTATGGTTAATGAAAAGAAAAGACATGCAATGACACTTGTAGATCTATGCGTGGTTTGTGAGAAGAACACACATGCAATGACACTTGGTGTGGTTCATGAAAAGAACACACATCCAATGACAATGGTGTATCCTTATGTGGTTTGTGAGAAGAACAGACATGCAATGACTCTAGCTGTGAATCAGAAAAAAAACATACAATGACACTGGTGGATCGATATGTGGTTCATGAAAAGAATAGACATGCAATAACACTGGTGGATCCATATGTGTTTTGTCTAGAGGAACACACATGCAATGACACTGGGTGTGGTTCATGAAAAGAACAGACATGCAATGACACTGGTGGATCCATGTGTGGTTTATGTAAGTAACAGACATGCAATGACTCTAGCTGTGAATCATGAAAACAATAGACATGCAATGAAACTAGTGGATCCATGTGTGGTTGATGAGAAGAATACACATCCAATGACACTGGTGGATCATTATGTGGTTCATGAAAAGAACTGACATGCAATGACACTGGGTGAGGTTCATGAAAAGAACACACATCCAATGACACTGGTGGATCCTTATGTGGTTCATGAAAAGAATAGACATGCAGTGACACCGGTGGATCCTTATGTGGTTTGTCTAGAGGAACACACACACAATGACACCGGGTGTGGTTCATGAAAAGAACTAACATGCAATGACACTGGGTGTGGTTCATGAAAAGAACAGGCATGCAATGACACCGGTGGA
This sequence comes from Avena insularis, assembly GCA_023614405.1. Lineage (NCBI taxonomy): Eukaryota > Viridiplantae > Streptophyta > Magnoliopsida > Poales > Poaceae > Avena > Avena insularis. Next base: position 314,824,390 of record CM042694.1, on the reverse strand, counting down.
TCAATGTGTGGTTTATGGAAGTAACAGACATGCAATGACTCTAGCTGTGATTCATGAAAAGAACAGACATGCAATGACACCAGTGGATCCATGTGTGGTTCATGAGAATAACACACATCCAATGACACTGGTGGATCCTTATGTGGTTCATGAAAATAACAGACATGCAGTGACACCGGTGGATCCTTATGTGGTTTGTCTAGAGTAACACACATGCATTGACACCGGGTGTGGTTCATGAAAAGAACAGATATGCAATGACACTACATGTGGTTAGGGAAAAGAACAGACATGCAATGACACAGGTGGATGCTTATGTGGTTCATCAAAAGACTGACATGCAATGACAGTGGGTGTGGTTCATGAAAAGAACAGACATGCAATGACACCGGTGTATCCATGTGTGGTTTATGGAAGTAACAGACATGCAATGACTCTAGCTGTGATTCATGAAAAGAACAGATATGCAATGACACCGGTGGATCCATGTGTGGTTCATGAGAAGAACACACATCCAATGACACTAGTGGATCCTTATGTGGTTCATGAACAGAATAGACATGCAGTGACACCGGTGGATCCTTATGTGGTTTGTCTAGAGGAACACACATGCAATGACACCGGGTGTGGTTCATGAAAAGAAGAGACATGCAATGACTTATGTGGTTTGTTTAGAGGAACACACATGCAATGACACTGGGTGTGGTTCATGAAAAGAACAAACATGTAATGACACGAGTGGATCCTTGTGTGGTTCATGAAAAGAACAGACATGTAGTGACACCGGTGGATCCTTATCTGGTTTGTCTAGAGGAACACACATGCATTGACACTAGGTGTGGTTCATGAAAAGAATAGACATGCAGTGAACTGCACGTGGTTTGTGAAAAGAACAGACATGCAATGACACTGGTGGATCCTTGTATGGTTCATGAAAAGAACTGATGCAATGACACTGGGTGTGGTTCATGAAAAGAACAGACATGCAATGACACCGGTGGATCCATGTGTGGTTTATGGAAGTAACAGACATGTAATGACTCTAGCCGTGATTCATGAAAAGAACAGATATGCAATGACACCGGTGGATCCATGTGTGGTTCATGAGAAGAACACACATCCAATGACACTAGTGGATCCTTATGTGGTTCATGAATAGAATAGACATGCAGTGTCACCGGTGGATCCTTATGTGGTTTGTCTAGAGGAACACACATCCAATGACATCGGATGTGGTTCATGAAAAGAACAGACATGCAATGACTTATGTGGTTTATCTAGAGGAACACACATGCAATGACACTGGGTGTGGTTCATGAAAAGAACAGACATGCAATGTCACTGGTGGATCATTATGTCGTTTGTGAGAAGAACAGACATGCAATGACACTGGTGGATCCATGTGTGGTTCATGAAAAGAACTGACATGCAGTGACACTAGGTGTGGTTCATGAGAAGAACACACATCCAATGACACTGGTGGATCCTTATGTGGTTCATGAAAAGAACAGACATGCAGTGACATCGGTGGATCCTTATGTGGTTTGTCTAGAGGAACACATATGCAATGACACCGGGTGTGGTTCATGAAAAGAACAGACATGCAATGAGTTATGTGGTTTGTCTAGAGGAACACACATGCAATGACCATGGGTGTGGTTCATGAAAAGAACAGACATGCAATGACACTGGTGGATCCTTATGTGGTTTGTGAGAAGATAAGACATGCAATCACACTGGTGGATCCTTATGTGGTTCATGAAAAGAACTGACATGCAATGACACTGGGTGTGGTTCATGAAAAGAACACACATCCAATGACACTGGTGGATCCTTATGTGGTTCTTAAAAAGAACAGACATGCAGTGACACCGGTGGATCCTTATGTGGTTTCTCTAGAGGAACACACATGCAATGACACTGGGTGTGGTTCACGAAAAGAACAGACATGCAATGACATCGGGTGTGGTTCATGAAAAGAATAGACATGCAATGACACTGGTGGATCCTTATGTGGTTCATGAAATGAACAGACATGCAATGACACTAGGTGTGGTTCATGAAAAGAACTGACATGCAATGACACCGGTGGATCCATGTGTGGTTTATGGAAGTAACAGACATGCAATGACTCTAGCTGTGATTCATGAAAAGAACAGACATGCAATGACACCAGTGGATCCATGTGTGGTTCATCATAAGAACACACATCCAATGACACTGGTGGATCCTTATGTGGTTCATGAAAAGAACAGACATGAAGTGACACCGGTGGATCCTTATGTGGTTTGTCTAGAAAACACACATGCAATGACACCGGGTGTGGTTCATGAAAAGAACAGACATGCAATGACTTATGTGGTTTGTCTAGAGGAACACACATACAATGACACTAGGTGTGGTTCATGAAAAGAACAGACATGCAATGACACTGGTGGATCCTTATGTGGTTTGTGAGAAGAATAGACATGCAATGACACTGGTGGATCCATGTGTGGTTTATGAAAACAACTGACATGCAATGACACTGGGTGTGGTTCATGAGAAGAGAACCCATCCAATGACACTGGTGGATCCTTATGTGGTTCATGAAAAGAACAGACATGCAGTGACACCGGTGGATCCATGTGTGGTTCATGATATGGTTTGTGAGAAGAACACACATGCAATGACTCTAGCTGTGGTTCATGAGAAGAACACACATGCAATCACACTGGTGTATCCTTATGTGGTTTGTGAGAAGAACACACATGCAAGGACTCTAGCTGTGGTTCATGGAAAGAACACACATCTAATGACTCTAGATGTGGTTCATGAGAAGAACACACATCCAATGACACTGGTGGATCCATCTGTGGTCTGTGAGAGGATAACACATGCAATGAATCTAACTGTGGTTCATGAAAAGAGCAGACATGCAATGACACCGGTGGATCCATGTGTGGTCTGTGGGAGGAACACACATCCAATGACACTTGTGCATCCATATGTGGTCTGTGGGAAGAACACACTTGCAATGACTCTAGAGGTGGTTCATGAAAAGAGCAGACATGCGATGATACCGGTGGATCCATGTGTGCTCTATGAGAGGAACACACATCCAATGACACCGGTGGATCCTTATGTGGTTTGTGAGAAGAACACACATGCAATGACACTGGTGATATGTGGTCTATGAAAAGAACACACATGCAATGACACTGGTGGATCCATATGTGGTTTGTGAGAAGGGCACAAATGCAATGACACTTGTGGATCCATGTGTGGTATGTGGGAAGAACACACATGCAATGACACTGGTAGATCCATGTGTGGTTCATGAAAATAACTGACATGCAATTACACTGGGTGTGGTTCATGAAAAGAACACACATCCAATGACACTGGTGGATCCTTATGTGGTTCATGAACAGAATAGACATGCAGTGACACTGGTGGATCCTTATGTGGTTTGTCTAGAGGAACACACATGAAATGACACTGGGTGTGGTTCATGAAAAGAATAGACATGTCTTGGCACTACACGTGGTTTGTGAAAAGAACAGACATGCAATGACACTGGTGGATCCTTATGTGGTTCATGAAATGAACTGACATGCAATGACACTGGGTGTGATTCATGAAAAGAACAGACATGCAATGACACCGGTGGATCCATGTGTGGTTTATGGAAGTAACAGACATGCAATGACTCTAGCTGTGATTCATGAAAAGAACAGACATGAAATGACACAAGTGGATCCATGTGTGGTTCATGAGAAGAACACACATCCAATGACACTAGTGGATCCTTATGTGGTTCATGAAAAGAACAGACATGAAGTGACACCGATGGATCCTTATGTGGTTTGTCTAGAGGAACACACATGCAATGACACCGGGTGTGGTTCATGAAAAGAACAACATGCAATGACTTATGTGGTTTGTTTAGAGGAACACACATGCAATGACACTGGGTGTGGTTCATGAAAAGAACAGACATGCAATGACACTGGTGGATCCTTATGTGGTTTGTGAGAAGAACAGACATGCAATGACACTGGTGGATCCATGTGTGGTTCATGAAAAGAACTGACATGCAATGACACTGGGTGTGGTTCATGATAAGAACACACATCCAATGACACTGGTGGATGCTTATGTGGTTCATGAAAAGAACAGACATGTAGTGACACCGGTGGATCCTTATGTGGTTTGTCTAGAGGACCACACATGCAATGACATCGGGTGTGGTTCATGAAAAGAATAGACATGCAATGACACTGGTGGATCCTTATGTGGTTCATGAAATGAACTGACATGCAATGAAACTAGGTGTGGTTCATGAAAAGAACAGACATGCAATGACACCGGTGGATCCATGTGTGGTTTATGGAAGTAACAGACATGCAATGGCTCTAGCTGTGATTCATGAAAAGAACAGACATGCAATGACACCAGTGGATCCATGTGTGCTTCATGAGAAGAACACACATCCAATGACACTGGTGGATCCTTATGTGGTTTATGAAAAGAACAGACATGCAGTGACACCGGTGGATCCTTATGTTGTTTGTCTAGAGGAACACACATGCAATGACACCGGGTGTGGTTCATGAAAAGAACAGACATGGAATGACTTATGTGGTTTGTTTAGAGGAACACACATGCAATGACACTGGGTGTGCTTCATGAAAAGAACAGACATGCAATGACACTGGTGGATCCTTATGTGGTTTGTGAGAAGAAAAGACATGCAATGACACTGGTGGATCCATGTGTGGTTCATGAAAAGAATTGACATGCAATGACACTGGGTGTGGTTCATGATAAGAACACACATCCAATGACACTAGTGGATGCTTATGTGGTTCATGAAAAGTACAGACATGTAGTGACACCGGTGGATCCTTATGTGGTTTGTCTAGAGGAACACACATGCAATGACACCGGGTGTGGTTCATGAAAAGAGTAGACATGTAATGACTTATGTGGTTTATCTAGAGGAACACACATGCAATGACACTAGGTGTGGTTCATGAAAATAACAGACATGCAATGACACTGATGGATCCTTATGTGGTTTGTGAGAAGAACAGACATGCAATGACACTGGTGGATCCTTATGTGGTTCATGAAAAGAACTGACATGCAATGACACTGGGTGTGGTTCATGAAAAGAACACACATCCAATGACACTGGTGGATCCTTATGTGGTTCATGAAAAGAACAGACATGCAGTGACACCGGTAGATCCTTATGTGGTTTGTCTAGAGGAACAGACATGCAATGACACTGGGTGTGGTTCATGAAAAGAACAAACATGCAATGACACTGGTGGATCCTTATGTGGTTTATGAAAAGAACAGACATGCAGTGACACCGGTGGATTCTTATGTGGTTTGTCTAGAGGAACACACATGCAATGACACCGGGTGTGGTTCATGAAAAGAACAGACATGCAATGACTTATGTGGTTTGTCTAGAGCAACACACATGCAATGACACTGGGTGTGGTTCATGAAAAGAACAAACATGTAATGACACAAGTGGATCCTTATGTGGTTTATGGAAAGAACAGACATGCACTGACACTGTTGGATCCATGTGTGGTTCATGAAAAGAACTGACATGCAATGACACTAGGTGTGGTTCATGAGAAGAACACGCATCCAATGACACTGGTGGATCCTTATGTGGTTCATGAAAAGAACAGACATGCAGTGACACCGGTGGATCCTTATGTGATTTGTCTAGAGAAACACACATGCCATGACACCGGGTGTGGTTCATGAAAAGAACAGACATGCAATGAGTTATGTGGTTTTTCTAGAGGAACACACATGCAATGACACTGGGTGTGGTTCATGAAAAGAACAGACATGAAATGACACTAGTGGATCCTTATGTGGTTGTGAGAAGAACATACATGCAATGACACTGGTGGATCCTTATGTGGTTCATGAAAAGAACTGACATGCAATGACACTGGGTGTGGTTCATGAAAAGAACACACATCCAATGACACTGGTGGATCCCTATGTGGTTCATAAAAATAATAGACATGTAGTGACACCGGTGGATCCTTATGTGGTTTGTCTAGAGGAACACACATGCAATGACACCGGGTGTGGTTCATGAAAAGAACAGACATGCAATGACACTACATCTGGTTTGTGAAAAGAACAGACGTGCAATGACACTGGTGGATCCTTATGTGGTTCATGAAAAGAACTGACATGCAATGACACTGGGTGTGGTTCATGAAAAGAACAGACATGCAATGACACCGGTGGATCCATGTGTGGTTTATGGAAGTAACAGACATGCAATGACTCTAGCTGTGATTCATGAAAAGAACAGACATGCAATGACACCGGTGGATCCGTGTGTGGTTCATGAGAAGAACACACATCCAATGACACTGGTGGATCCTTATGTGGTTCATGAACATAATAGACATGCAGTGACACTGGTGGATCCTTATGTGGTTTGTCTAGAGGAACACACATGCAATGACACCGGGTGTGGTTCAGGAAAAGAACAGACATGCAATGACTTATGTGGTTTGTTTAGAGGAACACACATGCAATGACACTGGGTGTGCTTCATGAAAAGAACAGACATGCAATGACACTGGTGGATCCTTATGTTGTTTGTGAGAAGAAAAGACATGCAATGACACTGGTGGATCCATGTGTGGTTCATGAAAACAACTGACATGCAATGACACTGGGTGTGGTTCATGATAAGAACACACATCCAATGACACTAGTGGATGCTTATGTGGTTCATGAAAAGAACAGACATGTAGTGACACCGGTGGATCCTTATGTGGTTTGTCTAGAGGAACACATATGCAATGACACCGGGTGTGGTTCATGAAAAGAACAGACATGCAATGAGTTATGTGGTTTGTCTAGAGGAACACACATGCAATGACCCTGGGTGTGGTTCATGAAAAGAACAGACATGCAATAACACTGGTGGATCCTTATGTGGTTTGTGAGAAGAACAGACATGCAATGACACTGGTGGATCCTTATGTGGTTCATGAAAAGAACTGACATGCAATGACACTGGGTGTGGTTCATGAAAAGAACACACATCCAATGACACTGGTGGATCCTTATGTGGTTCTTAAAAAGAACAGACATGCAGTGACACCGGTGGATCCTTATGTGGTTTCTCTAGAGGAACACACATGCAATGACACCGGGTGTGGTTCATGAAAAGAACAAACATGCAATGACATCGGGTGTGGTTCATGAAAAGAATAGACATGCAATGACACTGGTGGATCCTTATGTGGTACATGAAATGAACTGACATGCAATAACACTAGGTGTGGTTCATGAAAAGAACAGACATGCAATGACACCGGTGGATCCATGTGTGGTTTATGGAAGTAACAGACATGCAATGACTCTAGCTATGATTCATGAAAAGAACAGACATGCAATGACACCAGTGGATACATGTGTGGTTCATGAGAAGAACACACATCCAATGACACTGGTGGATCCTTATGTGGTTCATGAAAAGAACAGACATGCAGTGACACCGGTGGATCCTTATGTGGTTTGTCTAGAGGAACACACATGCAATGACACCGGGTGTGGTTCATGAAAAGAACAGACATGCAATGACTTATGTGGTTTGTCTAGAGGAACACACAGACAATGACACTAGGTGTGGTTCATGAAAAGAACAGACATGCAATGACACTGGTGGATCCTTATGTGGTTTGTGAGAAGAATAGACATGCAATGACACTGGTGCATCCATGTGTGGTTTATGAAAACAACTGACATGCAATGACACTTGGTGTGGTTCATGAGAAGAAAACACATCCAATGACACTAGTGGATCCTTATGTGGTACATGAAAAGAACAGACATGCAGTGACACCGGTGGATCCATGTGTGGTTCATGATATGGTTTGTGAGAAGAACACACATGCAATGACTCTAGCTGTGGTTCATGAGAAGAACACACATGCAATCACACTGGTGTATCCTTATGTGGTTTGTGAGAAGAACACACATGCAAGGACTCTAGCTGTGGTTCATGGAAAGAACACACATCTAATGACTCTAGCTGTGGTTCATGAGAAGAACACACATCCAATGACACTGGTGGATCCATGTGTGGTCTGTGAGATGATAACACATGCAATGAATTTAACTGTGGTTCATGAAAAGAGCAGACATGCAATGACACCGGTGGATCCATGTGTGGTCTGTGGGAGGAACACACATGCAATGACACTTGTGGATCCATATGTGGTCTGTGGGAAGAACACACTTGCAATGACTCTATATGTGGTTCATGAAAAGAGCAGACATGCGATGATACCGGTGGATCCATGTGTGGTCTATGAGAGGAACACACATCCAATGACACCGGTGGATCCTTATGTGGTTTGTGAGAAGAACACACATGCAATGACACTGGTGATATATGCTCTGTGAAAAGAACACACATGCAATGCCACTGGTGGATCCATATGTGGTTTGTGAGAAGGACACAGATGCAATGACACTTGTGGATCCATGTGTGGTATGTGGGAAGAACACACATGCAATGACACTGGTAGATCAATGTGTGGTTCATGAAAATAACTGACATGCAATTACACTGAGTGTGGTTCATGAAAAGAACACACATCCAATGACACTGGTGGATCCTTATGTGGTTCATGAAAAGAACACACATGTAGTGACACCGATGGATCCTTATGTGGTTTGTCTAGAGGAACACACATGAAATGACACTGGGTGTGGTTCATGAAAAGAATAGACATGCCGTGGCACTACACGTGGTTTGTGAAAAGAACAGACATGCAATGACACTGGTGGATCCTTATGTGGTTCATGAAATGAACTGACATGCAATGACACTGGGTGTGGTTCATGAAAAGAACAGACATGCAATGACACCGGTGGATCCATGTGTGGTTTATGGAAGTAACAGACATGCAATGACTCTAGCTGTGATTCATGAAAAGAACAGACATGAAATGACACAAGTGGATCCATGTGTGGTTCATGAGAAGAACACACATCCAATGACACTAGTGGATCCTTATGTGGTTCATGAAAAGAACAGACATGAAGTGACACCGGTGGATCCTTATGTGTTTTGTCTAGAGGAACACACATGCAATGACACCGGGTGTGGTTCATGAAAAGAACAGCATGCGATGACTTATGTGGTTTGTTTAGAGGAAGACACATGCAATGACACTGGGTGTGGTTCATGAAAAGAACAGACATGCAATGACACTGGTGGATCCCTATGTGGTTTGTGAGAAGAACAGACATGCAATGACACTGGTGGATCCATGTGTGGTTCATGAAAAGAACTGACATGCAATGAAACTGGGTGTGGTTCCTGATAAGAACACACATCCAATGACACTGGTGGATGCTTATGTGGTTTATGAAAAGAACAGACATGTAGTGACACCGGTGGATCCTTATGTGGTTTGTCTAGAGGAACACACATGCAATGACATCGGGTGTGGTTCATGAAAAGAATAGACATGCAATGACACTGGTGGATCCTTATGTGGTTCATGAAATGAACTGACATGCAATGAAACTAGGTGTGGTTCATGAAAAGAACAGACATGCAATGACACCGGTGGATCCATGTGTGGTTTATGGAAGTAACAGACATGCAATGACTCTAGCTGTGATTCATGAAAAGAACAGACATGCAATGACACCAGTGGATCCATGTGTGGTTCATCATAAGAACACACATCCAATGACACTGGTGGATCCTTATGTGGTTTATGAAAAGAACAGACATGCAGTGACACCGGTGGATCCTTATGTGGTTTGTCTAGAGGAACACACATGCAATGACATCGTATGTGGTTCATGAAAAGAACAGACATGCAATGACTTATGTGGTTTATCTAGAGGAACACACATGCAATGACACTGGGTGTGGTTCATGAAAAGAACCGACATGCAATGTCACTGGTAGATCATTATGTGGTTTGTGAGAAGAACAGACATGCAATGACACTGGTGGATCCATGTGTGGTTCATGAAAAGAACTGACATGCAATGACACTAGGTGTGATTCATGAGAAGAACACACATCCAATGACACTGGTGGATCCTTATGTGGTTCATGAAAAGAACAGACATGAAGTAACACCGGTGGATCCATGTGTGGTTCATGATATGGTTTGTGAGAAGAACACACATGCAATGACTCTAGCTGTGGTTCATGAGAAGAACACACATGCAATCACACTGGTGTATCCTTATGTGGTTTGTGAGAAGAACACACATGCAAGGACTCTAGCTATGGTTCATGGAAAGAACACACATCTAATAACTCTAGCTGTGGTTCATGAGAAGAACACACATCCAATGACACTGGTGGATCCATGTGTGGTCTGCGAGAGGATAACACATGCAATGAATTTAACTGTGGTTCATGAAAAGAGCAGACATGCAATGACACCGGTGGATCCATGTGTGGTCTGTGGGAGGAACACACATCCAATGACACTTGTGGATCCATATGTGGTCTGTGGGAAGAACACACTTGCAATGACTCTATATGTGGTTCATGAAAAGAGCAGACATGCGATGATACCGGTGGATCCATGTGTGGTCTATGAGAGGAACACACATCCAATGACACCGGTGGATCCTTATGTGGTTTGTGAGAAGAACACACATGCAATGACACTGGTGATATATGCTCTGTGAAAAGAACACACATGCAATGACACTGGTGGATCCATATGTGGTTTGTGAGAAGGACACAGATGCAATGACACTTGTGGATCCATGTGTGGTATGTGGGAAGAACACACATGCAATGACACTGGTAGATCAATGTGTGGTTCATGAAAATAACTGACATGCAATTACACTGAGTGTGGTTCATGAAAAGAACACACATCCAATGACACTGGTGGATCCTTATGTGGTTCATGAAAAGAACACACATGTAGTGACACCGATGGATCCTTATGTGGTTTGTCTAGAGGAACACACATGAAATGACACTGGGTGTGGTTCATGAAAAGAATAGACATGCCGTGGCACTACACGTGGTTTGTGAAAAGAACAGACATGCAATGACACTGGTGGATCCTTATGTGGTTCATGAAATGAACTGACATGCAATGACACTGGGTGTGGTTCATGAAAAGAACAGACATGCAATGACACCGGTGGATCCATGTGTGGTTTATGGAAGTAACAGACATGCAATGACTCTAGCTGTGATTCATGAAAAGAACAGACATGAAATGACACAAGTGGATCCATGTGTGGTTCATGAGAAGAACACACATCCAATGACACTAGTGGATCCTTATGTGGTTCATGAAAAGAACAGACATGAAGTGACACCGGTGGATCCGTATTTGTTTTGTCTAGAGGAACACACATGCAATGACACCGGGTGTGGTTCATGAAAAGAACAGCATGCAATGACTTATGTGGTTTGTTTAGAGGAAGACACATGCAATGACACTGGGTGTGGTTCATGAAAAGAACAGACATGGAATGACACTGGTGGATCCTTATGTGGTTTGTGAGAAGAACAGACATGCAATGACACTGGTGGATCCATGTGTGGTTCATGAAAAGAACTGACATGCAATGAAACTGGGTGTGGTTCCTGATAATAACACACATCCAATGACACTGGTGGATGCTTATGTGGTTTATGAAAAGAACAGACATGTAGTGACACCGGTGGATCCTTATGTGGTTTGTCTAGAGGAACACACATGCAATGACATCGGGTGTGGTTCATGAAAAGAATAGACATGCAATGACACTGGTGGATCCTTATGTGGTTCATGAAATGAACTGACATGCAATGAAACTAGGTGTGGTTCATGAAAAGAACAGACATGCAATGACACCGGTGGATCCATGTGTGGTTTATGGAAGTAACAGACATGCAATGACTCTAGCTGTGATTCATGAAAAGAACAGACATGCAATGACACCAGTGGATCCATGTGTGGTTCATCAGAAGAACACACATCCAATGACACTGGTGGATCCTTATGTGGTTTATGAAAAGAACAGACATGCAGTGACACCGGTGGATCCTTATGTGGTTTGTCTAGAGGAACACACATGCAATGACATCGTATGTGGTTCATGAAAAGAACAGACATGCAATTACTTATGTGGTTTCTCTAGAGGAACACACATGCAATGACACTGGGTGTGGTTCATGAAAAGAACAGACATGCAATGTCACTGGTGGATCATTATGTGGTTTGTGAGAAGAACAGACATGCAATGACACTGGTGGATCCATGTGTGGTTCATGAAAAGAACTGACATGCAATGACACTAGGTGTGATTCATGAGAAGAACACACATCCAATGACACTGGTGGATCCTTATGTGGTTCATGAAAAGAACAGACATGCAGTGACACCGGTGGATCCTTATGTGGTTTGTCTAGAGGAACACATATGCAATGACACCGGGTGTGGTTCATGAAAAGAACAGACATGCAATGAGTTTAGTGGTTTGTCTAGAGGAACACACATGCAATGACCACAGGTGTGGTTCATGAAAAGAATGTACATGCAATGACACTGGTGGATCCTTATGTGGTTTGTGAGAAGAACAGACATGCAATGACACTGGTGGATCCTTATGTGGTTCATGAAAAGAACTGACATGCAATGACACTGGGTGTGGTTCATGAAAAGAACACGCATCCAATGATACTGGTGGATCCTTATGTGGTTCTTAAAAAGAACAGACATGCAGTGACACCGGTGGATCCTTATGTGGTTTCGCTAGAGGAACACACATGCAATGACACCGGGTGTGGTTCATGAAAAGAACATACATGCAATGACATCGGGTGTGGTTCATGAAAAGAATAGACATGCAATGACACTGGTGGATCCTTATGTGGTTCATGAAATGAACTGACATGCAATGACACTAGGTGTGGTTCATGAAAAGAACAGACATGCAATGACACCGGTGGATCCATGTGTGGTTTATGGAAGTAACAGACATGCAATGACTCTAGCTGTGATTCATGAAAAGAACAGACATGCAATGACACCAGTGGATACATGTGTGGTTCATGAGAAGAACACACATCCAATGACACTGGTGGATCCTTATGTGGTTCATGAAAAGAACAGACATGCAGTGACACCGGTGGATCCTTATGTGGTTTGTCTAGAGGAACACACATGCAATGACACCGGGTGTGGTTCATGAAAAGAACAGACATGCAATGACTTATGTGATTTGTCTAGAGGAACCCACATGCAATGACACTAGGTGTGGTTCATGAAAAGAACAGACATGCAATGACACTGGTGGATCCTTATGTGGTTTGTGAGAAGAATAGACATGCAATGACACTGGTGGATCCATGTGTGGTTTATGAAAACAACTGACATGCAATGACACTGGGTGTGGTTCATGAGAAGAACACACATCCAATGACACTGGTGGATCCTTATGTGGTTCATGAAAAGAACAGACATGAAGTAACACCGGTGGATCCATGTGTGGTTCATGATATGGTTTGTGAGAAGAACACACATGCAATGACTCTAGCTGTGGTTCATGAGAAGAACAGACATGCAATCACACTGGTGTATCCTTATGTGGTTTGTGAGAAGAACACACATGCAAGGACTCTAGCTATGGTTCATGGAAAGAACACACATCTAATGACTCTAGCTGTGGTTCATGAGAAGAACACACATCCAATGACACTGGTGGATCCATGTGTGGTCTGTGAGAGGATAACACATGCAATGAATCTAACTGTGGTTCATGAAAAGAGCAGACATGCAATGACACCGTTGGATCCATGTGTGGTCTGTGGGAGGAACACACATCCAATGACACTTGTGGATCCATATGTCTGGGAAGAACACACTTGCAATGACTCTAGGCGTGGGTCATGAAAAGAAAGACATGCGATGATACCGGTGGATCCATGTGTGGTCTATGAAAGGAACACACATCCAATGACACCGGTGGATCCTTATGTGGTTTGTGAGAAGAAGACACATGCAATGACACTGGTGATATGTGGTCTATGAAAAGAACACACATGCAATGACACTGGTGGATCCATATGTGGTTTGTGAGAAGGACACAGATGCAATGACACTTGTGGATCCATGTGTGGTATGTGGGAAGAACACACATGCAATGACACTGGTAGATCCATGTGTGGTTCATGAAAGTAACTGACATGCAATTACACTGGGTGTGGTTCATGAAAAGAACACACATCCAATGACATTGGTGGATCCTTATGTGGTTCATGAAAAGAACAGACATGTAGTGACACCGATAGATCCTTATGTGGTTTGTCTAGAGGAACACACATGAAATGACACTGGGTGTGGTTCATGAAAAGAATAGACATGCCGTGGCACTACACGTGGTTTGTGAAAAGAACAGACATGCAATGACACTGGTGGATCCTTATGTGGTTCATGAAATGAACTGACATGCAATGACACTGGGTGTGGTTCATGAAAAGAACAGACATGCAATGACACCGGTGGATCCATGTGTGGTTTATGGAAGTAACAGACATGCAATGACTCTAGCTGTGATTCATGAAAAGAACAGACATGAAATGACACCAGTGGATCCATGTGTGGTTCATGAGAAGAACACACATCCAATGACACTAGTGGATCCTTATGTGGTTCATGAAAAGAACAGACATGAAGTGACACTGGTGGATCCTTATGTGGTTTGTCTAGAGGAACACACATGCAATGACACCGGGTGTGGTTCATGAAAAGAACACCATGCAATGACTTATGTGGTTTGTTTAGAGGAACACACATGCAATGACACTGGATGTGGTTCATGAAAAGAACAGACATGCAATGACACTGGTGGATCCTTATGTGGTTTGTGAGAAGAACAGACATGCAATGACACTGGTGGATCAATGTGTGGTTCATGAAAAGAAATGACATGCAATGACACTGGGTGTGGTTCATGATAAGAACACACATCCAATGACACTGGTGGATGCTTATGTGGTTCATGAAAAGAACAGACATGTAGTGACACCGGTGGATCCTTATGTGGTTTGTCTAGAGGAACACACATGCAATGACATCGGGTGTGGTTCATGAAAAGAATAGACATGCAATGACACTGGTGGATCCATATGTGGTTTGTGAGAAGGACACAGATGCAATGACACTTGTGGATCCATGTGTGGTATGTGGGAAGAACACACATGCAATGACACTGGTAGATCCATGTGTGGTTCATGAAAGTAACTGACATGCAATTACACTGGGTGTGGTTCATGAAAAGAACACACATCCAATGACATTGGTGGATCCTTATGTGGTTCATGAAAAGAACAGACATGAAGTGACACCGGTGGATCCGTATGTGTTTTGTCTAGAGGAACACACATGCAATGACACCGGGTGTGGTTCATGAAAAGAACAGCATGCAATGACTTATGTGGTTTGTTTAGAGGAAGACACATGCAATGACACTGGGTGTGGTTCATGAAAAGAACAGACATGCAATGACACTGGTGGATCCTTATGTGGTTTGTGAGAAGAACAGACATGCAATGACACTGGTGGATCCATGTGTGGTTCATGAAAAGAACTGACATGCAATGAAACTGGGTGTGGTTCCTGATAATAACACACATCCAATGACACTGGTGGATGCTTATGTGGTTTATGAAAAGAACAGACATGTAGTGACACCGGTGGATCCTTATGTGGTTTGTCTAGAGGAACACACATGCAATGACATCGGGTGTGGTTCATGAAAAGAATAGACATGCAATGACACTGGTGGATCCTTATGTGGTTCATGAAATGAACTGACATGCAATGAAACTAGGTGTGGTTCATGAAAAGAACAGACATGCAATGACACCGGTGGATCCATGTGTGGTTTATGGAAGTAACAGACATGCAATGACTCTAGCTGTGATTCATGAAAAGAACAGACATGCAATGACACCAGTGGATCCATGTGTGGTTCATCAGAAGAACACACATCCAATGACACTGGTGGATCCTTATGTGGTTTATGAAAAGAACAGACATGCAGTGACACCGGTGGATCCTTATGTGGTTTGTCTAGAGGAACACACATGCAATGACATCGTATGTGGTTCATGAAAAGAACAGACATGCAATGACTTATGTGGTTTATCTAGAGGAACACACATGCAATGACACTGGGTGTGGTTCATGAAAAGAACAGACATGCAATGTCACTGGTGGATCATTATGTGGTTTGTGAGAAGAACAGACATGCAATGACACTGGTGGATCCATGTGTGGTTCATGAAAAGAACTGACATGCAATGACACTAGGTGTGATTCATGAGAAGAACACACATCCAATGACACTGGTGGATCCTTATGTGGTTCATGAAAAGAACAGACATGCAGTGACACCGGTGGATCCTTATGTGGTTTGTCTAGAGGAACACATATGCAATGACACCGGGTGTGGTTCATGAAAAGAACAGACATGCAATGAGTTTAGTGGTTTGTCTAGAGGAACACACATGCAATGACCCTGGGTGTGGTTCATGAAAAGAACAGACATGCAATGACACTGGTGGATCCTTATGTGGTTTGTGAGAAGAACAGACATGCAATGACACTGGTGGATCCTTATGTGGTTCATGAAAAGAACTGACATGCAATGACACTGGGTGTGGTTCATGAAAAGAACACGCATCCAATGATACTGGTGGATCCTTATGTGGTTCTTAAAAAGAACAGACATGCAGTGACACCGGTGGATCCTTATGTGGTTTCGCTAGAGGAACACACATGCAATGACACCGGGTGTGGTTCATGAAAAGAACATACATGCAATGACATCGGGTGTGGTTCATGAAAAGAATAGACATGCAATGACACTGGTGGATCCTTATGTGGTTCATGAAATGAACTGACATGCAATGACACTAGGTGTGGTTCATGAAAAGAACAGACATGCAATGACACCGGTGGATCCATGTGTGGTTTATGGAAGTAACAGACATGCAATGACTCTAGCTGTGATTCATGAAAAGAACAGACATGCAATGACACCAGTGGATACATGTGTGGTTCATGAGAAGAACACACATCCAATGACACTGGTGGATCCTTATGTGGTTCATGAAAAGAACAGACATGCAGTGACACCGGTGGATCCTTATGTGGTTTGTCTAGAGGAACACACATGCAATGACACCGGGTGTGGTTCATGAAAAGAACAGACATGCAATGACTTATGTGATTTGTCTAGAGGAACCCACATGCAATGAGACTAGGTGTGGTTCATGAAAAGAACAGACATGCAATGACACTAGTGGATCCTTATGTGGTTTGTGAGAAGAATAGACATGCAATGACACTGGTGGATCCATGTGTGGTTTATGAAAACAACTGACATGCAATGACACTGGGTGTGGTTCATGAGAAGAACACACATCCAATGACACTGGTGGATCCTTATGTGGTTCATGAAAAGAACAGACATGAAGTAACACCGGTGGATCCATGTGTGGTTCATGATATGGTTTGTGAGAAGAACACACATGCAATGACTCTAGCTGTGGTTCATGAGAAGAACAGACATGCAATCACACTAGTGTATCCTTATGTGGTTTGTGAGAAGAACACACATGCAAGGACTCTAGCTATGGTTCATGGAAAGAACACACATCTAATGACTCTAGCTGTGGTTCATGAGAAGAACACACATCCAATGACACTGGTGGATCCATGTGTGGTCTGTGAGAGGATAACACATGCAATGAATCTAACTGTGGTTCATGAAAAGAGCAGACATGCAATGACACCGTTGGATCCATGTGTGGTCTGTGGGAGGAACACACATCCAATGACACTTGTGGATCCATATGCGGTCTGTGGGAAGAACACACTTGCAATGACTCTAGACGTGGGTCATGAAAAGAGCAGACATGCGATGATACCGGTGGATCCATGTGTGGTCTATGAAAGGAACACACATCCAATGACACCGGTGGATCCTTATGTGGTTTGTGAGAAGAACACACATGCAATGACACTGGTGATATGTGGTCTATGAAAAGAACACACATGCAATGACACTGGTGGATCCATATGTGGTTTGTGAGAAGGACACAGATGCAATGACACTTGTGGATCCATGTGTGGTATGTGGGAAGAACACACATGCAATGACACTGGTAGATCCATGTGTGGTTCATGAAAGTAACTGACATGCAATTACACTGGGTGTGGTTCATGAAAAGAACACACATCCAATGACATTGGTGGATCCTTATGTGGTTCATGAAAAGAACAGACATGTAGTGACACCGATAGATCCTTATGTGGTTTGTCTAGAGGAACACACATGAAATGACACTGGGTGTGGTTCATGAAAAGAATAGACATGCCGTGGCACTACACGTGGTTTGTGAAAAGAACAGACATGCAATGACACTGGTGGATCCTTATGTGGTTCATGAAATGAACTGACATGCAATGACACTGGGTGTGGTTCATGAAAAGAACAGACATGCAATGACACCGGTGGATCCATGTGTGGTTTATGGAAGTAACAGACATGCAATGACTCTAGCTGTGATTCATGAAAAGAATGACATATGAAATGACACCAGTGGATCCATGTGTGGTTCATGAGAAGAACACACATCCAATGACACTAGTGGATCCTTATGTGGTTCATGAAAAGAACAGACATGAAGTGACACCGGTGGATCCTTATGTGGTTTGTCTAGAGGAACACACATGCAATGACACCGGGTGTGGTTCATGAAAAGAACACCATGCAATGACTTATGTGGTTTGTTTAGAGGAACACACATGCAATGACACTGGATGTGGTTCATGAAAAGAACAGACATGCAATGACACTGGTGGATCCTTATGTGGTTTGTGAGAAGAACAGACATGCAATGACACTGGTGGATCAATGTGTGGTTCATGAAAAGAAATGACATGCAATGACACTGGGTGTGGTTCATGATAAGAACACACATCCAATGACACTGGTGGATGCTTATGTGGTTCATGAAAAGAACAGACATGTAGTGACACCGGTGGATCCTTATGTGGTTTGTCTAGAGGAACACACATGCAATGACATCGGGTGTGGTTCATGAAAAGAATAGACATGCAATGACACTGGTGGATCCTTATGTGGTTCATGAAATGAACTGACATGCAATGAACTAGGTGTGGTTCATGAAAAGAACAGACATGCAATAACACCGGTGGATCCATGTGTGGTTTATGGAAGTACCAGACATGCAATGACTCTAGCTGTGCTTCATGAAAAGAACAGACATGCAATGACACCAGTGGATCCATGTGTGGTTCATGAGAATAACACACGTCCAATGACACTGGTGGATCCTTATGTGGTTTATGAAAAGAACAGACATGCAGTGACACCGGTGGATCCTTATGTGGTTTGTCTAGAGGAACACACATGCAATGACACCGGGTGTGGTTCATGAAAAGAACATACATGCAATGACTTATGTGGTTTGTTTAGAGGAACACACATGCAATGACACTAGGTGTGCTTCATGAAAAGAACAGACATGCAATGACACTGGTGGATCCTTATGTTGTTTGTGAGAAGAAAAGACATGCAATGACACTGGTGGATCCATGTATGGTTCATGAAAAGAACTGACATGCAATGACACTGGGTGTGGTTCATGATAAGAACACACATCCAATGACACTAGTGGATGCTTATGTGGTTCATGAAAAGAACAGACATGTAGTGACACCGGTGGATCCTTATGTGGTTTGTCTAGAGGAACACACATGCAATGACACCGGGTGTGGTTCATGAAAAGAATAGACATGTAATGACTTATGTGGTTTATCTAGAGGAACACACATGCAATGACACTAGGTGTGGTTCATGAAAAGAACAGACATGCAATGACACTGGTGGATCCTTATGTGGTTTGCGAGAAGAACAGACATGCAATGACATTGGAGGATCCTTATGTGGTTCATGAAAAAAACTGACATGCAATGACACTGGGTGTGGTTCATGAAAAGAACACACATCCAATGACACTGGTGGATCCTTATGTGGTTCATGAAAAGAATAGACATGAAGTGACACCGGTAGATCCTTATATGGTTTGTCTAGAGGAACAGACATGCAATGACACTAGGTGTGGTTCATGAAAAGAACAGACATGCAATGACATTGGTGGATCCTTATGTGGTTTGTGAGAAGAACAGACATGCAGTGACATTGGAGGATCCTTATGTGGTTCATGAAAAGAACTGACATACAATGACACTAGGTGTGGTTCATGAAAAGAACATACATCCAATGACACTGGTGGATCCTTATGTGGTTCATGAAAAGAACAGACATGCCGTGACACCGGTAGATCCTTATGTGGTTTGTCTAGAGGAACACACATGCAATGACACCGGGTGTGGTTCATGAAAAGAACAGACATGCAATGACACTACATGTGGTTTGTGAAAAGAACATACATGCAATGACACTGGTGGATCCTTATGTGGTTCATGAAAAGAACTGACATGCAATGACACTGGGTGAGGTTCATGAAAAGAACAGACATGCAATGACACTGGTGGATCATGGTGTGGTTTATGGAAGTAACAGACATGCAATGACTCTAGTTGTGATTCATGAAAAGAACAGACATGCAATGACACCGGTGGATCCATGTGTGGTCCATGAGAAGAACACACATCCAATGACACTGGTGGATCCTTATGTGGTTCATGAAAAGAACAGATATGCAGTGACTCCAGTGGATCCTTATGTGGTTTGTCTAGAGGAACACACATGCAATGACACCGGTTGTGGTTCATGAAAAGAACAGACATGCAATGACTTATGTGGTTTTTCTAGAGGAACACACATGCAATGACTCTAGGTGTGGTTCATGAAAAGAATAGACTTGCAATGACACTGCATGTGGTTCCTGAAAAGAACTGACATGCAATGACACTGGGTGTGGTTCATGAGAAGAACACACATCCAATGATACTCGTGGATCCTTATGTGGTTCATGAAAAGAACAGACATGCAATGACACTGGGTGTGGTTCATGAAATGAACACACATCCAATGACACTGGTGGATCCTTATGTGGTTCATGAAAAGAACAGACATGCAATGACACTGGTGGATCCTTATGTGGTTTGTCTAGAGGAACACACATGCAATGATACCGGGTGTGGTTTCATGAAAAGAACTGACATGCAATGACACTGGGTGTGGTTCATGAAAAGAACAGACATGCAATGACACCGGTGGATCCATGTGTGGTTTATGGAAGTAACATACATACAATGAGTCTAGCTGTGATTCATGAAAAGAACAGACATGCAATGACACCGGTGGATCCATGTGTGGTTCATGAGAAGAACACACATCCAATGACACTGGTGGATCCTTATGTGGGTCATGAAAAGAACAAATATGCAGTGACACCAGTGGATTCTTATGTGGTTTGTCTAGAGGAACACACATGTAATGACACCAGGTGTGGTTCATGAAAAGAACAGACATGCAATGACTTATGTGGTTTGTCTAGAGGAACACACATGTAATGACTCTAGGTGTTGTTCATGAAAAGAATTCACATGCAATGATAGTGCATGTGGTTTGTGAGAAGAACAGACATGCAATGACACTGGTGGATCCATGTGTGCTTCATGAAAAGAACTGACATGCAATGACATTGGGTGTGGTTCATGAGAAGATCACACATCCAATGAAACTGGTGGATCCTTATGTGGTTCATGAAAAGAACAGGCATGCAAGGACACTGGGTGTGGTTCATGAAAAGATCACACATCCAATGGCACAGGTGGATCCTTAGGTTGTTCACGAAAAGAACAGACATGTAGTGACACTAGTGGATCCTTATATGGTTTGTCTAGAGGAACACACATGCAATGATACCGGGTGTGCTTCATGAAAAGAACTGACATGCAATGACACTTGTTGTGGTTCATGAAAAGAACAGACATGCAATGACACTGGTGGATCCATGTGTGGTTTATGGAAGTAACAGACATGCAATGACTCTAGCTGTGATTCATGAAAAGAACAGACATGCAATGAGACCGGTGGATCCATGTGTGGTTCATGAGAAGAACACACATCCAATGACACTGGTGGATCC
The DNA here is from genome assembly GCA_023614405.1 of Avena insularis. Lineage (NCBI taxonomy): Eukaryota > Viridiplantae > Streptophyta > Magnoliopsida > Poales > Poaceae > Avena > Avena insularis. The sequence continues at coordinate 314,802,198 of CM042694.1, read as the reverse complement.
TTATGTGGTTCATGAAAAGAACAGACATGCAGTGACACCGGTGGATCCTTATGTGGTTTGTCTTGAGGAACACACATGCAATGACACCGGGTGTGGTTCATGAAAAGAACAGACATGCAATGACTTATGTGGTTTGTCTAGAGGAACACACATACAATGACACTAGGTGTGGTTCATGAAAAGAACAGACATGCAATGACACTGGTGGATCCTTATGTGGTTTGTGAGAAGAATAGACATGCAATGACACTGGTGGATCCATGTGTGGTTTATGAAAACAACTGACATGCAATGACACTGGGTGTGGTTCATGAGAAGAAAACACATCCAATGACACTAGTGGATCCTTATGTGGTCATGGAAAGAACAGACATGCAGTGAAACCGGTGGATCCTTATGTAGTTTGTCTAGAGGAACACACATGCAATGACACCGGGTGTGGTTCATGAAAAGAACTGACATGCAATGACAGTGGGTGTGGTTCATGAAAAGAACAGACATGCAATGACATCGGTGGATCCATGTGTGGTTTATGGAAGTAACAGACATGCAATGACTCTAGCCGTGATTCATGAAAAGAACAGACATGCAATGACATGGGTGGATCCATGTGTGGTTCATGAGAAGAACACACATCTAATGACACTGGTGGATCCTTATGTGGTTCATGAAAATAACAGACATGCAGTGACACCGGTGGATCCTTATGTGGTTTGTCTATAGGAACACACATGCAATGACACTAGATGTGGTTCATGAAAAGAACAGACATGCAATGACTTATGTGGTTTGTCTAGAGGAACACATATGCAATGACACTGGGTGTGGTTCATGAAAAGAACAGACATGCAATGACACTGGTGGATACTTATGTGGTTTGTGAGAAGAACAGACATGCAATGACACTGGTGGATCCATGTGTGGTTCATGAAAAGAACTGAGATGCAATGACACTAGGTGTGGTCATGAGAAGAACACACATCCAATGACACTGGTCGATCCTTATGTGGTTCATGAAAAGAACAGACATGCGGTGACACCGGTGGATCCTTATGTGGTTTGTCTAGAGGAACACACATGCAATGACACCGGGTGTGGTTCATGAAAAGAACAGACATGCAATGACTTATGTGGTTTGTTTAGAGGAATACACATGCAATGACACTGGGTGTGGTTCATGAAAAGAACAGACATGCAATGACACTGGTGGATCCTTATCTGGTTTGTGAGAAGAACAGACATGCAATGACACTGGTGGATCCATGTGTGGTTCATGAAAAGAACTAAAATGCAATGACACTATGTGTGGTTCATGAGAAGAACACGCATCCAATGGCACCGGTGGATCCTTATGTGGTTCATGAAAAGAACAGACATGTAGTGACACCGCTGGATCCTTACGTGGTTTGTCTAGAGGAACACACATGCAATGACACCGGGTGTGGTTCATGAAAAGAACAGACATGCAATGACTTATGTGGTTTGTCTAGAGGAACACACATGCAATGACGCTGGGTGTGGTTCATGAAAAGAACATACATGCAATGACACTGGTGGATCCTTAGGTGGTTTGTGAGAAGAATAGACATGCAATGACATAGGTGGAACCTTATGTGGTTCATGAAAAGAACTGACATGCAATGACACTGGGTGTGGTTCATGAAAAGAACACACATCCAATGACACTGGTGGATCCTTATGTGGTTCATGAAAAGAACAGACATGAAGTGACACCGATGGATCCTTATGTGGTTTGTCTAGAGGAACACTCATGCAATGACACCGGGTGTGGTTCATGAAAAGAAAAGACATGCAATGACACCGGTGGATCCATGTGTGGTTTATGGAAGTAACAGACATGCAATGACTCTAGCTGTGGTTCATGAAAAGAACAGACATGCAATGACACCGGTGGATCCATGTGTGGTTTATGGAAGAAACAGACATGCAATGACTCTAGCTGTGGTTCATGAAAAGAATAGACATGCAATGACACTGGTGGATCCATGTGTGGTTCATGATAATAACACACATCCAATGACACTGGTGGATCCTTATCTGGTTTGTTTAGAGGAACAGGCATGCAATCACACAGGTGGATCCATGTGTGGTTTATGAGAAGAACACACATCCAATGAACTCTAGTGGATCTATCTTGGCATAATTTGATGTATTCCACGATGTATTTCATTGTACAAGACACTTTCCATTTTTATACTAAGTTTTGCCCTTGGTTTTATGTGGTACTACTTAGGTTTGCCCCCGCTCTCTCTATCTTTCGTAGAAGCCCAAACTTGTGCTCACCTTGTCTGCTACTCCCTGATTGGTTGTCAAAGTTGTCACGCGGATCGTGCGCACCAACCATTGATTCTGTGCGATCCAACGATGATCGTTGCACACGTCGTGCCCTTCACAGTACAACGTGAGACAGCACGGACGTCTCCCTCAGCGAGACTTCTACAGGAAGGAACACGATGTCGTCCATGGAAAATGTCGTCGAGTGGTCATGTCAAGTTTAATCAAGTCTAAAAAGCCTACTACTTCTACTACAACACATGCATAGGGCAACGGGGTCATCGAGTGCACGGTTGTTGACGGGGCGCCGCAATTTATTACCACTTGATTTTAATAAGACATATCCCATTTTTACGCAGCGCTCTCAATCTCACTTTTAACTAGGCCCTACCGCTAGTAACTTCCATGAGTCAAGGGCCCCCCTAGAGTAGATCTAACGTTGCTAGAAATTGGTTCCGCGCCACTTGCATGCAGTGGAATCGAGGTCTGCCATGAGCGTGTTTTCAATGCAGCTCTAAAGTGGAGATCATGGCTGTTTCAAAAATAGGGAACCAAAAAAACGGGTGGAGATCGTGGTAGCCCCCCGCCCACCACACGTGTCCACTCGAGGAATACGAACGGTCCGGTGTTTATAACCCCCCTCGACCTTCTTCTTCCATGAGCTCGTGTCATTACCCCCAGTCTGTCTAGTCCCAAGACCCCAATCTACACCTGCAGCGCACGCTGAAGCTCCCTCGTTTGCACTACCTCCTTCCCTTGGTGCGCCATGAAGCGTACGCGTGGATACGATCCAGAGGTGAAGCTAGTTGAAGGCGCAGCAGCAGATGGCTCGGTCGTCGCCAAGCAGGCGGAGGCGTCTTCTCCGGGCACCAACACCGCTCGTCGCCATGCCGTCGAGGGTGCGAGCTCATCCGTCCAGCCAGTAGCCGTCGCCGCCGAGCATCAGGTGGTAGCCGTTGCCGCCGAGCAGCAGGTGGTAGCCGTCGCCGCCGAGCAGCAGGTGGTAGCCATTGTTGCCGAGCAGCAGGTAGTAGGCGTCGTCGCCGAGCAGCAGGTGGCCGACAACATCGTGGTGCCAGTGGCAGATCTGGATGGGGGGAAGGCGGCAGGCGGAGGCAATCCGGTGATCTACATCGATGACCCCATCATCATACAAGAAATCTTCGACGCAATCGCGGAGAATGATGAGTTCGAAGAGGAGGTCCCTGGTGAGGAGTCCGAGGTACTACATTGCTAGCTTCTCTAGTCACGGTCGCAGTTTTCACTGTTCATACATAGGATTTGCTCAATCGTGTATAGATTCTTTTGCTCTTGAAGTAGGGTAGTATATATATGATTCGATCGGTTGATTGATGCATCTCTCATCTAGTCACAAAACCCCAATCCGTCTAGTCACAAAACCCCAATCTGCTCATCTGCCATCTAGTTGAGTTTGCTAGTTGAGTGTTGATTTCGATACACAACAGGCCTATAACATTACATTTATATTCCTTACTGAGCCTAATGATTCAATTTTTCCCCAAAATAGTGCAAGGGCATCTGATGGTGTCGTTTTCTTAGGGATGGTTAGTGAACCTGAGGCAGCAATGCACATAAACAATATAGGTTGTGTTGTTGGTATTTTGGTTCTCCGACTCCATCGCTAAAAAATGAGGCCCTAATTTTTCTCTCATATGGAACCTAAATAGATAATCTTTGTATTGTTTCTGATCTATGAATGCATTGTATGATGCATTTGTATATCCCTAAATATTGTTTTGTACGATTACATTTCAATTTCTTATTGTGGCCAATGATTCAAATTTGCCCCAAAGAGAGGCAGACACATTGGTGTCAGAGTTTTTCAGGGATGAGTGAGCGAACCTGGGGCCATGTACAAGATCAATATAAGCTGTGCAATTGTTACTTGGTTCGCTTACGCCATCTCTGTAGAAACTTATGAGGTTGCAATCTTTATTCTACATTCATAGAACTATGATATTTGAATTATCTATTCCATGCATTCATAATGTATAAGAATTACATTTTACTTTGTCACCGAGGCCGATGATTGAAATTTTCCCCAAAAGAGTTCAAGGGGAGACACGTATGATGGTGTCGTGTTTTAGGGATGGGTTGGTGAACCGGAGGCAGCAATGCACACAAACAATATAGGTGTGTTGTTCGTACTTTGGTTCTCCAACTCCATCTCTAAAACAAATTATGAGGCCCTTGATTTATTCTCATATGGAACTACATATATAATCCTTGAATTGTTTCTGATCTTTTAATGATTGGTATGATGCATATGTATATGAATGGTTTTGATCATAAGTATTTTTAACATGTACATAAAGATTAATTGTTTGGTTTTTATTTATAATTACAATATTTAGGCTTGTTTTTGTACCTAACTATGTATATCCCTGAATATTGTTTTCTACGATTACATTTCAATTTCTTATTGTGGCCAATGATTCAAATTTTCCCCAAAGAGAGGCAGACACATTGGTGTCAGATTTTTTTAGGGATGAGTGAGCGAACCTAGGACCATGTACAAGAACAATATAAGCTGTGCAATTGTTACTTGGTTCGCTCACGCCATCCCTGAATAAACTTATGAGGCCGCAATCTTTATTCTACATTCATAGAACTATGATATTCGAATTATCTATTCCATGCGTTCATAGTGTATAAGAATTACATTTTAGTTTGTCATCGAGGTCGATGATTGAAATTTGCCCCAAAAGAGTTCAAGGGGAGACACGTATGATGGTGTCGTGTTTTAGGGATGGGTTGGTGAACCTGAGGCAGCAATGCACACAACCAATATAGGTTGTGTTGTTGGTACTTTGGTTCTCAAACTCCATCCCTGAAACAAATTATGAGGCCCTTGATTTATTCTCATATGGAACTACATATATGATCCTTGAATTGTTTCTGATCTTTTAATGATTGGTATGATGCATATATATATGAATGGTTTTGATCATAAGTATTTTTAACATGTACCTGAAGATTAATTGTTTGGATTTTTATTTATAATTACAATATTTGGGCTTGTTTTTATACCTGACTATGTATTTCCCTGAATAATGTTTTGTACGATTACATTTAAATTTCTTATTGTGGCAATGATTCAAATTTGCCCCAAAAGAGAGCCAGACACATTGGTGTCAGATTTTTTCAGGGACGAGTTAGTGAACCTGGGGCGATGTACAAGAACAATATAGGCTGTGCAATTGTTACTTGGTTCACTTACGCCGTGCCTGTAGAAACTTATGAGGCCTTAATCTTTATTCTACATTCATAGAACTATGATATTGGAATTATCTATTCCATGCATTCAGTGTATAAGAATTATATTTTAGTTTGTCACCGAGGCCGATGATTGAAATTTGCCCCAAAAGAGTTCAAGGGGAGACACATATGACGATGTCGTGTTTTAGGGATGAGTTGGTGAACCTGAGGCAGCAATGCACACAAACAATATAGGTTGTGTTGTTGGTACTTTGGTTCGCCAACTCCATCTCTGAAACAAATTATGAGGCCCTAGATTTATTCTCATATGGAACTACATATATGATCCTTGAATTGTTTCTGATCTTTTAATGATTGGTATGATGCATATGTATATGAATGGTTTTGATCATAAGTATTTTAACATCTACCTAAAGACTAATTGTTTGCTTTTTTATTTATAATTACAATATTTAGGCTTGTTTTTGTACTTGACTATGTTTATCCCTGAATAATGTTTTGTACGATTACATTTCAATTTCTTATTGTGTCCAAAGATTCAAATTTTTCCCAAAAGAGAGGCAGACACATTGGTGTCAGATTTTTTCAGGGATGAGTTAGTGAACCGGGGGTGATGTACAACAACATTACAGGTTGTGCAATTGTAACTTAGTTCACCTACTCCATCCCTGATGAAACTTATGAGGCCCCTAAATTTATCCTACATTCACTCTGATGCAATTATTTGTCATTGTGTTGAGATGAAATGATATATGGACCGATCAAACTATTGCTGAGATGCTTTATCTTTGATATCCACGGATATATTGTCTTACATATACATGTTGTCAATTCTTGAGTTGTAATACAATTCAATCATATGTATGAGTTCTAAGTTATGTTCTTAAAAATCAACAGGAGGATGATGATGAAGTGGACGATAACAAGGTATCCAGGGACAACAAGAGCCGCTACTTGCTGAGGCGGTTACGGTGTGGGCTAATCCGTTTCCACCATAGGGGAGACTATTTTGCCCATTCTGTGGCAGAGCAATCAACGTGGACCTCAACAGTATGATCCAAAGATCTTGAGGCGCGGCGAGGCGGAGGCGAAGCCATAGGCCGATTACCTTGGCACGCAGCCTCGACAAATTGCCACGCTAGGCGTCGCCTCCCGTCCCAAGATCCTTGCGACCCTGCTTTTATTTTGTTCTAGTTAATTATTACCTGTGTGTGGCATGTAAGGCAATATATCCGTGGTGTCTCTAGTGAACCTTCTATATTAATCTACTCCTTTATATGGAGTGCCTTAAAGTTTCTAGTGTTGAATTATATTTATTGATCATGCTCATCCACACTACAAAATATTTCTAGTGCTCGATTATATTATAATTGTCAAGAAATACATCAACAAGTTAAATTGGTCGAAATTTTGTATTGAAGTAACTAAATGTATCAAACACATAATAAACTAGAAACTAAAATCTAGATCAAACACATAATATATCACCACCACTTGTTGTCGTCCTTGACTTGCTTCCCCTTCAACCGCTTTATGTCGCCACCGTCCCAAGATCCCTGCTTGTCCTGAAACCGCTTTCTGTCCTCCTCGCGCTTCTTCTCCTGGGCTAGCTTCAACCAGGGCATACCTCTCTCGCGAAAACCCCCACCTTAACCATCCCATCTTTCATGGTAATGAGCTTACTGTACAACTTGTACGCCATGTAGGCATCTCTGGCTGCATACTCGAGGCGCACCTGGCTCATCGGCTTCCACTCCCAGTAGTCGTGATCGAGTCGCTTCAATTTCTTCAGTTTTTCATAGGATTTATCGATGATTTCCGCTGCCAGATCACCCATGCCATCCTTTGTTGGGTATGGTTTGATCTTGTACAGATTTTGGATGTCGATGTGGTGCCCATCTGGGATTTTTATCAACGCACGAGAAAGCATAATTGTGTCATTTGTGATATCCACGCTAGTGAAAGTTACCCCTTTCCTACACAAGAATTCAACCAGAGCCGGACAATGCATCTCAGTTGGTTTACTCCTGCACTTAGATGGTTCTAGGGATGTAAGGGAACAAGGGATGCAAAAGTGGTGATCTCAAATCTAAATTTCACATACCTGCACAAGTGGTAAACGAGGACCTCCTCGTGTATGGTGATTCGCACGACATCGATCTCTTGTGGAGGATTTTTTTGCTTATTTGCACGGGTGTACTCCAAGTCTAGCCCCACAAACTTGTGCTTCTCTTTCTCAAGCAATTGCTCAAACCTGGCGAGAGTTGTCTCCATAGTCGCTTCATCATTTGTGTACACCACTGTCAAAGTCATGGTGCCATGGGCAGGGACCAAGTGGGTCTCTGTTGTGCGTTTCCCATCGTCCATGCCTGCAAATAAATGGGTGAAAGGAAATGCCTACAAGGAACTGCCTGCGAGAGGAAGAAGAAGATGAACTGACGTTTCCAGAACAGAGGAAGAAGAAGCACCCAGGAAAAAACTGCAGAGGAATGACTGAGGAAGAGGAATGACTGCAGAAGAAATGTGGTAACTGCAACTTTCGGTTTGAGAACTCACCGTGGTTATATGGAGATCATGGCAGTGCTGCCGGTTCAAAAAGTGGGGCCAGTTCCTACGAGAATATGAAATTAGCTGTGCATTTTTCTATGCAAGAAATTGAGAGAAATCATTTATATTTTGTCTTTCATAATTAAACACAATGAAGTTTCTACAGGCCAAGAGATTTGAACAAAAGATATTTGCTAGTTTAACATACAACAACACTAATAGGCCCAACATGGCAGAACTTGGAGAGCCCCAGAACTTGAGCTACCACAGAGACCTCGGCAGAGGTGGCAGAATTGGTGCGGGTGCAACCACGGTGACGGCGAGCTCGGATTCTAGAGGAGGAAAACAGAACCGAGCATGGTCAACAATGTGATAGATCTCACCAAGAACCAATTCTCGTCCCTGCACCGTGCCATGGGTGTGTCCACGGTGAGGGCGAGCTCCGACTCGGGATGGGGAGGAGAGCGGGGCCGAGCAGCTTCGTCACGTCCTAGCTCTGCGCCATGGCCGCGACCACAGATTGCCGCTCCGGGAAGAAGACGCGTAATGGATGCAGGCGCCAACGCTACAAGCCTACAGGGAGGAGAGTTGGGCCGAGCAGGTTCGTCCACGTCCCACTCCGTGCCATGGCTGCGACGCCCCACCGATTGCCGTTCCAGGGAAGAAGAAGACGCGTAATGGATCCAGGCGCCAATGCTGCAAGCCTAATTGACACCTAAGCGACGGGAGAGGTAGGAGCGACATAACGGCGAGAACTGACAGGGGGCCCAACTTGACGGCCGTTAGCCTAATTTTTTGTATTGAAACGTAAATTTGAATTCGTGCCAAAAAAGACCCGATGAGTATTTGGCACACCAACTGTAGTCATCCCGGCTGATTTCAGGGAACTTGGGTACCACGTTGCCTGGATACCCCAACTTTCGGGCCGTAAAATGATATTATCCTTGTTTTTGACTGTGGCCTATGCTTAGTGATTTTTTGCTGTAGCATGACATGTTATAAACAATTGAGATTGCTTAATATGCCTTGAAAGAATCATGCGCTGTTTTAGCATATTAAAGCATAGTATTGTGGTATTCTCCTTTAATGCTTTATTTGGGTTGACTTGGCGCATGCTCATACCATGTTAAGACTATACCAAGTCACCATAGCCTCTATGATCATTTAGTTTTCGACTTGTAATATCATTTTATGCTTTAATTAATGATGTTTTGTTGCTTTTCATGATTATGGCCATTATTGCTCTCTTAGTTGGTTGCTCCCAGTCTTTTGCTAGCCTCCATAACCAAGTATGAGTTCCACTCATGCATCCAACTCCAAATAAAACCAAGTTATTCCAAAGAGTCCACCATACCTACCTATTAGCATTTTCTATTCCAAGTATATTCAAGATTTTATCTACCTTCCGAATTAAACTTGTTATGATAAAACTAGTGATTAAAGCTCTCACAAACTTGATGGCACACTTCACTTTTCTTTCCCTTAAAAAACTTGAACCATTGTGTCGTCTATGTTGTATATGCTTGCACTTATATGTTGGGGATTAGCAAAACCATGTTGTCATGGGGAACGCTTTCAACATTGGACTTGTACTTTGTACCTAGTTGATATCATGCTCTTTTGTCTATGGATGTCGTTGGTGTGAAATAAAAGGGGAGCTTGTAAGTCCATGGAGTTATGTATGTGTGTAGGGCTGCTGGTCTAATCCATCCTGTCATGGTGGAAACCTGCAGCGTAACCATAATGAGCTGTCTATGAAGCATTCTTCTTATAAAAAAAGAGATAGATATTGAGAAAAAGAGAAAAATAAAAAAAGAGATATGAGAAAAGAGGAAAGAGAGAAAAAGGCACCATTTTCCCATGGTAAATAAGAAGATTACTGAGATGCTCGTTGTCTGCTTGCCTTGTCATTTTGATTTGGGGATTCTTCCGTATCATTAGGCAAGGGGTACCCCGTTGGCGGTTCTCTATGATACACATGTACTTACTATGACAAGAACTTACCGGTAACTAAAGTTGAGTAGCATGAGGAGCGTCCCTCGTATTCAAGGGACATGAGATTTCCAACTTATACTTTGTCAAGCATATACTCCATGGTTTGTTCACTTTAACCTTAATCACTTCAAGATGCTTATGATAGGGGAAATGAGAGCTGAAAGCTAATAAGTACCATAATTTTTGGAAGCTCTTTATGAGACTTGAATCTCTGCTTCCTTCTATGAAGGCCTTTCTTTTAATTTTATGTTGAGTCTCCATCTTCTATCTTTATGCACCTATTAAGAGAGCATAGTGGCCATTCTTAGTTTAATGCACATTGTCCCAAGACTTGTTGATTGATGCATAACTTTGATATTGCTTGTTCTTAAACTATTTGTATCTAGTCACCCTTATGAACTTTGAAGGTGTCTTATGCATTTATGTTTGCTACAATATGAGGGACAAGCTGAATACCATTCTCATTATGCTTTCTTTATGTGAAACAAACAAACGTCTTACAAAGCATTGTTATTCATGAATCTTTTGTTTGTGCCTTTTTTGTTACAACATAGTTGCTATGTCTTATTGTTAGAACTTTATCTTTCATGCTATGTTGAAGTACTATGATCCCAGCTATCAATGTTTTACAAATACTTTGATCAAGTTTATGATGGTGCATGTCACCTCAAAAATTATTCTTTCTTTTTATCACTTACCTACTCGAGGACGAGCAGGAGTTAAGCTTGGGGATGTTGATACGTTGCTAACGTATATATAATTTTTGATGTTACATGCTTGGTTTATATCTACTTTCTTATGTTTTGTCCACACTTTGGAGTACTTCTTGTACACTTTCTTGGACTAACCTATTAACAAGATGCCATAGTGCCAGTTGCATGTTTTCTGCTGTTTTTGGTCCCAGGAAAGTCAGAAAATGAATATTCTCATAATTGGACCGGACAAAAGCCAAAGTCATTATTTTCTCGGAAGACTCATAGAGCCAGAAGGAGAGACGAAGGGGGGCCACAGGGTGGCCACACCACCCCTAGGAGTGGGTCCCCCTGGCCACACCACCAGGTGGTGTGGGCCCCCTGGCCGCCCACCGACCTTACCTCTTCGCCTATAAGAAGCCTCCCGATGCATAAACCCTAAATTGTCAAACAGAAATTCACGAAAAGTTCCGCAGCACCGCCACCACCAAAGGGGAGATTCAGGGGACAGAAAGTCTCTGTTCTGGCACCTTGCCGGGATAGGGAGGTGCCCCCGAAGCCATCTCCATCGATCTCCACCACCATCTCCATCATCGTTGTTGATTCCCATGATGATGAGGGAGTAGTTCTTCCTCGAGGCTAAGGGTTCTACCGGTAGCTATGTTTCATCTCTCTCTCTATTTGCGTGATCATATTGTGATCATGAGCTTTGTAATCAAGTAGATATACCTTGCTACTCAAGTTCTTTAATAGATCTCTGCTCTCCCCATGTGTGTGAAAGTGACAGCATGCACACCATGGTGGCACTTAGGCTAGAGATTACAAATACTTGTTATGAGTTATATTTGGAGTTGGATGTTTCTATGAAATTGCGGTGTTTGTTGGAACCATCTAGAGCTCAAGGTGACAGTGTGGGGTTATCTAGATGGGGAAACCAGACTTTGAGGTGTGTTGTTATAGCCCTACCATGGATTAGAGTGTCCAACCGGAGAGTAGTTAAGAGTAGTATCATAAAGAGAAGATATTTATATGAGAGTGTTCACTAGTGAAATTATGATCCATAGGCCTTGTTTCTAAACATTGGAACACCGTTTGCAATTAGATCTGTTACATGTTTGCTTGCTTCCATCTTTATTTCAGTTTTCCTTTAGTTTCTTCCACGCCATCAAGCTATTTTCTAGCACCGATGTCTTATATGCATACCACTTGTATTTCACTATCTCTTCGCCGAACTAGTGCACCTATACACCTGAAAAGTGTATTGGGTGTGTTGGGGACACAAGAGACTTCTTGTATCTTGATTGCAGGGTTGCTTGAGAGGGGATACCTTTGACCACTTCCTCCCTGAGTTCGATAAACCATGGGTGATCCATTTAAGGGAAAACTTGCTACTGTTCTACAAACCTCTGCACCTGGAGGCCCAACAACTGTCTACAAGAACGGAAGTGCATAGACATCAGTAGCCCCCCGCCCCGCCCACCACACGTGTCCACTCGAGGACTATGAATGGTCCAGTGTTTATAAACCCGCTCGACCTTCTTCATCCATGTGCTCATGTTATTTTCCCCAATCTGTGTAGTCCCAAAACCCCAATCTGCACCTACCACGCGCGCCGAAGCTCCCTCGCTTACACTACCTCCTTCCCTAGGTGCGCCATGAAGCGTACGCGTGGAGACAAGCCGGAGGTGAAGCCAGTTGAAGGCATAGCAGAAGATGGCTCAGTCGTTGCCAAGGAGGCGCATACGTCTTCTCCGGGCACGAACGCTGCTCGTCGCTGCGCCATCGAGGGTTCGAGCTCATCCGTCCAGCCAGTAGCCATCACTGCAGAGCAGCAGGTGGCCAACAACATCGTGGTGCCAGCGGTAGATCTGGATGGGGGGCAGGCGGCAGGAGGAGGCAATCCGGTGCTCTACATCAATGACCCCATCACCGTCCAAGCAATCTTCAATGCAATCACAGAGAATGATGAGTTCGAGGAGGAGGTCCCTGATGAGGAGTCTAAGGTACTACATTGCTAGCTTCAGTAGTCGCAGCTATAGATTTCACTGTTCATACATAGGATTTGCTCAATCATGTACAAATTCTTTTGCTCTTGGAGGAGGGTAGTATATATATGGTTCAATCGGTCGATTGATGCATCTTCCATCTAGTCACAAAACCCCAATCTGTCTAGTCACAAAACCCCAATCTTCTCATCTGCCATCTAGTTGAGTTTGCTAGTTGAGTGTTGATTTCGATGCACAACATGCCTATAACATTATATTTCTATTCCTTACTGAGCCCAATGATTCAATTTTGCCTCAAAATAGTGCAAGGGCATCTGATGGTGTCGTTTTCTTAGGGATGGTTAGTGAACCTGAGGCAGCAATGCACATAAACAATATAGGTTGTGCTGTTGGTATTTTGGTTCTCCGACTCCATCTCTGAAAAAATGAGGCCCTAATTTTTTTCTCATGTGGAACCTATATATATAATCTTTGTATTGTTTCTGGTCTATGAATGCATCATATGATGCATATGTATATCCCTGAATATTGTTTTGTACGATTACATTTCAATTTCTTATTGTGGCCAATGATTCAAATTTGCCCCAAAGAGAGGCAGACACATTGGTGTCAGATTTTTTTAGGGATGAGTTAGCGAACCTGGGGCCATGTACAAGATCAATATAAGCCGTGCAATTGTTACTTGGTTCGCTTACGCCATCCCTGAAGAAACTTATGAGACTGCAATCTTTATTCTACATTCATAGAACTATGATATTTGAATTATCTATTCCATGCATTCATAGTGTATAAGAATTACATTTTAGTTTGTCACCGAGGCCGATGATTGAAATTTGCCCCAAAAGAGTTCAAGGAGAGACACGTATGATGGTGTCATGTTTTAGGGATGGGTTGGTGAACCTGAGGCAGTAATGCACACAAACAATATAGGTTGTGGTTGGTACTTTGGTTCTCCAGCTCCATCTCTGAAACAAATTATGAGGCCCTTGATTTATTCTCATATGGAACTACATATATGATCCTTGAATTGTTGCTGATCTTTGAATGATTCGTATGATGCATATGTATATGAATGGTTTTGATCATAAGTATTTTTAACATGTACCTAAAGATTAATTGTTTGGTTTTTTTATTTATAATTACAATATTTAGGCTTGTTTTTGTACCTGACTATGTATATCCCTGAATATTATTTTGTACGATTACATTTCAATTTCTTATTGTGGCCAATGATTCAAATTTGCTCCCAAAGAAAGGCAGAGACATTGGTGTCAGATTATTTCAGGGATGAGTTAGCGAACCTGCGACGATGTACAAGAACATTATAGCTTGTGTAATTGTTACTTGGTTTGCCCACTCCATCCCTGAAGAAACTTATGAGGCCCCTAGATTTATTCTACATACACTCTAATGCAATTAATTGTCATTGTGTTGAGATGAAATGATATATGAACTGATCAAACTATTGCTGAGATGCTTTCTCTTTGATATCTATGTACATATTGTCTTACATGTACATGTTGTTAATTCTTGAGTTGTAATACAATTCAATCATATGTATGAGTTCTAAGTTATGTTCTTAAAAATCAACAGGAGGATGATGAAGAAGTGGACGATAGAAAGGAATCTAGGGACAACAAGAGCCGCTACGTGCTGAGGCGGTTACGGTGTGGGCTAATCCGTTTCTACCATAGGGGAGACTGTTTTGCCCATTCTGTGGCAGAGCAATCAACGTGGACCTTGACAGCATGATCCAGCATGCGGTGGGCGTTGCCAGAGGCGGAGGAAGAAGCCATAGGCCGATTACCTTGGCACGGCACGCAGCCTTCGGCAAAATCCTCCGGGATTATGTCAGGACTGACATGTATCCCATCGACTAGGTTGTCCCTGCCTCCTGCTAATGCCCCTGCCCTGCTAGGCGTCTCCGTGTCCCGGCCTCCTGCTGCCGCCCTGCTTTTATTTATTTTTAGTTAATTATTACCTGTGTGGCATGTACGACAATATATCCGTGGTGTCTCTAGTGAACCTTCTATATTAATCTACTCCTTTATATGGAGTGCCTTAAAATTTCTAGTGTTCAATTATATTACTGATCATGCTCATGCACACTACAAAATATTTCTAGTGCTCGATTATATTATAATTGTCAAGGAATACATCAACAAGTTAAATTGGTCGAAATTTTGTATTGAAGTAACAAAATGATCTCACATCGGCGGTGGACGTTGGCAGAAGCCGAAGGCATCAGCCGAAGACCTTGGACCGGCACACAGTCTTCAGCAAATTCCTTACAGGTTCAACAACGGGTTGCCGCCGCCCAGCTCCGAATTCGCTTACAGGTCCAACGTGGCAGAACTTGAGCTACCACAGAGACCTTGGCAAAGGTGGCATGCGGGTGAAACCACGGCGACGACGAGCTCGGATTCTGGAGGAGGAAAACAGAACCGAGCATGGTCGACACGGTGACAGATCTCACCGGGAACCAATTCTCGTCCCCGCACCATACCATGGGTGTGTCCATGGTGAGGGCGAGCTCCGACTCGGGGTGAGGAGGAGAGCGGGGCCGAGCAGGTTCGTCACGTCCCAACTCTACGCCATGGCCGCAACCACAGCTTGTCGCTCCGAGGAAGAAGAAGACGCGTAATGGATGCAGGCGCCAATGTTGCAAGCCTACGGGGAGGAGAGAGGGGCTGAGCAGGTTCGTCCATGTCCCAGCTCCGTGCCATGGCTGCGACGCCCCATAGATTGTTGCTCTGGGGAGGAAGAAGACGCGTAATGCATGCAGGCGCCAACGCTGCAAGCCTAATTGACACCTAAGCGACGGGAGCGACATAACGGCAAGAACTGACAGGGGGGCCAACTTGACGGCCGTTAGCCTGATATTTTGTATTGAAACGTAAAGTTGAATTCGTGCCTAAAAAGACCCGCTGAGTATTTGGCACACCAACTATAGTCATCACGACTGATTACAGGCAACTTGGGTACCATGTTGCTTGGGCGCCCAAACTTTCGGGCGGCAAAATGATATTCTCTTCAATAGGTGCATAAAGATAGAAGATGGAGACTCAACATAAAAGTAAAAGAAAGGCCTTCATAGAAGAAAGCAGGGATTCAAGTTTCATAAAGAGCTTCCAAAAATTATGGTACTTATTAGCTTTCAGCTCTCATTGCCCCTATCATAAGCATCTTGAAGTGATAAAGGTTAAAGTGAACACACTATGGAGTATATGCTTGACAAAGTATAAGTTGGAATATCATGTCCCTTGAATACGAGGGCCGCTCCTCATGCTACTCAAGTTTAGTTACTGGTAAGTTCTTGTCATAGTAAGTACATGTGTATCATAGAGAACCGCCAACGGGGTACCCCTTGCCCGATGATACGGAAGAATCCCCATATCAAAATGACAAGGCAAGCAGACAATAAGCATCTCATCAATCTTCTTATTTACCATGGGAAAATGGTGCTTTTTTCTCTCTTTCCTCTTTTCTCATCTTTTTTTTCTTTTTCTCAATCTCTATCTCTTTTTTTATAAGAAGAATGCTTCATAGATTGCTCATTATGGTTACGCTGCAGGTTTCCACCATGATTAGGCATGGATTAGACCAGCCGCCCAGACGTTTCTCTAACACACATACATGACTCCATGGACTTACAAGCTCCCATTTCATTTCACACCGACGACATCCATAAACAAAAGAGCATGATATCAACTAGGTACAATGTACAAGTGCAATGTTGAAAGCGTTCCCCATGATAGCATGGTTCTGCTAATCCCCAATGTATAAGTGCAAGTATACAACATATACAACACAATGTTTCAAGTTTATTAAGGGCAAGAAAAGTAAAGTGTGCCATCAAGTTCGTGAGAGCTTTAATCACTAATTTTCACATAACAAGTTTAATTCGGAAGGTAGATAAAAACATGAATATACTTGGACTAGCAAATGCTAATAGGTAGGTATGGTGGACTCTTTGGAATAACTTGGTTTTATTTGGAGTTGGATGCATGAGTGGAACTCATACTTGGTTATGGAGGCTAGCAAAAGACTGGGAGCGACCAACTAAGAGAGAAATAATGGCCATAATCATGCAAAGTGACAAAATATCATTAATTAAAGCATAAAGTGATATTACAAGTCGAAAACTAAATGATCATCGAGTCTATGGTGACTTCGGATAGTCATAACATGGTGTGAGCATGCGCCAAGTCGACCCAAATAAAGCATCAAAGGAGAATACCACAATACTATGCTTTAATATGCTAAAACAAAGCATGATTCTTTCAAGGCATATTAAGCAATCTCAATTGTTTATAACATGTCATGCTACAGCAAAAAATCACTAATAATAAAGCCAAAACAATACCAAGCATGAAATGACAAAGCATAAGTCATAGTCAAAAATAAGCTCCTCTCGCCCTTTAAGCATGAACTTTTCTACTCTTTCCAAATCAAACCAACTTATTTGAAAAGTAATGTATGAATGAGGGGGTCCAACCATTTTATTTAAGAAAACCAAGCAAACTAAGCAAATGAAAAACCAAAAATGAAAACAAAGACGCTCTAAGAACAACACAATTGTGCATGAAACAATAAAAATAAAGTGTTTGGAAGAAACCCGAGATTTTTATTGATGAAGAAGGGGATGCCTTGGGAATCCCCAAGCTTTGATGCTTGTACTTCTTGGATATTTCTTGGGGTGACACGGGTGGCATCCCCAAGCTTGATCTTTAGTCCATTCTTCATCTCATTAAATCATTCTTTCCCTACACCTGAAAAATTCCTTCATACAAAACTTCACACAATCTTCATTAGCAACATTAGTGCACTCAAGATAATAAGTCTTTTGTTTCAGTTCCAACACAATTAAAACGTCCATTAAAACACAAGCTACTGTAGCACTTCCCTCAAAAAGCTCAATTTCCCCAAAAAGAACCCAAAAAGGAATCAACAAGAAGCAAATGCAAATAATGGCAGAAATCTGTCAAAACAGACCAGCAGGTAAAAACCAATTTTTTCGAAGACCTTCTGTTGCTCAAATCGAAAAGTGTTGAACTAACGGAAGTTGGATAACAACCTGGGGTAGAAGTAAAAAAATCACAGCTCAAACCGACGTAGAGAGATTCTTCGAGAATTTTTACAGTGAAGCACAAAAATCTGTTTCGGAACAGCAACTTTCCCGAGCATTACTTCTCTCTCATTAGAGATTACTCTTGGCATAAAAATAACACAAAAATGATAAGGAGCGGTTATTATGAAGGCAATAACTTCCAAGACTCAACTAAAACTTTTGGGTTATCTTCCAATAAGTACTTTTCTTTAACGCCTTTAAGTTAGGCATAAGAAGCAAGAAAGGAATCAAGTATTCTCAAATGAAGAAGCATTAAAACCAAATTTCTTGCCCTTACCTCTCTTACTTTTATGCTTAACCTTGGGAAACATATGATTGTTTGGTGGAAAAGCAAAATGCGTGGTGCCCTTTTCCACATCTATTATTGCTCCAAGGAGTTTTAATAGGGATCTTCCAAGTGTAATTTGTCCTTTTCCTACACATTTAATAACAAGATAATCAGTAGAAACCATTTTCCCTAGGATCTTTGTAAACACTCCTTCAGCTATTCCAATGGGTAATATTGTGGCGTTATTAGCAAGAAATATTTCTTCTCCTCTTCAGAAAGTCCCCAAAGATTCAAAGATTCATAGATATCTTTAGGCATAAGACAGAATTCAGACATGATATCACAGCGAGCATGAAAAGTTTCATTATTTATAACAACTTTTACTGTAGGAAGCCATTTTGAGGGTTCAAAATTTATTGGAACATAATCATGATACTCTCTAAGCGTATTATAGCCATTTTGAGGGTCTTAAGAGTGTTCAATCTAGCAAATATGTTTATAAAGGAAGAATCAGATTTGCTAGGCAAGTTGTAAGTTAAGACCAATTTCTTTATGGCTTTAAAAGCTTCATCCTCATTGAATTGGAGGAAATATCCTCCTACTACAGCATCCAAAGCATATCTATAGCAAAGAGCAGTTCCAAAGTAAAAACTGCTAAGAAACAAGCTTTGGGTCATTTTAGGTTTAGTTTTTTCATGTAAATCAGAGATCCTAGACCAAGCTTCTTTGAAACTCTCTTCAATTCCTTATTTGAAAGTAAAAATCATTTCCTCAGGGGACATAGAGATTGAAGCAATGCTAGACATAATGGCAACTTAAGATAGGAACTAATAATAATTTTTTTGTGTTTTTAATATAAAGAAACAAACTAGTGCAACTAATTTTTTTGTGTTTTTGATAAAGAAACAAGCAAACAAAGCAGAAATAAACTAAGAAAAACAAAAACAACAAAGTAAAGAGATTGGTTATGAGGGACTCCCCTTGTGAAGATGTCCTTGACTCCCCCGACAACAGCGCCAGAAAAAGAGCTTGATGGCCCAAAATATATCGAGCTCGTTGGGGAACCCCAATAGGAAGGTATGATGAGCACAGTAGCAAGTTTTCCCTCAGTTATGGAACCAAGGTTATTGAACCAGTAGGAGCAAGGAAACACCTCCAAGGTGTTGTTTCCAACTTGGAATCCAGCACAACACAACCACAGAGCGTTTCCCCCAACTTACAGTGAGGTTGTCAATCTCACCGGTTTTGCTAAAAACAAAGGATTAAACGTATTGCGTAGAAGATAGTAATAGCTTGCAGAAAGTAAACAGAGAACAATAAATAGTTGTAGATTGATGGTAAAAGAATGGACCGGGGTCCATAGTTCACTAGTGGTGATTCTCCTTAAGATAGATGACATGTTGGGTGAACAAATTACAGCGGGGCAATTGAAAAACATCGAGAAAGCATACATGCATATACTAATCATCTTGACTCCTATGAGATTTGATTGGGCATTACAACATTATACATAGACCGTAATCCAACTGCATCTATGACGAATAATCCACCTTCAAGTTATCATCCTAACCCTCCAAAGATTAAGTTGCAAGCAACAGATAATTGCATTAAGCAAAGTGTGTAAAGTAAACAATACGATTGTTCTATGAACAAAGGATTGATGTTTTCTCCCTAGTAGCAACAACACATCTAGTACCTTAGAGATTTCTGTCACTTCCCCAGATTACTAGAGTCATGAAGCCACTATCGAGCATAAATACTCCCTCTAGGCCAAGATATCTACTAACAACGGAGAGCATGCAAGATCACAAATAACAAAGACATGATGGAATCAATAATCAATCTGAAATAGCATCTCAATATCCATCGGATCCCCGCAAACACAACATGTAGGATTACAAATAGATGATCTTGATCATGAACGGAGCTCACAAGATCTAAACATGATAGCACAAAGGAGGAGAACCAACCATCTAGCTACTACATGGACCCGTAGTCCAGGGATGAACTACTCACGCATCACACCGGAGGCAAGCATGGTGATGAAGAAGGCCTCCAGGGTGAATTCTCCCCTCCCGATCTAGGGATGGAGATGACGGCGGCTACAGACTCTTTCGTGGATTTTTTGATCGGGGTCTTAGGGTTTCTGTATCGGAGGCAATATATAGGCGAAGAGGCAAGGTCGGTGGAGGCTGAAGGGGCCCACACCACCCCCTGGCATGGGCCAGGCCTGGCCGTGCAGCCAGGTGGTGTGGCCAGCCCCTAGCCCTTCTCCGTCTCGTCTTCTGGCTCAGTGTTCCCCTCGGTGAAATATTGACTTTGGCTTTTGTCCCGTCCAATTCCGAGAATATTCATTTTCTGCCTTCCTGAAACCAAAAACTGCAGAAAACATGCAACTGGCACTGTGGCATCCTGTTAATAGGTTAGATCCAGAAAAATGTGTAAAAGTACTCCAAAGTGTGGACAAAACATAAGAAAGTAGATATAAAACAAGCATGGAACATCAAAAATTATAGATACATTAGCAACGCATCAGCATGCAGTGGAATCGAGGCTTTTCATGCACGATCCAAGTCAAATGTAGTCATGTTTGTGCTTGCCGGCCTTCACTCACTGACAGGTGGGACCCTATATTTTTCTCTCTTATGATTAATTTTTTCACTTCCTCTAGATGGTTCTCGTGTGCGCTCGCAATAATTACTCCCCCTTCCTTGTCTTCCACGCGGACAAGAACTGGCGGTGACGGTTCCTCACTGGGTCACTCCCTACTCGAAGAACTGCCCCCTCCTTGATTCCATCCCCTCCCGAATCCATCCACCTCCTTATCACAACCCCTCCATTAATCTGTCGGATCCCAGACTCCATTTGCCGCTATGGGTAGATCTTGGGGTAGCAGCAGGCTAAAGTGAAAGGCAGGCAACGATGATGCGGTTGGCCATGGCGACCGCCACCACGAGGATTGGGGATGGCCAAACCTCTACGCTGCGAACGTGCATAGTATCGCCACGGGGTTGGACATCGTCTCTGCCGGTCGCCTCGCTCGCTGCATCCTTGGCTACCGCTTCACGATGTTGGACATGGACAAACAACCGTTCGGCATGCCAAGCCTTTTTTACCCAGATACCAGCAAATAGCCAAATGACCGTGATGGCCATGTAAGTTCCAGTATCTTGCTTATTGGTTTAGTCATATCGTTGATTCATATGTGCTGAACTTTCACCAGAATCCTATGTTCCTTCCATCGAACCTGTTGTGTGCATGCACGGTTTGAACAAATTGAACCATTTAAGACTATTCTGTACAGCAGAAGCTCTGCTTGTACTTGATATTCTGGTATTTTTGTAGTGACATAGTCTTAATTTAGGTGATAGACGAGTTGTCAATTTGGATTTGCAATGGAATGCCTACTAGGTGATATTCTGTTTTCTAAAAAATAAATAGATTAGACGATTTAAGGCTATTATGCCCCTAGCTGTTTATGATCATCATCAGGAGTTTGTTCGGGGGGACCTCTGCTCCTACTTGATATTTTGGGTACTTTCATAGTGACACATGCACAACTTAGGCGATACCTGAGGAGACAGTCGTACATATTACTTTAATCTGAAGGTCTAGTTGTCAAATTGTATTTTCAATGGAATCCATGCTAGATGATTCTACCAACTGACAACAAATTTTGCAGAATATTCATGCAAAAATGATGCTGCTGGATAAACGGTCGGAATCAGTAGTGGTGAATATCAAGGAAGAAGAAGAGATGGAAATGGGAGATGACCAGAACTGGGTGGGTGGCAATAGCGAGTGGCTGGTCCTTTTATCCCATGATGGGAGTACTTGGACTCTAAAAAATGGCTACAGATCGTTGAGATTTGCATTGCCATCTTTGGAGGGTGTCGGCATTACTACATTCAACAATGGGTGGCCGCCGCCCATTTCCGAATTCGCTTATAGGTTCAACATGGAAGAACTTGAGCTCCTGAAAGTACAGCTCCCACACAGACCTTGGGAGGTGTGGAAGAACTAGGAGTACAACCTCTTAGCGGTGTTCGACAAGGAAATCACATTCATTAGATGCCTAGAAGACAAGGAATGGACATTCTAGCGCGACGACTTCCTACGGCTGGAGAAGTATGTTGACGCCGTCTTCACCTCCAACTACTATTCCAACAATCCACAACGCATTTATGCGGTCACTGAACCTAGCGGCGACGTGCGTGTTTGGGAGCCGTTCCTCTAGGGTGAGTCATGGTGTCATATATCATGTAAAATCCCATTCAAAATTCTTCTTACTGACTGTAAGTAACACACAGGTACACATGCAGCTCCGTGTGTCATTCTAGCTCTAGTGATCGAAGATGCAGTAGCAGATGCTGGACTTGGATCACAGTGCTAGTTCTTGGCACCTTTCGGAGGCGACACGAAATAGGATGTTGAACTCATGTGGATTCATATCAGGGGAGCACTAAACAGCGTTGGTGATACAATAGAACATATGGGGACACAACTTTCTTCATACCCATCGTTGTGGTGTCACGTTTTCTCTAGGTCCGCATGTCCATCCAAAGACCCAGTAGAACAAGTATGGAGCAGAGTCGACAATCTGAAGGGACAATCTGTGTTTTTTGGGATCAACTACCCTTTCTTTGTTGGAGCCCCTGGATCTGTTGAACCTGTAATTGCTCAGGCAGCCCTGGCTCCTGATGGTGGTGGTGGTGGTGGAGCTGATGAAGAACTAGTTGCTGCTGCTCCTGGTGAAGCTTATGAAATACTTGGTGATGCTGCTGCTGGTGAAGCTGACGAAATACTTGCTAATGCTGATGTTGGTGAACCTGACGAAATACCTGTTGAGGATGCTGCTGGTGAAGCTGACGAAATACTTGCTAATGCTGATGCTGGTGAAGCTGACCAAATACTTGCTGAGGCTGCTGCCGGAGTCTAGGAAGAACATGTTGGTGTTGTTGCTGAGGTGCCAGCACTTCTAGTGTTGATAGTAGACTGTGTGTTTGCTGCACACTCACGCGCCTATCATGTTGACACTCCAGATACGACATGGAGCCGAATCCACGTCAAGGGGAGGGGGCCTACAATTGGCTCATTAGTAGGGTCATACGATTTGATGGTTAATGAGAGATGTCCAAACACAGCATTCTAGTTCATTCCAACGATACCACCAGCTCTAGGGAACTAGTGCTCATACTGGCAGATCCGATGAACCATTTTTCTTTATCTTTATCTTTAGTTTCCCCCCTAGTTCTACGAATTAAATGCTTCTTTGGTCAAGACGCAGTTATGCTTATTTGTGTAAGACTAAGCTTTGCTTATTTGTGTAAGATTAAGTTAGGCCTAACTGTGTAATATTCAGTGAAAGCCTAGCTTTTCTTTCCACGCCCATAACAGCAGAATTGCAGCATAGAACACTCAAAGGTAATGTGCATACTAGGCATTTTTCTCAGGATAACAACCACTTCAAGGAAATTGCAGTTTCAAGATTACTAACCAGGAAAGTAAGGTGACATGATCATATAAAATCTATAGCTCATACAAATAGCTAGAAACACTGTCGATAGTGTTATTGTTATGAATGATACATGGTGTACGCATTTGAACGCATCACTAGAATGTGCCACCTATTGATGATTGATGACATGGATCTAGCTTCTCTGCGCGTATTTGCATTGAATCGCTCATGGATTTGTTCCCATATTTTTGGCAATGGCTGATGAACTCCACTCTCTTGGTAACATGCTTCATCAGCAAGCCCTTGTTGATGCAATGCAAAGTATAGAACATGGTCTTCATCGTCATTCCATTTAGGTTCTCTATGTTTCATCATCACGGAGCTACTAATTTCAAATGAAAATCTAGTAAACAACATATGTGTACATTGTTAGAGTATGGTACGGACACGGTACATACATGTTCTTCTACAATCACAAGAAGAAAACTGGATGCAATTTCACCTTGTTGGCGTTGTGCCGAACTGAGTGGATGTGGCTTTGGGGTTCGGAGAGGAATACACCGTGGCTAGTGCGTGTGCGACCACGGCAACGGTGAGCTCGGATTCTGGAGGAGGACAACAGGACCGAGCATGGTCGGCATGGTGACAGATCTCACCTGTGAATGAATTCTCGTCCCCTCGGCGTGCCATGGGTGAGGCCATGGTGAGGGCGAGCTCCGATTTGGTATGGGGAGGAGAGCGGGGCCGAGAAGGTTCGTCCATGTCCCAGCGATGTGCCATGGCCGCGACCACAGATTGCCCCTCCAGGGAAGAATAAGACGCGTAATGGATGTAGGTGCCAATGCTACAAGCCTACATGGCAGCCACGATGACATCGACATAACAGTGAAAACTGACAGGGGGGCCCAACTTGACGGGCATTAGCATGATATTTTGTATTCAAACGTAAGTTGAATTCATGCCGAAAATGACCCCCTGAGTATTTGGCACACCAACTATGGGAAACGCGGCTGATTACAAGCAACTTGGGTACCGCTTTGCCTTGACGCCTCAACTTTCGGGCCACAAAATTATATTCTCCGGCTACGATACAGAGTCGGTTACAGAGTACATCTTAGACTACAAGTAACTACATAGGCCTAAGTCGATAAGTCTTCTGGGCCTTACCGTAGCCGGATGGGCTTCCATCTTCTCTCTCTGACTGTGTCGCCCGTGAAGCAAAGCTCTAACCTGAAGTGGGCCACCCTGGTCAGGGAGTCACAGTGGGTATACCCAGAAAGTATATCCCCAAAAAATACCATTACACAATAGTTCATGATGGAACCCAAAAGAACATATATGTAAAACAATGACTCAGCGAGTCAAGAATACATATATACATTACAACGATCCAAATCACCTTGAAAACGATACACCATCCAAGTACGGATAAGATGCAAATTGGACTAGGAGTGTCCTGAAGAATAACCAATGGCGTCCATAACCCTGCCCAGGCCAAACCAGAAGGGTACTGACAAAGGGCAAAGGAAAAAGGGAGCGGTCAGTACTGACGCCAGTACATGACGAGTCTTAGAATTCGGCGCATCTCACCTACATAGGTATGGTGGGCTTAGCGGCAGCAAAGCATGCACTACAACAACCTATAGATACTCGATACAACTATCGGCTATTAGAGAGAAATAAGAGAGACATATTCAGAACCAACCTAATACGAACACTAAGCATACCCATCCTGGAGTTTCCCCCTTGAGGCCAAACGAGGAAGTCCTTCCGAGGAACTCACATAGTTGGTAGTTTTATTTAAGCATTCCATTGATGTTGCAACACTTACTACGTAGATATATACATTCCAATATCAACAGCTGTTGGCACTTTTATTTATCAATTCCGGTGTAGTGGAGCTGATTACTAGTCACACCAAAGACAAATTTATAACACTACTTTAGTTTGAGTTGTCTATGGCCGAGACATTGTGCTCCAGGTAGTCTATAACCGTGAACACAACTTTTCAAAAATATTTACCCTGCAGGGGTGCACAAATATCAACACACGCATGATCAACCTCAGGAAAACCAAATAAAAAGCAACAAGGCATCACGAAAAAGCATTTACAAGATTAAAAAATGATTTTGGGGGGCCACCCCACTAAGCTACCCACAACAAAGTCAGCCGGCTCTGAGATGGACCCAGGGTTTGTGACGATAGTTGTAAACGACTAGGAACTCGAAAGTGTGATTGGGCTTGGCGATATCGCGGAAACATGGCACAATTCCTAAACAGTACTGTAGGAAACCTCTCCTCGAGCAATAGTAGTAAATAAAGCAGTAAAGCATGGCATAAGTACATGATAGTAGTAAATCCCCAAACTAATTAGTGGCCTCAAGAAATAAGATGTGAATCAAGCTCAGGCGAAGGGGGGTCCTCAAAAGTCTCCCACATGTGGATAGTGCAATAGTCAAGAAACAGGTGTCAAGTACTCGGGTCTTAGGTGGACACAAGTGGACGGGATAAAAACCAGATCTCAACTATTGCACACCGGTGCCTCTTTATTAGTTATAACTATTCCCAACTTTTTAATAATCAAGTTGCAAGTAGAACCATGATTATCTCCACCATTAAGCATGTGTCAACCTTCCAACAACTATGGAACTCGACGACTCGAAGCAACACCTGAGCAAGAAACTACGACTCGCAAGGCCAACTATCTACCAAAACATCGGGCAATAGGATGTGACCAAGACAATATAGGTTGGAAGGGCATAATGGTATAGAAAACTAAAGTATCATAACACGAATAGAAATAGAGAGGAGTAAAGCCATAAAGAAAAAAAAGGTAGAAGGGGGGATGCTCGGCTGGAACCATTGCCGAAGGTACATATCCGAAGAACTTATCAAAACTCACAACATCTTATCGCTTATCCGAGAAGAAGCAAAGCACTAAAAAGGAACAAGTGATGCAACAATTACCACTAATGCGGAAGAACCGGCATGATCATGATATGATACATGATATGGCAAGTTAATGATGCAACATATTCAAAAGATGTCATTTGCATAGCACATTGATGATACAACATTAGTGAGGCATTATTAACAAGAAATAATTATTTTCCAATTTTATTCATCATGTTTTGCTTGCATAAGAAGTTCTGATTTTACAATTTATCCATGATGCATGATGCAATTTTAAGTATGGAATGCATAGTTGGAAAGGACTCATCGCACTGATCAATTTAGACATATTATTCGTTGAATTCTGAGTTTGGGATTAAAAGATATGAATTAATTGTATTTTTATTTCCAAATGGCAAAATTGTTAATAGTTAGACTATTTAGGATAATTTTTTAATTTCAAAAAATGGATGGGAAATATTTTTTGAATTTAAAACACTTTTCTTTTTAATAGTATTTCCAAATTATATACAGATTTGAAATTAGGTTTTGAATGTGAATTGGAATATGAATTTGAATGCGATGAATTCTATACTCTTCCCGTACTGTATTTCCAATCATTCTTGTCTTATCTGTTTGTCATCAGCATTCATCGCATGCATTCCTAAAATATGGTTGCTAATGGTAAACGGGGAGAGTATCGACCTGTAATCATGCATCTATGCATATTTTTTAATCTGTCGTGTACTTTTAGTGTTTACAATGCATGTCATTCTGTGAAAAAAAATCTACACCTGTTCGAACTCTAACAAAGTAATAAAATTATTGACTTGCCAGGAAATTAAATACTTGGCTTACTAGTAAACGTACATAAGCAATATAAAACCAACGGCTTCGTAGTCAGTATACATTCTTGGATTACTTGAAAAAATCTTTTATTTTTTTGTTACAAAAGATATATAGTACGTGCTACTTAAAAAATAATCTAAAGGGATATAAGTGCTCCGTTTATTCAAGTACGTCCAATATCATTCTCCACATCTATCCACAACCGTGCACAATCAACAAAACTATGCTTAACACACGGTTACTGATGGACAACGGCTGGATACCGTGAAATACGTATGTGTTTTGCACGGCTACCCATGATAGATGCAAGCCATGCATCGTCGGGCCATACACCGTGAAACATGGATGTGTTTGGTGGCCTTTATGGACGCATGCATGTACTCTCGAAGAAAACGCTATCTAACGCCGTCTGCTCTTTTTATCTAATCTAATGGTAGACAATCCATGCGCTGCAGCCATTATGGGCAGCCCACTGTTTCCCTTATATGGAATGGCTGACTTGGTTAGGGGTTGGAACGGAAAAGAGAAGCCAGGGTAGTTCTCGAAAAACAACAAGAGCTGATCGGACTGAATTTTTGTAGCGCGAAAACAACTAGCTGCATCAAACTTCACCGGATCATTGCCACCACATTATTGCTCTGTTTTGCTTCGTGTTTGTTTCTATATGTAGAAGGAACATTGGCAAATATAGAGTCACAAAGAGTCTCACCGTAGAACAAACGGAGCTGGACGTGATCGACTCGAGAACAGAGGAGGAACTCACGGAAGAACGGTTGAAAATCTGAACTGACAGACAGCGTGCGAGACAGAGATTTTGGTCGATCTTTCAAGGATGATTACATGTGTTTTAGAGGTCCGTTTAGTAAGGCATTTGATTCTTCGGATAGAGGGTACATAGGGAAGAGATAGTCGGGAAGAACCTATTGAATTGATGCACTAGCCATCTAGACCAAAAGTGCGAACTGATGGAAAGAGCTAGGCGTGTATTATATTCTTAACACTCCCCCTCACGTCTAGGCTATTTTAGTCCTTAGCGTGGGTTCGGTGCAGGCCGCAGAATCTTTTTTAATACTGCGTGAGCAGGGTCTTAAACTTGAGACCTCTTGGCTCTGATACCATCTGAACCAAAAGTCCGAACTGATGGAAAGGGCTAGGCATGAAAAATATAGAATCCCTAATATTTCCGTGTATTGATTTGACCCTCGCGGGGGGTATATATAGAGTTACAAGGAGTAGGTAGACTTGGAGTACAAGATGATCTTAGAGTCATAGTCTATCTCATATACGTATATGTATTTGTATTCTAACATCTCCCTCAGTTGGAGCGGGAGTGAAGCGGACGTTTGCGACTGGATTTGAAGTCTTGCGTTTCCATCGTATTCACCTCATTGTCATCATCACCTGCGTGAACATGATCATGGCTGGCACCTAGGGACGGTGACTGCGTCCCCTTCTGGTGCCTCTCTTCCCTCCCGCAGTCACAGCAGGAGTGGCGTGGACGCAAGTGACGACGCGGACGCTGTTGACTGGAGTTCTTGAGTTGCTGTAGATGTTATTATCGATGTCGAGGTAGTCGATCGTGATGTAGCCATGATCGAGGTGGGTGTGGTCGATGTCGTAGTCGTCGTATGTTGTGTGGCCGCCATTGTCCGTGGCGCAAAAAAAATACGCGTTTTTTTATTGTTGTTGTTGATGGAGCTGTGGGTATGGACGTTTTGCACCTTGTAAAGGTACCATCGATGCGTCTCTTGGACGTGGTCATAAGTGAGACCATCGGTTATGCCAGGACCGGAGGAACCCACCAAGCACACATGGTTTTGCCAGAACCGTATGCGCGGTCGTAGGGGCATCACAATTATAATGCCATTTTGTTGATGCAGTCGTCCGTATCGTGGACGCGGTCGATGCCGTCGTTGGGGTTGTGGACACGACCATGCCGTCGTCGTGCCTTGCAGTACGTGTACTGTCAGAGGGCGTCGTAGTTGTATGTCCATCGTATGGATGATGTAGCAGCGACGACGGTGTGTGTTGACGAAAATATTGATGAAGACCATGTTGATGTAGACCTTGGCGATGATATTGTTGGCGATATCGCAGTAGGCATGACGTAGGGCGTCGCTTGAAGGCGTCCCTTGTAGCGACGATGGTGTCGATGCCGTCTTGCACATGAGAAGTCGTTGAAGTCGTGTCCCACGCCGGCCTAACGTGTGGATGATGTTGATGTTGCTTCTCTGTAGATGTGCTTGACGAAGATCTTGATGTAATCGTACAGCTTGATGTCGATGTCGGGTCGATGTAGTATAGGTCGGTGGAATGTAGATACGGATCGAGAAGGCGGCAGCGAGTCACGGTTGCCGACCATGTCGTTGAATTCCGCGCGGCGAAGTCGTCGGTGTCACATGCTTGTATTAGATTGTGGATGATTACCTTAATGCAAATTGGGATCATGCATGTGGTTCCGTTGTCTTGTAGTGCATGTAGCACTGTAGATTGTGTTGGCGTAGATGCTTGGTCTCGATGGATCTGCTGCAGGCGCGTGGTGAAGGTCACTCGAAGCCGGCTCTTGGCCTTTGTATCGTTCCTGGACGGCGATGAAAAACCGCCTCTGGCCGTGCAATTCCCGCGACCTTGACCGCACGTGAAGCTTGGCCTTGCGTGGAGTAGAGAGCGGATGCGCTGGAGACGCTGTGATGTCGTCCCTCGAGATTGGATCGCCGCGTATCGGCGATGTCAGGCTTCCGCTCGGTGCAGACGCGTATATCCGACCGCTTGCAGTTGATCGCTGATCTTATTTTCGCCGGAGCTTGGAGGTCGTAGATTTATGGATTTCTTTGTCTAACTAGATCTAGTGAAAAACTAAGAAAATTGGAATTTCGAAAATTTGGATCTAATCTATAGAATTGAAGAATTTCGAAATTAAATCTAAACTAGACTAAAAATCGATCTGATTTTTGATCGAAACCGGGTGCCGCGCCTCGAAGAGTAATCTCCCCGGAGGCGGCGCGTTACGGAAGTGGTGAAAGAACCTAGGATCGGCGCCGTGAGGCTAACCGCTCTGATAACATGTGGAAAATATAAAATCTCTAATATTTTCGTGTATTAATTTAACCCTCGTAGAGGGTATATATACAGTTACAAAGGGTAGATAGACTTAGAGTATAAGATGATCTTAGAGTCATAGTCTATCTCATATACGTATATGTATTTATATTCTAACAGAACCGAAGAACACCGCTGGAGACGAGCTTTGGAGGATTCTATCTTAATGGAACAGAGGACGAAAAACGGTGAGCATGGACTTAATGGAAATCACTGCAGCGACAGTGTTGTCGCTCCAACTTCGCCGGAGGATTCCGAGTGACTCCGTGCGTCGTTTTGAGAGCGGCTTGAAGCTCTGGAAAGAGAGATGTATCAAGTTTACGATCGAGTAAATATCTGTGCCGGACATGAGCTGGAGAGGACGGGAGGTTGCAGGGAGGAGAAATCCTCAGTTGCGCACGGCAGAGGGCAGCAGCAAAACGATCAGCAGCACATGGACGTGCACGTAGATACACAAGCACACAAGTACACAGCTGAATCAAAAGACTCATGCAAAACAAGCCAGCTGAATTCAAACTCGTGCGTGCTCTACTTGACGCCGGTGTTGGACTGATCTGGGACTGTTTTGGAGATGTCTAACGAAACTGACAAGAACATCTGCTAGCTTTGAAGCTCGTCGATAGACAGCGTCAGACGTGATGATGGCCACAACTGGTGCACGGGAGTAGGCCTAGGTGGTGCAGACTCGACGCGGAGAAGCTGGAGGCTCTGAGAGGAATCATGTGCAGGCATGGTTACAGAAGCGCGAGGTGGGTCGTCCATGGCGGCTGCGCTCTCGGGCGATGACGGAGTCGAGGCATATAGGAAGGAGAAGAAGATAGGATGGGTTGGAGATAGGCGACTGTTCACCTAGGGCCTGGTAGCGCGAGGAGGCAGCTCGTGGATGGTTGACGGTGCCGGGAGAGGAAGACGACGCACGAACCCAACCATTCTACCGGCCGGCGCCAGTACGTGCCGGCGTCGCATCCACCGTTTCCCGTATTTTAAGATTCGTGTCCCGTTTAGTCGGGTAACCTACCGTTTATTGCATCCGTTGCCTAGATCCACCTGTCATCAAAATATCTGATTCCGAGGCCCTCCTCCCTCAACCTTCCACTCGCCGACAGATCTGGTGTGCTCGTCGCCAGCCAGAGATCAACCTGCAGCGAACAGGTACCGCTTGACCGAGTGGCCGCTGTCCCCTCTAGGCTGCCACCGTCCCGTCTCCAGGTCGCTGCAGTCGATTTGTTCTACAACGCGTCCTTCAACCTTTGAATCCATCACAGCAGGCGTCCCACCCGGGTCACTAGAAGCAGCTCTTCGTCATGTACCTCAGTGAGCACGTGCATGCCTCACAGCTGTACGACCTCGTTGTGGGGCCCTCGGATTAATCTTCCGAGAATCCCTGTTATGCATACAACACGATCCCATGATCAGTTCATCGTGGCACATAACCGACAAGTATCAAAGTAAACATCCATACTTAAGCGAATACATGTCATACCTTATTTGCTATTATGGCTACATCGATCAACATCAGCGGAACATCATCAAGCGTAGAGCCCGAGCCATGCCTTAACCTACAGGCAACTGACTGGGAGAACATCCTAGCTTGCATAGTCGTCAACAACACCTTCTTCTCGAGAATCTGACCAAGTTAATAGTCAGGGAAATGCAGTGAGTATTTTGAATGTACTCGCAAACCATCTTAAGACAGTAATAATAACAAGAGGATATGCAATATGGCTATGGAAGTAGGAGGGCTCCAGAGAGGTTCTTTTAACAAATAGTTTCTCTTTTAGATATAGCATCTACATATCTTTGTTGAAAACTCTTGTAAAACATTCTGGAAACCTTTTTGAAAAGTTTTAGAAAACACTAGGACTGGATCACCCTATTTCATATCATGGTCCTCAACCGACTGATCCTTCCATCTTTTGTGATCCTTCAGATCACCTCACCTTTCCTAGTGTCCTTCGGACCACCAGTGCTTGAAAACACTTTCTTTTCCGAAAATCCTTTTTGAAAATTAAATCAGCACCACTCTATAGTAGTTTGTCCAACCCGTCCATAATCACAAACATGGCTATTCGAATAGATTTACGCTCTAAGAGGTTGTACACTTTACCCACACCATCCGGGTACCCTGCCTTGATCTACACCGATCGTGGGTCGAGTAACCGGTCAAGACCTTCGGAATGCCCACTCCAGTATAAGTGCCTACCCTATGAGATTTGTTCCCCTCAACACCGGGACATCGGGTACCGAGGACCAGCCGGAGCGCCTTACTACGGTTTCAACAAGAGGCTCATCGTAACACATGGAGGCCCGTAGACCCTTTGTTCCTTCTCCTGGGTGTGAGGTACATTACAGGGACCCAGAGAAAGCCCACCCTCCAGGGATTTTGAATACCCCTGTAGTAGTTGTGATACAACTCATACCAGAGCAGAAAAACTTCTAGCATAGCCCTGTCCCATACCAGAGTAATGTGGTTGCACGGGTTAAGTTGTTATAACTAAAGTTGCAAAGAAATGGGTGCGTTTTTGTAAACATTTTCCTCCTTTTTCCTTCAGGATTTTGTAAAACAAAACATTTTTCCTTTCTCAAACTTCTCTTGGTAGGCCAGACCTCACCAAGGTTTTGTCATAAGACATTTTGTAAAACTTATCCGGGGTCTTCCCATCCTCCAGTTTTGATTTGGCTAAAACAGAGTCTCCAAAGGGGTATGGTGTTGCACACCATCTACCATACTAGGGTCGAATAGGTGTATTCAAGGAGGGTGTTCTTAATAGTACCGAAGTGTCATGGTTTGGAGGATCCAAGCCACTACCATGTATAGATCATCATAATATAAAACAATGCAGTTTTCATAAAACAGAAGATAAAACATGCATAAGTAAAATAGTAGGACAAGTCTTATGAGCAAGAAGGTGGCTTTCCTATGATTAGCAATCTGGCAATATATGTCCCTGGACTTCTCCTTAGAAAACCATAAGAATAACCATAATAACCATCTTCTTCTGATCTCCGAGATAATCACAATTATCGTCGTCGGGGAGCACACATGTCAACAAGCAAGAGCACAATCAACACAAAGCATACAAGCACCAATACAATGCAACGAACAAACATACTACAGCAAATTCACTTCAGTAGGTTTTTAGGGATTGAGTTTGTTGCAGAAGGAAATACTATAATTGCCTTTGTGGGATTTCCTTTATGATTTAAATTGTCAAATACTACGTAATGAAGGGGTTTTTACTAAGGCTTGGGTTTGTATGATATCAATATGCAAAAATGATATCAACAGATAGGTATTGAAATAACAAGGCCAATAAAAGTGGTTTCATGATTTTATTAATTTTCCTTGATTAGTTGTGATTATTTTAGTGGAATTAACCCTAGTTTAGGTGAATAAATCAAAAGAAAAGATCTGTAGCTCAAATAAATTTGTGCTCATAGTATGTTGTATATATTTGAGTTTATGATTTTTGAGAGTTGGAAGCACCTCAAAATAATTAACAGAATACCCTTGGGAAAATCAAAAAGTCAGTTCAATAGTAAAATTGTCTTTTTATCCAGATTTATGTTATATGTCCAAACAATATGAAACAAAGTACCAGGGATAGGTATTTCCAATACCTTCCAATAGAAATTGGAATCACTATTTTTGGAGTCACTATGCTTCTGTGATGATTTATCTAGTGACAATACCACATACAGAAGTATTTTAATTCATTAAAATTCAACAGAGCTTTAATAAATAATGAGCTCCTAGGTTTTATAGGTATTGATATACCTCATCAATGGGAGTTGGAATTATGCCCATACATTCCACGGTTTGGTCTAGTGAAATTTCTAAAGCAAATATGCATTGTTTTTGTTGTTTTTGTTAAGGCAAACCAGAGCTCCACTTGGCATGAGCCTAATGGAACTAGATAGGTATGTCCTAAATATTCCATAGGAAATTGGATTTGTTCCATTTGGAGATGTGAATCGCCCTGAGGGATTTATTGATGGCAAAAGACACTTTTTAGATGATTAATTGTCAGTAAATAATACAATTTATTTTTGGCAAGGGACTAGTTCTACATGTTGGAGAAAACATAATAGTATGTGTAGAAAATAGGATCTGGGCATTTATATTTATTTTCCATTTTGTTTTGCAATTAAACAAAACACTTATCTAACAGATCTGTAATTAAATAGAAAATAAAATGGAAAAAGGAGAAGTGGCTGGTGGATCTGAACCTTGTTGGGCCGCAAAGAGGAATTCGGC
Organism: Avena insularis; assembly: GCA_023614405.1. Taxonomy (NCBI): domain Eukaryota; kingdom Viridiplantae; phylum Streptophyta; class Magnoliopsida; order Poales; family Poaceae; genus Avena; species Avena insularis. The sequence goes on along the minus strand of CM042694.1, from coordinate 314,767,468 downwards.
CCGCCCAGCAATGCGAGGCACGGGAGAGAGCGGTTTGAACCGCTGGAGAGTGGGGCCTGCGGTCAAAGAGAGTGCGGGGTGAAGGGGTATGGAGCCCTATGGAGTGCGATTCAACAGCTGGGGGCCGTCGTCTTCCACGCGACGGGTGTGACCACGTGGAAACCATAGGCGGCTGAATCTTACCAGAGGGCTCGCCGTTGTTAGAGAACGGGTGGAGCAGATGCAGCGTGCGATGCCGATCGCCACGATGGGCGACACCGCCGCCGCGGTTACCAGAGGCCTGCTCGTGCGATGGCGCACAGAGATGTCATCGGGACCTTGCCGGTGACTGCACATGCTTGCATGCATGTCGGCGGCAAGTCGACAGGGAGGATCGGGAAGGCGGGTGAGGGCATGGGGTGCCATTGTCGAGGCTAAAATGGCTTTGGAACCTCTAGTTCACGGGAGAGGCTCTCCTTCGGGCATGCAAGATGGGGGTTGCCTCTAGTGTTCCTAGGACCAAAGGGGAGCGGGTGAATGAGTGTGTTATAGTGAGGAGAGAATTTTGAGTCCAATTCGGAGGAGAGATGAGGTTGGGATCTAGAAGAACTTGCCTTACTTGAGAAGAACCGAGAAGAGAAATCCTATGCTTCCATGGCAATGGAGAGCCAGTGGAATAGATCTGGCTCTAGGGTAGGGTGGGTGGAGGTGTACTGGTGGAATAGATGAGGGAATAGAGGCAGGGAAATACTTTGGCCATATTTATTTTGAGAGGGAGTGTTCTATGGTGGACATGGTCCTTTTTGGACATAGTCAAAGGAAGGAGCAAGGGATAGGGCAAGTTGGGCGGTGCTAAGGAGGCTGTGGGGTCTTGGTCACGACCAGAGAGAGATAGGGGAGGACCTGCAGCTACTGTGCACAATTTGGGAAACAATTCATTCATATGTGGTGGCCTCTCTCTCTCTCTCACTTCTTCAATGAGCTACAAGACAAGGGTGTGAGGAGTGCTATAGTGCTACTACAGGGCATCTCGACCAGGAGAGAGGGATGATGGTTGTTGTGTTGATCCTACATGTGCTTTGGTGGTGGTTTGATGAAGTAATGGCTCATGGTTTTGTTTAGACTCCAAAATGATCTAGATGATGCTCATGTGGAAGTTTATAGTTTTTTATCTTGAAAAGATGGTTGAAAGCTACTGGTAGATAGATATGGTCAAGGTGCATCACCAAGAATTTTGTGGGATTTATTGGATCATTTTAGATCATGCTTATATCATTTATTCAAATAATGTTGAATCTGTTTATTGGATTTGTTTGAAAAAGTTGAATTGGCCAAGGTTAGTTTTTGTATTGAGATGGGCCCAAATATGAGTTTCACAATTTGGAGAATATTCCCTAGATTTATTAAAGAGTAAAACTATTTAAAACATTTGTTATTCCATTTCAACCCTTTAGGAAAATAGGCAAAAGAAATAATATAGCTCTTCAAAAATATTTATTTTTGAAGTGGGAGGATAGGTATGATGTATATATTTCAAAAGTGCCAAAAGTTGGGATCGTGATTTGGAGGAAAACCAACTTTCTTTTGTAGAGGGACTTTTTAGATTTTTCTTGAATAAAGGAATTAAATGATTTTTGGGTCAAAGGAATTATGGATAATATTTGATAAATCTTTATATCCAAGGGAGATGTTGTCTAAAAGGTGTAACTAGCATTTGTAACCTTGGATGTTGAGAATCCAACTTGATTTTGGTAGGAAACAAGGAATAAAGGATCTAGGGTGATGTTATTTTCATACCATCAAAACCTTGTTGGATCTTGGAGCTCAGAGCTCCCCTTGGTGCATGGGATAGATGGATGGATATAACAAGCTAAGTATATCACCATGGTACAATATGTTGAGATTGATCATGCTCGAGTGCTCCAAGAATTTATGTCAAAATTTGAATAAAATAAGGGTGCCAAAGCATATTAGCGATTGTAACACCCTCAGAATCGGCTCTACGCAAGTTTCGGCGATTCCCGCCAAACCCGCATAGAAACGATTCAAAGGTGCCCACCAGGCACTTTCGTGCGGGTGGTAAACGAAGTAATACCATTACACAATAGTCCACGATGGAACCCACAGAACAGATATATACAACAACGACTCAAAGAGTCCAGAATACAGATATACAATACAAAGATCCAAATCACCTTTAAAACGATAGAGCGTCCGAGTACGGACAAGATGCAAATTGAGCTAAGAGCCCTGAAGAATAACCAATGGCGTCCATAACCCTGCCCAGGCCAAGCCGGAAGGGTAACCCTGCTAACGACGGCGATCTCAAACCTGCTAGAACAAAAGGGGTGCCGACAAAGGGCAAAGGAAAAAGAGGAGCGTCGATCGAGGCCAAGACAGCATGAGACTAGAATTCGGCGGTCCTCGCCTACATAGGTATGGTGGACTGAAGCGGCGGCACAGCATGCACTAACAACCTATAGAGACTCGATATAACTGGCGGCTATCAGAGAGGGATAAGAAAGACCTATCCGGAACCAACCTGATTCTACCACCAAACCTACCCATCCTGGTATTTTCCCCTCGAGACCAAACGAGGAAGTCAACCGAGGAACTCACACAGTTGGCAGTTTTATTTATTCCGTTATAGTGACGGCAATTACTAGTCAGATATAGATTGTCATCCTGATATAATAAGCAGTGGGCACTTTTAGTTAACCATTCCATTGTAGTTGCAACACTTACTAGTCAGATTCAATTAGCATGAGATATCCCAAACCCAGCAGTTGTTGGTACTTGTATTTAGCCATTCCGTGGTAGTGAAGCTGATTACTAGTCATATCGGATACAAGTCAATTTATAACAGTAAACTTTAGTTATAGTTGTCTATGATCGAGAACTGTGCTCCAAGTCGTCCATAACCGCGGACACGGCTTTTCGAAAAGATTTAACCTCGAGGTGCACCAAAAGTATCCACACGCACTTGACCCTTTTGCCGATCGGTTAACATACACCCATCGGTATGTCGGCGGGGCCTAAGTCATGACGCTTCCAGACCCAAAGCAAGTACATGGGGGCCACCCACTAAGCTACCCAAGAAGTCGGCCGGTCTCCGAGACGGACTCAGGGTTTGCGCCAGTGGCTGTAAACGACTGGGAACCCGAAAATGTGACTGGGCTTGTCGATACCGCGAAAACACTCCGCTTCCCTAAACAGTACAGGTGCAGTACCTCGCACAATTTAAATAAAGCAGTAAAGCATGGCATAAGTACAGGATAGTAAATAAAACCTCAAACTAGTTTGTGGCCCCCGGTACAGTACTTTGAAATCAGGTACTAATCGATGGGGGTGCCCACACACCCTACCTGTGGTTAGCGCGCTCGATCTCGGAATAGGTGTCAAGAACTCGGGGTCCTGCGGGACACCAGTGAGCGGTTAAAATCCAAATACTGTCTATTACCCACCGGTGCCTCTGCATTTACCTACTTTCAATTTTAGTTATTAAACAGTAATTAAAGCCACGATCATCCCCAACATTAAACATGCGGCAAAACTCCAACAACTGTGGTACTTGACGACACGCAACAGCACTTGAGCAAGCAACTACGACACGCAAGTCCAACTATCTACCAAACAACAGGTAATAGGATGTGTCCAAGGCAATATAAGGCTGCAAAGGATATCACGAGTACGAAAACTAGAGCATCGCAACACAGATAGCAATAGATCATCAGGGGGAATAAAGACTATAAAAGTAAGATAGGTAGAAAGGGGGAGAATGCTCGCCTGAAAACACTGCCGAAGGTTCATCCGAAGATCGGGTCGACACTCGCATCAACTCAACAGCCTTATCCACGAAGAACCAAAACACTAAAGGAAACACCGGATGCACTATTTAATACAACGGCAGAAGATCGGGCATGATGCATGTATGATGCATCAAAAGGCAAAGATGCGATGCAATTAGACCAGATTAAGCGGAACCGGGGTCCCAACATTTATTTAGATGGTTCAAGTTGTTTAGATACCCGCAATTTAAATGTTGTCTTAACGTGGCAAAACATAGTATCGGTTCGCTACACAAATTTAAATGGGACCAATATAAGACTAGATTCGCCCGCATATGGATCCCATATTTAATTATAAGGTGAATCGGCATAAGGCCCCCAAACCACAGACAAGTATGCATGCATGAACAATTTAATATGCATCCGTTGATAATGTCATATTATAAAAAATAATGGGGTCTCGGATAGGGAATCACATTAGGGTTCGGCGAACTTGGGCTCCGAGGGTTGGGTCGGTCTCAGGGTCCGGATCTGGGGTTCGGTCTCGGCGGGATCGTTCTCGGATAACAGAGTAGATCTTGGCGTTCCATGAAGAAGGACTTGGTTCGGCGTCGGGGCGCATCGGATTCGTCCTGGTCGGTGTCGATCTTGTCGTTGCGAAGATCTTGTCGGGTCCGCGCCATCGAGTCGGTCTTGGCATTCGGGGTGAAGAACTTGGCGTCCTCGAGGAAGTACTTGGCGTATCCGTGTCGACGACCTGGGCGTCCGGGTTCTCGGGCATCAGATCCGGGAAGAAGTACTTGTCGCATCTGTGGCCTTCGGGTCGAAGAATTCGGCATGCCCGGGTTCGGTCTTCGGGTCCGGGTAGAAGAACTTGTCGTTCCGACAGGTTCAGGTTCCGTCTTTGGACTCCGGGATCGGGGCCTTTGGTCCGTGAGGTAGATCTTGGTGTCACTTGTCGATCTTGTTCACCAAGACGGTTTGATGACCTTGTCGGGTGTCGGAGTCGGTGTCGATCATGGTGAGTCCTTGGTTCAATCCTCGCAGGTTGCAACTTGTCGCTCATGACAAAGTCCTTCACATACAACATAAGCTCCACGATTGCACTAACCAGACAACATCACCAAACGTTGTTCCATTACATCAACACAAACATCGTATACCGCATGGCATCACACGTCCAGCAAGGGGAGAGGGCGACACGCCAGCGATTCTGGCAGGCCGACGGCTCGGCTGGAGGACGCGGGGAAGGCGGCCGGGAGAACGCGAGGAGGCAGAGGTCGGCGCCGCCATCGGGCTTGGGCTCCCGTGGCCGCAGACAGAGCTTCGAGGGAGGCGTCGAAAGCGGTGGCGAGCGCGACTCAGCGGCAGACGGAGGACGGGTGGACGCGGGGCAGTGAGAGAGCGAGCCAGGGGGTCCAGGCGACGCCGGGGCGGAAGGCGCAGAGGGTCGCCGGTCGCAGGCGGCGGATGGGGCTTCCGGCGGCGGGGTCGGCGTGGCCGGGGACGGCGGCTAGAGATGGGCGCGCCAGAGACGCGGGCGAGAGCAGGATCGCGATGGGGGCGCAGGCGGCGACCTGGCGGGGAGGAGGCGGGTCGGCGCTGGGATCTCGGCGGAGGGACCCGAGGCGGGGTCGGCCTGGGGTAGAGGCATGATGGTGGGGTGGGGGGAGGGAGGAGGAGGGGAGGGGAGGGCAGCGATCTGGGCGGTGGGGAGAGAGGGATTGGGGAGGGGAGAGGTGGGCGACGCGGAGGGGGAAGAGAGGGAGGAGGGGTCGGTCTCGGGGGAGGGAATCCCGGGGTGGGGCCCAGCGGCAGGAGGTGAGGCAGGGGTGGGCGGCTGTGCGTTAGGGTGTGCATGTGAGTGCGTGTGAGGAGCAGCCAGTGGTGGGCCAGTGAGGAGGTGTGGCGGTTTGGTTGGTGTGTGTGGTGAGGGGTGGGTGGATGAGGTGGTGACGCCATTGGTGGGGATTTGGGGTAGGCTGATGTGGCGAAATGGTTGGTCGGGTGATGTGGAGGGGCTGGGTAGAAGACTAGGGTAGGGTTTTTGGTAGAAAAGATTTGGATTAGGTTTAGTTTAGGTGGTCCGGATTGTAGGTAGTCTGGTCCGATCGGGCCTCTGGCCTGACCGGTCGGACTGCCTCTCCGGACAAAACATTTCATTGTTTTATTTATTTTAAAAAAAGACTATTTTGCAATTATTTTATAGGTAAATAAAATATCCGATACGAACAGGGTTTTGCATTTGAAATAAAGAGGGATATTTGTAGAAAGCAAAACTAGGCTTTTAGCAAAATACTTTTAGGCAAACAGATGCATGCTGAGGTCATGATGATGCACATAAAAAAAACAACAGCGATTTTCTAGTAGTGGTTTTGCGGGGCGCCACAATTCGACACCACTAACAATGGATCTCGCCCTCGAGATCCGCCTCATGGTACCGGGAAGAAGGGCGGCGATCTGAATCTTCTCGCAACGTGTAGACCCTCGCGACACCACTAACAAGAGGTCGTTGTCCGTGATCGTCGAGAGAACACTCCGGGAAACAAAGGCGAAGGTAGAGGTATCAACAAATAAAGCCACCTCTAGCTTCGATAGAAAGAGAGAACCGATGCATTCTCATCCACTTCAATGTACACAAGCGAATAGAGTGAGTAGTCGGCATGGGGGCCAATCCATCACGCACCCAAACTATTACTCTGCACAATCGGAGAAAAGCGTGCAGCCATTCTCGAATCGATCAAGATCTATCTCGACAATCGAGGTTCGTAAAGAGGAGTGATGCGGACTCAGCCGGATCTGGCGTAGATGATGTCGTCGCGTCGGAAAACACCGGAAGGCACGAGAAGGAACAAAGAGAAGTCCACCAGACGAAGGATTCCTCGGATAGCATGAAGACCAGATGTAGCAACACCGTTACCAAGGGAGGAAGCAAAACCCTGAGGGTACGATGGAACCCAACCACGAGAAATCCTGGACTCGAAGAGAGAGAAGAGAGAGGATTCAAAACACGCAGAGGTGAGAGGAGAGCAGCAGAGGGGTAAGGAGTAAAATCAGACCTAATCAGAACTATCCAACCGATTTTGCAAAAATAGTTTTGACACTCTACTTCGGCCGTTATCTAGGTTATCCTACAGTGCTGGACTTGTGGGTATCGCAACCTGGGCTCGATACCACTCAGAACACCCTCGAATCGGCTCTATGCAAGTTTCGCCATTCCCTAAACCCGCATAGAAACGATTCAAAGGTGCCCACCAGCACTTTCGCAAGGGTGGTAAACGGTAATACCATTACACAATAGTCCACGATGGAACCTAAGCAGATATATACAACAACGACTCAAAGAGTCCGTAATACGTATATACAATACAAAGATCCAAATCACCTTTAAACGATAGAGCGTCCGAGTACGGACAAGATGCAAATTGAGCTAAGAGCCCTGAAGAATAACCAATGGCGTCCATAACCCTGCCCAGGCCAAGCCGGAAGGGTAACCCTGCTAACGACGGCGATCTCAAACCTGCTAGAACAAAAGGGGTGCCGACAAAGGCAAAGGAAAAGAGGAGCGCCAAGATCGAGGCCGATACAGCACGAGACTAGAATTGCGGTCCTCGCCTACATAGGTATGGTGGATCAAGCGGCGGCTGCATGCACTAACAACCTATAGAGACTCGATATAACTGGCGGCTATCAGAGAGGGATAAGAAAGACCTATCCGGAACCAACCTGATTCTACCACCAAACCTACCCATCCTGGTATTTTCCCCTCGAGACCAAACGAGGAAGTCAACCGAGGAACTCACACAGTTGGCAGTTTTATTCATTCCGTTATAGTGACGGCAATTACTAGTCAGATATAGATTGTCATCCTGATATAATAAGCAGTGGGCACTTTTAGTTAACCATTCCATTGTAGTTGCAACACTTACTAGTCAGATTCAATTAGCATGAGATATCCCAAACCCAAAGCTTGTTGGTACTTGTATTTAGCCATTCCGTGGTAGTGAAGCTGATTACTAGTCATATCGGATACAAGTCAATTTATAACGTAAACTTTAGTTATAGTTGTCTATGATCGAGAAGCGTGCTCCAAGTCGTCCATAACCGCGGACACGGCTTTTGAAAAGATTTAACCTCAGGGTGCACCAAAGTATCCACGCACTTGACCCTTTTGCCGATCGGTTAACATACACCCATCGGTATGTCGGCGGGGCCTAAGTCATGACGTTTCCCAGACCCAAAGCAAGTACATGGGGGCCACCCCACTAAGCTACCCGCAACGAAGTCGGCCGGTCTCCGAGACGGACTCAGGGTTTGCGCCAGTGGCTGTAAATGACTGGGAACCCGAAAATGTGACTGGGCTTGTCGATACCGCGAAAACACTCCGCTTCCCTAAACAGTACAGGTGCAGTACCTCGCACAATTTAAATAAAGCAGTAAAGCATGGCATAAGTACAAGATAGTAAATAAAACCTCAAACTAGTTTGTGACCCCCGGTACAGTACTTTGAAATCAGGTACTAATCGATGGGGGTGCCCACACACCCCACCTGTGGTTAGCGCGCTCGATCTCGGAACAGGTGTCAAGAACTCGGGGTCCTACGGGACACCAGTGAGCGGTTAAAATCCAAATACTGTCTATTACCCACCGGTGCCTCTGCATTTACCTACTTTCAATTTTAGTTATTAAACAGTAATTAAAGCCACGATCATCCCCAACATTAAACATGCGGCAAAACTCCAACAACTGTGGTACTTGACGACACGCAACAGCACTTGAGCAAGCAACTACGACACGCAAGTCCAACTATCTACCAAACAACAGGTAATAGGATGTGTCCAAGGCAATATAAGGCTGCAAAGGATATCACGGGTACGAAAACTAGAGCATCGCAACACAGATAGCAATAGATCAACAGGGGGGAATATAGACTATAAAAGTAAGATAGGTAGAAAGGGGGAGAATGCTCGCCTGAAAACACTGCCGAAGGTTCATCCGAAGATCGGGTCGACACTCGCATCAACTCAACAGCCTTATCCACGAAGAACCAAAACACTAAAGGAAACACCGGATGCACTATTTAATACAACGGCAGAAGATCGGGCATGATGCATGTATGATGCATGAAATGGCAAAGATGCGATGCAATTAGACCAGATTAAGCGGAACCGGGGTCCCAACATTTATTTAGATGGTTCAAGTTGTTTAGATACCCGCAATTTAAATGTTGTCTTAACGTGGCAAAACATAGTATCGGTTCGCTACACAAATTTAAATGGGACCAATATAAGACTAGATTCGCCCGCATATGGATCCCATATTTAATTATAAGGTGAATCGGCATAAGGCCCCCAAACCACAGACAAGTATGCATGCATGAACAATTTAATATGCATCCGTTGATAATGTCATATTATAAAAAATAATGGGGTCTCGGATAGGGAATCACATTAGGGTTCGGCGAACTTGGGCTCCGAGGGGTTCGGGGTCGGTCTCAGGGTCCGGATCTGGGGTTCGGTCTCGGCGGGATCGTTCTCGGATAACAGAGTAGATCTTGGCGTTCCATGAAGAAGGACTTGGTTCGGCGTCGGGGCGCATCGGATTCGTCCTGGTCGGTGTCGATCTTGTCGTTGCGAAGATCTTGTCGGGTCCGCACCATCGAGTCGGTCTTGGCATTCGGGGTGAAGAACTTGGCGCCTCGAGGAAGTACTTGGCGATCCGTGTCGACGACTGGGCGTCCGGGTTCTCGGGCATCAGATCCGGAAGAAGTACTTGTCGATCTGTGGCCTTTCGGTCAAGAATTCGGCATGCCCGGGTTCGGTCTTGGTCCGGTAGAAGAACTTGTCGTTCGACAGTTCAGGTTCCGTCTTTGGACTCCGGGATCGGGGCCTTTGGTCCGTGAGGTAGATCTTGGTGTCACTTGTCGATCTTGTTCACCAAGACGGTTTGATGACCTTGTCGGGTGTCGGAGTCGGTGTCGATCATGGTGAGTCCTTGGTTCAATCCTCGCAGGTTGCAACTTGTCGCTCATGACAAAGTCCTTCACATACAACATAAGCTCCACGATTGCACTAACTGAACATCACCAAACGTTGTTCCATTACATCAACACAAACATCGTATACCGCATGGCATCACACGTCCAGCAAGGGGAGAGGGCGACACGCGCGAGCAGTTGCAGGGCCGACGCGGCTCGGCCGGAGGACGCGGGGAAGGCGGCCGGGAGAACGCGAGGAGGCAGAGGTCGGCGCCGCCATCGGGCTTGGGCTCCCGCGGCCGCAGACAGGAGCTCGGGGAGGCGGCGTCCCAGGCGGTGGCGAGCGCGACTCAGGCGGCGGACGGAGGACGGGGTGGAGACGCGGGACGGTGAGGAGAGCGAGGCCCAGGGGGTCCAGGGCGACGCCGGGGGTGGAAGGGCGCAGAGGGTCGCCGGTCGCAGGCGGCGGATGGGGCTTCCGGCGGCGGGGTCGGCGTGGCCGGGGACGGCGGCTAGAGATGGGTGCGCCAGAGACGCGGGGCCGGGCCAGAGCAGGGGCTCGCGATGGGGGCACGGGGCGGCGGCACTGGCCGGGCCGGAGGCGGCGGGGTCGGCGCCGGGATCTGGCGGAGGGACCCGAGGCGGCGGGGTCGACGCTGCGGGGTAGAGGCCGCGGTGGTCGGAGGCGGGCGACCAGGGGGAGGGGAGGCCGGAGGGAGGAGGCCGGCGGCGCATCTGGCGGCGGGGAGAGAGGGATTGGGGAGGGGAGAGGTGGGCGACGCGGAGGGGGAAGAGAGGGAGGAGGGGTCGGTCTCGGGGGAGGGAATCCCGGGGTGGGGCCCAGCGGCAGGAGGTGAGGCAGGGGTGGGCGGCTGCGCGTTAGGGTGTGCGTGTGAGTGCGTGTGAGGAGCAGCCCAGGTGGTGGGCCAGGTGAGGAGGTGGCAGGCGGTTTGGTTGGTGTGTGTGGTGAGGGGTGGGTGGATGAGGTGGCAGACGGCGATTGGTGGGGATTTGGGGTAGGCTGATGTGGCGAGCTGTGGTTGGCCGGGGTGATGTGGAGGGGCTGGGTAGAAGACTAGGGTAGGGTTTTTGGTAGAAAAGATTTGGATTAGGTTTAGTTTAGGTGGTCCGGATTGTAGGTAGTCTGGTCCGATCGGGCCTCTGGCCTGACTGGTCAGACTGCCTCTCCGGACAAAACATTTTATTGTTTTATTTATTTTAAAACAAGACTATTTTGCAATTATTTTATAGGTAAATAAAATATCCGATACGAACAGGGTTTTGCATTTGAAATAAAGAGGGATATTTGTAGAAAGCAAAACTAGGCTTTTAGCAAAATACTTTTAGGCAAACAGATGCATGCTGAGGTCATGATGATGCACATAAAAAAAACAACAGCGATTTTCTAGTAGTGGTTTTGCGGGGCGCCACAGCGATTAGCCTTCAAAATGATGTGGGTTTTAGAAGCACATGGATCCAATTGGAACAAGTGAAGTAGGGATTGGTAGACCTTTATGAGTATAGTACAACCATGCCAAGAGTTGGTAAAAATAAGATAGTATGTAGATGTGATCTTCTTCCAAAGTAGGCATGTTGATAAGATTTGCAGGAATGATTAGTTTCTTGCCTACAAAACCATCAGGAACAAGTGGATTAAGGGATGACCTAGCCAAGGGAAAGAGTGGTACTTGATAGTCCTTATGATGGTATACAAGATGGTCCAAGTGCATTACCAAAAATGCAGAAGTATTTCAAATGAGGGGGACTCAAAGATGGCATCTTGACAAAATTTCCAGACTTAAGCCATATTTTGGCAGTTTGAGGGTTTTTGACTAGAATATAAGATATGATGTTTTAGATTTATGGTAAGGTTACCAAACATCACCAAGTGGATGATTTTGAAGTGTGTGGTTTGAGTAGAAGGTATCCATGCTTGATATTGGTCTTCCTTAACTTGAAAACTTCTAGAATGAATAACTTCAGAAGTGATCTAGTTAAGGGTTTATATGGTCACCTTAGTGACTAGAGATCAGATCCATCTTGGTTAACTTGCTTAAGGTTGATATTCCTAGATTAGCTATATGCTAGATGATGACCTCTAGGGTAGCTCATACCACTTCCTAAGCAAACAAGTCAGACAACAGGTCAAGGCAAATCCTTAAACAGCAGATCAAGGCAAGTCCTCAGACAACAGATCAAGACAACTCATCTTACAAGAAAAACAAATATACTACCATGGATACCTCCAAGCCTATCTTTTGAGGTAAAGATGGGTATTTTAAGAGGTTGGAGTTGTGAAGAAGGTAAGGTCCTTGGTACTTTTACCAAGAGTAGAGTTTAAAAGCTTTATAAATGGTTTTTGGAAATCTAGGGGTAAGAGTCGTTGAAGGTTCTGTCTTGAGAACATAAGGAGATTATATCTTATAGATCTCCATAATTTTTTCAATAGGAGATACTAAGATAGTTTGGGTTGCAAAGGTATCTTGTCTCAGGTTTTTGAAAGTCTAGAACATTTGAGAATATGTAAAATAAGCCAAGACAGTTTTGTGAAATAGCTTTTGTTAACTAAGGGTAAGGTAAGGAGTATATCATCTACTACACTTTCAGATGCATAGGCACAGATAAACAAGCAAGCAAACATTTCATTACTAAACAAGAAAAAGTTTTTGTTCCCCTGATTTTTGCATTCTAGAAACTAATCAGGGTTGCTAAAATGGGGATGTTACAGACCTTTCCCCCTTAAAATAATCTCATCCCGAGATTCGGGAGAGTAGGGTTTGGAGATTTTGAGTCAGAGTTACTGTTATGTGTCTCGGGTGTATTAACTTATGGACTTCGTCTTTGAACGTGGTTACTGTGTGTAACATCCCAAAACTTTAATCAAGGTTAATCAAGATCAAATCTACCCAATTTAGGGTTAACAAAAACTTTTTCCATTTAAAATCTTTAAGCATTCATATGTGTGTGCATTTAAAATAGGAGTTGTTTGAAAGGCCTTTATTGTTTGTTCTAATGGTTGTAAAATGGTTCTATGATGAATGTCACATCATTTAGATCATTCCCAAGCAAAAACCAAAGAAAAAGAAATCAAAAAGAATTAAATAAAGGAAATGGTCACTTTTGCCATTTTAATCACCTAGCCCACTTTGGGCATTCCTAGCACTCAAATTCCAACAGAAACAATTGTGGATCTTTGCACCCCTTGCTAGTACAAGAAGTGATGTGCCAAGGCCCACTTTGTGATCTCCCAAAAACATTCAAACTCTAATTTTAAATGACATTTGAAAATGGAATCTAGTTCATATGTATAGATCACACTTTTTCAAAAACCACTCAAATGAATTCCATTTGACAAATCCTAGCAACCAGAGATGCTCAAGCATGAGACCAAAAAATCCACCAAATTTCATTTCAAAATTCCAAATTTGAATTCATGCGGCCATTTGATCGAACACTTGGTGGGCAGAATCAAACTGGCCTAACTATCACTATTTTTGATCAAATTTTGTCGACCATTTGAACTCAAATCAATGCCCTTGTCTCCCCTAAACCCAACCAGTACATCAAGGACCTACCCAATGGCCTAGGGCAACAGTTCACCGCCACCCCGAGGCCATGCTCGCCAGCCAAACATGCACAAGCCGCAGGAGACCACCAGCCCCTCTCCGCCGCTCCAGGAAGCAAGGCGCCACTTCACCGCCGCCCACGGTCCACCCCATAGCCCCTGCTAGCCCCTGGACCACCCCATAGCAGCGCTGCACTAAGTCTCTGCACCACGCCAGAGCACGCTAGAGCGCCCTCACCGCTAGCACACCACAGACCGTGCGTCGACCGCAGACTGCGCATGCCGCTCCGCATCGACCACCTCACCCCGCCAGACACAGTCGTGCACCGCCGCGCGACCCACGATCGCCGGGAACCACGTCGAGCACCACCTCTGTCCCCTAGAGCACGCGACGGTCCCGACCGATTGCCACCGCCCCTAGCTGTGCCATAAAGCCATTGAGGACCGCCAGGAGGCAAGCCACCATCCACCTATCTCGCCCACGCTGGTAGCCCGTTGTACCGTCGTCACCGGCGAGCATCGCCCATGCCTCACTGCCGCCTCGTCGCGCCTATATAAGGAGGCCTCCCAGCACCGTTTCCTCACACCACTCTCATCCACTCCCCCTCAGAACACTCCCAGAGCCCCATCGGAGCAAGCCGTAGCCGTAGCATCGGAATTTCGCCGGAGTCTACCGTGGAAGGAGGAGAAGGGCGCCGTTGATCCAGGCCATCTCCCGGGACGCCGCTAGTACCTGGAGAACCGACATTGTCTTCTCGTTCGTTTGCCCGCGTCACCGCACTAGCTGGAGCCCCGGTACATCCCCGCTGCACCCCTACCGAGCCGCTAGGGTTCAGTCTCGCCGGCGACGAGTCCGTCGTCGACGACGACCGTGAGCCGTTAGATCTAGTTCTAATCCTGCGGTCCACCTCGCCCCATACCGCTTCACGTGTAATGAGCCACTGACAGGCGGACCCCCCCTGTCAGCAGTCCTCAGCACCGCGGAGTGAATCTGGGCCAGCCCAATTAGTTTCCCTCGCGACCCAGTTAATTCAAATTAGGATTTTTCTTTTTAGACTTAAACTAGAATCTATCCCTTAGTTTAAAAATCAACTCAGAGAGTTTTACAAATCCAAATTGAGTGATTCCAGTTTTGTTGGAAACCTAATGAAAATCTCTATCCAAGCCAGTTGGATTTAAATCATTCAGAGTTATAGATCTCTCCTAGTTAAAATAACAAAACAGAAGCTTTTTCACATTGAAACATTTTTCTAAAATCAACCATAATAGATTTTGAGTTGATTCCAACTCTCAAAAATCACATTTAACCATACCTATCTGAATATGTAATAATATTAAGGTTTGCATGCAGTGACTTTGGACTAGTACCAAAAAATGATATATAGGCATTTCTAGTCACTTTAAATCATTAATTATTAAACTTAAACTTATTAAAATATGATCCCACCTTCAAGTCACATTCCCATATGTTAGAATATGTGGTTATGACATGTGTCCACATGATTCCATATTTTAATTGGAGAATATTAAATCTTAGTTAATTTTAATGAGTAGAAATTACTTTTCTCAAATAAAATAAATGAAGCTAGTTCATTAAACCTTGTGATGCTTGTGATGATAATAGATCATCAAATGTGTGCCTTAGTGTGCTAAGTAGACTAGTTAAGCATTTTTTGGTGATTGTGTATCCCGTATGTATTTATAGACGATAGTACCGACCAAGCTTTCGAGGAGGAGGAGTTCTACCAAGAGGAGGATGAAGAGAATTTCAACCACAGCACCAATCAAGGCCAGCCATCATTAACAATGCAAGCTAACCCTTGCAAGATAGATAACCCAAGCAAGATGCATTAGGCATGCTTTGGTTATATCACTTTGACTTATACCTACTCCAAGTTTTACTTACAAGCTTTACCTTCTTTACTTTACCAAAGTCCTTCACTTGTTTAAAGGTAGCATAAAGAGTATAAAACTTGACCTATCTAGTTAGACTTAGATGTCATTCTATGGCATGAGATTGAGATTAGCATCCCACCTTAGTGAACACTTTTAACTTAGTAGTTGGAGCTAAACTAAAACTTGATTCACTTTAGATGGGAATACTTGGTGAAAATGACTTGTGAAAACCTTGGAATGATGAGTCATTCTATTGAGATGTTTTGACATGTGTTGAGAAACACAAATGGTTTATGATGATGAACATGTTGAGGCATGAGCCTTAGCCCTTTTATAAAAACTGATGGCTGGGTTCGGATGCGATACCATTCCAATTTTACCGTACAACCACAATACCTGAATTGGGTAAGGCTTAGACAGAAGTTTATATGCATTAGTATTAGTTCCCTCACGGGAGAGGTTTGAGATGAGGCTACCTCTCAATGTTATCCACCGATGAATTGCCTAGGATGACAGATGGTCATGGCTGCGAGGCCATACTCATAGGAGAGGTGCTCATACTAGAGTGTGTAAAGGAAAGGTTATGTTTGATTATCTGCATACTAAGTATGATGATTCAGGGTTATCCCTGACAAATGTATCAAATCTTGTGGTGAAAGTGTACCACCTCTGCAGAGTGTCAAACTATTCGAATATCCGCGTCCACGGTTATGGACAGTTGGAGTGGCCATACTGTTCTGTTGTTAGATATTTTCAAAACGACTTATGAAACGAATTGTAACATGACTTGACCATAATAGAGTTGTGACTATGACAACTAAGTTCCCACTTACGTGTTTTCAAACTTCTTTTATCTTTCTTTGTTTCTGAACTCAGCTTAGATTTCAAAATTAACTTTACAAATAAACTTAGAGTTAGCATTCCTACTAGAACTATCCTATTTGTTAGTGGTAGTTTGTGAGTACTTAAAGAGTACTCATGGCTTTTGTCCCTGGCTATTCCTATGGCCAGAATATGAGGAGGACTACCCTGAAGGAGGACAGCAGGACGGCTATGACAACTAGGATCATCTCCCATCGTCAGCATTGCCTGTGACTTTGAAGATGGACCCCGCTGCTATGCTATTTATTCCGCTACTTGATTGTACTAAGACTAGATCATGAGATCCTTATTTGTGTAAGACCTTATTATGGTTTGTAATGGATGATGTACTGTGATACCCAATCTGGTATGTCTCACAAAAATGGTAATCCTGGGATTGCGATGTACGGCATAACAGGCATCTAGGATTAAAAATTCGGGTGTTGACACTGTGTCGGTGGAGCTGAACTTCAATCCTCTTGGATGCACAGAGAGTTGAGCAGGCTTCAATTCTGATTGCGATGGATGATCTTCCTTCTATAAGGCTTTTATGACATTTCACTTAAGGGCTTATCGTATCCTTGTTCACGACTTTGGGTCTAACTCCTAAGGTTGCTTCTGACATATGGTTAGTCTATTGTTGTGGGAAAGACGTAGTATTTCCCCCTTGGGATTAAACTAGGGTAGACCGGGGAGTTGACGTAGTCCTTTCTTCTTGGAGTCATCAGATGAGGTTTGAAGACTATCACCAACCTTTTCTCCGAAGTTGGAATTTTCCAATGACTTCTGTCAGTTGGGTCTTATGAGGCTCATATACTACTTTTAGTTGCACTTAGTCTATTGAAATAGTTGGATTCGCGGATCGTCCAGACAGGTTAGAGATGATGAAGTTAGTGATCATGCGGTCCTTTAGGTGGGTCCTCAGCTAAAGTAGTAGAGAGGCTTCAGAATTCTTCAGTTAGTTTCTCCTCAGAGGACTTGAGAGTTGATGCTTGGTGAAAATGTCGGATCTGGAAATCTTCCTGAGGTATCTTCCGGTAGACATCCTTCAGGATTTGAGTGGAAAGACACAGTCTTTCCACCTTAGAGCTTCACTAAGGGTCTTCGAGAAGGGGGTACATTTTTTGTCTTGAGGTGCTGGCGTGATGCTGAAAAAGGTTGTATCTCCTTGGATCTTGAGTTGAGGTCCCCGAGTGATGTCCTATTGCGTAGACCTTGTCGGGGGTGGTTTCTAGCAAAGCCTTAAGGGGTCAACTCTATGTGGTTTAGCAGTTAACGACACTTCTTGTTAGTTGGGGTAGGGGCATCCTGCTTCGAAGGAAACATCTTCACTGGAGTTCTTTGTGTTGCTTCTGCTTGATGGCAGAGTAGACTCAGTGTCTTCGTGCATGCTTGTCTTCTGGGCTTTGGAGTACTCTGGCCTTCTGGTGAGGACTTCTTGTTGGTTTGGGTAAGGTTCGACTAGAACAGTTAGTATATTTGTGGTTGTCGTAAGCTCTAATATACCGGAGGTTAGTGTAGTTAGATCTTCACTTCTTGTCTTGGTTAGCCAATCTTATGGTTTCCTGTGGATAGTGGGGATCCTTCGGTGGTCGATTTCCGGCTTCAACGGGATTCTTCCTATGGTTGTAAGATGAGTGTTAGCTTGCAGTATTGATGACGAGTCTTGAGAAGTGAGTTTGATGAGGTATGCCATCATGTTGGGGAGCAGTTTTCGAGTGGTTCACACTTAAAGATATCGGACTTCTGGTTCTGGCGATGCTTTGCCTCTCATAAACTCCCGAGCTTAGTCTAGGTTCTCGTTAGCGATAGCTAACCGTGGTTGTTTTCCTGATTTACTAGGTGGTGTAATCGATTCCCAAAACATCTTGGACTAGGGTCAAAACAAGCCAGAAGACACAAACAAGGTGAACAGAGTGACGAACTCGCAATGTTCTCTGCAAGCAGCACACATCAGGCAACACAATATGCACTTAGGAAAGCAAACACGGCCAACTAGGGATACCAACGAGTTAACTACTCGCGATATAGGGGGAATCCTAATCTTAGGACTATTGATACTAGAGATCATGTTATTGAGGTTTGGGTCATTATCTTGTGAAGGAAGCCTCTGTCATAACACTTGATGTTTCTCGATGGTGTAGCGCTTGATTCTTCGAGCCGCGAGGATTCCGTTAGCAGGCGATCTTGTAGTCTCCTTGTGTTTGCCGGTAGTTGCTTCTCTTTATCTCATTGTCACTGCCTTCACCGGGTTCTAGGTCCTACTTGTTTGAAGTCCGTAGGTTTGAAAGAGGATGAGAAATAGAAGGAACAATTTTCGAAATACTACAAATTAGGAGAGGATAAGAAGTAGAACTTTTCAAAAGATTTTGAGAAAATAGTTTTCAAAAGTCGGTGTTTCCAAAATAGTTTTCCTGTCTAACGACCATGCTAACTAAGGTTCTCCTACAGTTAGGATGTCTCTGATACCAAGTTTGTGGGGCCCCCGGATTAATCTTCCGAGAATCCCTATTATGCATACACCACAATCCCATGATTAGTTCATCATGGCACATAACTGACAAGTATCAAAGTAAACATCCATACTTAAGCGAATACATGTCATAGCTTATTTGCCATTATGGCTACATCGATCAACATCAGCGGAACATCATCAAGCTTAGAGCCCGAGCCATGCCGTAACTTACAGGAAAATGACTGGGAGAACGTCCTAGCTCACATAGTCGTCAACAACACCTTCTTCTCAAGAATCTGACCAAGTTAATAGCCAGGGCCAATGCCAGTGAGTACTTTGAATGTACTCGCAAACCACCTTAATACAACAATAATAACAATAATAACAAGAGTAGTAGGAGGGATCCAAGAGAGGTTCTTTTATCAAATAGTTTCTCTTATAGATATAGCATCTAAATATCTTTGTTGAAACTCTTGTAAAAAAATTGGAAACCTTTTTGAAAAGTTTTAGAAAACACTAGGACTGGGTCACCCTATTTCATATCATGGTCCTCAACCAACCGATCCTTCCATCTTCCGTGATCCTTCAGATCACCTCACCTTCCCTCGTTTCCTTCAGACCACCAGTGTTTGAAAACACTTTCTTTTTACGAAAATCCTTTTTGAAAACAAAACCAGCACCGCTCTACAGTAGTTTGTCCAACCCGTCCATAACCGTGGACACGTCTATTCAAATAGATTTACACTCTGCAGAGGTTGTACACTCTACCCACACTATCCGAGTACCCTGCCTTGATCTACACCGATAGTGGGTTGAGTAACCAGTCAAGATCTTCGGAATGCCCACTCCAGTATAAGTGCCTACCCTATGAGAGTTCTTCCCCTCAACACCGGGACGTTGTGTACCGTGGACCAACCGGAGCGCCTTACCACGGTTTCAATGAGACCCTTTATTCCTTCTCCTGGGTGTGAGGTACATTACAGGGACCCAGAGAAAGACCACCCTCCAGGGATTTTGAATACCCCTATAGTAGTTGTGAGACAACTCATACCAGAGCAGACAAAGTTCCAGCCTAGCCTTGTCCGATGCCAGAGTAATGTGGTTGCACGGGTTAAGTTGGTATAGCTAAAGCTGCAAAGAAAGGGTGCATTTTTGTAAACATTTTCCTCCTTTTTCCTTCAGCATTTTGTAAAACAAACCCTTTTTCCTATCTCAATCTTCTCTTGGTAGGCCAGACCTCACCAAGGTTTTGTCATAAGACATTTTGTAAAACTTATCTGGGGTCTTCCCATCCTCCAGTTTTGCTTTGGCTAAAACGAGGTCTCCAAAGGGGTATGGTGTTGCACACCATCTACCATACTAGGGTTGAATAGGTGTATTAAAGGGGGTGTGCTTAATAGTACCGAAGTGTAATGGTTGGAGGAGCCAAGCCACTATCATATATAGATCATCATAATATAAAACAATGCAGTTTTCATAAAACAGAAGATAAAACATGCATAAGTAAAATAGTAGGACAAGTCTTATGAGTAAAAAGGTGGCTTTCCTGTGATTAGCAATCTGGCAATATATGTCCTTGGACTTATTCTTAGAAAACCATAATAATAACCATAATAACCATCTTCTTCTGATCTTCGAGATAATCGCAACTATCATCGTCGGGGAGCACACATGCCAACAAGCAAGAGCACAATCAACACAAAGCATACAAGCACCAATACAATATAGCAAACAAACATACTACACCAAATTCACTTCAGTAGGTTTTTAGGGATTGAGTTTGTTGCAGAAGCAAATACTATAATGGCCTTTGTGGGATTTCCTTTATGATTTAAATTGTCAACTACTACCTAATGAAGGGGTTTTGACTAAGGCTTGGGTTTGTATAATATCAATGTAAAAAAATGATATCAACGGATATGTATTGAAATAACAAGGCCAACAAAAGTGTTTTCATGATTTTATTAATTTTCCTTGATTAGTTGTGATTATTTTAGTGGAATTAACCCTAGTTTAGGTGATAAATCAACAGAAAAGATTTGTAGCTCAAATAAATTTGTGCTCAGAGTATGTTGTATATATTTGAGTCTATGATTTTTGAGACTTTGAAGCACCTCAAAATAATTACCAGAATACCCTTGGGAAAATCCCAAAGTCAGTTCAGTAGTAAAATTGTATTTTTATCTAGATTTATTTTATAGGTCCAAACAGTATGAGACAAAGGACCAGAGATAGGTATTTCCAAAAGCTTCTAGTAGAAATTGGAATCACTATTTTTGGAGTCACTATGCCTCTGCTCATGATTTATCTAGTGACAATACCACATACAGAAGTATTTAATTCCTTAAAATTCAATAGAGGTTCAATAAATAGTGAGCTCCTAGGTTTTTATAGGTATTGATATACCTCATCAATGGGAGTTGGAATTATGCCCATACATTCCATGATTTAGTCTATAGAAATTCCTAAAGTCAAATATGCATTGTTTTTGTTATTTTTGTTAAGGTAAACCAGGCTCCACTTGGCATGAGCCTAATGGAACTTGATAAGTATGTCCTATATATTCCATAGGAAAAATGATTTTTTCCATTTGGAGATGTGAATCTCCCTGATGGATTTATTGATGGCAAAAGACACTTTTAGATGATTAATTTAGTAAATAATACAATTTATTTTTGGCAAGGGACTAGTTCTGCATGTTGGAGAAAACATAATAGTATGTGTAGAAAGTAGGATCTAGGCATTTATATTTATTTTTAATATTTATTTTCAATTAAACAAAACACTATCTAATAGATCTATAATTAAATAGAAAAGGAAAATGGAAAAAAGGAGAAGTGGGCAGGTGGATCTGAACCTTGCTGGGCCACAGAGAGGAATTCGGCTCGCCGAGCAACGCGAGGCACGGGAGAGAGTAGTTTGAACCACTGGAGAGCGGGGCCCACGGTCAGAGAGAGTGCGGGTTGAAGCGGTATGGAGCCCTATGGAGCGTGCGATCAAGTGCGATCCGATGGATGGGGGCCATCATCTTCCCCGCGACGCGTGTGACCACTTGGAAACCCTAGGCGGCAGAAGCTTACCAGAGGGCTCGCTAGCGTCGGAGGACGGGCAGAGCAGATGCGGCGTGCGACCTCGATCGCAACGATGGGCGACACTGCCGCCGCGGTTACCAGATGCCTGCTCGCACGATGGTGCACGCAGATGTCCTCGGGACCTCGCCGGTGACTACACAGGCTTCCATGCATGTCGATGGCGAGTCGACAGGGAGGACCGATAAGGCGGGTGATGGAAGTGGCGTTGTCGAGGCTAAAATGGCTTTGGAACCTATAGTTCATGGGAGAGGCTCTCCTTCGGTCATGCAAGATGGGGGCTCCTCGTGGTGTTCCTGGGATGAAAGGGGAGCGGGTGAATGAGTGCGTTAGAGTGAGGAGAGAATTGTGAGTCCAGTTCGGAGGAGAGATGAGGTCGGAATCTAGAAGAACTTGCCTTACTTGAGAAGAACCGAGAAGAGAAACATATGCTTCCATGGCAATGGAGAGCCAGAGGGATGGATCTGGCTCCAGGGTAGGGTGGGAGGATGTGTACTGGTGGAATGGAGGAGATAATAGAGGCAGGGAAAGCCTCTGGCCATATTTATTTCGAGAGGGAGTGGTCTATGGTGGACATGGTCCTTTCTGGACATGGGCAAAGGAAGGAGCATGGGATAGGGCAAGCTGGGCGGTGATGAGGAGGGTGTGCGGTCTAGGTCACGACTAGAGGGAGATAGGGGAGGATCTGCAGCTGATGTGCATGATTTGGGAAACAATTCATTGATATGTGATGGCCTCTCTCTCTCACTTCTTCAAGATCTACAAGACAAGGGTGTGAGGGGTGCTATAGTGCTGCTATAGGGTAGCTCGACCAGGAGAGAGGGATGATGGTTGTTTTGTTGATCCTACATGTGCTTTGGTGGTGGTTTGATGAAGTAATGGCTCATGGTTTTGTTTAGACTCCAAAATGATCTAGATGATTCTCATGTAGAAGTTTATAGTTTCTGATCTTTAAATATGATTGAAAGGTATTGGTAGATAGATATGGTCAAGGTGCATCACCAAGAATTTTGTGGGATTTATTGGATCATTTTAGATCATGCTTATATCATTCATTCAAATAATGCTGAATCTGTTTTATTGGATTTCTTTTTGAAAACAATGAATTGGCCAAGGTTTTTTTTGTTTGAGATGGTCCCAAATATGAATTCACAATTTGTAGAATTTTCCCTAGATTTATTGAAGAGTATAACTATTTAAAACATTTGTTATTCCATTTCAGCCCTTTAGGAAAATAGGCAAAAATAAATAATAAAGCTCTTCAAAAATATTTATTTTTGAAGTGGGAGGATAGGGTATGATGTATATATTTCAAAAGTGCCAAAAGTTGGGGAAGTGATTTGGAGGAAAACCAACTTTCTTTTATAGAGGGAGGTTTTTGGTTTTTGTTGAATAAAGGAATTAAATTTTTTTGGGTCTTAGGAATTATGTATAATATTTGATAAATCTTTATATCCAAGCTAGATGATGTATACAATGTGTACCTAGCATTTTGCAACCTTGGGTGTTGAGAATCCAACTTGATTTTGGTATGAAACGAGGAATAAAGGATATAGGATGATGTTATTTTCATACCATCAAAACCTTGTTGGATCTTGGAGCTTAGATCTCCCCTTGGTGCATTGTCCAGATAGATGGATAAACCAAGCTAAGTAGATCACCATGGTACAATAGTTTGAGCTTGATCATGCTTGAGTGCTCTAAGAATTTATGTCAAACTTTGAATAAAATAAGGGTGCCAAAGCAGATTAGCGATTAGCCTTCAAAACCATGTGGGTTTTAGAAGCACAAGGATCCAATTGGAACAAGTGAAGTAGGGATTGGTAGGAGTAGAGTACAACCATGCCAAGAGTTGGTAAAAATAAGATAGTATGAAGATGTGAGCTTCTTCCAAAGTAGGCATGTTGATAAGATTTGCAGGAATGATTAGTTTCTTGCCTACAAAACCATCGGGAATAAGTGGATTAAGGGATGACCTAGCCAAGGGAAACAGTGTTCCTTGGTAGTCCTTATGATGGTCTACAAGATTTTCCAAGTGCATTACCAAAAATGCAGAAGTACTTCGAATGAGGGGGACTCAAAGATGGCATCCTGACAACATTTCCAGACTTAGCCATATTTTGGCAGTTTGAGGGTTCTTGGCTAGAATATAAGAGACGTTGTCTTAGATTTATGGTAAGGTTCCCAAACATCACCAAGTGGATGATTTTGAGTAGAATATATCCATGCTTGATATTGGTCTTCCTTGACTTGAAAACTTCTAGAATGAATAACTTCAGAAGTGATCTGGTTAAGGGTTTATATGGTCACCTTAGTGACTAGAGATCAGATCCATCTTGATTAACTTGCTTAAGGTTGATATTCCTGGATTAGCTTGGTGCTAGATGATGAGCTCCTAGGGTAGCTCATACCACTTCCTAAGCAAACAAGTCAGACAGCAGGTCAAGGCAAATCCTCAGACAGCAGATCAAGGCAAGTCCTCAGACAACAGATCAAGGCAACTCATCTTACAAGAAAAATAAATCTACTACCATGGATACCTCCAAGCCTATCTTGAGGTAAATATGGGTATTTTGAAGAGGTTGGAGTTGTGAATAAGGTAAGGTCCTTGGTACTTCTTGTAACATCCCAATTTTAGCAACCCTGATTAGTTGTCCAGAATGCAAAAAACAGGGGGAACAAAAACTTTTTCTTGTTGATTGATGCAGTTGTTGCTTGATTGCTTGTTTGTGCTTATGCATCTGATTGTATAGCAGATGATATACTTCTTACCTCACCACATTTGACAAAATCTATTTCACAAAAACTGCCTTTTCTTATTTTTCATATTCTCAAATGTTCTGGCATTGCAAACAAAACTATTCTAGTAGCTTCTGTTGACAAAATTATGGAGATCTATAAGATATAACCTCCTTATGTTTTCAAGATAGAACCTTCAATTACTCTTACCTCTAGGTCTTTCCAAAGCCTTTTTTATAAAGCTTTTTGAATTCTACTCTTTGTAGAGATACCAAGGACTCTCACCTTATTCAAACTCCAACTTTTCAAAATACCCATCCTTACCTCAAGCTAAGCTTGATGGTAACCCTAGTAGTAGTTGATCTACTAAGATCAATTGCCTTGAATTGTTTGCTTAGGAAGTAGTATGAGCTACCCTAGGAGCTCATCCTCTAGGATCAAACTAAATTAAGATTACAAAACCCTAAGAAAGATTCCCAGGATGGATCTGATCTATAGCCACTAGGAGATCATCTAAAACCCTTAACCAAATCCCTTTAAGGCTAATCCTTTCTGGAAGTTTCCAAGTCTATGAAGATCAATATCAAGCATGGATCCTTATTACTCCATATACAATTCAACATCATCCATTTGATGATGATTTTGAACCTTGCACCCTCTCAAAATCATCCCCTCATATATTCTAGTCAAAATCTCCCACCCTGCCAGAAATGACTAAGTCTGGAAATCCGATATCAATATCACATATTTGAGTCTCCCTCATTCCCACTCCTTCTGCATTTTTGGTAATGCACTAAAACCATCTTGTAGACCATATTAAGGACTACCAAGGCCCACTCTTTCCCTTGGCTAGATCATCTTTTAACCCACTTGTTCTTGTCGGTTTTGCAGGCAAGAAAATAGTAATTCCTCCAAATCTTATCAACTAGCCTACTTTGGAATCAATCTTTGGAGAACTCAACCATGATCAACCTCAAAACTCTGTACCATGGTGATCTACATCCCTTGTTCTATATATCCATATAGCCCATGACCCAAGGTGATCTTTGAGCTCCAAGATACAACCAAGTTTTGGAGGCATAAAAATAACCTTGTCCAAGATCATTTATCCCTTATTTCTCTTCCAAATCAAGTTGGATTTCCAAAACCCAATAATGCAAATGGTAGATACAACATGTGGACATCATATAACTTGGATATAAATATTACCCATAATTCTTTTGACCTAGAAAGAATTCATTTCTTTATTTTAACTAAAACTCCAAAACTCCCTCTATAAAGGAAAGTTTGTTTTTATCCAAAGTACCTTGCCAAATAAAAGTACACTTGAGGCCTACATATCATATCCTATCTTCCCATCTAAAAAATAAATAATTTTGAGAAGCTTTATTATTTCTTTTTGCCGTTTCTCTTAATTGGCAGAAACAATAAATAATTGCTTAAAAATACTTTTCCATCTCAATAAATTCCAAGAAAATTCTCCAATCAGTGATATGGTATTTAAGACCAGTTCACACCAAAAACCAACCTTTTACAATACAAAAATATCAAATGAGCTTCTGAAAACCAATTCAGCACTTTTTGGATAATGGATTTTTAGTGGACTACAAATCCTTGGAAAAATCTCAAATAAATCCTAGAGATGTGGCTCAACCATATCTATCTAGCAGTGCCATTGACTCATCTTGCCGAAGTAAATTTTCAAGAATTTCTTCAAGACCACCAACAAGGCCAAGATTTGAATTAATTCAAATCCATTAAGCAAATCCTCACCAAACCACCACCATAACCCTTGATTGATTACCCCAGCACCAGGACACCCCCCCTCTAGTCGAGATGCACTCTAGCACTCCCCTCTCCCTTGTCTCTTGCCTTTGTAAGTGAGAGAGAGACAAGGCCTAGGAAATTTAAATCTTGATCTTAAAGCCACAGCAGCTGTAGCACGCCTCACCTCTCCCAATGGTCGTGTCCCTGGCCCCACATCACCTCTCCACCACCCCTCCTGCCCTATCCACGAGCATCTCCCTCCCCCATACTCTAAATGGACTAGGTCCCCCATATACCCAACCCTCTCGGTTTTAAGCTCTCAAGCCACCACATCTTCCCCACCTACTCTCATTCTACTACTCTCCTCCAACTTGACCACCCCCAAGCTCCAGATATCCCTCCCTAACTCTCCATCGCCATGGACAAGGAGAATAACCCTCCTCGGGTCCATGCTTGCAGGCAAGATCATGGTCGACCATGAGCCACCCCAACACCTCAAATCTCCTCCACAGCTCCCCATCTGGCTCCCCTGAACACGCCCATCTATCCCCTGTCCCTACATGGAGCTCGAGAGGAAGAACTCACCCTCCCGGCCTCCTTCAAGAATCTAGCGTAGTTCCTTCTCCTTTGCTCCCCTCCCTCTGCATGTGGTCTATTTGGGATGCCCGTGATGTTCTTCATCTAATCCCACACTCCTCTCTACTCAGGAGTGCTAGCAACCACCCTCTTAATCGAGCACCAAAGCGACTGGTTCGGCGACGTTCCCACGAGGTTGACCCCGAAGGAAAACCTGGCCTTGCTGCCCATCTGCCAGCTCCCTGTCGACCACCGCACCGCCTCCACCCTTCCTCAACGCCTTTTCGGCAGCCTAGGTGAGCTCCCTGCTCTTCTCTCGCCATGCCTCGCCCCTGCTAGCATTTCCAACGCTGCTGGAAGTTTTCGTCCAGGACGACGACGGGCAACCGTCCGATCAAACTCAATCGGACGGCCCATATCCCCCATACCGCTTCGGCCCCGCTGAGTCTGGCAAGCGGGCCCGCCCTGCGGGTTTCAAATCACCACCGCGCGCCCTCCTCCGCACCAGTTGGGCTGGTCGTGCGCTGCGTGGCCCACTATGGCCAAGATCCGGCCCAGCTTCGCCTCATACCCTTCTTTCTTTAAAACAATATTCTAGATCTAAAACATACTTGCTAGTTTAAATCTAAATGAAAATTGAAAATGCATGATATCGTCCAGATGACATTTTTACCTTGCACCCTATGGTTTTCTTCAACATTCAGAACAAACCCACTGCTCCAAATAATATTCATCTTTTTTTGGTAAAACAAATGCAAAGAAGTATTTTTTTTAACTAATAAATTCTTTCTGTGTGTTTTACAAATCCAAATGATGTAAACCCTTTTTGTACTGAAGGGTATCTGAGATACCTTGCATATACCCCTAGCCCCATCTAAAATGGCTTCCTAGTTTGGCCCTGGTAAAAATAACAAAAACATCCCTTATATAACTTTGAGAATTTCTTTAGGCCAAACCAAATATGATTTTGACCTGATTCCAACTCCCAGAACACATGATTCCCAATACACTTCAAACACATGGAACCCTAGGAGTCCAATATTTATTGAGCAATCCTTGATTTATTATGAATTAATCTGTTCTATGCATAGTTAATTCACAAAGAAAATCACCTCAGTAGTTCTGTAATCTAAAAAGGGTGAATCCAACTTCTACAGAAAGGTATTCGAAATACCTAACATGTGTCCTTGGTTTCATATCGATAGACCTTGTAGATTTAATCTGGTGAAAAAGATAAGGTATTTACAGAACTGCCTTTGGGAATTTCTTAAGGGCATTCTGGTAAATATTTTGAAGTGATTCCAACTCTCAAAAATCACAAACTTAATGATACAAAACATACTCTGAGAACAAATTTATTTGAGCAACATATCTTTTATGGTGATTTATTAACCAAAACTAGAGTTATTTTACACTAAAATAATCATAACTAAATAAAGAAAATGTATAAAATAATGAAACCACTTTTGTTGGCCTTTTTATTTCAATACCTATCAGTTGGTATCATTTTTATACATTGATATCATATAGACCCTAGACTTAGTTCAAAACCCCTCCTTTAGGTAGTATTTGACAAATAAAACACAAAAGAGGTTCCCCAAATGCTTTTCCATTACTGCCAAATGCAACAAACTCAATCTATCAAAACCTACCAAAGTGAATAATGTGTTGAATGCTTGTTTGTTGTATTGTAATGATGCTTGTATGCTTTGTGTTGATTATGGCTTTGTTTGCTTGCATGTGATATCTTGACAATGATAGTTGCGAATATATCGAAGACCAAAAGAAGTGGTTATTATTGTATTCTATGAAGAAGTCCAGGGACATATATTGCCAGATTGCTGATCTTAGACAAGCCACCTTCTCATAAGCCTTGTCCTACTATTTTACTTATGCATATTTTACCTACTATTTTATGAAAGCTGCATTGTTTTACTATATGATGATATATATCTAGTAGTGGCTTGGCTCCTCCAATACCATTACACCCTTGTACTGCTAAGTACAACCCCCTTGATGACACCTACTTGTCCCTAGAATGGTAGATGGTGTATAACACCATACCCCCTTTGAGACCCCATTTTTAACAAAGCAAAACTAGAGGATGGGAAGACCCACGAAATTTTTTTACAAAATGTTTATGGCAAAATCTTGGTGAGGTTTGACCTACCAAGAGAAGTTTGAGAAAATAAAAATGTTTTTGTTTTACAAAATGCTGAAGGAAAGATGGAGCAAAAAGGTTTACGAAAATGCACCTGGTTGCTGTAGAGCGGTGCTCGTTTTGATTTCAAAAAGGACTTTGGAAAAGCAAGGCTTTTGGATATGATTTGACCATGGGATGGTCGAAAAGGAGGAATGTGTTGACCATGGGATGGTCGGAAGGAAAGGAAAGGAGTTGGTCATGGGATGACCGGAAGGAGGAACTACTGGGTGACCCCATCCAATTAGTTTACAAGTTTTTCAAATGTTTCCAAAAAGGTTTATAAAAGTCTTTCAACAAAGATATATAGATGCTATATCTACAAGAGAACTATTTGAGAAAAGAACCTCCCTTGGAGCCCTCCTACTACCATAGACATACTGCATATCCTCTTGTTATTATCATTATCTTAAGGTGGTTTGCGAGTACATTCAAAGTACTCACTAGCATTGTTCCTGGCTATTAACTTGGTCATATCTCAAGAAGAAGGTGACGATGATGACTATGCGAGCTAGGACGTTCTCCCGGTCAGTTGCCTATAGGTTAAGGCATGGCTCGGGCTCTACGCTTGATGAAGTTCCGCTGATGATTATTGATGTACCAAGGTTTAATCGAACCAGTAGGAGCAAGGAAACACCCCAAAGGTGTTGCTAGCTCAGCCTTAGCAGGGCGCACTACCGGTGCTAGTAGCAACGTGGAGACCTGCACAACACAACCACAGAACTCTGTCCCCAACTTGCGATGAGGTTGTCAATCTCACCGTGTTTTGCTGAAAACAAAGGATTAAACGTATCGAATGGAAAGAAGTAATAATTTGTAGAAAGTAAACACAAAGCAGTAAACAGTTTGTAGATTGTATGTAATGAAAAAGACAAGGACTAGGATCCATAGTTAACTAGAGGTGGCTCTCCTTAAGATAGATAACATGTTGGGTGAACAAATTACAGCGGGGCAATTGACAAACATCGAGAAAGCAATACATGCATATACTAATCATCTTGAATCCTTTGAGATTCGATTGGGCATTACAACATTATACATAGACCGCCATCCAACTGCATCTATGACTAATAATCCACCTTCAGGTTATCATCCAAACCCCCTCCAGTATTAAGTTGCAAGCAACAAATTATTGCTTTATGAACTGCGTGTAAAGTAAACAATACGATTGTTCTATGAACAAAGGATTGTTGTTTTCTCCCTAGTAGCAACAGCACATCTAGTACCTTAGAGATTTCTGTCACTTCCCCAGATTACCAGAGGCATGAACCCACTATCGAGCATAAATACTAACTTTTGGAGTTGCTAGCATCTACTAGGCCAAGATAGTTACTAACAATAGAAAGCATCCAAGATCACAAATAACAAAGACATGATAGAATCAATAATCAATCTGAAATAGCATCTCAATATCCATCGGATCCCCGCAAACACAGCATGCAGAATTACAAATAGATGATCTTGATCATGAACGGAGCTCACAAGATCTAAACATGGAAGCACAAAGGAGGAGAACCAGCCATCTAGCTACTACATAGATCCGTAGTCCAAGGATGAACTACTCACGCATCACACCGGAGGATTGCATGGTGATGAAGAAGGCCTCCAAGGTGAATTCCCCTCTCCGGCAGGGTGCCGGGAAGAGCTTCAGATCCCTCTCGATCTAGGAATGGAGATGACGGTGGCTACAGACTCTTTCGTGGATTTTTTATTGGGTACTTAGGGTTTTCGTCCCGAGGGCAATATATAGGCGGAAGGGGAGGCCGAGGGGGTGCCTGGGCTGGCCACACCACCCCATGGCGCGAGCCAAGCCTGGCCGCACGGCCAGGTGGTGTGGACGCCCTCTGGCCCTCTCCATCTCGTATTCTGGCATCTGATGACTTCCGGAAAAATAGGCACTTTGGCTTTTGTCCCGTCCAATTCCGAGAATATTCATTTTCTTACTTTCTTGGAACCAAAAACAGCAGAAAAAGGCAGCTGGCACTGTGGCTCTTGTTAACAGGTTAGTCCAAGAAATCATATGAAAAGTACTCCAAAGTTGGAACAAAACACAAGAAAGTGGATAAAACCAAGCATGGAACATCAAAAATTATAGATACATTTGCAATGTATCAACATCCCCAAGCTTAACTCCTGATCATCCTCGAGTAGGTAAGTGATAAAAAGAAAGAATAATTTTTTAGGTGACATGCACCGTCAAAGACTTGATCAAAGTATTTGTAAAACATTCAAAGTGGGATCATAGTACTTCAATCATAACATGAAAGACAAAGTTCTAGCAATAAGACAAAGAAACTATGATGCCACATGAAAAGGCGAAAACAAAAGATTCATGAATAATAATGCTTTGCAAGACGTTTGTTTGTTTCACATAAAGAAAACATAGCATAGTGGCATTCAGCTTGTCCCTCATAGAGTAGCAAACATAAATGCATATGACACCTTCAAAGTTCATAAGAGTGACTAGATACAAATAGTTTAAAACAAGCAATATCAAGTTATGCATCAATCAACTAGTCTTGGGACAATGCACATAGAACTAAGAATGGCAACTATGCTCTCAAAGTAGGTGCATAAAGGTAGAAGATGGAGACTCAATATAATGGTGGAAGAAAGGCCTTTTTATAAAAGGAAGTAGGGATTCAAGTCTCATAAAGAGCTTCCAAAAATTATGGTACTTATAGCTTTCAGCTCTCGTTGCCCCTATCATAAGCATCTTGAAGTGATTAAGGTTAAAGTGAACAAACTATGGTGTACATGCTTGACGAAGTATAAGTTAGAAATCTCATGTCGCTTGTATACGAGCGCCGCTCCTCATGCTACTCAAGTTTAGTCACCGGTAAGTTCTTGTCATTGTAAGTACATGTGTATCATAGAGAACCGCCAACGGGGTACCCCTTGCCCGATGATACGGAAGAATCCCCAGATCAAAATGACAAGGCAAGCAGACAACAAGCATCTCAGCAATCTTCTTATTTACCATGGGAATATGGTGCTTTTTCTCTTTTTTTCTCATCTTTTTTTTCTTTTTCTCAATCTCTATCTCTTTTTTTATAAGAAGAATGCTTCATAGATTGCTCATTATGGTTACGCTGCAGGTTTCCACCATGATTAGGCATGGATTAGACCAGCCGCCCAGACGTTTCTCTAACACACATACATGACTCCATGGACTTACAAACTCCCATTTCATTTCACACCGACGACATCCATAAACAAAAGAGCATGATATCAACTAGGTACAATGTACAAGTGCAATGTTGAAAGCGTTCCCCATGAAAGCATGGTTCTGCTAATTCCCAACAAATAAGTGCAAGCATATACAACATAGACGACACAATGGTTCAAGTTTATTAAGGGCAAGAAAAGTAAAGTGTGTCATCAAGTTCGTGAGAGCTTTAATCACTAGTTTTCTCATAACAAGTTTAATTTGGAAGGTAAACAAAAGCATGAATATACTTGGAATAGCATAAGCTAGTAGGTAGGTATGGTGGAATCTTTGGAATAACTTGGTTTAGGGAGTTGGATGCATGAGTGGAACTCATACTTGGTTGTGGAGGCTAGCAAAAGACTGGGAGCGATAAACTAAAAGAGCAATAGTGATCATAATCATGCAGAGCGACAAAACAGCATTGATCAAAGCATAAAGTGATACTACAAGTTTAAAACTAAAGGATCATAAAGGCTTATGGTGACTTGAGATAGTCATAACATGGTGTGAGCATGTGCCAAGTCAACCCAAATAAAGCATCAAAGGAGAATACCACTATACTATGCTTTAATATGCTAAAACAACGCATGATTCATCCAAGGCACATTAAGCAATCTCAATTTTTTATAACAAGTCATGCTACAACAAATAATACTAAGCATAAAGCCAAAACAATATCAAGCATGGCATGACAAAGCATAGGCCACAGTCAAAAACAAGCTCTTTTTACCACATAAGTATGAACTTTCTTACTCTATTCCAAACCAAACCAAACTATTTGCAAACCAATGTATGAAAGAGGGGGTCCAACCAATTTATTCAGAAAACTAAGCAAACAAAAGCAAACGAAAAAGAAGACGCTCCAAGAATAACACAACTGTGCATGAAACAATAAAAATGAAGCGTTTGGAAGAAACCTAGAATTTTTATTGATGAAGAAGGGGATGCCCAAGCTTTGACGCTTGTACTTCTTGGATATTTCTTGGGGTGACACGCGTGGCATCCCCAAGCTTGAGCTTTAGTCCATCCTTCATCTCGTTACTCATTCCTTCCATACACCTGAAATTTTTCCTTCATACAAAACTTCACACAATCTTTATTAGCAACATTAGTGCACTCAAGATAAATAAGTCTTAAGGTTCAGTTCTAACAGCAAATAAACTTCCATTAGAACACTAGCTACTGTAGCACTTCCCTCAAAAAGCTCAATTCCCCAAAAGAACTCAAAAAAAAACCAACAAGAAGCAAATGCAGAAAATGGTAGAAATCTGTCAAAACAGACCAGCAGGTAAAGAGGAATTTTTTCGAAGACCTTCTGTTGCTCAAATCAAAAAGTGTTTAACTAACGAAAGTTAGATAACAACCTGGGGCAGAAGCACAAAAATTAATGCCTCAAAAATACGTTCATAGATTTTACACGAATTTTTACAGTGAAGCATAGAAATCTGTTTCGGGACAGCAACTTTTCCAATCATTACTTCTCTCTCATTAGAGGTTACTCTTGGCACAAAAGGCAAATAAAAAGGATAAGGAGCGGTTATTACTAAAGTAATAACTTTCAAGACTCATCTAAAACTTTTGGGTTATCTCCCAATAAGTACTTTTCTTTAACGCCTTTAAGTTAGGCATAAGAAGCAAAGAAAGAATCAAGTGTTCTCAAATGAAGAAGCATTAAGATCAATACCAGAAATATTTTCAACAAGGCAAGGTGTATCATCCAAATAAGTTCTAGAGGATCCTCTATCAATGCTCTTAGGTTCACTATTCTCATCAAAAGGGTTTGCAGGAACAATCCAATCAAGATTATTTTCTATGGCATCATGTATTGCTACTAGTTTAAAGGGTATTGGTATCTTAGGTTCCTCCCCATTAGGTTCGGTTTTGTTCATCTTTTCTCGTGTACCAACAACATCTACACATGAGCCTAGCATATTGAAACATTCAAAGACTTTCCTAGTTTCCTTGGCAACATCATAGAACTCCTTAAACAAAGTTTCTAGAATAAAATCCCTCTTTTCAGGGTCTTCAATTTCTTTAAGCTTAAGATACATTACTTGCATTAAGGGGTTAAGGTTAACAAACCTAGCTTCTAACATGTGAATTAAAGAAGCTACAGCAATCTCATAGTTTGGAGCAAGTTCTGCAAGGGATCTATACTCAGTATCTTCATGCTTACTAACATGATTAAAGAATTCTTCAATATTATCTTTCCCAATTATAGAACCACTACCAATTGAAAGGTCTTTCAAGGTGAATTTAGGGATCAACATGGTGAGCTAAGGAAGAGGTGACAACTAAAGGAGTCTTAATTTTTTGTGTTTTTGAATAAGAAAGCAAACTAGTAAAACTAATTTTTTGTGTGTTTTTGATAAAGAAACAAGCACACAAAACAAAAAGAAACTAAGCAAAAAAAATAACAAAGTAAACAGGTTGGTTATGAGGGACTCCCCTTGTGAAGATGTCCTTGACTCCCCGGCAACGGCACCAGAAAAATGCTTGATGGCTTAGTGTATGGCGCCAGAAAAGTGTTGGTGCGGTGTTGATGTAGAGCTCGTTGGGAACCCCAAGAGGAAGGTATGATGAGGACAGCAGCAAGTTTCCCTCAGTTATGAAACCAAGGTTTCATCGAACCAGTAGGAGCAAGGAAACACCCCAAAGATGTTGCTAGCTGAGCCTTAGCAGGGCGAACTACCGGTGCTAGTAGCAACGTGGAGACCTGCACAACACACCACAGAACTCTGTCCCCAACTTGCGATGAGGTTGTCAATCTCACCATGTTTTGCTGAAAACAAAGGATTAAATGTATCGAATAGAAAGAAGTAGTAGTTTGTAGAAAGTAAACACAAAGCAGTAAATAGTTTGTAGATCGTATGTAAAGAAAAAGACAAGGACCGGGATCCATAGTTCACTAGAGGTGGCTCTCCTTAAGATAGATAACATGTTGGATGAACAAATTACAGCGGGGCAATTGACAAACATCGAGAAAGCAATACATGCATATACTAATCATCTTGACTCCTTTGAGATTCGATTGGGGATTACAACATTATACAAAGACCGCCATCCAACTGCATCTATGATTAATAATCCACCTTCAGGTTATCATCCGAACCCCCTCCAGTATTAAGTTGCAAGCAACAGATTATTGCTTTACGAACTGCGTGTAAAGTAAACAATACGATTGTTCTATGAACAAAGGATTGTTGTTTTCTCCCTAGTAGCAACAACACATCTAGTACCTTAGAGATTTTTGTCACTTCCCTGATTACGAGGCATGAACCCACTATCGAGCATAAATACTAACTCTTGGAGTTGCTAGCATCTACTTGGCCAAGATAGCTACTAACAACGGAAAGCAAGCAAGATCACAAATAACAAAGACATGATAGAATCAATAATCAATCTGAAATAGCATCTTAATATCCATCGGATCCCGCAAACACAACATGCCGAATTACAAATAGATGATCTTGATCATGAACGGAGCTCACAAGATCTAAACATGGAAGCACAAAGGAGAAGAACCAGCCATCTAGCTACTACATGGATCTGTAGTCCAAGGATGAACTACTCACGCATCACACCGGAGGCTTGCATGGTGATGAAGAAGGCCTCCAGGGTGAATTCCCCTCCCAGGTGCCGGAAGAGCTTGATCCTCCGATCTAGGGATGGATATGACGGCGGCTATAGACTCTTTCGTGGATTTTTGATCGGGTACTTAGGGTTTTCGTCCCGAGGGCAATATATAGGCGGAAGGGGAGGCCGAGGGGGTGCATGGGCTGGCCACACCACCCCCTGGCATGGGCCAAGCCTGGCCGCACGGCCAGGTTGTGTGGCCGCCCTCTGGCCCCTCTCCGTCTCGTATTCTGGCATCTGATGACTTCCGAAAAAATAGGCACTTTGGCTTTTGTCCCGTCCAATTCCGAGAATATTCATTTTCTGACTTTCCTGGAACCAAAAACAGCAGAAAACGGGCAGCTGGCACTATGGCTCTTGTTAATAGGTTAGTCCAAGAAATCATATGAAAACTACTCAAAATTTGGAACAAAACATAAGAAAGTGGATAAAACCAAGCATGGAACATCAAAAATTATAGATACATTTGCAATGTATCAGCCGCCCATCTGCCAGCTCCCCGTCGACCACCGCACCGCCTCCACCCTTCCTCGACGCCTTTTTGGTAGCCCAGGTGAGCTCCCTGCTCTTCTCCCGCCGTGCCTCCCCCGGCTAGGGTTTCTAGCGCTGCCGGTAGTTTTTGTCTGGGACGACGACGGGCAACGGTCCGATCAAACTCAATCAGACGGCCCCATATACCCCATATCGCTTCGGCCTCGCTGAGTCTAGCAAGGGGGCCTGCCTCGTGGGTTTCAAATCGCCAACGCGTGCCCTCCTCTATGCCAGTTGGGTTGGTCGTGCGCTGCGTGGCCCACTGCGGCCAAGATCCGGCCCAGCTTCGCCTCATACCCTTCTTTCTTTAAAACAATATTATAGATCTAAAACATACCTGCTAGTTTAAATCCAAATGAAAATTGAAAATGCATGATATCGTCCAGATGACATTTTTACCTTGCACCCTAGGGTTTTCTTCAACATTCAGAACAAACCCACTTCTCCAAATAATATTCATCTTTTTCTAGTAAAACAAATGCAAAGAAGTATTTATTTTCACTAATAAATTATTTCTGTGAGTTTTACAACTCCAAATGATGTAAACCCTTTTTGTACTGAAGGGTATCCTAGATACCTTGCATATACCCCTGGCCCCATCTAAAATAACAAAAACAGCCCTTATATGACTTTGAGAAATTGTTCAGGCCAAACCAAATATGATTTTGACCTGATTCCAACTCCCAGAACACATGATTCTCAATACCCTTCAAACCCTAGGAGCCCAATATTTATTGAGCATTCCTCGATTTATTATGAATTAATTTGTTCTATGCATAGTTAATTCAGAAAGAAAATCACCTCGGTAGTTCTATAAATCTAAAAAGGGTGAATCCAACTTCTACAGAAAGGAATTAGAAATAAATAGCATGTGTCCTTGGTTTCATATCTATAGCCCCTGTAGATTTAATCTGGTGAAAAAGACAAGGTATTTATAGAACTGCCTTTGGGAATTTCTTAAGGGCATTCTAGTAAATATTTTGAAGTGATTCCAACTCTCAAAAATCACAAACTTAATGATACATAACATACTCTGAGAAAAAATTTATTTGAGCAACATATCTTTTATGGTGATTTACTAATCAAAACTAGAGTTATTTTACACTAAAATAATCATAACTAAATAAAGAAAATGGATAAAATCATGAAACCACTTTTGTTGGCCTTTTTATTTCAATACCTATCTGTTGGTATCATTTTTATACATTGATATCATATAGACCCTAGACTTAGTTCAAAACCCGTCCTTTAGGTACTATTTGACAAATAAAACACAAAAGAGGTTCCCCAAATGCTTTTCCATTACTTCCAAATGCAACAAACTCAATCTATCAAAACCTATCGAAGTGAATAATGTGTTGAATGCTTGTTTGTTGTATTATAATGATGCTTGTATGCTTTGTGTTGATTATATCTTTGTTTGCTTGCATGTGCTATCTTGACTATGATAGTTGCAAATATATCGAAGACCAAAAGAAGTGGTTATTATTGGTTATTATTGTATTCTAAGAAGAAGTCCAGGGACATATATTGCTAGATTGCTGATCTCAGGCAAGCCACCTTCTTGCTCATAAGCCTTGTCCTACTATTTTACTTATGCATATTTTACCTACTGTTTTATGAAAGCTGCATTGTTTTACTATATGATGATATATATATATGGTAGTGGCTTGACTCCTCCAATAACATTACACCCTTGTACTGCTAAGTACAACCCCCTTGACGACACCTACTTGTCCCTAGAATGGTAGATGGTGTATAACACCATACCCCCTTTGAGACCCCATTTTTAACCAAAGCAAAACTAGAGGATGGGAAGACCCGCGAAAAAGTTTTACAAAATGTTTATGGCAAAACCTTGGTGAGGTTTGACCTACAAGAGAAGTTTGAGAAAATAAAAATGTTTTTATTTTACAAAATGCTGAAGGAAATATGGAGGAAAAAGGTTTACAAAAACGCACCTGGTTCTTTGCAGTTTTGCTAGAATAATTAATCCGTGCAACCACATTACTCTGGAATGGGACAGGGCTGGGCTTGATGTTTGTTTACTCTCGTATAAGCTGCCTACAACTACTATAGGGGATTTAAAAATCCTAGAATGTGGGCCTTCCCTATAAAGGTCCATGTGATACATCGACCTGGAGAAGGAAGTAAGGGTCTATGGGCCTCCACGCGTTACTATGAGCCCCTCATTGAAAGCGCACACTTTCTGCAGTGGAAAAAGCGCTCTGGTTGGCTTGTGAACTATATAGGGCGTCCCGGTGTTGAGGGGTACAACTCTCATAGGGTAGGCACTTATATTGGAGTAGACATCCGGAGAGTCTTGACCGGTTACTCGACCCACGATCGATGTAGATCAGGGTAGGGTACCCGGATGGTGTGGGTAAAGTGTACAACCTCTACAGAGTGTAAATCTATTCGGATAGCCATGTCCACGGTGATGGACAGTTGGGAAGGTTGCTGCAAAGTGGTGCTGGTTTTGATTTCAAAAAGGACTTTGGAAAAGCAAGGCTTTTGGGTATGATTTGACCATGGGATGGTCAAAAAGGAGGAATGTGTTGACCATGGGATGGTCGGAAGGAAAGGAAACGAGTTGGTCATGGGATGATCGGAAGGAGGATCTAATGGGTGACACCATCCAATTATTTTACAAGTTTTTCAAATGTTTCCAAAAAGGTTTATAAAAGGTTTTCAACAAAGATATGTAGATGCTATATCTACAAGAGAACTATTTGAGAAAAGAACCTCTCTTGGAGCCCTCCTACTACCATAGACGTACTGCATATCCTCTTGTTATTATCATCATCTTAAGGTGGTTTGCGAGTACATTCAAAGTACTCACTAGCATTGTCCCTGGCTATTAACTTGGTCAGATCTCAAGAAGAAGTTGACGATGACGACTATGCGATCTAGGACGTTCTCCCAGTAAGTTGCCTATAGGTTAATGCATGGCTCGGGCTCTACGCTTGATGAAGTTCCGCTGATGATTATTGATGTAGCCATAATGGCATGTGAGGTATGACTTGTATCCGCTTGAGTAATGGATGTTTACTTTGATACTTGTCGGTTATGTGCCACGACTAACTGATCATGGGATCGTGGTGTATGCATAACAGGGATTCTCGGAGGATTAAATCAGGGGGCCCCACACTTCTACCAAGAGTAGAGTTTAAAAGCTTTATTAAAGATTTTTGGAAATCTAGGGGTACGAGTCGGTGAAGGTTCTGTCTTGAGAACATAAGGAGATTATATCTTATAGATCTCCATAATTTTGTCAATAGAATATACTAAAATAGTTTGGGTTCCAAAGGCATCTTGGCTCATGTTTTTGAAATGCCAGAACATTTGAGAATATGTAAAATAAGCCAAGATAGTTTTGTGAAATAGCTTTTGTAAACTGAGGGTAAGGTAAGGATTATATCATCTACTACACTTTCAGATGCATAGGAACAGACAAACAAGCAAGCAAACATTGCATTACTAAACAAGAAAAAGTTTTTGTTTCGCCTGATTTTTGCATTCTGGACAACTAATCAGGGTTGCTGAAATGGGGATGTTACACTTGTCGCCGTCGATCTGGTGGTGCTCAAGGAGAAACACGCCGACTCACACTGCAGCATGTGGAGCTCACGGCAATGGCTTCTTTTATTTGGGATTATCTCAGCTTCTTAGCAAAGCGAACCAGATATGTTGGTCAGAAGTACAACTGTTTTTAGTTTTCTAAACATTTTGACACGAGGATAGCACTGATATTTTTGGTTTCCTTTCTAGTGTATGTTGATTCAGTATTGGCACCTGAAAGTGAAAAACCAACATGTGCATCTCTTTCTCTTCTTGATCACGTTTTTCATTGCGTCTATTTTCTTCTGAGAGGTATTATAATGAAATCATTAGATGATCAATATTTTCATCATATTAGACTAGACTAGAGAGATCTTGGAGGAGGTTGAGACAATTAACTAGTAATACCTCTATTGATGTTCAAATTAAACTACTCCCTCGTCCCAAAATATGTGACTCGGTTTTGTCTAGAAACACAACGGATAAAGTACTAAAAAATATAATCCCTTTGATTCTCAGATTTGTCTAGATTCAGACGTATCTAGCATTAAAACTTGACTAGATATATTCGAATCTAGACGAACCTAAGAACACTAATTAGGATGAGTTTGGCGGAAGATGGATATATTATTGAGCCTCATGGGTGAGTATATATAGGTGTACAAGCGATTATCTTAGAGTACAACTCAAGTTAGGATTATACGTAAACAGATCCTAACTCTATTAAACTACCATAACAACTGTATATGCCTAATACTCTAACAGGAGGGAGTACATTTCTTGACAAAGGACAGTAGTAGATAGGTAAAGGAATGTGAGTGGAGATTTTTGCCTTTCTAGTGATTATGCTCTCTTAAAAAATGGAAAAAACATATTTATAAGCTTTAGTTTTTTTGGAAAATAAAAGCCTATCCTAGAGATGTGTCAAATATCAAATTCAAATACTTTGTATTTCGAGATACCTAAAAATGATAAAATAATGCCTACCTACCTCGCGTGAGCCGTTGGCGACCCTGTCTACCAGCCCCATGGGCTCACTAGACCCGTCGATGCCGCATGATCCATCCAACCCCAGTCAAAGTCATTTAGAGTACCACTAATTCACACAATTGTAGATCTGTTGTGTTCTATCTACAATTTGCTTTGATCCACTATTGTTGTTTTTGGTATTGTCAAAATAGCTATAAATATTGCCATGATTGAAACAACATCGGACCTCTTTGAAACACAACAAAACTTTGTGAAAAAGTGAGACAACATGAAGACTTTATGAAAATCGAAACCACATTGAACCTCTATGAAACAACTGAAACACATCAGACATTTGTGAAACAATTAAAACTACATCAATCCTTTGTGAATCAATTGAAACCACAATGAACATGTTTCATACAATTGAAACACATCAGACCTTTCTGAAACAACTGAAACCACATTATACCTTGATGAAACAATTGAAACCACATCAGGCGTACAGGTAACAATTGAAACCATGTTTTTGATGCCAACCACATTAAACCTTTATGAAATAATTGAAAACATGATTTGGTTTTGAATCTGGTGGAACCACGATTTGATGTTGAATCTGGTGGAACCTTCATGAAAACCTATGGTATGCAAAACTAATTTCATGTTTTAGCAGTGGAAAGTTGAAACAATTGAAACCACTACAAACATTCATGAAACAACTAAACACACATCAATACTTTATGAAACAATTAAAACCACATCACACCTTTACGAAATAATTGAAACCTCCTGAAGCATTTATGAGTCAATTGAAACCACATTGAACCTCTTTGAAACAATTGAAACACATCAGACCTTTATGAAACAGTTGAAACCACATGAAGCCTTTATAAATCAATTGAAACCATGTTGGTGAAAACACCATACTGAACCTCTTTCATACAATTGAAACACATCGAACCTTTCTAAAACAACTCAAACCACCAAATACATCGATGAAACAATTAAAACCTTGTCAGGCCTACATGAAACAATTGAAACCATCTTGGTGAAAACATCATACCGTTATGAAATAAATGAAATCGAATCAAACCTCTTTCAAACAATTGAAAGCACATCAATTCCTTTTGAAATAATTCAAACCACACTAAACCTTTATGAATCAATCAAAGTCACTCCAAACATTGGAAGAATTGAAACACTTTAAGCATTGGTGAAACAATTAAAACCACATCAAACCTTTATGAATTAATTGAAACCACACCCAACCTTTGTAAAATGGGTGGAAACACCAAACCTTATGAAATAATTGAAATCACATCGAACTTCTTTCAAACAATTGAAAAACCACATCAAGCCTTTGTGAAACAATTGAATCCACATCAAACCTTTATGAAATAGTTTAAACAACATCAAAAATTTATGCAAACGGAGGAAACAACAAACCTTTGTGAAACGATTGAAACCACATTATGGCTACATGAAACAATTGAAACCACGTTTTGGTTGTCAACCTTATGAAACCTTTACGAAATAGTTGAAATCACAACATGGTTTAAAATCTGGTGGAACAGCGATTTGGTTTTGAACCAGGTGGAACCTTCATGAAAACATATGGTACACGAATCTAGTTTCATCTTTTAAGGCTCGGTGTTGTTTCATTTATATCATAAAGGTTTGATGTGGTTTCAATTGTTTGAAACATGTTTTCATGGTTTCAATTGTCTGTGGTTTCGATTGTTTCAAACATGCTTATGTGGTTTCAATTGGTTCACAAAGCTTTTGAGAAGATTCAATCTGGTTTCAACTTTTTCAAGAAGGTTCAATGTGGTGCTCAATTAGTAAAAAAATAGTTGCGAGCTGTTTTGTGGTTGCATTTGTTCTTGTGTTGTTGTTCCAATTGTTTCTAACATGTTTTTTGGTTTCAATTGTTTGCAACATGCTTGTGTGGTTTCAATTTATTGAAACATAGTTTTGTGGTTTCATTTGTATGTGGTTTCATTTTTTTGGTTCCATATGGTTTTAATGTTTTGAAAAATGTTTGTGTGGTTTCAATTCAATGAAACATTGTTTTGTGATTGCATTTGTTCTAGGGTGGTGGTTTCAATTGTTTCGAACATGATTTTGCGGTATCATTTTATTAGAACATGGTTTTGTGGTTTCCTTTGTGTGTGGTTTCAATTGTTCTGAAAAATGCTTGTGGGGTTTCCATTGGTCCAAATAAGTTTCAGCATGGTTCTATATGGTTACAATGTTTTCAGTAAGGTTTAATTAATATTCAAAGATTTGATAAATAGTTGGGAGGTGGTTTCAAATTATGAAAAGATGTTATTTGTGGTTTAAATTGTTTCAAGAAGGTTCCTTGGGGTGCAAAAAATGTTCATAAAATCTTATGTGGTGGTTTTGATTGTTTCAAACATGTTTTTTTGGTTTCAATTGTTTCAAACATGCTTGCGTGTGGTTTCAATTTTATTTAAACATGGTTTTGTGGTTTCATTTGTCTATGGGTGGTGGTTTCAATTGTTTGAAACATCTTTTGTAGTTTGAATTGTCTAACACATGCTTGTGTCTTTTCAGTGTATTGAAATATTTTTTTGTGTTTTGAATTGTTTCAAACATGGGTATGTGGTTTCAATTTATTGAAACATGGT
The DNA here is from genome assembly GCA_023614405.1 of Avena insularis. Classification (NCBI taxonomy): domain Eukaryota; kingdom Viridiplantae; phylum Streptophyta; class Magnoliopsida; order Poales; family Poaceae; genus Avena; species Avena insularis. The sequence goes on along the minus strand of CM042694.1, from coordinate 314,724,017 downwards.
TTTGTGGTTTCATTTCTTTGTGGTTTCAATTTTTTTGAAACATGCTTTTGAGGTTTTACTTTAAAGAAACATGGGTTTGTGGTTGCATTTGAAACATGGGTGGTGGTCTCAGTTGTTTCAAGCATTTTTTCTGGTTTCAATTTTTTCCAACATGCTTGTGTGGTTTCAATTTAATGAAACATAGTTTTGTGGTTGCATTTGTTCTTGGATGGCAGTTTCAATTATTTCAAACATGTTTTAGTGGTTTCAAATGTTTCAAACATGCTTGGGTGTGGTTTCAATTTTATTTAAACATGGTTTTGTGGTTTCATTTGTCTATGGGTGGTGGTTTCAATTGTTTGAAACATCTTTTTGTGTTTTGAATTGTCTGAGACATGCTTGTGTGGTTAAAATGTACTGAATTTTTTGTGTGGTTTCAATTGTTTCAAACATGGTTGTGTGGTTTCAGTTTATTGAAACATGGTTTTGTGGTTTCATTTTTTGTGGTTTCAATTGTTTTGAAACATGCTTGTGAGGTTTCGCTTTAAAGAAACATGGTTTTGTGGTTGCATTTGAAACATGGGTGGTAGTCTCAATTGTTTCAAACATTTTTTCTGGTTGTCGTGGGAATGACTACGGGAGTGGCTACCAGGGGTAGCGATTGATAGAATTGAGGGCAAGAGTTGGTGGCCGTCTGTGGAACAAGATGGGGGCGGAGACACATGAGGTTAGCCAGGTTCGGCCCCCGGAGGGTAAAGACCTACTCCTGCTAGATTGTATTGGTAGCGAGCGAGTTATAGGGGTGGCGAGCTCGGCGGCTAGGCAAAGAGTCGCTCGTAGGGGTGTATGATGGAACGTGAATACAAAGAGAACCCTAGGAAGGTTTATATAGGGGGTACCTCGCTAGGGTTTACAGTATTTACAACCGAACTAGCCAAGGATTCGGAGGATTTGACCTAATCCGACTGGGCTTCAGCTATGCTTCCGGGCCTCCAGCTTCCAGTCGCCAGGCTTGCTCCTTAGTCGCATTCCAGTCGCCATCCCACAGTCCCACTCACATGGTCCTTGGGCCAATCGAAACGTCCTGTTGGGCACACCCCATTTGGCATATCCCCATCAGTAGTCCCCGAGGCCATCATCGATTCAGCACATGTGTTCATTTGTCAGTCGGAGTAGGCCAGTCCAATTTGGACGCCCAATCGAGTCGGCGATGGACTCTGTCGACAAGGGAGGAAATTTTGCCACCTGGTTTCCAATCGTGGCATTGGCGAATGTACTTATGCTCGAGTCGCTGCACCCTGCCGATTGGACAAGGCGTACTAGCAGGCGAGTCGAGTGGAAGAAGTTGGACCACCAGCTTGGTCAAACTAGCCGTTGGGTAACCCAACGGTAACTTCAGCGTAATTACCACGGGTAACGGCTGTCCCGAGATTGGCGGACAGTGCGTCTTTATGAGGAGAGTGGCGAAAAAACCCTGTAGATCTTCTTCCACATTCCCCACTCCTGTCCTAGTCTCTCTGTCTCTCCGCGATCCAGAATCTCTGGACGGAGCGACCTCGTCTTCTCTTTGATGGCGCCCTGATACGTTGCTAACGTATCCATAATTTTTTATGTTCCATGCTTGGTTTTATCTACTTTCTTGTGTTTTATTACAACTTTGGAGTACTTTCTATACACTTTCTTGGACTAACCTATTAACAAGTGCCATAGTGCTAGTTGCCTGTTTTCTGCTGTTTTTGGTTCTAGGAAAGTCAGAAAATCAATATTCTCGGAATTGGACCGGACAAAAGCCAAAGTCGATATTTTACCGGAAGACTCACAGAGCTAGAAGACGAGACGGAGAGGGGACACAGGGTGTCCACACCATATGGTGGCGCGGGCTAGCCCTGATCGCGCCACCAGGTGGTGTGGGCCCCCTGGCCGCCCACCGACCTTTCCTCTTCGCCTATAAGATGCCTCCCGATGCAAAAACCCTAAATCGTCCAGCCTCCAGCCACAAAAAGTTCTGCAGCGCCACCACCACCGAAGGGGAGATTCGAGGGACATAAAGTCTCTATTCCGGCACCCTGCCGGGATGGGGAAGTGCCCCCGAAGCCATCTCCATCACCATTGCTGATTCCCATGATGAGGAGGGAGTAGTTCTCTCTCGAGGCTAAGGGTTCTACTGGTAGCGATGTGTTCATCTCTCTCTTTATGCATGATCATATTGTGATCAGGAGCTTTGTAATCAAGTAGATCTACCTTGCTACTCAAGTGCTTTAATAGATATCTTCTCTCCCCATGTGTGTGAAGTTGACAGTGTGCACACCATGGTGGCACTTAGCCTAGAGATTACAAACACTTGTTATGAGTTATATTTGGAGTTGGATGCGTTTATGAAATTGTGGTGTTTGTTTGAACCATCTAGTGCTCAAGGTGACAGTGTGGGGTTATCTAGATGGGGAAAGCGGACTTTGAGGTGTGCTGTTATAGCCCTACCATGGATTAGATGTCCAAGCGGAGAGTAGTTCAGCGTAGTATCATAAACAAGAATATTTATATGAGAGTGTTCACTAGTGAAAGTATGATCCCTAGGCCTTGTTTCTAAGCACTGAAACACCGTTTGCTATTAGATCTATTACATGTTTGCTTGCTTCTATCTTTATTTCAGTTTTACTTTAATCTTTTCCACGCCATCAAGCTATTTTCTATCACCGTTACCACTTATAATTATCTATACCACCTGTATTTCACTATCTCTTCGCCGAACTAGTGCACCTATACACCTGACAAGTGTATTGGGTGTGTTGGGGACACAAGAGACTTCTTGTATCTTGATTGCAGGGTTGCTTGAGAGGGGATACCTTTGACCACTTCCTCCCTGAGTTCGATAAACCTTAGGTGATCCACTTAAGGGAAAACTTGCTGCTGTTCTACAAACCTCTGCACTTGGAGGCCCAACAACTATCTACAAGGATAGAAGTGCGTAGACATCAAGCTATTTTTTGGCGCTGTTGCCGGGGAGGTAAGGTAAAAGGTACTCACATCCTCCGGTGTGAGTGCTCGAAGTTATTTCCTTTAGATTCTGCAATTTTGTGTTTTTGTTTCTTGTTTTCACTAGTTAGGCTTAATGGAAAACAACAACAAAATTAGAGAGCTTTTTAGTATTTTTTCCTAATGTAGAACATGAATTGTTTGAAAAGAAAATTTAAAAACCCGTGGAACTTTCTTTGCATGCTAATAGCAGTGTTATTAGTATGAATCTTTTGAACACCTTTGTTACTAATGCCATGGAAACGTCTAAGCTTGGGGAAGTTGGTTTTTATGAAAATGATCTTTTTAGTTCCCCAGCTTTAAAGAAGAAATTTTGCTCTAATGATACTTTATATCCCATATGTGGTAATTCTAATGATACTTGTGATATTTTAAATCCACATACTGAAAGCATCTCTTCTAAAATACCTATAAAAATTGTTGAACGTGTTATGAACAATCATATTTGGGAGATGGAACTGTCCATCATGGTGATCATTTACTCTTTATACACGAATTATGTGAGTTGTTCAAGTGTGCAGGTATTTCAATGAACCAAGTTAAGAGGAAGCTATTCCCTTTGTCACTTAAGGGAAAAGCAAGAGAGTGGTATGAGCTACTAGATGATCCTCGTCATTTGGAGTGGAAGGAACTTGAATCTCTCTTTTACTCTAAATTTTATCCTCCTCATGAAATTCATAAAGATAGGAATTTCATTTACAATTTGCATCCACATGATGGAGAAAGTATTACCCAATCATGGGGGAGATTGAGGTCACTAATGCTCAAATGTCCCATTCATGAGCTCCCCAGTAATATTGTTATTAATAATTTCTATGCAAGGCTTTCAGGACATTACAAGGACTATCTGGATACTTGTTTAGAGGGATCCTTCACAAGTAAGGAGGTCAAAGCTAAGTGGGATCTTCTTGAAACAATTCAAGGCAATACGGAAGATTGGGATAACAACAAAGGTAAAGAACCAGGTATAAACTATGAGTATGATTGCATTAAGTCTTTCGCTAAAACTGCTAATTTTCAAGAGCTTAGTGCTAAATATGGTATTCATCCTCAAATTCTTGTTGATTGTTATAGAACCTTTGCTTCTCATATTAATGCTCCTAAAGAAAAATGAGACATGTATCATGAGCCTTATAAAGACACTTGCAAGGAAAATGAAATTGTTATTAATGATAGCAATAAACATGCTCAAACCTCTGAAAGTACTACTTCTTATGAGCATCTTAATTTTTTTGGAATACATATACCTTGTGAGAATAATCAAATTGAAGAAGAATATTGTATCACCCACAGGAATGAAAAAACTAGAACGTGGTATAGGGCTCTAAATGATCTTGGTAAAAAAGTTTGTGCCCTCTATCCTTTTATTTGTGAACTTTGCTTTGAAGTGGGTCATTTCAATTTTCAATGCTCAGGCCATAATAATAGCCCTTCTAATCCAATGAGTACTGCAAGTTTGTATTGTGATGACATGATCACTCCTAATCAGCATGATGAACTTACATTATTTTTGGGATGTGAAGAGTTATCAAGAAAAACCTCTTTGGTAGATATGGGTGCTTTTGATATGAATAGTGTCCTCCATGGTTGTCATATTTATTGTGTTGATAATTGCCACACAAATACTTACATACAAAATATTATAAAAGATGAGGTTTTACCAAAATATGACAGGACTAATATGTGTTTTGTTCTTATTAATGAAAAGGAGGAATCCTCCAAAGATTATTCTATTGTCTCTAACAATGAACTAGGGTATATGGAGAAGCTTCCTTTCAAGCCTCTCCCTCCGAAAGAGAAGAAGAAAAAGAAGAAGAGGAGGAGTAAAAGGAGAGAGCCCCTAAGCATGTTGCTCCTATTATAGTTTTTGATGAGTCTGAACTCGATGATGTTCCTATGCCTATTACCTATAGTAGTGATCATGATTTGGAAAAGCACACTACTTTTGATATTGATATTCTCTTCGATACCAATTCTAAAAATGATGATGTTAATAATTGCTTCACTACTAGTACTATCCATGTTCCTTCCAATGATGATATGTTTACAAATGAACACACTTTGGGAGATAACTATTATATTGCTTAGATGATGTTATACCTCCAATATATGATGATTACAATAATGAATATGATATTTTCAGTCCACCTACTATTGAGGAGAAAATTAATTATGATTACAATATGCCTCCTATATTTGATGATTATGGTGATGAAAATAATAATGATAGCTATTTTGTTGAATTTGCTCCCACTACAATTAATAAGAATGACTATGTTTATGTGGGGAGTATTAGTTCTTGTATGCATGTGGCTCATGATAAGAATGTTTTATGTGATAGTTATATTGTTAATTTTATTCATGATTCTACTGAAAGTTATTATGAGAGAGGGGAACATGGTTTTATGTATCTCAACAACATTAAGTTTCCCCTCTTTATGTTGAAAATTTTGAAGTTGCACTTGTTTTGCTTTCCTATGCTTGTTGCTTTGTGCTTTCATGACTTGTTTCTTTACAAGATTCCTATTCATAGGAAGTGGGTTAGACTTAAATGTGCTTTGAATTCTCTTCTTGATGCTCTCTTTTACTTAAATTCATATTTCTTATGTGAGCATCTTCTCAAACTATCTTGCCTAACTTAAAGGCGTTAAAAAAAGTATTGGGAGATAACCCAAAAGTTTTAGTTGAGTCTTGGAAGTTATTACTTCAGTAATAACATCTCCTTACCATTTTTGTTTGCTTTTTGTGCCAAGAGTAACCTCTAATGAGAGAGAAGTAATGATTGGGAAAGTTGCTGTCCCGAAACAGATTTATGTGCTTCACCGTAAATATTCGTTTAAAATCTCCGTACGTCCTTTTGAGGCGTGGATTTTTGTGCTTCTGCCGCAGGTTGTTATCTAACTTTCTTTAGTTCAACACTTTTTGATTTGAGCAACAGAAGGTCTTCAAGAAAAATCGTCTTTACCTTCTGGTCTGTTTTGACAGATTTCTGCCTTTATTTGCATTTGCTTCTTGTTGGTTCCTTTTTGAGTTCTTTTGGGGAATTGAGCTTTTTGAGGGAAGTGCTACAGTAGCAAGTTTTTAATGGTAGTTTTGTTGGTGTTAGAACTGAACCTAAAGACTTATTATCTTGAGTGCACTAATGTTGCTAATAAAGATTGTGTGAAGTTTTGTATGAAGGAAAAATTTCAGGTGTATGGAAGGAATGAGTAATGAGATGAAGGATCGACTAAAGCTCAAGCTTGGGGATGCCACGCGTGTCACCCCAAGAAATATCCAAGAAGTACAAGCGTCAAAGATTGGGGATTCCCAAGGCATCTCCCTCTTCATCAATAAAAATCCCAGGTTTCTTCCAAACACTTCATTTTTATTGTTTCATGCACAGTTGTGTTGTTCTTGGAGCATCTTCTTTTCTGTTTTTGTTTGGTTTTTCGTTTGCTTGGTTTTATTAGTTTGCTAAATAAATTGGTTGGACCCCCTCTTTCATACATTGGTTTTCAAATAGTTTGGTTTGGATTGGAAAAGATTAGGAAAGTTCATGCTTAAGTGGTAAAGAGAGCTTGTTTTTGACTGTGGCCTATGCTTTGTCATGCCATGCTTGATATTGTTTTGTCTTTATGCTTAGTATTCTTTGCTGTAGCATGACTTGTTATAAACAATTGAGATTTCTTAATGTGCCTTGGAAGGATCATACGTTGTTTTAGCATATTAAAGCATAGTATTGTGGTATTCTCCTTTGATGCTTTATTTAGGTTGACTTGGCACATGCTCACACCATGTTATGACTATCCCAAGTCACCATAGCCTTTATGATCCTTTAGTTTTCAACTTGTAGTATCACTTTATGCTTTGATCAATTATGTTTTGTCGCTCTGCATGATTATGGCCATTGTTGCTCTCTTAGTTGGTCGCTCCCAGTCTTTTGCTAGCGTCCATAACCAAGTATGAGTTCCACTCATGCATCCAACTCCTAAAACCAAGCTATTTTCTGTCGCCGTTGCCGGGGAGGTAAGGTAAAAGGTACTCACATCCTCCGGTGTGAGTCCTCGAAGTTATTTCCTTTAGATTCTGCAATTTTGTGTTTTTGTTTCTTGTTTTCACTAGTTAGGCTTAATGGAAAACAACAACAAAATTAGAGAGCTTTTTAGTATTTTTTCCTAATGTAGAACATGAATTGTTTGAAAAGAAAATTTAAAAACCCGTGGAACTTTCTTTGCATGCTAATAGCAGTGTTATTAGTATGAATCTTTTGAACACCTTTGTTACTAATGCCATGGAAACGTCTAAGCTTGGGGAAGTTGGTTTTTATGAAAATGATCTTTTTAGTTCCCCAGCTTTAAAGAAGAAATTTTGCTCTAATGATACTTTATATCCCATATGTGGTAATTCTAATGATACTTGTGATATTTTAAATCCACATACTGAAAGCATCTCTTCTAAAATACCTATAAAAATTGTTGAACGTGTTATGAACAACTGTTATTTGGGAGATGGAACTGTCCATCATGGTGATCATTTACTCTTTATACACGAATTATGTGAGTTGTTCAAGTGTGCAGGTATTTCAATGAACCAAGTTAAGAGGAAGCTATTCCCTTTGTCACTTAAGGGAAAAGCAAGAGAGTGGTATGAGCTACTAGATGACCCTCGTCATTTGGAGTGGAAGGAACTTGAATCTCTCTTTTACTCTAAATTTTATCCTCCTCATGAAATTCATAAAGATAGGAATTTCATTTACAATTTGCATCCACATGATGGAGAAAGTATTACCCAATCATGGGGGAGATTGAGGTCACTAATGCTCAAATGTCCCATTCATGAGCTCCCCATTAATATTGTTATTAATAATTTCTATGCAAGGCTTTTAGGACATTACAAGGACTATATGGATACTTGTTTAGAGGGATCCTTCACAAGTAAGGAGGTCAAAGCTAAGTGGGATCTTCTTGAAACAATTCAAGGCAATACGGAAGATTGGGATAACAACAAAGGTAAAGAACCAGGTATAAACTATGAGTATGATTGCATTCAGTCTTTCGCTAAAACTGCTAATTTTCAAGAGCTTAGTGCTAAATATGGTATTCATCCTCAAATTCTTGTTGATTGTTATAGAACCTTTGCTTCTCATATTAATGCTCCTAAAGAAAAATGAGACATGTATCATGAGCCTTATAAAGACACTTGCAAGGAAAATGAAATTGTTATTAATGATAGCAATAAACATGCTCAAACCTCTGAAAGTACTACTTCTTATGAGCATCTTAATTTTTTTGGAATACATATACCTTGTGAGAATAATCAAATTGAAGAAGAATATTGTATCACCCACAGGAATGAAAAAACTAGAACGTGGTATAGGGCTCTAAATGATCTTGGTAAAAAAGTTTGTGCCCTCTATCCTTTTATTTGTGAACTTTGCTTTGAAGTGGGTCATTTCAATTTTCAATGCTCAGGCCATAATAATAGCCCTTCTAATCCAATGAGTACTGCAAGTTTGTATTGTGATGACATGATCACTCCTAATCAGCATGATGAACTTACATTATTTTTGGGATGTGAAGAGTTATCAAGAAAAACCTCTTTGGTAGATATGGGTGCTTTTGATATGAATAGTGTCCTACATGGTTGTCATATTTATTGTGTTGATAATTGCCACACAAATACTTACATACAAAATATTATAAAAGATGAGTTTTTACCAAAATATGACAGGACTAATATGTGTTTTGTTCTTATTAATGAAAAGGAGGAATCCTCCAAAGATTATTCTATTGTCTCTAACAATGAACTAGGGTATATGGAGAAGCTTCCTTTCAAGCCTCTCCCTCCGAAAGAGAAGAAGAAAAAGAAGAAGAGGAGGAGTAAAAGGAGAGAGCCCCTAAGCATGTTGCTCCTATTATAGTTTTTGATGAGTCTGAACTCGATGATGTTCCTATGCCTATTACCTATAGTAGTGATCATGATTTGGAAAAGCACACTACTTTTGATATTGATATTCTCTTCGATACCAATTCTAAAAATGATGATGTTAATAATTGCTTCACTATTAGTACTATCCATGTTCCTTCCAATGATGATATGTTTACAAATGAACACACTTTGGGAGATAACTATTATATTGCTTAGATGATGTTATACCTCCAATATATGATGATTACAATAATGAATATGATATTTTCAGTCCACCTACTATTGAGGAGAAAATTAATTATGATTACAATATGCCTCCTATATTTGATGATTATGGTGATGAAAATAATAATGATAGCTATTTTGTTGAATTTGCTCCCACTACAATTAATAAGAATGACTATGTTTATGTGGGGAGTATTAGTTCTTGTATGCATGTGGCTCATGATAAGAATGTTTTATGTGATAGTTATATTGTTAATTTTATTCATGATTCTACTGAAAGTTATTATGAGAGAGGGGAACATGGTTTTATGTATCTCAACAACATTAAGTTTCCCCTCTTTATGTTGAAAATTTTGAAGTTGCACTTGTTTTGCTTTCCTATGCTTGTTGCTTTGTGCTTTCATGACTTGTTTCTTTACAAGATTCCTATGCATAGGAAGTGGGTTAGACTTAAATGTGCTTTGAATTCTCTTCTTGATGCTCTCTTTTACTTAAATTCATATTTCTTATGTGAGCATCTTCTCAAACTATCTTGCCTAACTTAAAGGCGTTAAAAAAAGTATTGGGAGATAACCCAAAAGTTTTAGTTGAGTCTTGGAAGTTATTACTTCAGTAATAACATCTCCTTACCATTTTTGTTTGCTTTTTGTGCCAAGAGTAACCTCTAATGAGAGAGAAGTAATGATTGGGAAAGTTGCTGTCCCGAAACAGATTTATGTGCTTCACCGTAAATATTCGTTTAAAATCTCCGTACGTCCTTTTGAGGCGTGGATTTTTGTGCTTCTGCCGCAGGTTGTTATCTAACTTTCGTTAGTTCAACACTTTTTGATTTGAGCAACAGAAGGTCTTCAAGAAAAATCGTCTTTACCTTCTGGTCTGTTTTGACAGATTTCTGCCTTTATTTGCATTTGCTTCTTGTTGGTTCCTTTTTGAGTTCTTTTGGGGAATTGAGCTTTTTGAGGGAAGTGCTACAGTAGCAAGTTTTTAATGGTAGTTTTGTTGGTGTTAGAACTGAACCTAAAGACTTATTATCTTGAGTGTACTAATGTTGCTAATAAAGATTGTGTGAAGTTTTGTATGAAGGAAAAATTTCAGGTGTATGGAAGGAATGAGTAATGAGATGAAGGATCGACTAAAGCTCAAGCTTGGGGATGCCACGCGTGTCACCCCAAGAAATATCCAAGAAGTACAAGCGTCAAAGCTTGGGGATTCCCAAGGCATCTCCCTCTTCATCAATAAAAATCCCAGGTTTCTTCCAAACACTTCATTTTTATTGTTTCATGCACAGTTGTGTTGTTCTTGGAGCATCTTCTTTTCTGTTTTTGTTTTGGTTTTTCGTTTGCTTGGTTTTCTTAGTTTGCTAAATAAATTGGTTGGACCCCCTCTTTCATACATTGGTTTTCAAATAGTTTGGTTTGGATTGGAAAAGATTAGGAAAGTTCATGCTTAAGTGGTAAAGAGAGCTTGTTTTTGACTGTGGCCTATGCTTTGTCATGCCATGCTTGATATTGTTTTGTCTTTATGCTTAGTATTCTTTGCTGTAGCATGACTTGTTATAAACAATTGAGATTTCTTAATGTGCCTTGGAAGGATCATACATTGTTTTAGCATATTAAAGCATAGTATTGTGGTATTCTCCTTTGATGCTTTATTTAGGTTGACTTGGCACATGCTCACACCATGTTATGACTATCCCAAGTCACCATAGCCTTTATGATCCTTTAGTTTTCAACTTGTAGTATCACTTTATGCTTTGATCAATTATGTTTGTCGCTCTGCATGATTATGGCCATTGTTGCTCTCTTAGTTGGTCGCTCCCAGTCTTTTGCTAGCGTCCATAACCAAGTATGAGTTCCACTCATGCATCCAACTCCTAAAACCAAGATATTTTCTGTCGCCGTTGCCGGGGAGGTAAGGTAAAAGGTACTCACATCCTCCGGTCTGAGTCCTCGAAGTTATTTCCTTTAGATTCTAAAATTTGTCTTTTATTTCTTGTTTTCACTAGTTAGGCTTAATGGAAAACAACAACAAAATTAGAGAGCTTTTTAGTATTTTTCCTAATGTAGAACATGAATTGTTTAAAAAGAAAATTAAAAAACCCGTGGAACTTTCTTTGCATGCTAATAGCAGTGTTATTAGTATGAATCTTTTGAACACCTTTGTTACTAATGCCATGGAAACGTCTAAGCTTGGGGAAGTTGGTTTTTATGAAAATGATCTTTTTAGTTCCCCAGCTTTAAAGAAGAAATTTTGCTCTAATGATACTTTATATCCCATATGTGGTAATTCTAATGATACTTGTGATATTTTAAATCCACATACTGAAAGCATCTCTTCTAAAATACCTATAAAAATTGTTGAACGTGTTATGAACAACTGTTATTTGGGAGATGGAACTGTCCATCATGGTGATCATTTACTCTTTATACACGAATTATGTGAGTTGTTCAAGTGTGCAGGTATTTCAATGAACCAAGTTAAGAGGAAGCTATTCCCTTTGTCACTTAAGGGAAAAGCAAGAGAGTGGTATGAGCTACTAGATGATCCTCGTCATTTGGAGTGGAAGGAACTTGAATCTCTCTTTTACTCTAAATTTTATCCTCCTCATGAAATTCATAAAGATAGGAATTTCATTTACAATTTGCATCCACATGATGGAGAAAGTATTACCCAATCATGGGGGAGATTGAGGTCACTAATGCTCAAATGTCCCATTCATGAGCTCCCCATTAATATTGTTATTAATAATTTCTATGCAAGGCTTTTAGGACATTACAAGGACTATATGGATACTTGTTTAGAGGGATCCTTCACAAGTAAGGAGGTCAAAGCTAAGTGGGATCTTCTTGAAACAATTCAAGGCAATACGGAAGATTGGGATAACAACAAAGGTAAAGAACCAGGTATAAACTATGAGTATGATTGCATTAAGTCTTTCGCTAAAACTGCTAATTTTCAAGAGCTTAGTGCTAAATATGGTATTCATCCTCAAATTCTTGTTGATTGTTATAGAACCTTTGCTTCTCATATTAATGCTCCTAAAGAAAAATGAGACATGTATCATGAGCCTTATAAAGACACTTGCAAGGAAAATGAAATTGTTATTAATGATAGCAATAAACATGCTCAAACCTCTGAAAGTACTACTTATGAGCATCTTAATTTTTTGGAATACATATACCTTGTGAGAATAATCAAATTGAAGAAGAATATTGTATCACCCACAGGAATGAAAAACTAGAACGTGGTATAGGGCTCTAAATGATCTTGGTAAAAAAGTTTGTGCCCTCTATCCTTTTATTTGTGAACTTTGCTTTGAAGTGGGTCATTTCAATTTTCAATGCTCAGGCCATAATAATAGCCCTTCTAATCCAATGAGTACTGCAAGTTTGTATTGTGATGACATGATCACTCCTAATCAGCATGATGAACTTACATTATTTTTGGGATGTGAAGAGTTATCAAGAAAAACCTCTTTGGTAGATATGGGTGCTTTTGATATGAATAGTGTCCTCCATGGTTGTCATATTTATTGTGTTGATAATTGCCACACAAATACTTACATACAAAATATTATAAAAGATGAGGTTTTACCAAAATATGACAGGACTAATATGTGTTTTGTTCTTATTAATGAAAAGGAGGAATCCTCCAAAGATTATTCTATTGTCTCTAACAATGAACTAGGGTATATGGAGAAGCTTCCTTTCAAGCCTCTCCCTCCGAAAGAGAAGAAGAAAAAGAAGAAGAGGAGGAGTAAAAGGAGAGAGCCCCTAAGCATGTTGCTCCTATTATAGTTTTTGATGAGTCTGAACTCGATGATGTTCCTATGCCTATTACCTATAGTAGTGATCATGATTTGGAAAAGCACACTACTTTTGATATTGATATTCTCTTCGATACCAATTCTAAAAATGATGATGTTAATAATTGCTTCACTACTAGTACTATCCATGTTCCTTCCAATGATGATATGTTTACAAATGAACACACTTTGGGAGATAACTATTATATTGCTTAGATGATGTTATACCTCCAATATATGATGATTACAATAATGAATATGATATTTTCAGTCCACCTACTATTGAGGAGAAAATTAATTATGCTTACAATATGCCTCCTATATTTGATGATTATGGTGATGAAAATAATAATGATAGCTATTTTGTTGAATTTGCTCCCACTACAATTAATAAGAATGACTATGTTTATGTGGGGAGTATTAGTTCTTGTATGCATGTGGCTCATGATAAGAATGTTTTATGTGATAGTTATATTGTTAATTTTATTCATGATTGTACTGAAAGTTATTATGAGAGAGGGGAACATGGTTTTATGTATCTCAACAACATTAAGTTTCCCCTCTTTATGTTGAAAATTTTGAAGTTGCACTTGTTTTGCTTTCCTATGCTTGTTGCTTTGTGCTTTCATGACTTGTTTCTTTACAAGATTCCTATGCATAGGAAGTGGGTTAGACTTAAATGTGCTTTGAATTCTCTTCTTGATGCTCTCTTTTACTTAAATTCATATTTCTTATGTGAGCATCTTCTCAAACTATCTTGCCTAACTTAAAGGCGTTAAAAAAAGTATTGGGAGATAACCCAAAAGTTTTAGTTGAGTCTTGGAAGTTATTACTTCAGTAATAACATCTCCTTACCATTTTTGTTTGATTTTTGTGCCAAGAGTAACCTCTAATGAGAGAGAAGTAATGATTGGGAAAGTTGCTGTCCCGAAACAGATTTATGTGCTTCACCGTAAATATTCGTTTAAAATCTCCGTACGTCCTTTTGAGGCGTGGATTTTTGTGCTTCTGCCGCAGGTTGTTATCTAACTTTCGTTAGTTCAACACTTTTTGATTTGAGCAACAGAAGGTCTTCAAGAAAAATCGTCTTTACCTTCTGGTCTGTTTTGACAGATTTCTGCCTTTATTTGCATTTGCTTCTTGTTGGTTCCTTTTTGAGTTCTTTTGGGGAATTGAGCTTTTTGAGGGAAGTGCTACAGTAGCAAGTTTTTAATGGTAGTTTTGTTGGTGTTAGAACTGAACCTAAAGACTTATTATCTTGAGTGCACTAATGTTGCTAATAAAGATTGTGTGAAGTTTTGTATGAAGGAAAAATTTCAGGTGTATGGAAGGAATGAGTAATGAGATGAAGGATCGACTAAAGCTCAAGCTTGGGGATGCCATGCGTGTCACCCCAAGAAATATCCAAGAAGTACAAGCGTCAAAGCTTGGGGATTCCCAAGGCATCTCCCTCTTCATCAATAAAAATCCCAGGTTTCTTCCAAACACTTCATTTTTATTGTTTCATGCACAGTTGTGTTGTTCTTGGAGCATCTTCTTTTCTGTTTTTGTTTTGGTTTTTCGTTTGCTTGGTTTTCTTAGTTTGCTAAATAAATTGGTTGGACCCCCTCTTTCATACATTGGTTTTCAAATAGTTTGGTTTGGATTGGAAAAGATTAGGAAAGTTCATGCTTAAGTGGTAAAGAGAGCTTGTTTTTGACTGTGGCCTATGCTTTGTCATGCCATGCTTGATATTGTTTTGTCTTTATGCTTAGTATTCTTTGCTGTAGCATGACTTGTTATAAACAATTGAGATTTCTTAATGTGCCTTGGAAGGATCATACGTTGTTTTAGCATATTAAAGCATAGTATTGTGGTATTCTCCTTTGATGCTTTATTTAGGTTGACTTGGCACATGCTCACACTATGTTATGACTATCCCAAGTCACCATAGCCTTTATGATCCTTTAGTTTTCAACTTGTAGTATCACTTTATGCTTTGATCAATTATGTTTGTCGCTCTGCATGATTATGGCCATTGTTGCTCTCTTAGTTGGTCGCTCCCAGTCTTTTGCTAGCGTCCATAACCAAGTATGAGTTCCACTCATGCATCCAACTCCTAAAACTAAGCTATTTTCTGTCGCCGTTGCCGGGGAGGTAAGGTAAAAGGTACTCACATCCTCCGGTGTGAGTCCTCGAAGTTATTTCCTTTAGATTCTAAAATTTGTCTTTTATTTCTTGTTTTCACTAGTTAGGCTTAATGGAAAACAACAACAAAATTAGAGAGCTTTTTAGTATTTTTCCTAATGTAGAACATGAATTGTTTAAAAAGAAAATTAAAAAACCCGTGGAACTTTCTTTGCATGCTAATAGCAGTGTTATTAGTATGAATCTTTTGAACACCTTTGTTACTAATGCCATGGAAACGTCTAAGCTTGGGGAAGTTGGTTTTTATGAAAATGATCTTTTTAGTTCCCTAGCTTTAAAGAAGAAATTTTGCTCTGATGATACTTTATATCCCATATGTGGTAATTCTAATGATACTTGTGATATTTTAAATCCACATACTGAAAGCATCTCTTTTAAAATACCTATAAAAATTGTTGAATGTGTTATGAACAACTGTTATTTGGGAGATGGAATTGTCCATCCTGCTGATCATTTACTCTTTATACATGAATTATGCGAGTTGTTCAAGTGTGCAGGTATTTCAATGAACCAAGTTAAGAGGAAGCTATTCCCTTTGTCACTTAAGGGAAAAGCAAGAGAGTGGTATGAGCTACTAGATGATCCTCATCATTTGGACTGGAAGGAACTTGAATCTCTCTTTTACTCTAAATTTTATCCTCCTCATGAAATTCATAAAGATAGGAATTACATTTACAATTTTCATCCACATGATGGAGAAAGTATTGCCCAAGCATGGGGAGATTGAAGTCACTAATGCTTAAATGTCCCATTCATGAGCTCCCTAGTAATATTGTTATTAATAATTTCTATGCAAGGCTTTCAGGACATTACAAGGACTATCTGGATACTTGTTTAGAGGGATCCTTCACAAGTAAGGAGGTCAAAGCTAAGTGGGATCTTCTTGAAACAATTCAAAGCAATACCGAAGATTGGGATAACAACAAAGGTAAAGAACCAGGTATAAACTATGAGTATGATTGCATTAAGTCTTTCGCTAAAACTGCTAATTTTCAAGAGCTTAGTGCTAAATATGGTCTTGATCCTCAAATTCTTGTTGATTGTTATAGAACCTTTGCTTCTCATATTAATGCTCCTAAATAAAAATGGGACATGTATCATGAGCCTGATAAAGACACTTGCATGGAAAATGAAATTGTTATTAATGATAGAAATAAACATGCTCAAACCTCTGAAAGTACTACTTCTTATAAGCATGTTAATTTTTTTGGAATACATAGACCTTGTGAGAATAATCAAATTGAAGAAGAATATTGTATCACCCACCGGAATGAAAAAACTAGAACGTGGTATAGGGCTCTAAATGATCTTGGTAAAAAAGTTTGTGCCCTCAATCCTTTTATTTGTGAACTTTGCTTTGAAGTAGGTCATTTCAATTTTCAATGCTCAGGCCATAATAATAGCCCTTCTAATCCAATGAGTACTACAAGTTTGTATTGTGATGACATGATCACTCCTAATCAGCATGATGAACTTACATCTTTTTTGGGATGTCAAGAGTTATCAAGAAAAACCTCTTTGGTAGATATGGGTGCTTTTGATCTGAATAGTGTCCTACATGGTTGTCATATTTATTGTGTTGATAATTTTCACATAAATACTTACATACAAAATATTATAAAAGATGAGGTTTTACCAAAATATGATAGGACTAATATGTGTTTTGTTCTTATTAATGAAAAGGAGGAATCCTCCAAAGTTTCTTCTATTGTCTCTAACAATGAACCAGGGTATATGGAGAATCTTCCTTTCAAGCCTCTCCCTCCGAAAGAGAAGAAGAAAAAGAAGAAGAGGAGGAGTAAAAGGAGAGAGGAAACGGTATTTTCCCCTAAGCATGTTGCTCCTATTATAGTTTTTGATGAGTCTGAACTCGATGATGTTCCTATACCTATTACCTATAGTAGTGATCATGATTGGGAAAAGCACACTACTTTTGATATTGATAATCTCTTCGGTGCCAATTCTAAAAATGATGATGTTAATAATTGCTTCACTATTAGTATTATCCATGTTCCTTCCAATGATGATATGTTTACAAATGAACACACTTTGGGAGATAACTATTATATTGCTTATGATGATGTTATACCTCCAATATATGATGATTACAATAATGAATATGATATTTTCAGTCCACCTACTATTGAGGTGAAAATTAATTATGATTACAATATTCCTCCTATATTTCATGATTATGGTGATGAAAATAATAATGATAGCTATTTTGTTGAATTTGCTCCCACTACAATTAATAAGAATGACTATGTTTATTTGGAGAGTATTAATTCTTTTATGCATGTGGCTCATGATAAGAATGTTTTATGTGATAGTTATATTGTTAATTTTATTCATGATGCTACTGAAAGTTATTATGAGAGAGGGAAACAAGGTTTTATGTATCTCAACAACATTAAGTTTCCCCTCTTTATGTTGAAAATTTTGAAGTTGCACTTGTTTTGCTTTCCTATGCTTGTTGCTTTGTGCTTTCATGACTTGTTTCATTACAAGATTCCTATGCATAGGAAGTGGGTTAGACTTAAATGTGCTTTGAATTCGCTTCTTGATGCTCTCTTTTTTTCTTAAATTCATATTTCTTATGTGAGCATCTTTTCAAAACTATCTTGCCTAACTTAAAGGCGTTAAAAAAAGTACTTATTTGGAGATAACCTAAAAGTTTTAGTTGAGTCTTGGAAGTTATTACTTCAGTAATAACCTCTCCTTATCATTTTTGTTTGCTTTTGGTGCCAAGAGTAACCTCTAATGAGAGAGAAGCAATGATTGGGAAAGTTGCTGTCCCGAAACAGATTTCTGTGCTTCACCGTAAATATTCATGTAAAATCTCTGTACGTCCTTTTGAGGCGTGAATTTTTGTGCTTCTGCCCCAGGTTGTTATCTAACTTATTTTAGTTTAACACTTGTTGATTTGAGCAACAGAAGGTCTTCGAAAAAATTCGTCTTTACCTGCTGGTCTGTTTTGACAGATTTCTGCCCTTATTTGCATTTGCTTCTTGTTGGTTCCGTTTTGAGTTCTCTTGGGGAATTGAGCTTTTTGAGGGAAGTGCTACAGTATCTAGTGTTTTAATGGAAGTTTTATTGGTGTTAGAACTGAACCTAAAGACTTATTATCTTGAGTGCACTAATGTTGCTAATAAAGATTGTGTGAAGTTTAGTATGAAGGAAAAATTTCAGGTGTATGGAAGGAATGAGTAATGAGATGAAGGATCGACTAAAGCTCAAGCTTGGGGATGCCACGCGTGTCACCCCAAGAAATATCCAAGAAGTACAAGAGTCAAAGGTTGGGGATGCCCAAGGCATCTCCCTCTTCATCAATAAAAATCCCAGGTTTCTTCCAAACACCTCATTTTTATTGTTTCATGCACAGTTGTGTTGTTCTTGGAGCGTCCTCTTTTCCGTTTTCGGTTTGGTTTTTCGTTTGCATGGTTTTCTTAGTTTGCTAAATAAATTGGTTGGACCCCCTCTTTCATACATTGGTTTTCAAATAGTTTGGTTTGGATTGTAAAAGAGTAGGAAAGTTCATGCTTAAGTGGTAAAGAGAGCTTGTTTTTGATTGTGGCCTATGCTTTGTCATGCCATGCTCGATATTGTTTTGTCTTTATGCTTAGTATTCTTTGTTGTAGCATGACTTATTATAAACAATTGAGATTGCTTAATGTGCCTTGGAAAGATCATACGTTGTTTTAGCATATTAAAGCATAGTATTGTGGTATTCTCCTTTGATGCTTTCTGGCGCCGTTACCGGGGACGTAAGGTAAAAGGTACTCATATCCTCCGGTGTGAGTGTTCGAAGTTATTTCCTTTAGATTCTGCAATTTCGTCTTTTTGTTTCTTGTTTTCACTAGTTAGGCTTAATGGAAAACAACAACAAAATTAGAGAGCTTTTTAGTATTTTTCCTAATTTAGAACATGAATTTTTTGTGGTTTCATTTTTTGTGGTTTCTTGAAACATGGTTTTGTGGTTACATTTTTTGTGGTTTCAATTGTTTTGAAACATGCTTGTGAGGTTTCTATTTAAAGAAACATGGTTTTGTGGTTGCATTTGAAACATGGGTGGTAGTCTCAATTGTTTCAAACATTTTTTCTGCTTGTCGTGGGAATGACCACGGCAGTGGCTACCAGGGGTAGCGATTGATAGAATTGAGGGCAAGAGCTGGTGGCCATCTACGGAACAAGATGGGGTCAGAGACACATGAGGTTACCTAGGTTCGGCCGCCCGGAGGGTAAAGACCTACTCCTTCTAGATTGTATTGGTAGCGAGCGAGTTATAGGGGTGGCGAGCTCGGTGGCTAGGCAAAGAGTCGCTCGTATGGGTGTATGATGGAACGTGAATACAAAGGGAACCCTAGGAAGGTTTATATAGGGGGTACCTTGCTAGGGTTTACAGTATTTACAACCGAACTAGCCAAGGATTCGAAGGATTTGACCTAATCCGACTGGGCTTCAGCTATGCTTCCGGGCCTCCAGCTTCCAGTCGCCAGGCTTGCTCCTTAGTCGCATTCCAGTCGCCGTCCCATAGGCCCACTCACAAGGTCCTTGGGCTAATCGAAACATCATGTTGGGCACACCCCATTTGGCATATCCCCATCAGTAGTCCCCGAGGCCATTGTCGATTCAGCACATGTGTTCATTTGTCAGTCGGAGTAGGCGAGTCCAATTTGGATGCCCAATCGAGTCGGCGATGGACTCTGTCGACAAGGGAGGAAATTTTTCCACCTGGTTTCCAATCGTGGCATTGGCGAATGTACTTATGCTCGAGTCGCTGCACCCTGCCGATTGGAAAAGGCGTACTAGCAGGCGAGTCGAGTGGAAGAAATTGGACCACCAGCTTGGTCAAACTAGCCGTTGGGTAATCCAACGGTAACTTCAGCGTAATTACCACGGGTAACGGCTATCCCGAGATTGGTGGCCAGCGCGTCTTTATGAGGAGAGTGGCGAAAAAACCCTGTAGATCTTCTTCCACATTCCCCACTCCTGCGCCCAGTCTCTCTGTCTCTCCGCGATCCAGAATCTCCGGACAGAGCGACCTCGTCTTCTCTTTGATGGCGCCCTGATATGTTTCTAACGTATCCATAATTTTTGATGTTCCATGCTTGGTTTTATCTACTTTCTTGTGTTTTGTTCCAACTTTGGAGTACTTTTTATACACTTTCTTGGACTAACCTATTAGCAAGTGCCACAGTGCCAGTTGCCTGTTTTCTGTTGTTTTTGGTTCTAGGAAAGTCAGAAAATCAATATTCTCGGAATTGGACCGGACAAGCCAAAGTCGATATTTTACAGGAAGACTCATGGAGCCAGAAGACGAGACGGAGAGGGACCACAGGGTTGCCACACCATAGGGTGGCGCGGGCTAGCCCTGGTCGCGACACCAGGTGGTGTGGGCCCCCTGGCCGCCCACCGACCTTGCCTCTTCTCCTATAAGATGCCTCCCGATGTAAAAACGCTAAATCGTCCAGCCTCCAGCCACGAAAAGTTCCGCAGCGCCGCCGCCACCGAAGGGGAGATTCGGGGGACAGAAAGTCTCTGTTCCGGCAGCCTGCCGGGAAGGGGAAGTGCCCTCGGAGCTATCTCATCGATCTCCACCGCCATCTCCATCACCATTGCTGATTCCCATGATGAGGAGGGAGTAGTTCTCTCTCGAGGCTAGGGGTTCTACTGGTAGCTATGTGTTCATCTCTCTCTATCTATGATCATATTGTGATCATGAGCTTTGTAATCAAGTAGATCTACCTTGCTACTCAAGTGCTTTAATAGATATCTTCTCTCCCCATGTGTGTGAAGTTGACAGTGTGCACACCATGGTGGCACTTAGGCTAGAGATTACAAATACTTGTTATGAGTTATATTTGGAGTTGGATGTCTTTATGAAATTGTGGTGTTTGTTTGAACCATCTAGTGCTCAAGGTGACAGTGTGGGGTTATCTAGATGGGGAAAAGCGGACTTTTAGGTGTGCTGTTATAGCCCTACCATGGATTAGAGTGTCCAATCGGAGAGTAGTTTAGCGTAGTATCATAAAGAAGAATATATTTATATGAGAGTGTTCACTAGTGAAAGTATGATCCCTAGGCCTTGTTTCTAAGCACTGAAACACCGTTTGCTATTAGATCTATTACATGTTTGCTTGCTTCTATCTTTATTTCAGTTTTACTTTAGTCTTTTCCATGCTATCAAGCTATTTTCTATCATTGTTACCACTTATAATTATCTATACCACTTGTATTTCACTATCTCTTCGCCAAACTAGTGCACCTATACACCTGACAAGTGTATTGGGTGTGTTGGGGACACAAGAGACTTCTTGTATCTTGATTGCAGGGTTGCTTGAGAGGGGATACCTTTGACCACTTCCTCCCTAAGTTCGATAAACCTTGGGTGATCCACTTAAGGGAAAACTTGTTGCTGTTCTACAAACCTCTGCACTTGGAGGCCCAACAACTGTCTACAAGAATAGATGTGCGTAGACATCATGCCCCCGAAGGATCTGTGGGGGAATTCCAAGTGCACCGCCGCGCAGCTCATGTCGTTCGAGGACGCGGAGGTTCTCTGCAAGGGGAATTGGCGAATTCCCGTGCCCTCCAAGACCGAGCCGAAGCCTCGCGCTTGCGAATTCATATGTTTCCTGATCCATCTTGAGAGGGGCTTGGGATTCCCTACCTCAATCTTCTTCCGGCGGTTTGGCGCGTATTACGTGATCAAGTCGTCGGATCTTGGCCCTCACAGCATCGAGCATATGGCGATCTTCATCTCCTTATGCGAATGCTACCTCGGATGCCGGCCACACTTCCTACTATGGCTGGAGCTGTTCCACGGCCGCATCAGCCACGAAGGATCTGGCGGCCCTATCTTGGCGACGGGCGGCGTCAGCTTCCAACTGAAGTCGAAGGCAAACTTCTTCAAGCTCCTGCTACCGAAGAAGGCCACGAGCGAGTGGAAAAAGATTTGGTTCTACATGAAGGAATCCACTCCCTCCGGTGAAGTGGTGCTCCATATGTACGTTGTAGAGAGGAGCGCGCCTCGTCGGCTGATAGTGTCAAAGCTCCCCGAAGACCAGAAGATGGTCGTCACGGAGATGATGGAGCAGATCAAGGTCTTGAAGAACAAGGGGCTTGAAACAATCAACCTCTACAACTGCTGGCTCGGACGGTGCCTGGTCCCGCTGGCGACCCAGCCTCATTGGATGTATGAGTATACCAGGAAGAACGACCCTTCCAGGATGAGTAGGGAGTCCTGGGAGGCTGCGGACTACAAGGCCGCATTGAATAAGATCACGGATGCGGAGTTTACCGACACGTCGGCCGGGCTCGCTCCGTACGTAGCCGGGAAGAATGAAGCTCCCACGGTAAGCCTTTCTCTGTCGCCGCTTTGTCTTTAGTCGTAGCTCGCGCGGGTGCAATTTGCACCCGCGACTCGTAACATTCAATCGTGGTTTCTAACCGGGTCAATTTTCTTTGTCCACTCTCAGTTGTTTCAGGTCCTCGAAGGCTGGCTTCCCCTCTCGACGAGGAAATTCCCAAAGAACTCAAAGAGGGGACCGAAGGAGAGTCCTCCAAGAGCGAAGAAGAGGCGAGGGAGGTTCCCTCGCCAGCGCTCGTGGCCTGCAAGACTCGCATGCAGAAGCAGCACGAGATTGAGGTGAGTCGTAGTCTTGAAGAATGCCATGAGGATGATGAAATCCTGTAGGAGCATAGTTCGCGGTGAATGGCCACGCCGGCAAAGACCGCATGAAAACCGAAGTCGCCTGCAAAGAAGTCGGCTCCGAAGCCGGTGTCGCCACCTAGATATGTGGTGGCATTCGAGTCGGACGAAGAATTCGACGATGAGGCAGCCAAAGCCTCAACCGAGATCCCTGAGGACACAACTCCAATGACGGGATCGAGAGCTGCGGACGTGGTGGTAGAGATGGAGGTTCTGTTCGCCGCGATTGTGCCAATAGTCCCGGCTGCCGCAGAACCAGGGGCTGCTGAAACCGCGGGGTTGAGGTCACCGCCACCGGCGAGAACAGCTATGTCGCCCAGGCCAGAGGTCCCTGCAACCGTGATCTCGACATCAAAGAAGCCCACGGTGTCGTGGGCCGCGAGTGTCTTCGACAAGGGGCTCTCGCGCAAGCTGGATCCAGAGCTGGATAAGTCTTCCCATATTAGTATGGGGCTTCGTTTCTTTCCAGTCACCAAGTAAGTCTGATATTCTCCTTTTCGTGCTTTAATGTTTTGTTGTGTAATTTTCTCGCTCACCATGGCGATTTCACATGTCTGGTGCCAAGAAGATAGGTCGCCCTACGGTGGTCAAGATTCCGCCAGTCGATGCCAGAGGGGAAGCTGACCCCTCCAAGAAGAGGAAACCTGTTGCGGAAGACGCGCCAGTCGAAGGCAGAAAAAAGAAGAAGAAGAAAGGGGACATCATTGACGCCATGATAGGGGAAACATGGAGGAGGGTGCCTCTGCTACCCGTGCCAAAGAAGTGATGGCTGCCCAATTGGAACCAGCAAGGGGGCTCCGCTATCAGAACCACTGGCCCTGATGACTAGCGCCCCGATGAGGACGGCCGCGTCGTTTCCGCGTTTTATGGTGAAGGCGTTCTCGACCGCGGCGGAGAACTAGTCTCCGCAAATTCTAGAGATTGTTGATGAAGACGTTGGGCAGCGTTGTGGGTGCATATCTTTTGTGGTTCCTTCGACGGACGCCAGTGAACTTCATAGCATGCTTGGTGCTGCCATTCAGGTATGTCCAGTCCCCGAGTGCCTGATCGCTGAATTTCAGTAGTTAGGCACTTAAAGCGTCTAGTCGTCCAGTCCCCGAGTGTCTAGTCGTTGAATTTCAGCGGCTAGGCACTTAGGATTTTAGTTGTCCAGTCCTCGAGTGTCTATTCGCTGAATTTCAACAGCTAGGCACTTAGGATTTTAGCCGTCTGGTCACTTAGTGTTGTTCTGTTGGCAGGGCCTGCAAAGGGAATCGTCCGTAGTCGCCGCGGCGGAGGAGGAACAGAAGGCCTCCGACTCGGTCATCCTCGGATTACAGGGTGACCTTGGTGCCCTTGAGAAACATGTGACGGAGAACTGCGATAAGCTTCTTGGTGAGTGTCTACTCTTTTCTTTTTGGTATGCGGCGAGTCCTCGAGCAGGTTAGTCCTTGGTGACGTTGGGTTTCTGACGTTGCAGCCCTGATAGGACAAAGCGACCCGGTGGTGCAAACCTTCAACGCCTTGCAATGTGTGACTACGGTGGTGAAAATGGCCACCGCCTAGGCGCTGTGCGTCCAAGCCATGCTTCAAGGGATGTCCCTCACCGAGGTTATTCCTAGGGGGTTGACAGAGGTTCGGTGCTATCTGGAGGAGGCACCCACCATCGTCGAGTGGATGGCGTGATCAGCCTTCAGGCACGGGGCCACCACGGGTTGAGCCTTGGGCTTGCTCATTTCCCCGACGACTTCGACCTCGACGACGTCACCAGCGGCTACCCTTCGGCGACTGGCTCGGTGGAGATCTCGGAGGTTCTAAGGTTGACCTCCAAGGCTACTCCATCCGTGGAGCGAGTATTGGTGATGGGAGATTTGTTGCCGTACCAGGAGATGGTGGTGGCACCGGGCGACCTCGAGCCGGAGCACCATGATCTGAAGTCGGAGCAGCCCTTTCGGTTGGCATTGTCGAAGTCACTGAAGACATACCCAACGAACCTGTGGGAGTTGTTCGTCCGGGTCAAGGGTGATGGTGGCGCTTCTTCGTCAGAGCCTGCAAAATGAGTCGCTGCCCTAAGGGGCTTTTGTAAGTTATGGTGATTAGCCACTTTTGTAATGTAAACAATACATATGTATGGAAGTAAGAGGAGTCACTCGACTCGCAATGCATGTTTGAAGTGTGTTCTTTGTTGATTTATAGGTGAGCGAGTCCCCGAGCACGTCCGCCCTTTATTGGGGTTTACCTCGTTTGCATGTACATTTGATTGTGTTAAATTGTTATGTTGTTTGGGATCGACTCGTCGGCCCAGTCACTTGGCGACCCCGAGCGCGAGTAAGGTCGGTATAGGCGAGTCCCCGAGCGTGAGGATCTGGTGCGTTGTTTGTAATGCGTCTCTCCCCTGGCTCGGAGAGTCAGTCGCGTGGTGAGTCCAGGGCAGGCTCTCTTACTTGGTGTGTTCCTGATCCACGTAGGGGTTATTGTAGACAAGTCCCCGTGCGTGGTACTTAACCGTTCGAGTCACTGTGCGCGAGTATGGGGAGGACAGGTCGCTGTGAGAAGCGTTTATTGGTTGTCTTGGCCCGGCAGGCCAGTCGAGTGAGGCGACTCCAATGGGGGCTCCGGGGTGGCGTGTTCATGGATGACACAAGGCTCGAATGTGTTTGCTGCCCTTGGGCGTCACTACTTAGCCGTGTCAGTCGCTCTACCAAAGGTTGACTTCCGTAGGTAGCATATTGCAAAGCGTACGAGTGTGATTGGCACTAGAACATGGCGAGTAGGCACAATTTGTGCGATCCAAATTTTTATTATGTAGCAGCAGAGTACGAGTACAAGTTTTAGTTCTATTGTAGAACTTGCGGAGGAGGTTCACATTCCATGGCCTTCCAACTTCGAGTTGGCCATCGCCTCGTACATCGATCAGGTAGTAGGCGTCGTTGCCGAGGACTCATCCTATGGAAAATGGCCCCTCCCATGGGGGGAAAGCTTGTGCATGCCATTCCTGTCCTAGACCAGTCGTAGGACCAGGTCGCCTTCCTGGAAGGTGCGAGTCCGGACTCGGCGGCTGTGGTATCGGCGGAGTCCTTGCTGGTAGATAGCGGTGTGGGAGCAAGCTAGGTCGTGTGCTTCGTCGAGCTGGTAGACTTCGTCTTGGTGGGCGATCTCATTTTCTGCCTCCACATAATTGACGACTCGAGGCGAGTCATACTCTAGGTCGGTTGGCATTACGGTCTCAGCGACGTATACCATGAAGAAGGGCGTGAACCCCGTGGACCGGTTGATGGAGGTGTGAATGCCACATATCATGGAGGGGAGCTCTTTGACCTAGCATCCAGGGGTGTGCTCGAGGGGCACCTAAAGTCGCGGCTTGAGGCCATGGAGGACGCTTTGGTTGGTGTGCTCTGCTTGGCTGTTTGACTCTGGGTGGGCGACTGAGGCGAGGTCGAGCCGTAGGATGTGCTCCTCGCAGAATTCTGCCATGGCACCTTTGGAAAAGTTGGTGTCGTTGTCTGTTATGATGCTGTGCGGGTAGCCATACTGGTAGATGAGCTCACGGAGGAACTTGGTGGTGGTCTTTCTGTCCCACTTCTTGATCGGCTTGGCTTTGACCCACTTGGTGAACTTATCGACTATGACCAGGAGGTGGGTGAAGCCAGATGGGGCCTTCTTGAACGGGCCGACCATGTCCATGTCCCATATGGCGAATGGCCAGGTGATGGGGATGGTCTTGAGTGCTGAACCAGGGATGTGCATCTGGTTGGCGTAGTCTGGCACCCGACGCACCGTTGGACAATGTCGATGGCGTCGGCGTGCACGGTGAGACAGTAGAAGCCATGTGGCATGGCCTTGGCGACTAGCGATCTGGCGCCAGCGTGATGCCCGCAGTCGCCAGCTTGAATGTCTTGGAGGATCTGGCGTTCTACTTCTGGTTGTACGCAGAGCTAGAATCCGCCTGTCATGCTACGTTTGTGGTGCTCGCCATTGATGATGACGAAGGATTTGCAGCGGCATACTATCATCCGCGCCTCTGTCTCGTCAGTGGGTAGGACCTTGTGCTCGAGGAAGGCGACATATGGTGCAGTCCAGTCACTAGTTTCCGTGACCATGGTGACTAGAGCAGGCTCGGGCTGCAGGGGTATCTCGATGTCAATCTACTTTGGCGGGGAGACCGAGGGCTTGTGTATGATATCGAGGAAGATGCGTGCGGGTGGAGTTTGGCGGGCCGACTCGATGCGGGATAGGGCGTCGGCCTCCTTGTTCTTGTGCCTGTCGATCCACTCGACGCAATAGTCAGTGAAGTGGCCTACCAGCTAGTCCACTGATTGGCGGTACGCTATCATGGTGGGGGAGACAGCGTCATAGATCCCAGTGACTTGGCCAGCGACTAGGTCGGAGTCACCGTACCACCGTAGGCGATTGACGTTAATCTCCTTCGCGACCCGCATACCATGGAGGAGGGCTTCGTATTCAGCCATGTTGTTGGTGCAGGGCGTGAAGTCGAGGTGGAGCATGTAGCGGAGCTTGTCGCCTTTGGGGGAGGTGAGGACGACCCTGGCCCCTGCGCCGTCCATGTTCTTGGAGCCGTCGAAGTGGAGTGACCAGTAATGGAGGTAAGGTAGCTTCTCCGGCTGCTGTGCCTCTTCCCAATCAGCGAGGAAATCGGCCAGGGCCTACGATTTGATCGCTTTACGTGGCTCATATTTGATGTTGTAGACGCCGATTTCGACGACCCACTTAGCGACTCGCCTAGTCACCTCGCGGTTGCGGATGATGTCCTGCAGCAGCACAGAGGAGACGACCGTGATGGGGTGCTCCTGGAAGTAATGCGGGAGTCGCCGCTGGG
This sequence comes from Avena insularis, assembly GCA_023614405.1. Classification (NCBI taxonomy): domain Eukaryota; kingdom Viridiplantae; phylum Streptophyta; class Magnoliopsida; order Poales; family Poaceae; genus Avena; species Avena insularis. Next base: position 314,696,351 of record CM042694.1, on the reverse strand, counting down.
ATCTGAAGACCGCATACACCAATTTTTGGTACTGCGGGTAGCGCTATCTTGAGTCTGTGAGGACCTCACTGATGTAGTAGACGGGGCGTTGTACGGGGCGTTCCTTGCCCTCTTCCAGTCGCTTGACAACCATCACGTTGCTGACGACTTGAGTGGAGGCCACGATGTAGATGAGCATCGGCTCTTTGTCAGTTGGGGCGGCGAGCAGTGGTGCCGCCAGCAGCACTTCCTTGAGCGCGTTGTCCACATCTTCGTCCCATTGGAACGTGGTGTTCTTGCGCATTAGGCGGTAGAGAGGCATTGCCTTCTCACCGAGCCGGGGGATGAAGCGACTGAGGTCTGCGACTCGCTCGGCCCTCTTCTGGATGTCGCACAAGCACTCGGGTTTCCCGAGTCTCGCGATGGTATCGATTTTGGTGGGGTTAGCTTTGGTGCCTCGTTTAGAGACCACATACCCTAGGAGCTGTCCGGTGGGCACGCTAAAGGTGCACTTCCCTGGATTGATCTTGATCTTGTACCTCCGCAGATTTGTGAAGGTTTCGGCCAGGTCAGCGAGCAGGTCGCTCTGGTGGGTGGATTTTACCACCACGTCGTCGATGTAGACGTGTATGTTGTGGCCAATTTGACTCGCAAGGCACTCCTGCATGTACCGCTGATAGGTCACGCCAGTGTTCTTTAGGCCGAACATCATGGCGGTGTAGCAGAAGGCACCGAATGGCATGATGAACACCGTCTTTTCCTCATCCTCGACCACCATTTTGATCTGGTTATAACCAGAGTATGCATCAAGGAAGCACAGCGACTCCGATCCCGCGGTCGAGTCGATGATCTGATCGATGCGCGGTAGGACGAACTCCTCCTTCAGGCAGGCGATGTTGAGGCTGGTGTAGTCGATATACATTCTCCAGATGTTGTTCTTTTTGAGAACGAGGACTGGGTTTGCCAGCCACTTGGAGTACTTGAGGGGTCGAATGAAGCCTGTGGTGAGTAGACGCTGCACTTCTTCGGTGATTGCTCGGTGGCTCTCTTCATTGAAAGGCCACAGCGACTGCTTCACTGGTCGCACTTTAGGGTTGGCGTTAAGTTTGTGCACAGCAAGTTCCCTCGGGACTCCAGGCATGTCGAATGGCTTCCAAGCGAAGATGTCGCGATTCTGATATAGGAACCCAATGAGCGCTCTTTCCTATGCAGGACTCATGTTCGTCCCGATGGTAATTGTTTGGCTAGAGTCGCCTAGGACGATCTCGATGGTGCAGGTGTGCATGGTCGCCTCGAAGGTGGAGCTTGCAACAGTTGGCTTCTTCAAGATGGTGGGGTCGTCCTTGTCGATGTTGCTCGCGACCTCGTCCGCGTGATTTGTTTCTACGGTGATGACGGCGTCGGCGAGCTCGACGCCTTTGTCTTTGCACTCCATGGCCATGTCGGGGTCACCATGGACGGTGATGATGCCGCTTGGCCCCGTGAACTTCATCATGTTGTAGGCGTAGTTTGGGGTCGCCATGAACTTTGCGAACGCCTGGCGCCCCAGGACGCAGTGGTAGGGGTTGCGGAAGTTCAGCAGCTCGAAGATAATTCGCTCGGTGTGGAAGTTTGTTGGTGTACCGAAGGTGACTGGCAGTGTTACCTTGTCGATCGGGTACGCCTTTCGACTGGGGACGATGTCGTGGAAAGTGGTGAGTGTCGGCTTGATCGCCGAGGTGGAGACGCTTGAATGTGTCTAGGTACATGATGTTGATGGAGCTTCCGCCGTCCATCGGCGTCTTGGGCAGCCAGTAGTCGGCCACTTTGGGCCTGACCACCAGGGCAACTCGCCGTGGGTACACGATCCTGGGCGCGTGATCTTGGTGCCTCCAGGTGATGCTTTGCTCAGACCAGTTGAGGAAGCGGGGGATGTCAACCTGGGTCACCGCATTGACAGTGACCGCACGGGCGAGCACCTTCTTCTCACGCTTGGTGCCGAGCCTAGTGAAGGTGTGTAGTGAGCTGACGATGTTGCTAAACCCGCTGGCGTTGCCATTGTCCCTTGGTGAGTTGTTGTTGGGTTCGTCCCTTGCTCGCCTGGCCTTTTCTATCTCCTTCAGGGAATGGCAGTCCGTGGTGGTGTGGGTGGCGGGTTTCCCCTCCCTGCTATGGTAGACGCAGGGCTGGTTGAGCAGGGTGGCAGGGTTGAATTTCGGCCTCACCGTGTTGTTGGCATGGTAATTTCCACTATCGCGGTAGTTTGCTCCGTCGTGGCGGAAGTTCTTCAGGTCACGTTGGCCGCAGCTGGCGTTAGCGACGAAGTCGACTCGCCCGTCACCGCGGCGCTTGCTGGTGAGGCGAGTGTTGTTGTAGCGCATGTCGCGCTGTCGCCCGTTGTTGTGGCTATTGGTGCGGCGTCTTCCTCCCGACTCGTCGTCGGAGTCCTGGATAGGGTCCTCCTCCGCGTATCGCTTGGCGATCTTGAGGATGTCGGGGATGTTGTCGAGCGTCCGGTAGACCCTCTTGATCTTAGCGACCAGTGGCTCGTCTCGGCATGCATTCTTGAAGCAGTGGATCGCCGTGTCCGGGTGGATACCCGAGGCGTTGATCCATAGTTCCTGCCACCTCTAGATCCAGTGGCGGGTCAACTCGCACTACCCCTAGATGCATCGCTCCAGGTCCTCGACGGTGGTGGTGCGGGTGTAGGAGCCCTCGAAGTGCCTGACGAAGGCGTCGTGCATCTCCTTCCTCGAGTCAATGCTGTCAGCGGGAGGGTGTTGATCCTTTGCATGGTCACTCCCTCCATCATCAGGGGGGGTAGCGAGCGACAAGTAGGTCGGTGTGGCTAGCAATTCCCATTGCCATCAGGTACGTATCCAGCCACACCGTTGGGTCGTACATTGGATCGTATTTTTTGATCTCCTTGGGAGCCTTGAAGTTGGTGGGGTACTTCTCGCCTCGGATCATTGGTCCAGAGCACTAGGGGCCTACTCGGCTAAGCGAGCCCCTTGGTTTGGGGTCATCGCGGTTGGTGAGGGTGTGCCTCAAGTCGTTGGCCTGGCGCGCCCACCAGGCCTGGTTATTGACGATGTGCGTTCGTGCGTCAATGGGTTGGCTGTTGGAGGCGATCGTGTTGTTCGCCGGTCGCGGCTCGTTGGTGGAGAGCGCGGGGTTGCGGCCCGTGGCTGGTGTGGCAGGGGCTGGGGTGGTGGGAAGTTGGTGGTGTTGGCAACGGCTAGGGGCCGCTTGAGGCTACCCTGCTTGCGTATAAGCGGGAATACATCCGCCCCCGCGGGTCAACTACCGTGGCTTGCTGCTCGATGGCCCTAGCGAGTAGGGACTTGGCATACTAGATCTGCAGCGCGCCTTCTCCTTGGATGTCAAGGTGGGCGACCGCGGCATCTGCCGCAATGACGTTGTCCATTGGAGTGGAGTATAGTGGGAGCCCGTTGGCATCGCGGGCCTGCGGCGAAATGATGATTCGCGGCTGGTCCGGCGGGCTCGTGCGACCAATGGGTGGCGGTGGGGCTCCAGTCACCGGTGCGCCTGGTGGTGGGTGGTTGCTGCCGCCAGGCGGCACATTCTCGTAGTATTCGTTCTCGGTCGCGTTCGCATGGTCGCCCTCGTCGTTAAAGTTCAGGACACGGCCCTGGATGTTGGAGTTCAGGCGGGTCCTGATGCGGCGTTGATGGTAGAGCGATAGCTCCTGCGCCATTTCCCGCTCGAGGCGGAATTTCTCGTGCTTGGCTAGCTCCCTGCGTGATGCCTCCTCCAGTCGTAGGCGGGCTTCTTCCACCTCCGACGCCGTTACGGTCGTCGGGATCGTCGTGGAGAATGGATCTGGCGAGGCGCTCGTGCTGCCCGCCATGTTGATCGTGTTAAGGCGATTGGATCTGGCACGGAAGTCCTCAGGGGACTCCGACCCGGAGTCGGAGTCGAAGATCCCGAGGATGGAGGGGTCCTCTAAGTCCTGAGGGTTGGAGACCCGCGTGATGGAGTCCTCCCGTGATGTGGCGGTGATGGATCCGACGACCGAGGCAGGGGTCGACGAGTCGGTGTTCTCGTGGTGAGCCGCTTCGTCCACGGCGGCATCAGTCCTGGCCGCGTTGCTGGCGGCCGAGTCGTACTCGGTAGCGAGGCGACTGATGGACGGGATATGGTCCTCTGAGGGCAGATCGTGGCGTGGTGGCGATCTGCCGACGATCACCATTCCCGCTGGGTCGACTGTGTCGGTGAAGCCGACGAACAGGTTGATGGTCCGACCGGCATCACCGCATTATGCGTGATAGGGCGCAACACCGGGATGTAGCTGCTGGGCAGGATCTGCAGGATCCCGCCGTTGGCGATCATGCGGCTGGTGGCGATCGGCCGATCGATTGGCGTGTAGGGTCTCGCTGCAGAACTTAGGCTGGACCGGCCATGCCCCACTGTGGGTGCCACTGTCATGGGAATGACCACGGCAGTCGCTACCAGGGTAGCAAATGATAGAATTGAGGGCAAGAGCTGGTGGCCATCTGCAGAGCGAGATGGGGGCGGAGACACATGAGTTTACCTAGGTTCAGGCCCCCAGAGGGTAAAGACCTACTCCTGCTAGATTGTATTGGTAGCGAGCGAGCTATAGGGGTGGCGAGCTCGGCGGCTAGGCAACGAGTCGCTCATAGGGGTGTATGATGGAACGTGAATACAAAGGGAACCCTAGGGAGATTTATATAGGGGGTACCTCGCTAGGGTTTACAGTATTTACAACCAAACTAGTCAAGGATTCGGAGGATTTGACCTAATCCGACTAGGCTTCAGCTATGCTTCTGGGCCTCCAGCTTCCAGTCGTCAGGCTTGCTCCTTAGTCGCATTCCAGTCGTCGTCCTACAGGCCCACTCACAAGGTCCTTGGGCCAATCGAAACGTCCTGTTGGGCATACCCCATTTGGCATATCCCCATCACTAGTTTCAATTGTTCCGAACATGCTGATGTGGTTTCAATTTAATGAAACATGGTTTTGTTGTTGCATTTGTTCTTGGGTGGCGGTTTCAAATATGCTTTCGTGGTTTCAATTTATTGAAACATGGTTTGTGGGTTTCAATTGTTTTGAAACATGCTTGTGGAATTTCTCTTTGTTTGAAAAGGTTTCAGCATGGTTCAATATGATTTTAGTGGTTTCAAACATGTTTTTGTGGTTTCAAATGTTCATAAAATCTTGGGTGGTGGTTTCAATTGTTTGAAACATCCTTCTATGGGTTCAATTTATTGAAACATGGTTTTCTGGTTCCATTCATGTGTGGTTTCAATTGGTTCTAATAGGTTTCAGCATGGTTCAATATGGTTTTAGAGGTTTCAAAAAAGGATCAATTCGGTTTCAAAATATTGATAAAAGTTGCTAGGTGGTTTCAATTAATTAAAAGATAACATTCATGGTTTCAGTTGTTTAAAACAGGTTCCCTTGGTTACCAAAACTGTTCATAAAAACTTGTGCGGTGGCCTCAATTGTTTCAAACATATTTTTGTGGTTTCAATTATTTCAATCATGTTTTTCTGGTTACTATTGTTTGAGAAATGCTTGTGTGGTTTCGATTTATTGAAACATGGTTTTGTGGTTGCATTTGTTCTTGGGTGGTGGTCTCAATTGTTTCAAACATGTTGTTATGGTTTCAATTGTTTCAAACATGCTTGTGTGGTTTGAATTTAATGAAACATGGTTTTATGGTTGCATTTTTTCTAGGGTGGTGGTTTCAATTGTTTCAAACATGTTTTGGTGGTTTCAAATGTTTCAAACATGCTTGTGTGGTTTCAATTTATTGAAAATGGTTTAGTGGTTTCATTTGTGTGTGGTTTCAATTGTTTTGAAAATGCTTGTGGGTTTCGCTTTGTTTGAACAGGTTTCTACATGGTTCAATATGGTTTCAGAATGGTTTAATTCGGCTTCAAAATATTGATAAGAAGTTGCTAGGTGGTTTCAATTGATTAAAAGATAAGATGTGTGGATTCAATTGTATCAAACATGTTCCTTGGGATGCCAGAAATGCTTATTGTGGTTTCAATTGTTTCAAATAGGTTCCTTGGTGTGCCAGAAATGTTCAGAAAATCTTGGGTGGTGGTTTCAATTGTTTCAAACATGTTTGTCGTGGTTTCAAATGTTTCAAAGAGGTTCATTGGGTTGCCAAACTATTCATAAATCTTAGGTATTAGCCTCAATTATTTTAAAAATGTTTTTTGTAGTTTAAATTGTCTGTGATTTCAATTGTTTAAAACATGCTTCTATGGTTTCAATCGGTTCATAGAAGTTTCAATAATGTTCAATTTGGTTTCAATAAGGTTCAATGTGCTTTCAAAATCTCGATAAATAGTTGCGAGGTGGTTTCAATTGATTAAAAGATGTTTTTGGTGGTTTCAATTGTTTTAAACAGGTTCCTTGGGTCGTCAAATTGTTCATAAAATCTTGGGTGACGGTTTCAATTGTTTCAAACATGTTTTTGTGGTTTCAATTGAGTCATGAAGCATTGGTGAGGTTTCAATTGTTTCAAACATGCTTGTATGGCTTCAATTGATTCACAAAGGTTTCAAAAAGGTTCAATTTGGTTTTGATAAGTTCAATAAGGTTCAATGTTTAAAATTATTGATAGAATAGTTGCGTGGTGGTTTCAATTGATTAAAAGATGTTTTTTGTGGTTTCAATTGCTTCAAAAAGGTTCATTGAGGTGTCAAAATTCTTATAAAATCTTGGATGGTGGTTTCAATTGTTTCAAACATGTTCTTGTGGTTTGAATTATGTGTGGTTTCAATTGCTACAAACATGCTTGTGTGCTTTAAATTGGTTCACAATGGTTTCAACTGGTTTAAATTTGGTTTTAATAGTTTCAACAAGGTTCAATATGGTTTATTGTTGTGATTTCAAATGTTTCAAAGAGGTTTATTGGGTTTCCAAATTGTTCATAAAATCTTGGGTGTTGGTTTCAATTGTTTCAAACAGTCTTGTGTGGTTTCAGTTAGTTCAAAAAGGTTTCAACCAGGTTCGATTTGATTTCAATAGTTTCAATAAGGTTTAGTGTGGTTTCAAAATATTGATAAATAATCGCGAGGTGGTTTCAATTGATTAGAAGATGTTTGTCGTGGTTTCAAATGTTTCGAAGAGGTTCATTGGGTTGCCAAACTGTTTATAAATCTTGGGTGGTGGTTTCAATTGTTTCAAAAATGTTTTTGTAGTTTAAATTGTCTGTGATTTCAATTCTTTAAAACATACTTGATGTGGTTTCACTTGTTTCATAAAGATTTGGTGATTCCACCAGTTCCATAAAGGTTTGGTGTTGTTTCAAAAAATTGCATACATGTTTGATGTGGTTTCAATTGTTTCATAAAGGTTTGGTGGTTCCACCAGACTCAAGTCAAAAATCATGGTTTAAATTGTTTCATAAAAGCCATGATGTAGTTTCAGTTGTTTCATAAAGGTTCGGTGTGATTTCAATTGTTTCGTAAAAGTTGGGTTATGTTTCGATTATTTCATAAAGGTACAATATGGTTTCATAAGGGTCGATGTGGTTTCAATCTTTATCGATGTGGTTTCAATTTTTTTATAAAGGTTGAGATGTGTTTAGATAGTTTTATAAAGGATCGACGTGGTTTCAGAGTGAAACTTTGTTTCATAAAAGGTCGATGTGGTTTCAATTATTTCATAACACGTCGATGTGGTCTTAAAGGATCGATTTGGTTTCAAAGCCAACCTGTTACATAAAAATTAGGTTGTGTTTCGATTGTTTCATAAATAATCGATGTGTTTAGATGGTTTTGCCTACTACTACCCACCGCGTCTCGCCGCTCTGCTTCGTCTAAGGCTTTGTCCGCCACCTCACCGTTCCACCCGCGGGCAGGGTGAAAATTGTGAAACATGTCTAATATTATGAAATTTATGGAACAAATTCTTGTATTAATTTATTGAAACAAAACAAGAAATATAGAACTTTTGAAAGCGGTTCCAGTTTTCTCACTCTAGTTTCACAAGTAACGCAACCTAAAAAAGCTGCAATTTCGTCAAATTAGAGGAATTGTTTCACATATGTTTCACTTTTTTCAGATTATCATTTCGATAGATGTAACATGGCTGATGCAGCTACAAAGGCTGAAATTAACCCCAATCAGCTACGAACGACTGAAACCACATAGCTCTCCACCAATTTTGCCATGGCGTGGAGTTTTTGGACAGCGCGGACAGCACGAGCAGCTAGGGCTCGATTCGCAGCGCGGCGCAAGCGGCAGGACTGCTAGTCCGCGGACGACACGGGCGCCGTGGGCATCGCAGATGTTGCGGGTGCTGGCCGGAGAGTGGATGGCTCCTCCCTGCGTGTGGGTCGCTGCGTGCGCCGTCGGGGGACTACACGAGCTCCTCCCTGTGATGAACAGCTCGACCGCTTCTCTAAAGCTTTCATTTTTTGGCAGTAGTAAAGAGTGTCTGTCAGGTCGCATGCATATTGTGATTTGGCCAGGCGATCGAGCCAAACATTTCAGCAGAGTTGTGAGAAACCGGTGACGATGATGACGAGAGTATGTTCAAGTTATGTTCCTAGAGTAGTAGTCTCTCATTGTGTATTGATATTGTTCCACTTGTTTCATAAAAGTCGTGATGTGGTTTCAGTCGTTTCATAAAGTTTTGATATGGTTTCACTTATTTCATAAAAGGCTTGATTTTTATCTTAGATTTCACAAACACATAGACAAACCATAATCCTCAATTTTCGAAGTTTCGTAACTTGGAAATTACAAATGTAATCAATAATACCAAGATCTGCATGTAAGAAAATCTATGAACATGATCAGCTAGCACGGTTTCAATGGAGAAAAAGATAAACCACAACGTCACACCAAATCCAACCAAAAAAGGATTGCATCAGAGAACTTAATTCCCAAAACCTAGCCAATATTAGACTCAGCAATTCCTTGTTGGGTTTGTGCCAAGCTAATGTGAGGAGGCCGTCCTGCTAGAACAGGCGCGGTAGACGTTCTGGACACCGCACCTAGAGCCGGTGGAGTAGGTTGTAGCGGGTTACAACTACAGATCTGGCCGTAGTTGGCACAGACTAGACCAGCCCGCCCATGGCTTACTAATTTGCACTTAGGTTTCACAAAACATAGAAGTTATGGAACATGAGTTTCAATAATTTTGAAACGGTTCCACAAACTTGATCCATGTTTCAATCGTTAAAATGAATTTTTAGAATTGTTCCACATAAATATTTCACACATCTTGACAATTAGCGCATACATTCAGATATAATTGAAACTTGATCCATATTAAATCATTAATGAAATTGGGGGATTTGTGGAGCTGCATAACAATTTTGTTTCACTTTTCACATTTTTTCACACCCGTTTGACAAGCCTGACGATGTTTGAAATTTCTCCGACAGTGTGTAAATACTGAAAAAGTACAAGCTTCACTCACGAATCAACGAGTTTCAGAGGCATGGTATCTATATAGTTTTGTTTCACATCGTGTTCACTAAGTCCATGATAGGAGTCACACAGGTTTCTAGACAAGTTTCATACGGTTTCAGAACAGATTCACATTGTTTTAGTGTAGATTCACTTGGATGACACCTCGTATAAACCTTTCCAATTGATAATGAGACAACTTGTCGTGGTGGTGGCACGGCAGATGCCATGAATAGGCTAAAGATAGGGTCAATGTGCACTAGAGGAATCTAGGGAGGGACAGTGTGGTGATTCCATACACAGATGTTTGTATTTCACTCTATCAATGATGGATTACAAGGGCTCCTCGAGCTGTTCATGAGAAGGAGACTAGTTCTCTTACCCCCACTATAATGCTATAGAGTTCTTCCAAGACAGAATGATCGATCCCCTGCTATGGAGGTCCTGGTGCTCCTATCTTATATAGGGGGATCCCAGGTTACAAAGTTAGGGCATACGTGGAGGCATATTCTCCGAATATGCCCCTTGGTTAAAGTTAGATGCTTCTTTATTCACTTTAACGGTCCATTCACTTTAACGGTCCATCCGGACTATGGACGTAACCCTCTGCGTGCCCCTTGCCTTTAGGCGTCACCAGACACAGACTACGTCAGCTGACATTGCCCGCGTCATCTTTGTCGGCCATGCCTCGTTGGTCCTTCCCTCTGCTCGCTTCGCTCACGCTTCAGCGGGCAGAGGTCACCTTTTGACCAGCGGGAGATTCCTTCCTTCTCTTGGAAGCCAAGTGGAAGCCCGGCTAGCGCTTGGCTACCTGGCTACGAGGGTACCTGCATACATGGCAAATCAAGTTTGGTCGACTTATGTTTTATGCCGGCCGGATTAATGTTAAGCAAACGCCTACCGGGCCGGGTTACTCCGTAAGTCGGCCTTCCTTGAGGTGACCCGGCCAGCACTTGCTTTGACTGTGCCGTACCTCGGCTAACTCGGCCTTTATACCTCGGCGTGACCCTATCCGGGGGTATCCCCAACATTAGTCCCCGAAGCTGGTGCGGTCTTAGCAACTTCAGTTGTTAAGGCCACAGCAGGTTCCCCTTATCCGAATTTGCACTTCTCTAGCCGAGTTATTCCGTAACCCGGACTCTTTGCTTCGATATTTCCTTAGCTCAATCCGAGTTACTTCTCGCTAGCCGGGTTTTGCCCATGTATTTGGGTTACTTTTCCTTCTCTCATACCCCTCCCCACGTCCTACGTAGAGGGTAATCATCACTTTGCCTCATTTTAAGGGTCGCACCAGTTTACTGCGTCGGTTACTATTGTAAATGTCAGGATCACATGTCATGTCGCGGTAGCCTCTCGTTAACTGTATCATAACATCACGTCGTGGGATCCCCTGCTCCTTGTAACCTTCGCTATGGCACGAGCCTGATTGGCTGATTTGGAGGATACACGGCCACAGCGTGCAGTTCGGCCGCAGCAAGCGATCCCACTACGCGCCTGTGATGCGCAGTTAAATAGGGGGCATGGGCAGCTCTTGGGGAAGTTCCCCCACTTCACACGCCCCCTGCCCCTTGCCCCCTTCTTCTCCACAGCGACGCCGCCGCCGCCACAGCTTCTGCGTTAGCGATGCGCCTCCGCTGCCATAGCCAGCCGCTCCTTGTGATCGCACCACCGCTTCCGCTCGAGCCTTTCGCCACGGGGCCCTGCACCTCCAAATTCCCCATGGCCGGCTACTATTTCTCTGATTACCTTCTTGAGGATCTTGACTTAGCCATGACAGAAGAGGAGGCTACCATTGTTCCTGAGAGGAGGAAGAGAACGAAGCCCACGAGCATGGCGCTTGGGCGGGCGCTTTCGTCTGCTAGGACGACTGGCTCTATGCGACCCGCCGCACCCCCGCGGGCGTCGCCTGCCGCCTCGTCGCCGAGGAAATTTCCCCTTTGCCAAATCCAGGCGAGTACGTCGTGTTCCTCTCCCATTTTCAGCGTGGCTTCGGCTTGCCTGTTTCCGATTTTTTCCATGATTTCATCTCCATATATTAGCTACAGCCTCACCACCTTCCTGCCAACGCAATCACTTCTCTTCCTATTTTGCCTCCGGCATAGAGGGGTACCTCGGCCTCTGGCCCCCCAAGGAAATGTGGATCAAGTTTTTTGGTCTCCGCAAGATTGTTATCTCGGATCCTGAGCTCTTGCCTGCTGACAAACATCTTACCCAGTGCATTGGAGCCTCCATTTCTCCCTGCAAGAACTCCGCTTTCCCCCGGGTTATCGGCCTCAAATCCTGCAAGGGCTGGGTCCGGACCTTCTTCTATGTCCGGAATACTTCGGACGTGGACTTCATCCGGCTCCTCCCCTTCAAGATGGGTGTCCCGGACACCTCTCTGTGGGAGAAGATCTCGAAGCGGCCCACAGCCTTGGCGAATCAGGATGATCGCCGGATCAAGGAACTGCTCAAGATGGGGTTGCGGGGCGAGGATGTTATGATCACTTTTGTCTGCAGCCTGGTCTCCCCCTACAGAAACACTCCCACAAGATTTGCTATCTGAGCGGCCCCCTTGACCCCTACCGGACCTCCTCCTTCGAGCTTAACAATTCCGAGGTGTTCTACTGGGTCAAGTCCATCTTCAAGGTGGATAAGGAGTTCTACGAAGCTTGGAAATGGGGGCTTGCACCCTTTACCCGGGCCAACCCGCCTCCTAAGGTAAACTCTTCTCTTGGTATTTTTTCCGGGTCTTCCCGTATGTCGGATAGCTTCCTAACTTGAACCATTTAGTATTTTTTTTCTCGGCTGTTTGTCCAGCAGTCATTTGAGTATGGCAAGGAGCTGGCCCTCAAATGGGTTGCAGACCACGCAGAGCCTAATGAGGAGGAGCCTGACTCGGAGAGGTTCTTGCCTACTCCGGACGGCACCAAACAACCCTCTAGTAAGGCCTCTTCTCTAAGGGATTGGCCGGATGACGATGACTCGGATGTTGAGGTTATGGAGGTACTTGATCTGATGCCTATCTCTTACGTGTTCCCGGTTATGTCCGAATCTTTAGCTAACCCGGCTGGTCAGGTCCTCGAGGTTCCCCCTCTCGCCATGGATGATCCGGCTCCTGCCCCTTCCCAAAAGCGCGTGGCTACCTCGACCGCAGCTTCAGAGGCGCCACCGCCCAAGAAGAGGCAGAAGAAGTCCGGGGTGAAAGCTCCAGCCAAGCCTGCTGTCAAGAGCACCGTCCAGAGGACGCCGAAACCTCGGGAGCCCCTACCTGGGATGAGTAAGTCGTTTTTCCTTTCCCGCTCATCTCCGAGTCTTGCTCCTTTTGCCTTTGCCCTTTATTTGCCTTTCTTTCTCCTTTTGACTTGCTGTTTTTTGTTTCTTCAGTGCTCCTCGGGTTATTCGCAAGAGTGGCCCAATATTTCCTCTCCGATCTAGAGCGGCTCTTCTCCCCCCTCACCCCATGCCGACGATGTTTGTCCACTGAGTCCTATCTAAGAGGACTCCGCGATAGCGCCAGATCAAAGCCCACCTCGTCATGAGGAGGGCAACATCAATGCAAGGGCAGTGGGGCGGCCGAGGATACAACGATGCCGGATCTCCCCAGTTCCTCTGCTCCGCCGCAACCTTCCAATTCTGAGGTGCCAGCTTCATCGGCACCGCCCCAAACAGTTTTTTCCTCAATTCCAGTCTCTCTAGCATTACCAGTATCAGCACCAGCAACATCAGCAGTACCAGCACCAACAACACCAACAACACCAGTAGCACCAGCAGCATCAGCAGCACCACCAACAGCAGCAGCACCAGCAGCACCAGTAGCACTAGTACCTGTAGCACCAGTACCAGTAGCACCCGCGCCAGCAGCAGCAACAGCAATAGCCACGGCCACAGTCAAGTCATCTTCCAAGAAGAAGTCTCAGTCTACTACCTCTGGATCCACTGTGTCTATTAAAGACATTTTTCAGACAGCTTCCCAAGCTCAGTCCGGCTCTGCAGCCTCGGCTCTCCTTCAGCGGTCAGCATCATCCGGCATGAGCAAGAAAGCCGTCGAGCCAGCTAAGGATTCTACTTCCGGGTCTCCAGCTGCCGGATCTGAGAGCAGTAAGCAACTGACTATACATACCAGTCATGTTGCTGCTTAGTCCGCGAGGCGGGAGGCCCATGCCAAGGGCTTGGTGATGAGTGATACGTCCAAAACATATCTACTTTCTCGAACACTTTTGCTATTGTTTCTCCTCTATACTTGTGTGATTTGGATGCAACTAATGCGAACTGACGCTGTTTTCAGCAGAATTGCCTTGGTGTCTACTTTTTGTGCAGAAAATCAACTATCAGAAAAAATCCCGGAAAATATGCCAAAAATCCTATTTCACCCGAAGACTCCAGGAGCCAGAATACGAGACGGAGAAGAGCCCTGGGGTAGCCACACCACCTGCTGGCACGGGCCAGGCCAGACCGCGCCAGGGGGTGGTGTGGGCCCCCCAGGCACCCCCTCGGCCTCTCTCTTGGCCTACAAGGAGCCTTCTGACCTAAAAACTTCGGGGGGTTCGACGTTTTTCCAGAAGGAGTTCCGCTCCGTCGCCACCACCAGATTCCACGAAACAGCACCAGAAACTCTGTTCTGGCACCCTGCCGGGACGGAGAATTGAAGGAGATCATCGCCATCATCATCACCATCGCTTCTCCATCGACCATCCATGTTTCTCCCATCTATGAGTGAGTAATCCTCCGCTGTAGACTATGGGGATGGTAGGGATTGGATGAGATCGTTCATGTAATGGCATCAGATTGTTAGGGCATAGTGCCTAGTATCTCTATTAGTGCTTTATGACTTTGTTGCAACTTTGTTGTGCTTAATGCTTGTCACTAGGGCCCGAGTGCCATGATTTCAGATCTGAACTTATTATTGATTCATTATGATAGTATTGTTCTTGGTCTTATCTACAAGTTGTATACACACGTCGTTGTCCAGAACCTATGGTCCCGAAGTGATAGAAATCGGGGTAGCCAGAGGGAAAGGCTTTGATGTGAGGATCACATGTGTTCACGGAGTGTTAATGCTTTGCTCCAGTGCTCTATTAAAAGGAGCACCTTAATTGCCAGTAGTTCCCTAGAGGCCCCGCTGCAAACGGGCTGGCAGGACAAAAGATGTTGTGCAAGTTCTCATTGCGAGCACGTAGGACTATATATGGAACACATGCCTAGGATTATCTAGTACTTGGATGCTTTATCTTATTTATCTGCAATTGCCCTATGTTCTGATTGCTATGTGAATTGTCTTGTCCATGCAACGCCCGTCCATCCATCCGTATGCCTACCGTACAAGAATCCCACTGTTTAATGCTTTTGTTACTACTGTCTTTGCTTTACTACTGCTGTTACTTTACTATTCCTACTACAAAACGGTTGCTACTGATAAACTGCTATGAGCAAGATTGTTTCCAGGTGCAGCTGAATTGACAACTCAGTTGTTAAGGCTGATAAATATTCTTTGGCTCCCCTTGTGTCGAATCAATAAATTGGGTTTCACGTCCCTCGAAAATACTGCGATACACCCCCTATACTTGTGGGTCATCAAGACTATTTTCTGGCGCCGTTGCCGGGGACCATAGCTTTATTTATCAAGTCCACTTGGATTCTCTATTGTTCGCTGCTATCCATCCATCGTGGGTAAGTCTCGTGATGGCAAGGTTCCTATTTTACCATCCACTACAAGAAGAGGTACGGTTCTGAACACCTCTGCTGCTCTTGATTCACCGTCTGTTATAAGTAAGCTCGTTACACCACCACATACACATGCTACACACACTGCTACTACTGCTGAATCTGAAACTTCTGATGCTTATGATGCTGCTTCTACTGTGCTTGAGAAGAGTGGTTCATTAGGTCCTTTCCTAGATGCTACGATTGCTAGAACTATAGCTAGAAATAACGAAACTCCTAATGAAGACACTACCACACCTGTTGGCTCACCTGAGTCTAGTGAGAGTTATGATATTGAAGAAGATTATGTTGAGATGACCGATGAGTTTATTAAAGAATGTAAGAACACCCATGATAGAAGCGCTGCTAAGAGTCTCCTTGAGAGGCGTACTATTAGACCCAAATTATATCCTGCTGCTTCCCCCATAAACATTATAGATGAAGATTATGATTTCTCTCTCGATCTATCCTACATAGCTATTGTCGAGAAAGAACCTTTTTGTGGGACTAAGAATGAAAGTGCGATAGCACATATGAATGAACTTTCTACCATGAGTGGCTTGTTTTATGATGATAGTAAAATGCGTACTTACTTTGTTGCTAAGATTTTCCCTTTTTCACTGAAAGGAGAAGCTAAAACTTGGTTTGGTAATTTACCTCCTGGATCTATTGATAACCCCGAGTGCTTGTTTAATACTTTCCTGCAGAAATATTTTCCTCCTAGTGCTAGACATGCTGTTTTGCAGGAACTTTTTGATTTTAAACAGGGAGAAAAAGAGGTATTGCCCGAATCTTGGGCAAGGTTTTGTGCTTTGATTCATGCACAGGCTGGAAGTCCATTACCTAAGAATGAACTATTTGATATATTTTATAATGGACTAACCGAAGACTCTAGGACATACCTAGATAGTTGTGCTGATTGTGTTTTCAGGAATAGGACTCCCAAGGAAGCTGAGGAATTAATGGCTAAAATAAGTAAGAATTATGAAGATTGGACTCCTCCTAAACAAGTTATTCCTGAAGTAATTGTACCTGAACCATCTATTCCTGTGCCTATTCCAACATCAAAGAAGAGGGGAGTTATTGAATTAAATGATGAAGTGATAAAGGAAGCTAAGAAATGTCTTAAGGAGAAGGGAATTAAAGCTGCAGATGTCAAGAATTTACCTCCTATAGAAGAATTATGTAAGCCTATTCCCTACTCACCCACTATTGAGGTACACTCTCTCCAACACTTTGATGAAGGTGATATCCCTTACTCTAAACCTCCTGATCAATGCTTAGAAGAATTTGATATCTTTATTGTTAAGCAAGATAACTTTAATAAAAGGGTGCAAAATCATCTTATGGAAAACACTAGAGCTATTGTTGAGTTAAAAGATATTGTGGAAAGAACCTCTAATGATGTTAAAATGATTGTTAAACACTTTCAAATGGTTCAAACTCAAATAGATCAACTCGTTAAAGTGCAAAACGACTTGCTAGTTAATGCTGCTAAAGAAAAACATGCTTATGAAATTAGAACTAGAAGTGGTGCTGCTACCCAGGATCCTCTATATCCTGAGGGGCATCCCAAAAGAATTGAGCAGGAATCTCAACAAGCTGAAAATAGTGGTTCTACTCGTAAGAAAAGGAAAAAGAAACATAAAACTATTGTAGAACCTTCTGAACCTGCTATAAATCCTAATAGTATATCTATCTCTGATGCTGAAACTGAAAGTGGTAATGAAGAAAATGAAGTGCCTAATGAAGAAAAAGTTGAAGAAGAACATGAAAATCACACTAAGACTACTAAATACACTAAAGAAGATTTTGTTGCTAAGAAACATGGTAGTGAAAGAGAACCTTGGGTCCAAAAACCTATGCGTTTCCCTGATAAGAAACACAAGTCAAAGGAAGATGAACACTATAATAAGTTTTGTGAGTGGATGAAACCTTTATTCTTGAAAAATCCTTTGACTGATGCTATTAAATTGCCTCCTTACTCAAAGTAAATGAAGGACATTGTCTCGAATAAAAGGAAGATCCCTAATGAAGAAATCTCTACTTTGCTTGCTAATTATTCCTTCAATGGTAAGGTTCCTAAGAAACTTGGAGACCCAGGGATTCCAACTATCCCTTGCTCTATTAAGAACAGTTATTTTATAACTGCTTTGTGTGATTTGGGAGATGGAGTTAGTGTTATGCCCTTCTCTCTCTATAAGAGGCTTCAGCTTGAAAAATTGATACCAACTGATATATCTTTGCAAATAGCTGATAAGTCTACCACTATTCCTATGGGTATATGTGAGGATGTACTTGTTCAGGTGGCTCACAATTGCTTGATATTAACTTATTTTGTTGTGCTTGAAATGCCTGAACATGATAATATGTCTATTATTCTCGGGAGACCTTTTATTAATACTGCAGGAGCTGTTATTAATTGTAATCAAGGAAAGGTGACCTTGAATGTCAATGACAAGGAACATACTGTCTATTTCCCCAAGAAGATTGAAAGGACTTATGGTTTAAATTCAATTGAACATGTTGAAGGCATTCAAGTTGGAGAAATATATTATCCCATACCAAAAGAAAAATTTGAAACTATTATGATTGGGACTATTGCTATCAAAGTTGAGGTAACATAATCATTAGTGGAATACAAAGTTTTGTCTCATATGCAATTTTTTTGGTGGCAAGACTTGATCAAACTTGCTAACAAAAGGATTCCATTGAACAAAACAATGTTTTCATTGTGATTATCTCCGTTTATTTCTACCCTTTGTATTTTAGTTTTTGCTTTCGTTTAGTTTTCTTTGTGTTGTTAGTTTGTTTGCATGCTAGAACTTCTGTAGTTCTAGCCTGGTTTTGTCCTTGCATCATGTTTCCAAAAATAAAAAACAATCTTTCTATCAGAAAAATCATTCTTCTATTTCCGAAAAATGCCCAAAAATAAAGTGTCTCGAAAAATTCCAGAAAATTCATATTAAATTTTTACGTGAAAAAAGGGGCAGAGGAGTACCTGGTAGGTACTAGGGGGGCCCACCAGGCAGGCACACCACATGGTGGCGCAGCCAGACCTGGGTGGCGCCATGCCTTGGTGTGGGCCACCCCTAGCCCCCTAGTACCTCTCTCTCCTGCCACTTTCTTCTCTCTCCCGAGTAAGCTCCAGTTCATAGCTCAAAATCGTGTTCTCTCTATGCTTGCCCTTGATTTCTTCGATCTCTTTGCTCAGCCCATCTTTCTTGCTAAAATTTGGAGCAATTGTTCCTTGGTATGTGACTCCTCCCTTGTCCAAGTAGATTTGTGTTTAGTGGATTATATGTTGAGTATTTTGCTGCTATAGGTGACTGGTTATGAGAGCTAGTAAGCTTGTTTGATGCTTAGAGATATAGTTTTGATGCATGTTTAGGCCTCTTGCTAGTCCCTTTGAGTAGAATCCTTCATTATAATTACTTTGCAATCACTTGTTTAATAGGTGTTTAAATTTCAGAATAAAAGATGAGTGAGCACCACCTAAACCAACATGAGCTTTGGGTGCCTGAGGTCATGAAGGTCCACAGGGAGGAGGAAGTTTTCCCTTCCATTTATCCATGCCCTGAGTTCATGAGAGCTGCAGGAATTCTACAAGATTTCCACACTTTGGTTTCTAATGCAGGATTAGAGCGTTTCTTGGAAGATGAACCTTGTCAATTTGTGAAGCTAACCATGTCTGTGGTGCAGGATTTCCAATTTAGTCACTCTTTGCCTAACCCCATGGTCCATTACAAAATTTACAATATTGCTGTCAATCTTTCTCTTGATGATTTTTGTGCAGCCATTAAGGTACCTCAATGGGGATCATGTAAGAAGATTAAAGAGAGACCGGAACCACTCATGGATTTATACGCAGAAATTTGTCAAGGGAGTAGCTTCTCAAAGGAGAATGGAAAAATCCGTAACATTCATCTTCCCTCCATTCGCTACTTTGCTTACTTTATTGGCAAGTGTGTTCTTGCTAGGAAAACTGCCAATAAGTTATCTTAGTTTGATCTAGCATTTATCTCTGCTGCTCTTAAACGAGATAGGTCTTACAACTTAGGTGCTTTGATAGCCTTCCGTCTTGCTGCTAACCGTGAGAAAGGTGGAGTCTGTGGAGGCCTTATTGCTTCTCATTTACTAGCATTGCATGGTTTAGTGCCTCATCATCTAGACCTTCAGTTTCCCATAGAGAGGCTTGATTTTAATTCCATGATACAGCAAAAATTTATTTCCTCGTGGGCTAGTTTGAGTGAGTTGTCTTATGAAATAACCTTTCTCAAAGCCGGTTGGAGAAAGAGCAAGTCCGAGCGTGTTGTTCTTTTGCCTGCACCTGTTTTGTTTAACCTTGATAACAGGGAAGGATGGTCCCTCACTGAGGAGGAGCTTGACACGTACTTGGGAGAGCTCTCCCAACAGGAGCAGGACACTAGAAGGGAGGTCACGGATGATTCGGTCCAGCCCTCGAATGAGGGAGAATCTTCATATCAGCAACCCTCTTATGATTGGGGATCTTCTTCTTCTTCTCATGGGCCCAGCTACGACCATTCTTACCAAGATCTGCCCGCTTGGAACCCCTATTCGTACATGGATTGATACCCACTTAGGCCAAAAGCCTAAGCTTGGGGGAGGTACGCCGACACCGCACTCATCTCCATATCATGTTGCGTCGGTTCTTTGTATATTCATGCTTTCGTTCTCTTTTTAGTTTTCGTTCTTCTTTGCTTTTGCTTTCTAAAACACAAAAATACCAAAAATATTTTTGTTGTTTCTCTTTGGTTTGCTTCTTCTTTTTGCTTTGGTTTGCTTGTTCCTTTTTGCTTTGTTTGAACTATTCGAAAAACCCAAAAAGATTTTGCGTTGCTTGTTTTTCTCTTTTGGTTTTTGTTTAAAAATCGAAAACACCAAAAATATTTGTCATTCTTCTTTGGTTTTTGTGAGTTGGCTACAGGGTTCGGCAGTTCTCAGTGGATTATTGGTTTCATATTATTATTCAAGCCACACAAGTGAAGAGCAATAATGAGGATTAATGAAAACTTGAGACGTGGTAAGAAGCTGGTAACGAACTCTATTTGTTTTCATTTTTGTACATATACTCATCATTGTGAGCTTGCTTAGTCCGTTCATGTAGAGTGTATGTTATCTTTGGATATTTAGTAGTTCTTGCTTTCTTGTGATTAGCTCCAGCTCGCTAATAGTTTGTAGCATGTCTCATGAATGTTTGCTTGCATTACTCTATTCATAAATTGGTATGACACTGTGGTATCCTCCTCTGAATGTTTCATTTGATCGACTTGGCACATGCCCATGCATGCACATGACTGTAATAATCAGTTAAGCCTTGACGAATTATTTTGCCTTGAGGATCTTGAATCATTTTCATGCCATGAGTAGTCTTGTTTTGTTGCAAGCGTGATAATAACAGCTATTGCTCTCTCGTTTGTCGCTCTCTTACTTTTGCTAGCCTTCACTTCCACTGAGTGTCTTACTCATGTTTCCAAATTCCCTAAACCAAATATTTCCAAAGTGTCCACCGTACCTACCCATTAGCATCATTTGCTACTTCCGTGCATATTCAATATGCCTTGTTTTCTTCCGAATAAAATGTTTGCTTGTTATGAGAAAGTTAGTTAGTAAAGCTCTCACGAACTTGATGGCACACTTTATTTTCCGCACTTAATAAACCTGAACCATTGTGAAGTCTCCATGAAAGTTATATGCTTGCTAATTATAGGCCGGGGATTAGCAGAATCATGCTGTCACGAGGAACGCTTTCAACACTTGTAAATATATACCCAGTTGATACCTTGTTCTTTTGTTTGCGGATGTCGTCGGTGTGAAATAAAAGGGGAGCTTGTAAGTCCATGGAGTTATGTATGTGTGTTAGAGAAACACCTGGGCCACTGGTCTAATCCATGCTGACATGGTGGAAACCTGCAGCGTAACCATAATGATATTTATGAAGCATTCTTCTTATAAAAAAGAGAGTTATAGCTATTGAGAAAAAGGAAAAAAAAAGAGAGATTTATGAAAAGAGGAAAGAGAGAGAAAAGCACCATTTTCCCATGGTAAATAAGAAGATTGCTGAGATACTCATTGTCTGCTTGCCTTGTCATTTTGATATGGGGATTCTTCCGTATCATCGGGCAAGGGGTACCCCGTTGGCGGTTCTCAATGATACGCACATACTTACGATGACAAGAACTTACCGGTAACTAAAGTTGAGTAGCATGAGGAGCGACCCTCGTACTCAAGGGACTTGGGATTTCCAGTTTATAGTCTGTCAAGCATATAACTCAGATTGGACCTCACTTTCACCTTAACCACATTAACGATGCCTATGATAGGGGCAATGAGATCTCAAAGCTAACAAGTACCATACTTTCAGCATTTGGAAGCCTTTCAAATTTCTCAAAACCTTTTTCTTCTACTTGTTGAGTCTCCACATATTCTTGAGCACCTTCTTGAGAGTTCAGTTGTCATTCTCTATGTTTGTTCCATTACTTGATTATTTGTGTTATGACTTTGATGCTTGTATCCTTGATATCTTTACTTCTAGTCGTCACTTGAACTTCAGAGGTGCCTTGACATTCATAATCAAAGGCAAGCGAGATACCACTCTATCATACCTTTCTATGAGCATTGTAATGTTGCTTATGTTGTGCTTTGTGCTACTTATTATTCTTGAGTTGGAATCTCTTCATAGCTTGCAATGACTACTAAGTAGACTCAGTTGCATACTCTTTATTATGAATTGTCTAAGTAGTTGATCACATTGCTGAGAATATTTACATCATATGAAGCAAATGTGTTCGTGAAAGTTCTTTTATCGCACTCAGTTTTCAACTGAATTGCTTAAGGACAAGCAATAAGCTAACTTGGGGGAGTTGATACGTCCAAAACGTATCTACTTTCCCGAACACTTTTGCTATTGTTTCTCCTCTATACTTGTGTGATTTGGATGCAACTAATGCGAACTGACGCTATTTTCAGCAGAATTGCCTTGGTGTCTACTTTTTGTGCAGAAAATCAACTATCAGGAAAAATCCTGGAAAATATGCCAAACATCTTATTTCACCCGAAGACTCCAGGAGCCAGAATACGAGACGGAGAAGAGCCCTGGGGTGGCCACACCACCTGCTGGCGCGGGCCAGGCCAGGACGCGCCAGGGGGTGGTGTGGGCCCCCCAAGCACCCCCTCGGCCTCTCTCTTCGCCTATAAGGAGCCTTCTGACCTAAAACTTTGGGGGGTTCGACGTTTTTCTAGAAGGAGTTCCGCTCCGCCACCACCACCAGATTCCATGAAACAGCACCAGAAACTCCGTTCTGGCACCCTGCCGGGACGAGGAATTGGAGGAGATCATCGCCACCATCATCACCATCGCTTCACCATCGACCATCCATGTTTCTCCCATATATGAGTGAGTAATCCCCCGCTGTAGGCTATGGGGATGGTAGGGATTGGATGAGATCGTTCATGTAATGGCATCAGATTGTTAGGTCATAGTGCCTAGTATCTCTATTAGTGCTTTATGACTTTGTTGCAACTTTTTTGTGCTTAATGCTTGTCACTAGGGGCCGAGTGCCATGATTTCAGATCTGAACTTATTATTGATTCATTATGATAGTATTATTCTTGGTCTTATCTACAAGTTGTATACACTCGTCTTTGTCCGGAACCTATGGTCCCGAAGTGTCAGAAATCAGGGTAGCCGGAAGGGAAAGGCTTTGATGTGAGGATCACATGTGTTCATGGAGTGTTAATGCTTTGCTCTGGTGCTCTATTAAAAGGAGCACCTTAATTGTCAGTAGTTCCCTAGAGGCCCCGCTGCAAACGGGCCGGCAGGACAAAAGATGTTGTGCAAGTTCTCATTGCGAGCACGTATGACTATATATGGAACACATGCCTAGGATTGTCTAGTACTTGGATGCTTTATCTTATTTATCTGCAATTGCCCTATGTTCTGATTGCTATGTGAATTGTCTTGTCCATGCAACACCCGTCCATCCATCCCTATGCCTACCGCACTCAAATCCTACTGTTTACTTCTTTTGTTACTACTGTCTTTGCTTTACTACTGCTGTTACTTTACTATTCCTACTACAAAACTGTTGCTACTGATAAAATGCTGTGAGCAAGATTGTTTCCAAGTGCAGCTGAATTGACAACTCAGTTGTTAAGGCTGATAAATACTCTTTGGCTCCCCTTATGTCGAATCAATAAATTGGGTTTCACTTCCCTCGAAAATACTGCGATACACCCCTATACTTGTGGGTCATCAATGAGCCATTCTCTCAGCGATGAAAGCTATAGTCCGGCGCTCATAGAATATGTCCATAACTGGAATGACGCCGACTTTATAAACCCGCAAGATGATTTGCCAGAGAAGTTTGGTCCGGCGGAGTTCATCGCTCAGATGAATTCCGCTACCAAGGCCATCTCCCTTGCCGGCCGGATGATGGAGGTAATCCCTTTTTCTACTATGCTCTTTTATGTATGCACACACTTATAGCTATACCCACTAGTCCGTGAGCCTCTGAGGGACTAAGTTATTACTCGGTTGGATGCTCTTAGAGAATTAGCGCAAGTCCTTAGTGTTGGGTCCGCAGCATAGAAAACAAAAAAATTCCTACGATGAGAACTATACGCCAAGATCTACCTACTAGATACAGAGCAACGGGTGGACATACATCCATGGAGACTTACCCTCGAAGACGACGAGTTTTGTTAACGAGTAGGAACTCGTGGTTGATGTAGTCATACACTTGCCGATCTCAAGATCGTGAGGAAGTCCGAGCGCCGCAACTCAGCAGCGCATCCGCACTCGCACACACGTTCAAGCCACCGGACAACCTCCACCTCCTCGCTCCAGCGATCCAGTGAAGCAGAACTCCTTCCGCATTTAAATGCCACCGGGAACATGTATCTCGCTAATCTGAGACCATGGGGGAATAATTCTAGAGGGGGAGAGAGATCCTTCACAAGGAGGTGTGAGGATGAAGGAGGGAATGGGTAGCCTTTTATAGGAGGAGGGGGTGCCCCCTCTCTCCATGGCCGGTGCATGGGGGGTGACCCCTCACCTCCCCATTCATGTGGTGGTAACCCCTCCACATTAAAATGCCTCTTCACATTCCCTTTTAAAGTCTCCACTTTAAATGCATTAAATTTCTCCAAATTTAATGCTCTCTCATTTAATAAAACTCTTTTTATTAAATTTATTCAGAATTTTGTTAATTACTTTAATTAACAAACATTCACATATAGCCCTTGCAATATTTCAATATCACATGCGTAACCACCTTCGCAATTTCACCCAAACAATTTCCGGTTTCTATTGAAACAATTCCTGCGCTTTGCAATTCTTTCGTTCAAACATATGTGCTCCAAAATGGTGTCCGTAACTCTTAAGTGTGCCACCCTACGGTTCGCGAATAATGCATATGATCGAGACCCTTCTCCGATCAATAATTAGCAGCGGGACCTGGAGATCCGTACTGACTCCTACACATTCAACGATGACTCATGTGATCGTGAGAACCTTTAACGCTTGTAACTAAATCCCTTTGTCTCTCGATATATTACATGTCCGAGATTCGATCATCGGTATCTCCATACCTAGTTTGATCTCGTTACCGACATGCACTCTTTTCTCGTTCCCGTGATATAACATTCTAGTGATCACATCACTTGCTTGCAAGCTAACCTAATGTGATATCACCGAGAGGGCCCAGAGTATATCTATCCGTCATCTGGATTGACAAATTCCACTCTTGATCCATGAGCCTCAACATAACACCTTCGTAGTACTGAACCCATCTTTATAGTCACCCTGTTACGGTGTGACGTTTGATGTTATCAAGATACTCTTCCGGTGTTAGCAATTAACATGATCTCATGGTCTAAGGATAAAGATTACTTCGTATGATGTTATAGCAATATAAACATAATGACTTGATCGTAATGCTATACTTCGGATGAATGTTCATCACATCATTTCACAAATGATGCGACCTTGTTATTAACAACATCCAATGTCCATGATCAGGAAACCTTGATCATCTTGTTAATCAACAAGCTAGTCTATAAGAGAGGCATAACTAGGAACCCTTTTTGTTTATTAAACACACATGTATTGATGTTTCCTATCAATACAATTATAGCATGCAAAATAAACATCTATCATATACAAGGAATACATAATAACAACTTTATTATTGCCTCTTAGGGCATATTTCCTTCAGTCTCCCACTTGCACTAGGGACAATAATCTAGTTTATATAGTGATAAATCTAACACCCATGGAGTTCTAGTGTTGATCATGTTTTGCCCTAGGGAGTACTTTAGTCAACGGATCTACTACATTCAGGTCCGTGTGCACTTTACAAATCTTTATATCTCCATCCTTGACATGCTCGCGGATGGAGTGAAACCGGTGCTTAATATGCTTGGAATTCTTGTGAGACCTTGGTTCCTTGGCATTGGATATGGCTCCATTATTGTCACAATAGATCACCATTGGGTCCAACGCACTAGGAACCACGCCTAGTTCCGTTATGAACTCCTTCATCCAAACCGCTTCGCTACCGCTCAAGCAAAGAACATATTCCGCCTCCGTCGTTGATCCAGCCACCACGGTTGTTTGGAACTCCTCCAACTAATCGCTGTCTGCTCAAGAGAAATACGTATCCGGATTGAGACTTAGAGTCATCCGGATCAGTGTCAAAGCTAGCATCGACATAACACTTAGAGACTAGCTCTTCTTCACCTCCGTATACAAGAAACATATCCTTAGTTCTTCTCGAGTACTTAAGGATATTCTTGACCGCTATCCAGTGTTCCAAACCTGGATCAGATTGGTACCTAATAGTCAAACTAATAGCATGTGCCACATCCGATCTTGTACATAGCATGGCATACATTATAGAGCCTATGGCTGAGGCATAGGGGATCTTATCCATTATCTCTCTTTCTTCTGCCGTAGCCGGACTTTGAGTCTTACTCAATGTCTTGCCTTGCAACATAGGTAAGTACCCTTTCTTACTTCCGTCCATATTAAACTTCTTTAATATCTTATCAAGGTATGTACTCTGCGATAGCCCAATTAGGCGTCTTGATCTATCTCTATAGATTTTAATGCCTAATATATATGAAGCTTCACCAAGGTCCTTCATCAAAAATTTGATGTTTAGATAACTTTTAACACTGTTTAAAAGATCTATATCATTTCCAATCAATAACATGTCATCGACATATAATATCAGAAATGCCACATTGCTCCCACTCACTTTCTTGTAAATACAAGCCTCTCCATAAGTTTGGATGAATCCAAACTCTTTGATCACCTCATCAAACCGGAGATTCCAACTCCGGGATGCTTGCTTCAGTCCATAGATGGATCGCTGAAGTTTGCACACCTTATCAGCATCCTTAGGATCGACAAAACCCTTAGGTTGTATCATATACAACTCTTCTTCAATATTACCATTGAGGAACGCAGTTTTGACATCCATCTGCCATATTTCATAATCGAAATATGCAGCAATTGCTAACATAATCCTAACCGACTTAAGCATCGCTACGGGAGAGAATGTCTCATCGTAGTCAACTCCTTGAATTTGTCGAAACCCCTTTGCGACAAGTCGAGCCTTATAGATGGTTACATTACCATCAGCATCGGTTTTTCTTTTGAAAATCCATTTATTCTCAACGGCCTTTCGATCGTGAGGTAAGTCCACCAAGGTCCAAACCTGGTTTTCGTACATGGATTCCATCTCGGATTTCATGGCTTCTAGCCATTTGTTGGAATCAGGGCTCATCATCGCTTCTTCATACGTCGCAGGGTCATCTATTTCATCAATCATGAAATTCATAACAGGATTGCCGTACAGTTCAGGAGCGCACGTGTCCCGCTTGACTGCGAGGTTCGGTAGTGTCCTCTTCGAGTTTCATGATCAATATCATTAGCTCTCTCTTCATTAGGTGAAGTCAACTCCGAAACAACTTCCGAAGCTGCGCTACTCGCCATTTCATGAAGAGAAGGTTCAATAACCTCTTCGAGTTCTACCTTCCGACTACTCACACCTTTCGCGAGAAACTCCTTCTCAAGAAAGGATCCATTCTTGGAAACAAAGACCTTGCCCTCGGATCTGATAGAAGGTATACCCAATCGCTTCCTTAGGGTATCCTATGAAGACGCATTTTTCCGCTTTGGGTTCGAGTTTATCCGGTTGAAGTTTCTTCACATAAACATCATCCCCAAACTTTAAGAATGACAGCTTAGGTTTGTTTCCAAACCATAATTCATAATGTCTTTTCAATGGATTTAGATGGTGCCCGATTTAAAGTGAATGCAGCTATTTCAAAGCATAACCCCAAAATGACAAGTGGCAAGTCATCAGAGACATCATAGATCGAACCATATCCAATAAAGTACGACACGACGCTCGACACACCATTACGTTGTGGTGTTCCGCAGCGTGAGTTGTGAAACTATTCCACAGTCTTTCATATGTGTGCTAAACTCGTAACTAAGATACTCTCCTCCACGGTCGGACCGCAGAAATTTGATCTTTCTGTTACGATGATTTTCCACTTCATTCTAAAATTCTTTGAATCTTTCAAAGGTTTCAAACTTATGTTTCATCAAATAGATATACCCGTATCTACTCAAATCATCCGTGAAAGTAACAAAATAACGATATCCACCTCGCGCCGACACACTCATTGGTCCACACACATCAGTACGTATGATTTCCAATAAATTTGTCGCCCGTTCCATTGAACCGGAAAACGGCGTTCTAGTCATCTTGCCCATAAGGCATGGCTCACATGTATCAAATGATTCAAAATCAAGTGATTCCAAAAGTCCATCAGATTGGAGTTTCTTCATGCTTAACGCCAATATGACCTAGACGGCAAGTACATATATGTAGATATATCATTATCAAGTTTAATCCTTTTAGCATCAACATTATGAATATGCGTAATACTACTATCGAGATCCAACAGAAATAAACCATTCAACATAGGTGCATGACCATAAAAGATATTATTCATATAAATCGAACAAACATTGTTTTTAGACTTAAACGAATAACCACTTTGCATCAAACATGATCCAGATACAATGTTCATGCTCAGTGCAGGCACCAAATAACAATTATTCAGGTTTATAACTAATCCCAATGGCATATGGAGAGGCAGCGTTCCGACGGCAATCACATCAACTCTTGATCCATTGTCGACCCGCATCGTGTGCTAGTTGTCGCTTGTTCCGCAGCCCCTGAACCGAGTTACATATATTAGCAACCGATCCCGTATCAAATACCCAGGTGCTACTGCGAGTACTAGTCAAGTACACATCAATAACATGTATATCACATATACCTTTGTTTGCCTTGCCGGCCTTCTTGTCCGCCAAATACTTGGGGCGCTTATGCCCAATGGCTGGCCCCTTGCAATAGTAGCACTCGGTGTCGACTTAGGGCCAGCTCGGGTTTTTTTCAGCGTGGCAACAGACTTGCCACCCTTCTTTCCCTTGTGCTTGCCTTTCTTGTCCTTCTTGAAACCGGTGGTCCTATTGATCATCAACACTTGATGTTCTTTCCTAATCTCCACTTCTGCAGTCTTAAGCATTGACAGAAGCTCGGGAAGAGACTTCTTCATTCCCTGCCTATTATAGTTCATCACGAAGCTCTTGTAGCTAGGTGGCAGAGATTGGAGAACACGATGTATGCCTAAGTCAATGGGAATCATTATTCCCAAGGACACAAGCTTATCGGCGTACCCAGACATTTTGAGTACATGCTCACTAACGGAGTTGTTTTCCTCCATCATGCAGCTAAAGAAATTTTCTGTAGCATTATAACTGTTTACGACAGCATGGGTATCGAAAATCATTTTCAATTCTCCCATGGTATCAAAGGCATTGCCATTTTCGAAACGTTTTCGAAGTTCTGGCTCTAGCCCATACAGTATGCCGCAATGAACTAAGTTGTGGTGCTCCTGACGAGTTATATAGACGTTCTTTTCCTCGTCAGGCATCAGAGCTGGTGGGGCCTAGCGCGCCTCTAGCACATATTGCTTTTGTGCGAGTGAGGAGAATCCTCAAATTCATAGCTTGCTTGGTGAAGTTGCTACCATTCGTAGCAAGCTTCTCTTTCTCCATGAACACATTGAAATTAAAAGGTGTGGTGCCATCTACAACAGAATTTGTAAAGTATATTTAGACTAAGTTTATGATAGATTGAGTTCAACTAATCCAAATTACTAATGAACTCCCACTCAAAAACGACATCCCTCGTGTCCTTTTGGTGATTACATGAACCAAATCCACTACACCAAGTCCAATCATCACGTGAGTCGGTGTAGCTTCAAAGGCGAGCATCTATATGGGCATCATATCAACTATATGACTCATGCTTAACCTTTTGGTCCATGTTCCGAGGCCATGTCTGTACATGTTAGGCTCGTCAAGTAAGAACCTTAGTATTTGCGTGTGTAAAACTGTCTTTCACCCGTTGTATGAAAGCGTAGAGTCGAGAACACCCGATCATCACGTGATGCCTCAAAACACGATCCACAAAACGGTGCATACTTAAGGAAGAACACATTTTATCTTGATATCTAAATGAGGGATCATCTTATAATGCTACCAAAAGCGCCAAACTAGCAATATAAGATGCTAATGTGTGAAGTGACGTGATATGGTCCATGCATTTGATCTCTATCATTTGCATCGTGGTATGATCTCTATCATTCCTTTGTGTGTAAGGCCTAGGTCTATGGAACTTACACGTTAAGTGAGTTGTAAGAGTATCTATCATACATCTACTTACAACAATACCATATCAAAACACTAGCCCAGCAACGATCTAAACTAGACGCCTCTAATTTATCAATTGCAAGCTTTACGTGGTTTAGGGCTTTCGGAGATAGAACCGGTCTAACCTACGAACATGAACCACAACGAGGATAACCAAGTTATTAGCAACTCGTTGTAAATCAGATATTGACTATAGTAGGAGAGATAGACACCCGCTAGCCACTTATGCAAAACTAGTTGCATGTCACGTGGGAACCGGTCTCATGTACGATGACATGTAAGGTTGGTCCGGGCCGCTTCATCCCACTATGCCACCAATATCCAAAGTACATAGAAGATGCAATAACATGATCATCATCGCCCACATATAAACATATGTGTACTACCCGTGCAAAGCACCTACGCATAGATCAGGCTCTGATACCACTGTTGGGTCCGCAGCATAGAAAACAAAAAAATTCCTACGATGAGAACTATACGCCAAGATCTACCTACTAGATACAGAGCAATAGGCAGACATACATCCATGGAGAACTTACCCTTGAAGACAATGAGTTTTGTTAACGAGTAGGAACTCGTGGTTGATGTAGTTGTACACTTGCCGATCTCAAGATCGTGAGGAAGTCCGAGCGCCGCAACTCAGCAGCGCATCCACACTCGCACACACGTTCAAGCCACCGGAAAACCTCCACCTCCTCGCTCCAGCGATCCAGCGGAAGCAGCAACTCCTTCGCATTTAAATGCCACCGGGAACATGTATCTCGCTAATCCAAACCATGGGGAATAATTCTAGAGGGGAGAGAGATCCTTCACAAGGAGGTGTGAGGATGAAGGAGGAATGGGTGGTTTTTATAGGAGGAGGGGTGCCCCTCTCTCCATGGCGGCGCATGGGGGTGACCTCACCTCCCATTCATGTGGTGGTAACCTCCACATTAAAATGCCTCTTCACATTCCCTTTAAAGTCTCCACTTTAAATGCATTAAATTTCTGCAAATTTAATGCTCTCTCATTTAATAAAACTCTTTTTATTAAATTTATTCAGAATTTTGTTAATTACTTTAATTAACAAACATTCACATATAGCCCCTTGCAACATTTCAATATCACATGCAGAACCACCTTCTGCAATTTCACCCGAAACAATTTCCGGTTTCTATTGAAACAATTCCTGCGCTTTGCAATTCTTTTGTCAAAACATATGTGCTCCAAAATGGTGTCCGTAACTCTTAAGTGTGCCACCCTATGGTTAGGGAATAATGCGACATGATCGAGACCCTTCTCCGATCAATAATCAGCAATGGACCTAGAGATCCGTCTTGACTCCTACACATTCAACGATGACTCGTGATCGTGAGAACCTTTAATGCTTGTAACTAAATCCCTTTGTCTCTCGATATATTACATGTCCGAGATTCGATCATCGGTATCTCCATACCTAGTTTGATCTCGCTATCGACATGCACTCTTTTCTCGTTCCGTGATATAACATTCTAGTGATCACATCACTTGCTTGCAAGCTAACCTAATGTGATATCACCGAGAGGGCCCAGTATATCTATCATCATCTGGATTGACAAATTCCACTCTTGATCCATGAGCCTCAACAAAACACCTTCGTAGTACTGAACCCATCTTTATAGTCACCCTGTTACGGTGTGACGTTTGATGTTATCAAGATACTCTTCGGGTGTTAGCAATTAACATGATCTCATGGTCTAAGGATAAAGATTACTTCGTATGATGTTATAGCAATATAAACATAATGACTTGATCGTAATGCTATACTTCGGATGAATGTTCATCACATCATTTCACAAATGCTGTGACCTTGTTATTAACAACATCCAATGTCCATGATCAGGAAACCTTGATCATCTTGTTAATCAACAAGCTAGTCTATAAGAGAGGCATAACTAGGAACCCTTTTTGTTTATTAAACACACATGTATTGATGTTTCCTATCAATACAATTATAGCATGCAAAATAAACATCTATCATATACAAGGAATACATAATAACAACTTTATTATTGCCTCTCAGGGCATATTTCCTTCACTTAGCATTTTCAAATAACCACACACCTAGAGCCAGGTTAAGTTCCACTTGGCCCGGATATTGTAGACTTCAAATATCCACACACCTAGAGCCGGGTTAAGTTCCAATTTGCCCGGACCTTGTAGACTTTGAATATCCACACACCTAGAGCCGGGTTAAGTTCCACTTGGCCCGGATCTTGTAGACTTTGAATAACTTTATTTTTATCTATGAACTAACATTGGCTCATTTTTTAGATCACCACCAACCGCTGAATTGCTGAGTTCCAGCGCTTGCTGGACTCATACAAAGATCTTCGTGCCAGATACGGCAAGTTGTTGGTTGATCACCAGAAGAAGGGTAACTTTCTTTGCTTAAGACCTTTTCCTTCTTGTTCCTTCGAGTTACTCGCTATCCGTATTAACTTGTTATCCGAATCATGCACCTGAGATTGAGGCTGAAAATGTCATTATGCGCCAAAATCTAGCTTAAATCCAAGGTAATTTGTCTTGCTCACTTAGCCATTGCGTGCTCTCTCCCTGACTCGGTAGATATTTATACCTCGGCTCTGCCAGGTCAACTCACTATTGCAGTTACACTTGAAGATAGCGTGCCCATTCCTGACATGATGACACATTTTATCGAACAAGTAGGGAAGCACCAGGCTGAGATAAAGAAAAAGGATAACGGGATTGCTCAACTACGCCTCAAGGATACAGAGATTACTCGGCTAAACGCCGAAATCCAAAGGCTCAAGGACCTCCACAAATCTGAGTTGGATAAGGCTGATCAGGAGTTCGCCGAGGAAAAAGAACGCTTGACAACTCAAATATCCAAGGACAAGGACTTGCTACAGGAAGATGACATAAAACTTAAGTCGGTGACCTCCAAATATGAGAAACTCTAGGCCAGCAATGCAAATGTGTATGCCGATCTTACTCGTATCCTTTTCCAGATTTCACGTGAGTTCTCTTCCTCTTTTCAATTCTTATCTCTCCGGATGAAGTGTTCTTGCTCACTGACATCCTTCGTTCTGTTCGCAGGCAAGTTCCTAGAGGGTGACTCTATTGCTTCTGGTGTTGTGGATAGGTCTCGCCAGCAGCGGGGTATTCCAAGAGGTCCTGCCATCGGGTCAATTCCTTATGAAATGGAGGATTTGCTCATTAGCCTTGCTACCCGCATGGAACTGGTGAAGAACTATGGGGCAGACATTATGCCGACAGCGATGCGGATGTTCAATTCTCTCTAGCCCACCAAGACCACTCCCAAGGGAAGTGCTGCTTTTATAGCAAAATTGATGGAGTGTGAAACTCAGGTGAACCTGTGGTGGGAATCTGCTGCATGAGCTGGAGCTGATACCGCGTTGCATTTCATTCTATCTTGGTATGAAGAGCTGGATTTGGGGTTGCTTGACCATATGCACACTGGATCAAAATGGTCCAATGACCCGACGTGCATCGCTCAACGCAAAGCCTATGCCAACAAGCTCATCCAATATTCCTTCTGCCATAGTTGGAATGAGGGTCCAAGCTACCTTGACGCGTTTGATGATGCCTATGTCTCCGAGGGAGCTGAGGGTGAAGAGGATGAGGAGGAAGCCTTCGAGCCTGGTGATGATGCCTGATACATTGCAAATGTATCTATAATTTTTGATGTTCCATGCTTGGTTTTATCTACTTTCTTATGTTTTGTTCACACTTTGGAGTACTTTTCATATGATTCCTTGGACTAACCTATTAACAAGAGCCAAAGTGCCTGCTGCCTGTTTTCTGCTGTTTTTGGTTCCAGGAAGTCAGAAAATGAATATTCTCGGAATTGGACGGCACAAAAGCCAAAGTTATTATTTTACCGGGGGACACTTGGAGCCAGAATACGAGACGGAGAAGGGCCAGAGGGTGGCCACACCACCTGGTGGCGCGGGCCAGGCCAGGCTTCGCCAGGGGGTGGTGTGGGCACCCCCGGCACCCCCTCGATCTCCCCTCTCGCCTATAAGAGCCTCTCGAGGCAAAAACCCTAGATCGAAAAATCAGAAATCCACGAAAAGTTCCGCAGTGCCGCCGCCACCGAAGGGGAGATTCGGGGGACAGAAAGTCTCTGTTCAGGCACCCTGCCGGGATAGGGAAGTGCCCCCAGAGCCATCTCCATCGATCTCCACCACCATCTCCATCACCATTGCTGATTCCCATGATGAGGAGGGAGTAGTTCTCTCTCGAGGCTAAGGGTTCTACCGGTAGCTATGTGTTCATCTCTCTCTCTATGCATGATCTTATTGAGATCATGAGCTTGTAATCTATAGATCTACCTTGCTACTCAAGTGCTTCATAGATCTCTGCTCTCCCCATTTGTGTGAAGTTGACAGTGTGCACACCATGGTGGCACTTAGGCTAGAGATTACAAATACTTGTTATGAGTTATATTTGGAGTTGGATGTCTTTATGAAATTGTGGTGTTTGTTTGAACCATCTAGTGCTCAAGGTGACAGTGTGGGGTTATCTAGATGGGGAAAAGCGGACTTTTAGGTGTGCTGTTATAGCCATACCATAGATTAGAGTGTCCAATCGGAGAGTAGTTTAGCGTAGTATCATAAAGAAGAATATATTTATATGAGAGTGTTCACTAGTGAAAGTATGATCCCTAGGCCTTGTTTCTAAGCACTGAAACACCATTTGCTATTAGATCTATTACATGTTTGCTTGCTTCTATCTTTATTTCAGTTTTACTTTAGTCTTTTCCACGCCATCAAGTTATTTTCTATCACCATTACCACTTATAATTATCCATACCACTTGTATTTCACTATCTCTCCACTGAACTAGTGCACCTATACACCTGACAAGTGTATTGGGTGTGTTGGGGACACAAGAGACTTCTTGTATCTTGAGTGCAGAGTTGCTTGAGAGGGGATACCTTTGACCACTTCCTCCCTGAGTTCGATAAACCTTGGGTGATCCACTTAAGGGAAAACTTGCTGCTGCTCTACAAACCTATGCACTTGGAGGCCCAACAACTATCTACAAGAATAGAAGTGTGTAGACATCAAGCTATTTTCTGGCGCCGTTGCTGGGGAGGTAAGGTAAAAGGTACTCACATCCTCTGGTGTGAGTGCTCGAAGTTATTTCCTTTAGATTCTGCAATTTTGTCTTTTTGTTTCTTGTTTTCACTAGTTAGGCTTAATGGAAAACAACAACAAAATTAGAGAGCTTTATAGTATTTATCTTGAGTTATGACATGAAGTGTTTAAAGAGAAAATTAAAAAACATATGGAACTTTATTTGCATGCTAATAGCAATATTGTTAGTATGAATTCTTTGGACACCATTATTGCTAATGCTATGGAAAAGTCTAAGCTTGGGGAAGCTAGTTTTTATGAAAATGATCTGTTTAGATCCCCATCTTTGGAAGATAGCTATTTTATTGCTTATGATGATACCAAACCTCCAATATATGATGATTACAATGATGAATATGATACTTTCAGTCCACCTACTATTGAGGAGAAAATTAATGATTATAATATGCCTCCTATATTTGATGATTATGCTTATGAGAATAATAATGATAGCTATTTTGTTGAATTTGATCCCACCACAATTAATAAGAATGACTATTCTTATAGGGAGAGTATTAATTCTTTTATGCATGTGGCTCATGATAAGAATGTTTCTTGTGATAGTTATATTGTTAATTTCATTCATGATGCTACTGAAAGTTATTATGATAGAGGGAAACATGGTTTTATGCATCTCAATAATATTAAGTTTCCCCTCTTTATGTTGAAAGTCTTGAAGTTGCACTTGTTTTGCTTCACTATGCTTGTTGCTTTGTGCTTTCATGACTTGTTTCTTTACAAGATTCCTATTCATAGGAAGTGGGTTAGACTTAAATGTGCTTTGAATTTGCTTCTTGATGCTCTCTTTTACTTCAATTCATATTTCTTATGTGAGTTTCTTCTCAAACTATCATGTTTAACTTAAAGGTGTTAAAGAAAAGTACTTATTGGGAGATAACCCAAATGTTTTAGATGAGTCTTGGAAGTTATTACTTCAGTAATAACCGCTTCAGTAATAACCGCTTCTTATCCTTTTTATTTGCTTTTTGTGCCAAGAGTAACCTCTAATGAGAGCGAAGTAATGATTGGAAAAGTTGATGTCCCGAAATAGATTTCTGTGTTTCACCGTAAAAATTCGTGTAAAATCTCTGTACGTCATTTTGAGGCGTGAATTTTTGTGCTTATGCCCCAGGTTGTTATCTAACTTTCGTTAGCTCAACACTTTTCGATTTGAGCAACAGAAGGTTTTCTAAAAAATTCGTCTTTACCTGCTGGTCTGTTTTGACAGATTTCTGCCATTATTTGCATTTGCTTCTTGTTGGTTCCTTTTTGAGTTCTCTTTGGGGAAATTGAGCTTCTTGAGGGAAGTGCTACAGTAGCTTTTGTTTTAATGGAAGTTTTATTGGTGTTGGAACTGAACCTAAAGACTTATTATCTTGAGTGCACTAATGTTGCTAATAAAGATTGTGTGAAGTTTTGTATGAAGAAAAAAATTCCAGGTATATGGAAGGAATGAGTAATGAGATGAATGATGGACTAAAGCTCAAGCTTGGGGATGCCACGCGTGTCACCCCAATAAATATCCAAGAAGTACAAGCGTCAAAGCTTGGGGATGCCCAAGGCATCCCCCTCTTCATCAATAAAAATCCCAGGTTTCTTCCAAACGCTTCATTTTTATTGTTTCATGCACAGTTGTGTTGTTCTTGGAGCGTCTTCTTTTTTGTTTTCGTTTTGGTTTTTCGTTTGATTGGTTTTTATTAGTTTGCTGAATAAATTGGTTCGACCCCCTCTTTCATACATTGGTTTTCAAATAGTTTGGTTTGGTTTGGAAAAGAGTAGGAAAGTTCATGCTGAAGTGTTAAAGAGAGCTTGTTTTTGACTTGGCCTATGCTTTATCATGCCATGCTTGATATTTTTTTGGCTTTATGCTTAGTATTCTTTGCTGTAGCATGACTTGTTATAAACAATTGAGATTGCTTAATGTGCCTTGGATGAATCATGTGTTGTTTTAGCATATTAAATCATAGTTTTGTGGTATTCTCCTTTGATGATTTATTTGGGTTAACTTGGCGCATGCTCACACCATGTTATGACTATCCGAAGTCACCATAAGCCTTTATGATCCTTTTAGTTTTCAATTTATAGTATCACTTTATGCTTTGATCAATGATGTTTTGTCGCTCTGCATGATTATGGCCATTATTGCTCTCTTAGTTTGTCGCTCCAAGTCTTTTGCTAGCCTCCGTAACCAAGTATGAGTTCCACTCATGCATCCAACTCCCTAAACCAAGTTATTCCAAAGAGTCCACCATTCCTACCTACTAGCTTATGCTATTCCAAGTATATTCATGCTTTTGTTTACCTTCTGAATTAAACTTGTTATGAGAAAACTAGTGATTAAAGCTCTGACGAACTTGATGGCAGACTTTACTTTTCTTGCCCTTAATAAACTTGAACCATGGTGTCGTCTATGTTGTATATGCTTGCACTTATTTGTTGGGGATTAGCAGAACCATGCTGTCATGGGGAACGCTTTCAACATTGCACTTGGTACTTGTACCTAGTTGATATCATGCTCTTTTGTATATGGATGTCATCGGTGTGAAATGAAAGGGGAGCATGTAAATCCATGGAGTTATGTATATGTGTTAGAGAAACGCCTGGGCCGCTGGTCTAATCCATGCTGACATGGTGGAAACCTACAGCGTAACCATAATGAGTTGTCTATGAAGCATTCTTCTTATAAAAAAGAGTCCTATATTGAGAAAAAAAGAGAAAAAAAAGAGATTATGAAAAGAGGAAAGAGAGAAAAAAAAAGCACCATATTCCCATGGTAAATAAGAAGATTGCTGAGAAGCTCGTTGTCTGCTTGCCTTGTCATTTTGATATGGGGATTCTTCCGTATCATCGGGAAAGGGGTACCCCGTTGGCGGTTCTCTGTGATACACATGTACTTACGATGACAAGAACTTACCGGTGACTAAACTTGAGTAGCATGAGGAGCGTCCCTCGTATCCAAGGGACATGAGATTTCTAACTTATACTTCGTCAAGCATATACACCATAGTTTGTTCACTTTAACCTTAATCACTTCAAGATGCTTATGATAGGGACAATGAGAGCTGAAAGCTAGAAGTACCATAATTTTTGGAATCTCTTTATGAAACTTGAATCTCTGCTTCCTTCTATGAAGGCCTTTCTTCCACCATTATATTGAGTCTCTATCTTCTACCTTTATGCACCTACTTTGAGAGCATAGTGGCCATTCTTAGTTCTATGTGCATTGTCGCAAGACTAGTTGATTGATGCATACCTTGATATTGCTTGTTTTAAACTATTTGTATCTAGTCACTCTTATGAACTTTGAAGGTGTCCTACGCAATTTTATTTGCTACTCTATGAGGGACAAGCTGAATACTATTATGCTATGTTTTCTTTATGTGAAACAAACAAACGTCTTGCAAAGCATTGTTATTCATGAATCTTTTGTTTGTGCCTTTTCATGTTGCATCATAGTTTCTTTGTCTTATTGCTAGAACTTTGTCTTTCATGTTATGATTGAAGTACTATGATCCCAGCTTTGAATGTTTTACAAATACTTTGATCAAGTTTATGATGGTGCATGTCACCTAAAAAATTATTCTTTCTTTTTATCACTTACCTACTCGAGGACGAGCAGGATTTAAGCTTCGATATGTTGATACATTGCAAATGTATCTATAATTTTTGATGTTCCATGCTTGGTTTTATCTACTTTATTATGTTTTGTTCACACTTTGCAGTACTTTTCATATGATTTCTTGGACTAACCTATTAACAAGAGCCATAGTGCCTGCTGCCTGTTTTCTACTGTTTTTGGTTCCAGGAAGTCAGAAAATGAATATTCTCGGAATTGGACGGGACAAAAGCCAAAGTTATTATTTTACCGGGGGGCACTTGGAGCCATAATACGAGACGGAGAAGGTCCAGAGGGTGGCCACACCACCTGGTGTCGCGGGCCAGGCCAGGCCACGCCAGGGGGTGGTGTGGGCCCCTCCGGCACCCCCTTGGTCTCCTCTCTCGCCTATAAGAGCCTCCCGAGGCAAAAACCCTAGATCAAAAAATCAGAAATCCACGAAAAGTTCCGCAGCGGCACCGCCACCGAAGAGGAGATTCAGGGGACAAAAAGTCTCTGTTCCGGCACCCTGCCGGGATGGGGAAGTGCCCCCAGAGCCATCTCCATCGATCTCCACCACCATCTCCATCACCATTGCTGATTCCCATGATGAGGAGGGAGTAGTTCTCTCTTGAGGCTAGGGGTTCTACCGGTAGCTATGTGTTCATCTCTCTCTATGCATGATCTTATTGAGATCATGAGCTTGTAATCTATAGATCTACCTTTCTACTCAAGTGCTTAATAGATCTCTGCTCTCCCCATGTGTGTGAAGTTGACAGTGTGCACACCATGGTGGCACTTAGGCTAGAGATTACAAATACTTGTTATGAGTTATATTTGGAGTTGGATGTCTTTATGAAATTGTGGTGTTTATTGGACTCATCTAGTACTCAAGGTGATAGTGTGGGGTTTCTAGATGGGAAAGATGAACTTTGAGGTGTGTTGTTATAGCCCTACCATCGATTAGTGTGTCCAACCGGAGAGTAGTTCAGTGTAGTATCATAAAGAAGAATATATTTATATGAGAGTGTTCACTAGTGAAAGTATGATCCCTAGGCCTTGTTTCTAAGCATTGAAACACCGTTTGCAACTAGATCTGTTACATGTTTGCTTGATTCCATCTTTATTTCAGTTTTACTTTAGTCTTTTCCAGGCCATCAAGTTATTTTCTATCACCATTACCACTTATAATTATCCATACCACTTGTATTTCACTATCTCTTCGCCAAACTAGTGCACCTATACACCTGACAAGTGTATTGGGTGTGTTGGGTACACAAGAGACTTCTTGTATCTTGATTGCAGGGTTGCTTGAGAGGGATACCTTTGACCACTTCCTCCCTGAGTTCGATAAACCTTGGGTGATCCACTTAAGGGAAAACTTGCTGCTGTTCTACAAACCTCTGCACGTGGAGGACCAACAACTGTCTACAAGAATAGAAGTGCGTAGACATCAATGCCGAAGACCCGGAGGATGAAGAGGCCAATCCTGAAGATGAGGTCGAGGCTAGTGCCCCGCCTACAGATGCCGAAGTACCTCCTCCCTCGACCAATGATTTGGCTCCTGTTGCTGCTCCTTGAGCTTGAACAATACTTAACTATATTCATCAGATCCCTAGTATGCCGGGTGAAGTTGTATTTATGCACAATGATTTGGTTTGCCACGATCAGTTTCATTTGCTACTAAGTTCTTAATGTCGGTTAATGTGGGTGAAGACCCCCCAGTTTCCTTTTCTTGTTCCTCCAATTTTATGACTCGGCTAGCGTCTACCTTGATTCGGTTTTTTGACTTACGAGTCCGAGATTCAAAAAAATTGACTTAACAATACTTGAAACTTTGAGATTAGCTCATGATAATCCGACAAAAAACAAATTAAGTAAATACAGGGTTAGTCCAATAACAAACGTCGACTCGATTACTTTCCTTTCCTTAGTCGTTTTTCATGTGCTTTGCGATTCCAAACTTGTTTTCTTGCTTGCCATGAAGCCAATTCTTGTTGGACAGCAGCAAAGTCGAAGAGTTGGGTTTTTGGTGCTTACACACTACTAATCCGGCTAAGGTATAATCAACTTAAGTTAGCCGACGTATATTAAACATAAAGATAGTAAAGACAATTATTAAGGCAGTCCCCGAGTTTCTGCTAGGGGTGCCGAAGTTTGATTAATAAGCTCATTGCCGACATACATACCTACATACGAGTAACTCGGATACATCCACCTCTTTGTCAGGTGTAAAAAGGACGAAGTAGTGCTACATTCCATGGACGCTTAGATTCCTCTCTGGACTTGTCCGCGTTGTTCTTCTCCTGCGGTTGTGCATCAATAAGATAATATGAATCATTGTGCAAAGCTTTGCTTACAATGAAAGGTCCTTCCCATGGAGGGGATAACTTATGCATGCCAGCAGTGTGTTGTACCAGCCGAAGTACCAGATCACCTTCCCGAAAAACTCGGGGGTTTACTTTCCAGCTATGGTAGCCTCGGAGATTTTGCTGATATATGGTGGATCTGGACAAGGCCAGTTCTCTCGCTTCTTCCAGCAGATCAACATCATTTTGCCGGGCTTCGCGCACTTCGGCTTCTGTGTATTGGGTGACTCTTGGCGAATCATGCTCTATGTCGGCTGGTAGTACAACTTCTGCCCCATATATCAGAAAATGGCGTATAGCCTGTTGCTCGACTCGGAGTTGTTCTTAAACTCCACAGTATCGCTGGTAGTTCTTCTATCCAGTACCCCGCTGATCTTTGCAGAGGCTCTATGAGCCGTGGTTTTATCCCGGACAAGGCTAGTCCGTTGGACCTTTCCACTTGCCCGTTCGGTGTGGGGTGGGCTGCAGAGGCAACATCTAGCCGGATCTTCTTCTCTCGGCAAAACCTCGCAAATGCTCCTTCAGCAAAATTTGTGCCATTATCAGTTATGATACTGTGGGGATAGCCATATCTCAAGATTATGTCCTTGAGGAATGTCACTGTTGTTGCCCCATCACATTTCCTGATTGGCTTAACTTTAATCCATTTTGTAAACTTGTCCACCATAACCAGGATATGGGTCATTCCTCCCTTTGCCGGCTTAAATGGTCCTACCATATCCAGGCACCACACAACAAATGGCCATATAATGGGAATATTTTTGAGTTCCGACATTGGCATGTGGGTTTTTGTGGCGTATCTTTGACAACCATTGCATTTCCTCACCAGATCCTCTGCTTGTTC
Source organism: Avena insularis (assembly GCA_023614405.1). NCBI lineage: Eukaryota > Viridiplantae > Streptophyta > Magnoliopsida > Poales > Poaceae > Avena > Avena insularis. Next base: position 314,654,518 of record CM042694.1, on the reverse strand, counting down.
CAGGGCACTTGGACAATAGAATCCATGCCGAAAAGCCTTCGCCACTAATGCTCTCGAGGATGCGTGATGACCACATTCCCCTTGATGAATATCTCGGAGTATGCCAAGCCCTTCTTCCGAGTCTACGCATCGTTGCAACACAGTGGTTACGCTTCTTTTGTATAGTTCGGCGTTGATGATGGTGTATGCGTTTGCCCTTGTTTGGATTTGCCTTGAGAGTACCTCATCATCCGGCAAGGTCCCCTCCTTTAGGAATTCAAATATCGGTTTTTCCCATGCAGGTATAGCTCGGATGGGAAAAAGCTACTCATCAACTTCCATTGCATCCACCGACATGACACCGGCCGGACTGAGCTGACTAGTCCCCGGGTTCTGTGCGACAGTCCCCGGGTCTGCTGAGGCAGTCCCTGGGTCTGCTGAGGTGCTTCCCCAGTCTATTTCCATTGGATTAGCTTCTGATCCGGAGAGTGCCGGGATGTATATTGACTCAGATTCTGGTGATGTTGTGATAGATGGTTTTCTCAAGTGCTCCAAGGCAATGACTGGCAGAATTGGTTGCCAGGATGATCCTAGTTTGGATAATACATCAGCTGCCTCATTTTCAATCCGAGGTACATGATGGAATTCGCACCCCTCGAAGAAACCACTTATCTTTTGGACATAAAATCTATAAAGTGCCATGTTTGCATCCAGGGCATCCCAATTGCCAGACACTTGCTGCACCACCAAATCCGAATCGCCAAAACATAGTATCCGACGTATGCCTACTTCCTTTGCTAATTTGAGTCCATGCACCAGTGCTTCATATTCAGCCATGTTATTTGACGTGCTAAAATGGATCTAGAATACGTATTTCAGCTGGTCCTTCTTGGGCGAGGTTAGCACTACCCCGGCTCCTAGTCCTTCCTCTAGCTTTGATCCGTCAAAGGGCATTTGCCAGTAATTTGAGTCATGGTAGAGGTGGTTCATACTGCATCTCAGCCCAATCCACAAAGAAATCCGCCACTACTTGTGACTTGATCGCATCTCTTCTATCAAACTGTGGTGCATATGGGGCTAACTCAATTGCCCATTTTGCAATTCAGCCACTAGCATCTTTATTACCCATAATCTCGGTTATGGGTGCTTCACACACCACCTTGATGGGGTGCTCCTCAAAGTAGCGTTTGAGTTTCTTAGCCGACATATACATGCCATACGCCATCTTTTGATAGTGAGGGTAGTTCTGTTTTGAAGCCGACAATACCTCACTCAGATACAGACCTTTGCACTGACTTTCCTTCCTCGTCGCGTTCCACTATGATTACCGCACTTACGACTCGGTTGGCCGTGGCAATATAGAGCAACATTGGCTCCTTGGGTAGTGGCGCAGCTAATATTGGTGCAGAAGACAACATCTTTTTCAACTCATGGAACGCGCTATCGGCTTGCGGTGTCCATGTAAATTTATCTGCCTTTTTCATTAACTGGTAGAGGGGCAAGGCCTTCTCTCCCAGCCGACTTACGAATCGACTTAACGATGCCAGGCAACCAGTGAGCTTCTGCACATCGTTAAGGCACTTTGGCAGTTCCATTCTCTCTATGGCCCAGATTTTTGTGGGATTGGTTTCAATACCTCGGTAGAGACAAGGAAACCGAGTAATTTTCCCGCCAGCACACCAAAAGTACATTTTCCGGGTTAAGCTTCATCCGGAACCTCCTTAGGTTCGCGAATGTTTGCCGGATATCCTCAAGGAGCGTGTTGTTTTCCTTGGTCTTTATCACCACATCGTCCACATAAACTTGCACATTCCGACCTATCTGGTCATGTAAACATTTTTGCATGCATCGCTGGTACGTTGCTCCTGCATTACGTAATCCGAACGGCATAGTGCGATAGCAATAAGCCCCATACGGGGTGATAAACGTAGTCTTTATTTGATCATCCGGGTTCAGGGGTATCTAGTGGAAACCAGAATATGCATCTATGAATGATAATAACTCACACCCAGCAGTTGAATCTATGACCTGATCTATCCTTGGTAGTGGAAATGGATCTTTTGGACACGCCTTATTCAGGTTCGTGTAATCGATACACATGCATCATACCACTGCCACATTCAGATTGTCCTTCTTTTTCTCCACGAGCACCGGATTAGAGAGAAAATCCGGGTAAATTACTTCCATGATAAATCCGGCTACGAGAAGCCGAGCTATCTCATCTCCAATGGCTTTTCTCCTCTCCTCGGCGAAGTGGCGGAGAGGTTGCTTCACCAGCTTTGCCTCGGGTCTCACATTTTGAGAGTGCTCGGCCAACTCCCTCGGCACACCTTCCAGGTCCTGTGTAGACCAAGCAAAAATGTCTCGATTCTCATGGAGGAAGTTGACGAGCTCGCTTTCCTATTTGTCACTTAACCCGGCACCGATAGTTACGGTGCGCTCTGGGAACTGATCATCAATTGGCACTTTCTTAGTGTCCGTTGTCCCTTGAAATGACACACTTCCATGTGGGTTGGTCAGGGTCGGCATATGCTGCTGCGCGGACTGAGCTAGTGCAGCCATCTCCATGATTTTCCTCTTCTCCTGAGCGATCACGAGTGACTCGGCCAGATTAGATCCGGCGGACGCACATTCAATAGAGCGCCTAAAGTCCCTAGCTATGGTAATCACTCCCCTTGGTCTAGGTAATTTCATCTTCAAGTAACTGATGTGAGTACTTGCCATAAACTTGTTCAGAGCGGGCCTGCCGAGTAATGCGTGATATGCGCTTTCCAAGTTCACCACCTCAAATTCGAAATTCTCAGTTCGGCAATTATCCCTTGTGCTGAATAGAACATCAACCCGGACCTTTCCAATTGGTTCACATGATATACCTGGCACAATGCCATGAAAGGTGGTCCTAGTAGCTTGGAGCATATTCTCTGATATCCCCAACTTGTGCATGGTATCCTTATACATGATGTTAATTCTACTTCCATTGTCTATCAGTACCTTGCAGAACCTCACATTGATATTTGGCCCAATGAACGTTAGATCTAGCACTTGCGCGTAGGTCCCTGGACTTGGCATAAGCTTTGGATGATCCTTGATGCTCCAAGTAATTTCCTGATCGAACCAAGGCATATACCTCACCACAGCCGACATCACTGCATTCACCTCCATATGTCGGTGATGCAGACTCTTTCTGTCAGTCTCTTCCGTGGTAAACACACAATAACTTTGATGATGCTCTCTATACTCATTTCTCCCCTCATTGCTGTGATATCCTTGATCTTGTTGTTGTTGGTTATTTACGTGGTGCACTGCATCCCTCCTTTCCTGGTTCTCATACCTCGACGAAGGCGAAGGAAACATAAGCTGTTGTCGGTTACCCTACTTAACAGTTGCTGCCGAGGTGCTTCATTCCGAGGTCCATCATGCCGATGTGCATCGTGCCGAGGTGCCTAAGCATTCCCCAGACTACCTTGCTCTAACTTCCTCATCCATTCACATTGCCGGGTCGTATGGTTCGCCGGGCTATTTGGACTTGGCGTATGGAACTTGCATGGTTGAACCAGCATAGACTCGAATGTATACCTCGGATGGTCCTTTTTCTCTTGCCACTGTTTCTTCTACTCCGGGGTCCAGGGCTTCTTTCCTTCGCTCTTTTGTTGCCACCGTTGCCCTCCAATTTTTTGACGCTGGTTCATGCTGGCATTGGACTGATCTCGGTCCACAGCGGCCACTTGCTGCGAGCTGTACCGGTAATCCGGATGATCGTCCCTTATTTTACCTCGGAAGTCATTCCTCCTGGATGATCTGGAGCCATCTCTATTGTAGTACTCCTTGTTGGACTCGCTTGACATTAAACAGGGTTGTGTTGGGTCTCCTAAGGCATACGAATCCGTAATTTGGATCGTTTCAGCCAGCGTAGTTGGCATATCTCGCTGCAACCTCTACCACAGCATACTTCCATATCTACAACCTTGGGCGAACCACGCTATAGCTTGTGATTAAATTATCCCTTCACCGAGTCAGAAATTCTCTGTCCGGCTCATTTGGTCTCTGTTTGCATAATGCCAGAGTCTGTGGTCTATTTGGCCTCTTGTACGTGCTCGAGAAATTGCTTACAAAAACAGCTCCTCAAAATCCAACCAACATTTGATGCTCCCTGGCGGCAAGTTGTTTAGCCAAAACCTTGCTGGTCCTTCCAGCATCTGCGGTGCATATCTCATAGCCCATCTCAGATTTCCTCCGGCTATGTTCACTGCACTTGCATAATCAATGGGCCAATCATCCGGCTTTGTACTACCATCATATGTCTTCGTTCCTCTGGCCAGCTGAAAGTTTGGCACTGGTGGCTCCCTCATGATCCGAAGTCCAAAAAATGCCCACCCCGGAGGACCTTGCACCTCAATCAGCTCCGACCTATAGATTTAGTCCAGCTTCAGTCTGGCGTCATCCGGCTGCAAGTTCATGTTTCCCAATCTTGATCCAATTACGTGGTGCTCTAGTCTAGGGAATCCGACATCTACCATTGCCGAATAACCATCATTGTACCTGTTCTGACCCGGACGAGTGTTTTGAAATTGCATTGCCTGACTTGCCCTTCTCTCTTGTCAAGGTGCATACTGCTGTTGGTGGTTCTGAGGCGCATTTTGCCTTGCTTCCGCCAGATTACGTTGTCCGGCATTTCCATTGGCAACGTTCCTTTGACCGGTGTTGCCTTGGTCGCGGTTACCTTGGCTAGCTTCACCTCGGCTAGCACTGTGGCGATCCTCATCAACTTGCACTGCTTTTCCTTTCCCTGCCCTTACCGGGTCATACGGAACCATTTGTTTATCTCGTCCCCCCGAGGTTACCACCTCCTCTCTCCTAGGAGCGTGACCCGGGGACGACGCAGCTCCAGGAGATTTTGCCGGGTTGTTCCCTGCCGAATGAACTACGCGAGATGCTCCGGGCTGCGCCGGGTTTGCCTTGTTCATTTCCTCATTTTGCTAGCAAGCTACCCTCAACAAGTGGTTTACCCTCTCCTGTTTCCTTTCTGGGCTTCTCCGGTTAAACCCTCTAACTCGGACGTAGCTGCGTTCGCAGTCCTGAGGTTCTTTGCTGGGGTACTGTACCTCTCCAACCCTCTTGTTACTATAGTAGCTGTCTGGCCTGGCCTAGGCTCACACTCCTTGTCAATTTACGTAATCAGGTTTCTACCTCGGATTTTTACTCCATCTATGCGGTTTGCCTTCGCATATTCACTCAAAGTGATGTTCAGCGACTGCTGCAACTCAGCTACCTTTTTCACACCTGCTAGCATCTTTTGCCTAGTCTCCTCTAACTCAGCTTGCGCCTGAGCCCGATCTACAACATGAGCTATTGGTGTCGCTAGGCTATTTATTGCTTGCTGAAGTACATTCTCTGGCCTCTCTAGTGGAGGGAATCTAGACCTTCCTTCTTCGGGGTGACCTCTGGGTCTGGCGCCGGATCCTTGCTTGCTCCTGCGTTTGGCGCGGTCATCATAACCTCAACGCAGCTTGCGGGGCGAGTGATACGCGGGCTGCTAACCTCGATGAGAAGTGGCTCGCCTCCCTCGACGACGTGCCGCGGGTGAACGCAGGACTCGTCCACGCCGACGTAGATCTTGTGTGTGCCAAGCTTTATGAAGAGGCCATTGCACAGAGGAGGACGTCTGCCGAAGCTTCCAGCATTGTCACTAACGTAGTCCAGCGCTCCAATTCGCTGAACCAAGCCTGAGACGATGCGCTCGCCAGTGCCGATGATGTTTCCCGTCCGGATTTTCACCCCTGCTAGCGCCGCTAGCCCCACGGTGGGCGCCAACTGTCGTGGTGGTGGCACGACAGATGCCATGGATAGGCTAAAAATAGGGTCAATATGCACTAGAGAAATCCAGGGAGGGATAGTGTGGTGATTCCACCCACAGATATTCGTATTTCACTCTATCAATGGTGGATTACAAGGGCTCCTCGAGCTGTTTCTGAGAAGGAGATTAGTTCTCTTACTCCCCACTACAATGCTCTAGAATTCTTCCAAGACAGAATGATCGATCCCCTGCTATGGAGGTCCTGGTGCTCCTTATATAGGGGGAACCCAGGTTACAAAGTTAGGGCATACGCGGAGGCATATTTCCTGAATATCTCCCTTGGTTAAAGCTAGATGCTTCTTTATTCACTTTAACAGTCCGTCTGGACTATGGATGTAACCCTCTGCGTGCCCCTTGCCTTTAGGCGTCACCAGACACGGACTACGTCAGCCGACATCGCACGTGTCATCTTTATCGGCCACGCCTCGCTGGTCCTTCCCTCTGCTCGCTTCGCTCACGCTTCAGCGGACAGAGGCCATCTTTTGACAAGCGGAAGATTCCTTCCTTCTTTTGGAAGCCAAGTGGTAGCCCGGCTAGTGCTTGGCTAATCCGGCTACGAGGGTACCTGCATACATGGCAAATCAAGTTTGGTCGACTTATATTTTATGCCGACCGGATTAATGTTAGGCAAAAGCCCACCGGACCGGGTTACTCCGTAAGTCGGCCTGCCTTAAGGGTGACCCGGCCAGCACTTGCTTTGACCATGCCGTACCTCGTCATTTATACCCGGCGTGACCCTATCTGGGTATCCCAACACAACTTGCAAGGCTCCTTCGATGTAGTAATACTCATTCCAGTAATTTGGCAGACCACATAAAAGATCACCACAATCATCAAAATGAAATTCAAATAGCATGTCATCGTAGATACATGACAAAAAAAATAGAGGGCTTGCAGTTGCAAGTTCCGCTGCTTACCACATTTGACATATCGGAGAAGGTGCTGTCGATAGATGAAACATATATAACCTGAACCACAATCTAGTAAACCAAGATAACCTTACCGCTTAGAGGTCGTTTGGTATCCATCATTTGAGCCTAGAATCCTAGAATTCATTTTGCAATTCCATCCCTATGCTGTTTGGTTGGCACGGAATTGGACCGTCATTTCATTTGGCAAATCCATCCAAATATCCCTATGTGTAAACCCAATTCCTATCTCAAACCTGTCATTTCCAAATTCTAACATATGGGTGTTTTTGGATGATTCATGTATTCATTTCATTTCTACCTGGATGCCAAACGACCTCTTATGAAAAAAAGACATCAAGTCCTAAATAGGTTTCAGAATAAATTCACAAAGTTACAAAGAAAAATCACATCTTCTTAAAAAAAAGATAAGAAAATCCTTTCCTCGCCATATCTATCTGTAAACGAATCCGTCTGTAGGTTCATAGACGTTGGATCTAGAACCACAAATCCGGCGGCCTGATTCAATGCAGATCTCTCATGTTGCTCGCGCCCGACATGGCCCGCGCTCTGGCCGCCACCGCAGTTCGCGCCCCGGGTGCCATTGTGCTGCCGCTCGCGCCCTTGAAGCTCTTGCTCCGGTCGCCACCGCGCGCTCCGGCCGCCGCGGCTCGAGGAACGAGGCGAGGGACTAGACGAGGGGCGTCCAGGCCAGGAAGCGCTCCACGCACGCGGCATAGCCAAGGTAGCCGAGCAGCGCCGGAACCCCCGCGAAGGAGAAGGCCGCGAGCGCAGAGAGCTTGCACAACGCGCCGAGGTCGAGGCTGGGGATGGTTGTTTCTGCTCTGGCCAGGCCACCTCGTGCTCCGGCTACCGCCGCCGCCTTCTCCGACGCCACTGCCCGCTGTAGATCTGATGAGAGAGGTGAATATTTGGAAGGGAGAAGAGAGAGACGCAGAGGAGATATTTCAGGCTAGGCAGGGTCCACGCGGGGAGCGAAAACTCTTTTCTACCGACACCCGTATGTGCCGGCAAAGGACACAGCCCGCACAAGCGCTTCAAGATTCGCACACTGCCGTTTGCGCGCGGTTCCCGTTCGTTAACAGCGCTGTCCCGTGCGGCTTGCCTGCGCCCAAGCGGTGCGCCCATCCGTGCGCCCACTGTACGTGGCGTTCATCCCACGACTTCCACGATTTAGATTTGCATTCTTTTTTTCGGTTGGAAAACAAACTCTAAATACAGAGAATCACATCCCGTAATACTCGCATCCAGTACGAACGCCGTAATTATTTTCCGGCTACAACAACGTTGTCAAGGCCTTGGAGGTACTCCGGCGAAGTGGCCACGCTCTGCAGCTTGGCCCTCATGGCCGTCAAGCAAGAGGAGACGAAGAACGCCATCGAGATGAACATCGTCTCTGCGCCGACTGAAGGTGTCGTCCCTATCTGCCAGTTGCTTTCACTAGGAAGGCGTCCCTGCCATGAACGACAACGGTGAAGAAGAGGGCTACGGACGAGGAGCTTGAAGTCCCGAATCGGCAAGGAGCTCGGCGCGGATGAATTAGTGGTCGCACTGGTAAGACACATGTCGTAGATATGGTCGGCACTCCGGCGCCAATTCGACGTCTCTTCGTACCGGAACTTCTGAGAAGACAAAGGTTCCTTGCCTTCGGTAGTTTCCTCCGGTAGTGACTTCGGCCGGTGGCGAGCAGCCACTGCCTCGTCGGCCATGTCGGAAGCACATAAACTTCATGGCTATGGCCATGAGGCGGTCGTTATTATAAAGCACGAGTGGGCTGCAGCCACCCCGGTCATGAAGGTGCGCATGTGCTAAAGTCCTTGACTGGATATGGGAGAAGATGTTGAGCTTCGCCGGAGTACCGAAGGCATCGGCAAGCCTAGTGTTGCCGAGAATTACTACGGTGTTTGTAGTAATTAGGTGCGAGTATCATGGGGAGGTTATTAGGCCTTTCACAATGGATGGTTCTTAGCGGTGTATTCTAGGCACTTTGTCTATGTGGCACTATAGTTAACGTGAAAAGAGAGTGAGGTTTTATCTTAGCTAAAAAACACCTCTTGCACGAAACCATAGGCAAAAAACCATGGTTAGACCAATCAAATGCATGTATGTCATCTAAATCATTAAATATAGAGACACCATTCATCGGAGAAGTTGTCTTTTAACATTTATTTTTCCTAGAATGACGTGCTAAGATACACCATATTATGAAAGGCCTTAGTTTTATCTAGAATTTATTTTACAACAGAAAGAAACGAACGCGGGGCTCAAAAATGTGCGGAAGCGTGGGATGAGCGCCACATACAAGGGCGCACGGATGGGTGCATGGCGTGGGCGCAGGCAAGCCGTGTCCCACGTCCTCCCAGATTTCCGTCCGACTTTTGGTTGGACGTCTTTACCCCTGGCTGTTCGAGGATTTTACTAGGACTGCCACCGCCAAGTTGAACCGTCCGCTTGTTTTTTTCCTGTCCCGAACGAATCCCCGCGCGAGGCGCGAGCCGTATGGGCATCTCCCATCGCCGCTCACGATTCCCCTATTCTCTCGCCCTACAGAGCGCCGCCAACGTCGGGAGACCTAAAGCTTGGAGTTCTTCGCCGCTGGACGCCTCCGTTAGCGGGGACAGTCCCCTTTCTGCCCCACCACTCGAAGCTCCAAGCGTCGTCGTGGCCTGCCTCACTCCTCGTGTGGGTACCGCTTGATGTTGGAGGCCGCGGCCCGGGAGGCACGAAGGAAAGGAGAGAGCGCGCCTCCTCGGGCAGACGACAGGGCAGTGAGCAAGGGGCCGGGCAAGGAAGCTCACGGGCGGTGCCGGCCTAGGCTGCGGCCGTCGCGACTCAGGCGAGCACGGAGCGAATCGAGGCGACGGGCGGGTGACCCAACCAGTGCTCGTCGTCCACTTCCGACTTCTTCCGAGGATCCAGTGAAGATAAAAAAAGTCCTTGCCTTTTCTAGATCGGTTTTTGTTGAGATTCGATTTTTCCAAAGCTCCGTGGCTCCTCCCAGTTTCTCCCGATGTGAATTGCTTCCATGGATTTTTCATGGGATTTTTTTCTGATGTGATTTGCCCGTTTGCAACGTCCCTAGGCGGTCGTGATCCCCTCCATCTCCAGATTTGGCCTGTCATTTTGTTCGCTGTTAAAATAATCGTGTCCTTTTTTTCTTTCCTTGGCGTAGTATTAATATTTTGTTTTTTGAAGGTACGACGAAATTGAAGTTTTAAGCAAATGCCAGTTTATTTAGCTGTCATTATGAACATCCTACTTGGTCTCATAACGTACTGGATCTATAGCAATGACAACACTGAACTGCACTGTATCTGCTTGTACCGTTAACAGACCTAAAAAACAGTCCTACGGTAGTGGTGGCGGCGCCCGGTCACCGAAGGCGGAGGGCGTGGAGAGCGCGACCCCACTGCCCCTCTTCACGCGGAGAGGCAGCAGAACGGTGGTTGGCGCGGCATGGCGAAGCTTCCCATCGGCTTGGGTGCTGATGTTCGACGCGGTGGAAGGCGGGTAGGAGGGCAGGGAGATGGCGGTGCGAGCGCGGCATCCGGGATGTGCTGCCGGCGGCTATGCGGGCCCGATCTGGGCCCGTTTTGGGCCGGTGTGGCGGTTACACTGGCCAGCGGGGGAGCATGCATGGAGGAGGACGGGGAAGAAGCCCTGGGCGACGCTGCCTGGGCGAGGTGCGAAGGCGCAAGGCACGGGAGGCGCGACTGCTCTGCGGGTCCGATCTGGGCCTATGCTGGGCTGCCAGGGCCACGCCACGGACGAGCTCGGGATGGCAGGGCAGCCTTCTCGCGTGGTGATGGCGGTGATCGGCCTACTGGCTGTGGAAGAGATGATTGCATTCACTATTTGTGTTCTAGAATCATTTTGGTTTCCGGATTCCAAGTCAATACACCGATTTGTTACTGATTCAGGTATAGTGAGAAGTACACCTGATTTACTGAAGGTAAACTCAATATAAATCATCTATATTGTGGTATAAGTCGATGCCAATTCATATGACATTTAATTTTTGATTATTAGCATCGATTTTTCTAAAGAAATATTTTGTATGAGTAGTTTCAGAGTTATGTGATGCATGTGAGCTTTTTATAGATGGTCACACTGATTTGGTGCATAAGAGTAAAATGATTATTTCAGTTTTTTCCTCCACATTTGTGATTTTGATTCGGATTCGGACGGGATCGAGGAGTTCATCCACTTGGTATTAGAGTCCCAAGCGAGATATGATTTTCACTATTACACGTTTAAAGTTTGTGTTATATGATTTTCACTATTGCACGGTACAAACGACATGGTCGATCAAGAACTGAATGTCATTTTGATTCATTGAGATATGAATTTAAACATATGAAATGTTTCGTTGTTCATTTGATTTAGTGTTGCTCGTGGCAACGCACGGACTTTGTGTTAGTATGTAGTAATATATACGTAGTATACCTCATGAATAAATTCGTGTCGCGCGTTCATGTACCTAGTATTTAGTTAATACACATGGGAACCGGATGTAGAATAAATTTGAACCAACAGCGGTCTGATGTATTGACTTGTTTGATAATGTACTAACTGAGATCTAATGTTGTAGCTAATTAAAAAGCTAATCTAATCCTTATTAGCTGCTATCTAAGGCAAATGGGAGTCACATTTATGTTACACAGTGCTCCTTTCACGCTAGCTGCTCATTTGGTTGAGTTTTGAGTTTCTGTACGGCTGTACCTAATGCTAAGGCTTGCTAGTTAAGGTACAAAAACAGAATGCTAAACATTGATATTTGACTTAAAATTTGGCTATATATATCCATAATTTCGAGCAGGTTTTTAAATATTTCGTTATAATATGTTTAAATATTTACATGGAGACATAGATTAAGGGAGCGTTTGATGTGCAATCAGCCAAATCGTGCAATTATGCAAACAACTCATCCGGAGCCATCCGATGCGGGAACTGCGGGCAGATGGAAATTGGCGTGCTTCCACCTCCGTGTTAGTTGTAAGTTAGTGAAAACCCCCCTGCACGTCTTACTTGTCCAAAACGGATCACACGTTCTTCTCCAACAGATTGTGATCTGTCTCAGCAAACAACGCCCAGTTCAAGAAAGGATGTTACACACTAGGCTCGTCGGGGGAAGATATCGGAGGGCTCGGCGTACTGGAATCCGGAATAGAGGGTTCCCTAGAGAAGAAGGCCAAGAGAGAACAGGGTATCGGCGGCAGACATAGACGCAGCGGAACCTGCGAGGACGGTGCGTGAGGGGCACACAAGATTCTTGGTTAGAGGAAGCTCCATGGATAAGAAGCTCACAACAAGGTCGTCATGTGTGGGAATGATGCTAGGAATGAACATCTTTTTGGGAGGTCCAGGCCGTCCAGCTCGAGCTACGGATACTTATCTATGTCACTTTCTCAAACGCCGGATGTATTCCTCTGCAAAATCAAATGTTAACCAAGAAAACGTAGAAGTCTAGTACATTGATCTGTCGTTGATGGATCTAAGTCGTGACTACTTAATTAGGACATTAGACCAGCTACAGCCTACAAATGAATGCTTCTATATAATTAGTCTGAATTCTGAACCAAGAGAACGAAAATGCTGCATGTAACGACTGTCTAAACAATGAAGTCGTGACTACATAATTAGGACATTAGACCAGCTACAGCCTACAAATGAATGCTTCTATATAATTAGTCTGAATTCTGAACCAAGAGAACGAAAATGCTGCATGTAACGACTGTCTAAACAATGAAGCAAAATATACTGTATGTCCTACTGATCAGTCTCTCCAAAACAATAGGGGACCTAGAAATACAAAGTGTATCATTCAGAGACAACCAACAAAATGTGACACCATGTACTAAGGCCGCATATCTTCATGTCAGATATACAAACAAAATACTCAAGCTTAATCCATTTTAAAGAACATAATGTAAGTAGCGTATTTAGCACAAGGGCTAAGACAATATGGCACACAAAAAATCATGTTACAGTTTGACACAAACGAAAATAAAAAAATATGAAACTAATCTTATGCCATCTCAGTTGTCGGGTTTTTGTTTGGACACTTGTGGCTATTATGACCAACTTCCTTGCAACTCCCGCATTTCCGTTTCGCCTTCGGATTCTCACCTTCATTCTTTTTCCTCTTGTCCCCATGTCCCTTTATTCTCTTGCATCTACCCTTAGTACGAACATCTGTTGGTGGTAAGACGCCAACTTCCGATGGAATGCTACAACCAAGAAAAGCATCATGTTCTTCTTGCCTTGTAACCGGGACAGCAGGAACCAACTTAGAAAGATGCTCCTCCATGTTGAGCAAACTAGTTGTGAGGAAGTCAATGCCTTTTTCAGAGTTCTTAGCAATTTGAACCAATGATTCAAACTTGTTTTGTGCAACTGAAATTTTTCTTCTCTTAGCGGCCTCAATCGGGACAATGGGCTTCTCTGCAAGCAAGTTACCCTCGTTGTCATATACACTATTCCTACACGAAATGATTATGTCAGCCAATAACCTAGAGAGAAGAGTATAATTTACTTTACTGATATTTACCTTTTGCAATTTTTCTCCCACCTTTTTATGACATAGTAGCTCAGTTGTACACTAGTGTCTTCAACTTTGGCAGCCCTCAAGAATCGTATGATATGGCAGCATGGGATTCCTTTAGACTCAAATAACATGCAAGAACATTTAGCTATCGTGGTTAATGTATCACATTGGACTTCTCTGACCTTATTGGAGGCATCGCTAATCGCCACGACTTTCATCCCATCTAACACTTTAGTGTCCTGCACGTCATAATGCTCTCTAGCAGCAAGTACCTCCTTTTGGAAATTATCAAAAACCTCATGCGTGAATACCTCGCTGCCTTGCTTCTCTATTTCCCATGTTGTCATAATCTGAGGCGTTGTATGGATGCTTGTGTTGTCAGCTATCAATTCTTCTTGCCGTTGACATTGCAAAGCTGTGTCAAATCTAAGCCAAAACTCGACAAATGCGAGCTTGCGACCAATAAAACGATTGAAAAATGAATTGGCACTCTCCGACCTTGATGTAGTTCTAAGAATTCCTGCTAGGTGTATGTCCCTGAAGTAGACCGGAATCCACGACTCACGGATCTTGTACCTAGTAGCCAACCACTCGTTGTCTTCCAGCTGAAAATCAGAAATAAAAGAGTGCCATGTTAACTCAAATTCTTCAGGTGTTTCCGAACTCCATACACACGAGTTGACCCTCTTAAAAAATGAAGGGTCTTCTCTTAAGTGAGGACTAATTTTTTCAGGAAGTTTCTTCATAATATGCCACATGCACAATCTGTGTATAGTAGTTGCAAGAACAAATCTCATGGCCTCCCTCATGCTAGCATCCTCGTCTGTTATCATAAGTCTCGGCTCTTTCCCTCCCATAGCTTTTTTGAAGGTCGCAAACAACCATTTGTAAGACGCGATCCTCTCATTACAACAAAGCCATCACCAAAAAACACAGGCTGCATATGATGATTTACCCCGGTGAAAGGTGCAAAAATCATATTGTAATGGTTAGTGGTGTATGTAGAATCAAAAGAGACCACATCTCCAAAATGGCTGTAATTTTTTCTCGCGGTGGCATCCGCCCAAAACACATGCAACAACCTACCATTTTCATCCACATCATAATCAAAGAAAAAAGCTGGATTGAGTTCCTTCATTCTTTCCAATTGATCCACGAACATTTGAGCATCACAATCATTGATTTTATTTTTGAATTCACAATAGTAATTCTGTAAGTCTTTTTTTCGTGCATCCCATATCCTCAAAACTACCTGCACCGACATGAAGTAATCTGAATGCCTGGGATGTACCTATGCTTGCTTTGTGACATGAGTAGAGTGTCTGTTTTGCCTTCTCATTGACTCTGCGGTTGGTTCTAATCGGATGATGCTTACTAGGTGTCACTAGTCCGTGATTATGATGCTCAACTAGTGAAGCTATTTTATATTTGTTATCACTAGTCCTCTTGACAAAAATACGTGCATCACATTCACACCTTGTTTCCTTCTTTCTGCGCTTTTTTGATTCTTCTTTGAGAGATTCGTGGTTGTTGTAGCTTTCTGTGAGGGATTACAAGTATTCGTACCTTTTGTCGACTTAAATCCTTGCCTATCACATAAGAAACGCTTTCACATTACTACATCGTCAACTAACTTCTGCTGCCCAACACGGACTCCGAATCCAGCATTATGTGCATATGTCTTGTAAAATTCCTTCACAAAGTCAATATCATCAAATATCATCCCTAGTATAGGCTTCAGTTCCTCATCACATTTAGGAGTGAACGACGAACACTGTAACAACATAAATATGAGTTAGTCTGTACCGCACTGTATATCTACCTAAAATATAAAATTGGAGTACACATTATAGTGTCTGGCTTAGATACTCACATGTAGAGGTATGCTTGTTGTTTTCCTGGGAGTACTGAAACAATCAATATTACTTGGTGCAGCGTTGATGTCCACGGATGATTGTGCATCAACAGATTCATGGACAGACGTGCTATTGTTAACTTCCATGATCTGTGATGATGGATTGACTATCAGTTAGTACACATACGTTGATATTAAACTGTACTAGATGCATAAGGCTATGAGTGCACATCTTGCATCTGATGGATTATTTCTCTTAAATAGTCAACAAGGATAGGA
The DNA here is from genome assembly GCA_023614405.1 of Avena insularis. NCBI lineage: Eukaryota > Viridiplantae > Streptophyta > Magnoliopsida > Poales > Poaceae > Avena > Avena insularis. The sequence continues at coordinate 314,639,075 of CM042694.1, read as the reverse complement.
AATACAGCAACGATCAGGTCCAAGCCCCACTGTGTGCTAGGAGACCACAAGCTATCAATCGTACCAGCAAAAAAGAAGCATCTGCTCGTGATTTTTCACCTTATCTTTATAGTGTCGATGAACAGATCTGGGGAGTGGGCATCAAGTAGAACCTGTCTCAGACGATGGCCAGAACCCTAGAAAGAATGCTGCGAAGAAAAAGAACGATATGTTGAACAATGAAGGATCTAATGGAGGAGGAATGATTTGTTGGAGAAAGAACTGTCTTCACCCTAGAAGGACGCAGTCACCATTGCCCTATCATGCATACTACCAGATCAAGAAGAGAACGATCTGTTGGAGAAGAACGTGTGATCTGTTTTGGACAAGTAAGACATGCAGGGGGGTTTTCACAAACTTACAACTAACACGGAGGTGGAAGCACGCCAATTTCCATCTGCCCGCAGTTCCCGCATCGGATGGCTCCGGATGAGTTGTTTGCATAATTGCACAATTTAGCTGATTGCACATAATCTATCTGTCCACAATGATCTTGTGAGCCGGCATGGATAGGGCATCCTATATTTCAGATGAATCAGTTGGTCACGGTAGCTATTTGTACTCGAGTTTGTGAGTTATTTGGCAAATGTTGATGTTTACAAGCTGTTAAATATCATATATGTTTCCTTTGTGCTATAGTTTTGCAAGGCTGTTTCCTGGAATATAATCATGTAATCACTACTTCTGCATGGCTGTTTACAAACTGCTGTCAAGCATTGTTGTTTTCCTAGCAGTTAATTGCACTCATCGGTACAATGATCAGCGAATTTTTTTTAAATAGCACACTTTTTTTAATTAATTTCACAACTGTCACGCGAATTTAAGATTTTACAGATCTAGGTATTTGTCGGCGACGGCGTCGCCGAATGCAACGAATCGGCGAGAAGCAGACCGAGAGGACCATTCGGCGTGGACGTGGCCGAATAGAATTTTATTCAGCGTCGCTGTCAACGAGTGCATGCGATGGTGGGCCCGCCCGGCTCGATTGGCTCAATCGGCGACAGACCGAGTGCAGCAGTCGGCGACAGCCTGGCCGAGTGGCCCATTCGGCGACACCCTGGCCGAAAGGAGCCAAAGAAGAGGACCGTCGTGCGAGCCCGTCCCGCACTCGCCCCAGCTTCTTCCTCGCGTCGTCTCTCTGCCCCTCTCTCTCCCAACGACGAACTTCACCGTTTTTTCACCAGTTTTCTCAGATTTAACCCAAATTAGCCAGCAAATCTTCCTTCTAAAACTAGTATAGAGATAGGGGAAGCCCGATCTACTGATGGGTTAGCTCAGGACTGGATTTGGTGGTGGATTTTTGGAGAAATGGTGGTGGTGCTGGGGTGGAGCAATGACAATGGTGGTGCTGCGGTGGAGCTTGGAGCTGGGGCGTTTGTGAGTTGTCCCGTACTGCTTCTTTGGTGAATCGAGTCTGCTGTACCGAGTGGCTTCTCACGCTTCAAGGGTAAACTCTAATCACTCGTTAATCACAGTTATTGTATATGGTTATGCTTATGCTGTGGTTAGCAGGCTATTAGAATAATTATGAGGGTTTTAGTATATTATTTAGAATATTTGCGGATAGTTGTATATAGTTTTATTTAGAATAGGTGAGTTTGTAGAAAAAATTGGTAGGTGGATTTATAGAAATATTAGCGAGACTATTATTTAGAATATTTGCGGGTAGTTGTACATAGTTTTGTTTGGAATAGGTGGATTTGTAGAACGATTAGGCAGGTGGATTTATAGGAAAATTAGCTAGACTATTAGTATATTATTTAGAGTATTTACGCATTGTCGATAATTAATTATTTAGATTGATTTTTTTTATGTCAGCAGAGATGTCGAATGTAGTGAAGTTCATGTTTTACTATGGTCCTGGTAATGTCCAATACTATGAATATGGAGCAGATTTGTGTGAGTTTCATTTTACGGAGTTGGATTTAACTGCCACTCAAACCTGGAGTGTTAGTCAGTTGAAGGAATGGTTGACGGACTGTTTAGGATATAATCTCGAAACATACACCGTCAGTGTCCAAGCATTGTGGACAAAGTCTACCAAGAAAATTTTCTGAATTTTGAAGGATGTGGATCATAACCGAGATTGGTTTAAATGGTTAAAAGGTTGCCAGGACAGGCAGATACATCCTGTTGCACTAGTGCTTCCTGTCTTGAAGGAGATCAATCCGCAAGCATCTGAAGGCGGACACGGTCCTGGCCATAGTGTTGAATCTAGTGGCGGAACGTACTCTATGTCCAATGCTGGAGGTGGTGGTTATGAATCAGAGCAGAGCAGTCAGATAGGAGGAGGTGGTGGTGGTGGTTACGAACCAGGACAGAGCAGTCAGGATGTAGGTGGGGGATACGAAAGTGGAGAGGTAGATGGGGACGAGGAAAGTGGGCACATGCAGGACATGATGGAGGATGAGGATTCTATGGATGGTGAAAGTGGCGATTCTGATGATTCAGATAGTTCCGATGAAGAAGGCAATGGAGAGGACGTACCGATTCCTTCATCCTGGAATCAAGACATCTCCGGCGTCATGATCGTTAACGACTATCATGATTCTGCCTGGGAATATCACAAAAATAAAATTGCGTAGGGCGCCAGATATCCAGACAAGAAACATTTGCAAGATGCAGTCATTGCTTGGGCATTGTCTACACAGAAGGTTCTCAGTACAACTATGTCAAATAAGAGATACTTGACAATAGAATGCGTGGATATTAATTGTCCAGCCAGGGTGCATGGATATCTTCCTAAATATGACACAAGTTGGTTGGTGAGTGACATGGTGATGCACACATGTCAGCTTTCATCTATCCCTACAGATCATCGTAACCTCTCGTCCACGCTTCTGGCACGGTTGTTTTACACGGAGATAGCGAAGAGCAAAGCGATGGAAGTGAAGGTTATAATAAATAAAGTAAGGGTCAGGTTTAATTACGACATTTCGTACGGCAAGGCTTGGAGGGCAAAGCAGAGGGCTCTTGAGGACATGTTTGGTTCTTTCAGAGACGCGTATGACTCTATGGTGAGACAGCTCCTTACATTGCAGGCAAGGAACCCAGACACCTATGTCGATATCCAAGACTATGTGATACCTGAGGATCCATCCGTAAAGGTGCTTCATCGAGTGTTCTTCTCTTTCTCTGTGTGTGTAGCATCCCATCTGTCTAACATATGTAATGCTACATGGTCTAGTAATACAATTGCTACTTCCTACATATAATTGTTGCATCATAATTATATCATGCTCATGTCATCATGCCACCTTGCATTTGAGCATCATATAAAACCCTTTTCATTTGGTTCTTATCTCATATGCATTATTAATTATATTTGCCTCTTGATATATTGTATTTGGTTCTTGATAAATGCTTGATGCCCAAGTTGAGTTGGGGGCATATCTTTTATTCAACTCCTCCATCTTTTTCTTGTCACCACATTATAATTCCACCATCCAACTAAATATGAGCCTGGCATCTTATTTGGGTTTACCTCTAGCTCATATGGGTTGGGATGGATCCTTTTACCACTCCACATGCCCTCACACTAGCATCATGTTGTTTTCACATTATTGATATGTGGAGCCACCTTTGCATGCCTTGTGAGTGGTACCCCTTTTTCTAGCTTCCATATGGATTGGTTTGGAATATTGCTCATGTTGGAATATTGTTGAGGATATAATGCACCTAGTGGAATATACACACTAGCAAGACCTAATTATATTCAAATATGATCATCTCCATCTACTCCACATGGGACCTCCTTTTTAATTTCTTTATCTTGGCCTTAATTCCATATTTGGGAATGCATGGGAATAAATGTCATGGGGTTTATTTTTGTTTTCACAAAATTAAACATGACATCTACTATTCATGCATGGGCCATGCAAATCACCACCATCTTATTCTCCTTTAGTTTTTCCTTTGTTTTTGAGTGGATCCTTTCTTTTGTGAGCTCCCCTTTTTCTCTCTCAAACCTCCTCACCTTGATCTTTGTTTCCTTGCCATGTGCATCAAGATCCTCACCTCACTCCATATCCATCTTCTCCCCCTTTATTCAATTATTGCAAAAATTTCCAAAAAGGTTTATTTTTATTGGCTTGCTTAACAAAACAAAAGCAAAACAGATAAATAAATAAAAAGGAAACAAAACAAGAGAGAGAGCCCAGCCCGGCTTGACCCTGCACCCTTCCTTCCTCCTAGGCCGACCTTTTCCTTCCCCTGGCCCGATACCCCTTCGCCATTCACGACGTCTCCTTCTGTTCTTCTTCTCCCTTGGCCTGCTCTCTCTCAGCGACAGACGGCAGCGGGAAGGTGGCCGTCCCCGCCGTCATCCACGTCAGCAAGCACGCCGAACGCGTGACCCTCCCCACCCTTATCTTCTCGCGCCTCGCTGTCGAACCTTAGCTTCCCTTCTTCGTTTTCCCCTCTCCCTTTTCTCCTCCGTGCCATGGCTGCCGCTGGTCAGAGCCCCACGTCGTTGCTCCCGTCCTAGTTTGTGATCGTGGACTCGCCGGGAAGCGCCGCCGCGGACCTTGGCGTTGATCCAGCCTGCTAGGAGGAGCCGGACCCGCTCGGAGATGCCTCCTCGTCGGTGAACCGTGCACCACCGCCGCGACATCTCGTCTCCCTCCGCTCCGGCCGCCCCATCCCCTGATTCCCTGGGGAATCAGACAAGGTGAGCGCCACCCTCGTTCTCTTCCTTTTCCTCCCCTCTGTGTGCCGAGCGCCGCCTGAATTTGGCTCCCGCCGGTGATGTGCTCCGCCGACGGGCAGTTCTAGGCCGTGCGCTCCCCCGCTGTTCCTCGAGGCTCTCCGTCCGGTACAGTCCATCTCCGACATTCCATCCTGAACGAGATCTGTAGCTGGTAGACCCCTCTTCTCGTTTTGTTTTAGATGCATCGCGAGATTCGCCGCAACCCCAACGCTAGCCTCGCCGGAACCCGCCGACGTTGTCGGGTTGTCGCCACGGTTCAGAGAACGGGCGTCGGGTTCAGTTCGGAGCACGGGCGTCTTTTTCCCGGAAAACCCCTGGCACTCTTAGTCGATCAACGTCTGGTCCCCCGAACCCCACCGGTCAGTGTCCGGTGTTTTTTTTGCAAAAAGGCACCCGTGATTTCATGTTCTCCACCGCTGCTGGCCTCAGATCCACCACGTGTCGCTTGTGCTGGTGTCGCACGCGTGTGGCCCCGTTAGTAACCAGCCCCACCAGTCAGCCTCGGTGGCTAGTAAAGCCTCACAGAAGAAAAGGGTCACACCGCTCATCATCATCGCCAGTTTTGGGCCCGCATGTCGGTCTCCGTGGCTAGCTAGCCGTGAGTGTAAAAAATCCCAGCACCTTTTTCCTGTTAAATAAAAATAATCCAAAAAATTACATATATGTTTATAAATCCAGAAATTAATATCTATATTTTGATAAATCCAAATAATACAAATAATATATGTTTTTGAATCAGAAAAATGTGAGGATTTCAAATATGCCATTCAAAGTATTATTTGAGCACTTTAAATTTTTGAAATTGTTTAAATGTAATAAAAATGCCTTTTCTTAAATAATTAATAACTTTAATTCTATTTGACAAATAAGATGTCTAAATCGATCATCGCGATGAGCCCGTTCTAACCATGCATTCCATGTTCTGAATTAAAGCATGCATCATATAAATATAAAGTATACATCAACTTATTTGGGAGTAAAACATGACTAAAACTCCATAAAATGCTTTATTCTTGTACCCCACACCTCACCCATGCCATGCTACTTTATTGCCATGTAAATTGTGCATCATTCATCATGGCATGTTTGTTTGCTTGTCGCATTTTAATTCATATGATTGCACACTTTATTTATGTTGGCCCTTGTTTGTTTGGTTCTTCTTCGAATAGACGCCGAGCAGGGGATATATCAGAATCTGTGAGCACTACCTGATCCGCTCTCGCTTCAATGAGTCGCTGTGCAAGCACTACCACATGCTTGCATACATATAGTACCTATTGCCTCTATCTTATTCTTGCACCATTGAGTCGCGATTGCATTAATTGAATCCCAAGTACTGCATAGCCTTTACTTTTAAACCCCACCGAAGCTTGTTCCTCCATCCCATGAGCCATTACTACAGGAGTTGTTTGAGCCATACGAGTCGTAGAAAAGAATGTGTAGGGTATGTGAGTGTCTGATGGAATGAGGTACCTAAACAACTTAACTTGAGTAGTAATGGGATAACTAATGAAAGAGGCACCGGTGGGCAATATCTGCTATTTGGTTTTTCATGCTCACTTGTGTCCCGTAGGACCCCGAGTACTTGATTCCTGTTCCTTGACTATTCGCACTATCCATATCCGGGAGGCCTTATGGACCCCCCTGAGCCAGAGCTTGATTCATTCCTATTTCTTGGGGCCACAAAGTAGTTTGGGGCTTTGTTACTATCCTGTACTTATGCCATGCTTTACTGTTTTATTTAAGATTGTGCGTGGAGCACCTGTACTGTTTTGAATGCGGTATGTTTTCGCGGTATCGACAAGCCCAGTCACATTTTCAAGTTCCTAGTCGTTTACAGCCATTGACGCAAACCTCGGGTCCGTCTCGTAGCCGACCAACTTCGTTGCGGGTAGCTTAATGGGGTGGCCCCTGAAATATTTCTGAATCCTGTGATCGCTTTGTCGTGAATGCCTCGTTGGGTTTTGAGTTGGTTTTTCCGAGGTTGATCGAGTGTGTGGTTCTATTTGTGCACCCCTATAGGGTAAAACTTTTTGAAAGCCGTGTCCGCGGTTATGGACGACTTGGAGCACAGTTTCTCGATCATAGACAAGTATAACTAAAGTACCGCTTTTAATTTGACTAAGTACTTGACTAGTAAATAGTGCAATACACATGGAATGGTTAATGAAACTGCCAGCGGATGGGTTGTTCGTCCGCTTTCTCGTTGGTAAGCGAGAAGGAGAATGGATCTGTTAATTATACTGTTATAACTGTTGTTACTAATTAACGGACATCCGTCTATCATTGGTTAGGCGGATGGTTAGCGAGTATCTATAGACTTGTTAGTTATTATCTTTTGCTGCAATTGCGTCACCCCGGGTATATGTCCCCTTTAGAGGCATAAAGACTTGCTAAGTACCCCTAGGGTCTCACACGATAAATTGTTTGATTCAGATGAACAGGTGTACTCGCAAGATGGATACTGGGTGGAGGAGACAGATGATGTTGGCAACGATCACGCGGTGTAGAGATTCCGGGGATGGGGATCCGTGAGATCTGTGGGCGGGATGTGTTTATTTATGTGGCATCTTATGCCGATTCGCTTCTTATCCGTACTCAGATCTTGTTTTCCGCTTCACCGATACTGATGTTTGATGTATGAGGAGCTATCCTAAACTATTATCTCTATCTAGGATATTTGGATCTTGCCGTATGGCGTTGCAATATTTCTATTTCTTTTAGATGGAATGGCTCTGAAAACTGTTGTATGGTGGCTTGCATACATACTCACTTATGTATGTAGTTGATCCCTTCGCCTGCCGATTACGCCGCTTGTTCTTGTCCCGATGTTCTGGAAGTGGTTAGGACGGCCGAAAGGTCTACCTGTAAGTGGCCCCTGGCCCCACCGTACTATTTTAACCACTTTCATTCATCCAGGCATGAAACTTAGATCGTAATTCACCGAGGTAGTTACAATTGGTATCAGAGCCATCCCACCCTTCAGGGTCTCAGCCAAATGGTCGTTGTCAGTCTAGCAAATATTTTGGTAGCTATATATACTAGGGAAAAACAAAACGTGAGAGTAGGACTGCTTCCATTTTTCTTCTTACCCACCCACCCACCCTTTTCTGGTAAGGAAGTGTAACGTTTTCAATCCTCTTCTAAAATTCAAACTAGGATTCACGTGCTCTGGGTTCCGTAGTACCATAGGTTGTGTGTGTGTGTGTGTAATTCCTTGTCTATCTGTTGCATCCAACTTGTTATCACTATCTGCCTTTTGGTTATCAACTGTTGGTACATTCCATACTGACATGCCCTTGTAAACCGACGCGATCTATCTGATTCGTTGTATACCGGTGCGATCTGTCCTACTCTTTGTTATCCAACGTTATCTTGTTTAGGGTGTTCGTTTCCGTAGTTACTAATCTTTAGGTTCATCTTAAAAAGAAGGTGTTGGGATATGTGTTTTGCTTATTCATGTGCGGAGTAATGATTTGAGTGTGGGATGGAGTCGCGACCATACCACTACTTTTATCATTCGCTCTTGTATATTGAATTGGTAGAGTTACTAACCTTGATTCGTTAAGTGGTTTTGCGCATATAGTGGTATTTTAATGCCGAAATTTGCGAAAAAAAATTCTTTGATAGTTTCGTGTACCACACTCCTTGTTCAATCGTGTGCGATATACTTAATATCTTCTAGGTGCTTTGAACTTTGTTGATATTTTAATATCATCTTAGTAATTTGTATCCTTTAATCTTGGTTAATTCCATTTTGGTACGATTTTGGATTATTATTATTCTCCATTATGGTACTAACTTGTGTTTTATATCAATCACAGGATGGCACCACCACGCCGTTCTGAGGAGGACATACCACCTGAACTGGGGGCTGCGTTGGCAAGTATTGCTAATGCCTTGGGAGCAATGCAGCAGAACTAGCAGCGATTTGAAGAAAGTGTCAGGAGGAATGAGTTTGTCCCGCTACCTCCACCTCCCAAGCGAGGAGACATCAAGAGTTTTCTAAAGTTCAACCCACGCCACTTTGAGGTGTCTGATCAGCCTCTGGACACAGATGATTGGCTGCGTGAGATGTCAAGGTTGCTGATGACTGCTGATGTTCCTGAGCAAGAATGGGTAAAATGTGCCACTCACCTTCTAAAGGGAGATGCAGCTCTGTGGTGGGAGAATTACTTGAAGGCAAACCACTCTAAGTTTCAGCCTACTTGGGAGCAGTTCACTGGGGCTTTCAAAGAGCAATATCTATCAGAAATTGTCATGGAAAGGATGAAGAAAGTGTTTCTCAACCTCAAGCAGGGCAATGACAATGTCAATACCTATATCAGGAACTTCATGGACCTTTCTCGGTATGGTGGCGATGAGATTTCTGATGACAAGAAGAAGCAAAAGAGGTTTAGACAAGGGCTCAATGCATCAAACAAATATGCAATCACTCATGCAAGGCCGGGGTCTTTTCTGGAACTTCAACATACAGCTCTGCAGGAAGAAGCAAGTAGGCAAGTGTTTGAGGAGTCCAAGAAACACAGCCGCGACGCAGCAAGCTCTTCAGCTATGATAGCTCCTTCTAAGCGTTGTGTGTGGGTTCCTAACACCCCACTGTCGCTCCCGGCTCCACCAAGACCTTCAAGCTACGCGGCAAGGTCACCAAACTCCTTCACCGTGGCTCCTAGGGGCTACAACCACAACTACCCTGGAGCGCCTGGCAGAGTCCCTAGCTACGCTGGTCCACGTCCACCTGGTGCTTGTTACACTTGTGGGAACACTGGGCATCAACACTGGAATTGTCCATTGAACAACAAAGCTCTTCCTCCACCACCTCCAAGACCTGCGTCAAGTTCTTCTATGGTTTGTGCACCTCCACCGCGGGCTCTCAACATCAACACCAAGCCCGGGTCTATGGTTGCTCGTGCCAACTATGTCAACGTCGCTCAAGCTGAGCATGCACCTGGAGTTGTGATGGGTATGCTTCCTGTTAACTCAGTCCCTGCACGAGTTTTGTTTGATTCTGGTGCATCACATTCATTTGTGTCTCAGAAATTTGCAAATGAGCATGAGCTAGATATAGACCAGCTGGATAAAAAGTTAATGGTTCTTTCTCCCGGGGCAAGATTGTTATCTACCAAGATCAGCCATGGCAATCAAATTGAGATTGGTGGTTCTTCTTTTCTGGCCTCATTGATTATTCTGGGCAACTCTGACATTGATGTTATATTGGGCATGGATTGGTTAACAGCAAATGCAGCTGTGATTGATTGTGATGAACGCTCGGTTTCTCTGAAAATTCCTGAAGGCCATATAGTCTATTCTCCAAGTCTGACTCCTGCAATTCAGCTTTTCTCTTTGGCGGCTCTGAATGATGATGCTATGGAAGTTATTCAGAGTGTTCTGGTGGTCTGTGAGTTCCTAGATGTTTTTCCTGAAGAGTTGCCAGGTATGCCTCCTGACCGAGAGGTCGAGTTTGTGATTGAGCTTGAACCTGGAACCGCTCCTATCTCCAAGCGGCCTTATAAAATGGGTCCTGCTGAATTGGCTGAACTCAAACGTCAGCTTGATGAACAAGAGAAGTTGGGTTTCATTCAGCACAGTACTTCTTCTTGGGGTAGCCCAACCATCTTTGTGAAGAAGCGAGACAAGACTGATAGACCTTGTGTTGACTATCGGGCTCTCAATGCTAAAACCATCAAGAATAAATATCCCCTTCCGCGGATTAATGATCTCTTCGATCAGCTAGCTGGAGCTGTGGTATTCTCTAAACTTGACTTGATAAGTGGATATCATCAAATAAAGATCCGCAAAGAAGATGTTCCCAAAACAGCTTTCACCACCCGCTATGGCCTGTATGAGTACACGGTCATGTCTTTCAGTCTCACCAACGCACCTGCCACCTTCTCGAGGCTTATGAACTCGGTTTTCATGGAGTATCTTGATAAGTTCGTTGTGGTCTATCTGGATGACATCCTAGTCTATTCTAAGTCAAGAGAAGAACATGAAGAACACCTTCGGTGTGTCCTAAACAAGCTTCGTGAGAACCGCCTGTATGCAAAGTTGTCCAAGTGTGAGTTCTGGCTGCCTCAAGTCACCTATCTTGGTCACGTCATCTCTGCCAAGGGCATTGCCGTCAACCCAGAAACTGTTAAGACAATTGTTGACTGGCTTCCACCCATAAATGTGAAGGAAGTCCGGAGTTTCCTTGGTTTGGCTAGTTACTATCGTCGCTTCGTTTAGAATTTCTCGAAGATTGCAAAGCCTCTTACCGATCTCCTCAAGAAAGGCAAGAGATACCTTTGGACTCCTGCATGTCAAGCAAGCTTTGAAACACTCAAAGAGAAGCTCACTTCCACACCAGTATTGATTCCTCCAGATACTTCAAAGCCTTTCCAGATATTCTGTGACGCCTCCTTGCAAGGATTGGGTGCGGTCCTTATGTAAGAAAAACAAGTTGTTGCTTATGCCTCTCGATAGTTGAAGACGCATGAGATCAACTATCCTACATATGACCTCGAACTCGCAGCAGTTGTCTTTGCATTGAAAGTATGGAGGCACTACATGCTTGGCAACCGTTGTGAAATCTTTTCTGATCACAAGAGTCTGAAGTATATCTTCACACAACCTGATATCAACCTTCGTCAGAGGAGGTGGATTGAAGCAATTAATGATTTCGATCTGACCATCAACTAAACTCCGGGCAAAGCTAATGTCATGGCCGATGCTCTCAGCCGAAAAGCTTATGTCAACAACCTCATGGTGGAAGAACAACAACCTCTCTTGTGCGAGGAATTCCGTCAGCTCAACCTTGAAATTATGGTTCAAGGGTATCTTCTGAACCTCCTGGCAACCCCTCTCTTGGAAGAAAAAGTTCGCTCCATTCAACTTGGTGATCCTTACACTAAAAACATCATATCCAACATTCAGCTTCCGAAGTATGAGTCCTTCCACGTCGACGACCAAGGCGCTCTTTTCTTTGAACACCGGATGTTTGTTCCGAACTACCCGGGTTTAAGAGAGCAAGTTCTCAAGGAGGCGCATGATTCTGTTCTTTCTATCCACCCTGGCAGCACGAAGATGTACATGGACTTGAAAACACAATATTGGTGGCCTGGGTTGAAACGATATTGTGCCAAGTATGTCTCGGAGTGTGATGTCTGCCGTAGAGTTAAAGTTGTCCATCAGAAACCTTCCGGTCTTCTACAACCATTGAAACCTCCGGAATGGAAATGGGAGAAAGTGGAGATGGACTTCATAACTGGTTTTCCAAGGTCGCAGAAGGGCAACAATGCAATCTTTGTTGTCATCGACAGGCTTTCTAAAGTGGCTCACTTCTTTCCCGTCAAGGAAACAATTTCTGCAATTCAGTTGGCTAAGCTCTATATCAACAAAATTGTCTCTCTGTATGGGGTTCCTCTTGAGATCAACTCAGACCGTGGAAGCATCTTCACTTCCAAGTTCTGGGGAACTTTCCAAAACGCTTTGGGAACAAAATTGAACTTCAGCACAGCTTACCACCCTCAGTCGCAAGGACAAGTGGAAAGGATCAATCAGATTCTAGAAGATATGCTTCGTGCTTGCGTTATCTCTTTCGGCATGAAGTGGGAAGAATGCCTTCCTTATGCTGAATTCTCTTACAACAACAACTTCCAGAAAAGTCTAAAGATGGCACCATTTGAGATTCTCTATGGTCGAAAATGCAGAACTCCGATTGGTTGGTCGGGCGCAGGTGAAAGAACATTGTTTGGCCCCGACATCGTAACTCAAGCGGAGGAGAAGGTTCACATCATTCTGGAAAATCTGAAGGTTGCTCAAAGTCGCCAGAAGAGCAACTATGACAGAAAGCACACGGACATGGAGTATGTCCCTGGTGATCTCGTTTACCTTCGTGTCACTCCCATGAGAGGCACGCACCGGTTTGGTATCAAAGGAAAGCTGGCTCCTAGATACATCGGTCCTTTCAAAATTCGTGGAAGAAGAGGAGAAGTTTCTTATGCTCTTGAGCTCCCTGAAAAACTCAAGGTCCATGATGTTTTCCATATCTCTCAACTCAAGAAGTGCTTTAAGGACCCCGGCAGGACCGTGGACCATGAGCTTATCAATCTCCAAGAAGACCTGTCTTATTAAGAACACCCCATAAAAATTCTAGAAGTCGCAGAAAGAAGGACTCGCAACAAGTCCATCAAGTTCTGCAAGGTGTAGTGGTCGCACCATTCCGTTGATGAAGCCACTTGGGAACGCGAGGATGAGCTCTGTGCCAAGTATCCTACCCTCTTCGTGTCTTCTTCTTCCTAGAATCTCAGGGCGAGATTCCTCTTTAGTGGGGGAGAGTTGTAGCATCCCATCTGTCTAACATATGTAATGCTACATGGTCTAGTAATATAATTGCTACTTCCTACATATAATTGTTGCATCATAATTATATCATGCTCATGTCATCATGCCACCTTGCATTTGAGCATCATATAAAACCCTTTTCATTTGGTTCTTATCTCATATGCATTATTAATTGTATTTGCCTCTTGATATATTGTATCTGGTTCTTGATAAATGCTTGATGCCCAAGTTGAGTTGGGGGCATATCTTTTATTCAACTCCTCCACCTTTTTCTTGTCACCACATTATAATTCCACCATCCAACTAAATATGAGCCTGGCATCTTATTTGGGTTTACCTCTAGCTCATATGGGTTGGGATGGATCCTTTTACCACTCCACATGCCCTCACACTAGCATCATGTTGTTTTCACATTATTGATATGTGGAGCCACCTTTGCATGCCTTGTGAGTGGTACCCCTTTTTCTAGCTTCCATATGGATTAGTTTGGAATATTCCTCATGTTGGAATATTGTTGAGGATATAATGCACCTAGTGGAATATACACACTAGCAAGTCCTAATTATATTCAAATATGATCATCTCCATCTACTCCACATGGGACCTCCTTTTTAATTCCTTTACCTTGGCCTTAATTCCATATTTGGGAATGCATGGGAATAAATGTCATGGGGTTTATTTTTGTTTTCACAAAATTAAACATGGCATCTACTATTCATGCATGGGCCATGCAAATCACCACCATCTTATTCTCCTTTGATTTTTCCTTTGTTTTTGAGTGGATCCTTTCTTTTGTGAGCTCCCCTTTTTCTCCCTCAAACCTCCTCACCTTGATCTTTGTTTCCTTGCCATGTGCATCAAGATCGTCACCTCACTCCATATCCATCTTCTCCCCCTTTATTCAATTATTGCAAAAATTTCCAAAAAGGTTTATTTTTATTGGCTTGCTTGAATCTGAAACAAAACAAAAGCAAAACAGATAAATAAATAAAAAGAAAACAAAACAAGAGAGAGAGCCCTAGCAGTAGCCCATCCCTACCTGGTCGCAGCCCAGCAGCAGCTTCGGCCCCGCGCCCTTCCTTCCTCCTGGGCCGGCCTTTTCCTTCCCTTGGCCCGATACCCCTTCGCCGTTCACGCCGTCTCCCTCTGTTCTTCTTCTCCCTTGGCCTGCTCTCTCTCAGCGACAGACGTCAGCGGGCAGGTGTCCGTCCCTGCCGTCATCCGCGTCAGCAAGCACGCCAACGCTGCGTGACCTCCCGCCTTATCTTCTCGGCCATTGTCGAACCCTAGCTTCCCTTCTTCGTTTTCCCCTCTCCCTTTTCTCCTCCGTGCCATGGCCGCCGCTGGTCAGAGCCCCACATCGCTGCTCCCGTCCTTGTTGGTGATCATGGACTCCCCGAGAAGCACCGCCGCGGACCTTGGCGTTGATCCAGCCTGCTAGGAGGAGCCGGACCCGCTCGGAGCTGCCTCCTCGTCGGTGAACCATGCACCACCGCCGCGACATCGTCGTCTCCCTCCGCTCCGGCCGCCCCATCCCCTGATCCTCTGGGGAATCAGACAAGGTGAGAGCCACCCTCATTCTCTTCCTTTTCCTCTCCTCCATGTGCCGAGCGCTGCCCGAATTTGGCTCCCGCCGGTGATGTGCTCCGCCGACGGGCAGTTCTAGGCCGTGCGCTCCCCCGCTGTTCCTCGAGGCTCTCCGTCCGGTACAGTCCATCTCCGACGTTCCATCTTGAACGAGATCTGTAGCTGATAGACCCCTCTTCTCGTTTTGTTTTAGAGGCATCGTGAGATTCACCGCAACCCCGACGCTAGCCTCGCCGGAACTCGCCGACGTTGTCGGGTTGTCGCCACGGTTCAGAGAACAAGCGTCGGGTTCAGTTCGGAGCACGGGCGTCTTTTTCCCGGAAAACCCCTGGCACTCTTAGTCGATCAACGTCTGGTCCCCCGAACCCCACCGGCAGTGTCTGGTGTTTTTTTTGCAAAAAGGCACCCGCAGTTTCGCTGTTCTCCACCGCGCGGGCCTCAGATCCACCACGTGTCGCTTCCAAGCTGGTGTCGCACGCGTGTGGCCCCGTCGTTACCTAGCCCCACCAGTCAGCCTCGGTGGCTAGTAAAGCCCCGCGTAAGAAAAGGGCCGCTGCGCCGTTTTCAGCCAGCTCAGCGCCGCGCCAGTTTTGGGCCCGCATGTCGGTCTCCGTGGCTAGCTAGCCGTGAGTGTAAAAAATCCCAGCACCTTTTTCCTGTTAAATAAAAATAATCCAGAAAATTACATATATGTTTATAAATCCAGAAATTAATATCTATATTTTGATAAATCTAAATAATACAAATAATATATGTTTTTGAATCAGAAAAATGTGAGGATTTCAAATATGCCATTCAAAGTATTATTTGAGCACTTTAAAGTTTCGAAATTGTTTAAATGTAATAAAAACGCCTTTTCTTAAATAATTAATAACTTTAATTCTATAACTCCAAATTTGATAAATAAGATGTCTAAATCGATCAGCGCGACGAGCCCGTTCTAACCATGCATTCCATGCTCTGAATTGCAGCATGCATCATATAAATATAAAGTATACAGCAACTTATTTGGGAGTAAAACATGACTAAAACACCATAAAATGCTTTATTCTTGTACCTCACACATCACCCATGCCATGCTACTTTATTGCCATGTAAATTATGCATCATTCATCATGGCATGCTTGTTTGCTTGTCGCATTTTAATTCATATGCCTGTGCACTTTATTTATGTGGGCCCTTGTTTGTTTGGTTCTTCTTCGAATAGACGCCGAGCAGGGGATATATCAGGAATCTCAGGAGCACTACCCAGATCCGTCTCTCGCTTCAACTGAGCTGTCAGGCAAGCATTACCACATGCTTGCATACATATAGTACCTATTGCCTCTATCTTATTCTTGCATCATTGAGTCGTGATTGCATTAATTGAATCCCAAGTACTGCATATCCTTTACTTTTAAACCCCAACCGAAGCTTGTTCCTCCATCCCATGAGCCATTACTACATGAGTTGTTTGAGCCATGCGAGTCGTAGAAAAGCATGTGTAGGGTATGTGAGTGTCTGATGGAATGAGTTACCTAAACAACTTAACCTGAGTAGTAATGGGATAACTAATGAAAGAGGCACCGGTGGGCAATATCTGCTATTTGGTTTTTCATGCTCTCTTGTGTCCCGTAGGACCCTGAGTACTTGATTCCTGTTTCTTGACTATTCGCACTATCCACATCCGGGAGGCCTTATGGACCCCCCTGAGCCAGAGCTTGATTCATTCCTATTTCTTGGGGCCACAAAGTAGTTTGGGGCTTTGTTACTATGCTGTACTTATGCCATGCTTTACTGTTTTATTTAAGATTGTGCGTGGAGCACCTGTACTGTTTTGCATGCGGAATGTTTTCGCGGTGTCGACAAGCCCAGTCACACTTTCGGGTTCCCAGTCGTTTACAGCCATTGACGCAAACCTTGGGTCTGTCTCGGAGCCGGCCAACTTTGTTGCGGGTAGCTTAATGGGGTGGCCCCCTGAAATATTTCTGAATCCTGTGATCGCTTTGTCGTGAATGCCTCATTGGGTTTTCAGTTGGTTTTTCCGAGGTTGATCGAGTGTGTGTTGCTATTTGTGCACCCCTGCAGGGTAAAACTTTCTGAAAGCCGTGTCCACGCTTATGGACGACTTGGAGCACAGTTTCTCGATCATAGACAAGTATAACTAAAGTAACGCTTTTAATTTGACTAAGTACTTGACTAGTAAATAGTGCAATACACATGGAATGGTTAATAAAACTGCCAACGGATGGGTTGTTCGTTCGCTTTCTTGTTGCTAAGCGAGAAGGAGGATGGATCTGTTAATTATACTGTTATAACTGTTGTTACTAATTAACGGACATCCGTCTATCATTGGTTAGACGGATGGTTAGCGAGTATCTATAGACTTGTTAGTTATTATCTTTTGCTGCAATTGCGTCATCCCAGGTATATGTCCCCTTTAGAGGCATAAAGACTTGCTGAGTACCCCTAGGGTCTCACACGATAAATTGTTTGATTCAGATGAACGGGTGTACTCGCAAAATGGATACTGGGTGGAGGAGACAGATGATGTTGGCAACGATCACGCGGTGTAGAGATTCCGGGGATGGGGATCCGTGAGATCTGTGGGCGGGATGTGTTTATTTATGTGGCATCTTATGCCGATTCGCTTCTTATCCGTACTCAGATCTTGTTTTCCGCTTCCGCCTGATACTCTGATGTTTGATGTATGAGGAGCTATCCTAAACTATTATCTCTATCTAGGATATTTGGATCTTGCCGTATGGCGTTGCAATATTTCTATTTCTTTTAGATGGAATGGCTCTAAAAACTGTTGTATGGTGGCTTGCATACATACTCACTTGTGTATGTAGTTGATCCCTTCGCCGACACGCCTGCTCTTGTCCCGATATTCTGGAAGTGGTTAGGACGGCCGAAAGGTCTACCTGTGAGTGGCCCCTAGCCCCACCATACTTTTTAACCACTTTCGCTCATCCAGGCATGCAACTTAGAGCGTAATTCACCGAGGTAGTTACAGTGTGCATCCAAGATTTCACTTATGCCGACCAGTTATATGTGTGGACGACACGTTTCACTTATTGCCGACCAGTTATATGTGTGGAGCTTGGAGCTGGGGCGTTTGTGAGTTGTCCCGTACTGCTTCTTTGGTGAATCGAGCCTGCTGTACCGAGTGGCTTCTCACGCTTCAAGGGTAAACTCTAATCACTCGTTAATCACAGTTATTGTATATGGTTATGCGGCTACGCTGGCTGTGGTTAGCAGGCTATTAGAATAGTTATGAGGGTTTTAGTATATTATTTAGAATATTTGCGGATAGTTGTATATAGTTTTATTTAGAATAGGTGAGTTTGTAGAAAAAATTGGTAGGTGGATTTATAGAAATATTAGCCAGACTATTATTTAGAATATTTGCGGGTAGTTGTACATAGTTTTATTTAGAATATGTGGATTTGTAGAACGATTAGGCAGGTGGATTTATAGGAAAATTAGCCAGACTATTAGTATATTATTTAGAGTATTTATGCACTGTTGATAATTAATTATTTAGATTGATTTTTTTATGTCAGCAGAGATATCGAATGTAGTGAAGTTCGTGTTTTACTATGGTCCTGGTAATGTCCAATACTATGAATATGGAGCAGATTTGTGTGAGTTTCATTTTATGGAGTTGGATTTAACTACCACTCAAACATGGAGTGTTAGTCAGTTGAAGGAATGGTTGGCGGACTGTTTAGGATATAATCTCGAAACATACACCGTCAGTGTCCAAGCATTGTGGACAAAGTCTACCAAGAAAATTTTCTGAATTTTGAAGGATGTAGATCATAACCGAGATTGGTTTAAATGGTTAAAAGGTTGCCAGGACAGGCAGATACATCCCGTTGCACTAGTGCTTCCTGTCTTGAAGGAGATCAATCCGCAAGCATCTGAAGGCGGACACGGTCCTGGCCATAGTGTTGAATCTAGTGGCAGAACATACTCTATGTCCAATGCTGGAGGTGGTGGTTATGAATCAGAGCAGAGCAGTCAGATAGGAGGAGGTGGTGGTGGTTACGAACCAGGGCAGAGCAGTCAGGATGTAGGTGGGGGATACGAAAGTGGAGAGGTAGATGGGGACGAGGAAAGTGGGCACATGCAGGACATGATGGAGGATGAGGATTCTATGGATGGTGAAAGTGGTGATTCTGATGATTCAGATAGTTCCGATGAAGAAGGCAATGGAGAGGACGTACCGATTCCTTCATCCTGGAATCAAGACATCTCCGGCGTCATGACCGTTAACGACTATCATGATTCTTCCTGGGAATATCACAAAAATAAAATTGTGCAGGGCGCCAGATATCCAGACAAGAAACATTTACAAGATGCAGTCATTGCTTGGGCATTGTCTACACAGAAGGTTCTCAGTACAACTATGTCAAATAAGAGATACTTGACAACAGAATGCGTGGATATTAATTGTCCAGCCAGGGTGCATGGATATCTTCCTAAATATGACACAAGTTGGTTGGTGAGTGACATGGTGATGCACACATGTCAGCTTTCATCTATCCCTACAGATCATCGTAACCTCTCGTCCACGCTTCTGGCACGGTTGTTTTACACGGAGATAGCAAAGAGCAAAGCGATGGAAGTGAAGGCTATAATAAATAAAGTAAGGGTCAGGTTTAATTACGACATTTCGTACGGCAAGGCTTGGAGGGAAAAGCAGAGGGCTCTTGAGGACAGGTCTGGTTCTTTCAGAGACGCGTATGACTCTATGGTGAGACAGCTCCTTACATTGCAGGCAAGGAACCCAGACACCTATGTCGACATCCAAGACTATGTGATACCTGAGGATCCATCCGGAAAGGTGCTTCATCGAGTGTTCTTCTCTTTCTCTGTGTGTGTAGCATCCCATCTGTCTAACATATGTAATGCTACATGGTCTAGTACTACAATTGCTACTTCCTACATATAATTGTTGCATCATAATTATATCATGCTCATGTCATCATGCCACCTTGCATTTGAGCATCATATAAAACCCTTTTCATTTGGTTCTTATCTCATATGTATTATTAATTATATTTGCCTCTTGAAATATTGTATTTGGTTCTTGATAAATGCTTGATGCCCAAGTTGAGTTGGGGGCATATCTTTTATTCAACTCCTCCACCTTTTTCTTGTCACCACATTATAATTCCACCATCCAACTAAATATGAGCCTGGCATCTTATTTGGGTTTACCTCTAGCTCATATGGGTTGGGATCGATCCTTTTACCACTCCACATGCCCTCACACTAGCATCATGTTGTTTTCACATTATTGATATGTGGAGCCACCTTTGCATGCCTTATGAGTGGTACCCATTTTTCTAGCTTCCATATGGATTGGTTTGGAATATTGCTCATGTTGGAATATTGTTGAGGATATAATGCACCTAGTGGAATATACACATTAGCAAGACCTAATTATATTCAAATATGATCATCTCCATCTACTCCACATGGGACCTCCTTTTTAATTCCTTTAGCTTGGCCTTAATTCCATATTTGGGAATGCATGGGAATAAATGTCATGGGGTTTATTTTTGTTTTCACAAAATTAAACATGGCATCTACTATTCATGCATGGGCCATGCAAATCACCACCATCTTATTCTCCTTTGATTTTCCCTTTGTTTTTGAGTGGATCCTTTCTTTTGTGAGCTCCCCTTTTTCTCTCTCAAACCTCCTCACCTTGATCTTTGTTTCCTTGCCATGTGCATCAAGATCGTCACCTCACTCCATATCCATCTTCTCCCCCTTTATTCAATTATTGCAAAAATTTCCAAAAAGGTTTATTTTTATTGGCTTGCTTGAATCTGAAACAAAACAAAAGCAAAACAGATAAATAAATAAAAAGAAAACAAAACAAGAGAGAGAGCCCTAGCAGCAGCCCATCCCTACCTGGTCGCAGCCCAGCAGCAGCTTTGGCCCCGCGCCCTTCCTTCCTCCTGGGCCGGCCTTTTCCTTCCCTTGGCCCGATACCCCTTTGCCGTTCACGCCGTCTCCCTCTGTTCTTCTTCTCCCTTGGCCTGCTCTCTCTTAGCGACAGACGTCAGCGGGCAGGTGTCCGTCTCTCGCCATTATCCACATGTTAGCACGCTAACGCGTGACCTCCCGCCTTATCTTCTCGCCACCGCTGTTGAACCCTAGCTTCCCTTCTTCGTTTTCCCCTCTCCCTTTTCTCCTCCGTGCCATGGCCGCCGCTGGTCAGAGCCCCACATCGCTGCTCCCGTCCTTGTTGGTGATCATGGACTCGCCGAGAAGCACCGCCGCAGACCTTGGCGTTGATCCAGCCTGCTAGGAGGAGCCGGACCCGCTCGGAGCTGCCTCCTCGTCGGTGAACCATGCACCACCGCCGCGACATCGTCGTCTCCCTCCGCTCCGGCCGCCCCATCCCCTGATCCCCTGGGGAATCAGACAAGGTGAGAGCCACCCTCGTTCTCTTCCTTTTCCTCTCCTCCATGTGCCGAGCGCCGCCCGAATTTGGCTCCCGCCGGTGATGTGCTCCGCCGACGGGCAGTTCTAGGCCGTGCGCTCCCCCGCTGTTCCTCGAGGCTCTCCGTCCGGTACAGTCCATCTCCGACGTTCCATCCTGAACGAGATCTGTAGCTGATAGACCCCTCTTCTCGTTTTGTTTTAGAGGCATCGTGAGATTCACCGCAACCCCGACGCTAGCCTCGCCGGAACTCGCCGACGTTGTCGGGTTGTCACCACGGTTCAGAGAACAAGCGTCGGGTTCAGTTCGGAGCACGGGCGTCTTTTTCCCGGAAAACCCCTGGCACTCTTAGTCGATCAACGTCTGGTCCCCCGAACCCCACCGGTAACCGTGTTTTTTGCAAAAGGCACCCGCCATTGTTCTCCACCGCTGGGCCTCGGATCCACCACGTGTCGCCTAAGCTGGTGTCGACGCAGTGGCCCCGCTGCTACCTAGCCCCACCATCGCCCTCGGTGGCTAGTAAAGCCCTCACAGAAGAAAAGGGTCGGCTGCTTTTCAGCCAGCTCAACAAGGCCAGCTTTTGGGTCTGCATGTCGGTGGCTAGCTAGCCGTGAGTGTAAAAAATCCCTGCACCTTTTTCCTGTTAAATAAAAATAATCCAGAAAATTACATATATGTTTATAAATCCAGAAATTAATATCTATATTTTGATAAATCTAAATAATACAAATAATATATGTTTTTGAATCAGAAAAATGTGAGGATTTCAAATATGCCATTCAAAGTATTATTTGAGCACTTTAAGGTTTCGAAATTGTTTAAATGTAATAAAAATGCCTTTTCTTAAATAATTAATAACTTTAATTCTATAACTCCAAATTTGATAAATAAGATGTCTAAATCGATCAGCGCGATGAGCCCGTTCTAACCATGCATTCCATGCTCTGAATTGCAGCATGCATCATATAAATATAAAGTATACAGCAACTTATTTGGGAGTAAAACATGACTAAAACTCCATAAAATGCTTTATTCTTGTACCCCACACCTCACCCATGCCATGCTACTTTATTGCCATGTAAATTGTGCATCATTCATCATGGCATGCTTTTTTGCTTGTCGCATTTTAATTCATATGCCTGTGCACTTTATTTATGTGGGCCCTTGTTTGTTTGGTTCTTCTTCGAATAGACGCCGAGCAGGGGATATATCAGGAATCTCAGGAGCACTACCCAGATCCATCTCTCGCTCAATCGAATCTGTGCAAGCACTACCACATGCTTGCATACATATAGTACCTATTGCCTCTATCTTATTCTTGCATCATTGAGTCGCGATTGCATTAATTGAATCCCAAGTACTGCATAGCCTTTACTTTTAAACCCCACCGAAGCTTGTTCCTCCATCCCATGAGCCATTACTACAGGAGTTGTTTGAGCCATGCGAGTCGTAGAAAAGCATGTGTAGGGTATGTGAGTGTCTGATGGAATGAGTTACCTAAACAACTTAACCTGAGTAGTAATGGGATAACTAATGAAAGAGGCACCGGTGGGCAATATCTGCTATTTGGTTTTTCATGCTCTCTTGTGTCCCGTAGGACCCTGAGTACTTGATTCCTGTTCCTTGACTATTCGCACTATCCACATCCGGGAGGCCTTATGGACCCCCCTGAGCCAGAGCTTGATTCATTCCTATTTCTTGGGGCCACAAAGTAGTTTGGGGATTTGTTACTATCCTGTATTTATGCCATGCTTTACTGTTTTATTTAAGATTGTGCGTGGAGCACCTGTACTGTTTTGCATGCGGAATGTTTTCGCGGTATCGACAAGCCCAGTCACACTTTCAGGTTCCCTGCTTACAGACCATTGACGCAAACCTTGGTCTGCTTCGAGCCGCCAACTTTGTTGCGGGTAGCTTAACGGGGTGGCCCCCTGAAATATTTCTGAATCCTATGATCGCTTTGTCGTGAATGCCTCATTGGGTTTTGAGTTGGTTTTTCCGAGGTTGATCGAGTGTGTGTTGCTATTTGTGCACCCCTGCAGGGTAAAACTTTCTGAAAGCCGTGTCCACGGTTATGGACGACTTGGAGCACAGTTTCTCGATCATAGACAAGTATAACTAAAGTACCGCTTTTAATTTGACTAAGTATTTGACTAGTAAATAGTGCAATACACATGGAATGGTTAATAAAACTACCAACAGATGGGTTGTTCGTTCGCTTTCTCGTTGGTAAGCGAGAAGGAGGATGGATCTGTTAATTATACTGTTATAACTGTTGTTACTAATTAACGGATATCCGTCTATCATTGGTTAGGCAGATGGTTAGCGAGTATCTATAGACTTGTTAGTTATTATCTTTTGCTGCAATTGCGTCACCCCAGGTATATGTCCCCTTTAGAGGCATAACGACTTGCTGAGTACCCCTAGGGTCTCACACGATAAATTGTTTGATTCAGATGAACAGGTGTACTCGCAAGATGGATACTGGGTGGAGGAGACAGATGATGTTGGCAACAATCACGCGGTGTAGAGATTCCGGGGATGGGGATCCGTGAGATCTGTGGGCGGGATGTGTTTATTTATGTGGCATCTTATGCCGATTTGCTTCTTATCCGTACTCGGATCTTGTTTTCCGCTTCCGCCCGATACTCTGATGTTTGATGTATGAGGAGCTATCCTAAACTATTATCTCTATCTAGGATATTTGGATCTTGCCGTATGGCATTGCAATATTTCTATTTCTTTTAGATGGAATGGCTCTAAAAACTGTTGTATGGTGGCTTGCATACATACTCACTTGTGTATGTAGTTGATCCCTTCGCCTGCCGATTACGCCGCTCGTTCTTGTCCTGATGTTCTGGAAGTGGTTAGGACGGCCGAAAGGTCTACCTGTGAGTGGCCCCTAGCCCCACCGTACTATTTTAACCACTTTCGCTCATCCAGGCATGCAACTTAGAGCGTAATTCACCGAGGTAGTTACAGTGTGCATCCAAGCTTTCACTTATTGCCGACCAGTTATATGTGTGGACGACACGTTTCTCACTGGCAAGTATAAGGGACAGATCCTTACCGCCATTGGTCAAGACAGCAACAATAAAATTGTCCCTCTCGCCTTTGCTTTTGTTGAGGGAGAAAACACTGAAAGCTGGACATGGTTCTTCAGGCAGCTGAAGATAGCAGTTGTCGAAGATAAGCCCAATGTGTGCATCATTCATGATAGGCATGCATGTATACTAAATGCGGTTAAACGTTTGACACAGCCTGGGCCTGAAGAACAAACCCCTTGGCTCGACATGCAGAGCCGTTGGTGCATGCGCCATTTGGGAGCTAATTTTTTCTCACAGTTCAGGAACAAGAATCTGATAAATCTTTTCAAAAAACTATGCAAGCAGAACCAAGAATGGAAGTATGATTTCATACGTGCACATCTCGACGACTTCACTCAGAAAGATGTCAGGGCTAGGAAAGTGGCCCAAACGGCAGCTATAGCTGCACATCAAGCAGCAGTTGCTGCCCAGGCTGCTATTGGAGAAGCGCATCTTGGAGAAGAGCCTGTAGGGCTTTGTGACTTGCCTGGATTTGATCCGCCTGGTACAAGGAGAAGGTCCGGGAGACAGATTAAAAATTTTCAACAGTGGATAGAGCACGAACCTTTGGAGAGGTGGTATTTGCTACACGACACCCATGGAGCTAGGTATGGTGTCATGACTACAAACCCTGCCGAGTCATATAACTTTGTCCTTAGAGGTAATAGGGCTCTGCCACTTACAGCCATTGTCGAGGGTATTTTGTATGGCACGATCACATATTTCAGAGATGTATTTACGTAAAGCTCTGGGCATATATTAAACAATCCGAACATACGCTTCTGCAAAAAAATTATGGAGTACATGGATAAAAAGATGACAAAAGCTCGGACACACACTGTCGTGGCTGTTGGTAATGCAGAGAGAAGGTTTGAGGTGCTGTTACCTACCGATAAGTTTGGGTGTGGTAATGAGCTAAGGACACACGAGATGAAGATTGGAAATGAGCAATGGCCAACCTGTGAGTGCACATGCAACAAACCAAAATTGCTTCATCTCCCATGCTCGCATGTGCTTGTGGGAAGTCAGTTGACGAATCTCGTTTGTGTCTCCGTACTATCTAAAAGAAGCTGTGATTAATACCTGGACAAGTGAGATGTCAGGATTTCGAGTAGTTGGTAATTTCAACAAGGTAAACCCTAGTGAAAGGCAGTACATCCCCCACCCTGCTCTAATGCGAACATGCAGAGGAAGACGCCAGTGTAGGCGCATCCGAAATGACATGGATGAATCAGAAGCTGGAGGTCCAACACGACAGTGTTTTCTATGCAATGATTTTGGCCATAGGGCAAGGTGTTGTCCCAAGTTCGGAACATGCGTAGTACCTACGCGAGGCCGTGGTACCCGGGCTTGAAGAGGTAGAGGTCACGGGCGAACTAAGGTTCTGATGAACTATGTTCCATGTGTAATATGTGATGAAGTATGTTTTAGTTTCTAATATGTGATGAACTATGTTTTAATTTGTAACACGTGATGAACTATGTTTTAATTTGTAATATGCGAGGAACTATGTTTAATTTGTAATACGTGATGAACTATGTTTTAATTTGTAATACGTGATGAACTCTGTTTAATTTGTAATACATGGTGAATTCTGTTTTATTTGTAATATGTGATGAACTCTGTTTAATTTGTAATACGTGATGAACTATGTTTTAATTTGTAATATTGTGCAGAAATAGCGAGAAGATACAGTTTTCTCAGTGAAGATATTGAGAAGAAACATCGTGCTAGAATCTTGGAGGATGAACCTAACTCCCTCGAGCCCTTGGTCACTCGCACTCCCAACGTAAACTGGAGGATACACCCGGCTTGGGTTCCTAGGTACAATTTTATTTTAATCATGCATTACAACAATTATGCTTTCATCTTTTGTCGCACTAAGTCTTTTGTCGACTCTATTTCGATATGCAGGTTGAAGTGGGCTGGGCTTTTACCTTTTGCTCGTCTGGTTGAGGACACTGGAGACTCTACACCTCTATTATATGACCAGTCGTTGCTGAGTTGCTTGGTTGACCGATGGAGGCCTGAGACACACACTTTTTACTTCCGTTGGGGTGAAATGGCTCCTACTCTCCAGGATGTGTCTTACCTGTTGGGACTTCCTTTGGCAGGCCAGCCCATTGGGCCGCTGGATGCACCAGCCAGTTGGCAAGCCAATATGGCCCAACGTTTTGAGGGTATTAGTGCCGTTCCATTTGACCACGATGATCACGGGCCCAAGTTCGACTGGTTACTAGGATTTCAGGTGTGTTCGATAACTTGTTAGTCCAGTTGTCTTTACGCATCACACCATTCATTGTTTTTTGGTACTAAACTATCTTTGCATTAATGCGGATCCAACGGTTAGGCTATCCAGAGCTCCAATTGACTGAGCCACAGATTACTCGGTGCTTGGAGGCGTACTTACTTTGGCTTCTCAGGAAGGTGATGTTCACCGAGAACCATGTCATCACTATCATCGCTCGCTACATCCCTATTGCATTGGAGATTGCTAATGCAACAAGCGCAGACATGATTACACAAAGGAGTTGGGGTTCTGCGGTCTTGTCAGCTACGAACAGAGGTATGTGCAGCGGTTGCCAACGTAAAGCTCCTAGGTCAGGCTTGCTTGGATGCCCTTTATTGTTGTAGCTTTGGTCCTGGGAGCGCTTTCCTATTAGACGACCGGACGTAGTTGTTAAGACGGCATACCCCTTGCATGCATTGGGTGACCCTCCGACAGGACTGTTCGACGTAGACCGCATCGACTTACCGACTTTCGGTACAGTTTGGACACGTCACAAGGTATGTGCAAAGTTTTAATTAGTTCATGTACTATATAACTAGAAATGACATGTGTTATTTGGCAGAGACGCTTTTCTCATGCTCAGGTGAGGGGTTGCTACCCCGCTTTCTCCGAGCAGTTTGACGTGCTGCTCGCGAGCTCGGTGATGTGGGAGCCCTACACGGATGAAGCCGTTGGTGCTAGATTCTGCAAGGATGGGGACTACGTGGGAGCCGTCACACTGATTTCTATTCTCTGTACCAGAGACGCGGCATATTGGCTTACAAAATCGAAGATTATTTTCGACATGCAGGTAGAGGAGATGAGCCTACATAAAGTAATGAGGCAGTTCGGCCTTCGCCAGTTGGCCGACCCTCGTCCTACTGAGAGTGTCGTACCTTCGGTCGTCCACACGTAAGTTGATTGACTTATCTGGTTTATTGATTTATAGCAATCACTCTCAAATTGTAGGTTGTCAAGGAAGGGAAGCAACAAGACCGTCACAGGCTGGCTCCATAGAGTTGGGACATACGTAGAGGAGTGGAACAGCGCAACAACACGAGTCTGGGACTCGAATGCCCCGTTTGATATGGAAGAGTTCAACCATTATCTGTGAAGCTACATAAGCGCCACACGTCTATGCATCGGACAGCAGAGTGACCCCAGAGGCGATGCCGAGCGCGGCTCCTTGGGATAGTTATCCGAGCCAGTCTACTACGGGCAGCAGACAGCACGCGGTAACACATTGTCTTTATCTTATGCACCTACTTGCTACAAAGTTTCTATTCCATTTTTCACCCTAGTGGTTCAAATTGCAGGCACAGTTGCTACTCGATCTTGAGACGGATAGTGCTGATTACAGACGGTCCCTTTCGTCCGGACCTCTGCTTATACCACGGGAGCGAGTGCACTGACCGAGTCGCTTAGAGGAGAAGATCCGACGTATCCACGGAGTTCTCACGCACCCGCTCTTCGGACGTTGCTCACCAGCCGGGACCAGGACCTCCGCCACCGACGCAGCAGAGGCAGCACCAGCAGCAACCACGTCCACCCTCGCCCGTACGATAGTCTCCTCGTCCACGGCTTACACCACAGGCAACACCGAGGCCTCCCCCTCCAGACCAGCCTGGAGGTTCGTCGTGGCAGCAGCAGAGTTCTTTCGACTGGTGGCAGCAGCAGCAGCAGCCACCTTTTCAGGGTGGAGGTTCGTCGTGGCAGCCTCAGCAGCAGCAGCCACCTTTTGGCCACTCTCCCGCACCGAACTATGGCTTTCGTCCACAGCCGCAGCCACAAGGTATGCGTCTTACACAATACCGAGACTAGCTTCATATCAATTTCTTATATACTTCGGTATTCATATGCAGGAGCCTTTGGAGTGCATGGGTCTACACCTGACTATCAGGGATCATTTTCTGGATTGGCGTGGACGAGTGATCATGAGATGGAGCACAACACTCAGGACTTCTTGACACAGAGCAGTTGGATCAACATTTTTCAGACCCCCACACAGGAGACTCAGTACGACGAGCAAGGCTTAGTGACTCCTCCTCGAAACGTTCGGGCGCCCATTAGGTATGGCTGGACACCACCAGAGCAACCAGAGAAACCACGTGAGCGTCAAGGCAGACGACGACGCTAATACCTCTCTCAGCCATATGTCTATCTATGTGTGAGACATGCACCTTTCTATGTGTGAGACATTTCTCTATCTATCTATCTATGTATGAGACATATGTCTATCTATGTGTGAGACATGCACCTTTCTATGTGTGAGACATTTCGCAATGTTATTCATTTCTTGGTCGAGATCGCTAACAAACGACTATAACAGATAATTAGGATACAAACGAGATAATTAAGATACACACACGAGCTACAAGGGAGAATTGTTCTATCCCTACGATGATGCCTTCTTCACGGCCTGCTCTTCTTCCCCTTACCCTTCGATGATGCCTCGTCTTTACCCTTCTTCTTGGCATGCCTTTCGTCCCACTCAGCTCTCCACTTAGTCCCAACGGCAGGCGTCATGAATATATCATCTTCATCTTCACTCTCTTCTAGCTTTTCATTGCTCTTCTTGCCCTTACCCTTCGATGATGCCTCGCCCGATGATGGCTTGCCCTTAACCTTCGACGATGCCTCGCCTTTACCCTTCTTCTTGGCCTGCCTTTCGTCCCACTCAGCTCTCCACTTAGTCCCAACGGCAGGCGTCATGAATATATCATCTTCATCTTCACTCTCTTCTATCAAAATCCAAGGGAGCATGATGTTCTGCTGCCTTGCCCCTTCATTAGAGAATCTTTGCTTGCTCCACCTAGCATTGATCCGAAGTAGCTCTTGCCGTATCTCCTCTGGAGTCCTCTTCGGCCAGCCTTTTCTACGCAATCCCTCACCCAACTCAGTGAGGAGACAATCACTACCAATTAGGTCCTCTAATGGGGCTGAATTGTTGTCTATCCTAAAGTTCCTAGCCAAACGAAAAAGGTCGACATACATGTTTGTCACGAAACTGCGATCGTAGGGAAAACCGGGAAACATACTGGCTACAAGGGTTTGCTTAAACAACTGCGTGAGGAGGGGGTTTTATAGGGTAAATGAACAAAAAATGGCGGGAAACATTTTTGGCGTGAAACATTATGGCGGGAAATATTTTGGCGGGAGATATTTTAAGGGAAATATTTTAAGGGAACATTTTATGGAGATATTTTGGCGGGGAACATTTTGGTGGGAGATATTTTGGCTACATTTGCTCCAAAATTAAATGACATGTTGAATTAAAGATACATCACAATACTATAACTGAAATGAAGTTACATCAAGACACTACAACTAAAATTAAGATACATCCAGACACTACAACTGAAATTAAGATACATCGGAACACTACAACTGAAATGAAGTTACATTACGACACTACAACCAAAATTAAGATACATCGGTACTGATACATACGTCTACCTGCCCTGAGTCCAGCGCGGGTACTTCCCGGACTTGTCCCCATGTTCCTCAGCCCGCTACCGGCAGCTTTCTTTCCTTAATCTCTTCCTTTCCGCCTCACGGGCCTCCTTGCGCACCTGTTCCTGCCGCTCCTCTTCCTCTCTTCTCTTCCTGTTCAACTCGCGGTTTCGAGCTTGCTCTGCTCGGAATTCTTTCATTTCTCTCTCCCGTTCCTTCTTAGCATTTGCGGCCTTCCTTTCAGCATGTTCCTCATCAAGAAAGCTCTCCCTTGCACGTCGGCTCCTATCCGCAATCTCCTGCACGGCCCAGGCTGGCTGCTCCGTGTCAATCCAATGGTACCACTTGCAAAGTGGAGGAGGAGACTGCAAACAAATCAATGAAATGAATAAAAGAACACATGATAACATGAATGGTTGATATTAACCATGCTCTAGGAACATACCGGAGGCCTCTCGTACGATGAACTTGCTTGTTGGGGTAGGCTTGCGTTGTAGTTGGGACACATGAAAAACTTCATGCCCATGTAGGTGGAGAAATCGATCGACTCCTTAACCTTGGCGAGATGGCCGCACCAACAACGCTCATGTGTCACCCCTTGTGGCAATCTAGCATCTTTCATCTTCCTAGGCCTATACTCTGGATCCGAACAAGGCACACTCATGATGTACAGGAGAAGAAATGCGAGAGAAAGAGAAGGAACAACTGAACTGGGTGAAGAGAGAACATCTCGGTACCTGAATTTATAGAGGCAATGGAAAGAATTGGCGGGAAAAAACGGCGGGAAAAGATGGCGGGAAATAGTGGCGGGAAATAATGGCGGGAATAGGTTGGCGGGAAATACTGGCGGGAAATAATGGCGAGAATAGGTTGGCAGGAAATAGTGGCGGGAATCGGCTGGCGGGAACCAAAAACTAATCTAGACATTTAGCGCTGCTTGCAGTGATTTAAGCATGTGTTGGTTATGGCGAATCGCTTGGTTATGCATTGATCATACAGGATTTGGCCACGGCCTGGCCGATTAGTCCAATCGGTGAGGGCCACGCCGATTGAGTCATTCGGCTTGCCCCTGACCGAGAGGTGCACTCGGCTAGGGCCTGGCCGATTGGTCCAGCCCCATTCGGCTTGGCCCTGACCGACTGGCCTAATCGGTCACGCCCTAACCGATTCCAGCTGGTGTCAGCCGAATGGTCCTCTCGGTCTGCTTCTCGCCGATTCGTTGCATTCGGCGACGCCGTCGCCAACAAATACCTAGATCTGTAAAATCTTAAATTCGCACGACAATTGTGAAATTAAGTAAAAAAAGTGTGCTATTTAAAAAAAATTCGCCAATGATCACACCTGCCCCTATCCAGTGTGTAGTGCATCTATCTAGTCTGTCCATCTCTATATTGCATTTTCTATGTTAAAATAGAACAAAGTTGTTTATCTGCTGACGTACAACATGAAGGATCTTCTAATTTGTATTAGTTGCCTTGTGAAACAGGTTGATGTTGATGAAAGCATTTGGTAGGAGATGGAAGAAACCATGATCCCATCAACTGTTTCTAGAACTAGCTTTTGACAATAACATACGTGCTATGTGTTTGAGCTTTGGTGTTGAGAATAGAGTTGAACGTGTGTCCATATATTCTACCAAATATTTGGTTATGGAACGGTTATCTGATACACAATCATTTTTATTTGCAAATATTGAATTTTTACTAGAGTAACTATGTCCATTATCATAGTGAACCAGTCTAATTGTTCATGGAAAATAAGCAAACACAAAATGAACTAGTCCAATTGTTCCCCCTTTTATTTGATGACCATTAAAAGTTCTATCATTATAGTGTAAAAAATGGACAAATTTGAAACATGTGTGAAAAATGGACGGAAACAACAACTATTATCGTCAGATATGTGTGAAACAAATATTTTATTAACATTTTTTACACGAATGGATTAAAATTTAAACTAGTTTCACTTGACCTTTCACCTGGAACTTGAGGGAAACATGAATTAAACCTTGGTGGAACCCTAAGGAGACCTCCTATCAACCTGACTGAAGCCGCCACCTCCGCCTCTACCGTCGCCACCTCGGGACCAGACTTTCCCATCCCACGTTGCTCGTGCGCCGCCTCGTGCGGAACACGCCATTACTAGCTTCCTTGTCTGATTATCAACGAGCTCTGCCCCACCCCTTCCCACGCCGGTGCCCTCTGCTCATTCCATGCCTCGCGTTGGGCATGTCCCCTATCGTGCCTTGAGCTCTGATGGTGGTGAATGTCCCCTACCCTAGCTTGTGTTTGGCCAGCAGCGCGCCATCCCTCTTGTTCCATTGCGTCGCTCTCAAACTCCACATGTAAAAGGCCAGACAATACTGAGAGGAGGCACCCGAGTATGCAAGGCCACACCTTTTATAAAACAATTTGAAAATAGCTGAAACTACCAAACCTTTATAAAACAACTGAAACCACAAAACCATGTTTCAATGAATTTGAAAACATGTTCGAAATATTTAAAACCACCGACCATAAATCAATGAAACTACAAAACCATGTTTCAATAAATTAAAACCAAACTAAACTATCTTTGAAACAATTGAAACCAAAAATAAATGTTTAAAAAATTGAAACCACAAAAATTTGTAGTTTCAAAAAGTTGAAACAATTGAAATCACAAAAACATGTTTCAAAGATTGAAATCATATCGAACCATGCTCAAACCTTTCCAAACAAAGGGAAACTCAAATAAAATGTTTCAAAACAATTGAAACCACAAATAAATCAAACAACTAAAGTTTAAAACCACTAAAACATGTTTGAAACAACTGAAACCATCACCCAACAACCACTAGAACTACAAGACCAAGTTTCATTGAATTGATAGCACCAAAGCATGTTTGAAACAATATAAACCACCACCAAACCATTTGAAAAAATTATTTGAATTGAACCCACACAAGCATGTTTCAAAAAAATGAAACCACCACCTAAGGTTTTATGAACATTTGAAACCACAACCACAAATAATTGAATCCACAAAAACATATTTCAAAACACTAAAATCAGATCGAAACATGTTGAAACCTAACAACCATGTTTCAAAACAATTGAAACTACTAACAAATAAAACCACAAAACCACGTTTCAACAAACCGAAACCAAACAAACATGTTAGACTGAAACCACACAAGCATGGCTAAAACAATTCAAACCACAAAAACATGTTCGAAACAATTGAAACCACCACCCGTAGACAAATGAAACCACAAAACCATGTTCCAATAAATTAAAACAAAACAAAACTATCTTTGAAACAATTGAAACCAAAATTAGATGTTTAAAACAATTGAAACCACAAATTGTAGCTTCAAAGAATTGAAACCACCATCCAAGGTTTTCTGAACATTTGAAAGCACAATGAAAAACAATCAAAACCACAAAAACATGTTTGAAACCATACCGAACCATGCTCAAACCTTTCCAAACAAAGCGAAACCCAAATAAAATGTTTCAAAACAATTGAAACCATACACCAGTCAAACAACTAAACCATGTTTACAAAAATTGAAACCACACAAGTATGCTTGAAACATTTGAAACCACTAAAACATGTTTGAAATAATTGAAACCACCACTCAACAAGCACTGGAACCACAAGACCAAGTTTTATTAAATTGAAACCAACAAACAATGTTTGAAACAATTGAAACCACCACTAAACCATTTGAAATTTTGTTTGAATTAAATCCACACAAGCATGTTTCAAAAAATTGAAACCCCCACCTAAGGTTTTATGCACATTAGAAACCACAACCACAAACAATTGAAACCACATAAAGATGTTTCGAAACACTAAAATCAGACCAAACCATGTTGACCCCTCACAGCCACATTTTAAAACAATTTAAACCACTAACAAATAAAATCACAAAACCATGTTTGAACAAACCGAAACTAAACGGACATGTTAAAAACAATTGAAACAACAAAAACCTGTTTTATTAGATTGAAACCACACAAGCATTGCTCAAACAATTAAAACCTCAAAAACATGTTTGAAACAATTGAAACCACAACCCGTAGTCAAATGAAACCACAAAACCATGTTTCAATAAATTAAAACTAAACGAAACCATCTTTGAAACAATTGAAACCAAAATTAGATGTTTGAAACAACCGAAACCACAAATTGTAGCTTCAAAGAATTGAAACCACCACCCAAGGTTTTATGAACATCTGAAAGCACAACCAAAAGCAATTGAAACCACAAAAACATGTTTGAAACATTGAAATCATACTGAACCATACTCAAACCTTTCCAAAAAAGCGAGACCCAATAGAATGTTTCAAAACAATTGAACCACACGCAAATCAAACAACTAAACCATGTTTCAAAAATTGAAACCACACAAGTATGCTTGAAACATTTGAAACCAGTAAAACATGTTTGAAACAATTAAAACCACCACCCAACAACCACTGGAACCCCAAGACCAAGTTTCATTAAATTGAAACCACCAAAAAATGTTTGAAACAATTGAAACCACCACTAAACCATTTGAAAATTTTGTTTGAATTGAACCCACACAAGCCTGTTTCAAAAATTGGAACCCCCACCTAAGGTTTATGAATATTAGAAATCAAAACCACAAACAATTGAAACCACAAAAACATGTTTCAAAACACTAAAATCAGATCGAACCATGTTGAAATATGTTGACCCCTCACAGCCATGTTTTAAAACAAATGAAACCACTAACAAATGAAACCAAAAAACCACGTTTGAACAAACTGATACCGAATGGACATGTTAGAAACAATTGAAACAACAAAAACCTGTTTCATTAGATTAAAACTACACAAGCATGGCTCAAACAGTTCAAACCTCAAAAACATGTTCGAAACAATTGAAACCACCACTCGTAGTCAAATGAAACCACAAAACCATGTTTCATTAAATTAAAACCAAACGAAACCATCTTCGAAACAATTGAAACCAAAATTAGAGGTTTAAAACAACTGAAGCCATAAATTGTAGATTCAAAGAATTGAAACCACCACCCAAGGTTTTATAAACATTTGAAACCACAACCAAAAACAACTGAAACCACAAAAACATGTTTGAAACATTGAAATCATACCGAACCATGCTCAAAACTTTCCAAAAAAGCGAGACCCAACAAAATGTTTCAAAACAATTGAAACCACACACAAATCAAACAGCTAAACCATGTTTCCAAAAATTGAAACCACACAAGTATGCTTGAAACATTTGAAACCACTAAAACATGTTTGAAACAATTGAAACAACCACCCAACAACCACTAGAACCACAAGACCAAGTTTCATTAAATTGGAACCACCAAAGAATGTTTGAAACAATTGAAACCACCACTAAACCATTTGAAAATTTTGTTTGAAATGAACCCACACAAGCATGTTTTAAAAAGTTGAAACCCCCAGCTAAGGTTTTATGAACATTAGAAACCACAACCACAAACAATTAAGACCACAAAACCATGTTTCAAAATAATCGAAACCACTAACAAATGAAACCACAAAACCATGTTTGAAGAAACCGAAACCAAAAAAACATGTTAGAAACAATTGAAACAACAAAAACTTATTTCATTACATTGAAACCACACAAGCATGGCTCAAACAATTAAAACCTCAAAAACATGTTTGAAACAATTGAAACCGCCACCCATAGTCAAATGAAACCACAAAACCATGTTTCGATAAATTAAAACCAAATGAAACAATCTTTGAAACAATTGAAACCAAAATTAGATGTTTGAAACAACCGAAACCACAAATTGTAGCTTCAAAGAATTGAAACCACCACCGAAGGTTTTATGAACATTTGAAACCACAACCTAAAGCAATTGAAACCACAACAACATGTTTGAAATAGTGAAATCATACCGAACCATGCTCAAACCTTTCCAAAAAAGCGAGACGCAATAGAATGTTTCAACACAAATGAAACCACACACAAATCAAACAACTAAACCATGTTTCCAAAAATTGAAACCACACAAGTATGCATGAAACATTTGAAACCACTAAAACATGTTTGAAACAATTGAAACCACCACCCAATAACAACTAGAACCACAAGACCAAGTTTCATTAAATTGAAAGCACAAAAGAATGTTTGAAACAATTGAAACTACCACTAAACCATTTGAAAATTTGTTTGAATTGAACCCACACAAGCATGTTTAAAAAAATTGAAACCCTCACCTAAGGTTTTATGAACATTACAAACCACAACAACAAACAATTGAAACCATAAAAACATGTTTCAAAACACTAAAATTAGATCGAACCATGTTGAAACATGTTAACCCCTCACAGCCATGTTTTAAAACAATTGAAACCACTAAAAAATGAAACCACAAAACCGAGTTTAAGCAAACCGAAACCAAACGAACATGTTAGGAATAATTGAAACAACAAAAACATGTTTCATTAGATTGAAACCACACAAGCATAGCTCAACCAATTCAAATCTCAAAAACATGTTCAAAACAATTGAAACCACCAGCCATAGTCAAATGAAACCACAAAACCATGTTTCACTAAATTAAAATCAAATGAAACCATCTTTGAAACAATTGAAACCCAGATTAGATGTCTAAAACAACTGAAACCACAAATTGTAGCTTCAAAGAATTGAAACCACCACCCAAGGTTTTATGAACATTTAAAACCATAACCAAAAACAATTGAAACCACAAAAACATGTTTGAAACATTGAAATCATACCGAACCATGCACAAACCTTTCCAAAAAAGCGAAACCCAATAGAATGTTTGAAAACAATTGAAACTACACATAAATCAAACAACTAAACCATGTTTCCAGGAATTGAAACCACACAAGTATGCTTGAAACATTTGAAATCACTAAAACATGTTTTAAACATTTGAAACCACCACCCAACAACCACTAGAACCATAAGACCAAGTTTCATTATATTGAAACCACCAAATCATGTTTGAAACAATTGAAACCACCACTAAACCATTTGAAAATATTGTTTAAATTGAACCCACACAAGCATGTTTTAAAATATTGAAACCACCACCTAAGGTTTTATGAACATTTGAAACTACAACCACAAACAACTGAAACCACAAAAACATGTTTCATAAAGGAATTGATGTTAGAGTTTCAATTTCTTCATAAAGGTTTGATCTGGTTTCAATTGTTTCATAAAGGTTTGGTGGTTCACTAGTTTCATAAAGGTTTGATGTGGTTACTATCATTTCACAAAAGTTTGATACAATTTCATAAAGGTATGGGTTCCACCCGATTCAAAAACATTGTGTGGTTTCAATTTTAATGTCTTTGAATTGTTTCATAAATAATTGACGTGGTTTAAAGTATTTCATAGAGGAAATGACGTTAGTGTTTCACTTGCTTTGTCACGTTTCAAAATGGTTTGGAAATGGGTGGTACCGTTTCACTAGTTTTGAGATGTTTCAAAATAGTTTGAAAACAGACGGACCATGTTTCGTAAGTGTTTCATTAATTTTGGTGGTTCCCATGACAAACCTATCCGAAGCTAGAGTGACGAACACAAGTTCAAAATATTTCCATCTGATAAATTAGCCTTAATGAAACCCAAGCAAAAGTAAGAACCAATCACCAACTTGAAACATTTATGATTTCCTTAGAACTAGTTTTAATTTTTTTACTATAAGACCTTATGAATTATTACAATGTGGTTCTTCATCGGATCAAATTCATAGAGATGCTCCGATAAAAAGCAACACTTCAGTAACAAAGTGCACTACAATATTCTAACAAGTTGTTTCATTAGAAACAATCTGAACTGGTGCAAATCTTGCAAAATATCTAGGAATCAAACTTGTATCCTTGCTCAATCATGACAACATTTATAGCTATGAATGACAATACCAAAAACAATAATAGTGGATCAAAGAAAATTGTAGACAGAACAACACCAATCTACAATTGTGCAAATTAGTGGGACTCCTAACGACTTTTACTAGGGTTGGATGGATCAGGCAACAGCGACAGGTCCAGTGAGCCAGTGGGGCTAGAAGGCTGGGTTGCCACCGGCTAACGCGAGGTAGGTATTATTTTATCATTTTTTATGTATCTAAAAAAGGTATTTGAATTTGATATTCGACACATCTGCCATAGGCAGTTATTTTCTGAAAAAAATGAAATCTTATAAATATGATTTTTCAATTTTTTTAAGAGAGCCTAATCACTGGAAAGGCAAAAATATCCACTTGCATCCCATAGCCTATCTACTACTATCCTCTGTCAAAATATATGTATTTTTAGTACTTTTTTGTATCTAGACAAAACCGAGTCAGTTATTTTTAGAATGATAGAGTAGTTTAAGTTGCACAACAATAGAGGTATTACTAGTCAGCTGTGTCATTCTCTGCCAAGTTATCTCTAGTCTAGTCTAATATAATGAAAAGGTTGATCATATAATCATTTGATTATACTAGCTCTCAGAAGAAAATAGACACAATTAAAAAGTGTGATCAAGAATAGAAAGAGATGCACATGTTGGTTTTTGACTTCAGGTGCCAAATCTGAATCAACACACAAGGAAAAGGAAAACCAAAAGATCAGTGCTATCCTCGTATCAAAATGTTCAGAAAACAAAAAAACACTTGTACTTCTAACCATCTCTGGTCTGCTTTGCCCAAAATCTAAGATAACCCAAACTAAAAGAACCCATTCCGTTGAGCTCCACATGCTGGCAGTGCGAGTCAGCGGGTTTCTCCTCGAGAACCACTAGGTTGACGATGGAGAGGTCATGCGGCTATGAGCCATGCACGTGTTCATCGAGGTACATGGCGAAGAACTGCTTGTAGCGGCTTGGGTGGGGCATGGTTGTACGAGCAGCTTGGTGTATAGGATGAAGGGACGTTGCTAAAGGAATCCACGAATCTCATGCCGCTGGCTCTCGCAGCCACCATATGGAGGCACATGATGGGGTGCCTGCTACGACGGATTGAAAGGTCGCATGACGCGTTATCGGACAAATCGTCGGTGGCGGCCTAGAGGGGACGGCCACGATCTGGAGGGGACGTCGGTGACTAGGTAACACGACACATGTTCTATGCGGGTCGACCCCCTCGGAGACGGCGGGCGCGAGCACACCAGATCTTCATGCCGGATCAGTTTGGAGATGGCCACCTGCCGGCGAGTGGAAGGTGTAGGGAGGAGCGAAGGTGGAGGAAGAGGCCTCAGAAACAAATATTTTGGCGACGAGTCGGCTCACGTCCTCGCGATTAACAAAACAGACAAATGGAAGCAATAAACGGCCGTTTACGGGAGAAAAGTGGGGCACACATATTACAGATAGGTGGGCGGTGGATGCGACACCGGCACATACCGGCGCCGGTAGAATCACTGCGTTCACGCGGGGAGTGGTTAACGGAGCGGACGGAGCGAGAAAACTGTAGCATGAATCTTGAAGTGCTCGGGAGGGCTCGTGTGGTGGATTGAATGCCGGCACATACTGACATCGGTAGAAAGAATTTTTCGGATGACGCACGCGGTTGCTGTTGCGGTGCACAATGATGTCGTCAGGGCTCTAGGTGATCTCCTCCGCGTCCAAGGGCTTCAGGGGGAGGGGGGCTCATCTTTAGATGCACCTCACGGACATGTCTGTACGTCTTGGGAGGCAGTTAGACGGCAGCGAGACTGGGTGGTCGAGATCTTGTCTAGGATTTAGGGATTCTTGCATGGAGAAGAAGGGGGAAGGGGATGAGATCTCGACGGAGATGGAGTGTTTGGGAAGGAGAGTGTTGCCTTACTCTGCTTTATGCTATAGAGGGAAAAAAGGTGGCACGGGGCTCGTGTGGGCAGGATGCTCACATGCGTCAGGAGGAGAGGAAGAAAAACAGTAGCATGGAGGAAGGCATGCCCATGGCGGTGTCTAGCGACTTGGTATGGTTGGGAAAGGTTCACATATAGAGGGTTTGATGGTAGCTAGCTGCGAGGATCAGTAGATTTGTTTAGATGGTTATTTCTAGCTAGCTATAGGTTAGATAGTTGGCCTGTAGGTTTTAGAATAGGGTGGTGTAAAATATATGGTTTTAGATAGGATCATGGGAGGAAGTGGATCAAGGTTCCGATGTAGACAAAAAAACAAAAGGGAATTATGTGGTGAAAGTAGCACTAGTTTATATGGTAAAGATATGGGGGTATGGATCCACACAACACCCATGGGCATGAATTAAAACCCATAATGCAATATAATAGAACCCATGTGTCATATGTGGTAGAATGTGAACAAGAGCATAATGGCAAGATAGATTAGTAAGTTAGGTATAGAATGGAATTAAAAAGATTATGCTCCCAACTCAACTTGGGCATGTTGTCAAATAGAAATGGCAAGACTAAAATGTGGAATTAGACATTATGGTTCCAATACAAGTGGCACCAACTAGAGATAGAATAGGGGAGGGCAAAATAGAGATAATGAAATACCAACCCAAATACAATTTATCAACAACCAAATACAAGTGACCAAGATAAAATACAAAGCCATACTTATAATGCAACAATTTAATTATGTGTTCCATGCAATGCGGCATGATGACCATGATGATGCAATAAAGTAAAAGAACAAGCAAATTCTAATTGGGGAATTTCCGAGGTGCTATAATTCGACACCACTAACAAGGGATCTCATCCCGAGATCCACTCTGTGGTACGGGGTAGAAGGGTGGTGATCGGATTCTTCTCGCTTTGTGTAGATCCTCGCGACACCACTAACAAGTATTCTTGCTCTATCTTGATATGTAGACACCACCAACAAAAGGTTGTTGCTCACGTTCATCATGAGAACACTCCGGAGAACTAAAGACAAAGGTAGAGGCCTCAAAAGATAATTCCACCTCTAACTTCCATAGAATGAGTAGTAATCGCATTAGTGCACCAGTTCAATGCAACAAGAGCAAATGATAAGAGTAGTGGTATGGTTACGACTCCATCTCACACTCAAAAGCATTACTCCATACATGAATTAGGAGAATTGTGCAACCCAACTCCCGGAATTCAGACTGAAGATCTCGACAAGCGATGTTCGGAAACAAAGGAGTGATGTAGGCTCTTGATCGGATCTGGCGTAGATGATGATGCCATCATGTTGGAAAACATTGGAAGATATAAAATAAAAAATAGTGAATTTTTGGTCAAATAAAAGATACAACGGATGAAAGATTCACCAGACTTCATGAAACCGAGATGTAGAAACACCATTGCAAGAGGAAGGAATCAAAATCCTAAAGGTACGATGGAAACCAAACCACGAGAAATCCTGGACTTGAAGGAAGGTAAGAGAGTAGATTTAGAACACGCAAAGGTAAGAGCAGAATAACCTAGAGGTAAGGAGTAAAGGGGGACCTAATCAGAGCTATCCAACCGATTTTTCAAAATAATTTTGACACTCTACAACGATCGTTAGCTAGGTTATCCTACATGCTGGACTAGTGGGGTATCGAGAACCAAGGCTCTGATACCACTTGTAACACCCTCAAATTAGCTCTATGCAGATTTTAGGGATTCCCTCCAAACCCAAATAGAAACAATTCAAAGATTGCCACCAAGCACTTGTGTGCAGGTGGAAAATGAAGTAATACCATTACACAATAGTTCATGATGGAACCCACAAGAACATATATATATATACAACAATGACTCAGCGAGTCAAGAATATAGATATACATTACTAAGATCCAAATCACCTTGAAAATGATACAACATCCGAGTACGGATAAGATGCAAATTGGACTAGGAGTCCTGAAGAATAACTAACGGCGTCCATAACCCTGCCCAGGCCAAGCCATAAGGGTAACCTTGCTAATGTCGTTGAACCCATACCTATCAAAGAAAAAAGGGTGCCGACAAAGGACAAAGGAAAAAGGGAGCGGTTAGTACTGAGGCCAGTACATGGCGAGTCTTAGAATTCGGCGGCTCTAGCCTACATAGGTATGGTGGGCTTAGCGGCAACGAAGCAAGCACTAAAACAACCTATAGAGACTCCATACAACTGTCAGCTATTAGAGAGGGATAAGAGAGACCTATTTGGAACCAACCTGATACTACGACAAGAATACCCATCCTGGAGTTTCCCCCTCGAGACCAAACGAGGAAGTCTTTCCGAGGAACTCACACAGTTGGTAGTTTTATTTAAGCATTTCATTGATGTTGCAACACTTACTAGTCATATATAGATAGCATCAGACATTCCAATATCAACAATTGTTGGCACACTTAATTATCCATTCTGTTGTAGTGGAGCTGATTACTAGTCATGCCAAAGTCAAATTTATAACACTACTTTAGTTTGAGTTATCTATGGTCGAGACACTGTGCTCCAAGTAGTTCATAACCGCAGACACGGCTTTTCAAAATTATTTACCCTGCAGGGGTGCACAAATAGCAACACACGCATGATCAACCTCGGGAAAAAGCAAATAAAAAGCAATGAGGCGTCACCACAAAGAATTTACAAGATTCAAAATTGATTTTTGGGGGCCACCCCACTAAGCTACCCGCAACAAAGTCGGCCGGCTCCGAGACGGACTCAGGGTTTTTGATGACGGTTGTAAATGACTAGGAACCCGAAAGTGTGACTGGGCTTATCGATACCACAGAAACGTGGAACAATTCCTAAATAGTACAGTAGTAAACCGCTCCTCGAGCAACAGTAGTAAATAAAGCAGTAAAGCATGGCATAAGTACATGATAGTAGTAAAGCCCCAAACTAATTTGTGGCCCCAAGAAATAATATGTGAATCGAACTCAGGCGAAGGAGGATCCCAAAAAGTCTCCCACATGTGGATAGTGTGATAGTTAAGGAACAAGTGTCAAGTACTCGGGTCTTAGTTGGACACAAGTGGGCGGGAAAAAAACTAGTTCTCAACTATTGCCCACCGGTGCCTCTTTATTAGTTATTGAAGGAGTTATGCCCTAGAGGCAAATAATAAAGTATATTATTTGATATATCTCCTATATGTTCATAATACGTTTCATACTCTTCTATAAAAGTGTTACTACGAAACGTTAATACACGTGTGGTATGTAAACAAACCGTGTATCTAGTTACCTCTAGTGAACTAGTTCATTGGTCATGAGGATGGTCTGTGTTTCAAGATCATGGGCATTTATGCCAACTGACAATGAGGACATGTTATTAGTTGAATAACATGATAGACAAGCATTCGACCATTATATCTTAATGAGATCTAGTCACAAAGTTCACCATTGATGATAAAACACAGAGAACCTGGCAACCTAATCCTTTGACTGTGAGGTAATGCAAATCACCATTCTGGAAGAAGCTTAGATGGTTATCAAGAATCATCTCGTAACAGGGTGATCAAAAAGGTGCCACTCAGGTTTTCGGAAGGAATGCATAGAGGAGTACATATCAAGACCAGGATTTGTCTAGTCCATGTAACGGACAGATACATGTGGCCATCTCGGTGACGTTGCATTAATGAAGCTTGCAAGCATGTGACTAGGTCACAGAATGCGACGACATGAGAATGAGAAAACAAGTTCATCAGTAACGAGATCGAACTAAGGTATGGAGATACCGAAGATCAAGTCTCGGATAAATTAGGTATCGAATGACAAAGGGAATGGGGAACGACTATCTCACAGTTCGAGCGATTGTATTCGTGAAACGCACAGGGGTCACATGGCCATCCAGGTCCCTTTGTTGATCATTGATATGAGAGTGGTCTCTATCATGTCCGGAGTGTTTCCAAACCGAAGGATGTCACGCTTAAGGGTAGGGACGCTTAGGTTAGATGAGGTATCGTATGAGGAATAGAGAGAGAGAGAAACCGGAATAGTTTCGGTAACACCCGATGGAGATGGGAAAGGGGCCTGGAAGTTGTTCCGAAGTGAAGAGATAATATGATATGTATATTTGAATGTTAATTGGAGAATTAATATTAAATATATATTTTATTTTATTTTTGAAGGCACTATATTGCCAATGGGCCTCACCCGAAGGGAGGCCCAAGTGGGCAAGGCGCCTAGGGAGTGGGGGCCAGCCGGCCTAGGGCTGGTGGGCCGCCCCAGTGGGGCCCACCTAGGGCCGGCAGCGGCCCCAAGGTGGCCAGTAGGTGTGGGGATTAGTCCCACCCTGCCTGGCCCCTAGGTGGTGCGCCCCCTCCCACTATATAAAGGGGTCCCCCTCCCCTTGGAAATCACCCA
This sequence comes from Avena insularis, assembly GCA_023614405.1. Taxonomy (NCBI): domain Eukaryota; kingdom Viridiplantae; phylum Streptophyta; class Magnoliopsida; order Poales; family Poaceae; genus Avena; species Avena insularis. The sequence goes on along the minus strand of CM042694.1, from coordinate 314,594,932 downwards.
TTCTCTCTCTCTCTCATCTGCTGAGGACTTCCCTGTAAGATTGGGGAGGACCTCGTAGTTTAGTTCTCCACCTTCACACTACCGTCGTGTGATCGGAGATCTGGCATCTACTTCTTCCGCTGCTCGGCTGGATCGGAGCCCGGTTGACGTCCCCTACACCGGACGTGTGACGAATTTCAGAGGCGCCACACTTGGGGTGCTGCTCGTCTTCATCAGTATACGCCTTCCTGCATAAGGCGTGCCTCATTCTACAAAGGTATGAATACTGTATTCCTTCTCCGTTACTTATGTCTACATAGTATAGATCCTGGTATTAGTGATCGAGTGGATAGAATTTTTTTGTTTTCTGCTACGGAACCCTACAGTGGTAGCAGAGCGGGTCTATGGGTAGACATGACGTACGGATAGAACACATAGCAATATGTGGGCATTGATTCTCTAGTTTCTACCCTCTTTAGTGTTATTGTTCATATCGCGGTACTGTTTGATGAAGCGGCCCCCAACCGACCTCACGTGGTGATTCACGAGACTGGTCCACAAATCAATGTGGCTTAGGGGGGTGTCTATCTCTCTACAGTAGTTGATATGGCATTGACACTGGAGGGCCCTGAAAAGGGAAGAAGAACGACAATCATTGAATCCATGTTGTGGCTCGACGTTCGTAGGTGGGAAGGGGTTCTACTGCGAAAGCCCTAAAGCCGCGTAAAACATGCAATAGTTAATATAGAAGCGTCTATCTTCATTATTGCATAGGGGCAAGTATTATATCATGGAAACAAACAAGTTTGTGAAACTTTGAAGCTATTGATGATGATCATAAAGCTATAGCCATGTTATAACACTTTACTTTTAAAGCATTACTTATTGTGCTAGTATACTTACTAGATGGTAGCATGATAAGATAATCCCTCGTAGTATTCCAGTTATCGTATTCCCTTTGTGTGTGCACCACCAAGAAAGTTCTTCGGTATGAGGCCGGCCGTGATGATCGAGGGTCAGACATATCTACGTTCACATACAGTGGGTGCAAGCCATGTTGCATTGCGAATACACACGAGTTAGAACTGGCGAGCCTAGCATGTATAGACATGGCCTCGGAATACAAGAGACTGAAAAGTCGAGCATGAATCACATAGTTGATGCGATCGACATTAGGGAATGTCCACCTTTGATACTGCACTGATGGCCGTGATGATTGGGGGAGGTGCAGGGGATAGGGATCATGTGATCACTAAACGAGTAGAGGGATGTTCGTTTAAGTGGGAGTTCCTTTGTTAAATTTTGAACTCATTATTATGAACATAGTCTAAATACTTTGCAAATCCTTTGTAGATGTTTCGCCCACCCACCTTCAACCTTAGCACTTTCCTCGAGAAGGACAAGCTGAAAACTGATGGAACCAACTTCACCGCATGGTTCCGCAATCTTAGGATCCTCCTAGTCCCCTACAAGTTGACTAATGTTATCGAGGCTGAGCTTCCGGCTAAGCCTGCAGATTCCGCCTCCCAGGATGAAAAGAATGTCTGGCAGTCTAAGGCGGATGATTTCTCCCTCATCCAGAGTGGAATGCTCTATGCCATGGAGCCGAAGCTTCAAAAGATTTTTGAGAAGATGAATGCTTTTGAGATAATTGAGGATCTCAAGGCTGTCTTTGCTCCATAGGCTCGTGCAGAGAGGTATGATGCTTCCGAGCTCTTCTTCTCTGCTAAAATGGAAGAGCGCAGCAGTATTAGTGAGCACGTGGTCAAAATGTCTGGCTACGTTAAGCGCTTAAATGCCCTGGATTGCAAAATCCCGGAGGAGCTCGCTATAGATAGGGTGCTGCACTCGCTGCCCCCTAGCTATAAGAGTTTTGTGATGAACTACAACATGCAAGGGATGACTAAGACCCTTGTTGAGGTGTTCGCCATGCTCAAAACTGCTGAGGTTGAAATCAAGAAGGAGCACACGGTACTGATGGTCAACAAGACCACAAACTTTAAGAAGCCAGGGCAAAAGGGAAAAGGCAAGGGTAAGAAGTCTAAGAGGGACGGCATGTTTGTTCCTAGCACCTCAAAGACTGCAAAGCCTGGCCCTAAGCCCGGCACTTCGTGCTTCTACTGCAAAGGGGATGGGCACTGGAAACGCAACTGCCCCAAGTACCTTGAAGAAAAGTGAGCTGGCAAGATAGCCATTCCGGACAAAGGTATATATGATATACATGTTCTTGATGTATTCCTTACAAGCGCCAGGAGTAACACCTGGGTATTTGATACCGGATCTGTTGCTCACATTTGTAACTCTCAGCAGGATCTGCAGAGTAGGAGGCGCCTGAGGAAGGACGAGGTGACGATGCGCGTCGGCAATGGTTCGAGAGTCGAAGTGATGGCCGTTGGCACCCTGCATCTCTGTCTACCGTCAGGATTATTGTTGGTTTTGAATAAATGTTGTTATGTACCCACACTGAGTATGAATATTGTGAGTGGGTCTTGCTTGTTGCAAGACCATTATTCGTTTAAATCAGGAACAAATGGTTGTTCAATTTATATGAATGATGTTTTCTATGTTCATGGTCCTATATGTCATGGTTTATTCTTACTTGATCTTGATTGTGATACACACATCCATAGTGTTGATGCTAAACGTTGTAAGCACAATGACAATAATTCCATGTACATATGGCATTGCCGTCTTGGTCATATTGGCATAAAGCGCATGAAGAAGCTTCATTCAGAAGGGCTTCTTGGATCATTGGATTTCGAATCCCTTGATACATGTGAGCCATGCCTCATGGGCAAGATGACCAGGACACCATTCTCCGGTATAGTGGAGAGAGCTGTAGACCTACTTGGGATCATACATACGGATGTATGTGGACCAATGAGTGTCTCAACACGCAATGGTTATCGTTACTTTGTTACCTTTACTGACGACTTGAGCAGATATGGATATATCTACTTGATGAAGCACAAGTCTGAAACCTTTGAAAAGTTCAAGGAATTTCAAAAAGAGGTAGAGAATCAACTTAACAAGAAAATCAAGCACCTTCGATCGGATCAGGGAGGCGAGTATTTGAGTTATGAGTTTAACATGCACTTGAAGGACTATGGGATCATCCCACAGCTTACTCCAGCCGGAACACCACAGCTGGATGGTGTGCCAGAACACCGTAACCAAACCCTATTGGATAGTGTACGGTCCATGATGTCTTCAACTAATTTGTCTGTGTCTTTTTGGGGATACACGTTAGAAACCGCCGCTTTTATTTTAAACTGAGCACCATCCAAATCCGTGGAGACAACCCCATATGAGATATGGTATGGGCAGAAGCCAAAGTTGTCTTTTCTAAAAGTTTGGGGATGTGAGGCGTATGTTAAGAAACTTCAGCCTGACAAACTCGAACCCAAATCGGGAAAATGTATCTTTGTAGGATATCCAAGGGAAACCATTGGATATACCTTCTACAATCAAGCCGAAGGCAAAACGCTTGTCGCAAAAACCGGCACCTTTCTCGAGAAAGAGTTTCTTGCAAAAGGGGTGAGTGGAAGGAAAATTGAGTTAGATGAAATTGTTGAACCTTCTCTCCGTATTCCGAGTAGCGCAATAGAAGCTGTTCCGAAACCGCTCTCCAACATGGAGGAAGAGCCCATTGATGCTGATCAAAACAATGATATCGAGACTCCTGAGGTTCGCAGGTCTACAAGGGTTCGTGCCACTCCAGATTGGTACAGTAGCCTTGTGATGTCTGTCATCTTAGATGATCAGGAAGAACCTGCAAACTACAAAGAAGCTATGGATAGTGCTGACTCCGAGAAATGGCTAGAAGCCATGAAATCCGAAATAGGATCCATGCATGAAAACCAAGTTTGGACCTTGGTGGATCTTCCGGAAGGCCGCAAGGCCATGGAAAATAAATGGATCTTTAAGAAAAAGACAGATGCGAATGGTAATGTGACCATTCACAAAGCTCGACTTGTCGCAAAGGGTTTTTGACAAATTCAAGGAGTTGATTACGACGAGACTTATTCTCCCGTAGTAATGCTTAAGGCTGTCAGGATTTTAATAGCAATTGTTGCATATTTCGACTATGAAATTTGGCAGATGGATGTCAGGACCGCATTCCTCAATGATCACATTGATGAAGAGGTGTATATGATGCAACCAGAAGGTTTTGTCAATCCTAAGGATGCTGGAAAGGTATGCAAACTTCAACGATCCATTTATGGATTGAAGCAAGCATCTCGGAGCTGGAACCAACGTTTTGATCAAGTGATCCAGAGTTTTGGATTTGTCCAAAACCAACAAGAGTTCTGTGTTTACAAGAAAGCGAGTGGGAGCTTGGTTGTTTTCTTAGTAGTATATGCGGATGCCATATTACTCATGGGAAACGACGTGGATCTTATGAATAGCGTGAAAGCATATTTGAGCAACCAATTTTCCATGAAGGATCTAGGTGAAGCTGCATACATATTAGGAATCAAGATCTATAGAGATAGATCAAGGCATCTAATAGCATTGAGTCAGAGTACTTACATAGATAAGATTTTGAAGAGGTTCAAAATGGAAAACACCAAGAGTGGTTTTACACCTATGATGAAGAATTGCAACTTGAGTATGACTCAATGTCCTGTAACGGATGACGATAGAGAGAAGATGACTTACATCCCCTATGCTTCAGCAATAGGATCTATCATGTATGCAATGCTTAGTACCCGACCTGATGTGGCATTGGCTCTTAGTTTGACGAGCCGATATCAGATTAATCCAGGACCGGATCACTGGACAGCTGTGAAAAATATCCTAAAGTATCTGAGAAGAACAAAGGATATGTTCCTAATCTATGGAGGAAATTATGAAGCTCTGAACATAACAGGTTATGTAGATGCGAGCTGGAATTCAGATCCTGATGACTCGAAGTCTCAAACAGGATTTGTTTTCTTCGTGAATGGTGGGGCGGTAAGCTGGAAGAGCATGAAGCAGCCGGTGGTGGCACAATCTTTAATGGAGTCTGAATACATTGATGCAGCTGATGTAGCAAATGAAGCTATTTGGCTAAGGAATTTCGTCATCAAACTAGGAGTTTTCCCAATGCGCAAGACCCCATGACAATCTATTGTGATAACACGGGAGCTATTGCAAATGCAAGGGAACCAAGAACTCATTCCACAACCAAACACATCAAGCTTAGATTTCACGTCATCTGGCAGATTATTGACGAAGGTGAAGTTAAGATTTGAAAAGTAGATATGGAATTGAATGTAGCAGATCCTCTGACTAAAGCTCTCCAACAGGATAAGCACGAACAACACCGAGATTCCATTGGTGTTAGGTTCCTGCCTATTGTAAACTAGCTTTGTATACTCTAGTGCAAGTGGGAGACTGAAGGAGTTATGCCCTAGAGGCAAATAATAAAGTATATTATTTGATATATCTCCTGTATGTTCATAATACGTTTCATACTGTGCTATAACGTATTGTCTGAAACGTTAATACACGTGTGGTATGTAAACAAGCCGTGTCTCTAGTTACCTCTAGTGAACTAGTTCATTGGTCATGAGGATGGTCTGTGTTTCAAGATCATGGGCATTTATGCCAACTGACAATGAGGTCATGTTATTAGTTGAATAACATGATAGACAAGCATCCGACCGTTATATCTTAATCAGATCTAGTTACAAAGTTCACCATTGATGATAAAACACAGAGAACCTCGCAACCTGATCCTTTGACTATGAGGTAATGCAAATCACCATTCTGGAAGAAGCTTAGATGGTTATCAAGAATCATATCGTAACAGGGTGATCAAAAAGGTGCCAGTCAGGTTTTCCGAAGGAATGCGTAGAGGAGTACATATCAAGACCAGGATTTGTCTAATCCATGTAATGGACAGATACATGTGGCCATCTCGGTGACGTCGCATTAATGAAGCTTGCAAGCATGTGACTAGGTCACGGAATGCAACGACATGAGAACGAGAAAATAAGTTCATCGGTAACGAGATCGAACTAAGGTATGGAGATACCGAAGATCAAGTCTCGGATGAATTAGGTATCGAATGACAAAGGGAATGGGGAACGACTATCTCACGGTTCGAGCGATTGTATTCGTGAAACGCATGGGGGTCACATGGCCATCCAGGTCCCTCTGTTGATCATTGATATGAGAGTGGTCTCTATCATGTCCGGAGTGTTTCCGAATAGAAGGATGTCATGCTTAAGGGTAGGGACGCTTAGGGTAGATGAGGTATCGTATGAGGAATAGAGAGAGAGAGACCGGAATAGTTTCGGTAACACCCGATGGAGATCAGAAAGGGGCCCGAAAGTTGTTCCGGAGTGAAGATATAATATGATATGTATATTTGAATGTTAATTGGAGAATTAATATTAAATATATATTTTATTTTATTTTTGAAGGCACTATATTGATAATGGGCCTCACCTGAAGGGAGGCCCAAGTGGGCAAGGCGCCTAGGGAGTCGGGGCCAGCCGGCCTAGGGCTAGTGGGCCACCCCAGTGGGGCCCACCTAGGGCCGGCGGCTGCCCCAAGGCGGCCGGCGGGTGTGGGGATTAGTCCCACCTTGCCTGGCCCCTGGGTGGTGCGCCCCCCTCCCACTATATAAAGGGGTCCCCCCTCCCCTTGGAAATCACACATTCCTCTCATTCTCTCTCTCATCTACTGAGGACTTCCCCGTAATATTGGAGAGGACCTCGTAGTTGAGTTCTCCACCTTCACACTACCGTCGTGTGATCAGCGATCTGGCATCTACTTCTTCCGCTGCTCGGCTAGATCGGAGCCCGGTTGACGTCCCCTACACCGGACGTGTGACGAACTTCGGAGGCGCCACACTTGGGGTGCTGCTCGTCTTCATCAATATACGCCTTCCTGCGTAAGGCGTGCCTCATTCTGCAAAGGTATGAATACTGTATTCCTTCTCCGTTACTTATGTCTACATAGTATAGATCCTGGTATTAGTGATCGAGTGGATAGAATTTTTTTGTTTTCTGCTATGGAACCCTACAGTTATAACTATTAACATCATTTTAACTATCAAGTTGCAAGTTGAACCATGATTATCTCCACCATTAAGTATATGCCACCCTTCCAACAACTATGGAACTCAATGACTCGAACCAACACCTGAGCAACCAACTATGACTCGCAAGGCCAACTGTCTATCAAAACATCGGGCAATAGGATGTGGCCAAGGCAATATAGGCTGCAAGGAGATAAATGGTATGGAAAACTAAAGCATCACAACACATATAGCAATAGAGAGGAGTAAAGCCATGTAGCACCCTGGTAAAACCACAACTTGAAAATCGGGTGTTGTTTTTATTTTTGTGCATCATCATGACTTCATGCTCATGTCATCATGCCACATTGCATTTGAGCATCTTCATGTCTGCATAGTATTTGCCAAAACTAATTTATAAAAGCCTATCTTTGTTTTCTATTTGCCTCCCTCTTAATTTCAAATGTAAAACCCAGACCCAAAGTGGATATTTTGTTTTCTCTAAAAACTATTTCTAAAAGAATATTGAAAAACTAACTAGATTAATAAAGCTATTTTTGTTCAGGGAAGGTAGCCGCAGGCCAGGCCCAAAGGCCCAACCTGCAGCCACCTACTACCTCGATAAAACCCTAACCCTGGATTTAGACCCAAACCCTAGACCACCTAGAAAACATAACCCTAAAGGTCTAGACACTAATCCCAACCCAGCCCGCAGTCGTCGCCGCACCTCACCTAGCTAACCCACCCACTGAACCAAACCCATACCCCGCCCGCGTGACACACCATACCGACACGCCTTATCCACTCTACCCTATTGTTCCGCGCGCTAACCCACCCCGATGCTCCCCAGGCCCTACCACTCCCTCGTGATCCATGATGACCCACAAGTATAGGGGGTGTATCGCAGTATTTTCGATTAGTAAGAGTGTCGAACCCAACGAGGAGCAGAAGATGCTGGCTAGTGGTATGGATCAGGAATTCTCTGCAAATACTTAGCAAACGGATTTTTAGGGTTTTTTGATAAAGCAAGTAAGCAATGCGAGTAAACAAAAGACAGTAGGAATAAATGCAGCAAGTGGCCCAATCCTTTATGCAGCAAAGGACAAGCCGGTTGTATTACTTAAGATGACCAAACGTTCTCGAGGACACATGGGAAGACTGTCAAGTGCTTTCGCTTCATATAGTTGATTAATCTTCTTTAGCTTGCTAAGTGTTGTGTGGGTGAACCTGTGCTAATGTACCGCCCCTTCCTAGGACTAATACATACTTGTGATTATACCCCCAAACATCCGTAAGCACAAGAAAGTAATTAAGGTAGAAACCTAACCACAACTTTAAACTCTAAGACCCTTACGTCCCTTGTGCAATGGTTTCCTAACGGGGGTTCAGGTTTACATCACTCCGCAACCCCTATGATTAGTAGCCAAATACACAATGCATTCCCCTAGGCCCATATAGGTGAAGTGTCATGTAGTCGACGTTCACATGACACCACTAGAAGAAGTACACCACAACTTAAATATCAAACTATTGAATCTTTCTCAACACAACTCCACTACTAACAACATGACTTCTCCCATGTCCTCAAAAACAAAACGAACTACTCACAAGACATCATATGGATCATGATCAGAGATGGAATAATGATGTATAACAATCTGAACATAAACAATAATTCAACGGTTCACTCAATAACATCAACTACAAAGAGTAATCAACACCGGGAAAGTTTCCCCTATGAACTAATGCAAGATTCAACCCAATTGTTACAACAATATGGAGATGGTGATGATGGTGCTGATGGTGGTGGTGATGATGATGATGATACCGATGAAGTCCAACTTGATGGTGGTGTTGATGGCGACGATCTCCCCTCTCCAGGAAGGAATTCCCCTGGCAGAAATCTGTCTGCCGGAGAGATCTTTCTCTCTTGATGTTTTCCGCCCCATAGAGGCGGCGGAATCTTTCTGTGGTCGCTCCACCAAGTCTTAGGGTTTCGGGAGGAATATATACGCCAGAGGGGAGTGTCAGGGGTTGACCAGGGTGGCCACACCACCTGGTGGCGCGGCCTAGGCTGGCCCGCGCCAGGGGGTGGTGTGGGACCCCTATGGCCCATCTCCAGCCCCCCTTCTGGCTTCCTTCGTCTTCTGGAAAACTAGGATTTTCCGTATATTTTCCCGGATATTCTGATCTTCGCGAATTTTGCCTCCAAATAGCACCTTTTCCATCAGAATCGTGACTGCAGCGGTCCATGCTCCAAAAGTCATCAACCATGCAAAAATAGATGAAATAACATAAGTATCACCTCTCAATACGAAATATATCAATGAATAACTGTGAATTATGACATAGAATATTGATGCAAAATGGACGTATCAACTCCCCCCAAGCTTAGACTTCGCTTGTCCCCAAGCGAAACTGAGCTCAATAAACATGGCCTCAGGTTTATGGAGTGAAGAGTTGATAAAAGAATACAGACAAGAAGCATCACATTCATCAAATACATAGATCATAATAGAAGACAACTCACTATTATATAACTCAACTTGCAATGAGTACATGAAACACAATAAAGATACAAAACGTAAATCATAATTGGTAATGGCAAACTTAGCTCTTGGTCGAAGAATAGTTGATAATTTGCTAGAGTTCACAAATAACTGGTTTTCAATGATAGCTTTCAAAGTAGTAAACATCAAGATAAGAGCAATGTGCAAAGCAAGGAACATAAGCAAACATGATTAAATAAATCATCATATGAATGAATGAAACACCACAACTCAAAATACTTGCTGAGATAGAAGGGAGTAGGTTTACTGACTCAACTAAGAAGTAAAAGAAAGGCCCTTCGCAGAGGGAAGCAGGGATTGCAAGTCTCATAAAGAGCTCCCAAAATTATGATACTTACTAGCTTTCAGCTCTCATTGCCCCTATCATAGGCATCTTTAGGTGGATAAGATTAAAGTGATCAAATATGAGGATATGCATTGACAAGTTGTAAGTTGAGAATCTCATGTCCCTTGAATACGAGGGCCGCTCCTCATGCTACTCAAGTTTAGTCACCGGTAAGTTCTTGTCATCATAAGCATATGTGTATCATAGAGAATCGCCAACGGGGTACCCCTTGCCCGATGATACGGAAGAATCCCCATATCAAAATGACAAGGCAAGCAGACAAAAAGCATCTCAGCAATCTTCTTATTTACCATGGGAATATGGTGCTTTTTTCTCTCTTTCCTCTTTTGATAATATCTCTTTTTTTTCTTTTTCTCTTTTTCTCAATCTCTATCTCTTTTTTATAAGAAGAATGCTTCATAGATGCTCGTTATGGTTACGCTGCAGGTTTCCACCATGTCAGCATGGATTAGACTAGTGGCCCAGGCGTTTCTCTAACACATATGCATAACTCCATGGACTTACAAGCTCCCCTTTCATTTCACACCGACGACATCCATAGACAAAAGAACATGATATCAACTAGGTACAAAGTACCAGTGCAATGTTGAAAGCGTTCCCCATGACAACATGGTTCTGCTAATTCACAACTTACAAAGTGCAAGCATATATGCAACATAGTTGGGCACAATGGTTCAAGTTTATTAGATGCAAGAAAGTAAAGTGTGCCATAAAGTTCGTGAGAGCTTTAATCACTAATTTTCACATAACAAGTTTAATTTGGGAGGTAGATAAAACAATAATTTACTTGGAATAGCAATAGTGCTAATATGTAGGTATGGTGGACACAAATGGCACAGGTTTTGGTTTAAGGGATGGATGCACGAGAAGAATTCCCTCTCAGTACAGGTTTTTGGCTAGCAAGGTTGGGTAGAATGTACAAGAGTTGAAGGAAACAAACAAACATATAAGTGATAAAAACAAACATGCAATCTTCCTTGGAAGCACAAAAGATCTTAACATCAAGAAAGAAAGATGATGAAATTATATTTCTTTAGAGTACTTTTATCTTTTCATTCAACTCTCAAAAATAGTGTTGCTACTGACCGAGCCAGGTTTGCCAAAACTAACTAAATTAACTCAATGATCCCAAAGTGATACCAATACTAACAACAAGATCAATCATATAACCACGAATTGAAAACTAATATAAGCTATGCAAAAGAGTAAATGATAGAACTTCTCATTAATATTCCATAATGGCAACTCACACCAAGGGATACATATCTAACGAGAGTGGGGACACTTCCAAAATGCAAACCATACTACGTAGTAACTTCTCTATTCATGATATGACTCTACTAATAAGTTAAAAAAGGTAGAAGATAGTGATGTGATACTGCGACACGCCCCCAAGCTTGGAACAAACCAAGGGGATGCTAAACCTGATGACGAATTACTCCTTTGGTGGTGGTGGTATCCTATCATCTTCGTCCGACTTCTAGGGTAAAGGCTTCCCATTAATAAAGGACATCATGGTTTCCAGCATCCTGAAACTTGCAGCAGCACTTATGCGTTTAAACCTAACATCATACTCACAGTTTTGATTTGAACATCGTAGAGCTGTGCTTGCAGTTTGTTGGTTGTTTGGCAGAGTGAGAGGACTTCATCCTTGAGTTCAGCAGTCTCCTTTTGGTGCCCGGTGATGAGTTCGGAACAAATCTTATGGATGATATCCACTTCGCGCTCCGCCATCTTCTTGTACCTAAAGACTTCTTGCTCCAGCGCTTCCATCCTGTCCTCCAGACTTCCTTCACATTTAGGTCATCGAACATCTTTTATCCGGAGTACCCCATCTTCAAGCAACAACTCCTTGGGATGAATCTTCAACCCTCTCATGTATGGGTTGATGATATCCTCTAAAGAATCTTCCTTAGCTGATCCAGAGGAAGACATTGTAGCTCCAAATCTGGGACTCTACCTGTCAGAAAAAGATCAAAACAAAAACACGACGAAAACACGATATACGAACCTCGAGGGCTCTGGGGGATTATATTACGAATTTTCATATCAAAAGGAAGGTGCTGGAAGAAAACGAGTCGGAGGCGGAGTCCGGGGTGGACTCACCACCTGGTGGCGCGGCCAGGGGTGGGTCCGCACCACAGGGTGGTGTGAGCCACCCTGGCTCCATTTCCGTCCCTATTTCGCTTCGTAGCTTTCCTTATTGACTGAAAACTGTAAAAATATAGTTGGATTTTATTTTCGCGGAACTTTTCTTACCAGAACTATTACCTATTTAAAAACGGACTCTGCAGGTCTCTGAATTTGGTATTTAGTAGATTCTTCCGGAGTCATGACTTGAATAACATCAATATCTTCATCTTCATACACTTATTACTTGAGTCATAAAACCCTTCTCTTCCTTATTGCACCATTATCTCCACTACCTGGAAATTTCTTTCACACAAAACTTCACACAGTTCTCATTAGCAACATTAGTATAAGTGAAGTGATAAAACCTTTTGAGTTCAACTTCAACTGAAAACCATCAAAACATAAGCTACTGAAACAACTCCTTCCGAAAACCCAAAAAGAATTCAAAAAAGAAATCGAATAAAGAAGCAAATGCAAGAGTGGCAAAATCTGTCAAAACAGACCAGCAGGTAAAGATCAATTTTTTCGAAAATCTTCTGTTGCTCAAATCAAAAAGTGCAAAACTAACTAAAGTTAAATAACAACCTGGGGCATAAGAAAAAAAAATTACAGCTCAATCCGATAGACAAAGATCTCTCACGAATTTTTACGGTGAAGCACAAAAATCTGTTTCGGGACAACAACTTCCCCAAATATTACTTCTCTCTCATTAGAGGTTGATCTTGACACAAAAACCAAACAAAATGGATAAGGAGCGGTTATTAGCGAAGTAATAACTTCCAAGACTCAAAGAAACAAAAACAAACTGAAAGCAAAAACAAATTGGGTTGTCTCCCAAAAAGCTCTTTCTTTATAGCCATTAAGATGGGCATGATAATTTTGAAGATGTTCACATAGGAATATGAATTGAAGTGAAAGAGAGCATTAAGAAGCAAAAATACACACATTTAAGTCTAACCCACTTCCTATGCAAGGGAATTTTGTAAACAAACAAGTTGTTGAAACCAGAGTCTACTAGCATAGGAAGGCAAAAGAAGTGTAACATAAAAACTTTCAGCATAAAACGAGGAAACTTGATATTATTGATATGCATAAGAACACTTTTCCCTCTCTCATAGTAACTTTCAGTATCATGCATAAACTTCACAATATAACTATCACAAGGACCGTCGTAGCAATGTTCACTTATTCTAATAGAAAACACATGAATACTAGCTCTCATAACACTACTATGTGACACAATATTAGAGGTATCCTTACAAAGGATACTGTGTCCCTCTTCTTCATATTTAGTAACAAAGTCTTTCACATTTGCTATTATAGGTTCATCAACCTTTTGTTTATCAGGTTCAACAGCTTTATTCATACTTTCATCAACCATAGTAGCTATCATAGAATGTTCCTTTATCTTAACTGGGAAAGGCATTTTCTCAATGTAAGGTTTAGGTAAAACATGATTAGCAGTATAAACTTCAGTATTTCTTGCAGGAACACTCTTAGAAACATATTTATAAGGTTCATGATACTTATTCCACTTCTTTTTAGGCACTTCAATATATGAAGCAAAAGCCTTAAAATAAGAAGCAATAGCTTGAGAGTCTAGACCATAAGCATTTTTAATATTTTGAAAGTCATCAGTTCCCATAAAAGATTCAATGCATTCATAATCATAATTTATACCTGACTTTCTACCTTTGTCATTCTCCCAAGATTCATCATTGTCTTGAATACGGTCCAGAAGATCCCATTTAGCTTTTTCTTCCATGCGAGTGAATGATCCAGCACAAGAAGCATCCAATAAATCCTTATCATGTAGAAGGAGCCTTGCATAAAAGTTATTGATAATAATATTGTTGGGGAGCTCATGAATGGGACATTTGAGCATTAGTAACTTCAATATCCCCCAAGCTTGAGCTGTACTCTCTCCATCAAGAGGCCAAAAGTTGTATATTTGATTCCGATCTTTATGATTCTCACTAGGAGGATAAAATTTTGAATAAAAGAGAGGCACTATTTCCTCCCATTTTAAAGCTTGACCATTCTTTAGCAGCTTATACCATTCCTCAGCTCTTCCTTTCAGTGATAATGAGAATAACTTCTTCTTAACTTGATCTGTAGTAATACCTGCACACTTGAACAACCCGCATAATTCGTGTATAAAGAGTAAATGATCACCGGGATGGACAGTTCCATCCCCAACATAGTAGTTATCCATAACACGATCAATAATTCTCGTAGGTATTTTGAAAGCATCATTCTCAGCAGGTGGTGGTTTATCTACTACCTTAGCAGTGGTAGTTAGCATTACCAAATAAGAAACTCAGCGGATTATCCATAACGAAAATAAAGCAACAAGCAGAAGTAAACAATACTCACAGTAGATGTTTCCTTTACCAGTTCCACTCTCCAATAGCGCTTCACTCCCGACAACGGCACCAGAAAATAGTCTTGATGACCCACAAGTATAGGGGGTGTATCGCAGTATTTTTGATAAGTAAGAGTGTCGAACACAACAAGGAGCAGAAGGTGCTAGCTAGTGGTATGGATCAAGAATTCTCTGCAAATACTTAGCAAACAGATTTTTAGGGGTTTTTGATAAAGCAAGTAAATGAAGTACGAGTAAACAAAAGACATTAGGAATAGATGCAGCAAGTGGCCCAATCCTTTATGCAGCAAAGGACAAGCCGGTTGTATTACTTAAGATGACTAAACGTTCTCGAGGACACATGGGAAGACTGTCAAGTGCTTTCGCTTCATATAGTTGATTAATCTTCTTTAGCTTGCTAAGTGTTGTGTGGGTGAACCTGTGCTAATGTACCGCCCCTTCCTAGGACTAATACATACTTGTGATTATACCCCTTGCAAACATCCGTAAGTACAAGAAATTAATTAAGGTAGAAACCTAACCACAACTTTAAACTCTAAGACCCTTACGTCCCTTGTGCAATGGTTTCCTAACGGGGGTTCAGGTTTTTGTCACTCCGGCAACCCCTACGATTAGTAGCCAAATACACAATGCATTCCCCTAGGCCCATATAGGTGAAGTGTCATGTAGTCGACGTTCACATGACACCACTAGAAGAAGTACACCACAACTTAAATATCAAACTATTGAATCTTTCTCAACAAAACTCCACTACTAACAACATGACTTCTCCCATGTCCTCAAGAACAAAAAGAACTACTCACAAGACATCATATGGATCATGATCAGAGATGGAATAATGATGTATAACAATCTGAATATAAACAATAATTCAATGGTTCACTCAATAGCATCAACTACAAAGAGTAATCAACACCGGGAAAGTTTCCCTATGAACTAATGCAAGATTCAACCCAATTGTTACAGAAATATGGAGATGGTGATGATGGTGCTGATGGTGATGATGGTGGTGATGATGATGATCCCGATGAAGTCCAGCTTGATGGTGGTGTTGATGGCGACGATCTCCCCTCTCCGGGAAGGAATTCCCCCGGCAGAAATCTGTCTGCCGGAGAGATCTTTCTCTCGGTGTTTTCCGCCCCGCAGAGGCGGCAGAATCTTTCTATGGTCGCTCCCCCAAGTCTTAGGGTTTCAGGAGGAATATATATGCCAGAGGGGAGTGTCAGGGGTGGACCAGGGTGGCCACACCACCTGGTGGCGCGGCCTAGGCTGACCCGCGCCAGGGGGTGGTGTTGGCCCCCTGTGGCCCATCTCTAGCCCCCTTCTGGCTTCCTTCGTCTTCTGGAAAAATAGGATTTTCCATATATTTTCCCGGATTTTCTGATCTTCGCGAATTTTGTCTCTAAACAGCACCTTT
Source organism: Avena insularis (assembly GCA_023614405.1). Classification (NCBI taxonomy): domain Eukaryota; kingdom Viridiplantae; phylum Streptophyta; class Magnoliopsida; order Poales; family Poaceae; genus Avena; species Avena insularis. The sequence continues at coordinate 314,579,089 of CM042694.1, read as the reverse complement.
TCCATCAGAATCTTGACTGCAGTGGTCCATGCTCCAAAAGTCATCAACCATGCAAAAACAGATGAAATAACATAAGTATCACCTCTCAATACGAAATATATCAATGAATAACTGTGAATTATGACATAGAATAGTGATGTAAAATGGACGTATCAATCCACGCCAGCGGCAGCACGTCCACCCCACGTCGCCTCTCTCCCTCGACCCGTTCCCCACCTCGCTCGCGTCCTCCTGCTCGCCCTCTCTGTAGTGCCACCACCGCTTCTCTCGGGCCTGCACAACACCTCACTCCGGCCACACCGCAGCATCGTGTCGCCGCTGAGCCGAGCTCCTCCTGGCCGCGCGACCCGAGCCCCGAGCTCCCCACCGCCTCCTTCCTTCGCCCAACCACCGTCACAGGACCCCTGCGCTGCCCCGTGTTTCCCTGTCAAGCTTGCCGCTCTGCCTGATCCCCCCGACCTCGCCGTCCCCGACCCGAGCTCTCTACGGCGCCCCTTCCCCTCGTCTGCCACTAGCCCCATCAGCGAGCCTGGCCGTGGCTGCCACGTGCGCCCCGACTTCGACCCCTTGCATCGCCCTGTATCCCTGGCGCCGCACCTCAGCCTTGCTCACCGTCACTGCGTTCGCGGGCCGCCGCTGCACGACCTCCCTCTTCCGCATGCTACTCCGCGCCGTCCTTGTGCCCCCCTCGTCATTCTGAGGCGAGTCCTCCCGGTCGAGCGCCTCCTGTAGGGCGCCACCGCCATCCTCCTCTAGCTGCACCACCTAGCCGCCGTATCTCCGCCCGAGTCGCCGTCCTGCTGCATCGTCTCTCCTCACGCGAGAGTGCCGCCCTGCCGAGCTTCTCCTGTCGCACGACATCGTCCAACACGAGGCCGGCCTCTGCCTCTGCTTGCCTGTGAAGGCCCTCGTCGGCTGCCTCTGCTTGCTTTGGTTCTGCAGGTGTACGTCTAGTAGAAGATGCCAACGAGGTTTTGCCCCTTTAGCCACACATCAAGATCTCTGTCATGCCATGTGTGTCTTGTGGCGTTGATCCGTGTTTCATTCTTGCTCTAAGGATCGGTTCTGCCCAAGTCAGGAGCCAGAGCCGGTCCTGACATTTCGGGGGCCCGGGGCGAAACTAAAATTTTAGGCCCCTTAGTATAATTTTTTTTATGCATATATGAGATAATGAAAAATAAATATTTGAAGTACACTTCAACTATAATATTTGTATAAAATATAACAATGTTTACATGATACCTTAAAATTTCCTCCGAAAATTCCTAGAAGCAAAGTTCGTGATGATGGAATCAATATCAATCTCGTCCACTAACTTTTTCTCGATGCATAGACTTGCCAAACCATTTAACCTCTCCTGAGACATTGAAGATCTCAAATAGTTCTTCAATAATTTCAACTTTGAAAAACTTCTTTCAGCTGATGAAACAGTCACGGGCATAGTAAATAAGATCCGATAAGCGATGGAAATATTAGGATAACAATCCGCCTCTCTGACAAACTCAAAAAGCTCCATAGTAGACATTGGTGTATTTGGCAAAGTGAACTTCATAACACTTAACTCAGAAATAAGTGCATTCAACTCAACATCACATGTATCAGGTTTACTAGATTTACCCGGCTGAGTAAAAGTTTTTGCAAAGTTAGTGCAATGTTCTTTCAGTTGAGGACCATCCAATGCCTTCAAGGATGTGGAACTCATTAAAAACCCAAATATACCTTTAAATGACTGGAGTTCTTCAAATCTGCGCTTCAAAGATGTGGTCACCATATCGACCATAACTAAAAAGTAGTTCACTTTAAAATCCTCCTCGGCTTGGAAGATTGCTTCCTCGCATTCAGTTTCATCAAATTGCTTTGTCCTAGAAGCCTGACGCTTTACACAGAATGATTGCTCCACACCCAGCTCAGATGCAATATCCTTGGCACTCTTCAAACCAGCAGCAAACCCTTCATTTCTATATGTTTGAAAGTAAGTGCACATACCTTCTATTTGCTGTATTGTAGAATCAATGCACATGGATGCTGATTGCAACTTCTTGCTGACTGTGTTTACGACAAATAAAATTTCATACCAGATAACCATGCCAAATATAAATTCAAAGGTACCAAGCACTTTAAATAATTTTTTTGCATCACTCCTATCCTTTAGTTCAGTATCAACATCTTCACTTAACTTAAGAAGAGTAGACCTTAGCTAAGGAGCTTGAAATCTAATTGCTTTAACACTTTTGATCCGACTCTCCCAACGAGTATTGGACAAAGACTTCATAGTTAAACCTTCCACGTGTTCAAGCAACACTTTCCATCTTTTGGTAAATCCTGAAAATAAAACATAGATCCGTTGCACGATACCAAAGAAAGAAACAACCTTACCACAAGATTTAGCCATATCACAAAGAGTAAGATTAAGACTGTGTTCAATCACACGGCATATACAAAGCCCTTGGATTTACCTCAATCAACCTGTTCTGCACTCCTTTGTTCTTTTCTTTCATATTAGAGCCATTATCATAACCTTGACCCCTAATGTCATCAATAAGAAGACCATATGACTTGATGGATTCAACCAATACCTTGAAAAGCCCTTCACCAGATGTGTCATTCACCACCAAGAAACCAAGAAAGTACTCCTCAACTTTTACCTGTGCATCAGAGGTATTAACACAACAAACCAACAAACTCATTTGCTCTTGGTGACTCACATCTGGGGTACAATCAAGAATAACTGAGAAATATTTAGCCTTCTTAACCACCTTCATAATAGTGTATGTAATGCTAGAAGCCATTAGTAAAATCAACTCATTCTGAATTTTGTGACTAAGATAATGATAATGAATCTCATTGCTTTGAATCCATCTAATGTGGTCTTGCATTACCATGTCAAATTCTGCAATCATCTCAACACAAGCTAAGAAATTACCATTATGATCATTGTAAAGCTTCTCATTGGATCCTCTAAATGCCAAACTGCGTTTACCAAGAAATTTCACAAAAGCAACTATTCTTAGTAAAACTTGTCTCAGGCACTCCTTCTCTTTTGTGATCTCATGCTGCAACTCCTTATCAATTGTTTCATGTTTGTTTAGTCTATTTTTTAATTCGTTCCAAGAAATCATGCTTGTGATATGCTCGACACTAACTTCATGTTCTTTGAGCTTATCGGTGATATGTTTCCAATCATTAAACCCATCATGTGCCAAGGAACTCTTCCAGTTAATAGGATTGAACAACTTGCATGAAAAACAGAACACTTTGTCAACATGTCTTGAATAAACTAGCCATTTTCGATCACGTACCTCTCCATTGCTCATGTGTCTAGAGTAATGAGAATATGAAAAATGTCTTTTACCAATTAGAGGAAAAGTGATATTATCTTGTCTGATAGGACCCTTTTCCACTAATATGTCTCTTGCCTTGATATCAAAAGTACCCCAATTTGCTGGATTATAAATATCCACAATAACTGGTTCTGGTTCATTATCAACATTAGCAGATTCATCATCATGATTACTCACATTGTCATCATCTGCGTTGATGTGAACATCGCCCTCTGTACTGACATTGTCTTCTGGATCAACACTAGTCTATTCTCCCACAAGAACTAGCACCAACTCATCTGGATTTCTCGATGTGCTCGTGTTGCTCTTCAAAAATTTATGAAAAGCTCCTCTCTGTGATGCTATTAATTTCTTCTCTTGTTCTCTCTTTTTTCTTTTCTTAGCACCAGATTCAGGCGCCATAATCAGTTAACCTCAGGCGCTACAAACAAGAACAACAATCAGGGTACTAATTAGAATTATAAACTAAAAATTAGGGCAAGTGCCTACTAGCATAGGAATTATGAACTAAAAATTAGGGCAAGTGGCGTAGACGTGGCGGAGAACGAACCAGTAGGCAGTCCTTCGCCGAATCGCGCCTGGCGGTGGCCAAGGACTGGCGTAACTCAGGCTGGCAGAATCAGAAGGAGGCGAGGCAGGAGTCACGAACTTCGAAAGGTGGGACCGACCGACCAGGGGAAGCGTCGTGTCGCCGTCGAACTGTCAAAGCGATGACAGGTCGTCAGTCTTGAATTCGCGATCGCGTGACGGCATGAGGGCGTGAGGCGTGAATCGGGAAGACGGGATTACGGGAACCTGCTGACACCGACGCAGCCCAGGGAGTCCTGGCCTCGAGTCTGGGACGTGGCGCGGTGGCGTGATCGAAGGACTCTGGCCTCTGGACGTGACGTGAATCGCGATCCAAGTGGGAACCGAACCGTCTGCGTCTCGTTCTCATCGATCGAGAAGGAGGGAACCGGCCGTGTTGATCGATGATGGGGCCTGGGACTCTGGGAGTTGAGGCGTTGAGTGCCCAATATTTTTTTAGATGTATAGTAGAACTACATTTTTTTGGACCCCCATTTTTTTGGGCCCGGGGCGGCTGCCCCTCTAGTCCCCCCCAGAGTCGGCCCTGTCGGGAGCCGAGGACCGAGTATCTCCAAGCTCCCCCGTGACGAGATCTCCTTCCCAGGAATCAAAGACGATACCCACTCAAGATCTCCTTCCTGGACCAAAGACCGATCCGGAACGCCTAGGTATTCTTCACGGCCGTGGACCCAGAGAGCCCGAACCTAGATCCGAAGACCGATCCCGCCAAACTCTGAAGACCGATTCCGGAGTTCAAGACCAAACCGAACCCCGTTGAACCCCAAGACCATTGATGCCAAACCCTAATGTGATTCCCCTTTTTGAGACCCCTATTTTTATCATATGACATTATTACTTGTTGCATAGTATTAAATTGTTCATGCTCACATACACATTAATTGTTTGGGGGTACTTTGTCGACTCACCTAATAATTAAATATGGATATCATATGCGGGTTTTTATAGTCTTATATTGCCTCCATTTAAATTTGTGTAGCGAACCGATAACATGTTTTGCCTTGTTAAGACAACATTTAAATTGTGGGGTACCTAAATAGCTTGAACCTTCTATATGAATGTCGGGACCCTGGTCCCTCTTAATATTATCCAATTGCATCGCATCTTTGCCATGTCATGCATCGTACATGCATCATGTCCAATCTTCTGCCGTAGTATTAAGTAGTGCATTCGGTATTTCTTTTAGTGTTTTGCTTCTTCACGGATTAGGCCATTGAGTGGATGCGAGTATAGACAAGTTCTTAGGATAATGTATCTTCGTCAGTGTTTTCCAGGCGATCATTCTCCCCCTTTCTACCTATTTTGTGTTTATAGTCCTTGCTTCCGCCTATTGATGTATTGTTATCCTTGTTGTGCTGCTTTAGTTTCCGTGCACCATTTATATTCCTTGTAGCCTCTATATTGACTTGGGAACATCCTATTGCCTATTATTTGATAGACAGTTGGTCTTGCGAGTCATAGTTGCTTGCTCAGGTGCTGCTTCATGTCGTTGTCGTTCCATCGTTGAAGGTTGGCACATGCTTAGTGGTGGAGATGATCATGGCTTTAATTACAACTTGATAATTAAAATGCTAGGAATAGATATAACTAACACAGAGGCACCGGTGGCCAATAGCTAATATTTGGTTTTTAACCGCTCACTTGTGTCCCATAGGCCACGAGTACTTGATACATGTTCCTTGACTATCACACTATCCGCATGTGGGACCATGAATCCCCTTATCCAGAGCTTGATTCTTGGGTCCACAAACTAGTTTGGGGCTTTATTATTATCCCGTTCTTATGCCATGCTTTACTTATTTATTCATGATTGTGCGTGGAGCACCTGTACTGTATAGGACTTGTGACACGTTTCCGCGGTATCGACAAGTCCAGTCATACTTTCGGGTTCAAATTTGTTTATAGCCGTCTACACAAACCTTGGGTCTGTCTCGGAGCCGACCAACTTTGTTGCGGGTAGCTTAATGGGGTGGCCCCTTAAATATTTTATGAATCTTGTGATTGCTTTGTCGTGAAAGCCTCATTAGGTTTTATTTGGTTTTTCCGAGGTTGATCGTGCGTGTGTTGCTATTTGTGCACCCCTGTAGGGTAAATCTTTCTGAAAGTCGTGTCCGCGGTTATGGACGACTTGGAGCATATAATCTCGATCATAGACAACCATAACTATAGTAGTGCTATAAATTTGACTTTGACATGTCTAGTAATCAGTTTCACTACAACAGAATGAATAAATAAAAGTGCCAACAACTGCTGGTATTGGGATGTCTCATGCTAATTGTATTTGACTAGTAAGTATTGCAACGACAACGGAATGGTTAACTAAAACTGCCCATTTCTTATGATATCAGGATGACTTAGGCTATCTATATCTGACTAGTAAGTGCTGCAACTATAATGGAATGAATAAAACTGCCAACTGTGTGAGTTCCTCGGTTTGACTTCCTCGTTTGGTCTCGATGGGGAAATACCAGGATGGATATGTTTTTATATTACTATCAGGTTGGTTCTGAATAGGTCTTCCTTATCCCTCTCTAATAGCCGACAGTTGTATCAAGTCTCTATAGGTTGTGTAGTGCATGCTTCGCTGCCGCTTCAGTCCGCCATACCTATGTAGGCGAGAGCCACCGAATTCTAGACTCACCATGTACTGGCCTTAGTACTGACCGCTCTCTTTTTCCTTTGCCCTTTGTCGGTACCCTTTTTGTTTTAGCAGCTTTGAGATCGACATCATTAGCAGGGTTACCCTTCTGGCTTGGCTTGGGCAGGGTTATGTACGCCATTGGTTATTCTTCAGGGCTCTTAACGCATTTTCTTATTATCTGTACTCGGATGTGTATTATTTTCAAGGTGATTTAGATCTTTTTACTGTATATCTGTATTCTTGACTCGTTGAGTCATTGTTGTATATATATGTTCTGTGGGTTCCATCATGAACAATTGTGTAATGGTATTACTTTGTTTTCCACCCGCACGCAAGTGCCTAATGGGCATCTTTGAATCATTTCTATGCGGGTTTGGCAGGAATCGCTGAAATATGCATAGGGCCGATTCGAGGGTGTTACAAGCCATAAAGAAAAAATAGGTAGAAGGGGTAGGATGCTCGCTTGGAAACCATTGCCGAAGGGACATATCCGAAGAACTTGTCGAAACTCATAACATCTTATTGTCCTATCCGGGAAGAAGCAAATCACTAAAAAGGAATAAGCGATGCAACAATTACAACTAATGCGGAAGAACCAACATGATCATGATATGATGCATGATATGGCAACTTAATGATGCAACATTTTCAAAAGATGTCATTTGCATAGCACATTGATGATACAACATTAGTGAGGCATTATTAACAAGAAATAATTATTTTCCAATTTTATTCATCATGTTTTCCTTGCATAAGAAGTTATGAATTTACAAGTTCTCCGTGATACATGATGCAACTGCAAGTATGGAATGCACAGTTGGAAAAGACTCATCACACGGATCAATTTAGACATATTATTTGTTGAATTTTGAGTCCAGGATTAAAATATATGAATTAATTGTGTTTTTATTTCCAAAATCTCAAAATTGTTAATAGTTGGACTATTTAGGATAATACTAATTATTTTAATTTCAAAAAATGGATTGGAAATAGTTTTTGAATTTAAACACTTTTATTTTTAATAGTATTTCCAATTCTAGATAGATTTGAAATTAGGTTTTGAATGTGAATTTGAATTGGATTTTGAATTTATATGGAATGGTTGACTTGGTCAGGGGCTAGAAGGGAAAAGAGAAGCCAGGGCGGTTCTCAAAAAACAACAAGAGCTGATTAGACTGAATTTTTGTAGCGTGAAAACAGCTAGCTGCATCGAACTTCGTCAGATGATTGCCACCGCATTATTGCTCTATTTTTGGGTCGCATTTGTTTCTAGATGTAGAAGGAACATTGGCGAATATAGAGTCATAAAGATTCTGACCGGAGAACAAACAGAGCTGGACGTGATTGACTCAAGAATGGAGGAGGAACTCACGACAGAACTATTGAAAATCTGAACGGACAGATGTCGCGCGAGACAGAGATTTTTCTCGATCTTTCGAGGATGATTCTGAGCGTTTTAGAGATTATGGTGCTGAAATTAAAAACATGAGTTGGGAATTGGAAGCCTCACATTACTTGAAAGAAGACGGGGATGCGGGGGCATCTCCAAGCTTGTGGTTTTGCTAGTTCTTGCATTATTCTTCTTCCTCATCATGCCATGTTTCACTCCAAACAAAAGAACTATTTTCATCTCCATAATTCTTTAGGTTCCTACAAAAGGGTTAGTTCTCCAAACATATAATAATTATAGTTTCACCCAAGATGCAAGCTCCGCAAATTATTAAGAAACCACCTTACTCTACAGCAAACAAACACTAAGGAAACACACTCTTTTTTATATTGGATAAAAGTATTAATAATAAAGGTTTTGCAATGGTACCATTGGCATGAACAACACATGTTCAAGGTCGTCCCCAACTTCTCCTTTACTTATGTTCTTCATTTACTTTCACCAAATTTTTATTTTTAGTTCAACTACTAATAATTGTTAGAAAATAGTAGCTAAACATATTTTACATGTTACAAAGGATACAAAGGTGTGCTCAAACTAAATAGTATTAGAAAGCATATGGATCACACCACAAAACATTAAACCATTAACTTTTTAGTCTAACTGTTCTTGACTAAACTTGCTGTTAACAGGCTACAGGATAAGATCCTAAAGTGTTTGGATAAAAACCAATATGGATTTCTCAGAACACGTTCAATCCAAGACTGTTTAGCCTGGTCCTTTGAGTATCCTTTTTTGTGCCAAATCTCAAAGAAACCTATTGTGATTATTAAACTATATTTTTCCAAGGCATTTGACACAATAGAACATGAGGAAATTTTGGAGATTATGAAGTATAACGGATTCAATGATCTATGGCTCACCTGGATAAAATCCATTCTTTCATCTGGCACTTGTGCAATCCTTTTAAATGGGATACCAGGAAAACAATTTGAGTTCATCAAGGAGATCCCATGTCTCCCCTTCTATACTCTTTTGGTTCCGATATCTTACAAACTGAAGTGAATGATTTGGTCAGATGTGGTATTATATCTCGACCTATTGAGATAAATGATGTGGACTTCCCAATCATAGAATACGCGGATGATACATTGCTAATAATGTCAACGGATAATATTCAGTTGAATGCTCTTAAGGAAGTGCTCAATAAGTTTTCTTTATCCGTGGGGTTAAGTATTAATTTCAGCAAGTCTCATATGGTTCCATCAACGTCCCAAAGGAGACCATGAAGCAACTTGCCGCTGAATTTGGCTGTCAAATTGGTACTATGCCTTTTACATACCTTAATTTGCTCTTGGGCACTACTAGACCTACTATTAGTGACTTGATGCCTCTGGTTTGCCGTCTTGAGAGAAAACTCACCTCTAGCTCTAGCTTTTTGTCACAAGGAGCTAGGCTTCAGCTAATTAATTCAGCCTTAGCCTCAATGCCGCTTCACTTCCTTTGTACCTTGCAATTGCCTATTGGTTTGACTAAACAGTTGGATAGGATCCTTAGGCAGCATTTATGGAGAGATAAACTGGATGAGCCTAAGTAGTCTCTTGCAGCTTGGGAGATGATCTGTAAGCCCAAGGCTGATGGAGGTCTTGGTATCGTGGATTTTCAAAAGCAAAATGCTGCTCTGCTAATTAAATTCTTAGATAAGTTCTATAATCAGAGATGTTCCCTGGGTTAAACTTCTATGGCATGCACATTATAAGGGGAAGGTTCCCCATGCTGAAACTCTTTGCGGATCTTTTTGGTGGCGAGATGTACTAAAACAAGTAGACAATTTCAGAGGGGTATCAGATGTTACTCTTGGCAAAGGTGACACTTTTTTTATTCTGGATGAATAATTGGTGCCTGAAGGATTCTAATAGACTGCTCAAGCTAAGATTTCCACGTTTATTTCCGTGTGTACTCAATGATAATCTATCGGTAGAGGAGGTGCTACAGACAGCTGATATCACGACTCTATTCTATCTGCCCATGTCGCATTTAGCCTTCCAAGAGGTAGGTGAGCTTCAAATCATTTTGAATAATAATAAGAGGACGTGTCAGAATGATGTATGGACATATTGCTGGGGAGAAAGGTACACACCGGGGCAATTTTATAAGCTGCTTTACTCGCACATCAGAGTTGCTAGCGTGTACAAATGGATATGGAAATCAAGTTGTATTATGAAAACCAAGGTCTTTGCATGGCTACTTTTATCTGACAGATTAAACACTTGTGATCTGCTGCAGGGACGACATTGGAAGTGACAGATGACACTGATTGTGAACTTTTTCCACTTCGATGCTATGATGACAGAGCACATTTGTTTTTTAGTGTAACTTTAGTGTCCGCATTTGGAATTACTTACAAATTCCCTGGCAGTCTAATGACAATATCCAAGCAGTGGTAGCAGAATCTAAAAGAGGGTTTGGTCATCCTTTCTTCATGGAGGTGCTCATAACAGCTTGTTGGAATATATGGCTATTGAGGAATGGAAAGATTTTCAGGAATGAAAAGCCCACCTTTGCTGCGTGGAAGGAAAAGTTTATCCATGATATTTCTTTGCTACAACATAGAATCAAAGCAAAACACCGAGAGAAGTTGCTCGCTTGTATTGCTGGTTTGCCTTGATGTTCTATCAGTTTTAGGTTTTTCGTTTCTTGTTTGTTTTTGGGGGTAGCCCCAGTTTTACTCTATTCCTTTTGTTTGTTTTTTAATAAAATTTGCTGTGGGGCTTTGCCTCACAGTTCTCGGTAAAAAAAACTTTTAAGTCTAACTCTCTTCCTATGCATTGGCATTTTATACATGAATAAGTAGTAGCAACTTTGTGGTAACCAGTGCAAATAATGACCAGTAGCTTGCATTTTAAATAACATGGAAGCATAAAGAGGGCTCTTATCTGTTCCTCTTTCAAAATATTTACAAGCATCAAGTAAACTCAATATCATAGTTGTGAATAGAATCACCACATAAATACAAGTCATCCAATGAACATAATGGATCATCTAACTCAACTAGATCATTTTCATCCTCTCATATATTAGACACAACTATATCACATAGAAGATCATCATCAATAGTATAAGAAGGGGTGTTCATAGTAATTTGTGTGTTACCATTGTGGGGACTAGAGGATGGGTAGCTACTCCATTCTTCCTCCACTTGTTCTTCTTGCTCCTCTATCTTCTTTTCTTTGGGATGCATGGGCATCCCCAAGCTTAGGCTTTTGTCATTTTCTTCCTGCAAAATATGAGTGCTTTCTATGGTACTTCTTTTATAAACATTAGTACAAGGAGGGTATTCAAACCTTCAAAATATTTCAGTAGTAGATCATACGCATATTTTTTACCATCTTCCATTATCTATTTTTTTGGTTTTAAATTTTATATGTTAGTTGCTAAAAGAAAACTAAATGCAGTGCAAACAAGAATGGAAGCTTAGCGCTATGCTCCCCGGCAACGACGCCAGAAAAGTACTTGATAATCCCCAAGAGCAGGGAATCACTGTAGCACAATTCGATAAGTATTGAGTATCGAACCCACAAGGAGCTGAAGGTAAACTATCTATTTTCTAAAGTCCTATAACCCACTTATATGGCCTTTTATGCAATGCGATGAACTACAAGGTGCAAGGTACTATAAAGTAGAACTATCTAGTGCTGTAAGGAAATATGGAAAATAAAACTATCTAATGCAAGTAAAGTAAAGTGAAGAGAGGGTGAGTCCTGGGAGCAAGTGTTCTAGAAAATTTCTATTTTATTTGTTTTGGTTGGCACAATTAGTGAAGCACATTTTATAGCTAGATGCATAAGTACTAAACACAATAAAGCATAAAAAACTCGATGATTAAAACCCCAAGGCACTAGAATCTAGAGCAACAATAGGATTAGTTAAGGACATGTGTCTAGAAGGTGACACACCTAACCATCACATCTAACTTGTATAGATACCGTCCATTGTTTCTTCTAGGTGGACCAATAAATCGGAGTAGTCAAGTAAATGAACTACTACACATCCTAGTGATTGGTCCCTAGGCCAAGTGAATGTGCTAACAAGGGATTCATTAAGACAAGTATGTCCAACCACTTCTTTAAGTTCTAAGGTCCCCAATATATTCCCCACTGATTAACCATGAATTAATAAAACATCCATATAAGACTTGGAACACGGTTTCTGTTCAAATCTGTCCATCCCTCCTCCTCCTAACAACAAGCAACGGTGACAACCTTATGCATCCCCCAACATATGTGTGCACTCATATATCAGTACATAAGAGAATCATAGAAGATAACAAACTTGTATGCAACCAATCAACAAAGTATTTCACCATTCCCAAGAACAATCACTACTCAAACTTAGACATAGATACAAAAGATCATGGGAAAATGATAGATTGGAGCACACATCATGTTTGCCAAGAGATTACAGTAGGGGTATGGAGATGATCTTTCTGTACATGTTGATGATGAACACGCCAGAGGGGGGTGGAGTCCACCGGAGGTGATTCCGACAGCGTTCCCCCCCCCCCCTCATTGAGTATCGAACCCACAAGGAGCTGAAGGTAAACTATCTATTTTCTAAAGTCCTATAACCCACTTATATGGCCTTTTATGCAATGCGATGAACTACAAGGTGCAAGGTACTATAAAGTAGAACTATCTAGTGCTGAAAGGAAATATGGAAAATAAAACTATCTAATGCAAGTAAAGTAAAGTGAAGAGAGGGTGAGTCCTGGGAGCAAGTGTTCTAGAAAATTTCTATTTTATTTGTTTTGGTTGGCACAATTAGTGAAGCACATTTTATAGCTAGATGCATAAGTACTAAACACAATAAAGCATAAAAAACTCGATGATTAAAACCCCAAGGCACTAGAATCTAGAGCAACAATAGGATTAGTTAAGGACATGTGTCTAGAAGGTGACACACCTAACCATCACATCTAACTTGTATAGACACCGTCCATTGTTTCTTCTAGGTGGACCAATAAATCGGAGTAGTCAAGTAAATGAACTACTACACACCCTAGTGATTGGTCCCTAGACCAAGTGAATGTGCTAACAAGGGATTCATTAAGACAAGTATGTCCAACCACTTCTTTAAGTTCTAAGGTCCCCAATATATTCCCCACTGATTAACCATGAATTAATAAAACATCCATATAAGACTTGGAACACGGTTTCTGTTCAAATCTGTCCATCCCTCCTCCTCCTAACAACAAGCAACGGTGACAACCTTATGCATCCCCCAACATATGTGTGCACTCATATATCAATACATAAGAGCATCATAGAAGATAACAAACTTGTATGCAACCAATCAACAAAGTATTTCACCATTCCCAAGAACAATCACTACTCAAACTTAGACATAGATACAAAAGATCATGGGAAAATGATAGATTGGAGCACACATCATGTTTGCCAAGAGATTACAGTAGGGGTATGGAGATGATCTTGCTGTACATGTTGATGATGAACACGCCAGAGGGGGGTGGAGTCCACCGGAGATGATTCCGACAGCGTTCCCCCCCTCCGATCTCTGCTGGCGGCGGCCTGTAGACTATTTGTTTATTTGTTTTCGAGCTCTGCCGCCTCCTCCCAGGGAAAACCTCGGGGGGGTCTTTATATAGGTCTTTTTAGGTCAAGCTGATCAATCTAAGATGAAGATGGGTGGCATCGGAGGTCCAAGGAGAAAACGCGACTAGGTGGCGCGGCCTGGCCTAGGGCCCACACCACCAGTACTCGTTTGGCCCTTGTGGCCCTCCTCGTTGACTTCTTGATCTCTAAATGCTTCTCATGATAAAATATTAACGCCCGAAAAATCCCTGGTCAATTTGAGTTCGGAAGGTCCCTGAAACGTCAAAATATGCAAAATAGTGTTTTCCTGTCCTGTAGAGTTATAACCAAACTAAGGGGGGTCGATGGAAAATCCCCATAAATCAATGCAAAACATGATTATAACATCTTAATATGTTGATGCATCAATAAACTACAAAGTTCATGCATGAATTTTGCATGCATTAGTGGGCAGAATGCTCACGTGCGTCGGGAGGAGAGGAAGCAAAACAATAGGATGGAGGAAGGCATGCCCACGGCAGTGTCTAGCGACTGGGTACAGTTGGGCAAGGTTCACAGATAGCGGGTTTAGTGGTAGCTAGCTGTGAGGAGTGGTAGATTGGTTTAGATGGTTATTTCTAGCTAGCTATAGGTTAGAGGGTTGGCCACCTATAGGTTTTAGAATAGGGTGGTGTAAAGTATATGGTTTTAGATAGGATCATGAGAGGAAGTGGATCAAGGTTTCGGTGTATACAAAAACCAAAGGCAATTATGTGGTGGAAGTAGCACTAGTTTATATGGACAAGATATGGGGGCATGGATCCACACAACACACATGGGCATGAATTAAAAACCATAAAGCAATATAATAGAACCCATGTGTCATATGAGGTAGAATTGGAACAAGAGCATATGGAAAGATAGATAGCAAGTTAGGGATATAATGGAATTAAAAATATTATTCCCCTAACTCAACTTGGGCATGTTGTCAAATAGAAATGACAAGACTAAAAGATGGAATTAGACATTATGGTTCCAATACAAGTGGCACCAACTAGAGATAGAATAGAGGGAGGGCAAAAAATAGAGATAATGAAATACGAACCCAAATACAATTTATCAAGAACCAAATACAAGTGAGAAAGATACAAATACAAAGCCATACTTATAACGCAACAATTTAATTATGTGTTCCATGCAATGTGGCATGATGACCATGATGATGATATCATGGTGATGCATAAAAGTAAAAGAACAAGCAATTTCTATTTAGGGAATTCCCGGGGTGCTACAGATATTATATGAGCTGCAAACTTCTTAAAATTATTACATATCATCAATGGAATGAAGGGTTAGAAAATTCTGCATTTCAGTTGCCAATCGAGATTGAGTCCGCGGGTAGTAGATTCCCCAGTTTGCTTTCTCAATCTATCAACATCATCTCCCTTTGAGTGTGACAGCTACAGTGGAAAACCACCTTGATATATGATCTTGCAGCCCCCTATTTGGTGGAGATAGCAACAATTACAGTCTAAAACTAAGTAATAACAAGTTAATACAACAAATAAACAACCATCATTATTATCAAAGAATTCTATAGCAAACAAGTTAAACAAACTACCCATTTGAACAGGTCCATGGTTTAATTAAACAAATAAGGACAAGGAAGCAAGCAAGCATTAAACACATGTGCCTTCCGTGAAACGAGCAACCAAACAATGTGTATGTGGGTTAGAATTTCAGCAAATATGAACTAGCTAGGTCATCTCAACAAATATGGAAGTAGTTACATAGCCTGGACTAGACGAGATGTTGGGTGACTCAGAATTTTCGGTGAACTACCAAAATAGGATGCAATTACTATCGTAGTAAAAATGAACTAGGTAGAAATTATAATGGCATCATACCTAAACTTGTAGAGCAGGGAATGGAAACCACCCATGAACAACACATCAGAGGATAGTTATGTAGTTTATTAGGATGAACTAGAACCAGATACGAAATACAAAGGCATCGTTTTTGAACATGTATAGCAAGCTTCACAAACCAACATGTTTAGTGTTCCATGTGTTGAGCTCTATGCAAAGTAAGAGAAAATAGTTACAAAATTATAAATGAATTAGTACGAAGAGTTTAAATGGGTACTACAGGATAGTGAAAGGATGCTAGGAAGGAAACAATAGCAAGAACTTTGCTAAGGACAAACTAGATAGAAGTCAGCAACTGTGGATCAAGGAATGTAAACTAGTAGTAATATTTTCTGGTGACTTAGATTTTGCAAGAAAACCACAATAGCAGGCAATAGAAGTTGTACAGAGTAGGTAAGAACAAGTGCATGACAAAATAACAAAATGTGCATGACTTCAAAATCTGTAGAGCAGGTGATGCAAACCACATGTCTAGAGACCTCATATGTAGCACAAAGAACAAGAGTGAGTTGTGACTTGGTGTGTAGCAAGATTACAAAAATGCAGTTTAATGATGCAGGCTTGAACCTGCTATACTGCTAACAAAACAAAACAGGTTGCAAATTTGGTTACCATGGTCAGAGGGCCATCTAAGCATCGTCTGTATCCATGATGGTGATGTCGAGGTCACCAAGGGTGCTACTATTGCGGTGTCTATTGGTGTCGGGGAAGAAGATATGGGGCGGTTGATGGCGACTTAACTATAGTGGACAAGAGAATAACCGATGCCGGTCCAGTGCAGTGAACAGGAGATGCCCATGCAGCTGGTCTAGGTGGACATGGAACTCGTTGAACTAGATCACGTCCAGTGGACATCGGTGAAGAAGCTCCGGTACGATTGGGTAGTTGCCGGCGGCGGGGAAGCGGAGCTTGGGAGGTCGATGGCACCATCTGCGTGTTGAACTAGACCTTAGCTCTGGTGTAGTGGCAGAGAGACCCGGTGAACTAGATCCGGTGCGGTGGGCGTCAGCAAAGTGGGTCTGGTGCGGACGAGACCGCAGATCAAGCGGCTCGTGCCGCGAGCCGGTGCATCGTGGTCGTGGAGGTGAGAGCATGAGAGGGGATCTTGGGCTTTTTGGGAGGGATCGTGGGAAATACTGTGCGAATTGGGATTAAAGTGGTGAACAAAAATACAAATTATGAGCGTGCCCTAAAGCTATCGACTATAGCATGCCTATTTGTCATCTGAATAATGGGTAGAATGGGAATTTTATAGTGTTTGAAAATGTAGGGTTTAAAATGTTTTAGGGTCAGTGGTAGATTTTTCTGCTCGATTAAGATTTTGAATTTGGCTAGCGTCCATCTACTGAAAGAAAAAAAAGTAGTATTGTAGAGCAAATGAGTTTCGGGAATTCAAGGCCAAGAGCCACGTTAACTCATCATCCATGACCATATATTTGCACCAAAAATATGATACCTCCGATTCAAACGGGATAGATGGCAAAAATTTCCACTCGATTAAGATTTTGAATTTGGCTAGCGTCCATCTACTAATACAAAAATGGTACTCCCATGGTGGGATATTTTGTCTAAAAGTTTTTGAAACGGAGGGGAGCGACACTTCTCTACCTCACCATTAGTTGGTAAAAGCTATTTAACAAAATATATGTCTTGACTTACTTTACATATTCTCAAATGTTCTCGCATTTCAAAACCATAGCGAAGATGCCTTTGCAACAACAAATGTTTTCTTAGCTTCTATTGACAATATTATGGAGATCTCTATGATATTATCTCCTTGTGTTTTCAAGACAGAACATTCAAATTATCCTTATCTCTAGTATTTCAAAATCTTTTGTAAAGCTATTTGTCTTCCCACTCTTGGTAGAAGTGCTAAGGGACTCTCACCTTCTTCAAAACACAGAATTTTCAAAGCTCCCCTTCTTTAGACCAAGTTATGCTTAAGTATGTTTATAGTCTTCTTGATATGTTTGAATGAATTGTCTTGATCTGTTAGATAAGATGAATTGCCTTGATCTTCTAGATAAGATGAATTGCCTTGATCTACTTTCTTGACTTGCTTGACTAGGAGTTAGTATGAGCTACCCTAGGATCTCACCCTATACTAACAAAAACTAACCAACAATACACCCTTTTATCCAAGGTGTTGTATGAAATCTATTCCTTCTCAAACCCTTGAGTTGCATAGGTCCACAACACCCCCCCTTTAAAAATTCACCTTTAACAAAATCTTGTTAAGCAAGATAAGGATAGTATGAACCCAACAATATCTCACCCTAACACTCTGGAAGATCACAACCTCAAAACCCTAGATGGAAGACTACCTTCTTACTTGTTACCAGATTTACTTCTTATAGATCTAGCTAATACCCTTACTCTTGATACCTAGGCAAGGAACCTACCCTATCCTATCCTTTGTGATGTGATATATCATCACCAATACTTTCTCTTGATCAAGAAACCCATTTACCAAGTTTTCCAAGCTTGTCTTGATCGCTAGCCATTAAATGGACCATCTTTTTTCCTTATAAGATTCATTTTTGAGTCACTTCCTTTGTGCAGTTTCCAAGGTAGTGGACACCAAATCTAGCCATGGATCCCTTCTACTCAACCTACTCTTCATAATCATTCACTTGATGAGTTTGGAAATTTGTAGCCCACCAAAACCACTAGATCTTGAACCCTAGTCAAAAACCCTAAAATAGACAAAATTTGACTTAAGTCTAAATCTATTACCAGGATCCCATTTTTGAGTCTCTACCTATATTAATCCCTGGGCAATTTAGAAAATGCACTTGAACCCTCTTGTATACCGTCATGTGTACTTTCAAACCACACTCTTTCCCTTGACTAGATCATTCCTGGAGCCACTTGCCCTTGATAGTTTTGTAGTCAAGAAAATAATCTGTTACTGCCAACTATATCAACATGCCTACTTTGGCAGAAGCTCCCAGCTCCATCTCAACCCCTCTTGGCCAACTCTCTACCTGGTTATGATCTGCTCAAACTAGTATATCATCCTATACTCTCCTTGTTCCAATTGGATCTTTGTGCTTCTTATACCAACATGGTTTTGGAGGCAAGATGATAATCTGTTTTGACACCCTTATATTCAACAGAGTTTGGCATCAATTCTAGAAGCATTCAATCATGATCAAGATCAATTATTTGTACCATTCCGACCTACATCACTTGGTATATCCATCCATCTATCCATGAACCAAATGAAGCTTTGATCCACTTAATCTAGCATGATTAAGAACGTATGATGATATTAAAACCCTAGATCACTAATATCAACCAAACTTCAAATTTCTCTATTTGAGTTCTTTTAAAACTTAACCTAGTGACCTCCACTCACTCCACACCCATCTCCTGGTCATGAATATCATCACCACTCACCCATTATCAATTCTCCATGTGAGGATTTGAGATAAATTTAACTCCCCAAAAAGTATCTACCCTAATCCCACTCGGCAAAACCATCAAATTATCCCCAAACCTTTGCCTAACCACCACAACAGTCTCACTCCCTGTCTCTAGTCGTTCTACTGTAGCAAGGCACTGTAGCAACCTCATCCCCTTATCTTTTGTGCTTGGAGGTAGCAAGGTGAAGATTAATGCATATCCATGCATATCTTGGTGATCTCTCTCTCCTATTTTTGTAGAAAACTAGCTACCTCCTCTGTCCTTCCAGGACCAAAACCACCTCCTTCACTACCCCTCTTCTCCAATGGGATTTCCCTAGCCTCTTTCCCTCTCTTCCCTGCTCTCTTGGATAACTAAATAAAAGGATAAGCAAACCTTCCAGCATCACTTGGCAATACGTAGGTTACAGGGGTAACACAGCTTACTCAGGTTCAAGTCCCACAACGTTGGTGGAATTCTACTCCTGTTATAAATCACCATAATGGCAATACACCGAGTTACAAGGATTGGTTCGTTGTGTGAGGCATTGTGTACCGATGTATGTTGTGCCCTAAAGGCTCCCACGGGCCCAGCTTATAAAGGCGCCAAAACCTAGTGTTACAGGGAAAGACCTTGCCAGACAGGCTACAAAGTCCTACACTAATACTAACTAGTATTCGTGTCTTGTACTCCAAGGCTCCGGGTTGGTCGGTAACTACACCGTAGCCTTCCTTCTTCTAGCATGGGCCTTCCTTCTGGATCCATCTAACTGGGCCGCACAACAGGCCATGGGCCATGCTACCAACTGTGGGCCACCCGAGTTATCCGGATTAGATACATGCAATGGTGATGCCCATTTAGCATATCCCCAATAGTAACCCCTGAAGGACTTTGAGATCTTGCGCCATCTTGCCCTTTAGTTGGAATGCTATGTCTAGGTGATGCCAGAAATTCTTCAATATCTTGAAGTTCTCCCAAAGAAACCTGCAATCCTCTCCATCTTCATCATGTAAGGCAGAGATTCTCCAAGTCTTCTCTTCCAGAGTCGGCAAGTGTCCGTCTTCAATGGAATCTTCAGACATGACTACTCCACTGCAATGGTTAATAGGACGACATAGGGTACAACCTATGCTTCCTCGATACTGACATATGTAAGTGGTTTAATCATTAGCGATTTCCCTGCTCGAAAAATCCGAAACATTAAGTGGAAAACGGGGGATGTGGCAAAATTACCGTGCACATTCACACACACATTATCGATGCAGTAACCGTTAGATTTCTCCCGCACCGATCTTGATGCTAGGGGCTATATATTTTTACTGCGGCGAAAGAAATCTCCTTTACCCACATTCTCCCCTGCATCATCTTCTTCCTCTCTCCGCATGACCGTTCGAGCTCCCAGCGAGAAAACCCTAACCAAGAAACTTCTCCTCCTCATCCTGCACCAACCCATCCAATGCCTAGCACTAGCACTCCATCAATAGAGGCAGCTTCCGAGGCATCAATCGAGCCATCCAAAGGAGTATTTGTTCCACTGGAGGGTGTGGTGGTGCCTGTGTCCACCATGGTGGAAACCACCGACGACAACCAATCATGGGCGATGCTTGAAGCCATGGAGGAGGAGGCTGATTCTCACAAGGTATAGTCTGGAGGGGCTATGAGCTTTCTGTAGAGCTCCTGAAGGAACTTGTCACTAAAGGATACCTCCCTTCAGCGAGGGGCTCTGAGCTTTCTGGTGGCTGGCGCTGGCCAGCGAGGTCATCCCTTCTCCCCAAGCCGAAGAAAAGGTACACCTGAAATCTCAGCTGGTACACGGCATCTCCCTCCTAGTCTCTGACTTCTTCCTTGAAGTCCTGAAGCACTTCCGGGTTCTCCTCATAATATTTCTCCTAATAGAATCCTAGTACTTAGCAATTGCGTAGCTTTGTGCAAAGGATACCTAGGGATCAAGCCTAGGTTAGATCTATTTATGTATTTTTTCACCGTCAAGAGGGAGTCTCGAGAGTCCAAGGATGAATTGTGGAACTGCAGAACCATTAGCTTCAAGATCCATCCTAACCGGCGGTTCCCCGACATCATTGGCCACGAGTCTTGGAAAAACTAGCAAAGGACATATTTCTATGACCCAAATATACCTCTGGATGGCCGCCAAGACTCCTACCCTGATTTTGTCGATGTAGCCACCACGAGGCCCCCACCTAGCGATCCCAAGGCCTCCTCCTATCTGACGATAAAGCCTCTCGTGCCATAAGGAGGATAGAATGGCTGGTAGATGGAGGGTTAACCGGCATGGACCTAGCCATGTGCTAGTTCACAAGGCGAATCCAACCTTAGCAGCACCACGCCGAGCTGATGCATAAATACACCAAGGAGAGAAAAGATCCCATGCAGATTTCAGTGGATAACTTCTCCTAGGACTCCATGAAGCTCCAGCTTAAGGACATTGTCAAGGTAAAGGATAAGAAGCGTGGATTCAATATCACCTTCGACATGTTCGAATGTGGTAAATGCCTAGAGGTAACTATGTTTGCTTTATTTCTTTTATATATGCTTCTAAGGTTTCCGACTTGGGTGTATCAACCATCTAACATGCTTTTTGACCCATCAGCTGGTGTCCTTGGCGGCGGATCTAATGGCCTCCCAGGTCTATGATCCAAAGCTAAAGGATGTTCAGGTTGTGTCCGATGATGATGCATCCATGGATCATCTAGCTCCGATAACACATAAGCGGAAGAGCTCCACCTCTGATACTGTTACCGAGGTCAAGAAGAAGAAGAAATCGAAGAGTGGAGTCTCCAAGAAATCCATTGCCGCCTTAGAGGCGGAGAAGAAGAAGTCCACCACCATCCCCTTAACCAAGGAACCTGCTATGGTGTAAGTATATTCATTCTCCGACTTTACTTTGTACATACTCAATCCTTGTATTTATACTTTATACATTTTAGGAAGAGATATGGTATTAGTTTGAAACGAACCTCCAAAGATGTTGGAGGCTCTAAAAATATTCGCAGGATGTTGACCAAGTCCTCGCCCACCGTTGCTCCCCCGACTCCTGCTGTCAAGCCTGCAACAGGCTCTGTCAGAAACTTGTCCCTCGTCGTAAATGAGACCTCCGTCATGGAGATAGACATCAACCCAACACCAGAAGTCTCAGGTTCTTTCGGCATGGACCTTGCTCCTAGCGTCCAGGCGACGCAGGATAGTACCTCTTCAATAGTGGCTGAAGCTCCATCTAAGGATGCCACCAAAGAAGGGAAGCGACTAGTAGAGGAAGAGAAAGAAGCAACTTCTATGATGATGTAGGAGACGGCTAGGGCTTCATCCATGCCTCCGGCTACTTTGTCTGCTATGCCTCTAACTCCTCCGACGCTAAGCTTGGATGATCTTATTCAGCACACGAATGTTATTTATAACAATGCCAGGACCTTCCACGATGCATATGCCATTTTGGCAAATAACCTCAAGATTATTGCAATCGTAAGTCTCCAATATTTTTACATTTCTCTTTATAATACATCCCACCGTAGCCCTTGAGCTCTTAGGAAGAAAACCAATAGTTATTGGCCTGAGTGCTCCAAAGAAGAACTAAGTGTAGAACATGATAGTGTAGCCCCTGAGTTTCTAGGTAGAATGAATAATTCTGGCTAGATACTCTAACAGAGAAAAATCGTGAATTAAAATCGGATATTGTAGCCCCCGAGCCTTTAGTTGAATCTGATGAGTTCCGACTAGATGCTCCAGAGAAACTAAGTACTCTTCTTTTTGCATAATGAGAATACCCAGAGGAAGGCAGCCAATGCGAAGTATGCCAAGCTGTAGAAAGAGCTGGATCTTGAAAAGGGTAAAATATCCTTATTGAAGGAACATATCAAAAATAGCCAGCGTCTGTTTTCCTCCAACAATTCCCGAATCCTTCCTTTATAGCCATTTTGTCTGATTTCTCATATGCTGCATTTGTTTCAACTTGTATATGCCATTGACAAGGCCAAGAGCATCATTGAGAAATCCAAGCATATCCAAGAACTGTACAATGAGAACAAGATCTTGAAGAAAGACCTAGCTGCTACCGTCAAAGGGAATGAAGAGTCGATGAAGATTCTACAAGAATCTGCTGACACCGAAATGCAGCGCTTGAAGAAGGAGTTTGAACGCCTTAAGGAGCAAAACCAAGCTACCAAAGTGCACAATTCTCGGGGACTTGAGGCGTACAAGAAACTCTAGAAGGAGCATGCCATCTTGGCGGAAACCTGCCATCAAGCTGAAACCAGCATCTTTGGTAACTTTCCTCCATCTTTCTCAATTCTGTAAGTCAGATAAATGTACATTACTGTTGTTCTCATGACCCTTGTCTCTTACGAAAACACAACTCCCATTGGTTTAACCAACATGGGTGAAGGTTCTCCGGATTCCAAGTAGTGCATGATTCTTGCCAGCAACTTCATTAATACTGCCATCACTCAAGCGAAGGAGATAGCAAAGCCCCTCGACATCACCATCAAGGTGACAGATTAGGTTGCCAAGTACTCGGAGATCCTCCACTGATCCCCCGAGAAAATAAAGGACTAGAAAGCATCCTCTATTCGATCTGGCGCGAGGATGGCCTTGTCCTTGGTGAAGGCACAATACGACGACACCGACATGGACCTGATATCCTCTGGTATGCCGAAGCTTGACGAGGAACAATCCAATTGATGGTGATGCTATATGGAACTCCCTTGTCGACAATGATACCAAGGTTTCCAAGCTAGTCAAGGCGGACGTCTTCCTGCCAGCTAAGGAGATGGATGATGATCAAGCAGACTCAGACTCTACCCTCAGGTTGTCTGAGTTGGACGATCTCTCCAAGCATTCTTCTCCCATTGCTGATGATGCAGCATCAAAGTCCCCTAAGTAGAGCCATAAACACTTGTTGTATTAAATGTGTCTCTGCGATTTTTTGTATGTATGCGGAAAAAACTTGTAGAAGTAAGGCGGAAAACTTGGTTGCAAGCCTCCTGCTACTTATCTATATCCAGCATGTATGTATTTTTTAAGCAAGTGCTGGCTTATCCATTATTCTTGTTTGTATGCTTGACCTTTCGTGAGATGGAAGACTCGTAGCACATAACCATGTTCTTAGGTGATGATGCTTAATAGCACCATCAAGAACCTAAGAACAAAATTAACAGCTTTGAGTGCCAAAAAGTCACTACTCCAGAATCCACATAAAAGCAACAGAAAACGTGTAGACCAGAAAACTTAAGCTAACGCCCATAGACAGAATTTTCACAAGTTCAAATGCAAACTTGCGGATAAAGGGTTTACATGATCCAAAAATGAACACTAAAGGAGGCAAAAGACTCGGCAAATATGAGTGAAGCAAATGCTTTATTTCATTGATCTTATAAGGTACTTATTACATAATACAAAATGTGCTAAGTGTAAAAAGGACATAGCTGTGCTATGTTCCATGGTCGATCAATCTTCGGATAATCATCATCGGGGTTATGTCGCTTGCGCTTGTGATCTTTTCCTAGCCTATCTTTCAACTAGCGAATATAGACGAGGTAATAGGAACTATTGAGCAGCGCTTTTTTCATGACGAACGTTCCTTCTCAAGACGGGGATAGTTTGTGTGACTTTTTCTGCTTGAGGCGAAGCACCAGATCCCCCTCTTTAAATGAGCATTCCTAACACGACGAGTATGATAGCTGCATAGCTTCTGCTGGTAGATGGCGGATCTCTAGCATGCCAAGACGTGTTATTCCTCGAGAAGGTCCACAGATAGGCGTCTAGATTCTTCAGTGTCATGTTCGTCGTAGGTGGCCACTCTCAGTGCATCGTGGAGGATGTCGGATGGTAGGATTGCTTCTGCTCTATACACCATGAAGAAGGGGGTCAAGCCGGTAGATTTGTTGGGTGTTGTTTATAAACTCCACAAAACAGATGGTAACTCCTCCGCCCAGGCTCCAGCTACTCTACGTAGTGGTGCCTCCAAGTGTGTCTTGATTCCTTGCAGAATTAAACCATTGGACCTTTTTACTTGACCGTTAGACTGTGGATGTAAGTCAAGGCAGATACCTTTACCATGGCAATAAGCCTATACTTCTTTGAGTGATAGGTTACTTCCGTTGTCGGTGATGATGCTATGCGGGAGACCAAATCTCACCACCAGATCGCAGACAAATTTCAGGGATGTTTCCCCATCGAGCTTTCTAATGGGTTTAGCTTCAATCCATTTGGTGAATTTATCCACTTCAACTAGCAAGTGTGTAAACCCACATGGTGTCATCTTCAAGGGACCAACCATGTCAAGCCCCCAGACTGCAAATGGCCAAGTGATTGGAATCATTCACAATTCTTTAGCTAGATCAAGTGGTTCCCTTGCATAGAACTGACATCCAAGAAAAGTTTGCACCAGCTTGTCAGCGTCCACCTTGGCGGTCGGCCAGTAGAATCCTTGACAGAAGGATTTGGAGACCAACGATTGGGTAACGGTGTGATGCCCGCAATCTCCGAGATGTATCTCTCTAAGGATATCCATAACTTGCTGCTAGGAGATGCACTGTAGGAATACGCCTATGGTAATTCTTTTATATAGCTGGCCATCTATTATGACATAGCCTTTTGCTCTACGTACTATCTGCTGGCTCTCAACTTCATCGGCGGGCAGTGTTCCATTGTGAAGGTAGTCATGAATGGTTCCGTCTAAGCTGGAGAGGTCACTGTAACTAAGTTAACAAATGGGTCCACTCTATCTGGATTGTCGGGGTCCGCTCCTTTTACGGATGGTGTCCGTAGATGCTCCAGGAAAACACTAGGCGGAATCGGTCGACGGGTTGATCCGAGCTTAGACAACAGATATACCACTTCATTCTCATCCCTTTTGACGTACTTGACTTTGTAGCCGTCGAACCACTTGGCTATCTCGTCTACTTTGTCATGATATGCCGCCATCATAGTGTTCCGCGTGTTCCAGGTGCCAGCCGCCTGCTAGGCAACCAGGTCGGAATCTCCATAGAAAATTATGCGCTTGATGCCAATATCCTAGGCCACACGAAGTCCGTGAATGAGGGCTTTATATTGCGCCATGTTGTTGGCAGCATTGAAATGGATCTGCATGACATACTATAGCTTCTCCCCTGTTGGTTATTGTAGTAATACACCAGCCCCTGAGCCATTGAGTAACTTGGATCCATCAAAGTGCATGACCCAAAAATATGGCTTTGGCACAGTATTATCTTCTAGAAGTTCTGTCCAATCTGCTATAAAATCTACCAATGCTTGAGATTTGATAGCGGTTGCGCCTTTTGTAGGTGATTTTGAAGGCGGAAAGCTCGACGCCTCACTTCTCCACCCTTCTTGTAGTGTCAATGTTGTTGATAATGTCGGACAGTGGAGCCTTGCTCACCACTATGATGGGGTGCTCCTGGAAGTAATGCATTAGCTTACGTGAAGCAAGGAAAACTACATAAGCTAGCTTCTGGTAGGGCGGCTAACACTGCTTGGATTCCGTCAACACCTCGCTTACATAGTAAACTGGTCGTTGAACTCCGTGTTCGTGCATTGGCTCCTTGCGCTCCACCATGACGACAATGCTGATAACCCGGTTGGTTTCTGCCATGTATATTAGCATTGGCTCCATTGACTCTATTGTTGCAAGTATTGGTGCATATGAGAGTGTTCTCTTCAACTCCTAAAGTGCTGCATCTGCGTTGTCCGTCCATATGAATTTCTATGCCTTCTTGAGTAACTTGTAGAGCGGCATTCCCTTCTAACCAAGTTGGCTGATGAACCGGCTTACTGCTGTGATGCAGCCTGTGAGCCATTGTATGTCCTTCAAGCATGTCGGGCGTTTGATGTCGAGGATGGCCTTGATCTTCTCCGAGTTGACCTCAATTCTGCAATGTGAAACGATGAAGCCCAACAACTTGCTGGCTGGGACCCCGAAGACACACTTCTTGGGGTTGAGCATCATGTTGTATTTCTAGAGGTTGTCGAAGGTTTCCTGCAAGTCGATGATGAGATCGTTTGATTTCTTTAACATCACCGCAATGTCATTCACATAAGCATGTACGTTGCGACCTATTTGGTCATGGAAGCAACACTGCATCGTCCACTGGTATGTAGCACCAGCGTTTTTCAACCCAAAGGGCATCGTGATGTAGCAGTACATGACATAAGGTGTGATGAACGAAGTGGCCAATTGGTCCGACTTTCGCATCTAGATTTGGTGGTATCCTGAGTATGCATTGAGAAAACACAAAAGTTTCGAGCCAGCCGTCGAGTCAATGAATTGGTCAATGCGAGGCAAGGAAAACAGATTCTTCGGGCATGATTTGTTCAAGCCGGTGTAATCAACACACATTCTTAACTCTTTGGTTCCCTTTTTGGGGAAAAATACAGGATTGGCCACCCACTGGGTGTGAATAACTTCTTAGATAAAACTATCTCTAAGTAACCTAGCTATCTCCTTGCCTATGGCTTTTTCATCACCGAAGCATCGTAGAGGTTGTTTCACTGGTTATGCTTTAGTATCGTTTTTTAAGCTGTACTCGGCAAGTTCCCTAGGTACACCCTTCATGTCGGCAGGCTGCCAAGCGAAGATGTCCCTATTATATGAACTCGACAAGCACGCTTTCCTATTTGGGATCCAGGTCCGTGCCAATGTTGGTGGTCTTGGAGGAATCTCCTTCCACAAGTTCCACCTACTTGGTCTTGATGGCGGCCTTAAATGCAGGTTCAGAATGAGAAATTTACTTCTTCAAAGCTGGCATCTCCGATCTGTGGCTAGATATCCTTGAACGCTTTCACCGTAGAGGACTGCTTCAGAGAAGGCGGCTTCACTCAGCTCGCACTCCCTTGCCTTGGTGAGGCTTCAAGCAACATCGATGATGCCATTTGGTCCGGGTATCTTGAGCTTGTTGTAGATGAAACATGGCATGGCGAGGAAGGAGTGGAAGATGTCGCGTCCAAATATGACGTGTTACACGCTCTTGAAGGGCACCACTTCAAGGTCATGCACTCTTGGTGGTAATGGTTGACATCACCAAAGGCGACCGGAAGGGTGATGCAGCCAAGGGAATGAGCTTGCCGTCCAGGAAAAACACCATGGAACACGGTGTTGCTCCACCTTAGCTGTGTCTCTGTCAAGTTCATCCTGTGTAGTGTATCAAGGTACATAATGTTGATGTTGCTTCCACTGTCCATAAGGCACTTGGTGAACTCACTACCGTCAATCAGGGGGTTGATGACCATGGCATACTCGTTCTCTGTTGGGATGAGCTCTCGATGATCTTCTCTGTCCCAAGTAACTGGAATTTCCAACCACCTGACGTACTAGGGAACAGAAGGGAGGGTGGCCATCAGTATCCTTAGATAGGTTTTCTAGGCCTGAACGGTGGGAGTGCCAAGGAAAGTGTGGTAGACCGGAGGCTTCTTTTCAAAGGTATTCTTGCCCTTTCCATCACCCTTGTCGGCGGGCTTGGGGTCCGTGTCTTCATCCATATCATGAATCCTTGGACGCTTCCTTCTTCTTCTTCCCCTTGCCCTTTCCGCGGGTCTGTTCTTCCGACTTCACTTGTATCCGGACTTAGGGTCTTCCTCAAGGTCGTTGACAAACTTGCATTGGCGGTTGGTATGAGTGGCCTTACCGTTTGCGTCAAGATGGACGAAACACGGCATATCATGGTACTCCTCATATGTCTGGAGAACACGGGGCGCTGAAGTTGTAGAGTCACTCCGCTTCTGCCCATGACCAGCCCCCTCGCCACGACCACATCGTGTGCCTTTGCTTCTGCCAGTGAAAGTCGTGTCAACCATGTCATCTAATTTCTTTTCTTCTGGCTCATTCTTCCGATTGTTGTTGTTGTTGTTCTTCTTGGCCCGGGTGGGAATAGCCACTGCGAGTAGGGACCCGTGAGCCTCGTCGGCGGCAACGGCAAACTCACTAGGCTTGGTAATCATTGAGTTAAGGTCAAGTTTTCCTTGTCTTGAGTGTGCTTCAGCGTATGTCGGAGGAGTGTTCTCTTTTCCATATCATCGATGAAGGTGGCCAAAGTAGTGTGATTGTGTACTCCCGCGCATGAATTTTTCATATCAAGCCAACATAATAAGTAGGAACAAGGTGATTCGTCCTTTTCTTGCACACACCGCTTTAAGTCACCGATAGTACATGGACGTTTGTACGTACCCTCGAAGTTCTTGGTGAACGGTTCATGCATGTCCAACCAATTACAGATTGATTTCTCCGGCAAGTCGTCGATCCACTATCAGGCAGTGCTAGAGAGGATGAGTGGTAGGTACTTGACAACGACGTTGGGGTTACCCCCTACGATTTCAATCACTTCTTAGTAGTTGATACCTTTGATCCGGATTACGGATGTTAGCTCTTTTTCCCTAGTAGACCTTGGTTATCAAATCCTCGGGAAGCAGAAAGCATACTGAAGTTACTTTCACGGACCTTCAGGAGTTTTAGAATTCTTTTTGTGTTTTACCGGACCAAGAGTTTGCTGTCTTTTGTTGTTGTCAATGATGGAGAGAGAGGGCCTAGGGCTTTCGGTTTCACCTGTAGCTATGCAAAACATCTGATGGGAATAAAAGATAATAAAAAAGTATGCATGTAATTGTTAGAGCAAGATAATTATATGTGGGCAGTGCATCCATAATTGCTATTGCCTCCGCAACCGCTTATAGCAATAACCTAGTAGTCTCATCCATAGAATAAAGATAACTAATGATATGCACATTGACTTCACCATTAATCCCAAGTAAATCCCTCACATACAGCCGTACTACCCCTTTTGTTACTGGGTTCCCAATCTGCAGATTAGTCATTACTCATACTCCCTATACCTAGCTCAATCCTCGGTGTCTTGGGTACCTGACAAGTCCTTAGATTGAGGGAAGAGAGGATACAATAATCATCATTCATACAAACTAATACATGATCCCATCTATGATAAATAACATGCACAAAAGCTACATGGCTAGGCCGAAGCCCTTAGCCCAAGGAGAATTACTCACACATAGAGATGAGATCAACGATCAAAAACATTGCAATGGAAATCATGAGATTGATAGCAAATAGTCTTCCAATATCGACAATCAAAGATGAGATCTACTATTACAAGTGGTGGAATATGGCTATGGTGGTGGAGAAGGGTTTGGAGATTAGATCGAAGTCTATTCCTCCGACGGCTCTTCGGTGTTGTGTATGGAGTTCTGGGGGAGGTTGGCGATCAAAAAGAGCTCTCGTTTCTTGTCGCCCGAGGCCTCTTTATATATTGGGTCCCTTCATGAAAGTTGCTTTGTTTGACCTAACAGTGTCGATGCAACTATATGACCGAAACTATACGGCCGGAACTTTATTCCCATAGTATAGTTGGCCGTTAAAGCATCTGTCTCCATCATCAAACGTCATTATCTATGCATGAAAAAATAAAAATAAAGGATTGCATACCCCTTTGATCATTAGGCATTAGTGGTAGGGTTTAGAGAGATATTTCATCAAAAATATGAATAATATCCAGTTTAAATGTGGACGTAGATGGCTATATTTCACAACCATCAACCTCCCCAAGATTAAACTTGATCGTCCTCGAGCACTAAAACCAAAATCAAAAAGGAACTCTGCATTTAAACTGAAATAACGAGATGATGATCTTACTCATGATTGGTAGTCTCATGTTTCCTCCACTTTATAAATCTGAAAAACTTCAGCATAGATAGAGTAATGGCAAGCATATCATACGGGTTTTTATGCATCCTTATAGCACAACAAAATTATTGTTAACATGGATTATTCAAAGGAGTAAATTTTATTCCATGTCATGTAATCAACTCATAGGCTTGCCTTTGAACAATAAAGTATAATCATGTAAAATTAAGAGTGTGAGAGTTTGTCATGAAAAACATATATACTAGAGTATCTCAATTCTCCTACATCAATAAGTCAAGACTTTTCAAGCACTACTTTTCTATTCATTGTCCTTCAAGAATTTCAGTTCTTAAGTAATTGAGAGCATGCCAAAGATATTAATTAGTTTATCGGGTTGTGATGGACACTCATGGCATCACCAAGGTTTTGTTCCTTTTGTACAATTATTACTCATAACAGCCAAAGGAGTGATTCCATCTTGAACACAGCTACCCGGGAATGCCAAGAATCTTACCCATTATAGCATTGCTGCTACATATGTTTAATCAACTCATAGCCTAAATCTAGGAGTTTCCTCCATGAAGATCGTCCATAGGCTAGCGGAGTTGTTGGAATCCCATGATGTTTGACACGCACAAAGCTATATCATTCTTATGATTCACAAGTCAAACTTTGGCATGCTCACAAAAACCGCTAAACATTAATTCAATCTAACAAATCTTTTTAAAGAGAGCTATCAAGTTAATCATTATTTTCTGTGGTGTTGAGTGTCTCTAGAAATAAGCCTTCAAGACTAAACACTACAACACCCAAGCGTTCAATTGTGAGACTTTTTCTTATTACAATTGTTTAGCAAATTTTTAGGCAAGACTTGGTTAACTACAAGAGCTAGAACAAAACGTACTCAACTAAATACCCATGCAAACAAAATTTTACTACAATATAAAGACTCACTCCACCAATATAACATCTTATCATTTACTACTAACTAGAATGGGTTTCTCAAACTTCAAAAGTGGGGAGTCTTAAGGCATACCTCTCATGATTGGTTTCACTTCTCTCTTCCCTTTTGATTTGCTTCTTGGAAACTCGAAGTCGATCACTCTCCTGCAAATATGTGAAAGCCACAAGGAGAGTAGAAAAGAAGGAAGAGGGAAAATAAAGATAAATGGAAAAATCTTTTTGTTTTTTTAAGAGAGTGAATTAAAGAATAGAAAATTGGCGACAAAGCTCGGCTAGAAAATCTCGAAAGCAAATAAAAATAACTAAACATAAAGTGTTGGGGAAACCAACACGAGTGCTCATAAACTCGAATTAAAAACATAACCTCGAAATAAATAAAAACCAATGAACGCCAAATAAAGATAATGAGGAAACTTCCCCAAGCTTAGGATTTTGAAAGCACTTAAAATCATTGTGGTGTTGGGAAAAAGTTGTAACTCTAGTTCGCAAATTGAGTTGATAAATTACTAGTTGTTTCTTGGAGGTTCAAGGAGAGGTTTTGCATTCTCTGCACAGATCCTCCAAGTTCTTGGAAGTCTTGGTATGTAGCGAACCGGGTTGGTGGCTGCTCCTCTTCTTGGTTCTCTTCTTGGTCCTCATCCTCATCCGAAATCTCCTCCTCGGGTTGGTGTTGCTCAACGTGCAAGTCATATAGCAAACGTCCTTCCTCGATAGAGAAAAGACCATTAGGCAAAGGAGTGGGGTAGAGATGCCAAGTTCCAGCAATATGCAAGTAATAAACACCACCTCTCCTAGTGAGCATTCCACAAGCTTTTAAAGTAGAGAAACCAACACATCACTTACCTAGCACTGGTTGCAACTCACCTAGGTCGATGCCTAGGGCAATGGCAAGCATGGTGATGACGCCTCCACCTGTGACTGGTCCTTGGCTTTGGGGGGATTGGTACTCGAGGTAGCGTACAAGAACTGCGCCCAAGTTGAGTGAAACGTTAATGTTGTTGAAAGCAACTTTTGCAAGGACTAAGATGTCATCCTCATTGTGTCTCGTGAACTCATTTCGTGCCTGCAAGGTGTTAGCAATAACATAGAACAAATAGCGAATTGCAGGATGTTGAATATTCTTCCCCTTGCTTACTCTAGAAGTAAAACTTATTCCATTATAATATTGTTCCGGGCAAGGGTCTAAGCCAGTAAAGGATGCACATAAGTCATTATCATTATTATTTGGAAAATTAAAACATGCGCACCATTCATCTAGTAATAAATCATAATTGTTGTTCATAAGTCGGAAAGAAATCATGTCCTCTCCTTTCCATGCTTTAGCGGTGCTTTGCAAAGAACTTACAAATTCAAGAGTTAACCGGCGATAAGTAGGCACATCATTGAATACAAAGTTTTGCAGGCCAACCCTATTGCAAAGTAAATTGAAGTCATTAGAAATACCGAGTTGATTCAATATAATGGGGCAAGCCCACTTGGTTGCCGTCACTTCTCAGTTCTTGATCCTGTTGAAGCGATCACGTTGGAGCTCATCCCTAAACTGTATCCCCATGCGTTCTTGAGCGGCAGCCCGAGAAGCACTAGCGTTGGCACGAGGACGAGTTTGGCTCCTTGTGTTCATCATCTAAAATAATAAGGAAAGATAAAGATAAACCTTTTTGATCCAACAATAATAAGCATAACATATTCCTCATCTTAGCACAATAAAGAGTCCCCTCAAAATAATAATCTAGGCAAGAGAATCATGGAAATTAGTTCATAGTAGGTCTCACCCTAGATTGATAATGACAACATATCAAAGATGAATTTGCAAAAAGTAATTGGAGGATCGAAGGAGAAACATACTGTAGATCACTTGTGTGTGATGAAATCGAACGAAATTGAGTAGAGATGAAGATCTCTTGAGGTTTTGAGAGAGTTTGGAGGTAGAAGAGAGAAAAAGGATTGAAGTTTTGGGGTTGGAGGTACCTCCCGTGGCGATTTTGTGGCCGGACACAACTATATGGCCAAACTATATGGCTGGAACAATTTGTTCCCGCCGTATAGTTGGTCAGCTGTCAAAAATTTAGGGTTTCCACCTGGCGCCGCAACTATATGGCCATAACTATACGGCTGGGATTTTTCATCCCTGCCGTATAGTTGGTCGTTAAGCTTTCTGTACCTAGAAAAGAAATTTTATGAAGCATCGATATCTATACGGCCGGATTTTTTATTCTCATCGTATAGTTGGTCGTTAAACCTTCAGTACCTAGAAAAGAAAAATTGTCGATGGCAAAGATATCTATACGGTCGGAATTTTATTCCCGCGGTATAGTTGGTCGTTAAACCTTCTGTAGTCATCAAAAAAATTCTGTTTCTTTGAGAATTATATCTTATCCTGAAACTTAGCAGAACACCTTATTTTCATAGAAAAATAATAGTAAAATTGTCGACCAACATCAGCATGTATAAAGCAGGATTTTTAGTACTACCGAACTTCTTCTCCTCAACTGCAGCTTTCTAGCACTCTTTATTAAACATAAAACTGAAAAACTTTACTCAAACCTTTATTTCACATGGGTTGCCTCCCATGAAGCGCTCTTTTATGGTCAATAGCTTGACCTTGATGTTGCTCACTTAGGCTAGATGAGTGGAACACCCACTCCAAAATAGTTGGCCTTCAAAGTGATGGCCTCCTTTTCATCATGCTTGGCTTTCTTCTTCCTGGGAAAATGAATAACAATAGGATCCCGCGAAGGCAATTGAAGCTTCACGTTCCCTTCATGTAGATTAATCAAAGCCTTAATAGTTCTTAAGAATGGAAGACCTAATATAATAGGAGCAGTAGCATCTTCAGGCATGTTAACAATAACAAAATCAATAAGAGTGGGACAGCCTTTAGTGTATACTAAACTATTTTCTTTAATCCCTACAACTAGTTTGTAGGTAGAATATGCAAGATGTAATTTTAACTCGGTGATTTCAAAATATCCAAGATTTAACTTATTAAAAAGACTTTTTTGGAATTGTTGAAATGCTTGCACCTTGATCACAAAATGCAGCTATCTCATTGGTCCCAATTTTAATCTTAATAGTAGGCTCAAATATATCATCAAGCTTAACAGGTAATTTTCAGCAATTTTCTTATATTCTTCCTCAAGCTCACGTACCTTTATTGCTACCTGATTAACGAAGTATTGATACATAGCTTCCTCATTTCCTTCACTTACCGGAATCTTGATATTGATCCTTTTTACAAGATCTTCAACAGTGTAACTTGGTGAAGGAGGATTACCATAATCAAGTTCTTCAGGCTCCTCCCTTTGGATTCTTATCATCTTGAGGTCTTCAATAGGATTGGGCTCAGCTTTACCTGCAAATTTAGTTAGAATGAGAGTTTGACTCTCGGTTATCTTACCTAGCTGTGCCTCAACAATCCTCGTTCTTTCTTGGAGAGCCTGCAAATCATTCCTCAAACTTACAGCTTGGTTAGATAATTTACCAAGCATAGCATCATGGTTCTCCGTTATTTTAACAAGGAAATTATTTTGCTCATTTTGCGAGTCTATGAAGGACTTAAGTGTTTCTTGGAGATTACCATTACTTGTTCCCATATTATTATTAGAGTTACCTGCAGGACTAGAATAGTGTTTCTGAAAATTAGGATTATAATTCTTCTTCCAAGGAGGGTTATAATCATTATGAGCTGTGAAGTCTATTTCTTCAATATGTTTTTCTAGGATAGCTCTTACCTGGTTTTCCTTACCTTTTACGGCTAATATGAGCTCATCCAACTTAGCATTTAGTTCTTCATTTCCTTGTGGTGAGACGGAGTTCACCTTCTTCGTGTTTGATCTATCCACATGCCACTGGGCATGGTTGTCTTGCATATTGTCTAGCTGTTTCTTTGCTTCGGTAATATGTTTGCCCATAAATGTTCCTCCAGCTGCAGTATCAAGCATAGACTTAGACACAAGGTTAAGAGCATTATAAAATAAATGGAGGATTAACCAATCTTCCATCCCATGACTGGGACAGTTTCTCATGCATTCTTTCATCCTCTCCCATGCAAGCATTAGTGGCTCACACTCTTCCTGTCTAAAACCAGTAATATTAGATCTTAGTTGCATAGTCTTTGTAGGTGGGACAAATTTAGTCATAAATAAAGAAGTACACTCGACCCATGATGCAATAGTATTTCTAGTCAAAGATAGCAACCATTGTTTTGCTCTTCCTCTATGAGAGAAAGGAAATAAGCGCAATTTGACCGCATCGGGGTAAATATCTTTTAGACACATCATATCACATATTTTAGTGAAAGTATTCAAGTGCATACCTGCGTCCTCAATAGCAGAGCCTCCAAACTGATTTTTTTGAACCAAACTTAAATAATGGGGCTTAATTTCATAATCATCAGCAGCAATTACTGGCTGAGTAATAGGAGTATGCAAATCATCATTATTGGGAGTTGCAAACTCCCCAAGCTTCTTTTCATCCATATTTCCTATGTTTTTGGGTTTTCTTAAACAAAGACTTATGATAGTAAACACAAGAATTGAAAGACTAACTAATTTTTTTGGTTTTTCAAATAAAGACTGAAAGCAAACTAATAAAATAAAAAAAAGAACTAAAACTAGCAAGGTTCCTACTAACCTCACCATTGTAGCTATTGCTTCCCCGGCAACGGTGCCAGAAAAAGGGTTGATACCTTCGATCCGGATTACGAATGTAGTATAGCTCTTTTTCCCTAGTAGACCTAGGTTATCGAATCCTTGGGAAGTAGAAAGCATAGTGAAGTTACTTTAATGGACCTTCGGGAGTTTTAAAATTCTTTTTTTGTTTTACCAGACCAAGAGTTTGCTGTCTTTTGTTGTTGTCGATGATGGAGAGAGAGAGCCTAGGGCTTTCAGTTTCACCTGTAGCTGTGCAAAACATCTGATGGGAATAAAAGATAATAATAAAGTATGCATGTAACTGTTAGAGCAAGATAATTATATGTAGGTAGTGCATCCATAATTGCTATTGCCTCCACAACTGCTTATAGCAATAACCTACTAGTATCATCCATAGAAGAAAGAAAACTAATGATATGCATAGTGACGTCACCGTTAATCCCAAGTAAATCCCTCACATACAGCCGAACTACCCCTTCTGTCATTGGGGTTCCCAACCTGCAGATTAGTCATTACTCATACTCCCTATATCTGGCTCAATCCTCGAGGTCTTGGGTACCTGACAAGTACTCAGATTGAGGCAAGAGAGGATACAATAATCATCATGTGATACAAACTAATACATGATCCCATCTATGATAAATAACATGCACAAAAGTTACATGGCTAGGCCTAAGCCCTTAGCCCAAGGAGAATTACTCACGCATAGATATGAGATCAACAATCATAAACCCTTGCAACGGAAATCATGAGATTGATAGCAAATAGTCTTACAATATCGCCAATCGAAGATGAGATCTACTATTACAAGTGGTGGAATATGGCTATGGTGGTGGAGAAGGGTTTGGAGATTAGATCTAAGTCTATTCCTCTGGCGGCTCTTTGGTGTTGTGGATGGAGTTCTGGGGGAGGCTGGCGATCGAAAAGAGCTCTCATTTATCGTTGCCCGAGGCCTCTTTATATACGGGTCCCTTCATGAAAGTTGTTCTGTTTGACCTAGCGGTGTCGATGGCAACTATACGACCGGAACTATACGGCCGGAATTTTATCCCGCTGTATAGTTGGTCGTTAAAGCGTATGTCTCCACTTCCCGACTCATAGTTTCTTTGGGTTATTCGAAATATCGTATCTTTGACTTTAATGTTATGATTCCCATCATCAAACGTCATTATCTGCGCAGGAAAAAATAGAAAGAAAGGATTGCATACCCCTTTGATCATTAAGCATTAGTGGCAAGGTTTAGAGAGATATTTCATAAAAAATATGAATAATATCCAGTTTAAATATGGACGTAGATGGCTATATTTCATAGCCATCAGTAGTCCTGCAACCACGTGGCGGGCTTGGCAGTGCCTTCATAGGGATTTATAGTCTTGTCAATCCGGAGGCTCTTAGGGTAGGTTTTGGCCCGGATAACCGGTCTGAAGCAACGTGGCCCCAAGTATGGCTCTTGTCGGGCTTCCTAGATCTCATCAAGGTGCGACCGTGCATCGTATGGCTCCGGTTGTTGCTTGTGCTGATATCCGCCATTGGGAGCGGAGTTGTGAGACTTGCACGATCCTCCTCCATGGTGGCTGCTGGTGGCGACGGTGGCGGTGGCAGCGGTGGGTTAGCCTTCTTGCTACTCCCTCCATGCAAGCCGTCACGCCTGTCGCGATTGCTTGTCAAATGTAAGGCTTCCTCGTGGGATTTGCTCATGTATCCGTCGTTGCCGATGCGCTCTCCATCATGTAGAGGCTGCTCCTCCTGGTCACGTATAATGAGGACGGCCTAAGGGCGCCTAGGCGGTAGCATGCTTGTATGGTGGCGTGGCTGTGGGTCCTCACGATGTCAGGACTGCGGGGGTGGTAGCAAGCGACAGGGGTGAGCCTTATCTCCGTTGTCGGAGGATATTGGGATAGCATCAGTCCTGTTGCATCCATCCCTCCGCCTATGTTCCGTGGAGCCTGTGTGGGATCCTTCATCGCGAGGAGATCTTGGTCTGCGGTGGTTGTTCATGCTAGACTAACAAAGCTCCGGATCGGACTCCAGCATTTACAAGGTGGCCTTCTCCTATTGATTGCAAGCCTTTGTGATGAGGTCATAGACCTGATCCACCGCTTCAGGTGATCTCTCCTGTTTGAGTAAGTTCTTGCAAATGACAATATTGAGGGCGAGAGTTGGCATGACTTCCTTCCTAGCCGAATCGATGTAGGGGGTAGCTTTTGCTGGTTTGGATGGAGACCAACGCAAACTTATTCGAATGCCGGGATCACCGACGACGCAAGAACGAGCTTTCTTTGTATTGTTCTTAAACAACAACTGCTTGTACCCAGCCTCCATTGCTCTTGCCACCTTGATCGATTGCTATGCCTGAGCCATGTCCCAGTCCAGTTGGGCGCCCTATTCTGTGATGCACTTGGCCTCCGCGAGGATCTCCTGGCGCTTCTCATCAAGCTCCATAATGCTCTGGATATGGGCGACGGTTAGCGGTTCGACGAGGAGCTGGCCGTACATCACCTTGGCGGCGGGAGTAAACAAGGGGTTGCCAGTTGCTGACGTGGACGGTGGGGGCGGTAGGTTTGTTTGGTTTGCAACATTAGGTCCAGTAGTGAGTTTTGGCAGCT
The DNA here is from genome assembly GCA_023614405.1 of Avena insularis. Taxonomy (NCBI): domain Eukaryota; kingdom Viridiplantae; phylum Streptophyta; class Magnoliopsida; order Poales; family Poaceae; genus Avena; species Avena insularis. The sequence continues at coordinate 314,540,346 of CM042694.1, read as the reverse complement.
GCTGCAGGGGAATAGGCGGAGGGGGCATGGCCTTAGCTCGACCCTGAGGATCAACGACATTTTTACCATTGGCCACCATAGCTCCAGCATCGGCCGCTGCTGGCAGAGCTTTTCTGGCTCCCTAGTCCTGATAATCTTCTTCTATCACATTCTCGATGGCCACCAGTACCTAGCATGAAGTGATGGCTTTCTCAGCCAGCTCCTCCGTCTCGAACTCATTCTCGATTTCCCTCATGGAAGCATCATACTCCTCCATGTTGGTCTCTGATCCACCACCATCCATGTTGGTGTCGGTGTAAAGTGCGTCGAGCACTAAGTCGGAGTTGGCCTCAGTGTTATCGATGGTGGAGTTGGAGGTAGAAGGTGCGGGGCTGGTAATCTTGGCTTTTCCGGTTGCAGCGGCGATATCAGCCTCAACTTCCTCATTGGCATCAACGAAACTATTAATAGTTGCGATCATCTTGTTGATGGTAAGTAAGCCGGAAGCATGTCGCCTCCTGAGCATATGCCGGAGAAGTGTGCTAGGCGTAAGAACCTCCACAAAGTGGTATACTAATTCATCAGTGCGGTCACACTCTAGGGTTTCCCTCACAATCATCCATCTGGCGAGGTATTCTTGGGGGATTCCCCGTCCTCCAGACACATCTAGCCAGATCGAAGATGGTGACAATGCCCAAAAAATGTGACCTCCGCTTCTCAAACACTCGTGGAAGCCAAGTGGATCTGCGTGGTCCTTCCATCATTATATCCTGTATTTGGGCGGTTTGGGTGGGCCTTGATTTTTCCTGATCCGAGATGGAAAACTCCGGAGAGAGATTTGAGCCCGATCCTTCCACGAACGTGTCCTGTCCGGAGGCGGTCCATGCGTGCCTTGATGTGTTTTTGACTTCCTGGGACCTAGGACCCAAGTCGGTTTCGCCAATAAAGAGATGGATGTCCCCGATTGGAACAATGGAGCAATGGGTGGGGTTCGTCTTTGCCGGGATCCAGAACTCGTCCAGAGGGATGATCAGAACACTGCCAGAGAAGATAACACGCCCAATAGCCACAGTATCACTGATTCCCACAAAGAGATTGGACCTCGCTCGGTGTAGAGCTCGAAGTGCCTCTTGCCCCACGGTGGGCGTCAACTGTCGGGTATTGCCGACAAGTACGCCATGGAGGGGTCCTCACAAAGCGTGTTTAGAGAGGTGGCGGAAGGCGGTGAGTTGGCGGGTATGAGGTAACACAGCTTAACCAGATTCAAGTCCCATAATGGTGGCGGAACTCTGTTCCTGCTATAAATCACTATAATAGCAATACGCCAAGTTACAGGGATTGGTTCGTTGTGCAAGGTGTTGTATATCGATGTACGTTGTTCCCTAAAGGCTCCCACAAGCCCGGTTTATAAAGACGCCAGAACCTAGGGTTATAGGAAAAGAGCTTGCCGGACAGGTTACAAAGTCCTACACTAATCCTAAGAGCATCTCTAACAAAGACTATAAACAGGAAAAAACTATATAATAACTGCTAGTTTTAGGTTTCCGCAAAAGTAGGTCGCTCTAGCGTCACGTGTAAACGAGCAAAAACTGTATTTATTTTTGCCGGCTCCGGAAAAATCTTGCCTCGACCTGCACATCCGAGGACTCCATGACCGAACCGAGTGTGTCCTGTATTGGATAGTTGAGCTCGCGCCATGGAAATTTCAGCTGACTCCTGTACCGTTCCGTCGCGAGACTCGCTGGAATCCAGGGCTACAAACAGGCGGGCGGCGATCCTGGGTGTCCAGGTGGCGGAGCCGGGAGGCACAACGGGCATTGGACGACGACACGGGGGGCGTGGCTGGCGAGCAGTGGCGCGTGCGTTGAGGCTGGGCATGCGAGGCAGGGTGGCGCGGTCGACAAAGGATGTGCTTTCACGTACAAGACTAATCAATTCCTTCACGTACAAGACTAATCAATTCCTTCACGTACAAACAAGCAAGGTAGCTAGCGAACAGATTCACTAGCTAGAATATCTTGTCTCCGTCTCCGACCAACATACAAGACGAAAGCACCGTAAAACACGGAGAGAAGCGGCCTGAGGAAGGATGGAGTTGGGCAGGACGCGGACTGAGGTGGGCAGCATGGTCACCTAGCAGGAGGAGGAAGCAGGAGTATGGAAAAAAAATCTGGTGGTACGTGATACAGTTTGTTTTTTTGTTTTCATTCTGCACGGGCCATTTTGGAACGGTAAATTGAGTTTTCCGTGAAATGTAAAAAAGTTTTTCAGTTCATCTTTTTATAGTCTTTGTTAGAGATGCTCTAACTAGTCTTCGTGTCTTGTACTCCAAGGCTCTAGGTTGGTCGGTAACTGCACCGTAGCCCTCCTTCTTCCGGCAGGGGTCTCCCTTCTAGATCCGTCTAACTAGGCCGTCCAGCAGATCATGGGCCGTGCTACCAACTGTGGGCCACCCGGGTTATCCGGATTAGAATGCAATAGTGATACCCATTTAGCATATCCCCAACACCAACACCATGTCCTTGGTTTCATACCAAAAGGATATGTAGGATAAATCCGGTAAAAATGACAATTTCCTTGAAGTAATGAATTTGGAATTTTCCCATAGGCATTATTGTAATTATTTTGAACTTAAACCAAATCCAGTGAACCAATACTTAAAATCCTTCCTAACCCTAAAAGGAAATAATAATTTGACGTACAGATCTTTTCTGGTGAATTAATCACCAAAACAAGACTTAATTCCACTAGAACATTCATAAAGAAATAAACAAAATTGATAAAATAATGAAACCCCTTTTGATGACTTTGTTATTTAATACCTATATGTTGATATCATTTTTGTACATTAGTATCATACAGAACCTGGCCTTAGTATAAAACCCCTTAATTAAGTAGTGTTTGACAATTAAATCATAAAAGAAGTTTTACAAATGCAAATAAGATAATTCGAGTAGCTTTGAACTCCAATTATCAAAACCTACTGAAGTATATTGATGTATTATCTACTTTTTTTTGCTGCATTATACTAGTGCTTCTTACTTATTGGAAGACTAACTTCTTACTTCTAACTAGATTTACTTCTTATAGCTCCAGCTAATACCCTTACTCTTGATCCCTAGGAAAGGAACCTACCCTATCCTATCATTTGTGATGTGCTCTATCATCATCAATACTTTCTCTTGATCAAGAAACCCATTTACCAAGTTTCCCAAGCTTGTCTTAACCTCTAGCCATTAAATGGACCTTCTATTTTCCTTGTAAGATTCATTTTTGAGTCACTTTCTTTGTGTAGTTTCCAAGGTAGTGGAGACCAACTCTAGCCATGGATCCCTTCTACTCAACCTACTCTTAAACCTCATTCTATTTATGATGAGCTTGGAACCTTGCATCACACTAAAACCACTAGATCTTGAACCCTAGGAAAAAACCCTAAAACACACAAAATTTGACTAAGTCTAAATCTGATATCAGGATCCCATCTTTGAGTCTCTATATATATTAATCCTTGGGAAATTTTGAAAATGCACTTGAACCCTCTTGTACACCATCATGTGTACTTGCAAGCCACACTCTTTCCCTTGACTAGATCATTCCTGGACCCACTTGTCCTTGATGGTTCTTTAGTCAAGAAAATAATTTGTTACTGCTAACTATATGAACATGCCTACATTGGAAGAAGGTCCCAACTCCATCTCAACCCCTCTTGGCCAACTCTCTGCATGGTTGTGATCTACTTAAAATAGTCTATCATCTCACAATCTTCTTGTTCCAATTGGAGCCTTGTGCATCTTAAACCAACATGGTTTTGGCGGAAGATGATAATCTGTTTTGACACCCTTATATTCAACAAAGTTTGGCATCAATTATAGAAGCATTCAATCATGATAAAGATCAATTCTTGGTACCATGTTGTTCTATATCACTTGGTATATCCATCCATCTAGCCCGTGAACCAAATGAATATTTGCCACTTAATCTAGCATGATTAATATGGTATGCTGATATTAAAACCCTAGATCACTAATATGAACCAAACTTTCAATTTATCAATTTGAATTTTTTCAAACTTAACCTAGTGATCTCCACTCACTCCCCACCCATATACTGGTCATGCATATCATCACAACTCACCCATTATCACTTTTCCATGTGAAGATTTGAGATACATTTAAATCTCCCAAAAAGTATCTACCCTAATCCCACTTGGCAAAAACCATCAAATCATCCCCAAACCTTGGCCTAACCACCAGAGCACCCTCACTCTCTCTCTTTGGTCCTGCTACTATAGCAAGGCACTGTAGCAACCTCATCTCCTTGTCTTTGGTGCTTGGTGGTAGCAAGCTGAAGATGAATGCATATCTTTGATGATCTCTATCTCCTCTCTTTTGCATAGCCACCAACTCCCTCCTCTGTTTTTCTAGGACCCACACAGCCTCCTCCACCACCCTCTTCCCAAATGGGCTTGCCCTAGAATCTTTCCCTCTCTTTATTTCTCTCTTGGCTAACTAAATAAAAGGATAAGCAAACCTTGCAACATCAACCCCCTCTACCCTGTTGCAGCCTTGCACGAGCTCCCACTGTTCTCCTGAACCAACTAGCATGCATCACTCCCTGTCCCTGTCCCTGTCCCCATAGACCTAGTCCACCATGGAAAAGACCCTTTGGGGATAAAAGGCCACATCAGCTCCCAACCCTCTCCTTCACCCTCATTTCCTTCCTCCACCCACCGCTTACCACCCTCAAGATCCAGAGCCATCCCCAGGCCCTGCCTTACCCTAGAGAGGAAGAACTCTACCTCTTGGTTTTTCCAAGATATGGTTTGTGAGCTATTCTCTCTTCCTAATTCCCTCTCCCTTCATGCAGGAAGACTCTCTCCCACCTCCTCTACCTAACCTTGGCTCTATCCCTATCTAGGACCGCCTCTATCGGGGTCCCCATCAAGCCTCGAGATCACCTCTGCAGCAGTGTCGCACGCCCTTCAAATCTTCACCAAAACTGGTGTCGTTGCCCCTCGTTTGACTCGCCCTAGAGTCTTCCTTTGCCTAGTAGCCTCTCCGTCTTCTCCCCTCACCCCTTGGTGATCTCCTGGACCATACCCGACGACTCTAGGGTTTTCTCGCCGGCGCATGCGGACAGATGGAGATGACGATGGAGAGTCGTTGATCCTCACTAGGTTGAACGACCCTCATTTTTTGATACCCCTTCGCCCCTCCCACTCACTGACCAGTGGGCCCTGCCAGGCCAGGTTTGCACTCGCACTCCCGTGCATTAGGGAGCGGTGCTAGGCCAGCCGGGCACCGTGAGGCCTATTTTCCTTCCAGATCTAGCCCAAGAGCGCCTATTTCCTTTTCTTTTAAACAATATTTTCCAGAGCCTTTAATGTTGCTTGGTTTAAATTCAAGCAAAAACGAAAAATGCCTCCAAATGCTCAAATCTAAATTTTTGTGTGGGCATGCACGTTTTCTCCAACATGCATAACAAGATTTTGACCAAAATATTATCTAGAGCTTTTATAGCAATTAAATTTTTTAAATAGATCCTTTCCACTAAATAATTATTTTAGGGAGTTTGGTAAATCTAATTGGAATAGAATGACTTTTCACGGGAAGGTATCTTTGATGCCTTGTATGTCACTTTGGACCCACACCAAAAACTCCTATGGACCTACTGTAGTAAAAAAACAAAAAAAAACCTCCAGGTATGACTTTCAAATTTCTCTAGGTAAAAACATAAAATATGTTGGATTGGTTTCAACTCCTAGTGATGAAGTATCAATAGATCGACCAAATCCTAGAAGCTCAAAAATTATTTGGCTTCTAGTGGTTTTAAGGAATGAAAACCTCCAGCAGGTGGTAGTTTCACTCAATAATTTACAACTAGAGTTCCACAACTCCAAAAAGGGTGAAACAAAATTCTACAGAAAGGTATTTGTAATGCATATACTGTGTCATTGGTTTCATACCAAAAGTATATGTAGGATAAATCTGGTAAAAATGACAATTTTCTTGCAGTAATGACTTTGGGATTTTCCCAATGGCATTCTAGTAATTATTTTGAAGTGAAACCAACTCAAAGTGAACCGTTACTAAAAACCTACCTAACCTAAAAGGAAATAATTATTTGACTTATAGATCTTTTCTGGTGAAATAATCACCAAAACAAGAGTTAATTCCACTAGAACATTCATAAATAAATAAAGTTGATAAAATAATGAAACCACTTCTAGTGGCTTTGTTATTTCAATACCTATCTGTTGATATCATTGTTTATTGGTATCATACAGAACCTGGCCTTATATAAACCCCTTAATTAAGTAGTGTTTGATAATTAAATCATAAAAGAAGTTTTATAAAATGCAAATAAGATAATTCCAATTGCTTTGAACTCTAATTATCAAAACCTACTAAAGTATATTGATGTCTTGTCTACTTGTTTGCTTTATTGTATTGGTGCTTGTTTCCTTATGTTGATTATGGTATCTTTCTTGTTTGCATGTGTGCTCTGTGATGATGATAGTTGTGATTGTGTTGACGTCGAGAAGGAGTAATTTTATTATTGTTGGTTATCTAAGAAGAAGTCTAGGGACATATTGCTAACCACAAGAAATCCATCCTTCCTGAATTCCTATAATGAACCAACTCCTTTTTATATACATGTTTTATATCTCCTTTATAAATTGCATTCCAACATGCATGTTTTGTTTTACTACTACTGTGATAGTAACTTGACACCTCCAAGTTATGACTTGGTGTCCAGCAGGACACATACCCTTGTGATTACCTACTACCCCTCAGAATGAGATGGTGATGGTTGTCATCTACTCTCATCTAGAACCTCGGGTTTTGAAAACAAAACTATTCGGGGACTACCCTAAAAATACAGGTTTGGAAATGTTTTGGTAAGACCCTTAGGAAGTGCAGGATTTACAAGTGGATTGTTTTAAAAGGAGAAAATTTGAGTTGATAAATGGGTATGGTGGAAGTGATAAAGAGAAGGTATGTTTTATGCCTTTACCGACACAACTAATCTGTGCAACCACATTACCCCATGAATTGCGGATTAACTCATAGTTTGTTCTCCTTAGCATTGGCAGCCCTTACAAGTGATATGAGAGAGAAATCCCTCGAAACCGGGTCTTCCCTTGTAAAGGTCTATGGATCTGGGGTTGGCGGGTGTCTCTGACAAGGTTCGGGCACAACAATTGGGTCTCCCATGGATGGTACGATATTGGAAGTATGGAAGGAAATATGTGTAATGATATACCAATGCTATCATGGTAGTACATGAGGGAGTATGGAAATATCGGTCAACATGCTCCCTCAATGCCAAGCGGAGAGGGAAGAACACCTTGGAGACGGTCTTGACAACTACGATCACGCACACGCAAACGTAGGCCTTGTACAATGATGGATGCGTGATGCAAACTCCAACGAGGTTGGTGATGATAGTAGATACCCTTGGTAAAGGGGATGAGGCAAAACTAGAGATTCCACAAAGGGTGTTGTCTTTAGTCTATCATCTGTGCATAAGGGATATATGAGCGGATGTCTCTATTTATAGGCCAGCCACTAGAATGGGAGTAGTTTAGGCAAAAGGGTAAGTAAAGGGAATATTTCAGGGCATCAAACCCAGATTCGTGCGCAGATGGGGATTTCTGGTCGTAAGTCCGGTGGCATCGGATCTGGCGCCGGAGAGGTGTTATATAGACATTTCTGTATGGAGTCCCGGTCCAATGGTTTGGTCGCCGGGGATTCTAGCGGTGGATCCGGTTCGCCACTACTATCGCCAGAGATTCCAGTGTTGGGTCCGGTGACGCTAGATTGTCCGCCGGTTTGGCTCTACCTCTTCCTTCTTCTCTTCCAAGCCTCCGTCTTGTCGGGCATGAGTCCTCGGGCTTCCTTCCTTGTCTCCGTACTCATCGGTGTGAACCTATCATGGTCATAGGACGAAGTATGAAGTAGTATACCATTCAATAGGGTAGGAAGTGGGATCTCAAAGAGGATAGGATTCACCTTTGGAGTTCATGACAACTTGGCATAAGTTGGAGAACTTGATGTGGTAACGACTATAGGTCGGGCTACATCATCTCCCCTTGTCAAAAAGAGTTGTCCTCGACTCTACATGCTCATCAAAGTCGAAGAGGTCTAGAGACCTTCTTGATCCTGGGGTTCACCATATAGTCGTCCTAGGGAAGATTGACTTGACAACACTTCAATGCTCCTTCACCTTCCATGAAGCCTACAAGCTCACAAGAAAAACGAAGCAACACTCAAAGAGTATCCAATTCATGAAGATTATAGCATGAGTCCTCAAGTAGAAGGAAAACACCTTATGATGTAGTAGCTCATTCAAGGGTAGTCATGGATAACTCTCCACGGTTCGTCTTGTAAACTTATGGTCCATAAAGGTTGACACATAAGCAATTGTACCTTCACACAAGAAAGACCAAGCAACATATTTTCGTGCGTGATAGAGGAGCATATCATTTTTGGCATGTCCATTCTTATTCACAACACTATTAGCACAACTCAAGTATAGCAAACTAAATGCATATGCAAGGTCAAATTGCATGGACATTTTTTGAACATCATCCAAATGTGGGAACTCAAAAACTCCATATAACGTCTTAGGGTGGCACTCAAAGCAATTGACTAAAATATTGATCAACATCTTTGATGCAAGGATAGGAGAATTCAACAAAAACACATGAGGAAGAACATTAAAAACAACATAATTATGTGTGCAAACCAACCATTGGAATTGTTCAGTATGTTGGATGCCATACACATATCATCAAAAGCAAAAAACAACATGGGCATATGAGTATCACAAGCGGAAGCAAAAACAAGATGTTTGCAAACAAATCATATGAAAGAGTAAGTGGTCCTCATGTTTGTTGCAACAACAATATGAGATACTTGGAAGTTCTCATGACAATACATGCTCATAATGGCATTATGGTTGCACACAAAACATCAGAAAGAGAAATTGTTCAACATTTTTGTTGCAACACACAAAGCATCAATATCCAATAGAAACGAAACATGATTGTCACAAGGTGAAAGAATACCATCAACATGCTTGCAAGAAAACCATAGGAAATAGAAATTTGTCAACATGAAAGATGCAAAACATGCAGAAGGTATCAGAGCTGGGTTTGATCTTGAACTCATGTGGGGATGCTCTCTAGAGTTCTTTTTGTAAAATCATGCTCAACCGAGGTTGACATTGTAGTGCAGGTACCTACACACATCATACACAAAAGGAAGAATGTGTGTGCATGGTAGAGAAACACATCATCCATCATGGCATATCCGTTATTGTGCACATCACCATTAGTGTCAATCAAGTGTAATATAGATGCATGGTGAGTATGCAAGTGGGAACATGCTTATCATCGCAATCATCAAAATCTCCAAAATATGAGAAAGTTATGGGGGCCATCTCAATGGAAACCATATGAGAATTATTGTTGCAAGAAAAACAAGTGAAAAAGCAATCATCCATATTATTTGTTAGCAACAGGAGAAATTGTATACCATCCATGACAAAGCATGGTCCGAGGGGTACCATTTTTAACATCATTGCAAGGAAAACATTGGAAAGAGGAATTGTTCAACAAAGTACAGGCAATGATATCATCAACGTAACGTTTAGAGCATATCATGTCTATGGAAATATCATGACAATAAAGGGATTCCACATGGTTATCATGATGCATAGCAAAATCAACACATGGGAATAAGAGTGTAACATATGTCATGTCACAAGTATCATCCATAGCATGCAAATCATCAGAAGTCATCATGTCCACTAGTGGGATCATGGCATCATCAACACCCTTATTTTTTTACCTTGTTCATACCTCTCATATGAAGTGGGTTTTGTGGTAGTATTGGCCTCCATGTGGGTGACTTTGACTTCTTGATGTAGCCATGGCGTAGCATAATCTTCATGCACCATGTACATCTTCTCGATAGGAGGCATCATCATCTCCAAGCTTGGAGCTTCTTGATCCATGGAACCTAGCACATCATGATAAAACACACTATAGGTAGAAGGTAAGTCGTTAGAAATCAAAATGTCCTCACACGACCTATCAACTACCACTCTCAACTCACTCGGTGTATCACTCATGCCCTGAAAGTGGAAACACTCAATCTCACATATGGTGGAGTCACTCATCTCACTCTTGCTCTCACTCAAGTGGGTTAAGTGGATCTCATACTCACATGGGAATGGTACCACATCATCACTCAAGCATATAGGGATAGGCTCGGTTTTCTCAACTCCATGCGCCTCCTTTGGTGAAGGGAAAATCCTTTGCTCACCATTCTCAACTCTATCGCCCTCAAAGTTGGATGCCATAAGATGTTCATCACTCGCCTGTATGGTCGAAGGGAAAACCCCATGCATGTTGCCATCTTGTAGTAGTGGTGTAATTAGGCTCATGTTGTTGTTGAGAGCGGTACTCAGATCGACTTCATCACATATGTGGCCTTGGCTTCCTCCATCTTGAAGTGTAGATTCTTGACTTGGAGCTTGCTCATCCTTTTCCGAGGCCACCTTGGCTTGTGTAGACATCCTCTTGGCATACGCGTCCAGCTTGGGGAAGTAGAGGACTTCATCTTCTATCGTCGGATTCAAGACATGTACACCGAGAGGGGGTCCTCGAGGTGTGTGGAGAAAGGGGGTGTGAGACAACAGTATTCCGGGATCATGAGCACACAAGCTTTACCCAGGTTCGAATCCGCCGGCTTTGGACGGATCCTACTCTTGCTGTCAATCCAGTAATACGACAGATCAGGAATATGGGTTACAAGGGTTTTGCCTATGCAAGTTGAGATTGTAGATATTGGGTTTCCCTAAAGGCTGGTCCCTAGGACGGCTTATATAGATATCTAGCCTAGGGATTACAGGAGAGACCTATCCGGCTACGACTAAGAGTCGGTTGCAGAGTACATCTTGGACTACAAGTAACAAAATAGGTCTAAGTAGGTAAGTCTTCTAGGCCTTTCCATAGCCGGATGGACCTCCGTCTTATCTCCCTAACTAGGTTGCCAGTGGAGCAAAGCTCTAACCTGAAGTGGGTCATCCTGGTCAGCGAGTCACAGTGGGTATACCCGGAAAGTATATCCCCAACATCCACCTCATCCATGAAGTTGCATGCATCATCTTGGACATCAAGTTTTGGCATTGAAGCTTGATGGCAAGGAATAAGGCTTGCTCTTGGTGCCATTTTGGTGGTGGCACTAGTAGTGGAAGGTGCCTTTTGATGATGTCGATGTAGGTTATTGGCGTGCCTTGCCAAAGGTTGATGTAGGTGGCGCACTTGGTCATCCACATGATGCTCAAGATGATGCTCCTTTTCCTTGGAACTCTTCGTATGCTTGTGGAACCTTCTTGAGGTTGATTCATTAAGTTTGGCAAGCATGCTCATGTTCTTGGCAAAGTTGTCGTCCATGTCGTGCTTGAAGTTGTCATGTCGTGCTTGAAGTTGTCGAGAGTGCTTCCGACCATGTCCATTTGATGGTGGACCTTGGCGCTCTCGAGGTGGAGGCTCCATCTTGGTCGACGCGACTTGAAGAGCTTGTCATTGTCATCCTTGAAGTCATCCATTCTTGGGGAGTTATTGTTGTTGTAGAACTCCATATCTCCCAAGCATGTGGAGCCATTGTCGGTGTAGTGCTCCATCATGTCATCCATGCTTGTGGAGGAGTAGGCATGGTGGCTCATCGTGGATTCGTCATAGAAATCCTCCTCGGTTCCAAAGTTCCTAGACATGCTTCACAAGACCAAGTAGTGTATATGGAAGTGGTAGTGGGTGTTAGGGAAACAATGTCAAACCTTACTTTACCTTGGAAGATAGTATTGTGCAAGTGGCCACACTTGAGAGCAATAACAACCAAGTAAAGTGAAGTTCGTGTGGAACACCAAAACCCACTAACTATTAAAAAACATACAGACACAAAGCTTATGGTGGATGGGTATGTAAAGTGACATGTCAAGGAAACAATCCGAAATCAAGATATTGTAATGGCAAGTAAAGAACCATGATGATCACCAAGCAAAACAAGTCAATCACAAGATATATGAAATATGTACAAGGAAACACACACGGTGGGATAAATGGGACTTGTGCGATGGAGAAAGTGAGCTAAGAACCAAATGATTACCTAGCAAAGACTATAAGCTCGTGTCGCATAAGTGAAAGTAGAGACACTAGTTTGATTGCCCAAAAATTGGTGGGCTACAAGATATGCACAAAAAGTACCACCTATATGATGTTCATCGAGCTTGTGCTTCCTATTCTATAAGGCACTTGTTTCTTTTCCTTTTTGTTTTTTTATATTTTTCTCTCTTTTTGTTTGTTTTTCTTTTCTTTTTTACTTGCCTCTTCCTTGTGCCAACAACTATACAATATAACTATAAGAGATAGCACGCTCGCAACTTTTGTTTGGAATTCTATAAGATATCAAATGTGCATAGTCCAAGCAATCATAGGAGGAACTAGTATCAATAGGTGTTTGTTGGTCGCAAAGATAGTGTAGCTCAGAAAGGAAAGCAAGTGGGGAGAAGTCGCGAAATGTGTATACCTTTCATCGCCGATCTTCACCCTTTATTGTTGGATTCCGCATTTCTCATGGAATTTGGATGGTTTATATAGCATTAACCACTTGCATGATGATGTAGAGATCCTTCTCCTCTTCGAAACAAGCTAAAGAACACCAAAATCTGAGTTTGGATGCAAAAGTTATGCTCAAAATGGTGCGGGGCTGAAGCTGATGGAAAACTTCAGCTTGAGGCCAAATGATGGAATTAGGCCATGGGAACGCAGGGGAAGATAGATCAACAAGTTTATCCACGGATCAAAACCTACCAAAACACACTCAAATCACATATCGATCCAAAACACGAATTGGGGCTATTTTTGGTGGAATTTTTGAATTTATGGGGAAAAGACCAAATCAAAGTGAAATCTGTGGCAACCAAAAGCTTTTGTTACAAGATGATAAGGGGTGACCTCAAGGGTGGCCCGATCTTCACGGATCTCGTGGTAAAATTGATGGGAAATCGAGGGGAAAGGAAGAAGGTAGCAGAAGCGAACACATATCTTGCGGTGACCCAGGATACCACTGTATGATTTAGTACACTATAGTCGTTGACACAACACCAATGAAACACTGTTCACTAGTATTACATCCCTTAGAGTGGTACAACAGAAACACAGCAGGTCCAAGACATTACTATAGATTACAACTTGACTCTTTACAAAAGATCTAGAGAACACTCTAGGTTAAAGAGGAAGAAAACAACTCTCTACAAAGAAGAACGAGAAATAACAATTCACAACTATCTAGTGACTAAGACTAGCATTTGAACTAATTGGCTTGCAAATACTGCTAATGCAATGCTCTACAGAAGTAGGTTTTGTGGCTAGAGAATCTATTCCTAGCTAATCCATAACTTTGTCTTCACTTTAGTTGATGTATATGTTGACTTCATTGAATTTATTGAAGAACATGAGCTGTCGATGATGGCTTCTTGAGCATAAGTTGGTGTTGACATCGTCTTCAACGACTTAGAACCTAGGAAGGGTTAAGAAGGTACGGTTGAGTATGAGCGTAATCAGCAAGTTCACTAAAAGGGAGTGTTTGATGCACTATCTATAGCCACAGACCAAAGGTCGTAGGCAATGCAGGTTTTCGTAAACATTTCTTCAAAGGTTTCTTTTATTCTGAAAACTATGTCCGACAGCCTTCATAGGTTAACCAAAACATTCATGGAGTTCCTTTCCTACTGCGTTCATAGCTCCTTCCCAGAACAGGGAGTAATATGTCACAGTTCTTACACTCTGCAGAGGTGCGTTGCTTTACCCATGAGAGACTAAATCCTTGTTGCACAACCAGGCGATATTTCTCGTCCACAATTCCGTGATGTGGGGCCCAGTAGATGATACAAGCCAATCACTGCCCCTCTCCACGACCTCCCCAAGTAGATATACCTCCATTAACCCCCATATAGGCATATATAACCCTAGCAACCCCTTGGAGACTCCAGTGAGCAGATCATGTCCCTGACAACCCCATATAGGTAGATATACCTTCGATAGACCCTCAAAGAAAGTCTAGACACCAATATCGTGGGGAACTAGGAGTCCCACCCATCTGTTGAGTCCCCACAAGGAAGCTATAGCCTCGCGATAAGGTCATCCGTCCATGCGAAAGAAAGATGATCTAGCTAACTTCTCTGCCTCATTCTATATCTCATGGTTAACACATAATATACGGTGCTAGAATCACTGGCGACATTGGTTGTTAAGTCCTAGATATTATATTCCTTTACCACTAGAACTGTATCAGTAGATTATTACCTCTTGGTAAATAATCCATAATCAGATCATTATGAAAATAGTGTTTTCTGACCTTTTTGAAATGCAGGTGATGACAACATTTGTTTTACAAGCATTTGATAGAAAATAATCAAAGGACATGAGCAAGTGTGAACTTGCCTTTTGTGATTGCAAGATAATGCACTCACAGTCTTCAAGACAATAGAAGATCCAAATTCTGTAAACAACATCATTGGTCCGGTAAGGACTAATGTTTAAAGAAGCAAGATGCAATTATGCATAAGTAATGTAATGCCATTTGGTAAATGCGAATCTCCAGAATAATCATACTTGATCTAGGGTTTAGAAACTGTTGATGGTTTCTTTAGAATGTGTTTCACTTTTATACAAGCTTCACACTTGTGCTTCTTATTAAGGCTTGTGAGAGTGTGTGAAACAATATGTAAATACAACAAGTAGCATGCAATACTAAAGCACTCAAATGGGGCATGCTATCTAAAAGATTTCTTAAGCAAGATTATTAATCAATTAGATCCTTTATAAAAATGCTTGAAGATTACCTTTAATGTTTCTTAAAAGAATAACTTTTGAGGAAAAGGTTACTTTTACCAAGGAAAAGCATTTAAACTTAAAGCTAACACCTTAAGGTTTTCTTACCAGTTATGAGTATTAAAGAATAAAACAATTAGCATTTTTGAATAGTTATTCCACTAGCAAGTGGAGACTTATATATTTTAAATATGGCATCATCCTATAGGTGGTTTACTTCTTAATAATTCACAAGGAGGAAGTACAAGTAGTATTGCTTTTGTGGAAATGGTGTTTCTTGATGGGATAAGTGAATAGAATTACAATTTATTATTGCTTATTTATTTATAAACATGGAAAGGGCCTTACTTTAATTACTTAAAACTTGGTTTAAATCTTTAAGTAGTTTTCCAAACTAGTAAAATATTTAATGGATATTATCTTGTTAATTTATCAATGAGGAGAATCCTCAAGACAAGCAATACACTACTTTTGATGGTTTATAGTTGATAAAATCTTTTTAAGAAATAAAATATAATTACTTTGAATTGTAGTTGTAGGAACTACACTTTCAAATGCTTGGATCAATTTTGACTTCATGTAAACATTAATTGAACTTGTTTTTACACTTTTAGAAAATAATGGTGAAGGCATAAGCAAAGATTTATATAATTTTAATGCATTAAAACAAAAGAAAAGGGTTTAAATAGGATTTACTAAACCCTAACTTTTATTTTACTTCAAATGTGAAAGGTGATATTTTTCATGTGTAGATTTGTTTTGTGATCATTTTGGTATATTATATGTATTTTTATGATTTTTTAAATAATAAGATTTGATTTTTTTAGAAGTTCTATTACTTTATAAAGGCTTAATAAATAATAATATTTAGTTGAGTATCACAAAAATGTACAAAATAAGTTCATAAATGTATATTTTGTTTTTCTAAGAATTTTGATATATTATACTAATTTTTATGAATTTTAAATAATAGTATATACTTATTTAAGATTTATCCTTAACAGGATATTTGCTAATAATAATAATAATCTTATTTAAGTTGGAAAATAAAATATGATAAGAAGTTTAGGTTATAGAATTTATTTTTCTGAACATTTTGATATATAATATATATTTTCTGAATTATAAAACAAAGATATTGATTTGACAAAATTTATTCAGTTTCTGGAATTAAAAATAAATAACTAAATGTGTTTATGGTGAAATGCTGATGTTAGCACGAGGTGTGGTGGTTTTCCTCACCGGGGCTATTCTTAACCCCATACACTGACTAACGGGCCCAGTGCCACATTGTATGCAACATAAGCAAAGACTGGGTCAAAATTGTTGACTGGGCGGGAGGTGACGCGAGCACGACGTCATGATGACGTCAGCGCGGCCTCCACCGCCAGATCGTGACCACCGGGGGCGAACTAATGTGTCTAGCAAGTGTGGTTGTGTGTACGAGAAAGAGGAGACCGAGGCGGTCCAAGTGGTAGCGGCACCGCCCAATATTGTTCACCGAAGCTACTTTGGCGACCACCTTCTAGAGGGACCGATGACAGGCTACAGCGTGAGGGTGATACCAAACGAAAGGGGAGTAGAGGAGGGTATTGGAAGACTCAGTGGCTTACCAGGAACGCGATGGTGCGGTCAGTGAAACAAATCATGGCCGAAATCAATGGGGATGGCGACGATCGGACTTCGGGAAGGAGGTCACGGTTAGAACCTCAGGGGCTTCACCGGCATGAGCTAGCAGGGGCAATGGACCGAGAAGAGAACACGGAACACAGTGGCCATCTCAGATGGTCTAGGGACGGTCGGAAGCGACGACTTCCCGAGAGCTCCGATGAGCTAGGGTTCCGGGGCTCGCACAAAGAGGGGAAGAGAGAGGTACAGAGGGGGAAAATGGATGAGGATGAAGGGGGGGTCTTATTATCCTTCATGGTGACGTAGCCATCTACACGAATCATGATGTGATGACGGTGGACGGCGGAGCTCCGGCCAGCAAGCTTCTTCTTGTAGGCGAGGAAGACGACGATTGATGTCTACGCACTTTTATTCTTGTAGACAGTTGTTGGACCTCCAAGTGAAGAGGTTTGTAGAACAGCAGCAAGTTTTCCCTTAAGTGTATCACCCAAGGTTTATCGAACTCAGGGAGGAAGTGGTCAAAGTTATTCCCTCTCAAGCAACCCTGCAATCAAGATACAAGAAGTCTCTTGTGTCCCCAACACACCCAATACACTTGTCGGGTGTATAGGTGCACAAGTTTGGCGAAGAGATAGTGAAATACAAATGGTATGGATAATTATAAGTGGTAACTGTGATAGAAAATAGCTTGATGGTGTGGAAAAGACTAAAGGCAAACTAAAATAAAGGTGGAAGCAAGCAAACATGTAATAGATCTAGTAGCAAACGGTGTTTCAGTGCTTAGAAAGAAGGCCTAGGGATCATACTTTCACTAGTGAACACTCTCATATAAATATATTATCTTCATGATACTACGCTAAACTACTCTCCGGTTGGACACTCTAATCGTTGGTAGGGCTATAACAGCACACCTCAAAGTAAGCCTTTCCCATCTAGAAACCCCACACTGTCACCTTGAGTACTAGATGAGTCCAACAAACACCACAATTTCATAAAGACATCCAACTACAAATATAACTCATAACAAGTATATGTAATCTCTAGCCTAAGTGCTACCATGGTGTGCACGCTGTCACTTTCACACACATGGGGAGAGCAGAGATCTATTAAAGCACTTGAGTAGCAAGGTAGATCTACTTGATTACAAAGCTCATGATCACAATATGATCATGCATAGAGAGAGACATGAACACATAGCTACCGGTAGAACCCTTAGACTCGAGAGAGAACTACTCCCTCCTCATCATGGGAATTAGCAATGGTGATGGAGATGGTGGTGGAGATCGATGGAGATGGCTCTGGGGGCACTTCCCCGTCCCGGCACGGTGCCGAAACAGAGACTTTCTGTCCCCCGAATCTCCCTTCGCTGGTGGCGGCGCTGTGAAACTTTTCATGGATTTCTGATTGACTATCTAGGGTTTTGGTATCGGGAGGCTCTTATAGGCGAAGGAGACAAGGTCGGCGGCCGGCTTGGCGGCCCACACCATGCCCTGGCACGACCTGGGGGCACCCACGCCATGGGGTGGTGTGGCCACCCTATGGCCCCTCTCCGACTCTCCTTCTGGCTCCGTGAGTCTTCTAGGAAAATATCAACTTTGGCTTTTGTCCGGTCCAATTCCGAGAATATTGATTTTCTAACTTTCCTGGAACCAAAAACAGCAGAAAACAGGCAGCTGGCACTGTGGTATCTTGTTAATAGGTTAGTCCAAGAAATTCTATGAAAAGTACTCCAAAGTGTGGACAAAACACAAGAAAGTAGATAAAACCAAGCATGGAACATCAAAATTTATAGATACATTTGCAATGTATCAACATCCCCAAGCTTAAATCCTGCTCGTGCTCGAGTAGGTAAGTGATAAAAAGAAAGAATAATTTTTGAGGTGACATGCACCATCATAAACTTGATCAAAGTATTTGTAAAACATTGATAGCTAGGATCATAGTACTTCAACATAGCATGAAAGATAAAGTTCTAACAATAAGACAAAGAAACTATGATGCAACATGAAAAGGCACAAACAAAAGATTCATGAATAACAATGCTTTGCAAGATGTTTGTTTGTTTCACATAAAGAAAACATAGCATAATAGTATTCAACTTGTCCCTCATAGAGTAGCAAATATAAATGCATAGGACACCTTCATAGTTCATAAGAGTGACTAGGTACAATAGTTTAAAACAAGCAATAACAAGTTATGCATCAATCAACTAGTTTTGGGACAATGCACATAGAACTAAGAATGGCCACTATGCTCTCAAAGTAGGTGCATAAAGATAGAAGGTGGAGACTCAATATAATGGTGGAAGAAAGGCCTTTGTAAAAGGAAGTAGGGATTCAAGTCTCATAAAGAGCTTCCAAAAATTATGGTACTTATAGCTTTCAGCTCTCATTGCCCCTATCATAAGCTTCTTGAAGTGATTAAGGTTAAAGTGAACAAACTATAGTCTACATGCTTGACGAATTATAAGTCAGAAATCTCATGTCCCTTGTATACGAGGGCCGCTCCTCATGCTACTCAAGTTTAGTCACTGGTAAGTTCTTGTCATTGTAAGTATATGTGTATCATAGAGAACCGCCAACGGGGTACCCCTTGCCCGATGATACGGAAGAATCCCCATATCAAAATGACAAGGCAAGGCATAACGAGCATCTCAGCAATCTTCTTATTTACCATGGGAATATGGTGCTTTTCTCTCTTTCCTCTTTTCATAATATCTTTTTTCTTTTCTCTTTTCTCAATATAGGACTCTTTTTTATAAGAAGAATGCTTCAGAGGCAGCTCATTATGGTTACGCTGCAGGTTTTCACCATGTCGACATGGATTAGACCAATGCCCGAGCGTTTCTCTAACACATATACATAACCCCTTGGACTTACAAGCTCCCCTTTCATTTCACACCGACGACATCCATATACAAAAGAGCATGATATCAACTAGGTACAA
This sequence comes from Avena insularis, assembly GCA_023614405.1. NCBI lineage: Eukaryota > Viridiplantae > Streptophyta > Magnoliopsida > Poales > Poaceae > Avena > Avena insularis. The sequence continues at coordinate 314,520,887 of CM042694.1, read as the reverse complement.
GTACCCGTGCAATGATGAAAGCGTTCCCCATGAAAGCATGGTTTTGCTAATCCCCAACAAATAAGTGCAAGCATATACAACATAGACGACACAATGGTTCAAGTTTATTAAGGGAAAGAAAAGTAAAGTGTGCCATCAAGTTCGTGAGAGCTTTAATCACTAGTTTTCTCAAAACAAGTTTAATTCGGAAGGTAAACAAAAACATGAATATACTTGGAATAGCATAATCTAGTAGGTAGGTATGGTGGACTCTTTGGAATAACTTGGTTTAGGGAGTTGGATGCATGAGTGGAACTCATACTTGGTTGTGGAGGCTAGCAAAAGACTGGGAGCGACAAACTAAGAGAGCAATAATGGCCATAATCATGTAGAGCGACAAAACATCATTGATCAAAGCATAAAGTGATACTACAAGTTGAAAACTAAAGGATCATAAAGGCTATGGTGACTCGAGATAGTCATAACATGGTGTGAGCATGCGCCAAGTCAACCCAAATAAAGCATCAAAGGAGAATACCACAATACTATGCTTTAATATGTTAAAACAACGCATGATTCATCCAAGGCACATTAAGCAATCTCAATTGTTTATAACAAGTCATGCTACAACAAAGAATACTAAGCATAAAGCCAAAACAATATCAAGCATGTCATGACAAAGCATAGGCCACAGTTAGAAACAAGCTCTTTTACCACATAAGCATGAACTTTCCTACTCTTTTCTAAACCAAACCAAACTATTTGAAAACCAATGCATGAAAGAGGGGGTCCAACCAATTTATTCAGCAAACTAATAAAACCAAGAAAACTAAAAACTAAAACAAAAACGAAAAAGAAGACGCTCCATGAACAATACAACTATGCATGAAACAATAAAAATGAAGCGTTTGGAAGAAACTTGAGATTTTTATTGATGAAGAGGGGGATGCCTTGGGCATCCCCAAGCTTTGACGCTTGTACTTCTTGGATATTTCTTGGGGTGACACACGTGGCATCCCCAACCTTGAGCTTTAGTCCATCCTTCATCTCATTACTCATTCCTTCCATACACCTGAAATTTTTCATCATATAAAACTTCACACAATCTTCATTAGCAACATTAGTGCACTCAAGATAATAAGTCTTTAGGTTCAGTTCTAACACCAATAAAACTTCCATTAAAACACTATCTACTGTAGTACTTCCCTCAAAAATCTCAATTCCCTAAAAGAACTCAAAAAGGAACCAACAAGAAGCAAATGAAGATAATGGCAGAAATCTGTCAAAACAGACAAGTAGGTAAAAACCAATTTTTTCGAATACCTTCTGTTGCTCAAATCGAAAAGTGTTGAACTAATGAAAGTTAGATAACAACCTGGGGCAGAAGAACAAAAATTCATGCCTCAAAAGGACATACAGAGATTTTACACGAATTTTTACAGTGAAGCACAAAAATCTGTTTTGGGACAGCAACTTTCCCAAGCATTACTTCTCTCTCATTAGAGGTTATTCTTGGGACAAAAAGCAAATAAAAAGGATAAGGAGCGGTTATTACTGAAGTAATAACTTCCAAGAGTCATCTGAAACTTTTGGGTTATCTCCCAATAAGTACTTTTCTTTAACGCCTTTAAGTTAGGCATGATAGTTTGAGAAGATGCTCACATAAGAAATATGAATTGAAGTAAAAGAGAGCATCAAGAAGCAAATTCAAAACACATTTAAGTCTAACCCACTTCCTATGCATAGGAATCTTGTAAAGAAACAAGTCATGAAAGCACAAAGCAACAAGCATAGTAAAGCAAAACAAGTGCAACTTCAAGACATTCAACATAAAGAGGGGAAACTTAATATTATTGAGATGCATAAAACCATGTTTCCCTCTCTCATAATAACTTTCAGTAGCATCATGAATGAAATTAATAATATAACTATCACATAAAACATTCTTATCATGAGCCACATGCATAAAAGAATTAATACTCTCCACATAAACATAGTCATTCTTATTAATTGTAGTGGGAGCAAATTCAACAAAATAGCTATCATTATTATTCTCATCACCATAATCATCAAATATAGGAGGCATATTGTAATCATAATTAATTTTCTCCTCAATAGTAGGTGGACTGAAAATATCATAATCATCATTGCAATCATCATATATTGGAGGTTTGGTATCATCATAAGCAATAGAATAGCTATCTTCCAAAGCTGGGGAACTAAAAAGATCATCTTCATAAAAACTAGCTTCCCCAAGCTTAGACTTTTCCATAGCATTAGCAATAATGGTGTCCAAAGAATTCATACTAACAACATTGCTATTAGCATGCAAATAAAGTTCCATAGGTTTTTTAATTTTCTCTTCAAACACTTCATGTCCTAACTCAAGATAAATATTATAAAGCTCTCTAATTTTGTTGTTGTTTTCCATTAAGCCTAACTAGTGAAAACAAGAAACAAAAACACAAAATTGCAGAATCTAGAGGAAACAACTTCGAGCACTCAAACCGGAGGATGTGAGTACCTTTTACCTTACCTCCCCGGCAACGGCGCCAGAAAATAGGCGTTTGCCGTGGGAGGTTCTTCTTCTTTAATCCTTCGGTGTGAATACCTTTTACCTTACCTCCCCGGCAACGGCGCCAGAAAATAGCTTGATGTCTACGCACTTCTATTCTTGTAGACAGTTGTTGGGCCTCCAAGTGCAGAGGTTTGTAGAACAGCAGCAAGTTTTCCCTTAAGTGGATCACCCAAGGTTTATCGAACTCAGGGAGGAAGTGGTCAAAGGTATTCCCTCTCAAGCAACCCTGCAATCAAGATACAAGAAGTCTCTTGTGTGCCCAACATACCCAATACACTTGTCAGGTGTATAGGTGCACTAGTTCGTCGAAGAGATAGTGAAATACAAATGGTATGGATAATTATAAGTGGTAACAGTGATAGAAAATAGCTTGATGGCGTGGAAAAGACTAAAGGCAAACTGAAATAAAGGTGGAAGCAAGCAAACATGTAATAGATATAGTAGCAAATGGTGTTTCAGTGCTTAGAAAGAAGGCCTAGGGATCATACTTTCACTAGTGAACACTCTCATATAAATATATTATCTTCATGAAACTATGCTGAAATACTCTCTGGTTGGACACTCTAATTGTTGGTAGGGCTATAACAGCACACCTCAAAGTAAGCCTTTCCCATCTAGAAAACCCCACACTATCACCTTGAGTACTAGATGAGTCCAACAAACACCACAATTTCATAAAGACATCCAACTCCAAATATAACTCATAACAAGTATTTGTAATCTCTAGCCTAAGTGCCACCATGGTGTGCATGTTGTCACTTTCACACACATGGGGAGAGCAGAGATCTATTAAAGCACTTGAGTAGCAAGGTATATCTACTAGATTACAAAGCTCATGATCACAATATGATCATGCATAGAGAGAGATGAACACATAGCTACCGGTATAACCCTTAGCCTCGAGAGAGAACTACTCCCTCCTCATCATGGGAATCAGCAATGGTGATGGAGATGGTGGTGGAGATTGATGGAGATGGCTCTGGGGGCACTTCCCGTCCGGGAGGTGCGAAGCAGAGACTTTCGTCTCGAATCTCCCCTTCGGTGGCGGCGGCACTGCGGAACTTTTCGTGGATTTCTGATTGACTATCTAGGGTTTTGGTATCAGGAGGCTCTTGTAGGCGAAGGAGACAAGGTCGGTGTCCGGCCAGGGGGCCCATACCATGCCCTGGCGCGGCCTGGGGGGACCCGCGCCATGGGGTGGTGTGGCCCCTCTCCGACTCTCCTTCTGGCTCCGTGAGTCTTCCGGGAAAATGTCAACTTTGGCTTTTGTCCGGTCCAATTCTGAGAATATTGATTTTTTGACTTTCTTAGAACCAAAAACAGCAGAAGACAGGCAGCTGGCACTGTGGCATTTGTTAATAGGTTAGTCCAAGAAAGTCTATAAAAAGTACTCCAAAGTGTGGACAAAACACAAGAAAGTAGATAAAACCAAGCATGGAACATCAAAAATTATAGATACATTTGCAATGTATCAATGATGCAGTATTTTTTGCAGAAAACCCCCTAGAGTATTTTCTGTCTCAACCCGTGGTCTTTGGTTGTGTCCCACATGTCAATCATAGAGGAAGACGAGTTGGGATGGTGTTGGGCCATGGCTAAGTGAGCGAGAAGTGACGACTGGCGAATTATGTTTCTATTTTAGAATATCCTTTTCAATTTGAATTTCCTCCATGAATCAATTATTCATAATTAAGTGAATCAACAAGGTTCTTCATGGGTTAATGTACTAATTAGTTTGACATTCTCTTTTTAGTAGTTATACTAATCATGATTATATATAGGATTATTTTGTTAGAAAATATTATTGAGAAACAGGGTTTTAGGCTGTTTTGGTTTATTATATATAAACCTTATAAAATGATTTTCTTTTCACCATATTAATTGAGATGGTAAGGATTTAAGATAGTGAATGATATATATAGGACTCTACTTCATACTTAGCCTTATAGAGGAACTATGCAAATATATTACAAGGTATTAAACCCTAGGGTTTATAATATGGTGATTTGAATTCCATGGTTCTCAGGGTTTGGTGATTTCTTCTTATCCAATTCCATTACAATTTCTTCACAACCATTATACTTACTTTTAGAGTAGGCATGGATCACTTCTTGAACTAGTTGTTCATTACTTTCTTAAGTGTTGCTAATGTGTTGATAGAAGTTTATTATATAGTGGTGAATAACCATTGTCATTCCCGTGGCACAAGTGATCACAATGCCTAGAAACATTTACTTAGGGTTTCTAATACCACACTTACTATGTACCCCTAGAGGATAAACTACCCTCAAGTTTATTAGTGAATGTTGCTAGGGATCAAGGGTCAAGGATTGCTCCTAACTTTATAACCCTGAATGTTATCTAAACTTAGAGTGAGCTACAAAGATTACTTCTTAATGTGGCCTTGATGGTTGACAATAAGGTGGACAAGGCTTCCATCCATAAACACTCATCTGGTTCTCTAATTATCTCTTGGAAGCTTCATTTGTCCAAGAGGTATTGTTCAATGGTTACCTAGGAATAGGAAATGTTTCCACTATAAATTTGATTTTTAGGGTTTTGAACAAAGAGGTAGACATGGGTCTTTTCATGGCTTGATATTCTGTTGGTTAAAGGTCTATCAAGCACTCCTACCTTAATACCTCACTAAGCTTATCTTTAAATAAAGAATTCCTTGCCTAATATACTATATATATCTATCTTATCTTATTCACAAAGATCACATCTTCCTGAATAAGTCAATCATCTGACTCCACCATATCCATCATCATATGATGACATGGTCATGCCACTCTAGCAATAATCATTCTCCATTATTAATCTAGTATGAAACTTCCATTTCTTAACTACCTCTAATGAATCCATCAATGCAGCTACTTCTAACTCCATCCATTAACTCCTTTAAATACATCTTGCAACTCCTTCCAAGGCTTGCAAGATTATAGTTCTCTCTATATCACATGTGATAACAATCCTCTGGAATAGGTATGGTACTACTCTCCATAATACAAGTTGTTCTTATATCAACTTGGTTAAACTACTATGCCTCCAACTACTCCATACAACTCATATTATATACTTCACCAAACTCTAGCTTGACTTCTCATAATCAAGCTATATGATTCATCTTACTAGGGCTTTACCTAATTTGGTATACTCACAACTCTTATTTATTAGTTGGTCATCTATTCTCAAATGACTTGAGAATAATTACCACCATCCTTTGATAAAGCAAATATTAGGCTTCTAATTGTCTAATCAATATCTATAATCAATTAAGTAGTAGGCTTGTACTAGTCTCTCTATAGGATTTATCTTTTTAAGGAAGCTTACTTTTTATTTATATCTACTTGGCTTATCAGGATTATTATCGTATACTCTAATACTACTAGCTTTCTCACAGCTCCATAAATACTAATTTAACTTTTAGGTTTAGATACCTCTTCTAGTTAACTCATGAGTGAGTTAACTCTTCAAACATCAGATGGTTTGATCTCCACTAAGGATCACATTCCATTGATGATGACACACTCTACCATCTCGTTCCTTCTTCTTACTAATTTACTTTGGCATTTGGAAGGGCAATATAATAGGTCAAAGCTAAGAGTCAATATGTGCTAGGTCAAGAATTGATCACTCAACATTGATGATCAATTGACACTAGGACTTGTTTAAATAGGAATGTCATCTCTTAATATGATATTAAGGGTATGTGCTGGATGGTCTTGGCTTGAATCCCCTTTCTACTCTATTTGTGATAAGAGTTAATGTTTAAGAACTACCATGATACCCATGGTAGGAATAACTATGGTAAACAAGTGTTTTAAGATTTAGTTTTGGGGTTTCTTTACTTAAGTTATACACTTAACTTGGTATTCAGGGTTTGTGGTAGATAATACCTTGATGTCATCTTTAGAATATTAACTATTCATCCTTGAGTTGTTCTATGGAATACCATGTCATGATCTCTAGAAGATCTAGTACTCCTTATTGAGTAGTGTGTTGTGACTTAGTTTTATTACATTTGATCTACCATTAGATCAAATTATATTACCCAGAGGTAAGGTTTTAGCAAAGGTCATATTGAAACTTATCGCAGTCAACTTGATGATGTACTTTAGTTCCACCAAGTTAAGAGATGCTTCAATCACTTTTACAAGTTTTATTTAAAAGCGCGAAAATTATCCAGATTTTCTATGCATGAATGCAATGCACACACCTAATCTCGGCTTATTTCTAAGCTCTAATGCTGGGATGTTACACACCTCATGAAGAAAACGATGAAGACACGCAAAACTCACATGATACAAGGCCAATTGCTCCTGCTTGTGGCCACCAGTCCGATAGAATCCTTGCAAGGAAAGATCAGTCAATTTTCTCCCTCAATCCCAAGCGGAGAGGGAAGAACACCTTGGATAGGGTCTTGACAACTATGCTCACGCACTCGCAAATGTAGGCCTTTTACAACGATGGATATGCGATGCAAACTCCAATGAGGTTGGTGTCGATAGTCGGTCCCCTTAGTAAAGGGTGAAATAACATTTCATGATCTCTAGTGTTTTGTGTGTTAGATAACAATACCATGGAGTATCTCATGTGTGCTAAGTGCTGCAGATATGTATTCACATAAAAAGCTGGAAAACCTATTGTTTGGGGCCCGGATAATCTGCCCCTGTCAAGGGCCGGATAATCTGGCGTTACCCCTTTGACAAAGGTGGGCACGGCGTGAGTCTCTGTGTGGGGGGCGGATAATCCCTCGGATTGTCCGGCCAGGACCGGATTATTTGCCCAGGCCAGATAATCCGCCCTAAAGGGGGCTGAATAATCTGCCCCCCGAGAAGGCCGTCAAAGATGGACAAGGCGCGACCTTCTGTGGGGGGGATAATCTCTCGGATTGTCTGGCCAGGGCTGGAGTTTTTGCCCGGGCCGGATAATCCACCCCAAAGGGGGCCAGATAATCCGCCCGCTGAGAAGTTTGCTAAGGGAGACACGGTGTGACCTTCTATGTGGGGGTGGAATATCCCTGGATAATCCGAGGCTGGGGCGGAATTTTACCCCCGGCCAGATAATCTGGCCTTCACTTAGCCGGATAATCTGGCCCCAGACTTCACCAATGGCCATGTTTGGATAGGGGGTATAAAAGCCCCAATCACCCCTCTAGTCACATCTCTTGATTCATTCGAAAAAGTACTGGTCTATTGCAAAATCTCTAATTCAAGGTCTCCCACTTCAACCACCTAAAGGCTCCGACCTTTGGGGAATCGAAGGAGGAGACTTAATTCATCGACATCACAAATCAAGCGCTTCACTTCCTCTCCATTCACTTGGAGATCTCTCGATCTAGTATTCTTGTTGATATCTAGATCTTGTGTTTCATTTTGATAATATTTGTCCTTGTGGCAGCTTGTTGTCATTACGGGAGCCTCCAATTCGGTTGTGGAGTTTTGCCTTGCTAGTTGTGTAAAGGCATCGGTTCCCTCCTCGAAGGGTACCAATAGTGGAAAGGTGGATCAGGCCTTTGGTGGCGAGATCCATCGGAGAACAGGGTGAGGCCTATTGTGGAGTGGTGGTCTTCGTACCACCCACCCCTCCAACGTAGATGTACTTCCCTTAACAAGGAAGGAACTGTGGTAAAACAAATCATGTGTCTCCACGTGCTACACTATGGTTTCCTCGTTCCTTACTCTTACTCGCCTTTACTCGCTAGTAGTTAGGTTTGCATATAGGGAAATTCTTTGTAATTTCATATCTAGAGAATTTACGTTTTGTGTCAAGCCTAAAATTGAAAAAGCATTAAAATTTGAAGTAGCACCTATTCACCCCCCTCTAGGTTCCCATACGATCCATTTCAATTGGTATCAGAGCCTCGGCTCTTTATTCGGTATTAACAGTCTAAGAGAAGTATGGGTGCTAAGGGAGATGGTAGTGAGGCTGTGGACAAGGTCACAATGGATGACCTCAAGACATTGGAAACAACCTTGTTGAAATCTTTTGAGGCCAAAATGGAAGAGATACAACAAATGATTGCTCGTCTCACTTCATCTACAGCCCCAGCTCCATCTACCTCTGAGGCCAACAATCCACTATCTAAGGATAAAGCTCATGCTAACTCCATGGAAGATGAGGTGGTGGGTGAGAAAAATAATGGCTCCGCCTCCAAGAAGAGAAGTGGTAAGGAGGACTATAGTGAGGTCTATCACCTATATTCTCCTGACTCACCTATCCCTTACCCTCATATAAACAATAGGGTGATCCACCCAAGCTTACTGCATCTTCATTTAATCAATGGCAATTCTTAATGAAATCTCGTGTGTGTAGTTCGTCGATTGAGCTTTGGAGGATCATTGAAGATGGCCTTCATATTGGAGACTCCACCAACTTGAGAAAAATAGAAGTTGTGGAGAGTCAACTAAATGCAACGGCTCTTCACATGATTCATCTTGGTGTGGGTCCCAAGGACATTCCACATATTGAGCATTTTAACACCGCCAAACAAGCTTGGGATGCTCTCACCGACTTGTTTATCGGCAATGAAAGCATGAGAAGAAATAGGTATGATGCTCTAAGCAATGAAGCTGAAGGATTCTACATGTTGGATGGTGAAGACCATGAAGACATGTATAGAAGGCTCAAGAGAATTGCAACAACATTTAGAAAGCATGGTGCCACTCATATTGATGATTATTGGATCAAAAGGAAATATGTGAGTGCCCTCATGCCATTTGATCCCACAGACTGGAAGAGTTTGCAAGGTAGACACAACTACCACCAAATGACTTCCAATGAAGGCATGCAAGAAATGGCGGCCTTCAATGTAGCATCTAAGAACGCCAAAGATGCTCGCGCTCGGGTTATTGGGATGCAAAAAGGAGTTAATGTTGCACTAAAGGCCAATGTTGTTGAACAATATGAGGCTGACAGAGGGTACGATGTTATCTCCATGAGCTATCCTGAGGAGGTCAAGCATGCTCATGGTGAGTACATGGACTATGCAAGAAAATTTTGGAAGGACCCGGCTAAGGCTAAATCTGAACTTGAGTGCAAGAGTGCGTCAAGTGGGCGAAAGGAGAATGGCCCAAAGGTGAGAACTTGCTACAATTGTGGAGATCGTTTACACTTTGTGGCTTAGTGTCCCTATCAAAGTAGAGAAGATAATGGGGGCAGGCTCATCCTCAAGGAAAAAATCAAAGGCACCTCGGCAGAAGCCATTTATCAAGAAGAGTGCTCCCTACAAGAAGCAACAAAAGATTGTTTTGGTAGCACAAGAAGAATACTCATCCAAAAGCGAAGATGAGGAAGATGAAGAGAGCACTCGAGAGGTGGATGCAATAGCCAACACATCTACTTCCACATCGCTCTTTGAAACCCCTAATGAGAACATCATCAACAAGAACGTCACTTATGAAAGAACATTTCATGGTTCCTTGTGTTTTAAGTGTTAGATAACAATACCGTGGAGTTTTCTCATGTGTTCTAAGTGTGCAGGGAATGTTTTTGTGTTTGGGGGGCCGGATTATCCGCCCCTATCAAGGGTCGGATAATCCGTCCTAACTCATTTGACAAAGGCAGCCAAGGCGCGACGCTCTGAGTGGGTTCGGATTATCTCCTAGAAAATCCGAACATGGGCGGTTTTTCCTTCCCTGGCCAGATAATCCGGCCCTCACATGGGGCCGGATAATCCGGCCCTCACATGGCGCTGGATAATCCGGCCCCCAGAAGACAACCAAACGAAGCCAAGGCACGACGCTCTGAGTGGGTTTGGATTTTCTCCCAGAAAATCTGAACAGGGGCGGTTTTTCCTTCCCTGGCTGGATAATCCGGCCCTCTGATACGTTGCTAACGTATCCATAATTTTTGATATTCCATGCTTGGTTTTATATACTTTCTTATGTTTTGTCCATACTTTGGAGTACTTTCTACACACTTTCTTGGACTAACCTATTAACAAGATGCCACAGTGCCAGTTGCCTGTTTTCTGCTGTTTTTGGTTCCAGAAAGTTATAAAATGAATATTCTTAGAATTGGACCGAACAAAAGCTAAAGTCGTTATTTTCCCGGAAGATTCACGGAGCCAGAAGGAGAGACGAAGGGGGGGGACACAGGGTGGCCAAATCACCCCTAGCCACGGGTCCCCCCAGGCCGCGGTAGGGCATGGTGTGGGCCCCCTGGCTGCCCACCGACCTTGCCTCTTTGCCTATAAGATGCCTCCCGATGCGAAAACCCTAAATCGTGAAGCCTCCAGCCACGAAAAGTTCCGCAGTGCCGCCACCACCGAAGGGGAGATTCGGGGGACAGAAAGTCTGTTAGGCACCTGTCGAGGCAGAGGAAAGTGCCCGCGGAGCCATCTCCATCGATCTCCACCAACATCTCCATCACCATTGCTGATTCTCATGATGAGGAGGGAGTAGTTCTCTCTCGAGGCTAAGGGTTCTACCGGTACCTATGTGTTCATCTCTCTATCCATGATCTTATTGAGATCATGAGCTTGTAATCTATAGATCTACCTTGCTACTCAAGTGCTTTAATAGATCTCTGCTCTCCCCATGTGTGTGAAGTTGACAGTGTGCACACCATAGTGGCACTTAGGCTAGAGATTTCAAATACTTGTTATGAGTTATATTTGGAGTTGGATGTCTTTATGAAATTGTGGTGTTTGTTGGAACCATCTAGTGCTCAAGGTGACAGTGTGGGGTTATCTAGACGCGGAAAGCAAACTTTGAGGAGTGATGTTATATCCCTACCATGGATTAGAGTGTCCAACCGGAGAGTAGTTCAGCGTAGTATCATAAAGAAGAATATATTTATATGAGAGTGTTCACTAGTGAAAGTATGATCCCTAGGCCTTGTTTCTAAGCACCGAAACACCGTTTTACTACTATATCTGTTACATGTTTGCTTGATGTCATCTTTATTTCAGTTTGCCTTTAGTCTCTTTCACGTCATCAAGCTATTTTCTGGCACCATTACCACGTATAATTATCCATACCACTTGTATTTCACTATCTCTTCGCCGAACTAGTGCACCTATACACCTGACAAGTGTATTGGATGTGTTGGGGACACAAGAGACTTCTTGTATCTTGATTGCAGGGTTGCTTGAGAGGGATACCTTTGACCACTTCCTCCCTGAGTTCGATAAACCTTGGGTAATCCACTTAAGGGAAACTTGCTGCTGTTCTACAAACCTCTGCACTTGGAGGCCCAACAACTGTCTACAAGAATAGAAGTGCGTAGACATCAAGCTATTTTCTAGCGCCGTTGCCGGGGAGGTAAGGTAAAAGGTACTCACATGCTCCGATGTGAGTGCTCGAAGTTATTTCCTTTAGATTCTGTAGTTTTATCTTTTTGTTTCTTGTTTTTATTTTAACTAGTTATGCTTAATGGAAAACAACAACAAAATTAGAGAGCTTTATAGTATTTATCTTGAGTTAGGACATGCCGTGTTTGAAGAGAAAATTAAAAAACCTATGGAACTTTATTTGCATGCTAATAGCAATGTTATTAGTATGAATTCTTTGAACACCATTATTTCTAATGCTATGGAAAAGTCTAAGCTTGGGGAAGCTGGTTGTGATGAGCATGATATTTTTAGTCCCCCAAGCATGGAGGAGAAAATTTACTTTGTGATACTATGCCTCCAATATATGATGATTACAATGATGACTATGATATTTTCAGTCCACCTACTATTGAGGAGAAAATTAATTATGATTACAATATGCCTCCTATATTTGATGATTATGGTGATGAGAATAATAATGATAGCTACTTTGTTGATTTTGCTCCCACTACAATTAATAAGAATGACTATGTTTATGTGGAGAGTATTAATTCTTTTATGCATGTGGCTCATGATAAGAATGTTTTTTGTGTTAGTTATATTGTTACTTTTATTCTTGATGCTACTAAGAGTTATTATGAGAGAGGAAACATGGTTTTATGTGTCTCAACAATATTAAGTTTCCCCTCTTTATGTTGAAAATTTTGAAGTTGCACTTGTTTTGCTTTCCTGACTTGTATCTTTACAAGATTCCTATGCATAGGAAGTGGGTTAGACTTAAATGTGTTTTGAATTTTCTTCTTGATGCTCTCTTTTACTTCCATTCATATTTCTTATGTGAGCATCTTCTCAAACTATCATGCCTAACTTAATGGCGTTAAAGAAAAGTACTTATTGGGAGATAACCCAAAAGTTTTAGATGAGTCTTGGAAGTTATTACTTCAGTAATAACTGCTCCTTATCCTTTTTATTTTCTATTTGTGCCAAGAGTAACCTCTAATGAGAGAGAAGTAATGATTGGGAACGTTGCTGTCCCGAAACAGATTTCTGTGCTTCACCGTAAAAATTCGTGTAAAATCTCTGTACGTCCGTTTGAGGCATGAATTTTTTTGCTTCTGCCCCAGGTTGTTATCTAACTTTCGTTAGTTCAACACTTTTCGATGTGAGCAACAGAAGGTCTTCGAAAAAATTTGTCTTTACCTGCTGTTCTGTTTTGACAGATTTCTGCCATTATTTGCATTTGCTTCTTGTTGGTTCCTTTTTTAGTTCTTTTGGGGAATTGAGCTTTTTGAGGGAAATGCTACAGTAGCTTGTGTTTTAATTAAAGTTTTATTGGTGTTGGAACTGAACCTAAAGACTTATTATCTTGAGTGCACTAATGTTGCTAATAAAGATTGTGTGAAGTTTTGTATGAAGGAAAAATTTCAGGTGTATGGAAGGAATGAGTAATGAGATGAAGGATGGACTAAAGCTCAAGCTTGGGGATGCCACGCATGTCACCCCAAGAAATATCCAATAAGTACAAGCGTCAAAGCTTGGGTATGCCCAAGGAATCCCCTTCTTCATCAATAAAAATTCTAGGTTTCTTTCAAACACTTCATTTTTATTGTTTCATGCACAGTTGTGTTGTTCTTGGAGAATCTTCTTTTTCGTTTTCATTTTGGTTTTTCGTTTGCTTTGTTTTCTTCGTTTGCTGAATAAATTAGTTGGACCCCCTCTTTCATACATTGGTTTTCAAATAGTTTGGTTTGGATTGGAAAAGAGTAGGAAAGTTCATGCTTAAGTGGTAAAGAGAGATTGTTTTTGACTGTGGCCTATGCTTTGTCATGCCATGCTTGATATTGTTTTGGCTTTAGGCTTAGTATTCTTTGCTTTAGCATGACTTGTTATAAACAATTGAGACTGCTTAATGTGCCTTTGAAGAATCATGCGTTGTTTTAGCATATTAAAGCATAATATTGTGGTATTCTCCTTTGATGCTTTATTTGCGTTGACTTGGCGCATGCTCACACCATGTTATGTGTAACACCCCGTCCACTCCTGGGCCCGGGGGGTGTCACTCCTGGCAGCTTAATATGATATCTAGACTGGCCCCACAGACCAACACTAGTCTTTTCTGCGCACTTTGTCCTCACTCGTGCGCACCCTACTTCACAGTGGGTCACCCATCCTAGAATTGCTCTAGGCCAAGCACGCTTAACCTTAGAGTTCTTTTTGAATGAGCTTTCGGAAAAGAAGTTGCAACTTGTTGGTATGAGTATTCTATCAATCCTATTAAGCCATGTGTCTGGTCTCACATACACCCACCCTTTAGAAGATCGATGCCCTCATCGATCAAGCACACCCCAGGAACGTTCCCTCTTGGCACGCGATATACGTGCGTCCGATCTTGCACATGTTCCATGCCGTGTCCACTCCGGGCCACACGCGCCATGCTCCACATGTCCCACCACTGACCCGCACACACCCGTTTAATCGCAAGGGTCAGATCTGATACCACTTTGTAACACCCCATCCACTCCTGGGCCCGGGGGGTGTCACTCCTGGCAGCTTAATATGATATCTAGACTGGCCCCATAGACCAACACTAGTCTTTTCTGTGCACTTTGTCCTTACTCGTGCGCACCCGGTTACCCACTTCCCGGTCGGTCACCCATCCTAGAATTGCTCTAGGCCAAGCACGCTTAACCTTAGAGTTCTTTTCGAATGAGCTTCCGGAAAAGAAGTTGCAACTTGTTGGTATGAGTATTCTATCAGTCCTATTAAGCCATGTGCCTGGTCTCACATTATGACTATCCCAAGTCACCATAGCCTTGATTATACTTTAGTTTTCAACTTGTAGTATCACTTTATGCTTTGATTAATGATGTTTTGTCGCTCTGCATGATTATGGCTATTATTGATCTCTTAGTTTGTCGCTCCCAGTCTTTTGCTAGCCTCCATAACCAAGTATGAGTTCCACTCATGCAGCCAACTCCTAAAACCAAGTTATTCCAAAGAGTCCACCATACCTACCTATTAGCATATGCTATTCCAAGTATATTCATGTTTTTATCTACCTTCCAAATTAAACTTGTTATGAGAAAACTAGTGATTAAAGCTCTCACGAACTTGATGGCATACTTTACTTTCTTGCACTTAATAAACTTGAACCATTGCATCCATCTTTGTTGTGTATTGCTTGCGTTTTATAAGTTGAAGTTAGCAGAACCATGTATCATGGGGAACGCTTTCAACATTGCACTTGTACATTGTACCTAGTTGATATCATGTTCTATTGCTTATGGATCCCGGCGGTGTGAAATAAAAGAGGAACTTGTAAGATCATGGAGTTTGTATTTGTGTTAGATAAACGCCTAGGCCGCTAGCCTAAGCCATGCCTAATCATAGTGGAAACTTGCAACATAACCATAATGAGCACTCTATGAAGCATCCTCAATAAAAACCTATGCAAATAGCAAATAAAAAGATCGCTGAGATGCTCATTGTCTGCTTGCCTTGTCATTTTGATTATGGGATAGCTCCTGTATCATGTGCAAGGGGTACCCCGTTAGCGGTTCTCTATGATACATATGTACTTACAATGACAAGAGCTTACTTGTGACTAAAGTTGAGTAGCATGAGGTCCGGTCTTTGTAAGTAAGGGGCATGAGATTTCAGCTTATAACTTGTAAAGCATATCCCCTTAGTTGTGTCACTTTAACCTTAATCACTTCAAGATGCTTATGATAGGGGCAATGAGAGCTGAAAGCTATTAAGTACCATAATTTTTGGAAGCTCTTTATGAAACTTGAATCCCTACTTCCTTCTATGAAGGCCTTTCTTTTACTTTTATGTTG
This sequence comes from Avena insularis, assembly GCA_023614405.1. Classification (NCBI taxonomy): domain Eukaryota; kingdom Viridiplantae; phylum Streptophyta; class Magnoliopsida; order Poales; family Poaceae; genus Avena; species Avena insularis. The sequence goes on along the minus strand of CM042694.1, from coordinate 314,505,211 downwards.
AGTCTCCACCTTCTATCTTTATGCACCTAATTTGAGAGCATAGTGGCCATTCTTAGTTCTATGTGCATTGTCCCAAGACTTGTTGATTGATGCATAACTTTATATTGCTTGTTCTTAAACTATTTGTATCTAGTCACTCTTATGAACTTTGAAGGTGTCCTATGCATTTATGTTTGCTACTCTATGAGGGACAATCTGAATGCCACTATGCTATGTTTTATTTATGTGAAACAAACAAACATCTTGCAAAGCATTGTTATTCATGAATCTTTTGTTTATGCCTTTTCATGTTGCAGCAGAGTTGCTTTATCTTATTGCTAGAATTTTGTCTTTCATGTTATGATTGAAGTACTATGATCCCAGCTATCAATGTTTTACAAATACTTTGATCATGTTATGATGGTGCATGTCACCTCAAAAATTATTCTTTCTTTTTATCACTTACGTACCCGAGGACGAGAAGGAGTTAAGCTTGGGGATGTTGATACGTTGCTAACGTATCCATAATTTTTGATGTTCCATGCTTGGTTTTATCTACTTTCTTATGTTTTTTCCACACTTTGGAGTACTGTCTACACACTTTCTTGGACTAACCTATTAACAAGATGCCACAGTGCCAGTTGCCTGTTTTCTGCTGTTTTTGGTTCCAGAAAGTCATAAAATGAATATTCTCGGAATTGGAGCGGACAAAAGCCAAAGTCGTTATTTTCCCGGAAGATTCACGGAGCCAGAAGGAGAGACGAAGGGGGGCCACAGGGTGGCCAAACCACCCCTAGGAGCAGGTCCTCCCAGGCCGCGCTAGGGCATGGTGCGGCCCCCCTGGCTGCCCATCGACCTTGCCTCTTCGCCTATAAGATGCCTCCCGATGCGAAAACCCTAAATCATGAAGGCTCCAGCCAAGAAAATTTCCGCAGCGCCACCACCACCGAAGGGGAGATTCAGGGGATAGAAAGTCTCTGTTCCGGCACCCTGACGGGACGAGGAAGTGCCCCCGGAGCCATCTCCATCGATCTCCACCACCATCTCCATCACCATTGATGATTCCCATGATGAGGAGGGAGTAGTTCTCTCTCGAGGCTAAGGGTTCTATCGGTACCTATGTGTTCATCTCTCTCTATCCATGATCTTATTGAGATCATGAGCTTGTAATCTATAGATCTACCTTGCTACTCAAGTGCTTTAATAGATCTCTGCTCTCCCCATGTGTGTGAAGTTGACAGTGTGCACACCATAGTGGAACTTAGGCTAGAGATTTCAAATACTTGTTATGAGTTTTATTTGGAGTTGGATGTCTTTATGAAATTGTGGTGTTTGTTGGAACCATCTAGTGCTCAAGGTGACAGTGTGGAGTTATCTAGATGCGGAAAGCAAACTTTGAGGAGTGCTGTTATAGCCCTACCATGGATTATAGTGTCCAACCGGTGAGTAGTTCAGCGTAGTATCATAAAGAAGAATATATTTATATGAGAGTGTTAACTAGTGAAAGTATGATCCCTAGGCCTTGTTTCTAAGCACTGAAACACCGTTTGCTACTAGATCTGTTACAGGTTTGCTTGCTGCCATCTTTATTTCAGTTTGCCTTTAGTCTCTTCCACGCCATCAAGCTATTTTCTGGCACCGTTACCACGTATAATTATCCATACCACTTGTATTTCACTATCTCTTCGTCGAACTAATGCAACTATACACCTGACAAGTGTATTGGGTGTGTTGGGGACACAAGAGACTTCTTGTATCTTGATTGTAGGGTTTCTTGAGAGGTATACCTTTGACCACTTCCTCCCTGAGTTCGATAAACCTTGAGTAATCCACTTAAGGGAAACTTGATGCTGTTCTACAAACCTGTGCACTTGGAGGCCCAACAACTGTCTATAAGAATAGAAGTGCGTAGACATCACCCTCGCATGGGGCTGGATAATCCGGCCCCTAGGAGACGCTCAAGGGCAGGCTCGGCGCTTCGCTCTGAGTGGGGGCGGATTATTTGCCGGATAATCCGATTCTAGGGCAGAGTTTTCCCTAGGCCGGATAATCCGGCCCTCACTTGGGCCGGATAATCCGGCCCCAAATGGCTCCAACGGCTCAGTGGGTGCAGGGGGTATAAAAGCCCCTTCATCCCCTCCATTCAGCCTTCTTGATTCACTCGAACATTGCTAGACCTGTTGCAAGTGCTCTCTCTCTAGATCTCCCACTTCAACCACCCGAAGACTTTGATCTTTGGTGGAATTGAAGGAGGAGACAACCTACATCATCATCACGAATCAAGCGCATCAACTCCTCTCCATTCACTTGGAGAAATCCTCGATCTAGTATTCTCGTTAATATCTAGATCTCATGTTTTGTTATTGATAACTTGTTCTTGTGGCAGCTTGTTGTCATTACGGGAGCCTCCAATTTGGTTGTGGAGTTGTGCCCCGCTAGTTGTGTAAAGGCGCCAGTTCCCGCCTCGAAGGGTTCCTATAGTGGAAAGGTGGATCAGGCCTCTGGTGGCGGGATCCATCGGAGAACAGGGTGAGGCCTATTGTGGCGTGGTGGTCTTAGTACCGCCCACCCCTCCAACGCAGATGTACTTCTCTTAACAAGAAAGGAACTGAGGTAAAACAAATCATGTGTCTCCGTGTGCTCCACTACGGTTTACTCATTCCTCTATCTCACTCGCCTTTACTCGCTAGTAGTTAGGTTTCCATATAGGGAAATTCTATTTAATAGCAATCTAGAGAATTTACCTTTTGTGTCAAGCCTAAAATTGAAAAAGCATTAAAATTTGAAGTAGCACCTATTCACCCCCTCTAGGTGCCCATACGATCCATTTTAATTGGTATCAGAGCCTGACTCTTTATTCAGGCTTAACCGCCTAAGAGAAGTATGGGTACCAAGGATAATGGGAATGAGGTTGTGGACAAGGTCACAATTGATGACCTCAAGACGTTGGAAACAACCTTGTTGAAATCCTTTGAGACCAAGATGGAGGAGATGCAACAAATGATTGCTCGCCTCACATCGTCCGTAGTCCCATCTCCATCCTCCTCTGAGGCTGCCACTCCATCATCCAAGGATAAGGCTAACACCGGATCTAAGGAAGATGAAGTGGTAGGTGAAAAACATAATGGTTCAACCTCCAAGAAGGGAAGTGGTAAGGAGGACTATAGTGAGGTTCATCACCTATATTCTCCTGACCCACCTATCCCACACCCTCATATAAACAATAGGGGTGATCCACCCAAACTTACTGCATCTTCATTTAATCAATGGCAATTCTTAATGAAGTCTCATGTATGTAGTTCGTCAATTGAACTTTGGAGGATTATCGAAGAGGGTCTTTATATTGGAGATCACACCAACTTGACAAGAACAGAAGTTGTGGATAGCCAATTGAATGCAATGGCTCTCTACATGATACAGCTCGGAGTGGGTCCCAAGGACATGCCCCACATTGAGCATTTCAACACAGCTAAAGAAGCCTGGGATGCTCTCACCGATCTCTTTATTGGAAATGAAAGCATGAGGACGAATAGGTATGATGCCCTTAGTAATGAAGCTGAAGAATTCTACATGTTGGATGGTGAAAACCATGAAGATATGTATAGAAGACTCAAGGGCATCACAACAACATTTAGAAAGCATGGAGCCACTCACATTTATGATGCTTGGATAAAAAGGAAATACGTGAGTGCTCTAATGCCTTTTGAGCCAACAGACAGAGCTTGCAAGGTAGACACAACTACCATCAAATGACTTCCAATGAAGTCATGTAAGAAATGGCATCATTCAAGGTTGTAGCTAAGAACGCGGAAGATGCCCGTGCCCAAGCCATTGGAATGCAAAAAGGGGTCAATGTTGCTCTAAGGGCAAATGCCGTTGAGCAAGATGAGGATGAAAGAGGTTTCGAGGGTGTCTCCATGGACTGCCCTGAGGAAGTCAAGCATGCTCATGGTGAGTACATGGCGTTCTATGCTAGGAACTTTTGGAAGGATCCATCCAAGGCCAAGTCGGAACTCGCGCGAAAGAATGGATCAAGTGGAAGAAGAGAGAATGGACCAAAACTGAGAACATGCTACAATTGTGGAGATAGGCTACACTTTGTGGCTGAATGTCCATATCAAAATAGAGAAGACAATGGTGGCAGGCTCATCCTTAAAGAAAAATCCAAGGCACCTAGAAAGAAGCCATTTATCAAAAAGAATGGCCCTTACAAGAAGCAACCCAAGATTGTCTTGGTGGCACAAGAAGAATATTCCTCTGCAAGTGAAGATGAAGAGGATGAAGATAGTACTCATGAGGTGGCTACTATAGCCACCACATCTACTCCGTCATCACTCTTCGACTCTCCAAACGAAAACGCCATCAACAACAATGCCACTTGCCTTATGGCGAGAGGGTCCGAGGTATCATCTTCTAGTTCTTCATTTCCTAAGACTAACATAAATATGGATATGGATGATCATACTAGTATTAAGATAAAAGAAGAAGTTATTGCTTTGGACACCTTTTTCACTAACTTGCAAGGTGAGCACAAACTTCATTTTGATGCTCTTATGAGTCAACTTGCCCAATCCGAAGATCTTCTAGAAGAAAAGGGCAAAATTGAAAGAGAAGATGCCTTGGAGATAGCCTCCTTGAAGAATGCCTTGGAAGAAGAAGAGGAAGCTCGAGTATCCTTGGAAGAGAGACTTGAGTCAATTGAGGAGTCCCATGATGAGGTTGTTGCTCAACTCATCAAAGAACGTGACAACGCTCTTGCTAAGGTAAAGAAACTAAAAAAAGAAAAAAATTGAATTTGGGGCTGCTCATGCTAGACTCTTGGAGAAGTTTGAGAAGCTTGACATTGCCCACAAGGCTTTGGAGAGTGAACATTGTACTCTAAATGAGTCTCGTGACCAGATCCAAACTCAATTGGAGAAGCATGATATGCCCAGCTCCTCCACAGCATCTTGTGGACAAGAATAACTTGCAAAGGGATCTCAACACAAAGGTAAAGAAGTTCTAGATGAGGTTCTTAGCAAGCAAAGAACAAACAATGGAAAAGAGGGTCTTGGTTATATTCCCAAGATAAAGAACAACAACAAGAAGAAGAGCAAGACTGCTCAACCAAAGACTAGCACCACCACTAATGACAAGTCTAATTATGATGGTTTTGCAGGGGCTAACAATCCTAATTATGAGTTATATTGTGATCATTATGGTGATGTTTATGCTAGTTATGTAGGGCCTTAGGATTGTTACATTCCTTAGTCTATTTGGGTCCCCAAGACCCTTGTCACTAACATGAGAGGACCCATTGAAAAATGGGTACCTAAAACCAAGAAGTAACTTTCTTGCAGGGCTATGCTTCCGATGGGTCTAAATGGGTACTCGATAGCGGGTGCACAAGTCACTTGACTAGAAGCAAGGAGATCATCACGAAGATGCGGCCAAATCATGATCATATAACCGTCTCCTATGGTGACAAGTCAAAATCTAAGGTACTGGGTCTCGGCAAAGTTGTGTTTGCTCACGATATCTCTCTCGTGGATGTCATGCTTGTTGAGACCCTCGGTTACAATTTACTTTTAGTTCGTTCCCTTGGTAAGATGGGATTTGCAGTTTTTATTGATGCTGATTTGGTGGTACTCTTGTGGAGCAAGTCTCTAAAAGTCGCTTTTGTGGGATATGTCGAAAATGACCTGTACGTGTCGGGGAAAACCACTACAGTCCCGATGTGTCTTTTCGGAAAGGTTGACACGGGTTGGTTATGGCATCACCGACTAGACCACGTCAATATGAGAACTTTGCAAAGTCTCCACAAGGGTGGCCACATCCTTGGACTAAACGAAAATGTTTCCTTTGCCAAAGATCGTGTTTGCAGGGCTTGTCTTGAAGGAAAAATGCATGACTCTCCCCATCGAAGGAAGACTATTATTTCGTCAAAGAGGATCTTGGAGCTGCTTCATGTGGACCTCTTTGGACCTCCATCGCATGCAAGCCTCGATGGGAAGAAGTACTGCCTTGTGATTGTTGTTGATTACTTAAGATACACTTGGGTCTATTTCTTCAAGTTGAAGAGTGAGACTCAACAAACAGTCATCAACTTCGCCAACGAGGTTCAATGTCAACACAACATTCCTATATTGGCAATAAGAAGTGATAACGGCTCCGAGTTCAAGAACTACACCTTAAATGAATTCTTAAGTGAAGAGGGGATAAGACATCAATATTCCGCTGCGTACACCCCTCAACAAAATGGTGTTGCCGAGAGGAAGAACCGGACCCTAATGGATATGGCAAGGTCTATGCTAGCTGAATTAAAGTCTCCATATAACTTCTGGGCTGAACCAATCTCTACCGCTTGTCATTCATCCAACCGGTTTATACCTCCGTAAAATCTTGGACAAGACTCCGTATGAAATACTTACCGGTAACATGCCAAACATCTCATATTTTCAGGTATTTGGGTGTAAGTGTTTCTTTCTCATCAAAGGAGTTCGTTTATCTAAATTTGAGTCTAAGGCTTTAGAAGGTATTTTTGTTGGTTATGGTGTCGAAGCCCACACTTATAGAGTCTACAATAAGCTCTCCGGAACTGTTGTAGAATCTTGTAGTGTGGTGTTCGAGGAAAATGATGGCTCCCGTGCAGGGCAAGTTGATGTTTGTGATGCAGATGTTGAAATACCCCAAGATGCCATAAGAAGAATGGGAGTGGGATTTTCCGCCCCATTGAGGAACCACTTGTGGCGGATCGGGAAGGACAATGCTCTACTCATGTAGAGCCCTCATCTACACAGACTCAACATGCTCCAACCACGGGAGAAACTTCTACAACAACTCCTCCAGATGCTGAAGATCAACATGCTCCTGAATGCTCTAGGCCGGATTATCTGGTGGACACCGGATTCTCTGGCCCTCACTCCACTGGCAACCAAACTGATCATCATGTTGAAGGAACAGCTGCAAGCCCCAGGCCAGATTTTCCGGCTGCCCCGGATTATCCGGCCACTCGCCAATTCGAGCAAGTTCCAGTCAAGATTGTGAAGATGCTTCAGGATCTCCCAGGCCGGATTATCCGGCCCCACCCACTGCCGGATTATCTGTCCCTGAAACTCCCGATGATCAGCAGCCTCCTGTTACGGCTGTTGATCCACTTTAAGGGCAAGGTTCATCATCTCCTACTACTGCTAATCAAGCTGCTGATCAAGGCTAAGCAAATGAGTCCAATGAAGACTCAAATGATGAAGATATTCCACCAAGAGACAACAAGCTTATTGAACTTCGTTGCAAGGCTCGTGCCGATAGGAACCTTGAGTTAAGGGGTCATACTCTTGACAAAGTTGTAGGTGATCTTCGACGAAGGGTTTCCACAAGAAGGGAGCTGGCAAGTTTTGGTGAGCATCAAGCCCACATCTCAATGGTGGAACCTAAGAAAGTGTTTGAAGCTCTTGAAGATCCAGACTGGGTTGTTGCTATGCATGAAGAGTTGAACAACTTTGAACGCAACAAGGTTTGGAAACTAGTGGAGAAGCCCAAGGAATGCCGCAATGTTATTGGCACTAAATGGATTTTTAAAAACAAGCAAGATGAGAATGGCATTGTTGTGAGGAACAAATCAAGACTCGTGGAACAATGCTACTCCCAAGTTGAGGGCATTGACTTCGGTGAGACCTATGCTCCTGTGGCTCGTCTTGATTCCATCCGTATCCTTCTTGCTTATGCTGCTCATAATAATTTTAAATTACAGCAAATGGACGTTAAGAGTGCGTTTCTTAATGGTCCTCTACATGAGTTGGTATATGTAAAGCAACCCCCAAGATTTGAGGATCCTAACTTCCCGAACCATGTCTACAAACTTGATAAGGCACTCTATGGCCTTAAACAAGCCCCACATGCGTGATATGAGCACCTTAAAGAGCTTTTGTTAGATCGTGGCTTCGAGGTTGGGCAAATCGATCCCAATCTTTTTACTAAGAAGGTTAAGGGGGAGATCTTCGTATGCCAACTATATGTAGACGACATCATCTTTGGCTCTACTAATAAAGCTTTTAATGATGAATTTTCAAAGCTTATGACTGACAGGTTTGAGATGTCTATGATGGGGGAGCTATGGTTCTTTCTTGGATTCGAAATTAAGCAACTTAGAGAAGGAACCTTCATTAATCAAGCAAAATACATCCAAGACATGCTCAAGAGATTCAAGATGATGGATCTTAAGGGCGTCGCCACTCCGATGCAAATAAAATGTCACCTTGAACTCAATCCTCACGGTAAAGATGTGGACCAAAAGGTATACCGGTCCATGATCGGCTCTCTTCTTTACGTCCGCGCATCTAGACCCGATATTTTGTTGAGTGTGGGGGTGTGTGCAAGGTATCAAGCAGCTCCTAAAGAAAGCCACTTAGTGGCGGTCAAGAGGATCTTTCGATATTTGGTTCATTCCCCTAACTTTGGTCTATGGTATCCCAAGGGCTCCAATTTCTCTCTATCTGGTTATACTGATTCAGATTGGGATGGTGATATGGATGATCAGAAATCAACTTCTGGAGCTTGTCAGTTCTTGGGAAGGCCTCTAGTCTGTTAGTCTTCTAAAAAGCAGAATTGTATATCTCTCTCCACCGCCCAAGCTGAATATGTTGCTACTGCTAGTGCCTGCACTCAGTTATTATGGATGAGGCAAACTTTAAAGGAATATAGTGTCAATTGTGACAAAGTGCCTCTTTTATGCGTTAATGAAAGTGCAATCAAAATTGCGTACAATCCGGTACAACACACAAGGACAAAGCATATTGAGATTCGGAATCATTTTATTCGGGACCATGTTGCTTGAGGCGATATTGATCTATCTTTTGTGAGCACGAAGAACCAACTTGCTGATATTTTCACGAAGCCACTTGATGAAGCAAGGTTTTGTTACTTGAGGAATGAGCTAAATATCGTTGATTCAAGGAGCTTGTCTTGATTACCCATGCACTCACTCGTACATCTCAGTCTTATTTGGTCTAGATGTGGGCATATATACAGGGGGAGTGTGGTCCTAATTGATTGGGCTAACCCTCCCCCATAATGCCAAAAGCAAGTCAAATCATTCCTCTTAATATCATTTTGTGATATGTGAGCTTATTGATGAGTATTGGTCATGAACCCAAGATATATCTTCGCGGTGTCATACCATACACTCCAACAAGGTGGCTTCGGCCACCGCCCTCTTCCATGAGAAGAGTTGAGTTTATTTGGATCTTTTTGGTTGTTCTCGCTCATCTTATGTTCTTATGGGAATCACACTTAATTTTGGCCCTTGGTTGATTTGATTCTTGCAATTTTGAGTGTGTAGTACCATCTCAGTTTGGTTCTCTGAATCCTAAGCCTTTCCCTACCCCTAAGCCATATATTCTTGCACACAAGTTCCTTGTACACCATGTGGGGGTGTTGTTTGGGGACGCGCGGGCCTGAATCTTTGTGTAACAGAAATTCAGATTTTAGGCCAGATAATCCGGCCCAATTATAGGACGGATAATCCGGCCCTGGAAGATCCAGTCTTTAAGGGCTAGGGTCGGGGGGAGGGCTCATAACGAGCAACACTTCTTCCCCGAACCTCTCCCTCTCCCCAGCCACCACCTGCCGTCCCCCACCTTCCCCGGAGCCTCTCCGGTCACCGGATTCTCCGGGCCTCCCTGGATCTTCTTCTCCATGCCTCCGGGTACCTTCTCCTCCGTGTTCTTCCTCCAATGAGTGAGGGTAACTCCCTCTCTCCCCATGTTTGGCTAGATGTGTTTCTTGTTGGGTGGAACATTGTCTAGATGGATGTTGTTTCGCGTAGCAATTGTAGTCTTGCAGTATCTAGGCTCGATCTACTATTTTTACATTCAATCTAGGCGATTCTGAGAATTTCTGTTAGGGCCTAATTATCCGCCCCTGGCTAGGCCAGATAATCCGGCCTGACAGACTCAAAACTGGTTCAGTTTCGTATAGATTTGTGCATTGAGCAGGATTGGTCCATGAACTATTTGCCTACTTTTTCTACGTTCTATCTTGGACTTGTGTGTATGCTTATCCCCTTTCTATCCCCCATATTCGCTTCACAGGTGGTTCCAGCACTCCCAAGATCTACATGTTCCGTCCTCGTGCTAAATACTTTCAGGACAACGGAAAGGGTAACTTAGTGGACGAGGTTGAGCTGAGGGGAAGAAAGAACGAGGAGAAGCGCATAGCTAAACAGGCAAAGTGGGACAGGAAGGGTGTGTCCAAGAGGAAGGGCAAAGGTCCCAAGATTAACTATAAGAAGATGGATCATGTTACCTTCGCCTCCATTCATCATCGGGATACTGAGCTGGGTGACTCTCGTTTTTGGTGCGCTGAACAAAAGGGGATCTATGAAGATGTGTATGCTCAGCAGAAGATTCTGCCTATGCATCCTCTGGTTCTTGCTGAGGCCTTGGAGAAGCCTCACCTTGTTGATGCCATGTATGTGTCTGAGAGGATGGGGCTACACCATCTCATGGCCCTTCAATTCTCCTATGATTCTGAGATTGTGAAGCAGTTCTTCTCCACCTTGGTCATTTGCGGTGATGAGCACCGCACCATGAAGTGGATGACTCGTGACAGGCCTATGCAAGCTGATTTCCGTGTTTTTGCTGAGGTGCTTGGTTATCCCTTCCGCCACAGGTACCGTGCTAGTGGCCACCGCATCATCACCCAACTCAAGCCCAATAAAGATGCTGCCCTTTCTCCATGCACCGATGACAATGGTATTGTGGGTACCCTTGCTGGTCTTTCTCCCATATATTCTAGCTTGGTGGGTCTCTTTCGTTATTCCATCACTCCAAGTGGAGGCAACAATGACAGTATCCGTGGTCACTTGGTTCAACTTCTTGCCTTCTCTCATTAGGTGGCGTCCTGTGAGGATGAGTCCGTGTCTTATAAGCTGGATGTGATGGACTTTATTTACCATGAGTTGATCGATGCCATGTTCAACAGGCTTTCCATCCCATATGCTCCTTACATCATGATGCTGATCAAGCACTTTCTCCCCACTGAAGAGTTCAACTTTGATGTTCTGCACGAGGCCAAGAAGATCTACACTAAGGTTAGGAAGACCTCTAACCCCTCCTCTGATCTTGAGGGTCTCATGAGGGATGCTCGTGCTAGTGCTCGTAGGCCTCCAGTGCCTCCCATTGCTCGTGAGATCAAGCAGCTGAACTGGTTCCAGGGGAACATTCTTTGCATGGGTGTGGACACTCGCAAGGGACAATATGAGGCTTACAAGCAGCGCCATGAGTTGACTCACACTCAATAGCTCATTCTTCACCATGTGTCCGGTGCTTCGGGCATTCCTCCTACTCCTTCTGCTCCCACACCATATACTCGGTGGAACTCTTCTTCTAGGCTCAACTATGGGGAGCTGGAGGGCCACCTGTTTCCTTCCACGGACCCAGCTGATGATGAGGAGGATGACACCAAGGAGCTTGAGGAGAGGGACGAGGATGAGGATGAGGACTACGAGTTATCTCTTGGGGCGTTATCATCTCTCTTCTTCCTTTTTGGTGTCTCGATGCCAAAGGGGGAGAAGTAGTTCTATTAGGTCTCCGAGGATTTGCATGGGTCAGGCAGAAGTTCTTGCTCTTTAGCGTTTCGTTTTTTTCTCTAGCTTGTTCCCTTTTAGCGTTGAACTTTTATGTGTGTTTTGTGCCATATGAGACTATGTTTGTGTGGCTGTGGATTTATCCTATGGATTATTCATATGGAGTCAGCTATCTTATTGGATATTCTTATGGCTATTGGATATCTATATCGAAGGAGGCGCTCACTATGTCTATCATTGGATATTCTTATAATTTGTCGAGGACGCATCTATCTCCCTTCTGGTGGTATGAGCTTTTCACATATGTTCCAATGAAATAGACTTATACCCTCTTGTGTGTATTTTTAATCAAATGCAATTTTTAGTATGCACACATTGAGGGGGAGTCTTTTTCATTCATTAAATCTCGTTGTCTTGTGAACTATCCTGCAAATCCTAGTATTGTCATCTAACACCAAAAAGGGGGAGACTAAAAGAACATTTCATGGTTCCCTGTGTTTTCAGTGTTAGATAACAATACCATGGAGTTGTCTCATGTGTGCTAAGTGTGTAGGGAATGTTTTTGTGTTTGGGGGGCCAGATTTTCCGCCCCCATCAAGGGCCGGATAATCCGGCCTAACTCATTTTACAAAGGCAGCCAAGGCGCGATGCTCTGAGTGGGTTCGGATTATCTCCCGGAAAATCCAAACAGGGGCGGTTTTTCCTTCCTTGGCCGGATAATCCGGCCCTCGCATGGGGCCGGATAATCCGGCCCCCAGAAGACGATCAAAGGAAGCCAAGGCGCGACGCTCTGAGTGGGTTCAGATTTTCTCCCGGAAAATCCGAACAGGGGCGGTTTTTCCTTCCTTGGCCGGATAATCCGGCCCCCTGGAGACGCTCAAGGGCAGGCTCGGCGCGTCGCTCTAAGTGGGGGTGGATTATTTGCCGGATAATCCGAGTCTGGGGCGGAGTTTTTCCTGGGCCGGATAATCCGACCCTAACTTATGCCGGATAATCCGGCCCCAAATGGCTCCAGCGGCTCAGTGGGTGCAGGGGGTATAAAAGCCCCTTCATCCCCTCCATTCAGCCTTCTTGATTCACTCGAAAATTGTCAGACCTGTTGCAAGTGCTCTCTCTCTTGATCTCCCACTTCAACCACCCGAAGACTTCGATCTTTGGGGGAATTGAAGGAGGAGAGAATCATCGTCGTCATCACGAATCAAGCGCATCAACTCCTCTCCATTCACTTGGAGAAATCCCCGATCTAGTATTCTCATTAATATCTAGATCTCATGTTTTGTTATTGATAACTTGTTCTTGTGGCAGCTTGTTGTCATTACGGGAGCCTCCAATTTGATTGTGTAGTTGTGCCCCGCTAGTTGTGTAAAGCCGCCGGTTCCCGCCTCGAAGGGTTCCTATAGTGGAAAGGTGGATCAGGCCTTTGGTGGCGGGATCCATCGGAGAATAGGGTGAGGCCTATTGTGTCATGGTGGTCTTAGTACCGCCCACCCCTCCAACGCAGATGTACTTCCCTTAACAAGGAAGGAACTGCGGTAAAACAAATACCGTGTCTCCACGTGCTCCACTGCGGTTTACTCGTTCCTCTATCTCACTCGCCTTTACTCGCTAGTAGTTAGGTTTGCATGTAGGGAAATTCTATTTAATAACAATCTAGAGAATTTACCTTCTGTGTCAAGCCTAAAATTGAAAAGGCATTAAAATTTGAAGTAGCACCTATTCACCCCCCTCTAGGTTCCCATACAATCCATTTCAACTTGCTGTATGGCAAGAGGTTCCGAGGTATCACCTACTATTTCTTCATTTCCTAAGACCACTATGAATGTTGATTTGGATGACCATACAAGTCTTAGGGTAAAGGAAGAAGTTATTGCTTTGGACAACTTTTTTACTAACTTGCAAGGTGAGCACAAACTTCACTTTGATGCTCTTATGAGCCAACTTGCTGACTCCGAAGAACTCCTTCAAGAAAAGGGGAGAATTGAAAGAGAAGATGCCATGGAGATAGCCTCTTTGAAGAATGCTCTAGAAGAAGAAGAGGAGGCTCGAGTCTCTCTAGAGGAGAAACTTGAGTCAATGGAGGAGTCTCATGAAGAGATTGTTGCCCAGCTCATAAAGGAACATGACAGTGCCCTTGCTAAGGTAAAGAAATTAAAGAAGGAGAAGATTGACTTTGGGGATGCTCATGCTAGACTCTCAGAGGAATTAGAGAAACTTGACATTGCCTACAAGGCATTGGAGAGTGAACACTCTACTCTAAATGAGTCTCGTGATCAGCTCCAAACTCAATTGGACAAGTACGATATGCCTAGAACCTCCACATCATCATGTGGTCATGAAGATGTTATTGAAGAAAATGATAAATTGAAAGAAGAACTTGTCAAGGGATCCCAACCCAAAGGCAAGGAAGTCCTAGATGAGATTCTTAGCAAGCAAAGTATAAACAATGGAAAAGAGGGTCTTGCCTACGTTCCCAAGACAAAGAATAAGAAGAAGAAGAAGAAGAAGAAGAAGAAGAAGAGCAAAACTGCTCAAACAAAGACAAGCACCACAACTAATGACAAAACAAACTATATTGGTCTTGCAGGAGCTAATAATCCTAATTATAAATTATTTCGTGGTTACTATGGTGATATATATGTTAGTTATGTTGGTCCATTTGATAGTTACATTTCTTGGTCTATTTGGGTTCTGATGTCTACGCACTTCTATTCTTATAGACAGTTGTTGGGCCTCCAAGTGTAGAGGTTTGTAGAACAGCAGCAAGTTTCCCTTAAGTGGATTACCCAAGGTTTATCGAACTCAGGGAGGAAGTGGTCAAAGGTATCCCTCTCAAGCAACCCTGCAATCAAGATACAAGAAGCCTCTTGTGTCCCCAACACACCCAATACACTTGTCAGGTGTATAGGTGCACTAGTTTGGCGAAGAGATAGTGAAATACAAGTGGTAAAGATATAAGACAACGGTGCTGGAAAATAGCTTGATGGTGTGGAAGAGACTAAAGGCAAACTGAAATAAAGATGGAAACAAGCAAACATGTAACAGATCTAGTTGCAAACGGTGTTTCAATGCTTAGAAACAAGGCCTAGGGATCATACTTTCACTAGTGAACACTCTCATATAAATATCTTCTCTTCATGATACTACTCTGAACTACTCTCCGGTTGGACACTCTAATCCATGGCAGGGTTATAACAACACTCCTCAAAGTTTGCTTTCCGCATCCAGATAACCCCACACTGTCACCTTGAGCACTAGATGGTTCCAACAAACACCACAATTTTATAGAGACATCCAACTCCAAATATAACTCATAACAAGTATTTGTAATCTCTAGCCTAAGTGCCACCATGGTGTGCACGCTGTCACTTTCACACACATGGGGAGAGCAGAGATCTATTAAAGCACTTGAGTAGCAAGGTAGATCTACTTGATTACAAAGCTCATGGTCACAATACGATCATGCATAGAGAGAGATGAACACATAGCTACCGGTAGAACCCTTAGTCTCGAGGAAGAACTACTCCCTCATCATCATGGGAATCAGTAACGGCGATGGAGATGGTGGTGGAGATCAATGGAGATGGCTCCGGGGGCACTTCCCCGTCCCGGCAGGGTGCCGGAATAGAGACTTTCTGTCCCTCGAATCTCCCCTTCGGTGGCGACGGTGCTGCGGAAATTTTCGTGGCTGGAGGCTGGATTCTTTAGGGTTTTTGTATCAGAGGCTTCTTATAGGCGAAAGGGCAAGGTCGATGGGTGGACCAGGAGCCCACACCACCTGGTGGCACAACCAGGGGGACCCACGCCAGAACATGGTGTGGCCATCCCCTGGCCCCTCTCCGTCTCGTCTTCTGGCTCCGTGAGTCTTCCGGTAAAATATCGACTTTGGCTTTTGTCCGGTCCAATTCCGAGAATATTCATTTTCTGGCTTTTCTGGAACCAAAAACAGAAGAAAACAAGCAACTGGCAGTGTGGCATCTTGTTAGTAGGTTAGTTCCAGAAAATGTGTAAACGTACTACAAAGTGTGGACAAAACATAAGAAAGTAGGTATAAAACAAGCATGGAACATCAATAAATTATAGATACGTTAGCAACGTATCAACATCCCCAAGCTTAACTCCTTCTCGTCCTCGAGTAGGTAAGTGATAAAAAGAATAATTTTTGAGGTTACATGTACAATCACAATCAAGATCAAGGCATTCATAACATTGATAGCTGGGATCATAGTACTTTAACATAGCATGAAAGATATAGTTCTAACAATAAGACATAACAACTATGTTGTAACATGAAAAGGTACAAACAAATGATTCATGAATAACAATGCTTTTAAAGATGTTTGTTTGTTTCACATAAAGAAAGCATAATGAGAATGGTATTCAGCTTGTCCTTCATCGAGTAGCAAAACATAAATGCATTGGACACCTTCAAAGTTCATAAGGGTGACTAGATACAACTAGTTTAAGAACAAGAAATATCAAAGTTATGCATCAATCAACAAGTTTTGGGACAATGCACATTAAACTAAGAATGGCCACTATGCTCTCTCAATAGGTGCATAAAGATAGAAGATGGAGACTCAACATAAAAGTAAAAGAAGGGCCTTCATAGAAGGAAGTAGGGATTCAAGTCTCATAAAGAGCTTCCAAAAGTTATGGTACTTGTTATCTTTTAGCTCTCATTGCCCCTATCATAAGCATCTTGAAGTGATTAAGGTTAAAGTGAACAAACTATGGAGTATATGCTTGACAAAGTATAAGTTGGAAATCTCATGTCCCTTGAATACGAGGGCCGCTTCTCATGCTACTCAAGTTTAGTTACCGTTAAGTTCTTATCATAGTAAGTACATTTGTATCATAGAGAACCGCCAACGGGGTACCCCTTGCCCGATGATACGGAAGAATCCCCATATCAAAATGACAAGGCAAGCAGACAACAAGCATTTCAGCAATCTTCTTATTTACCATGGGAAAATGGTGCTTTTTTCTCTCTGTCCTCTTTTCTCATCTCTTTTTTTTCTCTTTTTTTTCTCAATCTCTTTTTTTATAAGAACAATGCTTCATACATTGCTCATTATGGTTATGCTGCAGGTTTCCACCATGATTAGGCGTTTCTCTAACACACATACATAATTCCATGGACTTACAAGCTCCCCTTTCATTTCACACTGATGACATCCATAAACAAAAAAGCATGATATCAACTAGGTACAATGTACAAGTGCAATGTTGAAAGCGTTCCCCATGACAGCATGGTTCTGCTAACTCCCAACTTATAAGTGCAAGCATATACAACATAGATGACACAATGGTTCAAGTTTATTAGGGGCAAGAAAACTAAAGTGTGCCATCAAGTTCGTGAGAGCTTTAATCACTAATTTTCACATAACAAGTTTAATTCAGAAGGTAGATAAAAACATGAATATACTTGGAATAGCAAATGCTAATAGGTAGGTATGGTGGACTCTTTGGAATAACTTGGTTTTATTTTGAGTTGGATGCATGAGTGGAACTCATACTTGGTATGGAGGCTATCAAAAGACTAGGAGAGACCAACTAAGAGAGAAATAATGGCCATAATCATGCAAAGCGACAAAACATTATCAATCAAAGCATAAAGTGGTACCACAAGTCAAAAACTAGATGATCATAGAGGCTAAGGTGACTGGTTCATAGTCATAACATGGTGTGAGCATGTGCCAAGTCAACCCAAACAAAGCATCAAAGGAGAATACCACAATATTATGCTTTTGTATGCTAAAACAACGCATGATTCTTTCAGGGCACATTAAGCAATCTCAATTGTTTGGAACAAGTCATGCTACAGCAATAATCACTAAGCATAAAGGCAAAACAATATCTAGCATGACATGATAAAGTCTAAGTCACAGTCAAAAACAAGCTCCTTTTATACCACTTAAGAATGAACTTTCCTACTCTTTTCCAATCCAAATCAACCTATTTGAAAGAACTCACAAAGATAATAATAAATAAAGATCAGTGAGCTTGTCTCACAATTCCAAAAAGAAGAACTAAAAAGTTCTAAGCTGAAAGCACAAGAAAACTAAGGCTAAACACAGTGCTAGCAAAAGAGAACACTCAAAAAACAATAAGAATGAAGACTAGAGTGTTCTAAACAATGAAAGAAGAGTGTGTCTCTCTCCAAAAGAAGTGTCGGGATCCAACCAAGTTATTGCAGCAAACCAAGCAAAAGAAAACTAAAAAAAAAACAAAGACGCTCCAAGAACAACACAACAGTGCATGAAACAATAAAAACAAAGTGTCTAGAAAGACCTAAGATTTTTATTGATGAAGAAGGGAATGCCTTGGGCATCCCCAAGCTTTGACGCTTGTACCTCTTGGATATTTCTTGGGGTGACACGGGTACCATCCCCAATCTTGAGCTTTAGTCCATTCTTCATCTCATTACATCATTCTTTCCCTACACCTGAAAATTTCCTTCACACAATCTTCATTAGCAACATTAGTGCACTCAAGATAATAAGTCTTTTGGTTCAGTTTCAACACAAGTAAAACTTCCATTAAAACAAAAACCTACTGTAGCACTTATTTTAAAAGTTCAAATGATCAAAGAGAACTCAAAGAGAAAGAGATTAATAGACAAATACAAATAATGGCAGAAATCTGTCAAAACAGACCAACGTGTAAAAACCAATTTTTTAGAAGACCTTATGTTGCTCAAATCAAAAAGTGTTAAACTAACGAAAGTTGGCTAACAACCTGGGTGATTTTTCACGAATTTTAATAGTGAAGCACAATAATCTGTTTCGGGACAGCACTTCCCCAAATCTTACTTCTCTCTCATTAGAGGTTACTCTTGGCACAAAAACCACACAAAAAGGATAAGGAGAGGTTATTACTAAAGCAATAAATTCCAAGACTCAACAAAAAGACTCCTAAAGAAATTTGGGTTATCTCCCAATGAGTGCTTTTCTTTAACGCCTTTGAGCTAGGCACGATAATTTTGATGATGCTCACATAAGAAATATGAATTGAAGTAAAAGAGAGCATCAAGAAGTATATATAAAACACATTTAAGTCTAATCCACTTCCTATGAAAAATAATCTTATAAAGAAACAAGTCATGAAAGCACAAAGCAACAAGCATAGGAAAGCAAAACAAGTGCAACTTCAAAATTTTCAACATAAAGAGTGGAAACTTAATATTGTTGAGACACATAAAACCATGTTTTCCTCTCTCATAATAACTTTCAGTAGCATCATAAATAAAATTAACAATATAACTATCACATGAAACATTCTTATCATGAGCCACATGCATAAAATCATTATTACTCTCCACATAAGCATAGTTATTCTTATTAATTGTAGTGGGAGAAAAATCAACAAAATAGCTATCATTATTATTCTCATCACCATAATCATCAAATATAGGAGACATATTATAATCATTAATTTTCTCCTCAATAGTAGGTGGACTAAAAATATCATATTCATCATTATAATCATCATATATTGGAGGTTAGGTATCATCATAAGCAATAGAATAGCTATCTTCCAAAGCTGGGGAACTAAAAAGATCATCTCTACTACTTCTTAAAGCAGAAGACGACATGATGGTGGTACGTCGTCTCCCCCCTTCCCCACACGAAAAAAACCCATCGCGAACTAGGGATCCCGCATGAAAAAGCCGGCTGAGGAAATAAAGGAGAAAAAGGCAGAGAGCAGTTTCCACGCACGCACGATTGCTCCATCTCCATTCCCTCCCTCGCGTCTCTATCCACGCCATGCCCAAGCTGCCTTGTTGAGGGCCGACGGGAGAGTGCAATCACGCTGGTGGACTCCCTCGCCCGGCGTGCTGGCCCCTCCGCCCCGCGATTTTGCCGTCGGCCGCAATCACTGTCGTTTTAGGCGGCTGCACCTGCGGGAGCGGATCCTCGAGGAGCAGCGACGAGTAAAATTCCAACATGTGCTCCACGCGGGAAGCCACCTCCGCCGGTTCGCCATCACCGCCCTGAGCTGACTGACGCAGCACTGCTTCCGCCTCAAACTACAACGACAGGAGAAGTCAGTTCGAGGGCCACGGACGCGTGTGCAAGGACCGAAGGCCCCGCTGCCTCTGCTGCTCCTGGAGAGGGCAAGCCAGCGGGAACCGCTGCCCTCTACCTCCCGTTGCCTTTTCCCTCGAGGTGGCGACCTTCAGGTCGTGCGCATCTCGCAGCGCCACCGCCGGTCGCCGCATCACCGCCAAAATCGGCGCCCCGCTGTCCTAATCGATGCGCCGGCGCTGCTGGAGTCGACCTGCCTCCAAGCGCTGCCATAGGCTCCTGCCGGCCAGACCCGTGCTCAGCTGCAGCCTCGAGGTCGAGCGCAAGAACTAGCCCAGGATGAGCTTGATTGCTCACAACATGGGTTGTTTTCGTTGTGTAGTTTTCCATCTTGTACCTACGAACTGTACTTTTAATATTGCTCAATGTCAATAACTTCAGTATTCTACACTACCTTTTTGAGTATTGCTACAGCTCCCATGGCATGCTTGTTTATGTGAGCCTTGCTCTCTAAACAAGAATATTGCAGATTGCAGGGACCATTGAATTGTATATGGATCTCTTATTACAAAATTACAGAAGCACCCTGGAAGAGCCGGTACGCAAGCTAGGTTGCCCAAATTGATTCAAATCCTTTTGAATAAAATCTCCTTTTGAATTATGCAAGGTATTTTCCTTTCTTTATGATGTCTGCATGCATCAATATCATTATTCGACTATACATGCTTACCTAGATCCAGCCTTCTATTGCACTATTGATTATGTATGTGATGTATTTTGACATGGTGATTGACAAGTTTCCAGTTTTTCTGACCTCTGTGTGCATCAGTACCATTCTTTTCCTGCATGTGTTTCAACACTGGTGCTTTGGAACTGGTGTTTTTGGTGCTATCGTTGGTTATGTGAGCTCGGTGTTTTCCTGACGATGCCACCTGCAGTGCTCGTCCTACGCCACATTCAGGGGAGGGTTCATCATGCTTGTAAAGCGAGCTCGGTGTTTTCTTGACATGCCACTTGCAATTCTTGTTCTACGCAGAAGGACATTGGGTTTGTTCTTAATATTTTCTTAGCTGATAAAGACCTATTGTTGACCGACTGCATCTTTAAGTGATCATTTTGGCTTTCTTATAGAGTTTTGGTATCGAACCATGCCTGAGTATTTCAAAAAGGAGTGTTTATTCACTGCATAATTTTTCCTTAACTTTAATTCACTTTTGATGAGGGGTTGCTAATAGTGCATAATTAAGATAAATGTGTTGCAGACACCTTTTTGTTTCTTGAAATTCTGCTTCAGTATAGTTCGCTAATTCATTAGCTCAGTCATGATGATTGGATTGACTCTTATGGATTTGTTTCTCTCTAAGAGCTGCCATGTAATCCAGTATGACACATAGATTTATATTTGATGCTACACTATAACACATGCCCTACTAAAAATGGTTATTTGGATGTTTTAATAATGTCTTACCCATTTATCTTACGGAAAAGTGAGAATTGGCGATTACAATGATCTGAAGATCTTAGATTTCTTGATGCTCTGCACTCGATTATTCTCTGCATATAGCCATGCTTGTAGATTAGAGATTTGTGGAGAAGCTTGTGATAAAGCTGCTCTTGCAGGGACAAGTATCAAGTGCTGTTTAAGAGGCTCAGTCGTGATAATCATTTCTCCATGCTGGATTTTGAGACTGTTATGACTGAAAATGATAGCCGCGAGGTATTTCTTTTAATTTATACTATGTATTTACTACTGCTGATTGAATCTTGTGATCCCAGTTAACATAAGTCAAATACTTGGTACTTCTCCCTAAAATATCTTTATAAATCGAATTTTCTTTTTTCTTGAGAAAACACAAAGAATTTGCGCTTATTTTCATTGAACAGGAACAAGGCACTTGTTACAACCTCCAGAGGAGGGACACACACGCACACATGATCGTCCTCACCAAGCAACTATGACAGGGTGAGGAGGTGCTCTCAACTTCAGAACAACGACATTAGGTCTCACGCAGCCTTGCCTCCAGCCAAGAATGGCGAGGCGTCGAGCCTTGGAGCAACACGGTAGCGACATCGTCATTGCTAGATGCCTCCAGGGACGATTGCAGCTCCGGGACTGCCCATGCCAACGTTCCTCGCACCCTTGTGTGCCTAGAGAGTCGACAGGTGAAAGGCAGGGTCTGTCTGGAACTGGTGTAGCTCTCATCTGGGAGATGTCGTCGCCATTGTACGTTGCGCCATGGAGGTTCGTGCCCTGTGTAGCAGTCTATGCCAGATCAACTCTTCAACAACATCCAGCTGCTGTAGGTACTCCACTTGCAGCAAGGGAGCGCCTTGAAGTAGGGGACGACGCTGAGAAGTCGCCGCTGCCCGACCTAGCAAGCCGGACCTAGGGTTTCTACCGGTGCTCGAGGAGGAAGTATGGCCAGGGTGATGCACACACCTCCAGGAAGGTAACGATGCCCACAGGCGTCACCATTGGCAGTGCAGGACATTGCCGTGCGAGGATCTTGCCCCGACCTATGAACAAAGTCATCTGAAGACCGTTGATGACCAGTGGTGGCGAAGAATGTAGCTGGGAGAGACAGAACATCACAAGGAGGGAATCCTAGGAACATCATGGAAGGAGGGCAGGGCAATGTTCAGCACAGCACCCAGGCTAACCACCGTCGAGAGCGCTCCAAGCATGTGGCAATTAGCCATCTGCACCACACCACGGACCGTGGTTGCCGCTGCGTCGGCCTGCATCTTCCACGGCAAGGTTAGCCAGGGCTCAGCAGAGCAGCCACATCCCAAAGGGCTGAGCTGCTAGCATGCTCGCCCACCAAGATCTCTCCACCAGCGGTGGTCAGGAGGGGTGAGAGGAGGTAGGAGTCCGATATGGCTAGAGTGGGTTCCACGGTCCCGTGCAGGCCCAGATCTGAGCACCCGCACCTCCGCCGAGCGCCGCCAGCGGCCGGGCGCTGCTGTCGCAGCGTTAGGCACGCTGCGCGTCGTCGCTTCTCGACCCCCCAATGTAGGTAGAAGCCCGTAGAAGCACCACGCGCTCCCACCGTGCCGCCACTCCAAGATCCAGCGTGCCGGCCATCCGTACTTGGGACCGCCGCTACCGTCCGCCTGTGAGGGCTTTGCCCGCCGGCATCCTCCGGCAACGGC
This sequence comes from Avena insularis, assembly GCA_023614405.1. Taxonomy (NCBI): domain Eukaryota; kingdom Viridiplantae; phylum Streptophyta; class Magnoliopsida; order Poales; family Poaceae; genus Avena; species Avena insularis. The sequence continues at coordinate 314,482,489 of CM042694.1, read as the reverse complement.
GAGGGTAGGAGGGGGAGAGGAGGGGGCTTGGGGGCGTCTAGGGTTTCGCCGCCCGATTTGCCCCTGGGGAGCGAAGCGAGGGCCTGGCCTCTCTTTCACATAACTCTCAAAACGTTCTCTAAATCTTATTTTCCTCCCCGCATTTTATTAGTCTTCGTATCTAACTTCTATGCACTCCTTAATTAGGTGCACTTGAAGGATATAGATTTTTGAGAGTCATATCATGGTTGGAGGAGCGCCAATTCTACTTGGATGATCTTACTGGATCAATGTCAATTGACCTAGCGAATGCAATATCCTTAACACCATTACCATGTTATCTCCATGTCAATGTGTATAATTGTTCATTTTTACAGGTTATGAAAGAAATCCTTTCATTCTACAAGTGATTATATATAATACTAATCGCACGAGTGTAAGGCCTGCAGTCCAACCCAACTGATATAGTTCAATGCGCTGAGGTAATGCAGTTTTTATTATTTGTAGCAAAGCATTTCAGGCTTCTCTTTTCTATCTCTCGGGACTTTATGCTACTCTCTTGCAATATTGAAACTGATCATTTTAGACATGCGTGCACCTAGGTTTGTTGAGTCACCCAAACTATATAGAAAATTGCTTGGCAAGGAACATATTATAACATGTGAATTTATGGTTACAAATTCAAGTATCCCAATCATGGAAACTGAGATGTTCAAATCACATCAAATAGTTCAAATTACCAACGATATGTATTAAGAAATTAGTGACTGAGTTTACGCAGTATAAGTTTCAGAATTTTTGTTTGTTTTGACTACCACTAGCTCCTAGAGCTAAACCTTGGATAAATTGAGAGAATATATGTTTGGTTCCTAGGGCTAAATATTGTGCATATCATTCTTTATTGAACTACAGAGTCACACATTGCCACTTTGAAATCCTTGCAATGAAGTATTCTATTCATAATTACACCAAAGTTTTCGTGATGCAGCCATATTTTCATGGCGACATATGCCCTTTCCTTATCTGTTAATTTAGTTAAAATTCTCATGTGCATTATGGACCTTGAGATGGATTAATCAGATATTTTAGAAGAGAGGGATACACAAAACTTATGATTTGCACTTGTGCCTTAGCATTGTTATTCCTTGTAATTAGTATGCTTAAATTCTGAATGTAGACTTGAAATATGCTTACTATTTTCCTACTGATGTGTATATATTTAGTTTCCGGAAGAGGGGGTTGATAGGAAGATGCCCATCATGTAAGCAAATGGAATAGCCCTTTTAATCAAATCGAGTCAAGAATGCAAGATCACTTAGAAATGGAATAGCTCTCTCAGTATCAACTCTTAGATGGGATGTAGATGCACGAGATTGGTGAGATATTATGGTTCAACTCTTAGATAAAGTTAGCTTTGCATTAGCTCATATTCCTTTTCGAGTGTGCATTCAAAGCATTAACGTGGTGAAACTACCCAAGTAGTTTTATTTTATTTAAAGATTTACCATTTCCATGCACATTTATAGAAAGTTACATCAACTTACTAGACCACTCAGAGAATTAATTCATGTTTTTAGGGTTCATCCTATGGATAACCAAAGCAATATTTTTTTAGTCTTGAGAAGTTGGGTCTTGATTACTTAGGAAATTCATGAATGATATTGATTCTGCTAGGTTGAATGTGAGCTTGCTCGACATACTAATACCATAAGGAATGAAAATGCTTCAGTTAGAGCTAAAGGAATAAAATTATGTAGTAGTGCGTGAAACTTTCCCTCTGAGGTAACTCGTTATTGTATGCGTATGGGTTGCTTTTTAGTTATCTAGACATCAACGCAATCATTGAATTCTCTTCTTCCACTCCAGTCTGGTGGTGTGAGCTGGAATAGGTGACTAACGTGGAGGCAAGACTCACGTCAAGGCAGAGGAGGCAGTAACTAAAGAGGCAAGGCTCGGGAGGAGAAGAATAGCGAAGGAGGATAATTGGAGAATTATATGGTGATCTATCCAGCAGTGTAGGAACTCTTGAAGCATCTATGCTCAGTGTATGATGCATTCGCTATGAACGGTAAAATTTGAAACGGATTTTTTTGTCTTCACCCATAGGAAGTACATCGCCAATCTTCTGAAATTGCCACTAGAAATCGTGTATGCATGATCATATAAATATTATTGATAAATGTTGCATAACAAAGGCTGATTCATGGACGATGCATGCCCTTAGGGCTATTTTAAATTTCTCTATGGTATTCGATTAATGGATTAAAATTTCAAGGATCAATTTAGTTTGTCCCTACGAATATGGGAGATGTTACAATTATGATTAGGACCAAGTTAGAACCTTTCGTGCTTTCTGATGTTGGTATTGTTCTCCAACAGCAAAAACTCTTCTAGCTCAACTATACTCGGCTGAACGTAGCAGCAAAGTACAGACCCAAGCTGAATCGGTGAGCACACAATGACGGATTGCAGATGGTTGAGCATATGAGCTCATTTTTTAGAAAAAATTGTTGGCAAAATTCTATTGGAAACTACTTAGTTAGTGTGTTCCATTTTTCAGATTGCTGAATAATCATATTCTGATTGCAAACTCTTCCTTTTAAATTCCGTAAGTACTACAGTATCGTTTAGATAGAGAGAGAATACAATGTTTGTGTCCAATGGATCTATTAATGTGTTCACTGCTGATAGGATTTATCTAGAAGGCTGCACACAAAGGCCATCATTTGATATTTGAAGGACCACATTCATTTGAAAATTTAACCATGGTTCTGGCACTTCAAATGGAGGCATTTGATAGCACTGAGTTGTCTAGTCGTTTAGGTATACTCAACAGATAGGACATTTCTCTATTTGACTCGTATACGTTTCTCATGCATGACGTTATTAGACCAGTTCAGTTAAAGACATCTCGGGTGTTTGTTTTCTCAAACTTATCTAATCTATAAACTGTAATAGTAGTTATTTGAGATAAAATGTCGTCTTCTCTCAAGAAGCAACAAAAAGCGAAGGACATGTGAATAGAAGCGTGTCATCTTTACATGGCAGTGCTAGGTTAGCTAGCAGGTACCCATAGGCCCGGTCAATTTTACGATAGCCCATGAGTGTCCTTTTACTGTTAGAACAACGGGGGAGAAGAATAAAGAGGAGGGGAGGAGAGTACGGCCGCCTCCACTGAAGAGGATGGGGGAGATAAAAATCACCACCACCACCATCACCATTCGCCTCTCGCCGTGCCGGACACATGAGGTGTCATTGTCGTGCCTCCTTGCTACTTTGCCCTGCCAAAATGTTTGTCTCTGTCGGTCCGCTGTCACCTCCGAACACCCCTCTACGTTTCACCGCCACCCCTTTCGTTCTAGCCACTCACCCGTCCTCCAGCCCTAAGGTTCCTTCCTTGCCTATGTTGATAAAGACTCTACCGTGTCGAGCATTTCGGACAGGACCAATCACAGCATATCGTCTCTGTTGTGTGGCCAGCCGCGGTGTCACCTGCTTCCGCTCCACTGCCCTCTCTTGCTCCCGGTCTCGATCTATTTTTGTCATGTGTACGAAGGAGGAAATGATGAGGAGATAAGGTGAGGCCAACGCATCACGTTCCACGATCAACCATGTCAGAACCGCTTTAAAATGCTTAGTTAGATCAACATCATGACCTATGCTTTAAGTAACACAAATGACATGTTCGCCCCATTGGCTGGATGGTATTGTCATTCAAATGTTGATAAAAAAGGTATCTTAATTCGCATATATGCTTCACACCACCAGAATTTTCACGTAAGCTTATATGTACAACAAGAAGAAAGATTTGTAGGTTCGTGGCAGCGCACGAGCATTCAACTAGTTTTCATAAAAACTAGTTTGCCCAAGCTTAGACTTTTCCAGAACATTAGTGTCCAAATAATTCATACTAACAACATTGCTATTAGCATGCAAATAAAGTTTCATAGGTTTTTTAATTTTCTCTTTAAACACTTCATGTCCTAACTCAAGATAAATACTATAAAGCTCTCTAATTTTGTTGTCATTTTCCATTAAGCCTAACTAGTGAAAACAAGAAACAAAAAGACAAAATTGCAGAATCTAAAGGAAATAACTTCGAGCACTCCATCGGAGGATGTGAGTACCTTTTACCTTACCTCCCTGGCAACAGCACCAGAAAATAGCTTGATGTCTACGCACTTCTATTTTTGTAGACAGTTGTTGGGCCTCCAAGTGCAGAGGTTTATAGAACAGTAGCAAGTTTCCCTTAAGTGGATTACCCAAGGTTTATCGAACTCAGGGAGGAAGTGGTCAAAGGTATCCCTCTCAAGCAACCCTGTAATCAAGATACAAGAAATCTCTTGTGTCCCCAACACACCTAATACACTTGTTAGGTTTATAGGTGCACTAGTTCGGCAAAGAGATAGTGAAATACAAGTGGTAAAGATATAAGACAACGGTGCCAGAAAATAGCTTGATGGCGTGGAAGAGACTAAAGGCAAACTGAAATAAAGATGGAAGCAAGCAAACATGTAACATATCTAGTTGCAAACGGTGTTTCAATGCTTAGAAACAAGGCCTATGGATCATAGTTTCACTAGTGAACACTCTCATATAAATATCTTCTCTTCATGATACTACTCTGAACTACACTCCGGTTGGACACTATAATCCATGGTAGGGCTATAACAGCACTCCTCAAAGTTCGCTTTCCCCATCTAGATATCCCCACACTATCACCTTGAGCACTAAATGGTTCCAACAAACACCACAATTTCATAGAGACATCCAACTCCAAATATAACTGATAGCAAGTATTTGTAATCTCTAGCCTAAGTGCCACCTTGGTGTGCACGCTGTCACTTTCACACACATGGGGAGAGCAGAGATCTATTAAAGCACTTGAGTAGCAAGGTAGATCTACTTGATACAAAGCTCATGATCACAATATGATCATGTATAGAGAGAGAGTTGAACACATAAATACCGGTAGAACCCTTAGCCTCGAGGAAGAACTACTCCCTCATCATCATGGGAATCAGCAACGGTGATGGAGATGGTGGTGGATATCAATGGAGATGGCTCCGGGGGCACTTCCCCGTCCCGGAAGGGTGCTGGAACAGAGAATTTCTGTCCCCTAAATCTTCCCTTTGGTGGCAGCGGCACTGCGGAACTTTTTCTGGCTAGAGGATGGATTCTTTAGGGTTTTTGCATCGGAGGCTTCTTATATGCAAAGGGCAAGGTCGATGGGTCGACCAAGGGCCCACACTACCTGGTGGCGTGGCCAGGGGGACCCACGCCACCACATGGTGTGGCTAGCCCCTAGACCCTATCCGTCTCGTCTTCTGGCTCCGTGAGTCTTCCGGTAAAATATAAACTTTAGCTTTTGTCCGGTCCAATTCCGAGAATATTCATTTTCTGGCTTTTCTGAAACCAAAAACAGAAGAAAACATGCAAATGGCACTGTGGCATCTTGTTAATAGGTTAGTTGCAGAAAATGTGTAAATGTACTCCAAAGTGTGGACAAAACATAAGAAAGTAGATACTCCCTCCATCCCAAAATATAAGGCGCCTAAGGTTTAGTCAAAAGTCAACGTTTTTTACGTTTGACCAAGATTATACACAAAAATATAAATATTTACAATACCAAATCAATATCAATTGATTTATCATAAAGTATATTTTCTTAAGTGTCCATTCCATAGTGTAGATGTACATATTTTTTTCTAAATATTTGGTCAAAGTTAGAAAGATTTGACTTTTGACCAGTTCTTAGGCGCCTTATATTTTGGGACGGAGGGAGTAAAACAAGCATGGAACATCAAAAATTATAGATACGTTAGCAACGTATCAGGTTCCCAAGACCCTTATCACTAACATGAGAGGACCCATTGAAAAATGGGTACGTAAAACCAAGAAGTAACTTTCTTGCAGGGCTATGCTTCTGGTGGGTCCAAATGGGTGCTCGATAGCGAATGCATGAGTCATATGACCGGAAGCAAGGAGATCATCTTGGAGATGCGGCCAAACCATGATCACATAACCATCTCCTATGGTGATAAGTCAAAATCTGAGGTATTGGGTGTTGGCAAGGTTGTGGTTGCTCACGATATCTCTCTCATAGATGTCATGCTTGATGAGACTCTCGATTACAATTTACTTTCTATTTGTGCCCTTGGTAAGATGGGTTTTGCTGTTTTTATTGATAGTGATTTGGTGGTACTCTTGTGGAGCAAGTCTCTAAAGATCGCTTTCATTGGATACATCGAAAATGACCTGTATGTGGTGGACTTTTCGGGGAAAACCACTACAGGCCCGATGTGTCTTTTCGGAAAGGCCGACGCGGGTTGGCTCTAGCATCATCGTCTAGCCCACGTCAACATGAGAACTTTGCAAAGTCTCCACAAGGGTGGCCACATCCTTGGACTAAAAGAAAATGTTTCCTTTGCTAAAGATTGTTTTTGCAGGGCTTGTGTTGAAGGGAAAATGCATGATTCTCCCCATTGAAAGAAGACAATTATTTCATCAAAGAGGATATTGGAGCTCCTTTTTGTGGACCTTTTTGGTCCTCCATCTCATGCAAGCCTTGGTGGGAAGAAATATTGCCTCATAATCGTTGACGACTATTCAAGATATACATGGGTTAATTTCTTCAAGTTGAAGAGCGAGACTCAACAAACAGTCATCAATTTCGTCAATGAGGTTCAACGTCAACACAATGTTCCTATATTGGCAATTAAAAGCGATAACGGCTCCGAGTTCAAGAACTACACTCTGAATGAATGCCTAAGTGAAGAGGGGATAAGACACCAATATTCCGCTACATACACCCCTCAACAAAATGGTGTAGCCGAGAGGAAGAACCAGACTTTAATGGATATGGCAAGATCTATGTTGGTTGAATTCAAGCCACCATATAATTTCTAGGCTGAAGCAATTTATACCGCATGCCACGCATCCAACCGGCTCTACCTCCACAAAATCTTGGATAAAACACCTTATGAAATACTTACCGGTAACAAGCCAAACATCTCCTACTTCCAGGTATTTGGTTGTAACTGTTTCTTTCTCATCAAAGGAGTTCGGTTATCTAAATTTGAGTCTAAGGCTTTAGAAGGTATTTTTTGCTAGTTATGGTGCCGAATCCCACACTTATAGAGTCTACAATAAGCTCTTCGGAACTGTTGTAGAATCTTGTAGTGTGGTGTTTGAGGAAAATGATGGCTCCCGTGCGGGGCAAGTTGATGTTTGTGATGCAGATGTTGAAATACCCCAAGATGACATAAGAAGAATGGGTGTGAGATTTTTCTGCCCCACTGAGGAACCCCTTGTGGTGGATCGGGAAGGACAATTCTCTACTCAAGTAGAGCCCTCATCGACTCAAGATCAACATGCTCCAATAGCTACAAAAACTTCTACACCATCACCGCCACCTGCTGAAGATCACCCACCATCTGCTCCAGGAAGATCTAGGCCGGATTATCCGGTTGACACCAGATTATCCGGCCAGGCTACCTCAAATGCCAGGATTGAACAGATCAACGAAGGGACTGATGCAACTCCCAAGCCGGATTTTCCGGGTAACACCGGATTATCCGGCCCTTCTCCAACTCGAGCAAGAAGTGTTCAAGATAGTCAGGAAGGACCATCTAATCCCAGGCCGGATTATCCAGCCACTCCCTTGGCCAGATTATCCGGCCCAGAATTTTCGGAATAGCAGCAGCCTCCTGTTTTGGCTACTAATCAACATGAAGGGCAAGGTTCTTCATCTCCTATTCTTGCTGATCAAGCTGAATATCAAGGTCAAGCGAGTAGTCCCAACGAAGATTCAAATGATGAAGAAATTCCTCCAAGAAACAACAAGTTTATTGAACTTCGCTGCAAAGCTCGTGCAAGCCAGAATCTTGAATTGAGAAGTCACACTCTTGATAAAGTTGTAGGTGATCTTAGACGGAGGGTGTCCACAAGAAGGGAGCTAGCAAGCTTCGGTGAGCATCAAGCTCAAATTTCCATGGTGGAACCAAAGAAAGTGTTTGAAGCTCTTCAAGATCTGGACTAGGTTGTTGCTATGCATGAAGAGTTAAATAATTTCAAGCGCAATAAGGTCTAGAAATTAGTAGAGAAGCCCAAGGATTGCTGCAATGTTATCAGCACAAAGTGGATTTTCAAGAATAAGCAAGATGAGAATGGCATTATTGTAAGGAACAAGGCAAGACTCGTGGCACAAGGCTATTCCCAAGTTGAAGGCATCAACTTCGGCGAGACCTATGCTCCTGTGGCTCGTCTTGAGTCCATCCGTATCCTTCTTGCTTATGCAGCTTGATACGGATCAAGCCGATGATCCTATAGTTTTGTCCCGATCTTTCACAGCGAGTAATCTAGATAGGAATCCTTCCAATAACGCCGATAAACGTCACCTGAAGAAGAGGAACGAATCCAGCAAGCAACATGGAAAAGATCACCATGCCTCAAACCAAAACACGACAATCCTTGATGAACACAAGAACCTCCGCAGTAATATCAATACGATAGATGACATGGCATCGTTATCCCTGGAGGGATGCTCACCAAGCAACTCACACAATAGTTTTAGACTAAACAACTCAATTTCAAGCTAACCCTAACTCTAGATTGACTGACTCTTTATATAGCCGGTTGGACAGACCCAAACCGACAACTAGATACAAAACCGCCTATAGCAGATACGTTTGGATTGGATGAAACCTCGTAGGCCGGACACTCTAGTGTAGATGGGCCGGACACTCCAATAGGCCAGACATTCCGGCTTGCCTCTGCCGGACACTCCGGTCTTCACAGTCACCTTCACGTCCTTCTTAATGATCTCCCTTGCGCCTGCCTCTTGCTCCTCCCTCGCGCATATCGTGCCCATATCATCCTGCCCCCTTCAAGGAGCGTTGTCCCCAACGCGTGAGGGTCTTCTCGAAAGGGTGGCATGATATCAACAAAATCATCACGCGGATTTGTCATCTTCAAGTCTTGCTTGCCTTCCACTCCGCAACCTCCCTCTCGGCGTGCTTGACTTGAAACAGCCATTTGCGCCTGTACCTCCTTGTGTCTACTCAACTCTTGTTGGAACTTGTGGTTGCTGAACATGGACCTTCTTTGCATGACCTAGCATAAGATGAGTAATGCCTGGACCACACAACTGACGAACATGTCCATCCTTGCCTCTATACATTCGCACAACTGTTCTAACAAATTGCCTCACAGGTGTGTTAACAAAACTGCTCTTGTTACCCCACTGCACCACGTGCACTAGAACATCAGGAGCACAAATATCATCCGTCTGAACAACTCTGTCAATACAAACAACCTTCTGAACACATGCTGCAACATCCTTCCTCTCAACAATAAGAGGATGCACTTCAACTGGCTTGTCACTAACAATTTCCATTGGCTTGTCATCTACAGGCGTAGCTGAAGCAATATCAACATTGTGGCACTGTGCATCATGCTCTCCATCTTGCACCTTAGCTAGCGTAGATTTTGGCTTAGCCTTGTGCACCTTCTCCTTATGTACCACCAGCTCTACATCAGACTTTATGTGATCATCCTACATAGGCTTCAAAGTCTGATGTTTGCCACCATGCACAAAAGAATATGTATTTTCTCTTCCAGCATGTGTAGCGTTTAGATCATACTACCATGGACGACCAAGTAACATCCCACATACCTCCAATGGCAACACATCGCACTCCACCTCATCAACATAGTCACCAACTATAAATGGCACACGCACCTTGTGAGTAATCTTCATCATACCGCAACTATTCACCCACTCAAAATGCCTCGGTTCTGGAATACGCCATTTGGATAAACCCAAAGCTTCCACAACGGCCTTGCTAATTCCATTACAGTAGCTACCACTGTCAATCATCAACTTGCATGCTTTGCCCTTGACCATGCACTACGCCTGAAATAAATTCCATTGTTGGCCTCTATCCGCTGTCATAAAAGTCTCATATTATACTCCCTTGAGTTGCATATTCAGCCCACTCAATGGTACAACATCTTCCACTGCAGTTGTAGTGCACACAACAACCTTGTGAACATCAGGCTGCTTCTCTTTAGAAAATTTTGGCACTGCCATGCTGACCGGTTGCACTGGAACAACTGCTAGAGCCTCCTTTACATGAGATGGAATCGACATAACTCCAACCTTGGGCGACAATTGGAATGCCTTCACGGGCTTGGTACAAAATACCTTACGATGAGGAGACATAAAACAACCACGCAAAAAATTACTGAAGTACTTCCAAGTAGCATCAACAATATCCTTCTCACACATCTCCTTATCCCACCAATGAACTATCTCCTCATCCACACGTGGTAATACAAGAAGCATACATGTAGGATTATCCAAATACTCGTATGTATCACATCTGTAAAAACCATCTTGCATATGACGTTCCCATAACTCATATTCATCATACATTGCCATATGGACCAGTCTCCACCTGATTTGAGAATCATCACATACTACACCGTCCAAGATGTCGAGATAATCATTGTACACATCACCAGATCTCTTCCTAGAAGTGCACAGTTTGCCAAAAAAATCACCCTGAAACGACTGCATGCTTCCTAGCATGAACTGCAGAACAGAAAAATTTCAGGGCTGGATTGTCCGGTGTTAGAGGGCCGGACTGTCCGGGTCGGACGGATACTCCGAGAGGAAACCTTCGGAAACTCCGGTGCACGGACATCGAGATCCAATCTGCAACTTCAACTTCCGATCTCTTCTCCACAACCGATCTATAAACTTCTTGTACAAAAACAGTCCACAGATGATCCAAAAACACGATGTGATCACCGAGAGCTCTAACACCACATGATATGGATCAAGACGATGATCCTATAGTTTTGTCCCGATCTTTCACAACGAGTAACCCGGATAGGAATCCTTCCAATAACGCCGATAAACGTCACCTGAAGAAGAGGAACGAATCCAGCAAGCAACATGGAGAAGATCAGCACACCTCAAACCAAAACACGACAATCCTTGATGAACACAAGAACCTCCACAATAATATCAATACGATAGATGACACGACATCGGCATCCCCGGAGGGATGCTCACCAAGCAACTCACACAATAGTTTTAGACTAAACAACTCAATTTCAAGCTAACCCTAATTCTAGACGGACTGACTCTTTATATAGCCGGTTGGACAGACCCAAACCGACAACTGGATACAAAACCGACTCTAGCAGATAGGTCTGGATCGGATGAAACCTCATATGCCGGACACTCCGGTGTAGATGGGCTGGACACTCCGGTAGGCCGGACATTCCGGCTTGCCTCGATCGGACACTCCGGTCTTCACAGTCACCTTCGTGTCCTTCTTGATTATCTCCCTTGCGCCTACCTCCCGCTCATCCCTCGCGCATATCATGCCCATATCACAGCTCATAATAACTTTAAATTATAGCAAATGGACGTTAAGAGTGCTTTTCTTAATGGTCCTCTACAGGAGTTGGTATATGTAAAGCAACCCCCAGGATTTGAGGATCCCAATTTCTCGAACGATGTATACAAACTCGATAGGGCACTCTATGGCCTTAAACAAGCCCCACGTGCGTGGTATGAGCACCTTAAAGAGCTTTTGCTAGACCGTGGTTTCGAAGTTGGGCAAATCGATCCCACTCTTTTTACTAAGAAGGTTAAGGGGGAGCTCTTCGTATGCCAACTATATGTAGACGACATTATCTTTGGCTCTACTAATAAAGCTTTTAATGATAAATTTTCAAAGCTTATGACTGACAGGTTTGAGATGTCTATGATGGGGGAATTACGGTTCTTTCTAGGATTTGAGATCAAACAACTTAGAGAAGGAACCTTCATAAATCAAGAAAAATACATCCAAGACATGCTCAAGAGGTTCAAGATGACAGATCTTAATGGTGTCGCCATACCGATGCAAACTAAATGCCATCTTGAACTTAATCCCAATGGTAAAGATGTGGACCAAAAGGTAAACCGGTCCATGATCGGCTCTCTCCTTTACCTTTGTGCATCTAGACCTGATATTGTGTTGAGTGTAGGTGTCTGTGCAAGGTATCAAGCAGCTCCTAAAGAAAGCCACTTAGTGGCGGTCAAGAGAATCTTCCGATATTTGGTTCATTCCCCTAATTTTGGCTTATTGTATCCCAAGGGCTCCAATTTCTCAATATGTGGTTATACTAATTCAGATTGGGCGGGTGACAAGGATGATAGGAAATCAACTTCTGGAGCTTATCAATTCTTGGGAAGGTCCTTGGTATGTTGGTCTTCTAAGAAGCAAAATTGTATATCTCTCTCCACCGCCGAGGCTAAATATGTGGCTGCTGCAAGTGCATGTACTTAATTATTATGGATGAGGCAAACATTAAAGGAATACGGTGTCAATTGTGACAAAGTGCCTCTTTTATGTGATAATGAAAGTGTAATCAAAATTGCGTAGAATCCGGTGCAGCATACAAGGACAAAACATATTGAGATTCAGAATCATTTTATTCAGGACCATGTTGCTCGTGGTGATATTGATCTATCTTTTGTGAGCACGAAGAACCAACTTGCTCATATTTTCACGAAGCCACTTGATGAAGCAAGATTTTGTTATTTGAGGAATGAGCTAAATATTGTTGATTCAAGGAGTTTGTCTTGATTACCCATGCACACACTCTTATGTCTTCTCCTTATTTGGTTTAGGTGTGGGCATGGATATAGGAGGAGTGTCGTCCTAATTGATTGGGCTAACCCTCCCCCCATGATGCCGAAAGCAAGTAAAATCATTTCTCTTAATATCATTTTGTGATATGTGATCTTATTGATGAGTATTGGTCATGAACCCAAGATATATCTTCGCAGTGTCATACCAAGCACTCCAACAAGGTGGCCTCGGCAACCGCCCTCTTTCGTGAGAAGAGTTGGTTCTATGTGGATCTTTTTGGTTTTTCTTGCTTATCCTTTGTTCTTATGGAAATCATACTCAATTTTGGCTTTGATTTGATTCTTGCAATCTTGAGTGTGTAGTACCATCTCAGTTTGGTTGTCTAATCCCAAGCCTTTCTCTATCCCCGAGCCATCTCTTCTTGCACACAAGTCCATTGTTTACCTTGTGGTTTTTTGTTTGGTGGTACACGGACCTGAATCTGTGTAAAACAGAACTTTAGAAATCAGGCCGGATTATCCGCCCCAAGTGGGGGCCGGATTATCCAGCCCTGGTGAATTTTGTCCTTTAAGGGCTGGGCATCGGGGGAGGGCTCAAATAAAGCAGTTCTTCTCCCCCGACCCCTCTCTCTCTCCCAAGCCGCCGCCCGCTACCCTAACCCTCCCCGGAGCCGTTCCGGCCACCGAATTCTCTGGGCCTCCCCTAGATCTTCTTCCCCAAGCATCTGTGTACCTCCTCCGCGTTCTTCCATTAATGAGTGAGGGTAACTCCCTCCCTCCCATCTTTTGTGTTGATGTGTTACTTGTTGGTGGAACATGGACTAGGAGTGTCTTGTGGTTCTTGTTTCGCTTAGAAATCGTATCCTTGCAGTTCATGTGTCCAATATACTTGTTGCAGTCAATCTAGGTGATTCTGAAAATTTCTGCCAGGGCTGAATTATCCGCCCCTGGCCTGGCCGGATTATCTGGCCTGACAGATTCATCCCTGATTGAGAATTCTTTAGATTTTTTGCATGATGTATTTTTGGGCTGTGGATTGTTTGTCTACTATTTCTAATTTCCTCCTAGACTTGTGTGTGTGCTTATCCCCGTGCTATCTATCTTATTCGTTTCACAGGTGGTTCCAGTGTTCCCAAAACCTATAAGCACCATCCTCGTGGCCTCTACATCAGGGACGACGGTGAAGGTGGTATCGTAGACGAGGTTGAATTCATAAGAAGGAAAAGAGAGGCTAACCACATGGCTGAACAAGCAAAGAAAGCAAAGGGAAGAGTGGGTGTGTCCAAGAGGAAAGGGAAGGCACCCAAGGTCAACTATAAGGTGATGGATCCTGTCACTTATTCTTCTATTCTTCATCATGATCTGTTTGTGGAATATGAGCGAGATACTCAACTTGGTGACTCCCGCTTTTGGTGTGTTGACCAAAAGTCCATCTATGAGGATGTTTATTCATCTCTAAAGATTCTCCCTATGCATCCCATAAATATTGCTAATGCTATGGAGAAGCCTCAACTTATTGATGCTATGGCTGTGACTGAGAGGTTGAGGTTGCACCATCTTATGGCCCTTTAGTGTTCCTATGACTCGGAGGTGGTAAAGCAATTCTTCTCCACTTTGGTAATTTGTGGTGATGAGAACCACACCATGAAGTGGATGACCCGTGACACTATGATGGAATCTGATTTTCGTACCTTTGTTGAGGTTCTTGGCTATCCATTCCTTGGCAGGGATCGTGCTTGTGGCCATCGCATCATCACTCAACTCAAGCCCAACAAGGATGTTGCTCTTTCTCCATGCATAGTTGATGATGGGATTGTGGGTAATCTTGTCAGTCTCTCCCCTCTTTATGCTCGTTTGGTTGGTGTTTTCCGTGACTCTATCATGTCGAGAGGGGGAAACAATGACAGTATCCGTGGCTACTTGGTTTAGCTACTTGCTTTTTCCTTTGAGGTGGCCTCCTGTGAGGATGAGTCTATGGAATACAAGCTAGATGTGATGGAATTCATCTACCATGAGTTGAGTGATGACATGTTCAATAGGCTTTCCATTCCTTATGATCCTTATATTATGATGCTCATCAAGTACTTGCTTCCCACTGGAGAATTTCACTATGATGTTGAGCATAAGGTGAAGAAGATCTACAACAAGGCAAGGAAGACCTCTCATCCATCCTATGATCCTGAGGGTTTTATGAGGGATGCTCGTGCCAGTGCTCGTAGGACCCCAATGTCTCCTGTTGCTCGTGAGGTAAAGCCTATGAATTGGTTTCAGCGGAACATTTTTTTGCATGGGTGTGGATACTCGCAAGGGACATTATGCAGCATACTAGTAGCGCCACGAGATGGCACATACCCAGCAGCTCATTCTCCATCATGTGTCTAGGGCATCCGGTGCTCCTCTAGCCCCTACTACTCCCACTCCATATGCTCAGTGGAACTCTTCTTCTGGACTCAACTATGGAGAGCTTGAGCGTCACCTGTTTCCGACGAGGGCGTCCACTACAGCAGCTGATGAGAAGGGGAAGATACAGAGGAGTATGATGATAAGGACGGGGACGAAGATGATGAGGACTAGAGTGATTCCTTGGGGAGCTAGCATCGCTCTTTTTTCCTTTTTGGTGTTTCGATGCCAAAGGGGGAGAAGTAGTTCTATTAGGTCTTCGTGGATTTGCATGGGTCGGGCACAAGCATTTGCACTTTATAGTTTCGGTCTTTTTCTCGCTTGTGCCCATTTAGCGTTGAACTTTTATTCGTCTTTGGTTTGCATGGGACTATGTTGGTGTGTGGCACTGGAATGGTCCTACGGATTTATCTATTGGTGTGTGTGGAACTAGAATGGTCCTATGGATTTATCTATTGGTGATTATGGATCCAACTATCTCATCGGTTACAGGTTATCCCTCTCACTGTGGAAGGCCTCAATAATGTTTATCTATTGGCTATCCTTGTATTATTGTGGTCTTCTATCTCACGATGGTATGAGGTTTTTTGCTACCTTTTCATGTGTGTAAAATTCTTTTCCTATGTAATAGACTTGTACCTACTTGTGTGCATTTGTATTCAAATGCAAATCACTCAACTATGCACACACTTAGGGGGAGTCTACTTCATGTTTGTATTTCTGATATTAGAGCTACCTTGCAAATCCTAGTATTGTCATCTAACGCCAAAAAGGGGGAGATTGAAAGAACATTTCATGATCTCAAGTGTTTTGTGTGTTAGATAACAATACCATGGAGTATCTCATGTGTGCTAAGTGCTGCAGATATGTATTCGCATGAAAATCTGGAAAACCTGTTGTTTGGGGCCCGGATAATCCGCCCCTATCAAGGGCCAGATAATCTGGCCTGACCCCTTTGACAAAGGTGGGAACAACATGAGTTTTTGTGTGTGGGGAGGATAATCCCTCGGATTGTCCGGCCAGGGCTAGAGTATTTGCCCAGGCCGGATAATCTACCCTAAAGGGGGCTGGATAATCTGCCCCTAGAGAAGGCCGTCAAAGATGGACAAGGCGCGACCTTCTGTGGGGGAGGGCAATTAATCTCTCAGATTGTCCGGCCAGGGCCAGAGTTTTTGCCCGGGCCGGATAATCCGCCCCCAGAGAAGTTTTCTATGGGAGCCACGGCGTGACCTTCTGTGTGGGGGCGGAATATCCGCCGGATAATCCAAGGCTGAGGTGGAGTTTTACCCTCAGCCAGATAATCCATCCTTCACTTGGGCCGGATAATCTGCCCCCAGACTTCACCAACGACCATGTTTGGACAAGGGGTATAAAATCCCCAATCACCCCTCCTATCATATCTCTTGATTCATTCAAAAAAGTACTGGTCTGTTGCAAAAGATCTAATTCAAGGTCTCCCACTTCAACCACCCGAAGGCTCCGATCTTTGGGGAATCGAAGGAGGAGACTTAATTCATCGACATCATGAATCAAGCGCTTCACTTCCTCTCAATTCACTTAGAGATCTCTCGATCTAGTATTCTTGTTGATATCTAGATCTTGTATTTCGTTTTGATAATATTTGTCCTTGTGGCAGCTTGTTGTCATTACGGGAGCCTCCAATTCGGTTGTGGAGTTGTGCCCCTCTAGTTGTGTAAAGGCATCGGTTCCCGCCTTGAAGGGTACCAATAGTGGAAAGGTGGACCAGTCCTTTGGTGGCGAGATCCATCAGAGAACAGGGTGATGCCTATTGTGGCGTGGTGGTCTTAGTACCGCCCACCCCTCCAACACAAATGTACTTCCCTTAACAAGGAAGGAAGTGCAGTAAAACAAATCTCGTATCTCCGCATGCTACAGTATGGTTTCCTCGTTCCTTACTCTTACTCGCCGTTACTCGCTAGTAGTTAGGTTTGCATATAGGGAAATTCTTCGTAATTGCATATCTAGAGAATTTACCTTTTGTGTCAAGCCTAAAATTGTAAAAGCATTAAAATTTGAAGTAGCACCTATTCACCCCCCCTCTAGGTGCCCATATGATCCATTTCAAAGGAGATGAGGCAAAACTAGAATTCCACAAAGGGAGTTGTCTTTAGTCTATCATCTATTCCAAAGGTATACATGAGGGGTGGGACTCTATTTATAGGCCAACCACTAGAATGGGGGTAGTTTAGGCAAAAGGGTAAGTAAAGGGAATATTTCAGGGCATCAAACCCAGATCCATGCACAAAAGGGGATTTCCGGTCATAAGTCCGGTGGCGCCGGATCTGGCGCTGGGATTTCCGGTCGTTGCTGGATATTCTAGCCATTCGCCGGAAAGGTGTTATGTAGATGTTTTCGGCTGGAGTCCCGGTCCACCAGTTTGGTCACCGGGGATTCCGGGGGTGGATCCGGTTCGCCGGTGCTATCACCGGAGATTCCAGCGTTGGGTCCGGCGATGCCAGTTTGGCTCTACCTCTTCCTTCTTCTCTTCCACTCCTCCGTCTTGTCAGGCATGAGTCCTTGGGCTTCCTCGCTTGTCTCCGTACTCATCGGTGTGAACCTATCATGGTCATAGGACGGGGTATGAAGTAGTATACCATTCAATAGGGTAGGAAGTGGGATCTCAAAGAGGATAGGATTCACCTTTGGAGTCCATGACGACTTGTCATAAGTTAGAGACCTTGATGTGGTAACGACCGTAGGTCGGGCTAAATCATATTGCAATGATACTTGTTGGTTATGTTCCACGGCTCATTGATCATGAGAACATGGATATATGCATAACTAGAATTTCTCGGACTGCCATTTTGGGGACCACACAGGCATCGGAGGATACATGATGTTTTCCACCTCATAGCCCTCTCTAGGAGGCACATATTTAGAATGTAGGACTTAAACGCAGGTGTGTAGCCCTCTCTACGAGGAGTTTCTATTATTATTTTCGAGCCAAAATTGTAACTTTCCTATTTGCTATAGAGAGAAGATGTGATTTCGGCAGCTAGCCTATATTTGTGTGCTCATCTAGATCCAATAATGGAGTCGAATTGTCTTCCTATGTTTTCCATTTTCTTAGCTTTTATCTTTGTTTTTCTGACGTGTGACCTTTGCCTCGTCTTTATGCGTCTGCCCTTCGATCACCATCTCTGTATGCACGACATTTACGCTTTTTGGTGTATGCGTTTTGTTTTTAGCATCCCTTCGACACTTTTAGATACCTTTTTAGATTAAATCATATAGTATTTTCCCAATAGCTCGAACATTGTCTACACCATCTCTTTGTGTTCATTCGTATGATAATGAATATATCATATTTTGTGTTTGTCCTTTTTCTTATATTTTAATATGCTTTTTGTGCGTATGACCTTTGTGTCATCTTCGTGTGTCTGATTTTTTATCACCTCTTCTTCATTTCGGGTGCGTTTAGTATTATCATGTTTCACAGTTTTGTTATAGTCTTACATAAAGAGCTATACTCACTAGAATCATAGTTATTATTAGACTTATTATTGTCTTGGGTGAAAACTGTACTTGCATTTTGCAAGGTCTCGCATGCGCGATTTAGTGGCAGACGAACATGGTGCCTCTAGGTCAGTCCTCACAGGTCCGCCGTACGTCATCAGAGCTTATCACGCGCGACCTTTGTTCCTATGTTCCTAGCGCGTGCACCAGTGTTCCTGCGTACTACGTACGCAGGTCTTGGCACTCTAATTGGTCCACCCATTTATAATAAGCAGTCTTTCTAGTCCATGGCTGAGCTAAAAAACATAGACTATAGCCATGTGCGAGTTCTCGCGGGCGCTAGGTTATTTCTCAATATTATCATTCAGCGATGGCGTGCTGTGGGGCCCGCTAACGCGTGATTTTAGTGAGCTACGAGTCCGGCATAAAATAGTTATCTTGGTGCACTGAGGGTTTTAGATCTAATCGTCGTATTTACCTTCCCATCTTTGTCACTCTTCTCTCGCTTTCTTCTATGAGTGTCCTCTTTTGTTTTTAGGTCTATTTCCTACATTCCTCTTTATTCCTAATGGACTATACCGAAACCGTGACTAATGGCCGCCTCACTGGACGATTAGCCGTCTTGGGATCGCCCTCTCCCTCGGTGGCTCATCGTGTGGTTCACTCCCATGATGATTCATCCCAAGAGATGGTGAGATGTTGAGAGCTCAACGGTGATCCACATGTTGTGTTTCCTCCTTCGTTCTTAGGACATGCACGTGATCTTTCTCAGAAATACACCTACAGTCTTCATGAGACTGCTATGACCGGGGCGATGCCCACCACGGCGCCAAATACACGTGGTACCTAGGTTCTCGGCAATCTTGGTACGGAGGACCAGATGCTGATCCGTACGACGTTCTGCTTGCGACGCAGTGGTGCCTATGGCGATAGATTCTACCAAAGAAGATCAAGTTGCTTCTGACGCTACCGGTGACTATGCCATGAAGGATAGTCGCGTCAAGACAAGGAATTGTTTTGCATAAGCACCGTTTAGATGATTTACTGAGTAGTTTATTTATGTGTTGATATTTTTTATTTTTCATGTAAGTCACTGCTACGTATACGTTCTATTACGTTCTATTCGGTTGTTTGTTATCAGCCCGAACATGTGTGCTATAAGTGTTATTTCTTGCGACCATTTATCACCGGTGCCACACGCCTAAGCGATTTCCTTATCGGACGAACTAATTTGCAAGAATTTTTTCTCACGATCATTTTTCACTGGTGCATCGCGCCTATGTGATTTGCTCATCATACGAACTTCTTCACATATGTATAAATATTCTCTCTTAGAGCCGTGTCCCCGAGGACGCATGGAGTAGTCTAGTATTATACAATACAAGCAACATAATTTGATACATCACACACCTAGTGAGTTACATCACAACCTATTACACTACAACCACGGCTAGTCCAAGTGAGCACTATCTCACTTATTAGAACTAACCAAGCTCACAAGATCTACAATAAACATTACCATATACTACTACTATTAGGTCTTCAATTACTCGTGGTCTAACTCTCATACCCGTCATACTCATAGTACATGCCTAGATTCCATCCATGCTGACATGTAGTCTGATGCACAGTAGCTGGAACATACGTCCCTCCATATGGAATGTAACCTGTATCTGAAGTATCAGTACTCGAGGTATCACTCAGATTAAGTGCATTAACCCCCACATAACTCTCAAAGATAGAATATGGATCCACTAGACTGTGAGATTCAGGAGTACCAACAAATGGTGTGTCCTCCTCCCCCGCAAACTGTGGTGTCCCTCCAACTTATTTATCCTTGAAATCAATAACATGGGCATTGCTACCCTCAGCATCATAATACACTACCCCTTATGAGTAGTCTGAGGCTCATCCTCATTAGAATAATCACAAGGGGAATCAGAGTCTGATCTTCCCCCCATGCACCCTGATGTGTCTGGTAGTCCTATGCTATAATGGGATAGTGAATGTGCTCTAGAGTAATGGAATATCTGAATGTCCTCATTAGCCATATATGGGTTTTGTGAAGTACTCGCCTCCTACGCTAACTTCTCAATAACTCACGTCTCCTCTGTGGGTCCATAAGATCCTACAATGTACTCTCCTAATCCTCAACCAATACTTGGTGAGTGCTGTAGAGAGATCCTACCAAAACTCTGTATCAATCCATGCACTTGGCAGCTAAGGCTGGATTATTCTTGACTAAAGAAAGATGGTACATCGGTAGCTTCTAGTCAATAAGATCATGTGGAATGGAAACGAAACTAGTACCTACCAAATGATTAGCTTTACTCCTCTGGTTATATAAAATCACGTCCACTAAAACAATATGTTATGTTGTAGTCTTATTCCTAGCCTCTCTGATGGCATGATCGGACTTAACCCCAACTTCTCTAGTAACTTGATACTTATATGATAATTCATCACCATTTTATCCTCTCTATAGGTTTAAAGCTTGACCAGAATGTTAGTTTCACAGTCAAACTCTCGCAATAACTATCGAAGCAGGTCTATCAAAGCTCCATGGTAATCTTCTAGACTCTCATCCAGTACCCAAATAGTTTTATTCAATGACTTTAGTGCCATCCTATCTGTATATAAGAAATTTATAATTAGTAACGATGCATCATAATAAAAAATTATCGCACTAAAGATATGAATGACAATGATATTCTCAAATGGATATTCATCATACTTCTAGAGAACTCTTTACTGTTGCTCCTAGACTCCTACAGGTTTTTTCTTTACTAGGTTTCCAACCTAAGGTCAAAGCAATTGCTCTCTTACCAGCTGCGGTGACCCATCATACCACTTCATATTGTAGTATGCAAGTCGTTGACATAATATCTCTAGAATCTCCGCTCCACAAATATTACATCCCTCAGAGTGGTACAATAGAAACATTCTGGATCCACAATACATACGAACATATTATTACAATACCAAAAGAAGAGACACCATAAGTTCTCTTGACTTACAACAAGCTAACATCTTACTTAGAGATGTTACAACTTAACAAAAATAACCAAACTAATTAACAAGTTGGGAGTTCAACAACTTATTTATTTAAGTTCTATAGTGCTCGACTGAACCTTGATACTAACTCTATTCTACTAATTATTCGGAATCATTGTCTTCATATCCATAGCATATCTCGTAATCCACACCTTAGACTCCACCGTGGAGATCAGGTTCTTCATAGAAGGTGTCTTTCCTAGCATTTGAACACATACAATGCAGTTTCCTCTTGGTCTTCAGAGTCTAAGCAAGGGGTCAAAGGAAAGTGTGAGTAACAACGTTACCCAACAAGCTCATTATATGCAAGGTGGTAAGTTTGATGCACTAACTACCGCCGTAGACTATAAGTCGTAGGATCCATGAAACTTCTATAAACATTTCTTCAAAAGGTTGCTTTTATCATAAAAACTATGTCCATCAGCCTTTACAGATTTACTAGATCTTCATAGAGCTCCTTTCCTGTCATGTTCGTAGCTTCTTCCTGGAATAGAGAGTAACATGTCACAGTTGTATACACTATGTAGAGGTGCATTGCTTTACGCACAAGAGATCAAATCCTTGTTGCACAACCGAGTGTACCTTCCCATCCACATTTCCGTTATGAGGGGCCCAGTATATGATCCAAGCCCACCACTGCCCTGCTCCACGACCCCGTATGCCCACCCTTTTGTATGCCCAAACCATGAACTAGAATTTCCTTGATAATACGACTTTACTTCAGGTTGCCACGTACAATCCATATTAGATGCTAGAAATACCGTGGGACATTGAGGGATCCCACCCATTTGCTGCAAATCCTCTCCTAATTTTACCCATGGTCCAAGGATCTAGCCACGGCATGCACATCCGTAAGCATGCGAAAGTAAGAAGATCTAGCTAACTTCTCCGTCCCATTTTAGATCTATGGTTAACGTGCAATATAAAGTGCTAGAATCACTATTAACATTTGTTATTAAGTCCTAGATAACATTTTTCGGTGCAAATAGAACATCCACCAGTCACATATATAATATTGTGGTTCCATTTGCCCACCTTAATATATTATCACCACTTGGGCCGATAATCAATAGTTCATATTATTATGAAAATAATATTTTTCGTCTGCCCTTTTTGAATATAAGTGATACCATAATAGCTTCTAAACACTTATAAAACACATCAATGGATATGAGCAAGTGATGAACATGCCTTGTGACCATAAGGTAATGAAGTCGGATGCTTCAACTTCGCCTTGTGCTCCAGTTTCTAAAAAACACCATCATTGTCTAGTAAGGACAATGTTTAAAGAAGAAAATAATGCCTCAATGCATAGTAATGTTATGCAATGCTTTAGTTTGAATTTATAACTCTTCTTTGTGTGTTTTACCCACCTAATTAATTTGGAGAAGGATTCCTAAAGTATAAAAATAAATTTATCTACATTTCTACAAAATATTATTATTTATACTTATAAAGTAATTATAGATAAAGAAAAAGGAATTTATTTTGATTCAAAGGTAAAATAAAATACATTCCTTTTATTTTAATATGAGAAAAAGGAATTATAAACTCATATATACATTTATTCTTTACAAATCCTAAAATCTTATGAATAATATACTTAGCATTTTTGTAGTGTAGTATATTAGTTTTCATACTTAAAAGATATTTTTATTTATTTTTAGGATTTTATCTCATTTTTATATATTAATATGAGATATTTAATAATTTACATCTTTTGTTCCATTTTATTTAATTCAAATGTACAACTTAATATTTTTATTGATCATGTTATATTTTTGTGAACATTTTGATATATTATATGTATTTTATGATTTTTATTTATTTTTCTAGAGCTTAAGATGTTCATGGGGGTACTGTGGTAACTTTGATTTTATTTGTCATCTTATTTTCATTTTTATTTTTAAAACTGGACCTGACCCGTGGACCAGCCCAACCCACTAACTAATCTGGACCATACCACCTAGCTGGTTGGGTCCAATACCTACCCAGAACCAAACTAGGTTGGTGGACCGACTCACTCTACTCTCTTCCTTACACGTAGACTCGCTATGTCCCTCTCCCGCGACATCGCCATCACCGCCGCACTCGCTCGTTGTTCCCAGCTGGTTCCAACCACTAACTAGCCTAAAAGACGCGTCTCGACAGTCTCTACCTCTCTGTCCAAGTCGATCTGGAATCTACGCTCGCTCCTGGTCACCCCTTTCTCCTACTAGCACTAGGGTTTAGTGCCTCGGAGCCACCACGCACCGGTGATGCTCTCGGCTCCTTCTCAATGATGTTCTGGTGCGGTGGTGTGGCATAGTATTATGGTCGTCTAATATCGCTGGTCATAGCTTGGCGTAGGTGCAGCACCCTGTGCTCCCTTTGTCATTGTGTCCACTTCCGCTTCCTCTTCAGCGATCCATGACTCGCCCTAGGTAGGTGCTTCTCTTCCCCATGTCTCTAGTACCAAAACTAATTAGGTTTTCCCCCATGTCTTATGTTTAGCCCAAGGCTTGCAGAAATCTACGTAATGTTGTTGTTAATCTTGCCATGATCTAGTTGCTTAAGATCAAAAACTGCTATTGGAGTTTCTTGAGTAGTGGATAATAAAATTATTAGCTTGTAACCATTGTACTGATCTAGTCTGGGTTATCTACCTAAATGCATTCTTTGCTATCCACTATTAATTGTGCTCAACTTGTATGTACTACCACTGCTTGTGGAGATTGGTTTGATTTACAATGGATTATGCTTTGTAAGAACTATACTGAAATGATGTTTTAGGTTAAAGCATTGGTCTTGTTCTAGAAGCTGTTAAATAGATTTCGTACTATCCAAATGAAAATGACTTTTATTTCTTACTCTTGACTCATGCTGCTTGATCCATGGTGTGGGACTGATTTGATAGTCCACTTATACTATTAGAGAAAAAATTAGGATCAAATTCTTGAATGTTATATTAAGGACATGGTCCTTTTATTGTGAAGGTAGGATCTGCAAGCATAGCTTGCTGATGCTCTTCACTACTATCAACATGATAGTAAATTATATTCAAATTATTCCTAGCATTACATTTAGGAAAATGATTTAAACTATTTGTGTGCAAATAACTTTGCTGATGGTATGATGTGCAGTATTACCATGGTATTATTTTGTGTGTGGCTTCTGCTACCCTAGGTTACTACTTTTGTGCCCCTAGTACTAGGGTGTGCACAGAGCTAGTTTAGGAAGCATGATGTGCTACCATGCTAGATACTCCTAGTTAAAATCTCTTATTCCAAGCCTATGATGCAAAAGGATCAGGCCCTTCTCTAAATTAAGGACATATGATACTATGGTCTTAAATGCCCTAGGATGATCTGGTACTCCATTTGAGTACAAATATGAGGATACATCTCATATCCAACCATCATGCCAATGAAATGATAAGAACAAATGATGGGCATGACCTTTGAGATGGTCAACCTGCTATTGCAGAGTAAACAACTAAGTTGGTGAAGTGGGACTTGATTTGGGGTGATTCTTGATCAGCTGCTACTATTGATCCTTATGGCCTTCTCCTCCTGGCTTTAGTTGCTAGCCTCTTCCTCCTAGCTCCAGCTGTTGGCCTGCTCCTCCTTGCTCCTGAACTTTTTCCTCTTCAAGTAACCATAATTGGTTTTGTTGAATGGGTTGATGTATTTTGGATTGATCTGTGATGAACTGGTGGTGAAATGGTTGTGGTTGTATGGATATGGATGTCCTTGTGAATGGTGAGCACTAGCAGCTGAGCTGCTATGGCTGGCTCTTTATCTATACTAGATGGTTATTCATGTGTTGACAGCAACCCTTGACATGCACTGACCAAGCTGCTTGTGTACTCAGATCCTTTGAGGTGTGAAGATGTGCTATGGCTAGGTTGAGATTATCCTCATGTGGTCTTTATTTTTGACTGCCAAGTGGATTTGGACTCTATGCCTATGATGTTGCACCGAGTCCTTTTACTACATAAGAACAAATTCTACCATTGGTGAAACTTAACCCTTTTTACCTTGCTTAGTGATGTGAATGAACAATGCATTACACTGTCAAACCTCAAAGTAAAATTAGTAACACTAACTCTCTTTTCATTTTATTTTCACTTTGGTTTTACTTGCAGGTAACAAGACAAGAGAAAGAATAAGAAGAATTAGATTAGGAATTAGTCTAGGTTTCCTTTTTATCATTGTTGTATTTCGTTGGATTCAATTCCTTTATAAAGGTTGTATTTCCTTTTGAATTAAATTATTGTAATTCTATTTTTTCTGTACTTACTTATTTTAAGAAATAATATTGTAGGAAGATCATCTTCTATTCTTTTATTTACTTATTCAATTTACTAACTTTAGTTATTATTATAACTAGACTTCTCTTCGCGCCCCCGGGGCGCGGCCGTTAGACAAAACGTTTGACTATACACGTACAACAGGCTACCAAGTTGAAGCACGGGATATCGAGATTGCATCTCTAAGATGGTAGCTTTCGAGTCATAGGTGCCGCAGGTACCAGGGAGCTATTTCCAATCATAGGGGAGAGACAACTACCGGTGGTGTAACATCCCAGGATTAGAGACTAGAAATAGAGAGGACACATATTTCTGCATTGCATTCATGCATAAGAAAATCCGGAGAATTTTCGCGCAAAACTAAAAAGGTGCAGAAGGATCGAGATATATCTTGTTCTGATAAGAAACGTCAGGACTAGTGCGACAAATTTCGACATGACCTTTGCTCTTCTTATTGTTTTGGGGGGAAAAGAATTCAAACAAGTATTTGAATTATGAATTTGAAATTTGAATCATGTAAAACTTATATTAGATTGGTACTTAATGTATCTAATGTAATTCACATAATTGATATTAAATAACAAAATAAAAAATGAATAATTACAATAAAGCAAAGTAATAAAATTCAATGAATAAAGAAAGGAATTATTTATTTTAATATATATAATACTTTGTCCTTACAATGTTTCAAAAAGAAAAAGAGTAAAACAATGAAATATAAGGAATTCTTTAATATGAATACATTACATTGCCCTCTATAATAAAGGAATAAAGACAAATATTAAAAGAAATTTGAAATTGAACTATAAATAGAAGAAGAATTACAATAATAAATAAGAATGGAATTCTTATTTGGAAACAAGATATAAATATTTACAAGATGCAAATTACAAACAAAAGAATGTTTCAACTTTATTAATATTATACAATATTATATTGTCAAGTACATAATCCAAAGTGAAAAAGAAAATTACAACAATGAGAAAAGAAAATCTAAAGTTGTATTCCTATCTATTCTTCTATTCTTCCATTCTTCTTATTTTAGTTCCTACAAAACAAAAACAAAGAAATATAGATAAAAGAGGGGTTAGTTTGGGGTTGTTGTAGTCTCAGACTCAACATAGAAATGCTATGTCTGGTTCATCACTGAGTAGATAGGTAGGGGCTAGTTTAGAATCTATTCTTATTCAGTCAAGTGCCTCAGACCAACATCATAGGCTATGAGAAGGGCAAGTTTCACCATAGACCAGTAAGAAGGCAAAGAGGTAAAAACCCCAAGAAATATCATATTTGTACTTGATCTGATCCACAACCACCAACAAGCAAGCATGTAGATCACACATGCATGCATAACAATGTGTTGTCAGCATACTAGAGAAAGAGAAGATGACATATGAGGCAACACAGCTATAGCACAACTAGTCCCACTTTACAACCATATCCATCCATACCATTTCCACTTCCGCTACACATCATGGAACACCACCAAGCCCCATCACAATCGCCAAGAGAAAAATAGAAGGTAAGAAACACAAGGGAAAGCTAGAAGTACCAGGAAGAGCAACCCGCAATAGGATCAGATGCTAAGCAAGATCCTTACTAAGGGAGGCAAGTAATTACAGGGATATATCAAGGCTAGCAAGGATAAGAAGGTGATAATAGGATTTACAAAGGCTTAACCACAACAGATCACCAAGCCAACAATAGGATACCTAGAGTCCAAAAACACAAGCTAAGAAGAGCAAGCTCCAAGAAATTAAGGTAGAAACATACGAACTTTGATGGATCTAGTGCATGTCATCTCTGTTCTTATCTAGTTTAGATAAAAGAGCAATAAAGGAGAGTAACAAAGTAGGGGAAGAGAGGGATTGCTCTTAGTATTGCTTAGAAGTGATATGCAAGGATCATCACAAAGAATAAAAACCACATTAGTATATGTTCTTATTTGAGTTAAAGCCTCGGTCTATGCATATGTAGTCTAGCTAAATAAGTTTAGTAGCAGCATAGCAGCAGATCATGTTGTCTGGCAACTGTTGTGCACACTCCAGGAAAGGGAGGCACCACAACAGCAACTCAGAATAGTAGATGCCACGAGGGCCAACACATACATGAGCCAAGTATTTAGAAAAGAAAAATCAACATAGTAGGTTCTATCATCTTCCTAGAAAAAACTAGGAATCAATCACATATATCTTCAATGCCAGAAATGACAGGAAGCAAAAAAATATTGTCAAGCCAACATAGTATCCCATAGAACAGATCACAATAGTGATAGCTTAAGCACGGTCTAGCATGCTTAACTTATCTGCTAGTTGTAGAGACTATTTAAGGAGAGTCATTTTCATAAGTTGTTTTATTAGGAATCATTTAATTAATAGCAAGGAAATTGCCAGCACTTGTCTAAGGGCCTCTTTGCTTGGGCTGGCTGTGGCTGGCTGTGGATGGTTGTGCTGCTGTGCAAGGAAAGCTGCTGTGCAGGAAAAGCTGTTGTTCTGAGTGTTGTTGTTTGGCAAGTTAGCTGGTTGTTTGGCTGGCAAGTGGAGAATTGTCTGAAATGTCTTGGAGTTATAAGAATGTGTATTTGTGCCGATTTGTGTATTAAATAATTTTTGGATCACTTAAATTCCAAAAAAAATTATAAAATATGACGAATGCAAAAGACTATGCACACCGAATAATCCATAAATATATTTTGTCCAAAATACATACCATGGCATTACACTAAATAATATATCTATGACAAATGGACATGCCACTTTTTATCTTAAATATCAAAATGACTATGAGGCATGGCGCCATCACGATGATCAAAAAAGGTATCCATGCATACTAAAAAATAGCAAATTAATCCATTCATCTACATAGTTAGAGAACTAACTCCACTATTACGAGATGTACTAGTACTATTTTGATTCCAGTCAGTGGAGCAATATACAATGGCAACATCGCTAGCAAACACAGATCGGAGATGCGCAACTGGCTAGCTTCGAGTGATTTCAACACCAATCGAAACTGGCTGAAATCCCCCTAGCATGAACTAGCTTGCTTGAGCGCAGCCGGCCAGCTGCTGTACGCACGTGACGTAGGGAGGGCCGTGCAGGAGGTCGGACGCGCGGCAACACAGCGTGCATGACATGGGCCGGCGTGCCGGTGTTGCTTGAGTGCGGACGGTACGGAGGAGCTCTAGTGGCAGTGTTTCAGTAAATAGTTGAAACGAAAGGGGCAAAGGTGTTTACCGCTTCAGTTTGACAAAGTAAAAGCTCGGGAAGCACCTCTCGGACGTGCTTTTCCACATAGGTGGGAGAAGGACCTGCTTTGGCAAAAGCCCACAGCGCAGCCAAGCTCTTTGTTTCGTTTGTCCTACTTATTTTCGTGGAAAGCCTAGAAAATCCCAAACAAAGAGGCCCTAAGATCATCACTGAACCATAGGTTTAGTACATCATGGATATCACACTAATGAATTCAGACAACAACAATACACTTTGCATTTACCTCTTTGATTAAGGAATACAACATGTATTAGTTATTTTCAAGGTGAAGGTATTAGAAAGGAATATAAGAACCTTAAGGTATGCTTGGTCAATCACTCAAACAAGATCATAATCTTGTTGTATTGTAGGAGCACATTATGAACAAGACAACCCAAACCTGTAAAGGATACATCATATAATATGTTCATGTTTGACAATAAGGACTAAGTCCATGTACTATGAGAGATAGAGATTAAATGGAACCAACAAAAGCATCATCTCAATATGATGGGTAAAATCCTGAACTAATGGGTAGTTCACCAACATCGCATAGCCATATTGGATAGCAAGAACAAAATATGTTGGTAATTGCTAAGTAGGCCACCATCCAAACCAACCGAATCATGATTGCAATTGTACTATACATGTACTGCAAGCTCTGAGTAAAGCTAGAGAAGATAAGAACCCTAATTTAAGTAAGCATCTGGGAGGGCATAGAAGCATAAATGGGGAAGGAAGAAAAAGAAGGGGGTCACCTACCTGTGGCGAGTCACAACTCGCCAGAGAGGAAGTAGAGGCGACGAAGGGAAACGCGGCACTAAAGACAAGGAGAACTAGCAACACGGCAACTTGTGCCAATCCACACCTGCAGCACCACGACACCAACAGAGTAGGCCACCGTAACCTCAACCAAGCCACACCACCACTAGGACACCGTCGGAGCACGGTGAAGCCGTGGCATCCAAAACCCTAGACACCAGTAGGGGTCAGCGTGGTCAGACAAGTAAGAACCCATCAGATCGGTGGACCAGTTGATAGAGAGGATAGAGGAGTGCCGATTAGGACCAGCAACGGCATCTAGGAAGGATGGAGCTCGCCGGGATCAAGCGGCGACGGTGGCGGATCCGCAACATCGCAAGTGAGGACAAGAGAGGTGAGGTCGAGCCTGAGAGCGAGAGAGTGAGGAGCCGAAATGGCCAAGCCTTGCATCGTGGTTGGGTTGATCCCAACCACTAGACTCAAACATGAGCCGGGCTAGACTGACTAGTGGGCCAGGCCCAATTAGAGAGAGAGAGAGAGAAAGATTATCTTAGCTCTAGAAAAATATAGAAAAATCCTAAAATACATATAATATATCAAAATGATCACAAAATTAATCCACTTTTGTGGATACAAATTTATCCACCAATATAAAAAAGTCCTAAATATGAAATTCCAAGTAGTTTTGGTATTTCTAAAAATAAAGAAGAAAAAAAGGTATTAAATTCTTTCTCTTGCATTCAAATAAATAGAATGTATTTTCTTTTACCACCTGTAAATTCAAATAAATCCCTTTTAATCTTACCTTGAGTCTTCAGAATTTATTTTTTAGAGTAAATGATATTATTTCTTTATTAATTTTAAATAAAATATTTTTAATGTTTTAGGATTACTTTCAACTTTATAACTTGGGTAAAAATACAAAGCAGGTTAAAGTCATATTTAGAATCATTATGTTCAACAAAGTCACCTTTAGACATTTATTAATAATCCAAGTTAAAGTATGTATTCCAAAGAATCATATTGATTTCTTTATAAGTAAAAACTCCAACAACATACAATTGAGTCCAAAGTTATATCAACTTAATATTTAGGTTACTGAACTTGCTTATATAATAGTCCCAACACTTACACATAAATGTAAGTTAATTACTTAAGGGTTAAACCATATCAGCCACTTACATTAAAAATGAATGATCTTGTACCTTTGATTATGCTTAGGAAAACCATAGAACTTGATAATTTCATAAACATCATGTCTTAAGATTCATTTCTATTTTTATAGTTAACTTTGGTATAATATACAATAAACTAGAAGTATAATAACTCAAGATCATTTGTACTTTATCAAAAAACCATAGTGTTAATCCTAATAATCTTCAAGATTGATTAACTTAACATAAGTAATATTTTCTTTAAATATTATCCTTTTTCCACTTCAAACAAGCACACTATGTTATCTCTTTCAAATCTTAATAACCTGAAACATGAACTTTCATAATAGTTACCTGATATCAATTAACCTTAATCATATGTTGCTATTGTATTTTACTTTTCCATCTTGTATGTTAGGCTTAAGTTCCTTGTAAATATATTTCCTTGTGAAGTAAACATCAAGATGAATCAAATCTAAAAGAAACGACATAAGTTTAACTCACTTATAATATTGGAAATTTACTTCGGGGTTTTTATAAAATGCATAGCATTACTTATGCATAATAACATATTGCTTCTTTAAATATTTAGTCCTTACCGGACAAATGATGGTGGTTTCAGATATTGTAGTTTATATCATATCGAAGACCGTGATTGCATAATCTTGTAATCACAAAGGTGAACTTGCTCATATCCTTCGGTTATTTTCTATCAAGTATTACAATCTATTAATGTTATCATTCGAAAATGATGGTAGAAAACAATATTTTCTTATTTAACTTAAACTATTGGTTACTAATTTGTCGTGGTCAGTTAATCTATTATGAATCGCAATGGGACCACCATTGAACGAGAATGTATCATCTCATACTTAATAACCAATGTCATTAGTGATTCTAGCACCATATAAGACGCGTTAACCATGAGATCTAGAGTGTGATGGAGAAGTCAGCTAGATTTTCTTCCTTTCGTATGTCAACGGATGACCGGGTCATGGCTATAATTCTTGGAGATGATTGGTAACATAAGGATGGGATCCCTCAATGTCCCACGGCATCTGGTGTCTACGAGGGTTGTGCGTCTCAGGCTGTAATTGCAAACAAGTTTTATCCTAGGTCTAGCATGCAATCCGATGGGTATGCGGGATCACAGAGAAGGGTAGTGATCAACTTGGATCTTAGACTAGGCCTCAAACCAAGGAAGTCTGAATAGGGACATACTCCTGGCTGTGCAAAAGATCTCTTAGGGTAAAGTAACACACCTCTCTAGAGTTAAAAAAGTGTGACATGTTACTCTATATTCTGGGAAGGAGCTACGAACATGGCAGGAAAGGAACTCCATGAAGTTTTAGTAAACATGTGAAGACTGACAGACATAGCTTATCACAATAAAAGCAACCTTTTAAAAAATGTTTATAAAAACCTGCATAACCTACGACCTTTGGTCTGTGGTTGTAGATAGTGCATCAAAAACTCATTTTTAGTGGACTTGCTGAGTACGTACTTAGTCGTACCTTCTTCACCCTTACTAGATTCTAAAGGCAATGAAGATGTCATCAACATCAACTGATGCTCAAAGGATTCGTCATTGAAAAGCTAAATTTCTTCAATGAAGTCAATATATACCTAAATTAATGTGAAGGCAAAGTTTTTGACTAGATAAGAGTATAATCTCTAGCCATAGAACCTACTTTTGTAGAGCATTGCAATAACATCAATTGCAAGCTAGATAGTTTAGATACTAGTCTTATTAGTATGATAGTTATGAGTTGTTATTTCTAGTTCTTCTTGGTAAGTAGTTGCTTTCTTCCTCTATAACCTAGAGTGTTCTCTGGATCTTTTGTAAAGAGTCGAGTTCAAATCTATAGTCATGCCTTGGACCCGTGATGTTTCTGTTGTACCACTCCAAGGGATGTAATACTAGTGAAACATTGTTTATTGGTGTTATGTCAATGACTATCATGTACTACATCATGCAGTGGTATGCTAAGTCACCATAGGCAGAAAAAGGACAAAGAATCAGAATCTGGAGGTATTTCCAATCATGAACTACTTGCAACGTATGAAATATGCGTGATGTAAACCTATGGAATTTTATCCATAAAAAAATTGCACATTGTTTTGCAAATTATAGGATGACAAACACATACATTTTACTTTTTCGCACTACTACTACTTCTATAACCAAAAAATGTTGTTCCTAGCTTTCTGCTGATCCAGGTCGAACAGATCAGAGATCAAGACATAGTCCCAACCATCTTCCTCTTCTGCCTGGGTTTGCTGATGATCTACAGCATCAGCAGGTCACTCATCCTCGTCGTCTAAGGAATCGCTGCAGCATCTCAATCTCATCACCCACCTCGACTCATCGCCACTGAAGAATGTGTTGTAGCTTCTTATTCCCCACCACCACGCCCACAAAATGGACACATGCGGTGGTCGCCACGATAACATTACCGCCAGGCCGCTGGTTGGGTATCTTGCCATGAATCCGTGGCTGTGACAAAGGTTGCGACCTAAACTGTTAGTGCAAAACTATTCTAACACGAAACATGCATGGACGAAGTCCTACCTAAGGGCAGGACATTATGGTTGTCATCGTCGTGTTCATCCGAATGCTCGTACTCGTTTCCATGTCGCATGATGGAACAACCGCGCAGACGGCAGAGCACGTCTCCTTTATCTGAACACCCACTAGTCTCTTCGGTCCACAGCCTGGCCAGCAAAACAAATAGAGCAAAAAGTAAGATCATCAAGAGGAGGGCAGAGAATCAGCACTAGGAGGAGGATTGACTCGCCAGTGCCATATCAGTGGCTGATGATTTTGATGCGTCTGTTGCCTCAGCTTAAGAGATGCAGGCAAGTGTCGAGAGAGGAAATTAGCGTCTAGTCAAAGAGAGGAAATCAGCGTCTAGTCAAAGACGATCTAGATAGAGGAAAAGGTCAATGCAAACCTATCATTTGAATTGCATAAGCTCGTGCTAGAGCCCTGCGAGTCTGCTGGTCCCGTGTGTGTGTGTGAGAGAGAGAGGTTAGTAGGGAGATGTTAGGAGTGCTAACCTATGCCACTACATGTGCAGACGCTGGTCGCCACCAGTACCATGGACCACGGTTCCATCTCCATCCTCGTTGACTGTAGAGTTGCCTAAGAGAGAGGATATGAGACATTATGAGATGAGGGAACCAAGATCCACCCAAAAAAAGCGAAAATAGAAGATGACAAAGCCGGAATAGCTGTACATACCTAGCGGTGCATGAACAAGCACACCAGGCGGCACGGCCGTTTCCATCCTCTTCTTTCCAAGGGTTGTGGTTCATGCGGCACGGACGCAGGAGGCCCTCATCTTAATGAAGACGGGATGGATGCACGCAATTATGTAGTCGCGTGGTGCGTTATCGTCGTGGTCATCTCCATATCCAACCTCCATGCACTTATCGTCCCATTCCTGCTACGTGTGAGTGAGAAAAGTTGAGGGATGGAGAAGACCTGGTGCGTCCACATCACGGTCGATGGAAGGTGCTCGTGATAATCTCGCAGGAACTTATATTCGCTGCGTACTGGTCTCGCAAGCTCCAGTCTCCGCCGCATATTGGCCTTGCAGACCCTCATCGTTGTCGCGTACTGTCCTCGTAGACCCTCATCGCCGTTGCATACTGGCCTCGTAGGACGTCGTCTCCATCACGTACTGGCCTCATAGACCCTCTTCGCCATCGCGCACTGGCCTCAAAAGCCCTCATCACCGCCGAGTACTAGCCCTAGCCTACAACTATATTGGCATGTGGGAGGCTAGAGCCAACTCAGGTGGTAGCTACAACCGCACTGGCATGCAGGAGGCCAGAGCCAATGTATACGGCTCCGCGAAGAGGGGAAATATTGATCCGTAAAAACGGATCGAAAGAGGAGGTGTGTGGCGGCAGAGCAAAAGAGGAGTGTGGCGGCGGGTCAACCTAGTGGTGGGATCTGAGGAGTGAGTCAGGAGAGGTTAGGGTTTCGCGAGCCACTCATGTTGGCGGCGTTGGGATCTGAGAGGGCTCATGGGAAGTTAGGTTTTCGGCATATAGGGAGAGCCGGGGGAAAATGGCTATTCTTTCATCGCATACTGCTTCGATCGTGCTTTTATTCGGATGACCGATTTTTTCAGGCCCAGAGGTGGGAGGGTAGAATTGCAAAATTGCCAGCCCCTCGGTGTATGTCTACTACATTTGTTCGACCCAAACCCAATGATGCGTGGGTCCTTTTGGCCGGGAGCCCTACTAGTCAGCGAGTCAGAGCACCATAGGGTTATTCCGTTCGGTGTGAGAACGTCTGTGGCAGGGAATATTTCACACTGCCAGAGGCGGGGCCTGCTCTTCCAGGATAGCAGGGCTCTGTTGCGATTGCGCCGAGTATCCTTTTTGGCATCCGTCCCATGGATTAAAAGAATCGAGGTGACATGGATAGCAGATTTGGCCGAAGCATTCTAGCACTATTATTTACTCCTGATATCATTCTATATTAACAAAAATATTCCAATTTCACTTCTTTTAATTATCATAATATTCCTTTATTCAAACAATACATTTTCTTAAATTCATTTGAATTCAAATTTTAAATACAAAGCTAAGTTTGAATTATTCTCCTGAAAGCACATAATATGCCTAAAGTTCATGTCAAAATTTATCACAATCACCAAGATGAGGTAAATCCCAATCCATCAAAGTGAGATAATCTTTGATCCCTTTAGGGTTTTCATTGACAGAAATTTTACCCTATTTTTATAAGATGAAAGCATCCAAATACATATATTCCTAAATCTGCCCCTCATTTGGTCCTAAATTCTGGGATGTTACAAAGATGCTACACTTCGGCTTCTGGAAAATGCGCACACCAGGATGTGATGCAAGTGTACAGTTCAGCCTCACACAATAGTATGACCCTCCCATAAATTTATTCTCATATGTCCACGCAACACCCTTATAACCCAAGTCAGAAAGGCTAAAAACATCGACGACGTCTCTAAAACCAACGATTTGACTCTAGCTATGTTCATTGGCTCCCTCATGTTCCTCTCAACGTAGGAACCCATTGAAGTCTCTAATACACATCTAGGGCTGATCATTAGACGAACGGATAAACTTGAGCGTGTCCCATGTATTGCGATGCTTATGAACTTGAGCCTCACCATAAATTATAGTAAGACTCCAAGGCTCCTTCCCCTTCTCTATAACAAAAAAAAATCAATGTGATACTACGCAGTAGGGTAACACTTCTATATTTATCGACTCATCATTCAAAAAACAACGATACCACCACTGCGGCCACTACTACTAACAACAGAGCTTTTATTTATACCCTAACGAACGAGATAGATCCTCCACCCATGTTTTTTGTAGATGTGTCTCCACCACACAAAGAATGGATGGAGAATGGCAGTTAGCCAACAAGCGAAGATCCCCTACTGACGCGGCTCCGCTCAAACCACGATAGTTAAATCTTAGGATACTCATTTTGACCGGCGGTCCTCCACGTAGGCCGCACCAGTCACGGTCTTGTCCTTCTTCGATGTCGTCTCCTTAGGGTGCTTTTGTTCCCTAGAGAAGGTGGTCGTGGAGGTGTGCCAACACAAGGCTCATAATAAGCCCTCTCAGAACTGCCCGCTGCAAAGTCCAACATCTGTCTTGCACTGCCCCCTTTATTCTCTTCAACCACACCAGGAGCCTTCCACTGAAGCAACAATGATTCCCTGGTGTTATTCTCCTTCTGCCCCTCCTTGGATGGGCTTCCCTTAGTCAGATGCGTCTTGGAAGACGTCCTCTTACTGCTAATGTCGTAGCATGCACGGTACCTTGACCTCGGCCACCATCATGGCCTCCTCTTCTAGTGCCACACTGGACAGAACAACCAACACCAAATCCTAACATAACTTTCCTAGATCCCTGCCTCTCCCTTCCTAGTAGGCGACCCGCAGAATCACCATGTAGCCTCACATAGTTCCAGTGTGTATCTACCAATATCCATGTCCCAAACATCACCTCTGTCAGTGTATGCTCTCCGGTACAACATTCCACTTGTTTTGGACCGAGGAGGGCACAAATAGAGCAGTAGTAAGGAATATTCTCATATTTTACCCTCATTATAACCTGGGGTCCTCCCTTTTGCTTAAAAGATACAAATCGGGTGAGACTCTTCATGATGTCCATCCACACTATCACACGAACATAGCCACCTTCTTCAAAACCAAGCCATTCATATCTACCAGAATCACATTGTCAATGCTCTTGGCTAGTCCATTGGTCAACTCCTTGTAGTATAGCTCTGGTACATCATGAACCTCACCCAGGCATGGATACGGTTC
The DNA here is from genome assembly GCA_023614405.1 of Avena insularis. Taxonomy (NCBI): domain Eukaryota; kingdom Viridiplantae; phylum Streptophyta; class Magnoliopsida; order Poales; family Poaceae; genus Avena; species Avena insularis. Next base: position 314,445,134 of record CM042694.1, on the reverse strand, counting down.
AGCTCCATCACGGTATCTCTACAACTCCCATCGTATTTCTCGATAAGCAGACCTTGTTCCCTAAATAACCACGGCCCCTGCTCGGTCATCTGCTTCCAATCCCCCAAACAATTTGCTTGGACCAAGAATCTATTCTCCTCAATGTCTCAAAAAATGCCCTCCTACGCGTGTGCCCATGTGAACCTCATCATCTTCTCCAGAGACGTCCCGCTGGAGGGTTTAGTGGTCAAAAGACGCATCACCGCCATCCACTTTGCCCCCTCCTTCAGATACCTCACCTCACTCTTTGGCACGAACAAGCGCTTAATATCATCTCCCTTTAAGTTCAGGTCGTCCAATAGCTCCCCCAGTGATGGTTCAGACCTGGCCTACTCAGCTGCTTCGCTTGCCTCTCCCTTCTCGGATGCCGCCGCCATGACCAATCTAATATGAAACGCTAAACCTGCAGGACACGACCAAATAAGGATGCGAAACTAGAGTGGTACGTCCGCGAGATGGAGACAGATGGACCATTTCACAAGAATTCTAAGCCCTTAAGTCAAAGATTGACGGTTGCCGATGAGGTAGGTGGAAATGGGCACAGCTAGTGCCCGCTCGACGGGCGCTTTGGGCACGCGCCGCCTGAAGCGAGCGACAGCTGGGCCGACCCAGTTCAACGTGGCTCTTTTTTATTATTTTTCTGTGTTTTTTTTATATCTCTGTCTCTACTACTTATACTAGCAGAGTGCCCGTGTGTTGCCACGGCTCCTCTTGTTTGACACATCAAAGCGTGTGATATCCTTCTAGTACAATTGATACCGTGAAAAATTAGAGGTTAGGCCTAATACGTATTTTATGGGCCTCGTCCATGTCAACTATGGACAAGATGTTGAGACTGCACTTACGCTCCTAAAAAATGGAAGTTGTAGTGTTTAAAAACGGATAAATAATGAGAAACCGGTACACACATTAGTATTCATGTAAATGTACTAACAGGGTATGGAGAAGGCAATTCTAAACTTAGCTTCTCAATGTATGAAACTCTTATTAAGGTACGAAAACGGACGGAATTGAACGGTATATCACCTAATAATGTAGTTTTTCTTTGTGTAAACAAAAATGAATACAGAAATCCTGAAAGCAAAAAAGAAAGTAGATATTATCACAAACAGATACAATCCAAATACGTATGAGCGATGCCGATGTTACCCGGAACAAAGACTACCCCTTGAATCATGATAATAATAATATCAAGCATTAAAGTAAATCAACAAAATTGTTCTCTAATTTTATCATGGTGCTCAGTTTACAATGGAATAAGTATCAAATCGTGAAAGTCTATTGAATGAATGAAGGGATTACGCGGTGGCCGATTTTAGGACGAGCCACTCTTAAAATTTGGCTTGACAAGATTATGTAATGGGCTGGTTAGATTTAGCCACGCACATCAACCCTAAAACGAAAATTTTATATTAATCAGGAAATTATGTTTTCGCGTATGTTTTGTCGGAAAAAATTTGTTCCCTTTTTCTTTCCGTTTTGACCAAAAAAATTCTTTTTCATTTTTGTTTTGCCAAACTTCGTTTCCGTTTTCATATTTTATTTTGTTTCTGGTTTTCTGTGGAAAAGTCAAAAACTCTCCACTCCATTTTCATCTCTACTTTTCTTAGATCATCTCTTTTTTATACCTTTTAGAATTTTTCAACATTTCAGCGGTGGTACCAAACACATATACCCCTCCCAAAATTGAAATACTAATTAAGTGGGTAGCTATCAAGCCGTAATACATGTTTTGAACATAGTAAGTTTAGGTACATTTGAGTAGACTCTGACTATGACAATATCGCATAAAAACTTTGAGGTTTTCAAATTTGGTTCAGTGGCATCTACAGTATAACTATATATTAACATCACAATAAGTATCATGCTACACCCCCTTTCGCGAGACTCTGAAACTTTGAGCCTTTTAAACTAATTGTTTCAGTGGCATTTACAGTCTAACTATAACTATATGCAGAAAAAGTTTAGCAGCACAATCAGTAGCAGTACAAGAACGTCTCCACTTTCCATGGTTTTGAGCACAGTGATAAACTAATGAATTCACTATGATAAGTTAGAGTGGAGGAGCCTCTGTCATTAATTTGAGAAATAAACTTACAATCGTGTTGTAGTCAGTTGACAAGAAAATTAGAGGCATTAGATTAGTCATCCACACACACAATATAGACGACGGACTACTCAATTGCTTAGCTTAAAGATGCGCTGGTGAAATCCACAACGCGATGGCTTGGACGAAGGTGAAATCCACAGCTCGATGGCTCAACACCTTAATGGTATCCGACGTTTGCTTATTCGCATGTACTCGTACCACAAATTCATCGGCTGAAGGCAATTAGTCTCCAGGAGAATGCTCCAATTTATTACTTCCTCCGATCCAAATTAATTGACTTTGATTTATCTAGATTTGATGTATCTAGACATGTTTTAGTGCTAGATACATCCAAATGTAGGCAAATCCAAGTCAATTAATTTGGGGCGGAGGGAGTAATAGAAATCTCAATCTCCTCCATACAGTGATTTGGTAAAGCTTCGGGCGAGCTGACCCTGCTACAGCGACGGGGGGAAGGAAAAAAAAGACGCTGAAACTGAAAGTCTGAACTGTCACCGCCTCACAATTGATAGTATTTCTCGACCTTCCGGTCAACCTGGGGTCTAGCACTGGTAGCTTCTAATCCTTGTTCTTTGATCTAATGCTCTGATGTAAATTTATAAGCGCTGCGAACTGAAAACATATAGGCATGTCCAACAGGTTTGGACGCACCAGCCGTCGAGGTTAGGTGGAGGAGCAAGACGATGGGGGACGGCTGAGGAGGAGCAGTTGCCAGGGTGTGCACGTCGAAAGGTGCTCGCGGATCTTCTTGATGGCGGCGTGCAGACAAAGGACGGCTTGTGGGACCGGCAGCAGTAGCAGCAGCAGCGCAACAGCTCCAAGATAAGGCCGGCAGCAGGAGGTCTTGGAGGACGTCGGCAGCATCAGCTCCGGCAGGCAACCATCAACAGGAGACCACCGATAGGACCGCCCCTCCGGCCGGGAATTTGTAGATGGGGTCGCACAACAGCTCCAAGACAAGGCCGCTCAGGTCTGGGTCGCCGCCGACTGTACGAGCGTGAGGGCTTGTTTGATTCATACAATAGGAAAACTATAGAAAAATATAGGATTGAAATGTCATGCCAACTTGAATCCTATGGAAATAAAAAAATTGTTTGATGTAACAAAGGAATTTTTACATGAGCTCTGATCTAATGTTTCATTTCCATAGGAATTGCACTACAAGAATCATATACGATTAATTTCTATAGGATGTGTTCCTATAAATCAAACAATTATTCAAATCCTACACAATTTCTATGCAATTTCTATGAATCAAACAAGGCCTGAGAGGATATGGTGGCGAGGGAAGGAGACAACCGGGTAGACGCAGGAAAAATATTGAAACATTTTTTACTACCTAGTGGTATTGGTGGGTAATTTGGTTCTTCGTGTGAGGGTCGGAAAAAAATAAGGATGTACCAGACCATCAAGACCATAAGACTTTTAATAGTAAAGATAAAAGGACAAACTTGTCAAGATACAATCAATCTAAGCCATCAAACACTCACATAAAACGGTCTAAATTGCTCAGATGTTGAGTTCAATTCAACACGGTTTGCAATCCCACGTCCCAACACATCTCTATCGCTCAGCTCAAGAAAAAAACATCTGGGCGAGTCGATTACTCTGTGACCCTGCAGTCCTCCGCAGCCGCCTCCCCTGCCCCTGATCCGCAGACTGCCGTCTTGGCGACCGTCTCCATGGAGCTTTGCCGTTGATTCCTGGAGAAAGGCCAGGAGGCGCTAGACCTCCAGCTCCGCGTGCACGCCGCTGCAGAGGGAGGCAGTGGTGCCATAAGCAAGCGGCGTCCAACGCCGGCAAGGGACTGCTTCGGAGCGAGGTGGCCGTGAAGGTTGTATCGTCGGCGCCGGAGTGCCAGACAAGCCGGCGTCCCGCGCGTTCTGGCCGTCCAAGTCCGGAAACAGGTATTCCTCCAAGGCGAGGCCATTGGTCCCTATACTATACATGCACATTTTGTTCAAAGCAATTGTCGTACCAACTCATACGTTCTGCCCCCTCTCTTCTGGGATTCTACTTGAACAACTTTCGAGCAGATCCTGAAATTGTGAGATGCACATGAAAGACTGACATTGCTATAGCTTTTAGCGTGCAGACGGCCAATGGACAGAATGATATTTAAATGATCATTGTTATGTTCAGGTATTTCCCCTATTCCCCGGTTCAATTCGTTATACTAAGCAAGACAATATCTTTGCATATTCTATCGTACAACATTGTACTCCCTCTTTTCTAAAAAAGAATGTCTTAGATTTGTTTAAATAGATGTATCTACGCACTAAAACATGTTTAGATTCATTCAAATTTAAAAAATTTACGACATCCTTTTTAGGATGGACCGAGTAGAAAAAATCATGTATATGCAGAGAATTATGGGGTCTATAATTGGTGTTTAACTAATCCGTTCATCAGCAGGTTTCTGAATTTGCTCACCTTGTGTTTTTTTTAAATCTTTAAGAGATAGATGGCCTTGCCTGACATACACAACATCGATACCTGGCCTATTTTTTCAATTACAGAAATTCCAACATGGCTGGTTGGTATACAAAATGTTTATACTATGTGCCATATCATTCTAAAAACTTTATTAATAACTTTTTGTGCATCAATTTCTAAGCAAAGATCATATTAGTCGAGACGTGCATTATGAGTGCAAGATTAACTTCTTAATCAATTCCTTAAAAATGAATTTTTTTGAGAACCCGCAGGAGATCTGCGCGTCATTATATTAAGCTCGAAAGGGTGGGACAAGAGTCCAAATACAACTGCGAAAGGGGTAAGGAAGACACATATCGCAAACAGAAAGAGCCATCGCAGACCGACGCTTTGGCCGGTCGCTCCTGCTGGGTAGCTAGTCTACTCCTCCCCGAAGCCTACCTCTACAAGCCACCCAAATCCGCCATTCGTCCAACAGGATGCAAATCGTGGACGTGGCCAGCGTATGCTTACCCTCGAAGACTCGCGCATTGCATTCTACCCATATAGATCGCATGACTAGCATGATCAAGAAGTTCGCCTTCTTCTGCTCAGCCCTCACGAACCGCCCGGATGCCTGAGACCACCAATTGCCAAGCTGGTCCATGCGAGTGGGGACAATGTTGGGCAGAGCCAACCGGGTCACCATCGCGCGTACGAGCACTGCAGGGTGAAAAAATAAAATATATTAGCTGCCATTGGTTGTTTAGAGAGAAATACTTACCTATGAACCGAGAATATGTAGACCATCTATAGTTATCATATACGTGTATTTGTGAATGGATCTTTTAGTATAGTTGAAAGAGGTATGTTGGTACTTTATTGTACCAGAGTTCCAGGGATAATTGTTATCAGCACTATTTAAAACCAAAAGTCATATGTCCAATCACTCTGGGTAGGTAAATGTGATGTATTTTCTATTTCTTGATCTGGGACATGATAGGATATAAGCTTACATGGTCTTTTTTTATTCGGGAGGCGGGGACTTCCCAACTGCAATCTGGAACAAACCAAAGAGGCATCATTTTGTACTAAATCAGTTTTGAATTGGTTCAGCTCAGATATAATACCAAATCTAGACTGGAATAAGCTGGTTGTTTTGTTTTCAGTTTAGCAGCCCAAAGAAAAGTGCAGGAATGGGACGATGCTAGCACTAAGAATTCAATCGTACTTTATACATATATGCAACGACCATGACATCGATGGTGAAACTTTTAATTTCTACTTTTTCTGACATTTTTCTCTTTGTGCTTGCATGGATTTTGATTGGTTAATGGTAAAAACTTGCGTTGCACGTGCACGCTTACTAGTATTATTTTAAATAGTGAATATTTTTATAATTATGATTGAAAAGTATTGAATTTTTTGAATATTTTTGCATATTTTCAAAATAAAAACATGAACAGAATTTCAAAAATCATGATAATTTTTTTCAAAAGTCATGATTTTTTCCAAAAACTTATGAACATTTTTTGAGAAACTCATGAACCAAATTTTAAAAAACATGAACAAATTTTAGAAAAACATGAACCAAAATCAAAAATCATGAACCAATTCAAAAAAATCATTAACCAAATTCAAAATTCATGAAACAATTTCAAAAAATCTTGAACCAAATTTATAAACCATAAAACAAAAATTGAAAAACGTGATTTTTTAAACCAAAATATAATGAATATTGTTCGAGAAAATAAATAAATAAATAAAGTAAAAAGAAAAATAAAACCGAAAAGGAAAAAAGAAAACATAAAATAAAAGAAAAAAGAAAAAACAGCAAAGACACCTAAACGGGCTGCCCAGCAGAGAGTGCCCTATCTGCGTCGTCCCATGTAACAGAGACGACAATTAGCATTTGGCGGTGGAAACCTAGTCGCCCTGGCTGACTACTGGTTACAAAGTTACACCCTCCAACACCAATACAAGCCCGAAGAAAACATGTTGGTCCAAAATAGCCCACAGAGCTTCTCGGTATTTTGGCCCGGCAGATAAATCCTTTTATAATGAGAAGAAAAACATTAGACCGATCTGATTTGGCCGTAGCTCACAGATAGATTGGGCCCATTAACCACCCGCATGCCCGACTCCCCCTTCGCGCTGGTGTTGGCCGTTCGATTGTACTGAGGACGGGCAAGATTATTTGTGGCTAGAACTCAAGCATTCAGCCAGAAACCAGCCCCATTTCTCCTTTCCCCTAGCGATTTTATCCGCTCGAGTGTGAGGCAGAGACAACGCGCCGGTGGCCTCGGCAGTTCGACAGCTTCTCGTCGGAGCAGCACGCTGCGGGGAAGCCTAGCCCACTTCATCGTCGAGCCTATCCACCTGTGTTACGCATATGGAGGCTATGTGGTGGGCGGAAAGTGCGAGTGCCACGGCGACCGAGGTGGTGGCATCTTGAGCTTGTTGCAGCAGCTCGCGGGGAGTCCAATAGCACCCCACAAACGGAACGCGCGGGTCCGATCCTATCCTTCTGGACCAAAGCCACGGCCCAATCCGCACCTGCAAATCACGATGCAAGCTCGAACTCGTCCATTTCGACGCAAACTAGGCCCAAAATTGAGTTGGGTTTGCGGGGAACGGACAACCCGTGTGTCCGGGCCTGTCCTCCTCTAGGCATGCGTGTCATACACAAAAAACCGCTAATAACTTATTTTCATTAAAAATAGAAATACTTAATACATTTCCTAAACTAATCTACTCTGCATCAGCCTCGTCTTGGCCGGAGGCCGCCTTTGCCCGCCGGGCCACCAAGGTCGCGTCCTTCGCCTTTGTGGCCTACCTCCTGTGGTGGAGCGCTAGGGTCTCCACTTCCCTCCGCCTGGCCGCTGTTGCGGATGTGCGGTTACGCACTGCCCTCGCCACCCGTTTGGTGGTGGCATCTATGGTGACCCAGCATACCACTGCATGATGTAGTACACTATAGTCGTTGACATAACCAATAAAACACCGTTCACTAGTATTACGTCCCTCAGAGTGGTACAATAGAAACACAGCACGTCCAAGACATGACTATAGATTACAACTCGACTCTTTACAAGAGATCCACAGATAATTCAAAGAGGAAGAAAGCAACTTCTTACAAAGAAGAACTAGAAATAAACACTTTACTAATAGACTACATCTAAACTATCTGGCTTGCAAATGCTGCTATTGCATTGCTCTACAGAAGTAGGTTCTAAGGCTCGAGATCATACTCCTATCTAATCAGGCATATCATCTTCTCTCCAATTGACTTCATTGAAGAACTTGTGCTTGCGATGAGGGTTTCTTGAGCATAGGTTGGTGTTGGCGTCTTCTTCAGTGGCTTAGAACCTAGCAAGGGTTAAGAAGGTACGGTTGAGTACGAGCGTACTCAGCAAGTTCACTAAAAAGGAGTGTTTAATGAACTATCTACATCCACAGACCGTAGGTCGTAGGCAATGGAGCTTTTCGTAAATATTTCTTCAAATGTTGCTTTTATTCTGAAAACTATGTTCGTCGACCTTCACAGGTTTACCAGAACTTTCATGGAATTCCTTTCTTGCCGCGTTCGTAGCTCCTTTCCGGAACAGGGAGTAACATGTCACAGTTCTTACACTCTGCAGAGGTACGCTACTTTACCCATAAGAGATCAAATACTTGTTACACAACCGGGCGATCTTTCCGATCCACACTTCCCTTGGTGTGGGGCCTAGTTAGATGATCCAAGCCAGTATTGCCCTTCTCCGTGACCCCGTATACTCACCCTTTTGCTAGCTCAGGACAACGACTATGCCGGTTTACACTCCTGAAGAGAGCAATAGTCGCCATCTAATATCGGGGTTCCACCCTTGCACGTGCCTAGATGTAGGATCATGGCTCCGATAAAAATTGTCCTTCAGCATACGAAAGGGAGAAGATCCAGCTGAATTCCCTAGAGCCATTGTAGATCTTATGGTTAACGCATGATATATGATGCTAGAATCATTGGCAATATTGGTTGTTAAGTCCTAGATATTATGTTCATTTACCACTAGGACTGTATCAGTAGGTTATTACCACTTGGTAAATAATCCATAATCATATTATTATGAAAATAGTGTTTTTTGACCTTTTTGAAATGGAGGTGATGACAACATTTGAGTTACAAGTATTTGATAGAAAATAACCAAAGGACATGAGCAAGTTGTGAACTTGCCTTTTGTGATTGCAAGATTATGCACTCACGATCTTCGAGACAAAAGATGATCCAAAACCTGGAAATAACATCATTGGTCTGGTAAGGACTAATATTTAAAAAAGCAAGATGCAATTATGCGTAAGTAATATAATGCAATTAGGTAAACTCAAATCCATGGAATAACCGTATCTGATCTAGGGTTCAGAAACTGGGGATGGTTTCTTTAGAATGTGTTTCACTTTTATATCAGCTTCACACTTGTGCTTCTTATTAATCCTTGTGAGAGTGTGTAAAACAATATGTAAATACAACAAGTAGCATACAATATTAAAGCACTCACATGGGGCATGGTATCTAAAAGATTTCTTAAGCAAGATTATTAATCAATTAGAGCCTTTATAGAAATGCTTAAGGAATACTTTTAATGTTTCTTAAAAGAATAACCTTTGAGGAAAAGATTAATTTTACAAAGTAAGGTATTTAAATTTGAAGTCAACACTAATTAGGGTTTCTTATTAACTTTAATTATCAAAGAGGAAAACATTACTACACTTAAACAATCACAACACCTATAGTGGATACTTATATGTTTTGAATATGGCATCTTATTACAGGTGGTTCACTTCTTAGGGTTTCACAATAAGGGAAAATACAAGTAGTATTGCTTTTATTTGAGTGGTGTTTCTTAATATTATAAGTGAATAGAATCACTTACCTATCTGTAGAATTAATGGCTATACTTTATAAATATAGAATAGGTATTACTTTAATTTAAAAACCTTGTTTAGATCTTGAAGTGGATTCCTGAATTTGTAAAAGAATTGGTAATATTATCTTGGTGATTTTATAAATGAGGAGAATCCTCTTGATAAACCATATACTATTTTTGATGATTTATAATTGATAAAATATTTTTAGAAAAACTAAGCTACACTTAATTTTAAATGGTAGTTTTAGTAAATACATTTTAAAATAGTTAGACCTACTTTGACATTACTTAAATATCAATTGAACTTGTAATACACTTCTAGACTTCAAATAACTTATATTAAAGATATACGCAAAGGTTTATATAGTTTTTATGCATTAAAATAAAAGAAAATGTTTTAAATAAGACTTATTAAACATTTGCCTTTATTTCACTTCAAATGTGAAAGGTTATTATTATTAATGTGTATATTTTATTTTTGTGATCATTTTGGTATATTATATGTATTTTTGTGATTTTTAAATAATAAGATAAGATTTTTATAAGTCTTATCACTTTATAAATAAGTATTTAGTTAAGTGACACAAAAATGAATGAAACAAGTTTATAAATGTATATCTTTTTTGCTAAGACTTTAGATATATCATACCTATTTTTATGAATTTTTAATAATAATAGGATATACTTATTTAAGATTTATACTTAATAGGTTATTTACTAATTAATAATATTATTTTATTTAAGTTGGAAAATAAAATATGATAATAAGTTTAAACTATAGAGTTTATTTTTTTGAACATTGTGGTATATAATATATATTTTTCTGAGTTATAAAACAAAAGATATTGAATTTATAAGATTTAATCATTTTTTTAAATTCCTGGAAAATATTTATATTTGAATTTATATTGGTAATTCATTTTCTAATTAGAATTTAAACAGAGAAACACTTTTTACATCGCACTCAACCCTAGCCCTGGTCATTGACCTATGGGCCAGTGACTAGGTCGGCAGCCATGTGAGCAAGACTGGTCAAAGCTGCTGACGAGGCACGGTGTGACGCCAGCACGGTGTCATGCTGACATCATCACGGCCATCACCGCCGGTTGGTGGTCGTCGGCGGTGAACTACAACGTATTTTCTAGCACGACTTGGTGTGCTAGAAGGAGAAGATCACGGGGAGTCTCCTAGTGGTCACGCGCCCAGAAATGTTCACTGACACCTCAGCTCCGACGAGCTTCTGCGGCGGAGGACGACAACACACGACGTGACAATGATGTAGCGCACAATAAACAAATCAAGGTGGACCATTTGGTCCAGAGGCTCACCAGGAAGCTTGTAGAGGCAACGATGAGGAGAGGCGAGCTCGGAATCGATGGTGATTGCCGGTGACTGGCGGCGGAGGTGAGGTTTCGATTGGCTTGACTGGGGGCTCTCTGGCTTTCGTGGCCTAGCTAGGGAGAATGAAGACAACGGGGCGAGCTCAATGGTGTGCTCAGGATAGCTAGGGGAGCTTGGGAACAGCAAGGAGGGAGATGACCTGAGCTAGGGTTCCGGCATCCCCTGCAGGAAGAAGAGGAAGAAGAGAAATGGGGCACAGCGAGGTTCCTCCAACGGCGCAGGGCTATTTATAGGCAACAACAGCGTCGGTAGCGTTCATCTCAACGCAGGCGGGGATCACAACGATGATGGATGGCCGAGCTCCAGCCAACGAGCTGCTTCTAGTGGGCGAGGAAGACGACAACACGGATTTTAGCAGAAAACCCCCTACATTACTTTACGTCTCAACCTGCGGTCCTCCTTCTGGTCCCACTTGTCAGTTAGAGTGGGAGGTGAGACGGGCTGTTGTTGGGCCGTGGCTAAGTGAGCGAGAAGTGATGTCTGTTGGCGCGAGCGACGAATAGAACATGGGCCATGGGCTACGAAGAATGGTTATTAAGTTCCCTTTTCTTTTCAACTTTTATTTCTATTTTTCTCTTTTCCTTTTCAATTTGAATTTCCTCAATAATTTAAATATTCAAAATCTAGTGAATCAACAAGGGTTCTACATGGTTAATGTAGCTAGTTGGTTTGGCATTCCTTTTTAGTATTTTCATTATTCATGATTAAATAAAGGATTATTTTCATTAGAAAATATAAAGAGGAATTAGGGTTTTAGGGATTTTGTAACATCCTAAAACTTTAATCCAAGCTTATCAAGATCAAATCATCCAAAAATAGGGTTAACAAAAACTTTTCCCAATAAAAAAATGAAAGCATTCAGATGTGTGTGCATTTAAAATAGGAGTTGATTTGAAGTGCCTTGTTTAAGTGATCCAATGCTGGTAAAATGTTTCTTAGGTGATTTAAACATCATCTACATTATTTCCAAACTTTTCCCAAAGAAAATCAAATAAAAAACAATTAAAAAGGAGGAATGGTCATTTTGGCCATTTTAATCAACTACACTACTTTGAATATTCCTAGCACTCATTTCTTAACAAAAACAATTCATGATCTTTGCACCCCTTGCTAGTACACATAATGAGGTACCAAGGCCCACCTTGTGATCTACAAAAATCTTTCAAATACTAATTTTTAATGATAGTTCAAAATTGAATCTATTTCATATGGGAAGATCCTAGTTTTTCAAAAACCATTCAAACAAGCTCCAATTTCAGAACCCTTGCAACCAGAGACTACCTAGCACTAGTGGAGAACACCCAAAATTTTTGAAATCAAAATTCAAAAGTTTTTCTCTTTCGGCCATTTTGTCAAACACCTTGCTGGCAAGATCAAAGTGGCCTAACTATTACTGTTTTGGGGTTGATCTTGTCTAGAAAATTGAAGTGCTTTGATCATCTTTGTCTCCCTCAAGCCCAACCAGACCCACACCAGCACATCCCCTACCTCCTAGCTGCACTGCATTGCCATGTCGAGCCACTCCTCGCCGGCCGACCGTGCACTCGCAGCAGCAGACCTCTTCAGCCTCTCTCGCCATGTCTAGCACGTCGCTAGTGGTCCACCTCCACCGTCCAACCAGCCTCAGGCCAGAGACAGAGAGCAGAGTGGCCAGGAACCGCCGTGCCCGGAGCTGGTCGACCATGCCGACGCTGCCCGCTGAGCACGCTCTGTCCCCGCGTGCACAGACCGCCCCTTGGCCGCAGCCCGCACCCACCGCTCCGCCATGACCTGGGGAACACCCCAAACACCCCCGTTGGCCGCCCAACTCACCCTAGCCACCGCTCGCCGTGGACACCGCCGCCTCTGCCGCTCAGAGCGCCAGCAAGCCCAGACCGCATGCCACCGCCCCTACGATCGCATTCACTTCCTAGAGCACCGCCAGGAGATCACCTGTCGATCGCCATCCTCCGCCATGCCGCTAGCCGCCCATAGCCGTGTCGCCAGAGTCGCCTGCCCATACCCTTCGGTCTCACCGTCGGGCCTATATAAACCGGCCTCCCCCGCACCATTTCTCCACATCCACTCACTCCCCACCTCTCACCGATCCTTTCACCCCTCTCGCCGGAGCCAAGCGAGCTCTGCCTCGCCGGAATTGGAGCCGGAGCAGCCGTAGCAGGAGGAGAAGGGAGCCTGCGATTTAGGGCATCCCAAGCTCCGGCGCAACCGCGCCTCGCCTCGCCGTTGTCTTCCAGTTCGTTTGCCCGCCTCGCCTACCCCGCTAGAGCCCTGGTACGTCCCCAGCAGACCCCCACCGAGCCGCTAGGGTTCGAGCTCACCGGCGACCTGTTCGTCGTCGACGACGACCCTCAGCCGTAGATTCCCTTTCTAATCCTACAGCGCGCGTACCGTTTCGCCTGTTAAGACCCACTCACAAGCGGGACCCCCCTGTCAGCTGAGCCCCGCGCCGCGGAGCGCCACTGGGCCGGCCCAAGTTCTTTCCCGCGCTAGCCCAACCGTTCAAATCTGGAATTTTCTTTTTAAGTTGAATCTAGTTTCTGTCCACTAGTTTAAAAATCAATTCTGGGAGTTTTATAAATCCAAATTGCTTGAAACCAATTTTGTCTGAAAGGTATTGAAATGATCTATCCAAACCCGTTGGATTTAATTCAATTAGAGTTATAGATCTCTCCTAATAAAAATAACAAAATAGAAGCATTTGCACCTTGCAACATTTTTATAAAATCAACCAAGGTAGCTTTTGAGTTGATTCCAACTCTCAAAAATCACATTTCACCATATCTATCTAAATATGTAATAATATTAAGGTTTACATGCAGTGACTTTGGACTAGTACCAAATTAATGCTATATAGGCATTTCTAGTCACTTTAAATCACTAAATAATGAACTTAAACCAAAATGATTATGATCCAACCTTTAAATCTCATTCCCACATATTAGAGTATGTGGTGATGACATGTGTCAACACAATCCCATATTTTAAGTGGTGAATATTAAATCTTAGTTAAATTTTTCAATGAGTAGAAATTACTTTTCTAAAATAAAAAGAATGAAACTATTGAATTAAACTTGTGATGCTTGTGATGATAATAGATCATCAATTGTGTGTCTTAGAATGCTATCTAGCCTAGTTAAGTATTGTTTTGTGATTGTGTACTCCGTATATATTTATAGAAGATAGTACCGACCAAGCTTACGAGGAGGAGTGCTATCAAGACGAAGACAAAGAAAACTTCAACCACTGCACCAACCAAGGCAAGCCACCATTAACAGTGCAAGCTAACACTTGCAAGTTTAGTACTTAGCAAGCTAGGATCAAAATAGATGGTTTAGAAAAGATTCCTTAAGCATGCTTTGATCACACCCCTTTTAACTAGTAGTTACCTCAAGTCTTTGTTTACAAGTTTTTACCTCCCTTAGTTTACACCAAGTTCTTTACTTGTTCTGAAGGTAGCATAAAAAGTATAAAACTTGACCTATTTAGAAACCTTTAGATGTCATTCTATGGCATGAGATTGAACCCATCACTTCCACCTTAGTGAACACTCTTAACTTAGTAATTTAGAGTAGATCAAAAACTTGAGTCACTTTAGATGGGAACACTTGGTGAAAATGAATTATGAAAACCTTGGAATGATGAGTCATTCTATTGAGATGTTTTGACATGTGTTGAGAAACACAAATGGTTGATGATGATGAAAATGTTGAGGCATGAGCCTTAACCCTTTTATAAAACTGATGGTTGGATTCGGATGCGACACCATTCCAAATTTACCGTACAACCACATTACCTGAATTGGGTAAGGCTTAGCTAGAAATTTATATGCATCAATATTAGTTCCCTCGCGGGAGAGGTTTGATCCGAGGCTACCTCTCAATGATGTCCACCTATGCAGTGCCCAAGATGACTGATGGTCATGGTTGGGAGGCCATGCTCATAGGAGAGGTGCTTATACTAGGGTGTGTAAAGGGAAGGTTATGTTTGATTATCTGCATACTAAGTATGATGATTCAGGGTTATCCTCGATGATGTATCGAATCTTGTGGTGAAAGTGTACCACCTCTGCAGAGTGTCAAACTATTCGAATAGCCGCATCCGCGGTTATGGACAGTTGGAATGGCCATACTATTTCGTTGTCAGATGTTTTCTAAATAACTTGAAATGAAGGATGAATCTTGACTTGACCACAACAGGGTTGTGTTTATGACAATAGCTTCCCAACTTGAGTGATTCTAGAAATTTACTTAATCTTTCTTTGCTTCTGAACTCAGCTTAGGTTTCAAACTTAACTTTAGAGTTAAACTTAGATTTAGCACTTTAACTTAGAACTATAGTACCTCTTAATAGTAGTTTGCGAGTACTCATGGCTTTTGTCCCTGGCTATTCTCATGGCCAGACTATGAAGGAGACTATCAAGATGATGGCCAGCAGGACGGCTATGATAACTAGGACTATCTGCCTTTGTCAGCATTGCCTGTGCCCCTGAAGATGGACCCTACCGCTACGCTTATCTTTTATTTCCGCTGCTTGTTGTATTCAGACTGGATCATGAGATCCTTATTTGTGTAAGACCTTATGTATGGTTTGTAATGGATGATGTACTGTGATATCCAATCTGTTATGTCTCGCAGAAATGGTAATCCTGGGATTGCGAGGTATGGCATAACGGGCATCTGGGATTAAAAATCCGGGTGTTGACAGATTTGTTTCTTGTAACATCTCAAAAATATTAAAATGAGGATATCAATTTCCAAGCAAAACAAAATTAGGGTTAACAAAAACTTTTAATCCTAAACAACTATGAATGCAAGTGTGTGTTGTTAATGATGTGTGAATGCATCATATGCTTCTATTTGTTATAAATGATGAGAATTGATTTAAAGATCAAAACAATAAAATCTAGGTCAAATCAAAACCAAACCAAAGCAAAATAAAATCAAAATATAAAGCATATATGCTAATGGTCACTTTTGCAAATGTTAACACCTAGCTCACTTGGAGCATCTCTATTAAATAATTTCAAACAGAAACAGTTCCATTTCTTTTCTCACCTTACTATACCAAGTGACAATGAACACAAGTGACCTTTCAAAACTTACCAGAACAAATTCAAATTCATTTGGAGGACTTTTCAAAATTGAATCTATCTCATGTATCAAGATAGCAACTTTTAAAAAACCATCAAAACCTTCTCCACTTGACCAATCCTTGCAATCATAGACTCTCAAACCCACTAAAAGGAATTTGAAAATTCAAATCTTTTTCTCTTGCGGCCATTTGATCAAACACCTTATGAGCACAGTACAGAGCTACCTACTCCACACTATTTAGATAATTCTTGTGATCATCTTTGTACCTCACTCGGCCTCTACAACTCGCCCACACTCACCCCAGTACAAGCCCGTGCAGCTAAGCCTCGCTCACTCGACCCTTTGACCAGTGCCAACTCGTACCCGAGCTCACCATGCCACCTAGACATGGACTCGATGATACACGCCTCACCGCACTAGGCCATGACATCTAGGAGCTAGCTGTGACCTCACCGCACCTGTTTGTGTATGCCTCGACCAACGCCAGCCCGTGGATATGCCAGCATAGCCACGCCCATTTCTCTGTCCGCCATGCCGCACGCGCGATAGTGCGCCGAGCAATCCCACGCAACCACGCCACGCCTCGCTCTCCCCTTGCATCAATGCACTCGCCGTGATGCCAGCAACCTCCCAGACATGCCCATTTGACCCCACGCGACTTGTACACGCCGTACGCCGTGATGAATGCCCGCAGTACCCAAGGATGGCATGGATTCCCTCGATCGATTGAGACCGCGCCTCGCCATGCCACTATGCTCATGACGATTGCCAAGGAGAACTACATCGTCCTACACCCTCCGCCATGCCCTAACTCACCGTAACGACGTCGCCGACGAGCCTGAGCCATGCCCCCAATGCTCCCCTCGCTGGGGTATAAATAGACCCCTCCCCTTGCCTCAAAATGCACCCCACTTGACTCACCTCTCACCCAGCAACCTCTCTGACATATCCCCGGAGCAAGCCGAAGCCAGCAGCGCCGGAATTTCACTAGAGCTCGCCGTAGCAGTGGCGAAACGGAGCCAGCGCTATGAGTCGCCCCAGGAGCCGTCATGACCACCGTTCAAACTGCCGTCGTCGACCAGTTCATCTGCCTACACCGCCGTACCTAGA
This sequence comes from Avena insularis, assembly GCA_023614405.1. Taxonomy (NCBI): domain Eukaryota; kingdom Viridiplantae; phylum Streptophyta; class Magnoliopsida; order Poales; family Poaceae; genus Avena; species Avena insularis. The sequence continues at coordinate 314,428,062 of CM042694.1, read as the reverse complement.
TGGAGCCCTGGTAAGCCCTCGATGACCCCCACTGTAGAGATAGGGTTTAATCTCGCGTGCACCGTGCGAGGAAGACGACGACGCAGAGCCGTCGATCATGCTCTAATCGTGCGGCTAGGAATAGAACTTACCGTTTCACGTTGGACCAGTCGCGGTTGCGTGGGGCCAGAGTAAGTGAAGCCCGCTACGCGCGCACTGTGTAGTTGGGTCGGCCTAGTAATTTTCCTGCACGCGCCCAACAATTCAAATGTAGGTTTTTCTTTTGTTTCCAAAATCCTATTATGTAGGTGACTTTGAAATTGAATTGAAGAATATTCACTGAACCAATTTGCATGATTCCAATTTTGTTAGAATGGAAATGAAAATCTCTAAACACTCCCATTGGATTCAAACATTTTGGAATTGTAGATCACCCACAGTAAAAATAACAAGGCAATGACTTTTCCAACTTCAAACATTTTTCTAAAATCAACCATAAATGCTTTTGAGTTGATTCCAATTGTCAAAAATCACATTTGCCATGATCTACCTAAATATGTCAAAATATATAGTTTTACATGCAGTAGTCATGGGCTAAGATTAAAAGAATGACTATAGAGTCATTTCTAGTCATTTTAAGTATATTAAATAGCAATATTAAACTTTGTAGTATATGCCATGTATTTTAAATCACATTCCCAAGTATTGGAATATGTGGTGATGACATGTGTCATCATGATCCCATATTTTATAATTGGATAATATTAAATCCTAAGTATTTTTCAATGAGTAGAAATTGCATTTTCCACAATAAGATAAATAAGACCATGTCACTAATGCATGTGGTGATTGAGATGATGCTAGATCATCTAGTGTGAGCCTTTGTGTGTTGAATAGAAGTAGCTAAGTATTGTTTGGTGATTGTGTACCTCATATTTATTTATAGATGCTAGTACCAACCTGGGCTACGAGGAGGAAGAATTCTACGAAGAAGAAGAGGAGCACTTCGACCACTGTACCAACCAAGGCAAGCTAAACCATGCATGCTATTGAGATGCAACCTTGATTATACCAATCCTAAGTTTTACCTGCAAGCTTTATTTTTCCCTTTACCAAAGTTTCTTAAATAGTTAATTATTGGTGATGAGTGGGAAAATAGGACAGATGCCATCAAGAGCATAGAACTAGGCTTGGGTAGTTACACTTGATTAGCACCCCTAAATAGTGATACCCTCATTGATAGTTGCTAGTGCTAAACTAACATTGATCACTTTAGATGGGAACACTTGGAGCAAATGATTATGAAAACCTTAGAATGATGAGTCATTCTATTGAAATCTTTTGACATGGGTTATGAAACACAATGACTTGAAGATGATGATGAATGAGGCATGTGCCTTGACTTTGAATAAAAACTGATGGTTGGGATCGGATGCGATACCATTCCAGCTTTTACCATACAACTACAATACCTGAATTGGGTAGGGCTTAACTGGAAGTTTATGTATCTTAGTATGGGTTCCCTCGTGACTGTGAGTGAAAGAAGTGACCACCTATGCAGTTCCCGGGATGGCGGATTGCCATGGCTGGGAGGCCAAGCTCATAGGGGAGGTGCCTATACTAGGGTGTGTAATTGAAAGGTTAGGATTGATTATCCACATACCAAGTATGATGATTCAGGGCTATCACTGACGGATGCATTGAATTTTGTGGTGAAAGTGTACCACCTCTATAGAGTGTCAAACTATTCGAATAGCCGCGTCCGTGGTCATGGACATTTGGATGTGTTCGGTTCGCAACATAGAAAACAAAAAATTTCCTACGGTGTGAACTACACGCCAAGATCTATCTACTAGGTACAAAGCAACGGGTGGACATACATCCAACAAGAACTTACCCTCATAGCAACGAGCTTTGTTAACGAGTAGGAACTCGTGGTTGATGAAGTCATACACTTGCTGATCTCAAGATCGTGAGGAAGTCCGAGCGCCGCAACTTAGCAGCGCATCCGCACTCGCACACACGTTCATGGCCGACGCATGGGGGGTGACCCCTCACCTCCCCCATTCATGTGGTGGTAACCCCTCCACATTAAAATGCCTCTTCACATTCCCTTTTAAAGTCTCCACTTTAAATGCATTAAATTTCTCCAAAATTAATGCTCTCTCATTTAATAAAACTCTTTTTATTAAATTTATTCAGAATTTTGTTAATTACTTTAATTAACAAACATTCACATATATCCCCTTGCCATATTTCAATATCACATGCAGAACCACCTTCTGCAATTTCGCCCGAAATAATTTCCGGTTTCTATTGAAACAATTCCTGCGCTTTGCAATTCTTTCGTCTGAAACATATGTGCTCCAAAATGGTGTCCGGTAACTCTTAAGTGTGCCACCCTATGGTTCGCGAATAATGTAGACATGATCGAGACCCTTCTCTGATCAATAGTCAGCAGCGGGACCTGGAGATCCATACTGACTCCTACACATTCAACGATGACTTATGTGATCGTGAGAACCTTTAACGCTTGTAACTAAATCCCTTTGTCTCTCGATATATTACATGTCCGAGATTCGATCATCGGTATCTCCATACCTAGTTTGATCTCATTACCGACATGCACTCTTTTCTCGTTCCCATGATATAACATTCTAGTGATCACATAACTTGCTTACAAGCTATCTTAATGTGATATCACCGAGAGGGCCCAAAGTATATCTATCCGTCATCTGGATTGACAAATTCCACTCTTGATCCATGAGCCTCAACATAACACCTTCGTAGTACTGAACCCATCTTTATAGTCACCCTGTTATGGTGTGACGTTTGATGTTATCAAGATACTCTTCCAGTGTCAACAATTAACATGATCTCATGGTCTAAGGATAAAGATTACTTCGTATGATGTTATAGCAATATAAACATAATGACTTGATCGTAATGCTATACTTCGGATGAATGTTCATCACATCATTCCACCAATGGTGTGACCTTGTTATTAACAACATCCAATGTCCATGATCAGGAAACCTTGATCATCTTGTTAATCAACAAGCTAGTCTATAAGAGAGGCATGACTAGGAACCCTTTTTGTTTATTAAACACACATGTATTGATGTTTCCGAATCAATACAATTCTAGCATGTAAAATTAACATCTATCATGTATAAGGAATATATAGTAACAACTTTATTATTGCCTCTTAGGGCATATTTCCTTCAGTCTCCCACTTGAACTAGAGACAATAATCTAGTTCACATAGTGATAAATCTAACACCCATGGAGTTCTGGTGTTGATCATGTTTTGCCCTAGGGAGAACTTTAGTCAACGGATCTGCTACATTTAGGTCCGTGTGTACTTTACAAATCTTTATATCTCCATCCTTGACATGCTCGCGGGTGGAGTGAAACCGGCGCTTAATATGTTTGGAATTCTTGTGAGACCTCGGTTCCTTTGCGTTGGCTATGGCTCCATTGTTGTCACAATAGATCACCATCGGGTCCAATGCACTGGGAACCACACCCAGTTCCGTAATGAACTCTTTCATCCAAACTGCTTCCTGCACCGCTTCTGAAGCAGCAACATATTCCGCCTCCATCGTTGATCCAGCCACCATAGGTTGTTTGGAACTCCTCCAACTAACTGCTGCTCCGTTCAAGAGAAATACGTATCCGGATTGAGACTTAGAGTCATCCGGATCGGTGTCAAAGCTAGCATCGACATAACACTTAGCGACTAGCTCTTCTTCACCTCCGTATATAAGAAACATATCCTTAGTTCTTCTCAAGTACTTGAGGATGTTCTTTACCGCTATCCAGTGTTCCGAACCTGGATCAGATTGGTACCTACTAGTCAAACTAATAGCATGTGACACATCCGGTCTTGTACATAGCATGTCATACATAATAGAGCCTATGGCTGAGGCATAGGGGATCTTATCCATCATCTCTCTTTCTTCCGCCGTAGCCGGACTTTGAGTCTTACTCAATGTCTTGCCTTGCAACATAGGTAAGAACCCCTTCTTACTTTTGTCCATATTAAACTTCTTTAATATCTTATCAAGGTATGTACTCTCCGATAGCCCAATTAGGCGCCTTGATCTATCTCTATAGATTTTAATGCCTAATATATATGACGCTTCACCAAGGTCTTTCATTGAAAATTTGCTGTTTAGATAACTTTTAACACTGTTTAAAAGATCTATATCATTTCCAATCAATAATATGTCATCCACATATAATATCAGAAATGCCACATTGCTCCCACTCACTTTCTTGTAAATACAAGCCTCTCCATAAGTTTGGATAAATCCAAACTCTTTGATCACCTCATCAAAGCGGAGATTCCAACTCCGTGATGCTTGCTTCAGTCCATAGATGGATCGCTGAAGTTTGCATACCTTATTAGCATCCTTAGGATCGACACAACCCTTAGGTTGTATCATATACAACTCTTCTTCAATCTTACCATTGAGGAACACAGTTTTGACATCCATCTGCCATATTTCATAATCAAAATATGTAACAATTGCTAACATAATCCTAACCGACTTAAGCATCTCTACGGGAGAGAATGTCTCATCATAGTCAACTCCTTGAATTTGTCGAAACCCCTTTGCGACAAGTCGAGCCTTATAGATGGTCACATTACCATCAGCATCAGTTTTTCTTTTGAAAATCCATTTATTCTCAACGGCCTTTCAGTCGTGAGGTAAGTCCACCAAGTTCCAAACTTGGTTCTCGTACATGGATTCCAACTCGGATTTCATGGCTTCTAGCAATTTGTTGGAATCCAGGCTCATCATCGCTTCTTCATACGTCGCAGGGTCATCCATTTCATCAACCATGAAATTCACAACAGGATTGTCGTACAGTTCAGGAGCTGCACGTGTCCTGCTTGACCTGCGAGGTTTGGTAGTGTCCTCTTTCGAAGTTTCATGATCATTATCATTAGCTCTCTCTTCATCAGGTGAAGTCAACTCCGAAACAACTTCCGGTGCTGCGCCACTCGCCATTCCATGAAGAAAAGGTTCAATAACCTCTTCGAGTTCTACCTTCCGACTACTCACACCTTTCGCGAGAAACTCCTTCTCAAGAAAGGATCTATTCTTGGCAACAAAAACCTTGCCCTCAGATCTATGATAGAAGGTATACCCAATTGTTTCCTTAGGGTATCCTATGAAGACGCATTTTTCCACTTTGGGTTCGAGTTTATCCGGTTGAAGTTTCTTCACATAAACATCGCATCCCCAAACCTTAAGAAATGACAGCTTAGGTTTGTTTCCAAACCATAATTCATACGGTGTCGTTTCAACGGATTTAGATGGTGCCCGATTTAAAGTGAGTGTAGCTGTTTCCAGTGCATAACCCCAAGATGACAGAGGTAAGTCAGTCAGAGACATCATAGATCGAACCATATCCAATAAGGTACGATTACGACGTTCCAACACACCATTATGTTGTGGTGTTCCGGCAGGCGTGAGTTGTGAAACTATTCCACACTCTTTCATGTGTGTGTTAAACTCATAACTTAGATACTCTCCTCCACGGTTAGACCGTAGAAATTTGATCTTTCTATTACGATGATTTTCCACTTCATTCTGAAATTCCTTGAACTTTTCAAAAGTTTCAGACTTGTGTTTCATCAAATAGATATACTCGTATCTACTCAAATCATCCGTGAAAGTAACAAAATAACGATATCCACCTCGCGCCGACACACTCATTGGTCCACACACATCAGTATGTATGATTTCCAATAGATCTGTCGCCCGTTCCATTGAACCGGAAAATGGCGTTCTAGTCATCTTGCCCATAAGGCATGGCTCACATATGTCAAATGATTCAAAATCAAGTGATTCCAAAAGTCCATCAGAATGGAGTTTCTTCATGCGTTTAACGCCAATATGACCTAGACGGCAGTGCCACATATATGTAGACATATCATCATCAAGTTTAATCTTTTTAGCATTAACATTATGAATGTGCGTAATATTACTATCGAGATCCAACAGAAATAAACCATTCAACATAGGTGCATGACCATGAAAGATATCATTCTTATAAATCGAACAACCATTGTTTTCAGATTTAAAGGAATGACCACTTTGCATCAAACACGATCCAGATACAATGTTTATGCTCAGTGTAGGCACCAAATAACAATTATTTAGGTTTATAACTAATCCCGATGGCAAATGGAGAGGTAGCGTCCAGACGGAGATCACATCAACTATTGATCCATTGACGACCGCATCGACCTCATCCCTTGCTAGTTGTCGCTTGTTCGTAGCCCTGAACCGAGTTACATATATTAGCAACCGATCCGGTATCAAATACCCAGTTGCTACTGCGAGTACTAGTCAAGTACACATCAATAACATGTATATCACATATACCTTTGTTTGCCTTGCTGGACTTCTTGTCCGCCAAATACTTGGGGCAGTTGCGCTTCCAATGGCCATTCCTCTTGCAATAGTAGCACTCGGTGTCAGACTTAGGGCCAGCCCGGGGTTTCTTTTCAGTCATGGCAACAGACTTGCCACCTTTCTTTCCCTTGTGCTTGCCTTTCTTGTCCTTCTTGAAACCAGTGGTCCTATTGATCATCAACACTTGATGTTCTTTCCTAATCTCCACTTCTGCAGTCTTAAGCATTGACAGAAGCTCGGGAAGAGACTTCTTCATGCCCTGCATATTATAGTTCATCATGAAGCTCTTGTAGCTAGGTGGCAGAGATTGGAGAACACGATGTATACCTAAGTCAATGGGAATCATTATTCCCAAGGACACAAGCTTATCGGTGTACCCAGACATTTTGAGTACGTGCTCACTAACGGAGCTGTTTTCCTCCATCATGCAGCTAAAGAACTTTTCTGTAGCATTATAACTCTCTATGGCAGCATGGGTATCGAAAATCATTTTCAATTCTCCCATGGTATCAAAGGCATTGCCATTTTCGAAACACTTTCGAAGTTCTGGCTCTAGCCCATACAGTATGCCACAATGAACTAAGTTGTGGCCCTCCTGACGAGTCACATAGACATTCTTTTCCTTGTCAGGGGCATCAGGAGCTGGTGGGGGGCCTAGCAGCGCATATAGCACATATTGCTTTTGTGCAGCAGTGAGGAAAATCCTCAAATTCATAGCCCAGTTGGTGAAGTTGCTACCATTCGCAGCAAGTTTCTCTTTCTCCATGAACACATTGAAATTAAAAGCAGGTGGTGCCATCTACAACAGAATTTGTTAAGTTTATTTATACTAAGTTTATGATAGATTGAGTTCAGCTAATCCAAATTACTAATGAACTCCCACTCAAAAACAACATCCCTCGTGTCCTTTTGGTGATTACATGAACCAAATCCACTACACCAAGTCTGATCATCACGTGATTTGATATAGCTTCAAAGGCGAGCATCTATATGGGCATAATATCAACCATATGACTCATGCTTAGCCTTTCGGCCCGTGTTCCGAGGCCATGTCTATACATGCTAGGCTCACCAAGTAAGAACCTTAGTATTTGCGTGTGTAAAACTGTCTTACACCCGTTCCTATGAAAGCGTAGATTCGAGTACACCCGATCATCACGTGATGTCTCGAAACACGATCCATAGAACGGTGCATACTCAAGGAAGAACACATTTTTATCTTGATATCTAAATGAGGGATCATCTTATAATGCTACCAAACGCGCCAAACTAGCAGTATAAGATGCTAACATCTAATGTGTAAAGTGAGATGATATGGTCCATGCATTTGATCTCTATCACTTGCATCGTGGTATGATCTCTATCATTCCTTTGTGTGTAAGGCCAAGGTCTATGGAACTTATGTTATTTGTGTTGTAAGAGTATCTATCATACATCTACTTACAACAATACCATATCAATACACTAGCCCAAACGATCTAAACTAGACGCCTCTAATTTATCAACCGCAAGTTTTACGTGGCTTAGGGCTTTGAGATAGAACCGTTCTCACCTACGAACATGAACCACAACGAGGATAACTAAGTTATTAGCAACTCGTTGTAAATCAGATATTGACTATAGTAGGAGAGACAAACACCGCCGACCACTTATGCAAAACAAGTTGCATGTCAGTCATGGAACCGGTCTCATGTACGATGACATGTAAGGTTGGTCCGGGCCGCTTCATCCCACTATGCCACCAATATCCAAAATACATAGAAGAGGCAATAACATGATCATCATCGCCTACATATCAACATATGTGTACTACCGTGCTATAAGCACCTACGCATAGATCAGGCTCGATACCCTTTGTTGGGTCCGCAGATAGAAAACAAAAATTTCCTACGGTGTGAACTACACGCCAAGATCTATCTACTAGGTACAAAGCAACGGGTGGACATACATCCAACAAGAACTTACCCTCGTAGACAATGAGCTTTGTTAACGAGTAGGAACTCGTGGTTGATGTAGTTGTACACTTGCCGATCTCAAGATCGTGAGGAAGTCCAAGCGCCGCAACTCAGCGCATCCGCTTTTCACACACGTTCAAGCCACCGGACAACCTCCACCTCCTCGCTCCAGCAATCCGGAGCAAGCAACTCCTTCAGACGAAATGCCAGGAACATGTATCTCGCTAATCCGAGACCATGGGGAATAATTCTAGAGGGGAGAGATCCTTCACAAGGAGGTGTGAGGATGAAGGAGGAATGGGTGGCCTTTTATAGGAGGAGGGGTGCCCCTCTCTCCATGGCAGCACATGGGGGTGACCCCTCACCTCCCCCATTCATGTGGTGGTAACCCCTCCACATTAAAATGCCTCTTCACATTCCCTTTTAAAGTCTCCACTTTAAATGCATTAAATTTCTCCAAATTTAATGCTCTCTCATTTAATAAAACTCTTTTTATTAAATTTATTCGGAATTTTGTTAATTACTTTAATTAACAAACATTCACATATAGCCCCTTGCAATATTTCAATATCACATGCAGAACCACCTTTTGCAATTTCACCCGAAACAATTTCCGGTTTCTATTGAAACAATTCCTGCACTTTGCAATTCTTTAAATCAAACATATGTGCTCCAAAATGGTGTCCGGTAACTCTTAAGTGTGCCACCCTACGGTTCGCGAATAATGTAGACATGATCGAGACCCTTCTCCGATCAATAATCAGCAGCGGGACCTGGAGATCCATACTGACTCCTACACATTCAATGATGACTTATGTGATCGTGAGAACCTTTAACGCTTGTAACTAAATCCCTTTGTCTCTCGATATATTACATGTCCGAGATTTGATCATCGGTATCTCCATACCTAGTTTGATCTCGTTACCGACATGCATTCTTTTCTCGTTCCCGTGATATAACATTCTAGTGATCACATCACTTGCTTGCAAGCTATCCTAATGTGATATCACCGAGAGGGCCCAGAGTATATCTATCCGTCATCTGGATTGACAAATTCCACTCTTGATCCATGAGCCTCAACATAGCACCTTCGTAGTACTCAACCCATCTTTATAGTCACCCTGTTACGATGTGACGTTTGATGTTATCAAGATACTCTTCCGGTGTCAGCAATTAACATGATCTCATGGTCTAAGGATAAAGATTACTTCGTATGATGTTATAGCAATATAAATATAATGACTTGATCGTAATGCTATACTTCGGATGAATGTTCATCACATCATTCCACCAATGGCGTGACCTTGTTATTAACAACATCCAATGTCCATGATCAGGAAACCTTGATCATCTTGTTAATCAACAAGCTAGTCTATAAGAGACGCATGACTAGGAACCCTTTTTGTTTATTAAACACACATGTATTGATGTTTCCGAATCAATACAATTCTAGCATGTAAAATAAACATCTATCATGTATAAGGAATATATAATAACAACTTTATTATTGCCTCTCAGGGCATATTTCCTTCAGGATGGCCATACTATTCCGTTGTCAGATGTTTTCAAAATGATTGGTGACTTGAAATATGAATTTGACTTCACCATAATAGGGTTGTGGAAATGAAAACTATGTTTCCACTTGAGTAATCTAGACCACTAAAATAGGTCTTTACTACTAAGTACTTCTGAAATAAAACTAGCTTACTGCAAGAAAGCCTAGAGCTTAGGATTCCTACTAGAATTGTCTTACTTGCATTAGTGATAGTTTGCGAGTACTTTAAGAGTACTCATGGCTTTGTCCCTGGCTATTCCCATGGCCAGACTATGAAGAGGAGTATCCAGAAGACGGACATCAGGACGTCTATGATAACTAGGATCATCTCCCATCGTCAGCATTGCCTGTGACAATGAAGATGGAGTCTCTACTACATTTATTTCCGCTGCTTGGATGTGTATTAAGACTTGATCATGAGATCAACTATCTGTAAGACTATTATGGTTTGTAATGGATGAGGTACTGTGCTATGAATTCTGTTATGTCTTGCAAAATGGTATTCTTGGGATTGTGATGTACGGCATAACATGCATCTGGACTTAAAAATCCGAGTGTTCACAAGTTGGTATCAGAGCCATCCCGACCATAGGAGACCCTAGTTAGAATGGACGTCTGAAAAACTTAGTTTCAAAACATAGGAAGTGAGTATTTATGAAAACCTATTCTCACTCTTATCCTTGAGATTCTTTCAAAAAAAAGAGTTCACGTGTTCCTCAAAATTCTTGCAATCCTACATAAAATTTGACACACTTGATCACCTCACTAACTTACTCATCCTAATTGCTTATAGATGGAAGTCAAGTACAGCAAGTTCTATCAGCTTGGCAATGGAGGATAACTCATCTTTGAGAGGGACTTAAGTCAGCTAGCAGAGTTTCTTGGATGCTCGCATCCAGAGTTCTTTGGAGCGCAACTCAATGATCAGCCAGGAGGAGAACTGCAGTGGTTAGTCGCTGCAGATCTGAGAGGAAATATGGAGCCACCCACCTCGGAGAAGATATAGTTCACCGTGAGGGAGAACAACTGGCTGGATGGACTAGCTAGAGCGATGCAAGAAGCACTTGCCCGTCTGTGTGGGCAGAATGTAAATTAGATCAATGGCGCTCGCTTCACTCACTATGCAAGACGCGATTCCATGGGAGAACCCTTGGCCATGCCAGGACACCCGGAGCTGAAGCATCATGTGAATCACCTCGACTTCATGTGGCATGAGACTCAGAAAGAGCTGGACAACGCCTGTGCCTATGCCAACTATAAGCACACTGTCCAGGAAGAGAAGAACCACACCCTCACCATCCTAGCTAAAGAGCGCAAGACACTTCGCCGCCAGCATGACAAGAAGGACCGCATCATTGCTCGCCTCCGCCAGAAGGTGGCAACCCTTGAAGAAACCATCTATGACCAAGGAATTCAGCTTGAGGAGAGGGAAGACGAAGATGAAGATCTTCGTAGGGATATCACCTCTTTCATAAGTAATGATGAAGACTATCTGGAGGTCACGAACATGGAGTTCCACATCGACGAGGAGGATGAAGATTTTCTGGATGACGAAGAACCCACCAGTTTTGATGATGACTAGTATCACTAGATCACTATCGTAGGTGTGAGTTTGTATCCAGTCCCAATGTATTGTAGAATGACAGAACGGTTCTTAAAACCATCTGCTTGGTAGTGGTGGTGTGTTGTTTGGAATGTGTTGATTGGAATGAATGAAAAATAGTTGTTGGTTTTCAAAACCTTAGCAATACTCAAGTTTTTAAGCTCTTTTGAACCATACCCATAAGCCATAGAAATTTCCCTCTTATCTTATGATCTATCTCAATCTTCAGATGACTCGCGGCAACCCCGGTGGCAGCAGCTCATCCCAGGATCCGATGGTTCAGATTCTGCAAATGCTAGTATCAGATCGAGAAGTCGGTAGATCCAAGCGTCAAGCCATTCTCGCCACTCTTCAGCAGATCGCCCAAATGGTGCACAACAACCAAGGCCATGGAAATCAGGATCACCATGGATCTAAGCTAAAGAAATTTCAAAACACTAATCCTCCTATGTTTAGCAAATCTGAAGAGCCCTTAGATGCTGATGACTGGCTGTAGTCAAAGGAGAACAACTTAGAAGTTGCAGAGTAGTTGCTGTGGAGAAAGTATTGTTTGCCACCCACTATCTAGCAGGTTATGCAAGATCCTGGTGGAATAGCACTCGTACAATGAATGGAGGACAAATGATGACCTTGGAGGAATTCAAGATCAAGTTCAGCAGGACCCATGTGCCCCCAGGTTTGATCAAGAGGATGAGGGATGAATTTAGGGATTTGAAGCAAGGGAGAATGATTGTGGTGGAATATCGTGACAGATTTCTGTCTCTATCTAGGTATGTTCCTGATGAGGTCGACACCGAGGCAAAGAAGAAGGAAAGATTCCTGAATGGCCTGCATGATGAGATGCAGACAGTGTTAGTCAACATTCCTTTTGACGATCTAGAACCTCTAGTGGATTCTGCTATCCAGATGGAAGGAAAAATCAATCAAGCCAGTGAGAACTGCAAGCGTCATATGATGCACTAGTATGGACCTCACAATACCCCGAAGTACCGCCCCAGTTCGTTTGCAGGATTTGCACCAAGACCCAACAGGCCACCTATGTCCTGTCCGAACTTTCCCAATCATGGCGGAGGAAACCCGAGGCCTGGAGGCCACAACAACAACACCGGCAACCCCCATAACTTCAACTGTGCACCGCCAAGTCCACCAACCACAACAACAACAACAATACTGCCCCAAGGACTGGAAGAAATGTTGTGCCCATTGCCAGGAAGGACAAGTCAACGGTAACCTGCTTTGAATGTGGAGTTACGGGTCATTACACCAATGAGTGCCCAAGAAGCTTGTTGAAGCCCCCAATGTCACTGCACCTGCCCAGCAGCATCGCCGTGTCCATCCTGGAAAGAGGTTTGCCCCAGGCAACCCGCACAACCGTACCGGGCGTCTGTTCCACATGAATGCAGAAGAAGCCCAGGAAGCGCCAGATGTCATGCTAGGTATGTTTTCTGTTAACTCAGTACTTGCAAGAGTGTTGTTTGATTCTAGAGCATCGCACTCGTTTGTTATAGAAGAATTTGCATGCACTAGTAAGATTCAACCAACAAATTTGATGCATGTTACGATAGTCCAAATACCTAGGTCAACCACCAAAGCTAGAAAAATTTGCAAGGCCGTGCCGATCAGAATACATGGAATAGATTTTTATGCCAATTTAATAGTACTTGGAACAAAAGGTTTGGAAGTAGTACTAGGAATAGATTGGATGTCGAAACATCAGGGATTAATAGACTGTGCCAAGAAAGCCATAACCATGACCAGTAGCACCGGAGTATCAGTAGAGCATGTGTCTGAGACGCTGCCCCGTCAATTCGAGTGCAATAAGAGTTTAGTCCAGTTAACCCTAGACCAATTCAGAGTAGTCTATGAATACCCCGATGTGTTTCCACATGAATTACCCAGTATGCCCCCAGATCGAGATATCGAGTTTATCATTGAATTAGTTCTTGGAACTAGACCCATAGCTCAGAGACCCTATAGTATGAACCCAGCCGAATTAGTGGAACTGAAGAAGCAACTTGATGACATGTTGAGCAAAGGTCTAATACAACCAAGTGCCTCACCATGGAGATCACCTGTTTTGTTTGTGGATACGAAAGATGGTGCCAACCGTTTGTGTACGGATTACCAGAAGCTGAATGACGTCAACATCAAGAACAAGTACCCACTGCCAAAGATAGAAGATCTATTTAACCAGCTGACTGGTGCCAAAGTGTTTTCTAAGATTGATCTTAAAACTGGTTATCATCAACTAAAGATCCGCGCAATGGATATCCCAAAGACTTCTTTCACTACCAGATATGGATTGTATGAGTACAATGTCATGTCATTTGGATTGACAAATGGCCCCGCTTATTTCATGAATCTCATGAATAAGATTTTTATGAACTTCTTGGATAAGTTTGTCGTTGTTTTTATCGACGACATTCTGATCTATTCCAAGTCAGAAGAGGACCATGAGCAGCACCTAAGAACCATCCTTGAAACCCTTAGAGAGCATCAGTTGTATGCCAAGTTTAGCAAATGTGAGTTCTGGTTAAAGGAAGTAGGATTCCTAGGACATATCTTGTCGGCAGGAGGAGTTTCCATGGATCCTGCCAAGATTAAAGATGTTGAAGAATGGAAAGCCCCAACCACTCAAACAGAAGTCCGCGCATTTCTTGGATTAGCGGGATATTACCGCAAGTTTGTAGAAGGATTTTCGAGCATCGCAAGGCCGATGACCCAGCTGTTGAAGAAAGACAAGAAGTTTGAATGGACAGACAAATGTGAAGCAAGTTTTCAAGAGCTCAAAAAGAGATTGATTTCATCCCCAATTTTGATCATGCCTGATATCACGAAGTCTTTTGATGTATTTTGTGATGCATTGATACGTTGCTAACTTATCTATAATTTTTGATGTTCCATGCTTGGTTTTATCCACTTTCTACTGTTTTGTTCCAACTTTGGAGTACTTTTCATATGATTTTTTGGACGAACCTATTAACAAGAGCCACAGTGCCAGCTGCCTCTTTTCTGCTGTTTTTGGTTCTAGGAAAATCAGAAAATGAATATTCTCGGAATTGGATGGGACAAAAGCCAAAGTGCCTATTTTTCCGGAAGGGATCAAGTGCCAGAATACGAGACGGAGAGGGGCCAGGGTCCGGCCACACCACCTAGCCGCGCGGCTAGTCCTGGCCCGCGCCAGGGGATGGTGTGGTGCCTCCTGGCACCCCCTCGGCCTCTCCTTCCGCCTATATATTGCCCTCGGGACGAAAACCCTAAGGACCCAATCAAAAATCCACGAAAGAGTCTATAGCCGCCGTCATCTCCATCCCTAGATCGGGAGGGATCTGAAGCTCTTCCCAGCACGCTGTCGGAGAGGGGAATTCACCCTGGAGGCCTTCTTCATCAGCATGCAAGCCTCCGGTGTGATGCGTGAGTAGTTCATCCTTGGACTACGGATCCATGTAGTAGCTAGATGGTTGGTTTCTCCTCCTTTGTGCTTTCATGTTTAGATCTTGTGAGCTCCGTTCATGATCAAGATCATCTTTTTGTAATCCATACATGTTGTGTTTGCGGGGATCCGATGGATATTGAGATGCTATTTCAGATTGATTATTGATTCTATAATGTCTTTGTTATTTGAGATCTTGCATGCTTTCCATTGTTAGTAGCTATCTTGGCCAAGTAGATGCTAGCAACTCCAAGAGTTAGTATTTATGCTCGATAATGGGTTCATGCCTCTGGTAATCTGGGGAAGTGACAGAAATCTCTAAGGTACTAGATGTGTTGTTGCTACTAGGGAGAAAACAACAATCCTTTGTTCATAGAACAATCGTATTGTTTACTTTACACGCAGTCCGTAAAGCAATAATCTGTTGCTTGCAACTTAATACTGGAGGGGGTTCGGATGATGACCTGAAGGTGGATTATTAGTCATAGATGCAGTTGGATGGCGGTCTATATATTATGTTGTAATGCCCAATCAAATCTCAGAGGAGTCAAGATGATTAGTATATGCATGTATTCTTTCTCGGTGTTTGTCAATTGCCCCGCTGTAATTTGTTCACCCAGCATGTTATCTATCTAAGGAGGGCCACCTCTAGTGAACTATGGATCCCGGTCCTTGTCTTTTACATACAAAATATAAACTATTTCTGCTTTGTGTTTACTTTCTACAAACTTTTACTTCTTTCTATTCGATACGTTTAATCCTTTGGTTTCCGCAAAACACGGTGAGATTGACAACCTCATCGCATGTTGGGGACAAAGTTCTGTGGTTGTGTTGTGCAGGTCTCCACGTTGCTACTAGCATCAGTAGTGCGCCCTGCCAAAGCTCAGCTAGTAACACCTTTGGGGTGTTTCCTTGCTCCTACTGGTTCGATTAAACCTTGGTTTCATAACTGAGGGAAACTTGCTGCTGTGCTCATCATACCTTCCTCTTGGGGTTCCCAACGAGCTCTACATCAACACCGTCACCAAGCATTTTTCTGGGCGCCGTACATTGAGCCATCACTAGTGTTCCTCTGTTTTCTGTTAGAATAAGTGATCATTGCTACAATAGTTCAGGTGATAGTTATATCGTTAAATTTATGCACGATACTGAAAGTTACTATGAGAGAGGGAAAATTGTTCTGATGCATCTCAATAATATTAAGTTTCCTCGCTTTATGCTGAAAGTCTTTATGATGCACTTGCTTTGCCTTCCTATGCTAGCAGCCTCTGGTTTCAACAATTTATTTTCTTACAAAATTCCCTTAAATAGGAAGTGGGTTATACTTAAACATGTGTATTTTTGTCTCTTGATGCTCTCTTTTACTTCAATTCATATTCTTATGTGAGCATCATTGAAATTATCATGCCCATCTTAATGGCTATAAAGAAAGAGCTTTTTGGGAGACAACCCAATTTATTTTTGCTTTCAGTTTGTTTTTGCTTATTTGAGTCTTGGAAGTTATTACTTTGGTAATAACCTTTACTTATCATTTTTTGTTTGGTTTTTGTGTCAAGATCAACCTCTAATGAGAGAGAAGTAAGATTTTGGGGAAGTTGCTGTCCCAAAACAGATTTTTGTGCGTCACTATAAAAAATCGTTAAAAATCCCAGAATGTCGTACAAATCTGTAATTTTTTGTGTGCATGCCCTAAGTTGTTATTTAACTTTCGTTAGCTTTGCAGTTTTTTATTTGAGCAACAGAAGATTTTTGAAAAAATTGATCTTTACCCGCTAGTCTGTTTTGACAGATTTTTGCCACTCTTGCATTTGCCTCTTAAATTGATTACCTTTTTGAATTCCTTTTGGGCTTTCGAGAGGAGTTGTTTTAAGTAGCTTATGTTTTGATGGATTTATGTTTAAATTGAACCTAAAGGTTTATTTGTTGGGTTCCGTAGCAGAAAACAAAAAATTTCTTGAAGGAAATATTCCCTGAGAGGCAATAATAAAGTTGTTATTATGTATTCCTTGTATATGATAGATGTTTATTTTGCATGCTATAATTGTATTGATAGGAAACATCAATACATGTGTGTTTAATAAACAAAAAGGGTTCCTAGTCATGCCTCTCTTATAGACTAGCTTGTTGATTAACAGGATGATCAGGGTTTCCTGATCATGGACATTGGATGTTGTTAATAACAAGGTCACACCATTGGTGGAATGATGTGATGAACATTCATCCGAAGTATAGCATTACGATCAAGTCATTGTGTTTATATTGCTATAACATCATACGAAGTAATCTTTATCCTTAGACCATGAGATCATGTTAATTGCTAACACCGGAAGAGTATCTTGATAACATCAAACGTCACACCGTAACAGGGTGACTATAAAGATGGGTTTAGTGCTACGAAGGTGTTATGTTGAGGCTCATGGATGAAGAGTGGAATTTGTCAATCCAGATGACGGATAGATATACTCTGGGCCCTCTCGGTGATATCACATTAGGATAGCTTGGAAGCAAGTGATGTGATCACTAGAATGTTATATCACGGGAACGAGAAAAGAGTGCATGTCGGTAACGAGATCAAACTAGGTATGGAGATACCGATGATCGAATCTCGGACATGTAATATATCGAGAGACAAAGGGACTTAGTTACAAGCGTTAAAGGTTCTCACGATCACAGGAGTCATCGTTGAATGTGTAGGAGTCAGTACGGATCTCCAGGTCCCGCTGCTGATTATTGATCGGAGAAGGGTCTCGATCATGTCTGCATTATTCGCGAACCGTAGGGTGGCACACTTAAGATTTATAGGACACCATTTTGGAGCACATATGTTTTAGACAAAAGAATTGCAAAGTGCAGGAATTGTTTCAATAGAAACCGGAAATTGTTTCGGGTGAAATTGCAGAAGGTGGTTCTGCATGTGATATTGAAATATTGCAAGGGGATATATGTGAATGTTTGTTAATTAAAGTAATTATCAAAATTCTGAATAAATTTAATAAAAGGGTTTTATTAAATGAGAGAGCATTAAATTTGGAGAAACTTAATGCATTTAAAGTGGAGACTTTAAAAGGGAATGTGAAGAGGCATTTTAATGTGGAGGAGTTACGACCACATGAATGGGGAGGTGAGGGGTCACCCCCCCATGCGCCGGCCATGGAGAGAGGGGGCACCCCCCCCTCCTCCTATAAAAGGCCACACATTCCCTCCTTCATCCTCACACCTCCTTGTGAAGGATCTCTCTCCCCCTCTAGAATTATTTCCCCATGGTCTCGGATTAGCGAGATACATGTTCCCGGTGGCATTTAAATGCGGAAGGAGTTGTTGCTCATTGGATCGCTGGAGCGAGGAGGTGGAGGTTGTCCGGCTTGAACGTGTGAAAAGTGCAGATGCGCTGCTGAGTTGCGGCGCTCGGACTTCCTCACGATATTGAGATCGGCAAGTGTACGACTACATCAACCACGAGTTCCTACTCGTTAACAAAGCTAGTTGTCTTCGAGGGTAAGTTCTCTATGGATGTATGTCCACCCGGTTGCTTTGTACCTAGTAGATAGATCTTGGCGTGTAGTTCACACCGTAGGAAATTTTTTGTTTTCTATGCTGCAGACCCAACATTTCTATCTACTCGAACACTAATACCACGATCTATACTATGTAGACATAAGTAACAGAGAAGGGATTCAATATTGATACCTTTGAAGACCGAGGCACGCCTTACGCGGGAAGGTGTATATTGATCAAGACGAGCAACATACCAAGTGTGGTGCCTCCGAAGTTCATCACACGTCCGGTGTAGGAGACGTCAACCGAACTTCGATCCAGCCGAGCAGCGGAAGAAGTAGATGCCAGATCGCAGATCACACGATGATGGTGTGAAGGTGGAGAACTCACCCACGAGGTCCTCTCCAATATTACGGAGAAGTCCTCAGTGGATGAGAGAGAGAATGAGAGGGAATGGGGTAATTCCAAAGGGGGAGGGAGACCCCTATATATAGTGGGAGGGGGCGCACCACCAAGTGGACAGGAGGTGTGGGACAAAACCCCACACACGCCGGCCACCTAGGGGAAGCCACTGGCCCTAGGTGGGCCTTATTGGGGTGGCCCACCAAGCCTAGGCCGGCTGGCCCCCACTCCCTAGGCGCCATGCCCTATTGGGCCTCCCTTCGGGTGAGGCCCATTAGCATTAAGATGCCTTTAATAATAAAATAAAATATATATTTAATATAAATTCTCCAATTAACATTCAAATACACATAATATATTATTCCTTTACTCCGGAAAACCTTTCGGACCACTTCCGATCTCCATCGGATGTTACCCGGAACTGTTCTGGTTTCTCTTTCTCTATTTCTCTTACGATACCTCAGCTACCCTAAGCGTCCCTACCCTTAAGAGTGACATCCTTCGGTTCGGAAACACTCCGAACATGATTGAGACTACTCTCACATAAATGATCAACAGAGGGACCTGGATGGCCATGTGACCCCCGTGCATTTCACGAATATAATCGCTCGAATCGTGAGATAGTCGTTTCCCGTTCCCTTTGTCATTCAATACCTAGTTCATCCTAGACTTGATCTTCGGTATCTCCATACCTTAGTTCGATCTCATTACCGATGAACTTGTTTTCTCATTCTCATGTTGTTGCATTCCGTGACCTAGTCACATGCTTGCAAGCTTCATCAATGCAACGTCACCGAGATGGCCACATGTATCTGTCCGTTACATGGACTAGACAAATCCTGGTCTTGATATGTACTCCTCAACACATCCCTTCGGAAAACCTGAGTGGCACCTTTTTTATCACCCTTTTACGAGATGATTCTTAATAACCATCAAAGCTTCTTCCGGAATGGTGATTTGCATTACCTCACAGTCAAAGGATCAGGTTGCGAGGTTCTCTGTGTTTTATCATCAATGGTGAACTTTGTAACTAGATATCATTAAGATATAACGGTCGGATGTGTGCCTATCATGTTATTCAACTAATAACATGATCTCATTGTCAGTTCGCATAAATGCCCATGATCTTGAAACCCAGACCATCCTCATGACCAATGAACTAGTTTGCTAGAGGTAACTAGAGACACGGTTTGTTTACATACCACACGTGTATTAATGTTTCGTATTAACACAGTTATAGCACAGTATGAAACGTATTATGAACATATAGGAGATATATCAAATAATACACTTTATTATTTGCCTCTAGGGCATAACTTCTTCAGTTGCCCACTTGCACTAGAGTATAAACAAAAATAGTTTACAATAGGTAGGAACCTAACACCAATGGAATCTCGGTGTTGTTTGTGCTTTTCCCGATGGAGAGCTTTAGTCAAAGGATCTGCCACATTCAGTTATGTATCTACTTTGCAAATCTTGACTTCACCTTCGTCAATGTTCTGTCGGATGACGTGAAATCTAAGCTTGATGTGTTTGGTCGTGGAATGAGTCCTTGGTTCCTTTGTGTTTGCAATAGCTCCCGTTTATCACAATATATTGTCACGGGGTCTTGCGCATTTGGAAAAACTCCCAGTTCGATGACTAAATTCCTTAGCCAAACAGCTTCATTTGTTGCTGCAGCCGTAGCAATATATTCAGACTCCATTGAAGATTGCGCCACCATCGGCTGCGTCTTACTCTTCCAGCTTACCGCCCCACCATTCACTAGGAACACAAATCATGTTTGACACTTCGAGTCATCATGATCTGAGTTCTAGCTCGCATCCACGTAACCTATTACGTTTAGAGCTTCATCACTTCCTCCATAGATTAGGAACATATCCTTCGTTCTTTTCAGATACTTTAGGATATTCTTGACAGTTGTCCAGTGATCCGGTCCTGGATTACTTTGGTATCGGCTCGTCAAACTGAGAGCCAATGCCACATCAGGTCGCATACTTAACATTGCATACATGATAGACCCTATGGCTGAGGCATAGGGTGTGAAAGACATCTTCTCTCTATCATTGTCCGTCACAGGACATTGAGTCATACTCAATTTGCAATTCTTCATCATGGGCGTAAAACCCTTCTTGGTGTTCTCCATTTTGAACCTGTTCAAAATCTTTTCGATGTAAGTACTTTGACTTAATGCTATTAGGTGCCTTGATCTATCTCTATAGATCTTTATTCCTAATATGTATGCAACTTCACCTAGATCCTTCATGGAAAATTGGTTACTCAAATATGGTTTCATGCTTTTCATAAGATCCACATTGTTTCCCATGAGTAATATGTCATCCACATATACTACTAAGAAAACAACTGAGCTCCCACTCGCTTTCTTGTAAACACAGAACTCTTGTTGATTTTGGACAAATCCAAAACTCTTGATCACTTGATCAAAACATTGGTTCCAGCTCCGAGATTCTTGCTTCAATCCATAAATGGACCATTGAAGCTTGTATACCTTTCCAGCATCCTTAGGATTAACAAAACCTTCTGGTTGCATCATATACAACTCTTCATCAATGTGACCATTGAGGAATGCGGTTTTAACATCCACCTGCCATATTTCATAGTCGAAATGTGCAGCAATTGCTATTAAAATCCCGACAACCTTAAGCATTACTACAAGAGAGTAAGTCTCGTCGTAGTCAACTCCTTGAATTTGTCGAAAACCCTTTGCGACAAGTCGAGCTTTGTGAACGGTCACATTATCATTCACATCTGTCTTTTTCTTAAAGATCCATTTATTTTCCACGGCCTTGCGGCCTTCTGGAAGATCCACCAAGGTCCAAACTTGGTTCTCATGCATGGATCCTATTTCGGATTTCATGGCTTCTAGCCATTTCTTGGAGTCAGCACTATCCATAGCTTCTTTGTAGTTTGCAGGTTCTTCCTGTTCATCTAGGATGACAGACATTACAAGGCTAATGTACCAGTCAGGAGTGGCACGAACTATTGTAGACCTGCGAACCTCAGGAGCCTCGACGTCATTGTTTTGATCATCATCAACGGGCTCTTCCTCCATGTTGGAGAGCTGTTTCGGAATAGCTTCCGTTGCGCTACTCGGTATTTGGAGAGAAGGGTCAACAATTTCATCTAACTCAATTTCCTTCCACTCACTCCTTTTGCAAGAAACTCTTTCTCGAGAAAGGTGCTGGTTTTTGCGACAAGCGTCTTGCCTTCGGCTTGATTGTAGAAGGTGTATCCAATAGTTTCCCTTGGATATCCTACAAAGATACATTTTTCCGATTTGGGTTCGAGTTTGTCAGGCTGCAGTTTCTTAACGTACGCCTCACAACCCCAAACTTTCAGAAATGACAACTTCGGCTTCTGACCATACCATATCTCATATGGGGTTGTCTCCACGGATTTTGATGGTGCTCGGATTAAAATAAAAGCGGCGGTTTCTAATGCGTAACCCCAAAAAGACACAGACATATCGGTTAAAGACATCATGGACCGTACACTATCCAATAGGGTTCGGTTACGATGTTCTGACACACCATTACGCTATGGTGTTCTGGATGGCGTAAGCTATGGGATAATCCCACGGTCCTTTAAGTGCATGTTAAACTCATAACTCAAATACTCGCCTCCTCGATCCGGTCGAAGGTGCTTGATTTTCTTGTTAAGTTGATTCTCTACCTCTTTCTGAAATTCCTTGAACTTTTCAAAGGTTTCAGACTTGTGCTTCATTAAGTAGATATATCCATATCTGCTTAAATCGTCAGTAAAGGTAACAAAGTAACGATAACCATTGCGTGTTGAGACACTCATTGGTCCACATACATCCGTATGTATGATCCCAAGTAGGTCTGCAGCTCCCTCCACTATGCCGGAGAATGGTGTCCTAGTCAGCTTGCCCATGAGGCATGGCTCACATGCTTCAAGGGATTCAAAATCCAATGATCCAAGAAGCCCTTCTGAATGAAGCTTCTTCATGCGCTTTATGGCAATGTGACGAAGATGGCAATGCCACATGAACATGGAATTATCGTCACTGTGCCTACAATGTTTAGCATCAACACTATGGATGTGTGTATACATCACACACAGGAGCATGAACATAGAAAACATCATTCATATAAATTGAACAACCATTTGTTCCTGATATAAACGAATAACGGTCTTGCAACAAGCAAGACCCACTCACAATATTCATACTCAATGCGGGTACATAGTAGCATTTATTCAAAACCAATAACAATCCTGACGG
The DNA here is from genome assembly GCA_023614405.1 of Avena insularis. Classification (NCBI taxonomy): domain Eukaryota; kingdom Viridiplantae; phylum Streptophyta; class Magnoliopsida; order Poales; family Poaceae; genus Avena; species Avena insularis. The sequence goes on along the minus strand of CM042694.1, from coordinate 314,404,942 downwards.
CAGATGGAGATGCAGGGTGCCGACGGCCATCACTTCGACTCTCGAGCCATTGCCGACGCGCATCGTCACCTCGTCCTTCCTCAGGCGCCTCCTACTCTATAGATCCTACTTGGAGTTACAAATGTGAGCAACAGAGCCGGTATCAAATACCCAGGTGTTACTCCTATCGCTTGTAAGGAATACATCAATAACATGTATATCATATATACCTTTGTCCTGGGAGGCTATGTTGTCGGCTCACTTGTCTTCAAGGTACTTGGGGCAGTTGCGTTTCTAGTGCCCATCCCTTTGAAGTAGAAGCACGAAGTGCCGGGCTTAGGGCCAGGCTTGGCAGTCTTTGAGGTGCTAGGAACAAACCTGCCATCCCTCTTAGACTTCTTACCCTTGCCTTTCCCTTTTTTCCCTGGTTTCTTAAATTTGGTGGTTTTGTTGACCATCAACACCGTGTGTTCCTTCTTGATTTCAATCTCAGTAGTTTTGAGCATGGCGAACACCTCAGCAAGGGTCTTAGTCATCCCTTGCATGTTGTAGTTCATCACAAAGCTCTTATAGCTAGGGGGCAGCAAGTGTAGTACCCTATCAATCGCGAGCTCCTCCGGGATTTTGCAATCCAGGGCATTTAAGCGCTTAACGTAGCCAGACATTTTGACCACGTGCTCACTAATACTGATGTGCTCTTCCATTTTAGCAGAGAAGAAGAGCTCGGAAGCATCATACCTCTCTGCACGAGCCTGTGGAGCAAAGAAGGCCTTGAGATCCTCAATGATCTCAAAGGCATTCATCTTCTCAAAACGTTTTTGAAGCTCCGGCTCCATGGCATAGAGCATTCCAGTCTGGATGAGGGAGAAATTGTCCGCCTTGGACTACTAGACATTCCTTTCGTCCTGGGAGGCGGGATCTGCATGCTTAGCCGGAAGCTCAGCCTCGATGACATAAGTCAACTTGTAGGGAACTAAGAGGATCCTAAGATTGCGGAACCATGCGGTGAAGTTGGTTCCATCAGTTTTCAGCTTATCCTTCTCGAGGAAAGTGCTAAGGTTGAAGGTGGGTGGGCGAGACATCTACAAAGGATTTGCAAAGTGTTTAGACTATGTTCATAATAATGAGTTCAAGTTTTAACCAAAAGAACTCCCACTTAAACGAACATCCCTCTACTCGTTTAGTGATCACATGTCCCTATCCCCTGCACCTCCCCCGATCATCACGGCCATCAGTGCAGTATCAAAGGTGGACATTCCCTAATGTCGATGACATCAACTATGTGATTCATGCCTACCTTTCGGTCTCCTGTATTCCGAGGCCATGTCTGTACATGCTAGGCTCCCAGTTCTAACTCGTGTGTATTCATAGTGCAACATGGCTTGCACCCACTGTATGCGAACGTAGATATGTCTGACCCCCGATCATCATGGCTGGCCTCATACCAAAGAACTTTCTTGGTGGTGCATACACAAGGGGAATACTAGAACTGGAATACTGTGAGGGATTATCTTATCATGCTACCGTCGAATATAAGTATATATCAGCATAATAAGTAATACTTCAAACGTAAAGTGTTATGACATGGTTATAGCTTTATGATCATCATCAATAGCTTTAATAAGAGTTTCACAAACTTGTCATTGCCATGTTATAATACTTTCCCCTATGCAATAATAAAGATAGACGCTTCTATATTATCTATTGCATGTTTTACGCGGCTTTAGGGCTTTCGCAGTAGAACCCCTTCCTCCCTACGAACGTCGAGCCACAACATGGATTCAATGATTGCCGTTCTTCTCCCCTTTTCAGGACCATCCAGTGTCAGTGCCATATCAACTACTGTAGAGAGACAGACACCCCCGTAAGCCACTTTGATTTGTGGACCAGTCTCGTGAATCACCACGTGAGGTCGGTCGGGGGCTGCTTCATCAAACAGTGTCGCGATATGAACAATAACATTAAAGAGGGTAGCAACTATAGAATCAATGCCCACATATTGCTATGTGTTCTATCTGTACGACATGTCTACCCATAGACCCGCTCTGATACCACTGTTGGGTTCCGTAGTAGAAAACAATAATTTTCTATCTACTCGAACACTAATACCAGGATCTATACTATGTAGACATAAGTAACGGAGAAGGGATTCGATATTCATACCTTTGAAGACCGAGGCACGCCTTCCGCAGGCAGGCGTATATTGATGAAGACGAGCAGCACCCCAAGTGTGGTGCCTCCGAAGTTCGTCACACGTCCGGTGTAGGAGACGTCAATCGGACTTTGATCCAGCCGAGCAGCAGAAGAAGTAGATGCGGATCGCAGATCACACGACGGTGGTGTGAAGGTGGAGAACTCACCCACGAGGTCCTCCCCAATATTACGGAGAAGTCCTCAATGGATGAGAGAGAGAGAATGAGAGGGAATGGGGTAATTCCAAAGGGGGAGGGGAGATCCCTATATATAGTGGGAGGGGGGCGCACCACCCAGGGGCCAGGCGGTGTGGGACTAAACCCCACACCCGCCGGCCACCTAGGGACAGCTGCCGTCCCTAGGTGGGCCCCATTGGGGCCGCCTACCAAGCCTAGGCCGGCTGGCCCCCACTCCCTAGGCGCCATGCCCTATTGGGCCTCCCTTCGGGTGAGGCCCATTAGCATTAAGATGTCTTTAATAATAAAATAAAATATATATTTAATATTAATTCCCCAATTAACATTCAAATACACATAATATATTATTCCTTTACTTCCAAACACCTTTCGGACCCCTTCCGATCTCCATTGGATGTTACCCAGAACTGTTCCGGTTTCTCTTTCTCTATTTTTCTAACGATACCTCATCTACCCTAAGCGTCCCTACCCTTAAGCATGACATCCTTCGGTTCGGAAACACTCCGGACATGATTGAGACTACTCTCACATCAATGATCAACATAGGGACCTGGATGGCCATGTGACCCCCGTGCGTTTCACGAATATAATCACTCGAACCGTGAGATAGTCGTTTCTCGTTCCCTTTGTCATTCGATACCTAGTTCATCCGAGACTTGATCTTCGGTATCTCCATACCTTAGTTCGATCTCATTACCGATGAACTTGTTTTCTCGTTCTCATGTCGTTGCATTCCGTGACCTAGTCACATGCTTGCAAGCTTCATCAATGCAACGTCACCGAGATGGCCACATGTATCTGTCCGTTACATGGACTAGACAAATCCTGGTCTTGATATGTACTCATCAACACATCCCTTCGGAAAACCTGAGTGGCACCTTTTTGATCACCCTTTTACGAGATGATTCTTAATAACCATCAAAGCTTCTTCCGGAATGGTGATTTTCATTACCTCACAGTCAAAGGATCAGGTTGTGAGGTTCTCTGTGTTTTATCATCAATGGTGAACTTTGCAACTAGATCTCATAAAGATATAATGGTCGAATGTGTGTCTATCATGTTATTCAACTAATAACATGACCTCATTGTCAGTTGGCATAAATGCCCATGATCTTTAAACCCAGACCATCCTCATGACCAATGAACTAGTTCGCTAGAGGTAACTAGAGACACGGTTTGTTTACATACCACATGTGTATTAACGTTTCGTATTAACAGAGTTATAGCACAGTATGAAACGTATTATGAATATATAGGAGATATATCAAATAATACACTTTATTATTTGCCTCTAGGGCATAACTCCTTTATTATTATCTTATATGCACTAATGTTGCTAATAAAGAATGCGTGAAGTTTTGTGTGAAAGAAATTTCCAAGTTGTAGGAGAAAATGGTGTAATAATATGGTGAACGGTCAAAAGACTCAAGCAATGTGTTTATTAAGATGAAGATATTGATGTTATTCAAGTGGTGACTCCAGAAAAATTTATCAAAGACCAAATTCAGAGACCTGCATAGTCCGTTTTCGAATAGGTAACAGTTCTGGTAAGAAAAGGTCCACGAAAAATCCGTCAATTTATATTTTTGCAGTTTTTATCTAACAAGGAAAGCAATGAGGCGAAAGAGGGACGGAAACGGATGCCGGGTGGCTCACACCACCCCGTGGCGCGGGCCCACCTGGCCACGCCACCAGGGGGTGTGGCCACCCTGGAGCCCGTCTCCAACCCGTTTTCTCCCAATACCTTCCTTTTGTTGCTAAACTTCGTAATATATTATCCCCCGGATCCCCCGAGGTTCGTATATCGTGTTCTCATCGTGTTTTTGTTTCGATCTATTCTGTTCAGATGTTGTTCCAGGATTTGTCTTCAGAGGGTTACGAGATGCGACGCCATCGCGAGCTCCATCGCAATCTTGAGCAGGAGACTCTCGTGGGATGGGTGAAACAAGAAATGATCGCAACTAGGTGCGAAGACATAGATCGGAATGTCGAGGAGGAAGTAAAGGACAAGTCAGCAGGCATGAAGGGGCTGATACCTCCAACTCTAGACCTCAGTTCCTTCCCTGCAGCAGTGGAAGCTCTACGAGTAACTAATGAGTTCTGCGACAAGTACGTAGTCCTGAGGAGGAAGGTGGATATGCTTCAAGAGGAGAATAACAGGCTTCGCAAGATGCTGGAAGATTTTCTCGCTCCAATCGAGAGAACACCACCACCACCAAAGGAGTAATTCGTCATCAGGTTTTGGCATCCCCTTGGTTTGTTCCAAGGTTGGGGGAGTGCCGCAGTATCACATCATTATCTTCTATCTTTTTACCTTTTCAGTAGAGTCAAATCATGAATAGAGAAGTTATCATATAGGATGATTTGCATTATGGAAGTGTCTCTCCTCTCGTTAGATATCTATGTATCCCTTGGTGTGAGTTGCCGTTATGGAATATTAATGAGAAGTTCTATCATTTGCTCTTTTGCATATCTTATATTAGTTTTCAATTTTTGTTATATGATGGATCTTGTTGATAGTATTAGTATCACTTTGGGATCATTAAGTAAATTTAGTTGATTTTGGCAAACCTGGCTCCGGTCAGTAGCAACACTATTTGAGAATTGAATGAAAAAGATAAAAGTACTCTTAAGAAATATAATTTCATCATCTTTCTTTCTTGATTGGCTCATAAACTTAGTATTCTCTAGTTAAGATCTTTTGTGCTTCCAAGGAAGATTGCATGTTTGTTTTTATCACTTGTATGTTTGTTTGTTTCCTTCAACTCTTATGCTTGCTACCCAGCCTTGCTAGCCAAAAACCTATGCTGAGAGGGAATGCTTCTCGTGCATCCAATCCTTAAACCAAAACCTATGCCATTTGTGTCCACCATACCTACCTATTAGTATTATTGCTATTCCAAGTAAATACATGTTTTTATCTACCTTCCGAATTAAACTTGTTATGTGAAAATTAGTGATTAAAGGTCTCATGAACTTGATGGCACACTTTACTTTCTTGCACTTAATAAACTTGAACTATTGTGCCCATCTATGTTTTGTATATGCTTGTGTTTTGTAAGTTGTCAATTAGCAGAACCATGTTATCATGGAGAACGCTTTCAACATTGCACTTTATTTAGTTAATATCATGTTCTTTTGCTTATGGATCATGGCGGTGTGAAATGAAAGGGGAGCTTGTAAGGCTCATGGAGTTCGTATATGTGTTAGAGAAACGCATGTGCGGCTGGTCAAAGCCATGCCTAATCATGGTGGAAACCTGTAGCGTAACCATAGTGAGAAATCTATGAAGCATCCTATTTATAAAAAATAAAGACCTATGCAAATAGGAAAGAAAAAAGAGGGAACCTATGCAAATAGGAAATAAAAGGATTGCTGAGATGCTCATTGTCTGCTTGCCTTGTCATTTTGATATGGGGATTCTTCCGTATCATTGGGCAAGGGGTACCCCGTTGGTGGTTCTCTATGATACACATGTACTTACAATGACAAGAACTTACTTGTGACTAAAGTTGAGTAGCGTGAGGAACAATCTTCGTAAGTAAGGGGCATGAGATTTTTAGCTTATAACTTGTCAATCATATCCTCATATTTGATCAGTTTAACCTTAATCACCTAAAGATGCTTATGATAGGGGCAATGAGAGATGAAAGCTAATAAGTACCATAATTTTTGGAAGCTCTTTATGAAACTTGAAATCCCTGCTTCCCTCTGTGAAGGGCCCATCTTTTACTTTTTATTTGAGTCAGTAAACCTATTCCTTTCTATCTCAGCAAGTATTTTGAGTTGTTGTGTTTCATTCATTCATATGATGATTTATTCAATCATGTTTCTTATGTTCCTTGTTTTGCATGTTGCTCTTATCTTAGTGAGTATTACTTTGAAAGCTATCATTGAAAACCCCATTTTGTTTGAACTCCTGCAAATTGTTAACCGTTCTTTGACCAAGAACAAAGTTTGCCATTACCAATTATGATTTACTTTGTGTATCTTTATTGTGTTTCCTTTACCTATTGCAAGTTAAGTTATATAATAGTGACTTGTCTTCTATTATGATTCATGAATTGATGAATGTGATGCTTCTTGTCTGTATTCTTTTATCGACACTTCACTCCATAAACTTGAGGTCATGTTTATTGAGCTCAGTTTTCGCTTGGGGACAAGCGAAGTCTAAGCTTGGGGGAGTTGATACGTCCATTTTGCATAACTATTCTATATCACAATTTACTATTATTCATTGATATATTTCATATTAAGAGATGATACTTATAGTATTTCATCTATTTTTGTATGGTTGATGACTTTTGGAGGATGGACCGCTGAAGTCAGGATTCTGATGGAAAAGGCACTGTTTGGAGGCGAAATTCGTGAAAGATCAGAAAATCCCGGTAAATATATGGAAAATCCTATTTTTCCAGAAGACGAAGGATGCCAGAAGGGGGAGCAGAGATGGGCCACAGGGGGCCCACACCACCCCCTGGCACGGGCCACCCTTGGCCATGCCACCAGGTGGTGTGGCCACCCTGGCCCACCTATGGCTCTGCTCTTTGGCGTATATAATCCCCACGAAACCCTAAGACTAGGGGAGCGACCATAGAAAGATTACGCCACCTCTGCGGGGCGGAAAACTACAGAGAGAGAAAGAGCTCTCCGGCAGGCAGAAACCTGTCGGGGAAATTCCTTCCTGGAGTGGGAGATCGTTGCCATCAACACCGTCATCAAGCTAGACTTCAGCGGGATCATCATCATCATCTCCATCATCATCTCCACTAGCACCATCATCACCACTCCATACCGTTGTAACAATTGGGTTGAATCTTGCATAGTTCTTAGGGGAAACTTTCCCGGTATTGATTACTTGTTGTAGTTGATGCTATTAAGTGGAACCATTGGATTATTGCTATGTTCACATTGTTACTTATCATTATTTCATCTCTGATCTTGATCCATATGATGTCTTGTGAGTAGTTCATTTAGTTCTTGAGGACATGGGAGAAGTCATGTTGTTAGTAGTGGAATTGTGTTGAGAAAGATTCAATGGTTTGATAATTAAGTTGTGGTGTTATTCTTCTAGTGGTGTCATGTGAACGTCGACTACATGATACTTCACCTTTATGGGCCGAGGGGAATGCATTGTGTATTTGGCTACTAATCGTAGGGGTTGCCGGAGTGACAGAAACCTGAACCCCCGTTAGGAAACCTTTGCACAAGGGAGTGTAGGATCTTAGAGTTTAAAGTTGTGGTTAGGTTTCTATCTTAATTACTTTCTTGTACTTGCGGATGCTTGCAAGGAGTATAATCACAGGTATGTATTAGTCCTAGGAAGGTCAGTACATTAGCATAGGTGCACCCACACAACACTTATCCAACTAAAGAAGATTAATCAACTATATGAAGCGAAACACTTGACGATATTCCCGTGTGTCCTCGAGAATTTTTTGTCATCTTAAGTAATACAACCGGCTTGTCCTTTGCTAAAGAAAGGATTGGGCCACTTGCTGCATTTATTATTATTGTCTTTCATCTACTCGTACTTTATTTACCTGCATTATCAAAACCCCCTAAAAATCCGTTTGCTAAGTATTTACAGAGAATTCCTGCTCCAAGCCACTCATCAACACCTTCTGCTCCTCGTTGGGTTTGACACTTACTTATCACAAATACTGCGATACACTCCCTATACTTGTGGGTCATCACAGTGCCAACTCCTACCTGAGCTCACCATGCCACCCCAACATGGACTCGATGCTACACGCCTCACTGCACTCTCCCATGACATCTAGGAGCTAGCCGTGACCTTAATGGCTCAAAATATATCGAGCTCGTTGGGAACCCCAAGAGCAAGGTATGATGAGCACAGCAGCAGGTTTTCCCTTAGTTATGAAACCAAGGTTATCGAACCAGTAGGAGCAGGGAAATAACCTCAATGTGTTGTTTCCAACTTGGAATCCTGCACAACACAACCACAGAACTTTGCCCCAACTTAGAGTGAGGTTGTCAATCTCATCGGTTTTGCTAAAAACAAAGGATTAAACGTATTGTGTAGAAGATAGTAATTGCTTGCAGAAAGTAAACAGTAAACAGTAAATAGTAGATGGTTTATCAATGGTAAAAGAATGGACCGAGGTCCATAGTTCACTAGAGGTGATTCTCCTTAAGATAAATAACATGTTGGGTGAACAAATTACAGCGGGGCAATTGATAGACTCGAGAAAGCATACCATGCATATACTAATCATCTTGACTCCTACGAGATTTGATTGGGCATTACAACATTATACATAGACCATAATCCAACTGCATCTATGACTAATAATCTGCCTTCATGTTATCATCCGAACCCCCTCCAGTATTAAGTTGCAAGCAACAGATAATTGCATTAAGCAAAGTGTGTAAAGTAAACAATACGATTGTCCCATGGACAAAGGATTGCTGTTTTCTCCCTAGTAGCAACAGCACATCTAGTACCTTAGAGATTCCTGTCACTTCCCCAGATTACTAGAGGCATGAACCCACTATCGAGCATAAATACTCCCTCTTGGAGTTGATAACATCTACTTGGCCAAGATAGATACTAACAACGGAAAGCATACAAGATCATAAATAACATAGACATGATAGAATCAATAATCAATCTGAAATAGCATCTCAATATCCATCGGATCCCTGCAAACACAACATGTAAGATTACAAATAGATGATCTTGATCATGAACGGAGCTCACAAGATCTAAATATGGTAGCACAAAGGAGGAAAACCAACCATCTAGCTACTACATGGACCCATAGTCCAAGGATGACCTACTCACGCATCACACCGGAGGAAGTCATGGTGATGAAGAAGGCCTCTAGGGTGATCTCTCCCCTCCGGTAGGGTGCCGGGAAGATCTTTGGATCCCCCCATCTCGGGATCGAGACAGCAGCGGCTACAGACTCTTCCGTGGATTTCTGTGGGATTTTGATCGGGTACTTAGGGTTTTCATCCCGGGAGGCTTTTATAGGTGGAAGGGCAAGGTCGGTGGAGACTCGAGGGGCCCACACCAGGTGGCGACGCTCCTAGGCTAGTCGCTCCACCCTAGGGTGTGGCCGCCTCGTGGCCCCCCTTCGGCTGCCCTCCGGGCTCCGTGTTGCTTCGGGTAAAATATTGACTTTGGCTTTTGTCCGGTCCAATTCCGAGAATATTTCCTTACTAGCTTTTCTGAAACCAAAAGCAACAGAAAATAGGCAACTAGCATTGTGTCATCTTGTTAGTAGGTTAGTTCCAGAAAATGTATAAAAATACCTCAAAGGATGAACAAAACATAAGAAAGTAGATACTAAACAAGCATGGAACATCAAAAATTATAGATACGTTTACGACGTATCAACATCCCCAAGCTTAACTCCTGCTCGTCCTCGAGTAGGTAAGTGATAAAAAAGAATAATTATTGAGGCGACATGCACCATCACAATCTTGATCAAGGTATTTGTAAAACATTGATAGCTGGGATCATAGTACTCTAACATAGATATGAAGATATAGTTTTAACAATAAGACATAGCAACTATGTTGTAACATGAAAAGGTACAAACAAAAGATTCATGAATAACAATGCTATGAAAGACGTTTGTTTGTTTGTTTGTTTCACATATAGAAAACATAATAAGAATGATATTCAGCTTGTCCCTCATGGTATAGCAAAACATAAATGCATAGGACATCTTCAAAGTTCATAAGGGTGACTAGATACAAATAGTTTAAGAACAAGCAATATCAAAGTTATGAATCAATCAACAAGCTTTGGGACAATGCACATTAAACTAAGAGTAAAATGCATCGGAGGTCCTAAAAGTTTGGAGGAAACTGTATGCAAGTCCTAAAAGTTTTAACATGTGTACAGGATGCCCTAATTCTTAATTAGTTGTGCACTGTAGGTCCTAATTCGCAGTTAGTTGTGCACTACAAGTCCTAATTTTCAGCTACAGCCCCGGCTACAGTGCACATGGATCTGAGAATTAGGACCTCCGGCACACAAGTTGAAACTTTTAGGACCTTCATACAGTTTCCTCCAAACTTTTAGGACCTCCAGTGCATTTTACTCTTAAACTAAGAATGACCACTATGCACTCTCAATAGGTGCATAAAGATAGAAGATGGAGACTCAACATAAAAGTAAAAGAAAGGCCCTTCATAGAAGGAAGCAGGGATTCAAGTCTCATAAATAGCTTCCAAAAATTATGGTACTTATTAGCTTTCAGCTCGCATTACCCCTATCATAAGCATCTTTAGGTGATTAAGGTTAAAGTGAACAAATATGAGGATATGCTTGACAAGTTATAAGTTGAAAATCTCATGCCCCTTGTTTATGAGTACCGAACCTCATGCTACTCAACTTTAGTCATGAGTAAGTTCTTGTCATTGTAAGTACATGTGTATCATAGAGAACCGCCAACGGGGTACCCCTTGCCCCATGATACAGGAGCTTTCCCATATCAAAATGATAAGGCAACAGACAATGAGCATCTCAGCGATCTTTTTATTTGCTATTTGCATAGGTTTTTTTATTATTGAGGATGCTTCACAGATTGCTCACTATAGTTATGCTGCAAGTTTCCACCATGATTAGGCATGGCATAGGCTAGCTGCCCAGGCGTTTCTGAAACACATATACAAACTCCATGAGCTTACAAGCTCCCCTTTTATTTCACACTGTCGTGTCCATAAGCAAAAGAACATGATATCAACTAATTAAAGTGCAATGTTGAAAGCGTTCTCCATGGTAACATGCTTCTACTAATTCACAACTTACAAAGCGCAAGCACATACGCAACATAGATGGGCACAATGGTTCAAGTTTATTAAGTGCAAGAAAGTAAAGTGTGTCATCAAGTTTGTGAGAGCTTTAATTACTAATTTTCACATAACAAGTTTAATTCGGAACGTAGATAAAAACATGAATATACTTGGAATAGCAATAATGCTAATAGGTAGGTATGGTGGACTCTTTGGAATAACTTAGTTTTATTTGGAGTTGGATGCATGAGTGGAACTCATGCTTGGTACATGTGGAGGCTAGCAGAAGACTGGGAGCGACCAACTAAGAAAGCAATAATGGCCATAATCATGCAAAGCGTCAAAACATTATTAATTAAAGCATAAAGTGATATTACAAGTCAGAAACTAAATGATCATAGAGGCTTTCAACATTGCACTGGTACTTTGTACCTACTTGATATCATGCTCTTTTGTTTATGGATGTCGTCGGTGTGAAATGAAAGGGGAGCTTGTAAGTCCATGGAGTTATGTATATGTGTTAGAGAAACACCTAGGCCGCTGGTCTAATCCATGCTGACATGGTGGAAACCTGCAGCGTAACCATAATGAGCAGTCTATGAAGCATTCTTCTTATAAAAAAAGGAGTCCTATATTGAGAAAAAAAGAGAAAAAGAAAAGAAAAAGAGATTATGAAAAGAGGAAAGAGAGAAAAAAGCACCATATTCCCATGGTAAATAAGAAGATTACTAAGATGCTCGTTGTCTGCTTGCCTTGTCATTTTGATATGGGGATTATTTCGTATCATTGGGCAAGGGGTACCCCGTTGGAGGTTCTCTATGATACACGTGTACTTACGATGACAAGAACTTACCGGTGACTAAACTTGAGTAGCGTGAGGAGCGGCCCTCGTATTCAAGGGACATGAGATTTCGAATTTATACTTTGTCAAGCATATACACCATAGTTTGTTCACTTTAACCTTAATCACTTCAAGATGCTTATGATAGGGGCAATGAGAGCTGAAAGCTATAAGTACCATAATTTTTGGAAGCTCTTTATGAGACTTGAATCCCTACTTACTTCAATGAAGGCCTTTCTTACACTTATATATTGAGTCTCCACCTTCTACCTTTATGCACCTACTTTGAGAGTATAGTGTCCATTCTTAGTTCTATGTGCATTGTCCCAAGACTAGTTGATTGATGCATACCTTGATATTGCTTGTTTTAAACTATTTGTATCTAGTCACTCTTATGAACTTTGAAGGTGTACTTTGCATTTTTGTTTGCTACACTATGAGGGACAAGCTGAATGCCACTATGCTATGTTTTCTTTATGTGAAACAAACAAATGTCTTGCGAAGCTTTGTTATTCATGAATCTTTTGTTTGTGCCTTTTCATGTTGCATCATAGTTTCTTTGTCTTATTGCTAGAACTTTGTCTTTCATGTTATGATTGAAGTACTATGATCCCAGCTTTGAATGTTTTACAAATAATTTGATCAAGGTTTTGATGGTGCATGTCACCTCAAAAATTATTCTTTCTTTTTATCACATACCTACTCGAGGACGAGCAGGAGTTAAGCTTGGGGATGTTGATACATTGCAAATGTATCTATAATTTTTGATGTTCCATGCTTGGTTTTATCCACTTTCTTGTGTTTTGTCCACACTTTGGAGTACTTTTCATATGATTTCTTGGACTAACCTATTAACAAGATGCCACACTGCCAGTTGCCTGTTTTCTGCTGTTTTTGGTTCCAGGAAAGTCAGAAAATGAATACTCTCAGAATTAGACGGGACAAAAGCCAAAGTCCTATTTTACCAGAAGACTCACGGAGCTAGAATACGAGACAGAGGAGGGCCAGGGCCTTGCCACACCCCCCAGGCGCGGGTACCCCAGGCCGTGCCAGGGCATGGTGTGGGCCCCCTAGCTGGCCACCGACCATGCCGCCTTCGCCTATATATTCCTCCCGAGGCAAAAACCCTAAATAGTCAATCAGAAATCCACGAAAAGTTCCACAGCACCGCCGCCACTGAAGGGGAGATTCGGGGGACAGAAAGTCTCTGTTTCGGCACCCTGCCGAGACAGGGAAGTGCCCCGGAGCCATCTCCATCGATCTCCACCACCATCTCCATCACCATTGCTAATTCCGATGATGAGGAGGGAGTAGTTCTCTCTCGAGGCTAAGGATTCTACCGGTAGCTATGTGTTCATCTCTCTCTCTATGCATGATCTTATTGAGATCATGATCTTACCTTGCTACTCAAGTGCTTTAATAGATCTCTTCTCTCCCCATGTGTGTGAAAGTGACAGCATGCACACCATGGTGGCACTTTGGCTAGAGATTACAAATAATAGTTATGAGTTATATTTGGAGTTGGATGTCTTTATGAAATTGTGGTGTTTGTTTGAACTATCTAGTGCTCAAGGTAACAGTGTGGGGTTTTCTAGATGGGAAAGACTTACTTTGAGGTGTGCTGTTATAGCCCTACCATCGATTAGATTGTTCAACCGGAGAGTAGTTAAGAGTAGTATCATGAAGATAATATATTTATACGAGAGTGTTCACTAGTGAAAGTATGATCCCTAGGCCTTGTTTCTAAGCATTGAAACACCGTTTGCAATTAGATCTGTTATATTTTTGCTTGCTTCCTTCTTTATTTTAGTTTGCCTTTAGTCTTTTCCCACGTCAACCACACGCCAGCAAGCTATTTTCTGGCACCATTGTCTTATATCCATACCACTTGTATTTTACTATCTCTTCGCCGAAATAGTGCACCTATACACCTGACAAGTGTATTGGGTGTGTTGGGGACACAAGAGACTTCTTGTATCTTGATTGCAGGGTTGCTTGAGAGGGATACCTTTGACCACTTCCTCCCTGAGTTCGATAAACCTTGGGTGATCCACTTAAGGGAAAACTTGCTTCTGTTCTACAAACCTCTACACTTGGAGCCCAACAATTGTCTACAAGAATAGAAGTGTGTAGACATCAAGCTATTTTCTGGCGCCGTTGCCGAGGAGGTAAGGTAAAAGGTACTCACACCGGAGGACTAAAGAAGAAGAACCTCCCACGGCAAACGCCTATTTTCTGGCGCCGTTGCCGGGGAGGTAAGGTAAAAGGTACTCACATCCTCCGGTGTGAGTGCTCGAAGTTATTTCCTTTAGATTCTGCAATTTTGTCTTTTTGTTTCTTGTTTTCACTAGTTAGGCTTAATGGAAAACAACAACAAAATTAGAGAGCTTTATATTATTTATCTTGAGTTAGGACATGAAGTGTTTGAAGAGAAAATTAAAAAACCTATTGAACTTTATATGGATGCTAATAGTAATGTTGTTAGTATGAATTCTTTGGACACAATTATTGCTAATGCTATGGAAAAGTCTAAGCTTGGGGAAGCTAGTTCTTATGAAAATGATCTTTTTAGTTCCCCAGCTTTGGAAGATAGCTATTCTATTGCTTATGATGATACTAAACATCCAATATATGATGATTACAATGATGAATATGATATTTTTAGTCCACCTACTATTGAGGAGAAAATTAATTATGAGTACAATATGCCACCTATATTTGATGATTATGGTGATAAGAATAATAATGATAGCTATTTTGTTGAATTTGCTCCCACTACAATTAATAAGAATGACTATGTTTATGTGGGGAGTATTAATTCTTTTATGAATGTGGCTCATGATAAGAATGTTTATGTGATAGTTATATTGTTAAATTTATTCATGATGCTACTGAAAGTTATTATGAGAGAGGGAAACATGGTTTTATGTATCTCAACAACATTAAGTTTCCCCTCTTTATGTTGAAAATTTTGAAGTTGCACTTGTTTTGCTTTCCTATGCTTGTTGCTTTGTGCTTTCATGACTTGTTTCTTTACAAGATTCCTATGCATAGGAAGTGGCTTAGACTTAAATGTGCTTTGAATTTCTTCTTGATGCTCTCTTTTACTTAAATTCATATTTCTTATGTGAGCATTTTCTCAAACTATCATGCCTAACTTAAAGGCGTTAAAGAAAAGTACTTATTGGGAGATAACCCAAAAGTTTTAGATGAGTCTTGGAAGTTATTACCTCTGTAATAACCGCTCCTTATCCTTTTTATTTGCTTTTTGTGCCAGGAGTAACCTCTAATGAGAGAGAAGTAATGATTGGGAAAGTTGCTATCCCGAAGAGATTTTTGTGCTTCACCGTAAAAATTCGTGTAAAATCTCTGTACATCATTTTGAGGCGTGAATTTTTTTATTCTGCCCCAGGTTGTTATCTAACTTTCGTTAGTTCAACACTTTTTGATTTGAGCAACATAAGGTCTTGAAAAAAATTCGTCTTTACCTGCTGGTCTGTTTTGACAGATTTCTGCCATTTTCTGCATTTGCTTCTTGTTGGTTCCTTTTTTGAGTTCTTTTGGGGAATTGAGCTTTTTGAGGGAAGTACTACAGTAGCTAGTGTTTTAATGGAAGTTTTATTGGTGTTGGAACTGAACCTAAATACTTATTATCTTGAGTGCACTATTGTTGCTAATAAAGATTGTGTGAAGTTTTGTATGAAGGAAAAATTTCAGGTGTATGGAAGGAATGAGTAATGAGATGAAAGATGGACTAAAGCTCAAGATTGGGGATGCCACGCGTGTCACCGTAATAAATATCCAAGAAGTACAAGCGTCAAAGCTTGGGGATGCCCAAGGCATCCCCCTCTTCATCAATAAAAATCCCAGGTTTCTTCCAAACGCTTCATTTTTATTGTTTCATGCACAGTTGTGTTGTTCTTGGAGCGTCTTGTTTTTTGTTTTGGTTTTTCGTTTGCTTTGTTTGCTTAGTTTTCTGAATAAATTGGTTGGACCCCCTCTTTCATACATTGGTTTTCAAATAGTTTGGTTTGGATTGGAAAAGAGTAGGAAAGTTCATCCTTAAGTGTTAAAGAGAGCTTGTTTTTGAATGTGGCCTATGCTTTGTCATGCCATGCTTGATATTGTTTTGGATTTATGCTTAGTATTATTTGCTGTAGCATGACTTGTTATAAACAATTGAGATTGCTTAATATGCCTTGGAAGAATCATGCGTTGTTTTAGCATATTAAAGCATAGTATTGTGGTATTCTCCTTTGATGCTTTATTTGGGTTGACTTGGCGCATGCTCACACCATGTTATGACTATCTCAAGTCACCATAAGCCTTTATGATTCTTTAGTTTTCAACTTGTAGTATCACTTTATGCTTTGATCAATGATGTTTTGTCGCTCTGCATGATTGTGGCCATTATTGCTCTCTTAGTTTGTCGCTCCCAGTCTTTTGCTAGCCTCCGTAACCAAGTATGAGTTTCACTCATGCATCCAACTCCCTAAACCAAGTTATTCCAAAGAATCCACCATACCTACCTATTAGCATATGCTATTCCAATTATATTCATGTTTTTGTCTACCTTTCGAATTAAACTTGATATGAGAAAACTAGTGATTAAAGCTCTCTCGAACTTGATGGCACACTTTACTTTTCTTGACCTTAATAAACATGAACCATTGTGTCGTCTATGTTGTATATGCTTGCACTTATTTGTTGGGGATTAGCAGAACCATGCTATCATGGGGAATGCTTTCAACATTGCGCTGGTACTTTGTACCTACTTGATATCATGCTCTTTTGTCTATGAATGTCGTCGGTGTGAAATGAAAGGGGACCTTGTAAGTCCATGGAGTTATGTATATGTGTTAGAGAAATGCCTGGGCCGCTGGTCTAATCCATGCTGACATGGTGGACACCTGCAGCGTAACCATAATGAGCTGTCTATGAAGCATTCTTCTTATAAAAAAAGGAGTCCTATATTGAGAAAAAAATAGAAAAAGAAAAAAATGAGATGATGAAAAGAGGAAAGAGAGAAAAAAGCACCATATTCCCATGGTAAATAAGAAGATTGCTGAGATGCTTGTTGTATGCTTGCCTTATTTTGATATGGGCATTCTTTCGTATCATCGGGCAAGGGGTACCCCGTTGGCGGTTCTCTATGATACACATGTACTTACGATGACAAGAACTTACCGGTGACTAAACTTGAGTAGCATTAGGAGCGGCCCTCATATTCAAGGGACATGAGATTTCCAACTTATAATTTGTCAAGCATATACACCATAGTTTGTTCACTTTAACCTTAATCACTTCAAGATGCTTATGATAGGGGCAATGAGAGCTGAAATCTATAAGTACCATAATTTTTGGAAGCTCTTTATGAGACTTGAATCCCTACTTCCTTCTATTAAGGCCTTTCTTCCACTTATATATTGAGTCTCCACCTTCTACCTTTATGCACCTACTTTGAGAGTATAGTGGCCATTCTTAGTTCTACGTGCATTGTGCCAAGACTAGTTGATTGATGCATACCTTGATATTGCTTGTTTTAAACTATTTGGATCTTGTCACTCTTATGAACTTTGAAGGTGTCCTTTGCATTTTTGTTTGCTACACTATGAGGGACAAGCTGAATGCCACTATGCTATGTTTTATTTATGTGAAACAAACAAACGTCTTGCAAAGCATTGTTATTCATGAATCTTTTGTTTGTGCCTTTTCATGTTGCATCATAGTTTCTTTGTATTATTGCTAGAACTTTGTCTTTCATGTTATGATTGAAGTACTATGATCCTAGCTTTGAATGTTTTACAAATACTTTGATCAAGGCTTTGATGGTGCATGTCACCTCAAAAATTATTCTTTCTTTTTATCACTTACCTACTCGAGGATGAGCAGGAGTTAAGCTTGGGGATGTTGATACATTGCAAATGTATCTATAAATTTTGATGTTCCATGCTTGGTTTTATCCACTTTCTTGTGTTTTGTCCACACTTTGGAGTACTCTTCATATGATTTCTTGGACTAACCAATTAACAAGATGCCACAGTGCCAGTTGCTTGTTTTCTGCTGTTTTTGGTTCCAGGAAAGTCAAAAAATGAATATTCTCATAATTGGACGGGACAAAAGCCAAAGTTCCTATTTTACCGGAAGACTCACGGAGCCAGAATACGAGACGGAGGAGGGCTAGGGCCTTGCCACACACCCCCCCCAGGCGCGGGTACCCCGGGCCGCGCCATGGCATGGTGTGGGCCCCCTGGCTGTCCACCGACCTTGCCTCCTTCGTTTATATATTCCTCGCAAGGCAAAAACCCTAAATAGTCAATCAGAAATCCACGAAAAGTTCCGCAGCGCCGCCGCCACCGAAGGGAGATTCGGGGGACAGAAAGTCTCTGTTTCGGCACCCTGCCGGGGCGGGGAAGTGCCCCCTGAGCCATCTCCATCGATCTCCACCACCATCTCCATCACCATTGTTGATTCCCATGATGAGGAGGGAGTAGTTCTCTCTCGAGGCTAAGGGTTCTACCAGTAGCTATGTTTTCATCTCTCTCTCTCTATGCATGGTCTTATCGAGATCATGAGCTTGTAATCTATAGATCTACCTTGCTACTCAAGTGCTTTAATAGATCTCTGCTCTCCCCATGTGTGTGAAAGTGACAGCATGCACACCATGGTGGCACTTTGGCTAGAGATTACAAATACTTGTTATGAGTTATATTTGGAGTTGGATGTCTTTATGAAATTGTGGTGTTTGTTTGAACCATCTAGTGCTCAAGGTGACAGTGTGCAGTTTTCTAGATGGGAAAGACTTACCTTGAGGTATGCTGTTATAGCCCTACCATCGATTAGAGTGTTCAACCGTAGAGTAGTTAAGAGTAGTATCATGAAGATAATATATTTATATGAGAGTGTTCACTAGTGAAAGTATGATCCCTAGGCCTTGTTTCTAAGCATTGAAACACCGTTTGCAATTAGATCTGTTATATGTTTGCTTGCTTCCTTCTTTATTTCAGTTTTCCTTTAGTCTTTTACCACATCAACCACAAGCCAGCAAGCTATTTTTTGGCACCGTTGTCTTATATCCATACCACTTGTATTTTACTATCTATTCGCCGAACTAGTGCACCGATACACCTGACAAGTGTATTGGGTGTGTTGGGGACACAAGAGACTTCTTGTATCTTGATTGCAGGGTTGCTTGAGAGGGATACCTTTGACCACTTCCTCCCTAAGTTCGATAAACCTTGGGTGATCCACTTAAGGGAAAACTTGCTGCTGTTCTACAAACCTCTGCATTTGGAGGCCCAACAAATGTCTACAAGAATAGAAGTGCATAGACATCAAGCTATTTTCTGGGGCCGTTGCTGGGGAGGTAAGGTAAAAGGTATTCACACCAGAGGATTAAAGAAGAAGAACCTCCCACGGCAAACGCCTATTTTTTGGCGCCGTTGCAGGGGCGGTAAGGTAAAAGGTACTCACATCCTCCGGTGTGAGTGCTCGAAGTTATTTCCTTTAGATTCTACAATTTTGTCTTTTTGTTTCTTGTTTTCACTAGTTAGGCTTAATGGAAAACAACAACAAAATTAGATAGCTTTATAGTATTTATCTTGAGTTAGGACATGAAGTGTTTGAAGAGAAAATTAAAAAACCTATGGAACTTTATATGCATGCTAATAGTAGTGTTGTTAGTATGAATTCTTTGGACACCATTATTGCTAATGCTATGGAAAATTCTAAGCTTGGAGAAGCTAGTTCTTATGAAAATGATCTTTTTAGTTCCCCAGCTTTGGAAGATAGCTATTCTATTGCTTATGATGATACTAAACCTCCAATATATGATGATTAATGATGAATATGATATTTTTAGTCCACCTACTATTGAGGAGAAAATTAATTATGATTACAATATGCCTCCTATATTTTATGATTATGGTGATAAGAATAATAATGATAGCTATTTTGTTGAATTTGCTCCCACTACAATTAATAAGAATGACTATGTTTATGTGGGGAGTATCAATTATTTTATGAATGTGGCTCATGATAAGAGTGTTTTATATGATAGTTATATTGTTAATTTTATTCATGATGCTACTGAAAGTTATTATGAGAGAGGGAAACATGGTTTTATGTATCTCAACAACATTAAGTTTCCCCTCTTTATGTTGACAATTTTGATGTTGCACTTGTTTTGCTTTCCTATGATTGTTGCTTTGTGCTTTCATGACTTGTTTCTTTACAAGATTCCTATGCATAGGAAGTGGCTTAGACTTAAATGTGCTTTGAATTTGCTTCTTGATGCTCTTTTTTAGTTAAATTCATATTTCTTATGTGAGCATTTTCTCAAACTATCATGCCTAACTTAAATGCGTTAAAGAAAAGTACTTATTGGGAGATAACCCAAAAGTTTTAGATGAGTCTTGGAAGTTATTACCTCTGTAATAACCGCTCCTTATCCTTTTTATTTGCCTTTTGTGCCAAGGGTAACCTCTAATGAGAGAGAAGTAATGATTGGGAAAGTTGCTGTCCCGAACAGATTTCTATGCTTCACCGTAAAAATTCGTGTAAAATCTCTGTACATCATTTTGAGGCGTGAATTTTTTTCTTCTGACCCAGGTTGTTATCTAACTTTCGTTAGTTCAACAATTTTTGATTTGAGCAACATAAGGTCTTGGAAAAAATTCGTCTTTACCTGCTGGTCTGTTTTGACAGATTTCTGCCATTTTCTGCATTTGCTACTTGTTGGTTCCTTTTTGAGTTCTTTTGGGGAATTGAGATTTTTGAGGGAAGTACTACAGTAGCTAGTGTTTTAATGGAAGTTTTATTGGTGTTGTAACTGAACCTAAATACTTATTATCTTGAGTGCACTACTCTTGCTAATAAAGATTGTGTGAAGTTTTGTATGAATGAAAAATTTCAGGTGTATGGAAGGAATGAGTAATGAGATGAAAGATGGACTAAAGCTCAAACTTGGGGATGCCACGCGTGTCACTCCAAGAAATATCCAATAAGTACAAGTGTCAAAGCTTGGGGATGCCCAAGGCATCCCCCTCTTCATCAATAAAAATCCCAGGTTTCCTCCAAACGCTTCATTTTTTATTGTTTCATGCACAGTTGTGTTGTTTTTGGAGCGTCTTCTTTTTCGTTTTCATTTTGGTTTTTCGTTTTCTTTGTTTGCTGAATAAATTGGTTGGACCCCCTCTTTCATACATTGGTTTTCAAATAGTTTGGTTTGGATTGGAAAAGAGTAGGAAAGTTCATGCTTAAGTGTTAAAGAGAGCTTGTTTTTGACTGTGGCCTATGCTTTGTCATGCCATGCTTGATATTGTTTTGGCTTTATGCTTAGTATTCTTTGCTGTAGCATGACTTGTTATAAACAATTGAGATTGCTTAATATGCCTTGGAAGAATCATGCGTTGTTTTAGCATATTAAAGCATAGTATTATGGTATTCTCCTTTGATGCTTTATTTGGGTTGACTTGGCGCATGCTCTCACCATGTTATGACTATCTCAAGTCACATAAGCCTTTATGATCCTTTATTTTTCAACTTGTAGTATCACTTTATGCTTTGATCAATTATGTTTTGTCGCTCTTCATGATTATGGCCATTATTGCTCTCTTAGTTTGTCGCTCCCAGTCTTTTGCTAGCCTCCTTAACCAAGTATGAGTTTCACTCATGCATCCAACTCCCTAAACCAAGTTATTCCAAAGAGTCCACCATACCTACCTATTAGCATATGCTATTCCAAGTATATTCATGTTTTTGTCTACCTTTCGAATTAAACTTGTTATGATAAAACTAGTGATTAAAGCTCTCACGAACTTGATGGCACACTTTACTTTTCTTGCCCTTAATAAACTTGAACCATTGTGTCGTCTATGTTGTATATGCTTGCACTTATTTGTTGTGGATTAGCAGAACCATGTTGTCATGGGGAACGCTTTCAACATTGCACTAGTACTTTGTACCTACTTGATATCATGCTCTTTTGTCTATGGATGTCGTCGGTGTGAAATGAAAGGGGAGCTTGTAAGTCCATGGAGTTATGTATATGTGTTAGAGAAACGCCTGGGCCGTTGGTCTAATCATTGCTGACATGGTGGAAACCTGCAGCGTAACCATAATGAGCAGTCTATGAAGCATTCTTCTTATAAAAAAGGAGTCCTATATTGAGAAAAAAAGAGAAAAGGAAAAAAAAGAGATTATGAAACGAGGAAAGAGAGAAAAAAGCACCATATTCCCATGGTAAATAAGAAGATTGCTGAGATGCTCGTTGTCTGCTTGCCTTGTCATTTTGATATGGGGATTCTTCCATATAATCGGGCAAGGGGTACCCCGTTGGCGGTTCTCTATGATACACATGTACTTACGATGACAAGAACTTACCGGTGACTAAACTTGAGTAGCATGAGGAGCGGCCCTCGTATTCAAGGGACATGAGATTTCCAACTTATACTTTGTCAAGCATATACACTATAGTTTGTTCACTTTAACCTTAATCACTTCAAGATGCTTATGATAGGGGCAATGAGAGCTGAAAGCTATAAGTACCATAATTTTTGGAAGCTCTTTATGAGACTTGAATCCCTACTTCCTTCTATGAAGGCCTTTCTTCCACTTATATATTGAGTCTCCACCTTCTACCTTTATGCACCTACTTTGAGAGTATAGTGGCCATTCTTAGTTCTATGTGCATTGTCCCAAGACTAGTTGATTGATGCATACCTTGATATTGCTTGTTTTAAACTATTTGTATCTAGTCACTCTTATGAACTTTGAAGGTGTCCTTTGCATTTTTGTTTGCTTCACTATGAGGGACAAGCTGAATGCCACTATGCTATGTTTTCTTTATGTGAAACAAACAAACGTCTTGCAAAGCATTGTTATTCATGAATCTTTTGTTTGTGCCTTTTCATGTTGCATCATAGTTTCTTTGTCTTATTGCTAGAACTTTGTCTTTCATGTTATGATTGAAGTACTATGATCCCAACTTTTAATGTTTTACAAATACTTTGATCAAGGCTTTGATGGTGCATGTCACCTCAAAAATTATTCTTTCTTTTTATCACTTACCTACTCGAGGACGAGCAGGATTTAAGCTTGAGGATGTTGATACATTGCAAATGTATCTATAATTTTTGATGTTCCATGCTTGGTTTTATCCACTTTCTTGTGTTTTGTCGACACTTTGGAGTACTTTTCATATGATTTCTTGGACTAACCTATTAACAAGATTCCACAGTGCCAGTTGCCTGTTTTCTGCTGTTTTTGGTTCCAGGAAAGTCAGAAAATGAATATTCTCAGAATTGGACGGGACAAAAGCCAAAGTTCTTATTTTACCGAAAGAATCATGGAGCCAGAATACGAGACGGAGGAGGGCCAGGGCCTTGCCACACCCCCCAGGCGCGGGTACCCCCAGGCCGCGCCAGGGCATGGTGTGGGCCCCCTGGCTGGCCACCGACCTTGCCTCCTTCGCCTATATATTCCTCCCGAGGCAAAAACCCTAAATAGTCAATCAGAAATCCACGAAAAGTTCCGCAGCACCGCCGCCACCGAAGGGGAGATTCAGGGGACAGAAAGTCTCTATTTCGGCACCTCACGACGGGAAGTGCCCCCGGAGCCATCTCCATCGATCTCCACCACCATCTCCATCACCATTGTTGATTCCCATGATGAGGAGGGAGTAGTTCTCTCTCGAGGCTAAGGGTTCTACCGGTAGCTATGTGTTCATCTCTCTCTCTCTATGCATGGTCTTATCGAGATCATGAGCTTGTAATCTATATATCTACCTAGCTACTCAAGTGCTTTAATAGGTCTCTGCTCTCCCCATGTGTGTGAAAGTGACAACGTGCACACCATGGTGGCACTTTGGCTAGAGATTACAAATACTTGTTATGAGTTATATTTGGAGTTGGATGTCTTTATGAAATTGTGGTGTTTGTTTGAACCATCTAGTGCTCAAGGTGACAGTGTGCGGTTTTCTAGATGGGAAAGACTTACCTTGAGGTATGCTGTTATAGCCCTACCATCGATTAGAGTGTTCAACCGTAGAGTAGTTAAGATTAGTATCATGAAGATAATATATTTATATGAGAGTGTTCACTAGTGAAAGTATGATCCCTAGGCCTTGTTTCTAAGCATTGAAACACCGTTTGCAATTAGATCTATTATATGTTTGCTTGCTTCCTTCTTTATTTCAGTTTTCCTTTAGTCTTTTACCACATCAACCACAAGCCAGCAAGCTATTTTTTGGCACCGTTGTCTTATATCCATACCACTTGTATTTTACTATCTATTCGCCGAACTAGTGCACCGATACACCTGACAAGTGTATTGGGTGTGTTGGGGACACAAGAGACTTCTTGTATCTTGATTGCAGGGTTGCTTGAGAGGGATACCTTTGACCACTTCCTCCCTAAGTTCGATAAACCTTGGGTGATCCACTTAAGGGAAAACTTGCTGCTGTTCTACAAACCTCTGCATTTGGAGGCCCAACAAATGTCTACAAGAATAGAAGTGCATAGACATCAAGCTATTTTCTGGGGCCGTTGCTGGGGAGGTAAGGTAAAAGGTATTCACACCAGAGGATTAAAGAAGAAGAACCTCCCACGGCAAACGCCTATTTTTTGGCGCCGTTGCAGGGGCGGTAAGGTAAAAGGTACTCACATCCTCCGGTGTGAGTGCTCGAAGTTATTTCCTTTAGATTCTGCAATTTTGTCTTTTTGTTTCTTGTTTTCACTAGTTAGGCTTAATGGAAAACAACAACAAAATTAGATAGCTTTATAGTATTTATCTTGAGTTAGGACATGAAGTGTTTGAAGAGAAAATTAAAAAACCTATGGAACTTTATATGCATGCTAATAGTAGTGTTGTTAGTATGAATTCTTTGGACACCATTATTGCTAATGCTATGGAAAAGTCTAAGCTTGGAGAAGCTAGTTCTTATGAAAATGATCTTTTTAGTTCCCCAGCTTTGGAAGATAGCTATTCTATTGCTTATGATACTAAACCTCCAATATATGATGATTAATGATGAATATGATATTTTTAGTCCACCTACTATTGAGGAGAAAATTAATTATGATTACAATATGCCTCCTATATTTTATGATTATGGTGATAAGAATAATAATGATAGCTATTTTGTTGAATTTGCTCCCACTACAATTAATAAGAATGACTATGTTTATGTGGGGAGTATCAATTATTTTATGAATGTGGCTCATGATAAGAGTGTTTTATGTGATAGTTATATTGTTAATTTTATTCATGATGCTACTGAAAGTTATTATGAGAGAGGGAAACATGGTTTTATGTATCTCAACAACATTAAGTTTCCCCTCTTTATGTTGACAATTTTGATGTTGCACTTGTTTTGCTTTCCTATGATTGTTGCTTTGTGCTTTCATGACTTGTTTCTTTACAAGATTCCTATGCATAGGAAGTGGCTTAGACTTAAATGTGCTTTGAATTTGCTTCTTGATGCTCTTTTTTAGTTAAATTCATATTTCTTATGTGAGCATTTTCTCAAACTATCATGCCTAACTTAAATGCGTTAAAGAAAAGTACTTATTGAGAGATAACCCAAAAGTTTTAGATGAGTCTTGGAAGTTATTACCTCTGTAATAACCGCTCCTTATCCTTTTTATTTGCCTTTTGTGCCAAGGGTAACCTCTAATGAGAGAGAAGTAATGATTGGGAAAGTTGCTGTCCCGAACAGATTTCTATGCTTCACCGTAAAAATTCGTGTAAAATCTCTGTACATCATTTTGAGGCGTGAATTTTTTTCTTCTGACCCAGGTTGTTATCTAACTTTCGTTAGTTCAACAATTTTTGATTTGAGCAACATAAGGTCTTGGAAAAAATTCGTCTTTACCTGCTGGTCTGTTTTGACAGATTTCTGCCATTTTCTGCATTTGCTACTTGTTGGTTCCTTTTTGAGTTCTTTTGGGGAATTGAGCTTTTTGAGGGAAGTACTACAGTAGCTAGTGTTTTAATGGAAGTTTTATTGGTGTTGTAACTGAACCTAAATACTTATTATCTTGAGTGCACTACTCATGCTAATAAAGATTGTGTGAAGTTTTGTATGAATGAAAAATTTCAGGTGTATGGAAGGAATGAGTAATGAGATGAAAGATGGACTAAAGCTCAAACTTGGGGATGCCACGCGTGTCACTCCAAGAAATATCCAATAAGTACAAGTGTCAAAGCTTGGGGATGCCCAAGGCATCCCCCTCTTCATCAATAAAAATCCCAGGTTTCCTCCAAACGCTTCATTTTTTATTGTTTCATGCACAGTTGTGTTGTTTTTTGGAGCGTCTTCTTTTTCGTTTTCGTTTTGGTTTTTCGTTTGCTTTGTTTGCTGAATAAATTGGTTGGACCCCCTCTTTCATACATTGGTTTTCAAATAGTTTGGTTTGGATTGGAAAAGAGTAGGAAAGTTCATGCTTAAGTGTTAAAGAGAGCTTGTTTTTTACTGTGGCCTATGCTTTGTCATGCCATGCTTGATATTGTTTTGGCTTTATGCTTAGTATTCTTTGCTGTAGCATGACTTGTTATAAACAATTGAGATTGCTTAATATGCCTTGGAAGAATCATGCGTTGTTTTAGCATATTAAAGCATAGTATTATGGTATTCTCCTTTGATGCTTTATTTGGGTTGACTTGGCGCATGCTCTCACCATGTTATGACTATCTCAAGTCACCATAAGCCTTTATGATCCTTTAGTTTTCAACTTGTAGTATCACTTTATGCTTTGATCAATTATGTTTTGTCGCTCTTCATGATTATGGCCATTATTGCTCTCTTAGTTTGTCGCTCCCAGTCTTTTGCTAGCCTCCTTAACCAAGTATGAGTTTCACTCATGCATCCAACTCCCTAAACCAAGTTATTCCAAAGAGTCCACCATACCTACCTATTAGCATATGCTATTCCAAGTATATTCATGTTTTTGTCTACCTTTCAAATTAAACTTGTTATGATAAAACTAGTGATTAAAGCTCTCACGAACTTGATGGCACACTTTACTTTTCTTGCCCTTAATAAACTTGAACCATTGTGTCGTCTATGTTGTATATGCTTGCACTTATTTGTTGGGGATTAGCAGAACCATTTTGTCATGGGGAAC
Organism: Avena insularis; assembly: GCA_023614405.1. NCBI lineage: Eukaryota > Viridiplantae > Streptophyta > Magnoliopsida > Poales > Poaceae > Avena > Avena insularis. The sequence continues at coordinate 314,377,835 of CM042694.1, read as the reverse complement.
GCTTTCAACATTGCACTGGTACTTTGTACCTACTTGATATCATGCTCTTTTGTCTATGGATGTCGTCGGTGTGAAATGAAAGGGGAGCTTGTAAGTCCATGGAGTTATGTATATGTGTTAGAGAAACGCCTGGGCCGTTGGTCTAATCCATGCTGACATGGTGGAAACCTGCAGCGTAACCATAATGAGCAGTCTATGAAGCATTCTTCTTATAAAAAAAGGAGTCCTATATTGAGAAAAAAAGAGAAAAAGAAAAAAAAGAGATTATGAAACGAGGAAAGAGAGAAAAAAGCACCATATTCCCATGGTAAATAAGAAGATTGCTGAGATGCTCGTTGTCTGCTTGCCTTGTCATTTTGATATGGGGATTCTTCCATATCATCGGGCAAGGGGTACCCCGTTGGCGGTTCTCTATGATACACATGTACTTACGATGACAAGAACTTACCGGTGACTAAACTTGAGTAGCATGAGGAGCGGCCCTCGTATTCAAGGGACATGAGATTTCCAACTTATACTTTGTCAAGCATATACACTATAGTTTGTTCACTTTAACCTTAATCACTTCAAGATGCTTATGATAGGGGCAATGAGAGCTGAAAGCTATAAGTACCATAATTTTTGGAAGCTCTTTATGAGACTTGAATCCCTACTTCCTTCTATGAAGGCCTTTCTTCCACTTATATATTGAGTCTCCACCTTCTACCTTTATGCACCTACTTTGAGAGTATAGTGGCCATTCTTAGTTCTATGTGCATTGTCCCAAGACTAGTTGATTGATGCATACCTTGATATTGCTTGTTTTAAACTATTTGTATCTAGTCACTCTTATGAACTTTGAAGGTGTCCTTTGCATTTTTGTTTGCTTCACTATGAGGGACAAGCTGAATGCCACTATGCTATGTTTTCTTTATGTGAAACAAACAAACGTCTTGCAAAGCATTGTTATTCATGAATCTTTTGTTTGTGCCTTTTCATGTTGCATCATAGTTTCTTTGTCTTATTGCTAGAACTTTGTCTTTCATGTTATGATTGAAGTACTATGATCCCAACTTTTAATGTTTTACAAATACTTTGATCAAGGCTTTGATGGTGCATGTCACCTCAAAAATTATTCTTTCTTTTTATCACTTACCTACTCGAGGACGAGCAGGATTTAAGCTTGAGGATGTTGATACATTGCAAATGTATCTATAATTTTTGATGTTCCATGCTTGGTTTTATCCACTTTCTTGTGTTTTGTCGACACTTTGGAGTACTTTTCATATGATTTCTTGGACTAACCTATTAACAAGATTCCACAGTGCCAGTTGCCTGTTTTCTGCTGTTTTTGGTTCCAGGAAAGTCAGAAAATGAATATTCTCAGAATTGGACGGGACAAAAGCCAAAGTTCTTATTTTACCGAAAGAATCATGGAGCCAGAATACGAGACGGAGGAGGGCCAGGGCCTTGCCACACCCCAGCGCTGGTACCCCAGTGTGCGCCAGGCATGGTGTGGCCAGCCACCGGCACCGACCTTGCCTCCTTCGCCTATATATTCCTCCCGAGGCAAAAACCCTAAATAGTCAATCAGAAATCCACGAAAAGTTCCGCAGCACCGCCGCCACCGAAGGGGAGATTCAGGGGACAGAAAGTCTCTATTTCGGCACCCTGCCGGGACGGGGAAGTGCCCCCGGAGCCATCTCCATCGATCTCCAATAGCTGCGCAGTGTGTGATTTGATCACAGGGATATCACTTGTCGGAACGAGTCAAGTAGCATTGTTCGGTAACGAGATTGAACACGACATGGTGATGTCATTGATCAGATCTCGGGCAATGCAAGTATCAAGAGACAAAGGGAATAAGACACGACTGTCCCGGTTCAAACGACAAAAGATCTTCGTGGAATGCACATGGGTCACATGGCCATCCAGGTCCCTCTATTGATCATTGGTCCGGGAATGTCCCAACCATGTCTAGAGTGTTCCCGAACCATAGGGTATCACGCTTAAGGGTTTGATGATGCTTAGAGAGGGAAGAATCGCCGAAGAATAGTAGAGAGAAAACTGAAGGGTTTCGGTAAGTCCGGAGGATGTCCGGAGTGGAGGTGTAGGGTGTTCCATAACCACGGAGGTTGAATAATATATGAATGAATGTTAAATATTTATTTAATCATTTATTCATAATTATTTAATAAAGAGAAAATCAATTTAAAAGGTCAAAAGGTTTAATGGGCCAATTCCGGAGGGAAGAGGGCCCATTATGGAAAGGCAAGAGGGGAGAAGGGGCAAGAGGGTGGCCGGCTGGGCCAAGCCCCCCCCCTCACAAGGGCCCACTAGGGCAGACGGCTGACACCCCCCCTCTCCCTCTCCTTTAGTCCCACCCCGAGACTTTGAGGGAGGTAGTACCTCCCCTCCCCCTATATATAGTGGGGGTATTTAGCCAGATAAATACACACAATATTCAATAAAGGTCTTCTCACTTTTGGGAAGACCTCCAATTGGTATTCTCTCTCTCTATCGTGATCGTGGTCCCAAAGTTCGGACTGCGCAAACAAGAGACATCTTCACCGCGGAGTGCCGTCACGTTGCAGGATTCGGATCCAGGAGCTCTACTTCCATAACTGCTGCTGGATCGGGGAAGCGGGAGTCATCGTTAGGCACCGGACGTCTGTAACTCCCCGCGAGGTGTCACACTTGAGGCACTCAAGTCGTTGGAGCCACAGGAGCGCAAGGACTTCATCACGACCTTGAGGTCAGCTTCGGCTCGTCTACATCAACCACGCTCTCCTGAGCGTTGACAATGCTTTTCGGTCTTCAAGGGTAAGTTCGCGAAAATGACCTCCCGTTACTGTATTACTAATAGATAGGTCCTGGCAGCATCAAGGGTTCAGGGGCGTAGGGTAAAATTTATTGTTTTCATACGCGAAACCCCTACAATTGTATCAGAGCTAGATCTATGCATAGTAATGCTAGTACGGGTAGAACACACGAGATGTAGCATGTGGGCGTTGATCTTTTAGTTGTTACCCTCCCTCGTGTACTTGTGTATACCGCAGTAATGCTTGATGAACCGGCCCCCAACCGACTTTACGCGTTCATTCACAAGACTGGTACATGCTTGACATACGGCGTGTACCGTATAAAGTGGCTTAGGGGGTGTCTGTCTCTCTTGCATTAGTTGGTATGCCATTTACAACGAAGGGCCCCGAAAGGGGTGTAGTATAGACAACTACTTGATCAGCGTTGTGCTGAAAGTTCGTAGGTAAGAACGGTTCTTGTGCGAAAGCCCATTCAACCACGTAAAACATGCAAAGATAAAGTAGAGGCATCTAACTTTGTTTTATAGGGGCGTTGCTTTGTGATATGGTTGTGGCAAAGGTAAAGTGATTACCTTATGTTACATAGTAGTAGATAGTCACGGAGGTGACGGACTGCCACGCCAGAATGACACCGGTACCCTGGTGTCTACGGCACCGGAACCCTGGCACCGGAATCCGATGACGACGGATGGAGATCACGACATGAAGGACCATATCACATCGCATTTACATTCAATGTTATTGTTTGTATATCTTATTGTGTGCTAGTATTAGATACTCGACGGTAGCCTAATAAGATGATCCCAGTTAAAATTACCAATGATTGTGTTCCCCCTTAGTGTGCACCACCAAGAAAGTTCTTCGGTATGAGGCGACCCAGGGTGACTGGGTGTCAGACATATGTAAGTTCACATACAGTGGGTGTAAGCCATGTTGCACAGCAAATACACTAATGTTGAGTTGGCGAGCCTAGAACATTATAGAGACGTGGCCTCGGAACGCGGATGGTCGAAAGATCGAGCATGAGTCGCATGAATGATGTGACCGACGTTTAGCATCCACCCTTGAACCCACATTGATGGTCGTGATGATCGGGGAAGATGTGGCTGAAAGGGGTCGTGTTATCACTAGGAACCCTTCTGGGGATAGGTGTTTCTGAATGCAGTTATTATTAACTCATTTAATTATAAACTTAGTCTAAATTCCTTTTGCAATTATATATGTAGAAAAGGTTCTCCCTGATGCCACCTTTCTTGTTGACGATTGATTTGCTAGAAAGAGAGAAGCTCAGACTAGATGGATCAAACTTCTCTATGTGGGTTGCGCGTCTCCACGTTCTCCTTAGCGAGAATGATGTGGTCGACTACATACTCGACGAGATGGATTTGGATCAGCCCATTGACCTAGAGACCCTAGAGCAGCAGGAAGACCACTATCACCATCGGGAGATGGCCTCCTTCATTTCAGTTACAATGTGCTTTGGAATGGCGGACGAGTTGTGGCCTGTCGTGGGTAATGTCAACCCTCATACGGTAATGCTATAGCTTAGGACACATTTCGTGGAACAAGCACGCATATGGGAGCATGAGCTGATGGGAGACTTCCTCTCCATTAAGATGGAGGAGAACTCATCACTTGACGACCACTTGGAGCGCATGCATGATGCGTACATGAGGCCTGCATACTTCCTGGATAGCTGGATGACGGGATCTTTTGCAAACGGAGTTGTGCTGCAGTCGCTGCCACCAAGCTACCAAGCACAAGTCAGGACTTGCATTATGAGAGGCGACGTAGAATCCACAGGTTCATATCACATCTCAGGAATGTGATGGTTGAACCCATTATCGTCGAGGTCGTCAATGACAAAGGTATATATTTGATATACAATTTTATAAATGTTATGATCTTGCAAAAACATTTGCAGTGTTAAATATATTTGATACTTGTTCTGTTTTGCTGAAAACATGTTCTTCTGCATAGAGGTGCTTGCTGGAGAGGAGGTGACGTTGCGTGTTGATAGGGAGCATGATGATGATGGCCAATGACACTCTCCCTCAATATTTATCACTTAGTTTGTGTTTAGGATGATTATTGTAATCAATAGATCGTGAACTTCTTTAGTGTGTCTCACACTTTGTGAGACGGTTATTCATATCAGTTTCTAACAAACAGTTGTTCCACTTTTATGAATGATCTCTATTCGTGTTCGTATCTTGTTTGATTATATGTAAATTATCCTGGTTGTTTGAAACTAATTGATAATACAAGAACATTTGTAAAATATTGAAATGCCTTAAAATACCCAACTTAATGATATGTTCATTAATGAATGAAACCATTGTTTAAATTCAAAGTTATGTTGATAATATGTGAAAGACATTCGATTTCTTGTCACATATAAATCATGCCTAAGTTCGGAAAAATAACTATAACACCGTGTATTACTTGAATACAAAGTGTTTTAATGAATTGTTAAAAGTAAATACATATTCGATGTATTGTGTTTTAACAAAATGGTAATTATCATTATATGATTGTTTAAAAGTGTAAAGAAGTTTACCAAAGGAAACATGAATATGAAATTATTTGATATGATCTAAGTGTTTCATCAACAAGGGGTATTAAAGATTTAAGAGAATCTAATTACTATGATTTGACCAATAGTAATGAAATTCAACTTTATAAGATTGGCATAAAAGAAATTGTGAAATGCAATGCGTTTGAAACGTCAAGATGCAAAGCATCACAATATGATATTAGATATCAAAGTGGGTGAATAGATGGAGCCAAATAAATCATTGTAGTGTAGATGTAGAGACCATTAGTTAGAAATAGTTAGCACTCAATTAGAATATATAGTGAACCATCTGGATTCGTGAAAGCGGCTCCATATCTAGTATGGATTGTCATAAAAGTTTTGGGGTTTTTCAATATAATCAAAACAACAGCGAATAAGTCCTTGTAGAGTATTCATTGGAAAATTTGAATACAAAATCCATAGCTGAAACCAAAAGAGAAGCAAAATTTGTATTGCTTGGATTTTGGTACATTTTTTAGAAAGTCCGCATTCGGTGATATTTCTCAATTATGGAGCAAATGGAAGATAGTGAAAAACACGATGAGGATTCAAATCCCTACATCAGAGTGTGAGAAGCGCAACGGACAACGTTCCTGAACGATTCTCTTCATGAAGGAAAGAATCAATGATAATGATCATTGTGTTTCCCCACTGGTGTTTTCACTACATGAAGTAGGATTCAAAATGTAACCCATATCTTGTATCGAGACATTTGTGAATCATTTGTCGTGATTCTTGGAATATGACATACCTATGAACTACTAAGGAAATAATGGTATGCTAAAGATATGAGAAATCCTAGAAGAAAAATTCCCTTGAGATTAGAAAGCAATTCGTTGTTGAATCTCACAAGTAAAAGGGGTTACTTGGATTTTTCCCAAATGACTGCAAAGCCATAGTGGAAAAGGGGGTGAATGACAAAAGCACAATTTGTCAAGTATTGGACGAATTCAAATAAATTTGATTCAAGTGTGCTAAATATCTAGTGGATTTAAAACTAGTAGAAGTACTAGTATCTCATACTAAATGTCCAAGTTTGATATTTGATCAAAGGATTTTGAAGTTGTTCAAAATAGTCAGTGGATATGCAATTTGCATAAAATTGAGTGGGAGTTATGAAAGTCTTCCTAAAACAATATGTGAATGACATATTTTTGAGTGGGAGCAATAGAAGTCCCAAATTCAAATATGTAGGAACATAGTTTGAGTAAGAGTAGTGACTCATACCCAAATATGTTAGGAACATATTTTGAGTGGGAGATTATAGGAGTGATTCTTAAGTATGTTAAGAATAAAAGTGCAAGTACCGATTAATAATGATTTATAAGGTGTAGAAGTTGATAATAAGTGTATTATGATATTATGTAGTATTCCTTAAGGGATTCTAAAAAGGGTTCAGAATAGAAGTTAATTAAGGAACTGGTCCTTAATAACTCAAGTTAGGAATAGTATTAAGTTTAATATCAATGGTTGAAAGAAAGAAAGAAAGGATGATCATCATCCACTATGTTGAGACAAAGGTTCTATCTTTGAAAACCATGATCATAACTTAACATAATATATGATCTAATAAGGAATGTTTAAAAGTGATTAAGTTTGAATCATGGAATGTTGAGCCAAGTTTGTCTGCAGTGTCTAATAGATAACTGTAGACATATTTTCCAAATCCATAAAGGATGACATATCTTAAAGCATAAAGGGTTATGTTATAAGGGAATATGTTGGAAACTCCCGTAATACCGATTAAAGTCAAGTAGGAAGCGAGGTGAACAAAAACATCGAAAGTTGCATAGAGTGTACTAGTGTTTCGATGAATACATTTATAATAATAGATAAGGGTACCATCTAAAGTGTTGTATAATGTTATGGCGGGGCTAGTTTGCTTTTAACGTAGAATGATGTGTCCTAGGGCACTGTGCCCATGAGAAAGCCCTCGAGGTTGATCTAAAGTCACTGTAGGCTCCTGGAATCAGGCCTCGTTCTGTTGCCATAGCAATGATGCATACACACAGATGTTATCATGTGATGATAAAGTATTAATGTCAATCAAGGTGACATTAGTAAGTTGCAAAGGATTTGGGACTGTAAAGTACAGACCCAAGACTCAACCTCTTCCATCAGCAAGCATGCTCAGGGTATCGGATATGGTGCCAATGATTAAGAACAAATGTAGCTAATGTATTTGTACTCTAGTGCAAGTGGAAGACTGTTGGAAATATGCCCTAGAGACAAATAGTAATAAGGACTATTATCACACTTCATAAAGTTTATGATTAAGTTTTATACCATGCTATAACTGTATTGAGTGGAAACATCAATACACATGTGATATATAAACAACCAGGGGTTCCCAGTGAAACTCTAGTCACTGGTTCATTGGTCAATAGATGATCAAGTTTCCTGATCATGTGGCATTTATGCCAGTTGGAAATGTAGTCAACTCATTCTGGGAACGAGATGATGAACCAATACCCAACCTAAACATCGTGACCTGATCATGTCATGAAGTTCAAGTTACGATGATTAGAAATGGATCCTCGTAGACTATTCCTTAGACCATGAGGCTATATCAATCACTATCTCCCGAGAGTGCTTAGATAGCATCAAGCGCCACTTGGTAATACAGTGGTTATAAAGTTGTGTTCAGGTACTCGGAGGAAACCGTAGAGGCAATATATGTCAAGAGCAGGATTTGTCCGTCCACGTGACGAAAAGATACTTAAGGGCCCACTCGGAGAAGTTATATCCAATAGCTGCGCAGCGTGTGATTTGATCATAGGGATATCACTTGTCGAAACGAGTCAAGTAGCATTGTTCGGTAACGAGATTGAACACGACATGGTTATGTCATTGATCAGATCTCGGGCAATGCAAGTATCGAGAGACAAAGGGAATAAGACCTGACTATCCCGGTTCAAACAACAAAAGATCTTCGTGGAACGCACATGGGTCACATGGCTATCTAGGTCCCTCTGTCAATCATTGGTCCGAGAGTGTCCCGACCATGTCTGGAGTGTTCCCGAACCGTAGGGTATCATGCTTAAGGGTTTGATGATGCTTAGAGAGGGAAGAATCACTGAAGAATAGTAGAGAGAAAACCGGAAGGGTTTCGGTAAGTCCGGAGGATGTCCGGAGTGGAGATGGAAGGTGTTCCATAACCACAGAGGTTGAATAATATATGAATGAATGTTAAATATTGATTTAATCATTTATTCATAATTATTTAATAAAGAGAAAATCAATTTAAAAGGTCAAAACGCTTAATGGGCCAATTCCGGAGGGAAGAGGGCCCATTAGTGAAACGCAAGAGGGGAGAAGGAAGAGGGTGGCCGGCTGGGCCAAGCCCCCCGCGTGGGGCCCACTAGGGTCGGCCGGCGGCTGCCCCCTGCTGCCTCGTGTATTAACGAGCTCGTTGGAGAACCCCAAGAGGAAGGTATGATGAGCACATCAGTAAGTTTCCCTCATTTATGAAACCAAGGTTATCAATCCAGTAGGAGCAAGGAAACACCGCAAAGGTGTAGCTAGCTGAACGTTGGCAGGGCACACTACCGGTGCCAGCAGCAACGTGGAGACCTGCACAACACAACCACAGAACTCTGTCCCCAACTTGCGATGAGGTTGTCAATCTCACCGGTTTTGCTAAAAACAAAGAATTAAACGTATCGAATGGAAGGAAGTAATAGTTTGCAGAAAGTAAACACAAAGCAGTAAACAGTTGATTGTAGACTGATAGTAAAAGAAAGGAATGGGTCCATAGTTCACAAGAGGTGGCTCTCCTTAAGATAGATAACACGCTGGGTGAACAAATTATAGCGGGGCAATTGACATACATTGGTAAAGCATACAAGCATATACTAATCATCTTGACTCCTTTGAGATTCGATTGGGCATTACAACATTATACATAGACCGCCATCCAACTGCATCTATGACTAATAATCCACCTTCAGGTTATCATCCGAACCCCCTCCAGTATTAAGTTGCAAGCAATGGATAATTGCACTATGAATTACGTGTAAAGTAAACAATACGATTGTTGTATGAACAAAGGATTGTTGTTTTCTCCCTAGTAGCAACAGCACATCTAGTACCTTAGAGATTTCTGTCACTTCCCCAGATTACCAGGACAAGAAGCATTGCATTCAACATCCAAAACATAGAAATCAACGGGGACATAGGCATTGTTAACCATAATAAGAACATCATTAATACTCCCCATGAGTTTCTTTTTAGCATTATCATCAAGTGGGACATTCAAATAACAATCTTCAAGTGGTGGCAAATCAAGCATATCATAAATCCTTCTAGGCATAATAGAAACACTACTATCAAGATCACATAAAGCTTTAAAATCAAAATCATTCACTTTCATATTGATGATGGGTTCCCAACCATCTTCTTGTTTTATAGGAATAGAAGCTTTATGTTTCATCTTTTCTTCTTTAATCTTTATGAGAGCATCAGTAATGTGTTTTGTAAAGGCCATGTTCATAGCATTAGCATTAGGACTTTTAGCAAGCTTTTGTAGGAACTTAATAACTTTAGAGATATTGCAACCATCAAGATCAAAATCATAGTTATCATCTAAGGTAGTAGAGCTATTACTAGCTTCAACACTAGTGGTAGTGATAGTGAAACACTAATGTTTCTAGCAATTTCATCTTCTCTTTCCCACTTAGCATGCAATTCAGCTAATAGTCTAACATTTTCATCAATTCTTACTTCTATGGCATTAGTAGCTGCAAAGGGATTATCATTAGTCTCAGGTTTAGCAGCCATTTTATTCAAAGAAGATTGAGCTTCAGCCAAAGATGTTATATTTCTTTTAGCATTAGAGAGTTTTTCCTGAATAGTTTTATTGAAAGCAGTTTGTTTACTAATAAAGTCCTTAAGCATAACTTCAAGTTCAGAGGGAGCACTCCTATTGTTGTTGTAGGAATTTCCATAAGCATTACCAATGTTGGGAGGATATGTCTTATAATTGTTGTTACCAGAATTATTCCTATAGGCATTGCTGCTAAAATTATTATTTCTTATAAAGTTCACATCAACTTGCTCTTCTTGAGCAACCAAAGAAGCTAAGGGAACATTATTTGGATCAATATGGGCTTTCCCATTAACAAGCATAGACATAATAATATCAATCTTATCACTCAAGGAGGAGGTTTCCTCAATAGAATTTACCTTCTTACCTTGTGGAGCTCTTTCAGAATGCCATTCGGAGTAGTTAACCATCATATTATCTAGAAGCTTTGTTGCAACACCCAAAGTAATGGTCATAAAGGTACCTCCAGCAGAAGAATCCAATAGGTTCCTTGAAGAATAGTTCAATCCTGCATAAAAAGTTTGGATGATCATCCAAGCAGTCAGTCCATGAGTGGGACAATTCTTTACCAAAGATTTCATTCTTTCCCAAGCTTGAGCAACATGTTCATTATCAGACTGTTAAACTTCATTATTTCACTTCTCATAGATATAATCTTAGCAGGAGGATAGTATTTTCCAATGAAAGCATCTTTGCATTTAGTCCAAGAATCTATACTATTCCTAGTTAAGGAATTCAACAATTCTTTAGCTTTTCCTCTCAAAGAGAAAGAAAACAATTTCAGCTTAATAATATCTCCATCTATATCCCTATGTTTTTGCATCTCACAAAGTTCAACAAAGTTATTTAGATGAGCAGCAGCATCTTCATTACCAATACCAGAAAATTGTTCTCTCATAACAAGATTCAGTAAAGCAGGTTTTATCTCAAAGAAACTAGCTTCAGGAACAGGTGGAGCAATAGGTGTGCTCATAAAATCATTGTTGTTGGTGCTAGTGAAGTCACACAACTTAGTGTTTTCAAGAGTAGTCATTTTTTTGTGTTTTCAATAAAGAAAGCAAACTAGTAAAACTAATTTTTTTGTGTTTTTGATAAAGAAACAAGAAAACAAAGCAAAAGAAACTAAGCAAAACAAAAATAACAAAGTAAAGAGATTGGTTATGAGCGACTCCCCTTGTAAAGATGTCCTTGACTCCCCGCCAATGGCGCCAGAAAAATACTTTGATGGCGTGTGTTGACGTGGGAGCTTCTTCTTCTTCCCAAAGACAGCACGCCGTAAAAATACTTTCGTCTCGCAGTATTAACGTGCTTGTTGGGGAACCCCAAGAGGAAGGTCTGATGAGCACAGCAGTAAGTTTCCCTCAGTTATGAAACCAAGGTTATCAATCCAGTAGGAGCAAGGAAACACCCAAAAGGTGTAGCTAGCTGAACGTTGGTAGGGCGCACTACCGGTGCTAGCAGCAACGTGGAGACCTGCACAACACAACCATAGAACTCTGTCCCCAACTTGTGATGAGGTTGTCAATCTCACCGATTTTGCTGAAAACAAAGGATTAAACGTATCGAATGGAAGGAAGTAATAGTTTGCAGAAAGTAAACACAAAGCAGTAAACAGTTGATTGTAGATTGATAGTAAAAGAAAGGACCGGGGTCCATAGTTCACTAGAGGTGGCTCTCCTTAAGATAGATTAGATGCTGGGTGAACAAATTACAACAAGGCAATTGACAAACATCAAGAAAGCATACAAGCATATACTAATCATCTTGACTCCTTTGAGATTCGATTGTGCATTACAACATTATACATATGCTGCCGTCCAACTGCATCTATGACTAATAATCCACCTTTAGGTTATCATTCGAACCCCCTCCAGTATTAAGTTGCAAGCAATTGATAATTGCATTACGAATTGCGTGTAAAGTAAACAATACGATTGTTCTATGAACAAAGGATTGTTGTTTTCTCCCTAGTAGCAACAGCACATCTAGTACCTTAGATATTTCTGTCACTTCCCAGTTACGGAGGCATGAACCCACTATCGAGCATAAATACTAACTCTTGGAGTTGCTAGCATCTACTTGGCCAAGATAGCTACTAACAACGGAAAACATGCAAGATCACAAATAACAAAGACATGATAGAATCAATAATCAATCTGAAATAGCATCTCAATATCCATTGGATCCCCGCAAACACAACATGCAGAATTACAAATAGATGATCTTGATCATGAACGGAGCTCACAAGATCTAGACATGAAAGCACAAAGGAGGAGAACCAGCCATCTAGCTACTACATGGACCCGTCGTCCAGAGATGAACTACTCACGCATCACACCGGAGGCTTGCATGATGATGAAGAAGGCCTCTAGGGTGAATTCCCCTCTCCGGCAGGGTGTCGGGAAGAGCTTCAGATCCCTCCCGATCTAGGGATGGAGATGACGGCGGTTACAGACTCTTTCGTGGATTTTTGATCGGGTCCTTAGGGTTTCCGTATCAGAGGCAATATATAGGCAGAAGGAGAGGCCGAGGGGGTGCCTGGGGCGGCCAGACCACCCCCTGGCATGGGCCAGGCCTGGCTGTGCGGACAGGTGGTGTGGTCGGGACCCAGCCCCTCTCCGTCTCGTATTCTGGCTCCAGGTGTCCCTCGGTAAAATAATGACATTGGCTTTTGTCCCGTCCAATTCCGAGAATATTCATTTTCTGACTTTCCTAGAACCAAAAACAGCAGAAAACAGGCAACTAGCACTGTGGCTTTTGTTAATAGGTTAGTCCAAGAAATCATATGAAAAGTACTCCAAAGTGTGGACAAAACATAAAAAAGTAGATAAAACCAAGCATGGAACATCAAAAATTATAGATACATTTGCAATGTATCACCCCCCTATCCCTCTCCTTTAGTCCCACCCCGGGACTTTGAGGGAGGTAGTACCTCCCCTCCCCTTATATATAGTGGGGGTATTTGGCCAAATAAATACACACAATATTCAATAAAGGTCTCACTTTTGGGAAGACCTCCAATTGGTATTCTCTCTCTCTCTCTCTCTCTCTCTCTCTCTCTCTCTCTCTCTCTCTCTCTCTCGTGACCGTGGTCCCAAGTTCGGAATGCGCGAACGAGATACATCTTCACCGTGGAGCACCGTTGTGCTGCGGGATTCGGATCCAGGAGCTCTACTTCCGCAACTGCTGTTGGATCGGAGAAGCAGGAGTCATCGTCAGGCACCGGACGTGTGTAACTCCCCGCGAGGTGTCACACTTGAGGCACTCAAGTCGTTGGAGCCACAGGAGCGCAAGGACTTCATCACGACCTTGAGGTCGGCTTTGGCTCATCTACATCAACCACGCTCTCCTGAGCGTTGACAACGCTTTTCGGTCTTTAAGGGTAAGTTTGCGAAAAGCCCCTCCCGTTACTGTATTACTAATAGATAGGTCTTGGCAGCATCAGGGGTTCAAGAGCGTAGGGTAAAATTTATTGTTTTCATACGTAGAACCCCTTCAAAAAACTCAAGCCGCAACTGGTCGCCAGGTTACCGACCGGCAGCCTCCCTCGTCGCCAAGTACCGGGAAAGCTGGAGGACGTGCTTCTCTAGGACATAGTGGTATGCGTCTATGTTGTCGACTTTGTCGTGGACATCGGCCTCCAACCCTCCCATGTCCTGCTCCTCCTCTACGCCGGCCTCCCAAGATTCACTAGTGCCCGAGGGGGGAGAGGGATGGGAAGAGGAATGGGAAGGGCTACATGGCGAGGATGAACTTGGTGAGCTCGTCCCAGGTCACAGGGAGGGGGTTGTTCAGCATGGCGAGGAGTTGGTGCTCCCCGTCCCGGCTGCCGACCCTTTTTATATTCACGGACAGTGCTCGGCAGGAATGACGGCCCTTGGCAGAAATAGAGGGAGGAAGGGAGAGGCGGGTAGGAAATGCCACGGCCTGGCGCGAAAGGCCGCGGCCAGCGGGCAGGAATTGAAGTCTTGGCGGGAGACACGCGGGGTCGCCGGCCGCCAATAGCGCTGATTGACCACCAGGTTAAGCTTGATGGCTCTCCGCGGACAAGGGCCCCCCCACAAATGGGTGGCCCGTTGGGGTCACAGGCCACCGCAAACGGGCTCGGCCCGGACGGCCTGTCTGCCACGCAAACGGACTGATTCGGTGTCCGAAATGCGGGGGCCCGTTGGAGTTGGCCTAAGTCTTGATCCCAAAACTTAGTTTCAATTTTCATTGTGGATGTAGAATTCTTAGGATTTTCGGTTTGTAAAGAAAAGTTTGATACATTCCCCTCCAATCTGAGCTATAAGAAAATGCTAATCAAATCTATGATTATTTAGCAATTTAAAAACCTGAGTCAGTGACTCAATTAGAACATGAACGTGATACAAATAATTAATATTATCACTGACCTAACCGCTGAACTAGGCAACAACACTTTATTAATTAGCCTTAACCAGTCGTACTAAAATCATAAAATCCATCATTAGGTGCTAACTGTGATTAGGTCAAAAATAATAACTAGACTTAACCATAATCAATTTGGCCCTAGTGATGCCTAATTAATTGATCTAATCCCTAACCGTGAGCTATAACACCGAAAGATCATTAGAGATCTGAGGTACTAAGTGGAATTGGCAGAGGGAATTAGGGGTTAACCCATAGCAGTAGATAGATGCCGCCCGCATTGCCCATCCGGTGGCCGGTGGTGGTAGTCAATCTTCTAATCGTAGTGTTTAATCGTGAGTGCATATATCTTTAGCTTCTCTATCTCTACTTTTATATATATATATATATATATATGACATATTCATATTACACCCAGGTGTGTTTCACATTATTTAGGCAGTATCTATCATACTGGAGACTATATATGAATAGTATGAAGTATATACGAATATTGGGGCAGTATATATATTACTTTTTTGGTAGTATGTAATTTTTATTCACATACTCCTTTTGTACGTACAAATATGACGGTATTTTATATATATAGTGTAAACTATGGGTGTATTTGCAATTTTTTCACCTAACTTGTTTGGAAGTATCTTAGATATAGTATATGAACATACTCAAGCAGATAAAGTATTACAAATACTTCCGTAAGATAGTATATAAGACATGGGTGTAGTTACACCTGGGAGTAAGAAGTATTTTTCCTATATATATATATATATATATATATATATATATATATATATATATATATATATATATAGGACATATTCATACTACACCCGGGTGCCCATACGTTTTTCACACTATATAGGCAGTATCTACCATATCGAAAAGTATGTACGTATAGTATAAAATATATAAGAATATTTGCGCAGTATATATACTACTTTTTTGATAGTATGTAATTTTTATTTACATACTTTTTTATACGTACAAATATGACGGTATTTTATATATAAGAATACTTGCAATTTTTTCATCTAACTTGCTTATAAGTATCTTAGATATAGTATATGAACATACTTAAATAGATAAAGTATTACAAATACTTCCGTAAAATAGTATACGAGACGTGAGTGTAGTTACACCCGGGAATAAGAAGTATTTTTCCTATATATATATACTCCAAGGTATACGTGGTTCAAAGAAAAATTACGCGTATCACGTATGGTACCTGGACACCATGGTGCTCCAGTTATTTTACCTATATAGTGTCGCTATTTGATATCTACGGTGTAGAATAGTTATTCTTCACCCACCCTCCATCTTTCAAATCATACATAATTTTTATGTCATGTAAATTTTCTCTTACCTCGGAAGTCAAGAAGAATATAAAAAAATTTAAACATGTCGTAAAAAAAATTATTTACATGCCGTATAAAAATACGACGTAAAATGCATATTTTCTATATATTTTACACTATAATGACTCAAAAATTATATTTTTATGTCGATTTTTTTGCATTTCTAATAAATATAAACATAATTATTAGTATACAAAACATAAATTTATGAATATGAAAACATAAAAATATGTGGGATGCAAAATAACTATTCTGCACCCTGGGTACTGAATAGGGTTTCTACATCCGGTTACAAAATAACTATATATATATATTCTAGAGCTATTCTACACCCGGTTGCAGAATATTATTCTGCGCACTTTTCATTGTTAATAGTTGTACTTCTTAGATGGCAGTACTAAACTTCTCATTTGAATTATGTGAACTGCCCATTTTCGAACATACAGATTTTACTTCTAATTTCTCAACTGTTAATCAGTTATACAAATGATATGCCATTGTAAATATTTTGGAAAACCACAAACTTTTTATTTTCAAAGTTTTTGAAGATTCTACATAGTTTGAATTTAATTTGAAAAATACGTAATCCATCTATATGGAAAGATAACGAACTTTTACTCTAGTTTTCCAACCCTTTTTCTAAATGATACAAATGATATACCATTAGAAAGATATTAAAATTGCGCAACATTTTCGTTTTTAATTTTTCTTAAAATTCTGTACGATTTTGGAATAATTTTTAAAATACTAAAATTTGCATTTATTTAAAATGAGCGGCCGGTATTTGTATGATTATTATGATAGAAATGATATGGCGTTGAAAAAGTATGAAGTAGGAGCAACTTTTTCGTTCAGAATGTTTCCCAAATTATTTATGGTTTAGGAGCAGATTTTAAGTTAAGGTTCTCTCGTTTTAAATTTCTTATGGTTTAGAAGCAGCTGTCTGAACTTTTCTCGACCAGTATTTATACTTCTTGGGCTATACATTCGTACTTCTCGAAGTAGAAATGTGCACTTCCTTTATTTTGTAGACTTATTTATTATTTTTCAAATATTTTATTTTTATATAGCAATCCACATTAGCGTCGACATTGTATGGTAGACCATTTGTATTCACCTCCCAATATTTAGTTTAATATGTGAATTTCTCTGTGTGGGGCATGTGTACTGCCTGTTAACTTTCTATGTGCTCCTCTTATTGTATTCTGCACTTCCTCTGTTTTAAATTTGAACTTCTCTCTATGTGGCATTTATACTGCTTGTTAACTTTCTTTGTGCTTCTCTCTTGTTGTAGTCTACACTTTCTCTTTTTTAAGAACTCAGTGGACTTGGTTTACGTAGATGCGGTAGCCGTATGTGTTAGGGTACCGAGGATGCGTCACCGTCAACGCGATAGCGTCTACGAGCGATATAGGCTCGGTACCCTAACACTCATTCGAGGCTTCGTCACCCGTACGCCGCGTCCGAGCCGTTGGTTCATAAAGTTGTGTTGAGCACGCGCACAACGACTTAGGTTTGGGGTGGGGGTGTTAAAAAAACCCAACTAATATATCGTTATATAAACAAGATTTAGATTTAATTTCTCACTTGGTATCTGTTGACGCATTAGCGTCGATGTTTTATGGTAGAACATTTGTATCCCCCTAATATCTAGTTTCAGATTTAAACTTCCCTCTGTGGGGCATGTGTACTGTCTGTTAACTTTCTCTGTGCTTCCTCTGTTGTAGTCTGCACTTCCTCTATTTTAAATTTGAACTTTCCTCTGTGGGGCATGTGTACTGCTGTTAACTTTCTCAGTGCTTCTCCTATTGTAATCTGCACTTCCTCTGTTTTAAATTTGAACTTCTCTCTGTGGGACATTTGTATTGCATGTTAACTTCTTATTGCTTCTCCTCTTTCGTAGTCTACACTTTCTTTTTTTAAGGACTCAATGGTCTTAGTTTACGTATATGTGGTAGCTTTAAGTGTTAGGGTAGAGGATGTGTTGTCGTCGACGCGGTAGCGTCGACGATCGACGTAGCCTCGGTACCCTAACACACATTCAAGGCTTCCTCACCCGTACGCCGCATCAGCGGCGACGGACGACGAAGCCGAGACGCTGGTCAATAATGTTGTGTCGAGCATGTGCACGACGACTTATGGTTAGGGTGGGTGATGTTAGGACCCTCCAACTTATATGTCGTTATGAAAACAAGACTTAGATTTAATTTCTCACTTGATACCTATCGACGCGTTAGCGTTGATGCTGCATGGTAGACAATTTTGTATCCTCGCGGTCCCAATATCTAGTTTCAGATTTGAACCTTCCTTTGTGTGGCACCTGTAGTATCTGTTAACTTCCTCTGTGATTCCCCCTGTTATAGTGTGCGCTTCCTCTATTTTAAATTTAAACTTCCCTCTGTATGACACTTGTATTTCCTCTATGTTTTTTTGTAGTCTGCACTTTCTCCTTTTTAATGACTTGGTGGTTTTAGTTTACGTAGTCGCGGTAGCCTTAGGTGTTAGGGTACCGAGAATTCGTCATCGTTGACGCGGTAGCAGCGACGTAGTCTCGGTACCCTAACACCTATTCGAGGCTTCGTCACCCGTACACTGCGTCAGCGGCGACATGCGATGAAGTCGAGACGCTGGTTCATAGTGTTGTGTTGAGCATGCGCACGACGACTTAGGGTTGGGGTGGATGGTGTTAAGACCCCCAACTTATATATCGTTATGCAAACAAGACTTAGATTTAATTTCTCACTTGGTACCTGTCCACGCGTTAGCGCCGACGCTGTATGGTAGACCATTTATATTTTTCTCCAATATCTAATTTTATATGTGAACTTCTGTCTATGGAGCTTGTGTACTACCTGCTAACTTTCTCTGTGCTTTCCACCTGTTGTAGTCTGCATTTTCTCTGTTTTAAATTTGAACTTCCCTCTATCTGGCACCTACCTGTTAACTTGCTTTGTGCTTCTCCCGGTTGTAGTCTGCACTTTTAAAAAAAAATTAACTTCCCTCTACGAAGCATTTGTTCTGCCTGTTAACTTTATATGTGCTTCTGGTCTTAGTTTATATAGATACGGTAGCCTCAGATAAACGTTGACGAGTGGCATAGCCTCGGTACCCTAACATCCATTCGCACCTGAACTTATCGCAGACTTCCTAATCTGCCCGTGATATCGCACTTTAATTTTTCCCATCGTGAATTAATGGTACTGCCCGACAAAACAAAGTAAACCTGAACCTTCATTGCACTTTTTCATCGAACTTGTGCTGTGTGCCTTTAGCTAAGCAAGTAAATCAGCCTCATAAATCATCCAACACTCTATGCTAAATGGCCATGCCCTTCATCCTCAGATCTGTGAATAAAAAAATCCCAACAAACCTATATACTTCCCAATAATATGGTGTGCATTTTAGAACACAACATGTGTGCTCAATAATATACTTGCCCTCGTTTTTCCTAGCCTTTTCTCGTTGCCGAAAATATGTAATAAACTCAACCATGTCCGTGTACTGCCTAATACATTTGTATTGTACTGCTTTGTATACATCAATATTATAATAGAGTTTGAAAAATCAAATTATGTAAAGGAAAAATAGTGGAGCCGAGATTAGTATAGCTACAAGATTAATGGAGTTGGCTTCTTATATTCATCTCTGCAATGGAAGAAAATAGCAAGTCATCCAAGCACGCTGTCTTTCATTCGGCTGTTTCTTCGAACAACCATGTGTGCCTTTATCTAAGCAAAAATGTCAGTCTCATAAATTATCCAACACTCCAGAATGAATTATCATGCCCTTCCTCCTCAGTTTGTCACCAACAAAAGCCCAATGAACATATATCAGGATGATTTTTCTAGTGCACTTCTTATCTAATTGAGCTTGTACTGTCGAATGCTCCAAGTACACTTTTTATCTAAATGAGCTTGTTCTGCTTAAAGCAAATAATAAGGAGAGAAAATAAACACAAGCACACTGTCAGCAGCTAGGAATCATTAAAAAGAACTTCACTATCTTCATCCATTTTATTAACACAGTATCATGCAATCATCACCATCTACCGCATCGGGGAAGAAGGGAGACCGCCAGCAATAGGGAAGAAGGGAGACCACCGGCAACAGGGAAGAAGGGGACCCACCGGCCGCAGGGAAGAAGAGAGGCAGCGCACGGACCTCCAACAGCAGCGCGTGCAGAATTGCAACAGAGGGAACCAGAGGCTCGGCCGCCTCGGGAAGAAGGGGCTACCGTGTCGGGGAGAATCACGAGCAAGGGACGCCAAGTTCACCGTGGCTCTTACCGGCTCGACTCCCCTGTGCTTTCTCATCGGAGATGAAGGGGGAAGTGGAGGGGAGCTGGCTAGGTGTCGTCAGAATTAGGGGATGCGGGCCGGAGAACGGGAAGTGATTGGGAAAGATCTGGTGGTCCTGGGCACGGGGGTCCGCCGTTGCCAGTGTGTGGGTGGGTGGGGTGGGGGGGTAAGGAGGCCGGCTGCAAGGAGGGTGGTTTTTTCCGGCGTGCTGGAAGGAGGGGTTGCCGCTGTCGCTAGGGGGTGGAATCGAGCCGAGCCGAGCCGGCTCGCGGCTCGGCTCGTCAAAGCTTGCAAAAATCGAGCCGAGCCCAGGCTCAGCTTGGTGCTAAAAATAAACTGCAAAGAGGGCTCGCGGCTCGGCTCGGAAGGCTCGTGGCTCGTTCGAACGGCTCGACGAGCCGCCCACCTACCCCAAAAAATCTCACCCCACCGCAGGCCCGCACCCACAGGCCCCGCCCAGACGGCCAGAGACGCGAGACGCGCACGCCCCCATCTCCTCGCGAGTCGCGACCTCGCCCCCATCTTCCTCCCGTCGCCCGCCGCCACCAACGCCGGCTGCCTCCTCCAGCTACAGTCCTCCTCCTTCCCTTCTTCCATGGCACAGCAGCTGCTCCCGGGCTGATTCCTCGCGCCCTCGTCCAGCTAGGGTTAGGGTTAGCCCGCCGGCCGGTCCGCCCGCTAGCTCCAGCTCCGTCCTGCCTGCCCTCCGCCGGCGGCCCGCCCAGGTACGACGCCGTCAGCTCCAGCTACGCGCGCCTCACCTCAACAGCTCAGGTACGACGCCCCCGTTCGGTTTTTTCCAGTGTACCTCATAGTGACTCGCTGGCATGATTCCCAGTTCTGAAACTGAATTAGCTAGTTGGCTTTGTGCATCGATTACCAGTATATTTTTTGTTTACCATTAGGCAGTAGCTTTGTGCATCGATTACAATTTTGATAAAATCTAGTACTCCCTTCGATCCATATTAGTTGACTTAAGTTTGTCTAAATTCATGTGTATCTAGTATAGATTTATCTGTATCTAGACAAAACTGAATCAACTAATATGGGTCGGAGGGAGTATCACATGCCGTATGATTGTCTGGCAACTCCATGGATAAGCTGTGCCAGGACGTGTAAATTCCAATTTGCTCAGGTTGCTTTATATTACATCCAACAGATGACCAGAGAACCAAATCATCAGTTTTCATAAAAAGCTAATACAAATACCTCTACGTATATCTTCTAGTACACCACTCTCTATGGAAATCTGTCAACCACCGAATCACAAAAGAAAACAGAACTTGGCTCAGGTTGTTTTATATTACGTCTGAGGAAGCTTGACATCACATGGTCAGAAAACAGAACATTTAAAGGGCTGAGTAATTAGAGTAAATCAATTCGCTTGACATCACAACTTCGTTTCTTTTTAGTCTGGTCAGTAGCAAAACTAATTATATAATGTTATTTCGCTCACTAAACTGATGCAAAATCATGTATGTAATGATTTATTTTTGTCTTTGTGATAAACAGATTTGACATATGAGTGTATGAGCTGCAGGAGATGGCAGCGAGGGTAGAGACCAAGAAGATGTTTATGGTTGATGTTTATGATCAGATTTGCAATATCATGGCTCCTGTTATTTTTGTTGAAGTTGAATTATGTTCCTGTGTTGTACTCATGTATGAGACTTTTGTTGGACTAAGTGGTCAATTTGTGTTATGAAACTTGTGTTGTAATGGTATTATTATGGTTATTGGTACTTTATTTAACTTCTTAGACTATTTGGTTGTTGTATTTGTGAAATCATGATCAAATCTTGTATAAATTTGTGAATTCTTACGATTTTAGCAAAGGTCATGGCGAATTTTTTAATTTTATCGAGCTTTCGAGCCGGCTTGCAAGCTTCACCGAGTCGGCTTGTCGAGCCTCGAGCCCGAATAGCAAGGTTTAGGCTTGGCTTGACCATCCTCCAAGCCGAGTCGAGCCCGAGCCGAGCCTTGTCGAGCCCGAGCCGAGCCTCGAGCCTCGAGCTATATGTCCACCCCTAGCTGTCGCTGCCACTGATGTAGAAGGCGGGGGTCGGCTGGCGTGGCCATCCGGAGGAGAGAAGCTCAGGGAATAAAAGAATGGGATGTCGTGGGTTCTCTTTTGGCCGAACGTTTTTTCTCTCTTGCTCATCTCTATATAGGGTCGGGTGGAGTGGAGAATAATATTTCGTACACTGGTTTCAGAATAGTTTAGCCTTATATATATAGAGTCGCGCTATTTGACTCCTAGGAGCAGAATAGTTATTTTGTACCCAGGCCGAACCACGCACCGAACAGCAATGCTCACATCCTGCACCAAAATCCCGCGTGTAGTAAACCAAACTGCATGCGACCTAAGAAAGTTACGTGGCAAGGTAATGCGTTCTACCGAGCGTCCGAACCACCCCTACGTCGTGCGGGCCGACACCCAATCCCTAGTGTTGTATTGTGCATGTGACGTAAGAAAGTAGGGCCAACTAGTAGAATTAAAAAGGCCTAGCTCCATGGACGCAAATCGACGTAAGAAAATTTGAATTGATCCAATGTAAGAGAACGTAACTTGTAGTAATCGGCCCTGAGTTTTTTTTAAGCAATCATCTTCAACATTTTTGAATTAACTTTCAGCTCTTGAAACGAAAATTTTCAACCAGCTTGATCATGGTCTTCTAAAATTGGCCGAGTAATTAAACATGTACCAAGTGATCATAATTAGTCTAGAATTAATTTTTGGAATCATAACTTTGCTCTTAATAAGTAAAACGAGATTCAACACAAAAAACGCAATATCTGTCTCTACATAACACTTCATGTGAATCCATATATTAACGCCACAGACCTTGTTGCAAATTTAAAATATGATTACAAAACTGGACTGAAAAGCCTAGTTTAGTTGCCTTTAACTGTTTACCCAGATCATCCGAACAGCATATATAGTAGCCTTGGAGGTACCACCAACAGAATCATCATCATCATCAACCCCCAATCCTTCTACTCATTTGTAAGAGCATATGAGGGCCTTGTTGGAACTCGCTGATGAGGCGGGGAGAAAGAGACTGCCGCATCTTGAGCAGCAACAGAGGTGCACCATCACCAACATCAGAAGGAGCTTGAAAATGCAACCAAATACTATCCTTAGGTGCACCCTCAGTCAACCATAGCCTAGTCCATTTTTACAACAACAAAATTACATCGAGTAAAGTGAACAATTATTAACCAAAATGCTGCACATTAGGAGAAAAATATCAGCACTTATCCAAATTAGATGAGGAGGTAATGGCAGATAGCACTATTCACGGGTTGCCAACCACCGAAATCAACAAAGATGCACACAGGGAGCAGCTACAGGATAAATCGGCAACGATAAATATACACGGCACTATAATCTTGGATGTCTCAAATAACGAACTACATAAGAGAATTGGATAATATTTACTTTTAACGTCTGAATGAGAACAAACAAGGTGAGAATTGTTTTAACACATCCTACCACACAGCTGTAGCCGAACCTAAACAAAGATGCACACAGGGAGCAGCTACATGATAAATCGGCAACAATAAATATACACGGCTCTATAATCTTGAATCTTTCAAATAACAAACTACAAAAGAGAATTGAATAATGTTGACTTTATCGTCTGAATGAGAACATACAAGGTAGAAATATATCCTACCACATAGCTCTAGCCGAGCCTAAACTGGTACCCAAAACTACTGCAGCACAAAAAGGTTAATTAGCAGACAGAATACTTACATACTTCTTTATTCTACATATAATAATTTCCAAGGACCAACTACAACTGAAATCACATTAGTGACATAATAGATGCTTTATAAACATTCCGTTTTCTCTTGTTATACATAGGTAGCATTTCCATAACCTTTTCAAACCAGCTACTCGGAAAGTACAGTTGAGTCATGGAGAGGATATGGACAGCAGTGAGAAAAAATATTAAAACAAGTATGAAGGAATGTTTCCAATGGGATTACGACAACATATCAGACTGAATCAGGACCAGATAATCTGATTCATTAGTGCACTGGCCATACGTAATTGGTAGTAGTTGCATGGTAATCGACAAGGACTTCAAAGAAAGCACTTCACAAGAGTAAACTAAGTTCTGGCTGGATTTACCTTGACGGCTGAAATATGATATATAGCACTTATATTTCTGAAACAAAGAACCCTAGATCTGCAGCGATGTAAATCAATACTAGATCACCAAACCCAAAAATTTAGAAAAATAACGTGTCAGACACAAGCAATAATTCTTTGCTGAACCAGTGAATGAAATTCATAACCTCCAAGTTCTTTTATCCCAGATTTCTCCTACAGAAAATCACTACTACACTATAATAGCAATTCCCAACCAGGCACTAAAACTAACACCCCTGCCAACAGTAATATTACTGAATATCAAATTCACATATGCCTAGCTACAATCGCATGGGTAGTCACAAAAATAGCACATAACCATCTCGGCTATGCTACAGAACAATAACAAGCAACAACCTAAATAACCAATCAAGATTCATGCTATACAAGATTACTCCTGGTTTGAGGATGAGCTAAACCAAAAATGCAGCAAAGACTGACAGGCTGGGTGAGGATTAGTACGAGTCCACCTCATTGCAAAATCCAACTCAAATCACATTAGTGGTATCGTAGGTGATTCCCAAATATACCATTTTCGTTTGTTATATGGGTAGCGTTTCCATAACCTTCTAAAACCAGCTACACACAAAGCATAGTTGAGACATGGAAAGGTACATGAGCTGCAGTGATAAGATCATAAAATAAGTACGACTGATTGGTTCCAGTGGGATTAGGATAACCTGTGACACTGGATCAGGAATCCAGAATCTGATTCATTAGTGCAGTGTACATATGTAATTTATGATCATAGTTGTAACATAACTGACAAGGACTTCTAACAAAGCAATTACGCTCACAAAGGACAACTAGCTACTGGCAGGATTTATCGCTGAAATATGACATAGGACATGTATTTCTGAAAACAACAACTCTAGGTCCATAGCGATCCAAATCAATACCAGGCCACGGAACCCCAAACTAAAAACTGCAACGAATCTTGAACCCAAAGAACTCGCTGGATTCAAGCTTGAGCTCACCTCAGGTTACACAAGGCTAGCTACAACATGAACGCAAGCACTGGCATTTTTTTATTCTGTGCAACATTGCCTCTAAGTGTTTGCTCTTCATTCCCTGCTGCATCTACATCAACTTGTAGACAGAGACCAGACGTCTCATTTTACTCCACAACAATAGCTGAAAAAACAAACAGTAGGGGAAGTGTTCTAGACACTTTTATGCTCGCAAGTCCATTACATGCAGAGTAATGCAGACAACATAAAAGCTTGTTTGCAATTGATGAGGATGTAAAATATGATCTTCATCCGCAGTTGAAGGATCCTAAATCTAAAATAAAGCATAACATTACATGGATAAGGTCACATTTCTGATTTGGATTGGATAACAATAATTACACCGCAGTGTTGATGCTGCAGAATACCTAACAGTAACTTGTTGGAAGTTAACCAACATCATGGAAAACGAGTTCTCAGGTCGTTGTAATAGATTTGCCATAACCTTCGGCTCTTTGACATAAGTGGGCGACTAATATAGCCCCTTATCAGCACTCAGCAGCTTATTTGGCAAACAAAGAATTCGGCGAATCCATCCAATTTGGTACCAAGTTATACACACTAATTTGTTAGCCCCTTATCAGCACTCAGCAGAATTTTTTGGCAAACAAAGGATCCTGTAAATCCATCCAATTTGGTACCGATTTATACTCACTACTTGTTGTTTAAATATATAATTATTTGGAGCAGTGGATTGATAATCAATTAATCAAATTTTGCATTGGGAATTAATTGACAAGACTCAGTTGATACATGAACGGATCCTCCATGCTAATTCTGAATAAAGAAACAACCAGAATGGAACGAACGGCCATCGTACCTTCACTTGACCACCATCGTGCTCCGCCGTCGTGAAACGACCAACAGCAAGGCTGAGGCAGCGCTAGCCCGCTTCTAATCACGGTGTAGATGCCGCCGGCAGCGCTGACCGTGACCATGATTACGATGCTTCTCGCAGCCACGACCCGCTGTGCTGCCGGATCACAACGCCGATGCGGCCTCACCGACGACCCACCGCGCTGCCTGACCAGGACGGCGATGTCGCCGGCATCGCCCCCCGCGACTACAACCCGCCTGGAACAAGCCGCACACCACGCCGATTCGGCCAGCCAACCACGACGATGCGAGGGCACAGTCGACGCAAAGTCCAGCCGCTGCTCGCCGCCCGCTCGATGCCGGACTACGCGCTCGCCGCCGCGTCTCGATTCAGCTTCTGAACCGCTCGCCGCCGGACACTCTCGACCCATGAGAAAAAAACAGATGCATTTGGGTAGTGGGCTAGCTCCCAAGAATCACGAGAGGCCACCCACGACGGGGGCTTCTAGCTGGCGGTCGACCGCGTGTCCGAGCCTTCGCGGTCAGGTTCCCGACCAAGTTTGTTTCCGTATCTGTCCAATCCTGAAATTTCCTTTTGGGAAAGAACGACGCCACGTAACATTAGCACCCTCTCCAGCTAGCGTGGACGTGAATTCTGTTTTCCCGCGCTTTTTTTATTCCCTTTCCGTACAATTCCCTTTCTCTGACGCTTTCTTCTTTTGTATGGTTTTCTTTTACAATTCCCTTTTTAGGACACTATATTTTAGGATAAAAAAGAGGGAGGGGGAATAGCACTTTCAGGCTTCGTTCGGTTGTTGTGGATTAATTCCACCGGGGGAAGTGATCCCAGGAGGGATAGGGTGATCACCCAAACCCCCGGAGGGATTAGTTCCACAAGGGGGACTAATCCATGCTTCTATGTTCTGTTCGGTTAACCCTAGGCAAATTCTGTTATGCAGTTTATATGACGAAATTGCAACTGGACAGGACAATTATCTAGAAATCAGCCATCACAGACATACGGAACCTGCAGTGAGCACCCAAAAAAAAAACGTGCGCAAAACAACGGTGCACTCTTCAGCGCTGAACCGATACTGAAAAACAAATTCAAGAAGCATTACATGCATTGCTTCTACCGACTGGCCATATTTAACATAAATTAAAGGAAGTGGAGATAAAGAAAATTGTACAGAAAACAGAACATATATACACAGGCTTAGCTCCTTCATTTTTGGCAAACCATACAAAAAAGACTACAAACTATAGACTACAGGGAGACATCGGGAGACCTGGAATGGAGTGGCAGCCACCGAAGAGCTTTGGCCCCTGCAAGCATCCAGAGACTAGCCTGATGAAAGATATCATCGACCAGGTCCGCGCGTCAGGGGATGAGTGGTCGAAGACACAGTCATTTCACAAACTCCATAGGCATTGGCGTCTCCTGCTTGATCTGCAATGGACTGAAACCAATCATCGAAGACGTCTCATGGCTGTGGGCAAATGTGTTGAATACAACACACACTGACACGAGAGCCTTGAAGAGTGTATGCAAGATTTCTTCCATATCACATTACCTGCAAGAATTTTCAAGAGTAAGGTTGTGATGATAAAAGAATTCAGATGTAACTCCAACTAGCAAAAACTTCACAAATGGAAGCGATTTCTTGAGTAACATGGTCATGGCTCTTTTGTTTTCTGAAACACATGCACTAGGCGCAAACTGAACCACTCAGCTGCCATTGTCACTAGCATCTGGTACTTGGTGTTGATCCAGTGGGTGGTGGTGCTGTAAGCAGCAAGTTCAGATTTTTAACACGGGTGGGGAAGGAAATTAGAAGAAACTTATTGTTAGCTCGACTGGTTTCCATGGATGTTCTGTCTTTTAACATTTTGGCTTGTGGTTTGTTTGTCTGTCTACCAGATGATGAAGAACAAAAGGAAGGGCTGTAGTGTTTAATCGGAGTCCTCTTGTTCTGCAAGTGTGTAGTGATAGGTAGCTTATTGTTTTGGTGTAATTAGCTTGTTTCTACTGACATGTTCCATTGCGTGGATATATGCATGTTTAAAAGCACTAGTCTTTCTCTAATGATTTTTGGTACATTCTTGGAATTGGATTGCCTGCACATTGCTCCTATGTTTTCTGCATGACACTTACCCATGCTTACATTGTTTAATTCGACTTCATAGAACATAAATTCCCATCTCTATTACTGTACAATACTACTGCTGAACAGAGTTTAGGAACAGAGTGTCTGAATTGGTGAAACAATCTACCTCAAAACATGCTTCTACAAAGATGGAAAATCCTCATGGATAGCAGCAATCCTCACTTGGATTCATGAAGGTAAGGTGCTGACTGCACGACCTGCATCCCCAGGAACTCGGCAGAACACCAAGAAAAATCGCAGTAGAAAGATACCTTCCGACAGTGTGGCGTGCTTCTTGTCCCTCGGCTCACCAAGAAAGGGCGTCGTTTATCGAGATATGTCGGCCCGACCACCACAGGAGAGAGGAAGCAATGACGAGAACCGAAGCAGCACCAAGGAAGAGACGGGGAACCGGTCAGATCCAGCGGCACCTGGAGCTCGCGTCCGGCTAGTGAAGGCGAACGTGGGAGTATAAGGATACGTGAGAGTCAGGGATTAAGGTTCGGGGAGGAAGATGCACAGCTGCCGCTGACGAAGTTATCGCCGGAGACTGCGCCGAACGATGGTCGCGGACCAGCTAGCCTGACTGGGTCACAACGCTGCGTCTCTCGCTTCTCGGGATATTTTCCACGGGTGGAAGACGATTGTTTTTTACCCCGTGGAATAGACGGGTTTGGCGGGGTTTGGGCTGGGGATTCAGCCCGGCCGGGTATAACCGAACACAAAAATCTGGCTGGGCCGGGATTTCGCCCCCACCGGGTTGGCACCCCTGAAACCCTGCCAATCCACCCGGGGATGAGAATAACCGAACAAAGCCTCAAGAAGATTGAGTTGTCACTTTGAACACTTAAGATATGCCATATTTTCCCTTGTTTTCTTTAAAATATTTAAGTCTTTTAGAACATATTGTCCCTAAGGCGGCAACAACAGCATGCACCGTGCACGTAAAGAAATGGAGCGTTGTTCTGCGAGACCAACAAAAATGTCGCATACACATGAATTATAAAAAGAGTTCACATAACTTGTTGGAAAACATATAAAAAGAAAAAAGTTTGTAACACAAGTTCTACGCAAGAGTTGATACATTATAGATCATGCAGAAAAAACATCTAAAACATAAGTAGCCCAGCAACACATAAAAGGATGCCATTTGATCACCTTGGACGCGGGGATACAAATTTGTTGTCGATGAATGATGTAATGTACTCCCTTCGTCCTATAAAGGATGTCAGAGGGGTAGACCAACGTTGACTTCGCATAAAAGTCCATAACACATCCAAAACCTTTCATATTTGTTCCAATGATGTTTCAAAGTTCACATCTTGTCTTCTCCTTCCTCTCAGCCGCCCGCCGCTCCCCAGAACTCCGCCGCCACTCCGCTCGCCGCCAGAGGCCCCACGCGGGGTCGCCCCACCTGTCCATGCTCGTTGTAGGAGGCACCCCGTGGGGCTCGTTCTGTTCTGCCTATGAGCCGCGCCACCGCTCCGCTCGCCGACGGAAGGATTGAGCCAAACCACGCCGATGGAGGGCTGGTACTAGCGCGGAGGAGCAAGGCCGCGTAGCTCCCGCTCCCGTTCCCGCTCCGACCTCCTCGTCATGTTCTCCTCCGTGACATCGAGCTCGCCACCGGAGCACCAAAGCTCCTCCGCCAGCCGAGCCTAGCGCAAGCGCCTTCTGCCCAGCCCCTCTCGCAGACATCCTCTTCGTTGCCGTCGCCAACCTACCTGCTGCCTTTCTAGACTGCCCTCGCGAGTGCCCTGCGTGAGCCTCCTGCAGTTTCAGAAATGATGAAAAAGTTTAGAGACAATGACAGTGTTAACATAGAGCAGCTGGGTGTGCACGTGTATAGTTTCAGTTAACAACACCACCCAATCCTGCCCATGTTTTGCCGTAGGATCACACAATCAACTGTTTGAGATGTACATGATCGAGAGCTTGTGCTTGGCTATTTAAAGCCTTGCAATATCAATGCATAAGTGTGTTAAATCCTAGCATTGCTTTCAGACAGAAACCAAGTTTCATAGACAATGTTAGAAACCAAGTTTGAGTTCAGTACTGAGATATGACCAGCTTCTATGCAATAATTGGTAACACGCATAAGCTACGTTTTTCGTCTACAAAAATAATTGGTGAACATTGGAGTAATTTAGAACTTGGAAATGTGATCATTGTAAAACTTCGTATGCTTGTTGTGTAATGTAAAAACCTATGGCACAGTGAGACACAACAACATGCAACCAGATAAATAAGCAAGGAGATGTGCGAGAGCTCAAATTAGAACCCATCAAAGACTGAAATCAATGTGTTCTCTAAATATTATTTTTTTGACATATGGAGCAAAACATGGAGATTAGCATATGGATCAAAAAATGGAGATTATTTCAGTTCCTTCATGGCAACCCAATATTAAATTTAACCAGATAGAAATACCTCGATTGTGTTCACGATATAAAACACTCACTATTTGCTTCCAACTTGTATACATCAGATCAATCAAGAATAACAGAACAGAACACATAGTGGTACTGATTATGTTGTCCACGTAATGGTTAAAATGACATCTGAAAAAAATGTAATAATACAATGTTCCTAACAACAGTATGGGTTCGAATCAAAGAATCAAAATCAAGATGAATTTATGTACATGATGAATATCTTAACAAAATCATGCTAAAACTCACATGGCCTTGCTGATTTACTTGAAAATTCTCAAACTTCTAATTTATGATATCTATGCCTTTTGGCTATTTACACCCCTTTTCTTTATTTTCTTCATGTAGTATCTCTAGTCATGAATTAAAGAAGTTCTACATTGCAATCTTACACACTACTACTTAGATGATTGATGCCATCTAGATGAAGCAATCTATATGCAATAGTACTCTAATTAATTTTGTCCCAAATGTTCATCAAAGAAAGGAAAATGGTCCTTTTGAAAAATTTCACCATATGTCAAATTATAGCTCAATGACATGAACATGAAACACACCAGTTTCACTCTTAAACAAATTTACCTACATCATATTCACTCATTTTCATAGAGATGAACATGAAGCTTTTGGATAATTATAAGGTTATATCTTTATATTCTGAGATAACCATAGAGTGAACTTTCAGTGTTAACAGAAAAATAGCAAAGATGTTCACATTCTCTTTGCTGAACAGAACAATGTGCCTCAGGTTTATAGGTATATATGTCTAGTTCAAAAAAAGCGACAGTGTTGATCATACTTGGACATATAGTACACAGAGATAACTATAGACAAATTAACCACAACAAAACAAGTTTGCACTGATACCAGGTCCAACATGTATAACTGGCTTGTGTCCGATAGAGAACTCGACAAGATATTGGCTGACTTGATCTCCTTGGTAAGTTTGAGAGCATCATGTTGGGGATAACATGTTTATCACTTTGATAAGCTTAAAAAACTATACTATCATATATTCAAACCATTTTGGTACCTTAAATCGTCTCCTCTCCAGAGCTGGTAAGTATACAATTCCATCTTGATAACTTCTCTAATGTCAAGTTTGCAAAGTACATCTTTATCACATTGATAAGCTTAAAAAAGCTATACTACGATATATTTAGAAGAAATGTGGTGTGTATATCGCTTCCCCATGGGTTTGGTAAATATGTCATCATCACATTGATAAAGTCAACAAACGTCATGTTGACAACTATGTGTTCATTACATTGATTAGAGCTACAAATCTACAGTACATATACTTAAAGCCAAAAAAATTGGAAGCTACGAAAAATTCCTACAAATGGGTTGGTAAAAATATAATTGCCACTGATACGTCCAAAACGTATCTACTTTCTCGAACACTTTTGCTACTGTTTCTCCTCTAAACTTGTGTGATTTGGATGCAACTAACGCGGACTGACGCTGTTTTCAGCAGAATTGCCCTGGTGTCTACTTTTTATGCAGAAAATCAACTATTAGGAAAAATCCCAGAAAATATGCCGAAAATCCTATTTCACCAGAAAACTCCAGGAGCCATGTAAACACCCGGGTTTTTAATCCCAGACGCCCGTTATGCCATACCTCGCAATCCCAGGATTACCATTTTTGCGAGACATAACGGATTGGATATCACAGTACATCATCCATTACAAACCATACATAAGGTCTTATACAAATAATGATCTCATGATCCAGCCTGAATACAACAAGCAGCGGAAATAAAAGATAAGCGTAGCGGTAGGGTCCATCTTTAGGGGCATAGGCAATGCTGACGAAGGCAGATAGTCCTAGTTATCATAGCCGTCCTGCTGGCCATCATCTTAATAGTCTCCTTCATAGTCTGGCCATGAGAATCGCTAGGGATAAAAGCCATGAGTACTTTTTAAGTACTCGCAAACTACCACTAACAAGTAATATAGTTCTAAGTCAAGTGCTAAACTCTATGTTTACTATAAGGTTAAGCTTGAAACCTAAGCTGAGTTCTGAAACAAAGAAAGATAAAGTAAAATTCTAGAATCACTTAAGTTGGGAAGCTAATATCATAAATACAACCCTGTTGTGGTCAAGTCAAGATTCATCATTCATTTCATAAGTTATTTGGAAAACATCTGACAACGAAACAGTATGGCCATTCCAACTGTCCATAACCGCGGACGCGGCTATTCGAATAGTTTAACACTTTACAGAGGTGGTACACTTTCACCACAAGATTCGATACATCTGTCAGGGATAACCCTGAATCATCATACTTAGTATGCAGATAATCAAACATAACCTTTCCTTTACACACCCTAGTATAAGCACCTCTCCTATGAGCATGGCTTCCCAACCATGACCATCAGTCATCTTGGGCACTGCATAGGTGGACAACATTGAGAGGTAGCCTCATCTCAAACCTCTCCCGCGAGGGAACTAATACGAATGCATATAAATTTCCAGCTAAGCCTTACCCAATTTAGGTAGTGTGGTTGTATGGTAAATTTGGAATGGTATCGCATCCGAATCCAACCATCAGTTTTATAAAAGGGCTAAGGCTCATGCCTCAACATTTTCATCATCGTAAACCATTTGTGTTTCTCAACACATGTCAAAACATCTCAATAGAATGACTCATCATTCCAAGGTTTTCACAATTCATTTTCACCAATTGTTCCCATCTAAAGTGACTCAAGTTTTGATCTACTCTAAACTACTAAGTTAAGAGTGTTCACTAAGGTGGACAGATAATGGGTTCAATCTCATGCCATAGAATGACATCTAAAGCTTATCTAAATAGGTCAAGTTTTATACTTTTTATGCTACCTTCAAAACAAGTAAAGGACTTGTGTAAACTGAAGGAATTAAAGCTTGTAAGGTAATACTTGGGGTAGTAATAGTCAAGGTGGTGTGGCCAAAGCATGCCTAAAGCATCTTTGCTCATTCATCTCTCTTAATTCTATCTTGCTAACAATAGCTTGCACTGTTAATGATGGCTTGCCTTGGTTGGTGCAGTGGTTCAAGTTTTCTTCTTCTTCTTGGTAGCACTCCTCCTCCTCGTAAGCTTGGTCGGTACTATCTTCTATAAATACATACGGAGTACACAATCACCAAACAATACTTAACTAGTCTAATTAGCATTCTAAGACACACAATTGATGATCTATTATCATCACAAGCATCACAAGTTTTATTCACTAGTTTCTTCCTTTTTATTTTAGAAAAGTAATTTCTACTCATTAAAAAATTAACTAAGATTTAATATTCACCACTTCAAATATGGGATCATGTGGACACATGTCATCACCACATATTCTAACATGTGGGAATGGGATTAAGGGTTGGATCATAATTACTTTGGTTTAAGTTTATTATTTAATGATTTAAAGTGACTAGAAATGCCTATATAGCATTATTTTGGTACTAGTCCAAAGTCACTGCATGTAAACCTTAATATTATTACATATTTAGATAGATATGATGAAATATGATTTTTTAGAGTTGGAAGCAACTCAAAACCTATCTTAGTTGATTTTATAAAAATGTTTCCATATGCAAAAGCTTCTGTTTTGTTATTTTTACTAGCAGAGATCTATAACTCTAATTGAATTAAATCCAACATGCTTGGATAGATCATTTCAATACCTTTCAGGCAAAATTGATTTCATGCAATTTGGATTTGTCAAACTCCCAGAATTGATTTTTAAACTAGTGGACAGAAACTAGATTAACCTTAAATAGAAAAAACTAAATTTTAAATTCTAACTCGCGCGGGAACTAACTGGGCCGGCCCAGCTACGCACAGTGCGTGCAACGGGCTGCCTGACATGCGGGCTCCACCAGACAGCGGCACAAAAACACCGAAACGGTATCTAGCATCCTAGGCCGCACGATCTAAAGACGATCCAACGGTGGGAGGTCATCGTCGACGACGGATTACTCCGGCGAGAGTCTGACCTAGACGCGGCGGTTGGGGTCGATTGGGAGCGTACCAGGGCTCCAGCAAGGTCGGTGAGGCGGGCAAACAGGATGGTAGACGACGGCGAGGCGAGGCGCGGTTGCGGCGGAGCTTGGGGTTCCCTAAATCGCAGGCGCCCTTCTCCTCCTGCTGCGGTGGCTTCGGCTCCAATTCCAGCGAAGCAGAGCTCGAGCGGCGTCGGCTAGAGGTGGGTGAGGTTCAGTGAGAGGTGGGGAGTGAGTGAGTGTGGAGAAAAGAGGATGGGGTGGCCGCTTTATATAGGGTCGACGAGGGGGCAGAGCGGGCTCCGGTGAGGCCATCGGTGATGACGATGCGGGGTGCTCTCGGCATGGGCGAGGGCGGCGATGGGTTCTCTGTCCCCCGTCGATCCTCTGGGGCTTAATGGCGCAGCAAGGCGAGGACTCTACGGGTCGGGAGCGTGCGGTGCACCGCGCGGGCGGCGGTGTTCGACGCGGTTCCTCCGGGCTGCTGGTCGCGAGGCGGCGAACGAGGATGTCTGGGCGGTTGCTGGGCCTGCTGCGGGTGCTGCCACGCAAGGCTAGGGCTAGGCGAGGCCGGTGCTGCTCTGGCGGGCGCGGCGCTCCGAGGTGATCGGCATGGCGGACAGAGGCATGGGCGCGAGCAACTGGGCTTGTCCTCCGCTCGATTTTGGTCGGGGGCTGGTCGAGGCGGTGCGGTGTGATGGCGCCTGTCTCCCAGCGAGCGAAGGAGAGCGCGGGACGGCTTGGTGCGAGCTGTCCATGGTCGACCTGGCGCATGGCGTCGGGCGGCTTGGCACTAGAGCAGATAGGGGAGAGGGAGAGAGAGCTAGGGCCAGGGGTTTAGCTGGGGGGACAAGGGGACCGAGTTAGGCCCAAATGGTGACCAAAATCACTGCTCACTATAGTGTTTTGAAATTGGCAAGATTTGTGTCTGCCACCTATTTGATGAAATGGCCGCAAGAAGTAAAAGTTTGAAATTTGGTTTCAAATTTTTTGGGTGTTCTCCACTGGTACTAGGTAGTCTCTGGTTGCAAGGGTTTTGAAAGTGGAGCTCAATTTGATGGTTTTTGAAATAGGGATGATCTAGGCATATGCATTGAATTCAATTTTCACATGCTATTTAAAATAAGTATTTGAATGTTTTTAGCAGATCAAAAGGTGGGCCTTGGTACCTCATTACGTGTACTAGCAAGGGGTGTAAAGATCTAGAATTATATCTGTTGAGAAATGAGTGCTAGGAACACTCAAAGTAGTGTAGTGGATTAAAATGGCCAAAAAGACCATTCCCCCTTTTTAATTGTTTTTTATTTGATTTTCTTTGGGATTTGCTTGGGAAAGGTTTAGATGATGTTTAAATCACCTAATAAACATTTTACAACCAAAGAATCACAGAACCATGGCAATTCAAATCAATTCCTAAATTAAATGCTCATACACATGAATGCATTCATTTTTACTTTGGAAAAGTTTTTGTTAACCCTAATTTTGATGCTTTGGATCTTGATAAGCTTGTATTAAAGTTTTGGGATGTTACAAGCCAGAATACGAGACGGAGGGGGGCTGGGCCTAGGCCACACCACCTGGCTGTGCAGGTTAGCCCAGGTCGCGCCAGGGGGTGGTCTGGCCGCCCCAGACACCTCCTCGGTCTCCCTCTTCGCCTATAAGTTGCCTTATGACCTAAAAACTCAGGGGGGTTCGACATTTTTCCAGAAGGAGTTCCGCTCCGCCGCCACCACTAGATTCCATGAAACACACTGAAACTCCGTTCGGCACCTCACGGACGGGGAATTGGAGGAGATCATCGCCATCATCATCACCATCGCTTCTCCATCGACCATCCATGTTTCCCCCATCTATGAGTGAGTAATCCCCCGTTGTAGGCTATGGGGATGGTAGGGATTGGATGAGATCGTTCATGTAATGGAATCGGATTGTTAGGGCATGGTGCCTAGTGTTGGGCCACGCAGAGAAAAACAAAACTTTTTCCTACGCGGTGAACCCAAGATCTAGCTGAGGTAGTAGGCCATGAGAATTACCACTAGACGCGCGGTTGCAGAATCGATGAAGCACGTCGCTTGATGCAGTGCAGTCCTCACGATCCGTTATGATCCACACGTACGAGGAGGAGCGTCGGCGATGGACTGCTAGGTACGGTACGGCGGCGACAGGACTGGACTTGAGCTATGGTTTCCAACACATGGAGTGACCTAACCGTGTGCTCTAAGCACCTGCTCCCCAGCTTATATAGGGAGTGAAAGTGGGCTCCACTCACTTGTGGCCCATTCACTAAAAGGCCTATATTAGTCACTGCGAGTCCAACTCACTGACTCTGTCCTTTCCTTTTTGGGTCCAACCCAAATATGCTCCCGCTCTTAAGTGTGTTGCCCGACAGGCTCATGGTGACCCGGACACGATCCGAGTCTCACTCGTGACCGATCAGTTGGTAGCGGCTCCTAGCAGAACGTGCCAACTCCCAAGTACCAAAGAGTCATGACGACATACCTTTCCAATGCGACTTTCGTCTGAGTCCCTTTTGCCTCACGATATACCTTGTCGAACTATAGGCGAATAATCGTCATCCCTTAAATAGTTCAACTCTCTTTCTAGATCCGAGAGAAGTGATTCATCCGACTAACTCTTAGTCAGTTGCCTCGGTTAACACTTAACCGAGTCACGCATGGCCATGCTTTCTGAATCATATCTTTCGAGAGGGCCTAGAGAATACCTCTCCAAACGGAGGGGCAAAATCCCATCTTGGTTATTCACATCACGCAGCTTGATTCTCAGTCGACCCGAACTCCGCCTTTATAACTGCCCAAAGGATTAACAATGTTCGATGAACCTAAGTCGGTGATCCTCAACTCGGATTGTGCAATAACCTCAGGTCTAAGGATTACATTGATTGAGATATACAAATGATGACTTATTCTTTGTATCTCAATATGGGTCAGTCCGACTCGCTAAACTCTTTAGCCAAATCCGTGTAAGTCGGAATAGCATCTCTATGCCCATGACAAGTGGAACCGAGTCATCAACCGACTTTCACATTAGTCTAAGTTGTGTGTCCAACACAACCTCAACAACTAAGGACAGTCAGTATAAATAACATGAATATATAGTTCCACAATCGAATCACATATCCAATGATATATATCAGTAGTTCATACATGGACAATAACTTTATGAATACATTGGAAATAACATCATACATGATTGCCTCTAGGGCATATTCCCAACACCTAGTATCTTGTATTAGTGCTTTATGACTTTGTTGTGACTTGTTGTGCTTAATGCTTGTCACTAGGGCTCGAGTGCCATGATTTCAGATCTGAACATGTTATTGATTCATTATGATAGTATTGTTTATGGTCTTACGTGCAAGTTGTATACACACGTTGTTGTCCGGAACCAATGGCCCCGAAGTGATAGAAATCGGGATAACCGGAGGGAATGGCTTTGATGTGAGGATCACATGTGTTCACGGAGTGTTAATGCTTTGCTCCGGTGCTCTATTAAAAGGAGCACCTTAATTGCCAGTAGTTCCCTTGAGGCTCCTGAAATGGATCGTAAGGGCACCTAGAGGGGGGGGTGAATAGGTGCTACTTCAAATTTTAATGCTTTTTCAATTTTAGGCTTAGCATAAAGGGTAAATTCTCTAGATAAACTATTGGGTGGAATTTCCCTATATGCAAACCTATCTACTAGCGAGTAAAGAGCGAGTGGAAGAGGAACGGGTAAACCGTAGTGAAGCACGCGGAGACACATGATTTGTTTGACCGCAGTTCCTTCCTTGTTAAGGGAAGTACGTCTGCGTTGGAGGGGTGGGCGGTACTAAGACCACCACGCCACAATAGGCCTCACCCTGTTCTCTAATGGATCCCGCCACCAAAGGCCTGATCCACCTTTCCACTATAGGGACCCTTCGAGGCGGGTACCAGCGCCTTTACACAACTAGTAGGCAACAACTCCACAATCAACTTGGAGGCTCCCGAAATGACAACAAGCTGCCACAAGAACAAAGTTATCAAATACAAGGAACAAGATCTAGATATTGACAAGAATACTAGATCAGGGAATTCTCCAAATGAATGGAGAGGAGTTGATGCGCTTGATTCGTGATGACGACGATGATTCTCTCCTCCTTTAATTCCCCCAAAGATCGAAGCCTTCGGGTGGTTGAAGTGGGAGATCAAGAATGGGAGCTCTTGCACAATGTCTGGACAATTTCGAATAAATCAAGAGTTCTGAATGTTGGGGAATAAGGGGTACTTATACCCCCTTCCAAAACCAGCCGTTGGAGACTTTGGGGGCCAGATTATCCGGCCCAAGTGAGGGCCGGATTATCCGGCCTGGGGAAAACTCCGCCCCAGACTCGGAATATCCGGCAGAAAGTCCACCCCCTCTCTAAGTGTCGCGTAGAGCTTGCACTTGATCATCTTCTGGGGCCTGGATTATCCGGCCCCGTGTGAAGGCCGGATTATCCGGCCTAGGGAGGAAAAACCGCCCCGGTTCGGATTTTCCGGAAGAAAATCTAACTGGACTCCGAGCGACGCGTCTTGGCTTGCTTTTCTCAAAAACTGGGGCCGGATTATCCGGCCCATGCGACAGCCGGATTATCCGGCCTGGGGAAGAAAAACCGCCCCCAGTCCGGATTTTCCGGGCGATAATCCACCTCTCTCTGGGTGACGTGCCTTAGCGGTCTTTGAGCAATGAGGTAGGCCGGATTATCCGGCCCTTGGTGGGGCGGATAATCCGGCTCCCCTCAAAGTTTCCTGCACACTTAGCACACATGAATAATCTCCACGGTATTGTTATCTAACACGCAAAACACAGGAAAACATGAAATGTTCTTTCAATGTCCCCCTTTTTGGTGTTAGATGACAATACTAGGATTTGTAGGAAAGGATTACAGGACAACCAGCAATCAACATGGAAGAGACTCCCCCTCAATGTGTGCATATTAGAAATTTGCAT
Source organism: Avena insularis (assembly GCA_023614405.1). Classification (NCBI taxonomy): domain Eukaryota; kingdom Viridiplantae; phylum Streptophyta; class Magnoliopsida; order Poales; family Poaceae; genus Avena; species Avena insularis. The sequence continues at coordinate 314,338,071 of CM042694.1, read as the reverse complement.
TTGAATACAAATGCACACAAATAGGTGAATCTATTCCATAGACATATGAGCAATATACATATCACCGAGGTAGAAGGGAGGCATCCTTGACATAGCCTCACTTAACAACATGATAACCAATATACGCGTCTTCCTTGATCAAGATTTCTAGCATAATAGGATATGAATAGATGAATCCATAAGCATACTCCATGAGATAAATCCAGACAACCACTGACATAGAGTCTCAAACAAACCACAAATCACAAATTTAAAGTTCAACGCTAAATGGGCATAAGCGAGAAAACGACGAATAGAAAAAAAATGCAAGTGCTTATGCCCGACACGTGCAAATCCTCGAAGATCCTAATAGAACTACTTCTCCCCCTTTGGCATCGAGACACCAAAAAGGAAGAAGAGCGATGCTAGCACCCCAAGTGATCACTCGTAGTCCTCATCCTCGTCCTCGTCCTTGTCTTCATTCTTGTCCACATCCTCATCTTCAAGCTCCTCAGTGTCACCATCTTCGTCATCAGCAGCGGCCGCAGAGGGAAACAAGTGACGCTCCAGCTCTCCATAGTTCAACCCGGAAGAAGAGTTCCACCGAGCATATGGTGTGGGAGGTGTAGGAGCCGGGGGGTCACCAGAAGCACCGGACACATGGTGAAGGATGAGCTGCTGGGAGTGAGCCAACTCATGGAGCTGCTTGTATGCCTCGTACTGACCCTTGCGCGTGTCCACTCCCATGCAAAGGATGTGCCGCTGGAACCAGTTCAGCTGCTTGATCTCGCGGGCAACAGGAGGCATAGGGGGCCTGCGATCATCTCTCATGAGACCCTCAGGCGCAGAGGAGGGATGAGAGGTCTTCCGAACCTTGGTGTAGATCTTCTTGGCCTTATACACAAAATCAATGTTGAACTCTTCAGAAGGGAGCAGGTGCCTTATGAGCATCATAATGTAGGGTCCATAGGGGATGGACAGACGATTGAACATAGCATCAGTCAATTCATGGTAGATGAAGTCCATGACATCCAGCCTGTACTGCACAGACTCGTCCTCGCACGAGGCCACCTCATGAGAAAACTGAAGGAGCTGGACAAGGTGAGCACATATGCTGTCATTGTTGCCCCCACTCAGAGTGATGGAGTCACGGAAGAGTCCCACTAAGGCAGCATAGATAGGAGCAAGACCAGCCAGAGTGCCCACAATGCCATTGTCCACTGTGCAAGGAGAGAGAGCTGCATCTTTGTTGGGTTTCAGCTGGGTGATGATGCGGTGGCCACTGGCTCTATCCCTGCTGCGGAAATCAGCAGACATAGGCCTATCGTGAGTCATCCACTTCATAGTGGAAAAGAACTGCTTCACCACCTCCGAGTCATAAGAGCACTCGAGAGACATGAGATGGTGCAGCCCCATCCGCTCAGCCACAAACATTGCATCCACAAGGTGGGCCTTCTCCAAGGCTTCAGCAAGAACCAGTGGGTGCATAGGCCTAATGCCAGCCTGGCATACTGATACATTGCAAATGTATCTATAATTTTTGATCTTCCATGCTTGGTTTTATCCACTTTCTTGTGTTTTGCCCACACTTTGGAGTACTTTTCATATGATTTCCTGGACTAACCTATTAACAAGAGCCATAGTGCCAGCTGCCTGTTTTCTGCTGTTTTTGGTTCCAGGTAAGTCAGAAAATGAATATTCTCGGAATTGGACGAGACAAAAGCCAAAGTGCCTAATTTTCCGTAAGTCATCAGATGCCAGAATACGAGACAGAGAGGGGCCAGAGGGCGGCCACACCACCTGGCCACGCGGCTAGGCTTGGCCCACGCCAGGGGGTGGTGTGGCTAGCCCAGGCACCCCCTCGGCCTCTCCTTCCGCCTATAAGATGCCCTCGGGACGAAAACCCTATTACCCGATCAAAAATCCACGAAAGAGTCTGTAGACTCCGTCATCTCCATCCCTATATTGGGAGGGATCTGAAGCTCTTCCTGACACCCTGCCGGAGAGGGGAATTCACCCTGGAGGCCTTCTTCATCACCATGCAAGCCTCCGGTGTGATGCGTGAGTAGTTCATCCTTGGACTACGGATCCATGTAGTAGCTAGATGGTTGGTTCTCCTCCTTTGTGCTTTCATGTCTAGATCTTGTGAGCTCCATTCATGATCAAGATCATCTATTTGTAATTCTGCATGTTGTGTTTGCAGGGATCCGATGGATATTGATATGCTATTTCAGATTGATTATTGATTCTATCATGTCTTTGTTATTTGTGATATTGCATGCTTTCTGTTGTTAGTAGCTATCTTGGCCAAGTACATGCTAGAAACTCCAAGAGTTAGTATTTATGCTCGATAGTGGGTTCATGCCTCTGGTAATTTGGGGAAGTGACAGAAATCTCTAAGGTACTAGATGTGTTGTTGCTACTAGGGAGAAAAAAACAATCCTTTGTTCATATAACAATCATATTGTTTACATTACACGCAGTTTGTAAAGCAATAATCTGTTGCTTGCAACTTAATACTGGAGGGGGTTCAGATGATAACCTGAAGGTGGATTATTAGTCATAGATGCAGTTGGATGGAGGTCTTTGTATAATGTTGTAATGCCCAATCAAGTTTCAAAGGAGTCAAGATGATTAGTATATGCATGTATTGCTTTCTCGATGTTTGTCAATTGCCCCGCTGTAATTTGTTCACCCAACATGTTATCTATCTTAGGAGAGCCACCTCTAGTGAACTATGGATCCCGGTCCTTTTCTTTACATACAATCTACAAACTGTTTACTACTTTGTGTTTACTTTCTTCAAACTTTTACTTCTTTCCATTCGATACGTCTAATCCTTTGTTTTCAGCAAAACATGGTGATATTGACAACCTCATCGCAAGTTGGGGACAGAGTTCTATGGTTGTGTTGTGCAGGTCTCCACGTTGCTACTAGCACCAGTAGTGCGCCCTGCCAAGGCTCAGCTAGCAACACCGTTGGGGTGTTTCCTTGCTCCTACTGGTTCGATTAAACCTTGGTTTCATAACTAAGGGAAACTTGTTGCTGTGCTCATCATACCTTCCTCTTGGGGTTCCCAACGAGCTCTACATCAACACCAAGCCATCAAGCATTTTTCTGGCGCCGTTGCCAGGGAGTCAAGGACATCTTCACACGGGGAGTCCCTCATAACCAATCTCTTTACTTTGTTTTTTTTGTTTTGCTTAGTTTCTTTTTGCTTTGTTTGCTTGTTTTGTTTTCAAAAATACAAAAAAATTAGTTCCTTCTATAGTTGTTATTTTCATTGGTCTGTTATTGTCTTGCTTTATCATGCTTTCTATCAATGGTTGGTTTCTTTGAAACTGAATCTTATTGGCAAGGTGGCTTCACGGAAGAACAAAAATATTATTATAAGGAACACCGCTTGTCACAAAAAGGGAAACACTTATGGGAACAAATTGATAAATTGTATACCATTGCTATAAATGTGTGCTCTACTGATAATGTTACTTATTGCTTTGATAAATCTTGTTGCTGTAGGAGGTATAAACACCTCCCTTTTCAATGTGAGTATAATGATAATGTTACAATATCTTCTTATGTTAAAGGGAATTATGATTTTTATGATGTGCAACAAATTGAACAATTTATTGCTTGGAAGGGTGCATTTGAACTTGCTAGTTTGCTTGAAAATAATGATGATTCACCTTATAAATATGAGGTTTATGATATACTTAAATTTTGCTTTGATAATTACAAGGTAGAAAATGGCTATATTCTTAAATATCTTAATAGATGCTCTCCATCAGCGGAAGAGACTAATGCCTTGCAGGAGCCTATGGAAGAAGAAATTGCTGAAACTAGAAGCTCATTGGATGAAAAAGAGGAGGAGAGTGATGATCAAAAGGAGGAAGAATGGATCTACCCATTCCTACCTTCTAATGAGAGTAACTCTTTACCCCTTACAATATTTGATTGTCCCCCATGCTTACTAAAGGAGGATGAATGTTATGTTCCTGAGGATTCTTTTGAAAATGTTTATAATAAAGCTCTAGTGTTTGTAGATCATGAAAATCATGCTTTAGGTGATATTTATATTGTTGGGTTTATTCATGAGGCTACTGAAAATTATTATGAGAGAGGAAAATATGGTTGTAGAAGTTTTCATGGTAATGAAACACCTCTCTATGTGCTGAAAGTTTTGAAGTTGCTCTTGTTTTATCTACCCATTCTTGTTCCTATGTGCTTCTTTGATTTGTTTTCTTACAAGATTCCTATGCATAGGAAGTGGGTTAGAATTAAATGTGTTTTGAATTTGCTTCTTGATGCTCTCTTTTACTTCAATTCATATTTCTTATGTGAGCATCTTCTCAAACTATCATGCCTAACTTAAAGGCGTTAAAGAAAAGTACTTATTGGGAGATAACCCAAAAGTTTTAGATGAGTCTTGGAAGTTATTACCTCAGTAATAACCGATCCTTATCCTTTTTATTTGCTTTTTGTGTCAAGAGTAACCTCTAATGAGACAAAAGTAATGATTGGGAAAGTTGCTGTCTCGAAACAGATTTCTGTGCTTCACCGTAAAAATTCGTGTAAAATCTCTGAACGTCTTTTTGAGGTGTGAAGTTTTGTGAATCTGCCCCAGGTTGTTATCTAAATTTCATTAGTTCAACACTTTTTGATTTGAGCAATAGAAGGTCTTCGAAAAAATTCATCTTTACCTGCTGGTCTGTTTTGACAGATTTCTGCCATTTTCTGCATTTGCTTTTTGTTGGTTCCTTTTTGAGTTCTTTTGGGGAATTGAGCTTTTTGAGGGAAGTGCTACAGTATCTAATGGAAGTTTATTTGGTGTTGGAACTGAACCTTAATACTTATTATCTTGAGTGCACTAATGTTGCTAATAAAGATTGTGTGAAGTTTTGTATGAAGGAAAAATTGCAAGTGTATGGAAGGAATGAGTAATGAGATGAAGGATGGACTAAAACTCAAGCTTGGGGATGCCACGCGTGTCACCCCAAGAAATATCCAAGAAGTAAAAGCGTCAAAGCTTGGGGATGCCCAAGGCATCCCCTTCTTCATCAATAAAAACCACAGGTTTCTTCCAAACGCTTCATTTTTATTGTTTCATGCATAGTTGTGTTGTTCTTGGAGCGTCTTCTTTTTCGTTTTCGTTTTGGTTTTCATTTTCTTTTGTTTTCTTAGTTTTCTGAATAAAATGGTTGGACCCCCTCTTTCATACATTGATTTTCAAATAGTTTGGTTTGGTTTGGAAAAGAGTAGGAAAGTTCATGCTTATGTGATAAAAAGAGCTCGTTTTTGACTGTGGCCTATGCTTTGTCATGCCATGCTTGATATTGTTTTCTCTTTATGCTTAGTATTCTTTGCTGTAGCATGACTTGTTATAAACAATTGAGATTGCTTAATGTGCCTTGGATGAATCATGCGTTGTTTTAGCATATTAAAGCATAGTATAGTGGTATTCTCCTTTGATGCTTTATTTGGGTTGACTTGGCGCATGCTCACACCATGTTATGACTATCTCAAGTCACCATAGCCTTTATGATCCTTTAGTTTTCAACTTGTAGTATCACTTTATGCTTTGATCAATGATGTTTTGTCGCTCTGCATGATTATGGCCATTATTTCTCTCTTAGTTTGTCGCTCACAGTCTTTTGCTAGCCTCCACAACCAAGTATGAGTCCACTCATGCATCCAACTCCCTAAACCAAGTTATTCCAAAGAGTCCACCATACCTACCTACTAGCTTATGCTATTCCAAGTATATTCATTCTTTTGTTTTCCTTCCGAATTAAACTTGTTATGAGAAAACTAGTGATTAAAGCTCTCACGAACTTGATGGCACACTTTACTTTTCTTGCCCTTAATAAACTTGAACCATTGAGTCGTCTATGTTGTATATGCTTGCACTTATTTGTTGGGGATTAGCAAAACCATGCTTTCATGGGGAACGCTTTCAACATTGCACTTGGTACTTGTACCTAGTTGATATCATGCTCTTTTGTATATGGATGTCGTCGGTGTGAAATGAAAGGGGAGCTTGTAAGTCCATGGAGTTATGTATATGTGTTAGAGAAATGCCTAGGCCGCTGGTCTAATCCATGCTAACATGGTGGAAACCTGTAGCGTAACCATAATGAGCTGTCTATGAAGCATTCTTCTTATAAAAAAGAGTCCTATATTGAGAAAAAAAGAGAAAAGGAAAAAAGATTATGAAAAGAGGAAAGAGAGAAGAAAGCACCATATTCCCATGGTAAATAAGAAGATTGCTGAGATGCTCGTTGTCAGCTTGCCTTGTCATTTTGATATGGGGATTCTTCCGTATCATCGGGCAAGGGGTACCCCATTGGCGGTTCTCTATGATACACATGTACTTACGATGACAAGAACTTACCGGTGACTAAACTTGAGTAGCATGAGGAGCGGCCCTCGTATACAAGGGACATGAGATTCCTAACTTATACTTCATCAAGATGTACACCATAGTTTATTCACTTTAACCTTAATCACTTCAAGATGCTTATGATAGGGGCAATGAGAGCTGAAAGCTATAAGTACCATAATTTTTGGAAGCTCTTTATGAGACTTGAATCCCTACTTCCTTCTATGAAGGCCTTTCTTCCACCATTATATTGAGTCTCCACCTTCTATCTTTATGCACCTACTTTGAGAGCATAGTGGCCTTTCTTAGTTCCATGTGCATTGTTACAAGACTAGTTGATTGATGCATAACTTGATATTGCTTGTTTTAAACTATTTGTATCTAGTCACTCTTATGAACTTTGAAGGTGTCCTATGCATTTATATTTGCTACTCTATGAGGGACAAGCTGAATACTATTATGCTATGTTTTCTTTATGTGAAACAAACAAACGTCTTGCAAAGCATTGTTATTCATGAATATTTTGTTTGTGCCTTTTCATGTTGCATCATAGTTTCTTTGTCTTATTGCTAGAACTTTGTCTTTCATGTTATGATTGAAGCACTATGATCCCAGCTTTGAATGTTTTACAAATACTTTGATCAAGTCTTTGATGGTGCATGTCACCTCAAAAATTATTCTTTATTTTTACACTTACCTACTCGAGGACGAGCAGGGGTTAAGCTTAGGGATGTTGATACATTGCAAATGTATCTATAATTTTTGATGTTCCATGCTTGGTTTTATCCACTTTCTTGTGTTTTGCCCACACTTTGGAGTAATTTTCATATGATTTCTTGGACTAACCTATTAACAAGAGCCACGGCTACCCTGCTTTTCTGCTGTTTTTGGTTCCGGTAAGTCGAAAATGAATATTCTCGAATTGGGCAGACAAAAGCCAAAGTGCCTAATTTTCCGTAAGTCATCGGATGCGAATCTGAGGCAGTGGGGCGGAGGCCACACACCTGGCCACAGCTGGCCAGGTTGAGGCTGGTGGCCCACGCCTCTCCTTCCGCCTATAAGATGCCCTCGGGATGAAAACCCTATTACCCGATCAAAAATCCACGAAAGAGTTTGTAGATGCCGTCATCTCCATCCCTAGATTGGGAGGGATCTGAAGCTCTTTCTGACACCCTGCCAGAGAGGGGAATTCACCCTGGAGGCCTTCTTCATCACCATGCAAGCCTCCGGTGTGATGCGTGAGTAGTTCATCCTTGGACTACGGATCCATGTAGTAGCTAGATGGCTGGTTCTCCTCCTTTGTGCTTTCATGTCTAGATCTTGTGAGCTCCGTTCATGATCAAGATCATCTATTTGTAATTCTGCATGTTGTGTTTACGGGGATCCGATGGATATTGATATGCTATTTCAGATTGATTATTGATTCTATCATGTCTTTGTTATTTGTGATCTTGCATGCTTTCCGTTGTTAGTAGCTATCTTGGCCAAGTAGATGCTAGCAACTCCAAGAGTTAAAATTTATGCTCGATAGTGGGTTCATGCCTCTGGTAATCTGGGGAAGTGACATAAATCTCTAAGGTACTAGATGTGATGTTGCTACTAGGGAGAAAAAAACAATCCTTTGTTCATAGAACAATCGTATTGTTTACATTACACGCAGTTCGTAAAGCAATAATCTGTTGCGTGCAACTTAATACTGGAGGGGGTTCGGATGATAAGCTGAAGGTGGATTATTAGTCATAGATGCAGTTGGATGGCGGTCTATGTATAATGTTGTAATGCCCAATCAAGTTTCAAAGGAGTCAAGATGATTAGTATATGCATGTATTGTTTTCTCGATATTTGTCAATTGCCCCACTATAATTTGTTCACCCAGCATGTTATCTATCTTAGGAGAGCCACCTCTAGTAAACTATGGATCCCGGTCCTTTTCTTTACATACAATCTACAAACTGTTTACTACTTTGTGTTTACTTTCTGCAAACTTTTACTTCTTTCCATTCAATACGTTTAATCCTTTGTTTCAGGAAAACACGGTGAGATTGACAACCTCATCGCAAGTTGGGGACAGAGTTCTATGGTTGTGTTGTGCAGGTCTCCACGTTGCTACTAGCACCGGTAGTGCGCCCTGCCAAGGCTCAGCTAGCAACACCTTTGGGGTGTTTCCTTGCTCCTACCGGTTTGATTAAACCTTGGTTTCATAACTGAGGGAAACTTGCTGCTGTGCTCATCATACCTTCCTCTTGGGGTTCCCAACGATCTCTACATCAACACCGAGCCATCACATACACATCTTCATAAATACCTTTCTGTTCAGCACACCAAAAACGAGCATCCCCTAGCTCATCATCATGAGGCAACTCAGCAAACAAGTCACAGTGACGGATGGAGGAATAGGTGACTACATCCAAAGCCTTGTAGTTGATCTTGGGCTCCTTGCCCTTCCTTTTGGACACTCCCTTCCTAGTTCTCTTTGCTTGTTAAGCCATTCGCTTCTCTTCGTTCTTTCTCCTCCTCAACTCAACCTCGTCCACTAAGTTACCCTGTTCGTCGTCCTAGAAGTATTTCCTGCGAGGGCGGCGCTTGTAGGTCTTGGGAACACTGGAACCACCTGTGAGAAGAACAAGAGTGATAGCATGGGGATAAGCATACACACAAGTCCAGGAGAGAGCATGGAAAAAGTAGTCAAAAAGTTCATAAGACAAATCTACTCAATGCATACTCCATACTGAAACTGAACCAGAGTTGAATCTATCAGGCCGGATTATCTGGCCTGACCAGGGGTGGATAATTCGGCCCTGGCAGAAAATTTCGATTTCACCTAGATTGAATGCAAAAAAGTAGATCGAGCCTAGAAACTGCAAGACTACAATTTCTATGCGAAATAACATCCTTCTAGTCAACGTTCCACCCAACAAGTAACACATCTAGCCAAAGATGGGGAGAGAGGGAGTTACCCTCACTCATTGGAGGAAGAACGTGGAGGAGAAGGTACCCGGAGGCGCGGAGAAGAAGATCCGGGGAGGCCCGGAAAATCCGGTGGCCGGAAAGGCCCCGGGGAGGGTGGGGGACGGCAGGCGGCGGCTGAGGAGGAGGAGAGGGTTGGGGGAGAAGTACTGCTTGTTATGAGCCCTTCCCCCGATCCCTTCCCTTTAAGACGAAATCCGCCAGGGCCGGATTATCCGGCCTATACTTGGGCCAGATTATCCGGCCTCAAATCTGAAATTCAGTTGAACACAGATTCAGGCCCGCGTGTCCCCAAGCAATACCCCCACAAGGTGTACAAGGAACTTGTGTGCAAGAATAGAAGGCTTAGGGGTAGGGAGAGGCTTAGGATTAAGAGAACCAAACTGAGATGGTACTAGACACTCAAAATTGCAAGATCCAAGTCAAATAAAAGCCAAGATTGAGTGTGATTCCCATAAGAACATGAGAGAGCAAAAACATCCAAAAAGATCCAATTCTCCTCAAGGGAGAGGGCGGTGGCCGGAGCCACCTTATTGGAGTGTATGGTGTGACACCGCGAAGATATATCTTGGGTTCACGACCAATACTCATCAATAAGCTCACATATCACAAAATGATATTAAGAGAAATGATTTATCTTGCTTTTGGCATTATGGGGGGAGGGTTAGCCCAATGAGTTAGGACCACACTCCCCCTATATCCATGCCCACAACTAGACCAAATAAGACTGAGATGTACGAGTGAGTGCATGGGTAATCAAGACAAACTCCTGGAATCAATGATATTTAGCTCATTCCTCAAGTAGCAGAATCTTGCATCATCAAGTGGCTTCGTAAAAATGTCTGCAAGTTGGTTCTTCGTGCTCACAAAAGATAGATCAATATCGCCTCGAGCAACATGGTCTCAAATAAAATGATTCTGAATCTCAATATGCTTTATCCTTGTGTGTTGTCTTTGGATTATGCATAATTTTGATTGCACTTTCATTATCACATAAAAGAGGCACTTTGTCACAATTGACACCGTATTCCTTTAAAGTTTGCCTCATCCACAATAACTGAGTGCAAGCGCTGGCAGCAGCAACATATTCAGCTTCGGCGGTGGAGAGAGATATACAATTCTGCTTTTTAGATGACCAACACACAAGAGATCTTCCCAAGAATTGACAAGCTCCAGAAGTGGATTTCCGATCATCCTTATCACCAGTCCAATCTGAATCAGTATAACCACATAGAGAGAAATTGGAGCCCTTGGGATACAATAGACCAAAGTTAGGGGAATGAACCAAATATCGAAAGATTCTCTTGACTGCCACTAAGTGACTTTCTTTAGGAGCTGCTTGATACCTTGCACACACCCCCACACTCAACACAATATCGGGTCTAGATGTGTAGAGGTAAAGAAGAGAGCTGATCATGGACCGGTATACCTTTTGGTCCACATCTTTACCATGTGGGTTAAGTTCAAGATGACATTTTGTTTGCATCGGAGTGGCGACACCATTAAGATCTGTCATCTTGAATCTCTTGAGCATGTCTTGGATGTATTTTGCTTGATTGATGAAGGTTCCTTCTCTAAGTTGCTTGATCTCGAATCCAAGAAAGAACCGTAATTCCCCCATCATAGACATCTCAAACCTTGTGCCACAAGTCTTGCCTTGTTCCTCACAACGATGCCATTCTCATCTTGCTTGTTTTTAAATATCCATTTGGTGTCGATAACATTGCGGCAATCTTTGTATTTCTCCACGAGGTTCCATACTTTGTTGTGTTTGAAATTATTCAATTCTTCATGCATAGCAACAACCCAGTCTGAATCTTCAAGAGCTTCAAAGACCTTCTTGGGTTCCACCATTGAGATGTGAGCTTGATGGTCACCAAAACTGGCCAATTCCCTTCTTGTAGAAACCCTTCGTCGAAGATCACCAACAACCTTGTCGAGGGTGTGACCCCTTAACTCAAGGTTCCGATCAGCCCGAGCCTTGCGACGAAGTTCAATAAGTTTGTTGTCTCTTGGTGGTGTAGTTTCATCACTTGAATGTTCATTGGAATCATTTTCTCAACCTTGATTAGAAACAGGGATAACCGTGGTAGGTGATGATGAAGCATGCCCTTGAGATGAGTCAGTAGCCGTAACAGGAGGCTGCTGAAGAACAGGTGAGTCAGGGCCGGATAATCCGGCCGATGGAGAGGCCGGATAATCTGGCCTGAGGGTACTTGTAGCAGCTTCATCGGGATGCCTGGGGATTGCTTGAACTGGCGACGGGCCAGATAATCTAGGGCTGGCCAGAAAATCTAGCCTGGAGCTTGCATCGATATCTTCAGCACCAGGAGCAATATGGTCAGGAGGAGCGGGGTGGCCGAATAATCCGGTGTCCACCGGATAATCCGGCCTGGAGCTTTCTGGAACATCTTGACCTTCAACAGTTGATGGAGATGGTGTAGAAGTTGCTCCCGTGGTGGGAACATGTTGGGTATGTGTAGATGAGGGCTCTTCATGAGTAGAGCATTGTCCTTCCCGATCTGCCACAAGGGATTCCTCAATGGGGCGGAAAAATCCCACGCCCATTCTTCTTATGGCATCTTGGGTTATTTGAACACCTTCATCACAAACACCAACTTGCTCCGCACGGGAACCGTCATTTTCCTCGAACACCACACTACAGGATTCTACAATAGTTCCGGAGAGCTTATTGTAGACTCTATAAGTGTGGGATTCAACACCATAACCAACAAAAATACCTTCTAGAGCCTTAGATTCAAACTTAGATAAACGAACTCCCTTGATGAGAAAGAAACACTTACACCCGAATACCCGAAAGTATGAGATGTTTGGCTTGTTACCGGTAAGTATTTCATACGGAGTCTTGTCCAAGATCTTATGGAGGTATAACCGGCTGGATGAGTGACAAGTGGTAGAGATTGCTTCAGCCCAGAAGTTATATGGAGACTTGAATTCGGCTAGCATTGATCTTGCCATATCCATTAGAGTCCGATTCTTCATCTCGGCTACACCATTTTGTTGAGGGGTGTACGCAGCGGAATATTGATGTCTTATCCCCTCTTCACTTAGGAACTCATTTAAGTTGTAGTTCTTGAACTCAGAGCCGTTATCACTTCTTATAGCCACTATAGGGATGTTGTGTTGTCGTTAAACCTCGTTGGCGAAGTTGATGACCGTTTGTTGAGTTTCACTCGTCAACTTGAAGAAATAAACCCAAGTGTATCTTGAGTAATCATCAACAATCACTAGACAATACTTCTTCCCACTGAGGCTTGCATGAGATGGAGGTCCGAAGAGATCCACATGAAGGAGCTCTAAGATCCTTTTTGACGAGATAATAGTCTTCCTTCGATGAGGAGAGTCATGCATTTTCCCTTCAACACACGCCATACAAACATGATCTTTGGCAAGGGAGACATTTTCTTTTAGTCCAAGGATGTGGCCACCCTTGTGGAGACTTTGCAAAGTTCTCATATTGACGTGGGCTAGTCGGCGATGCCATAGCCAACCCCCGTCAGCCTTTCCAAAAAGACACATCGGGCCTGTAGTGGTTTTCCCCAAAAAGTCCACCACGTACAGGTCATTTTCGACATATCCCACGAAAGCGACTTTTAGAGACTTGCTCCAAAGAGTACCACCAACTCAGCATCAATATAAACTGCAAAGCCCATCTTACCAAGGGCGCGAACTGAAAGTAAGTTGTACTCGAGGGTCTCAACAAGCATGACGTCCACGAAAGAGATATCATGAGCCACCACAACTTTGCCGAGACCCAATACCTCAGATTTTGACTTGTCACCATAGGAGACGGTTATATGATCATGATTTGGTCGCATCTCCGTGATGATCTCCTTGCTTCCGGTCATATGACTCGTGCATCCGCTATCGAGTACCCATTTAGAACCACCGGAAGCATAGCCCTACAAGAAAGTTACTTCTTGGTTTTAGGTACCCATTTTTCAATGCGGCCTCTTATGTTAGTGACAAGGGTCTTGGGGACCCAAATAGACCAAGGAATGTAACAATCATAAGGGCCTACATAACTAGCATAAACATCACCATAATAATCGCAATATAATTCAAAGTTAGGATTATTAGCCCCTGCAAAACCATTATAATTAGTCTTGTCATTGGTATTGTTGATAGTCTTTGGTTGAGCAGTCTTGCTCTTCTTCTTCTTCTTCTTGTTTTTCTTGCTCTTTGTCTTGGGAATGTAACCAAGACCTTCTTTTCTATTGTTTGTCCTTTGCTTGCTCAGTATCTCATCAATAACATCTTTACCTTTGTGTTGAGAACCTCTTGCAAGATCTTCTTTTCCATAAGACGATGTGGAGGTACTTGGTACATCATACCGTTTTAATTGAGTTTGGAGCTGGTCATGAGACTCATTTAAAGTAGAATGATCACTCTTCAATGCCTTGTGATCACTTTCAAGATAATCAAACTTCTCCAAAAGTCTAGCATGAACAGCCCGAAATTCAAACTTTTCTTTCTTTAGCTTCTTTACCTTGGCAAGAGCATGGTCACATTCTTTGATGAGCTGAGCGACAGCTTCTTCATGTGACTCCTCAATGGATTCGAGTCTCTCTTCCAAAGATACTCGAGCTTCCTCTTCTTCTTCCAAAGAATTCTTCAAAGAAGCTATCTCCAAGGCATCTTCTCTTTCGATTCTGCCCTTTTCTTCAAGAAGATCTTCGGCTTGAGCAAGTTGACTCATAAGAGCATCAAAATGGAGTTTGTGCTCACCTTGCAGGTTAGTGAAAAAGGTATCCAAAGCAATGACTTCTTCTTTCATTTTAATACTGTCATGATCATCCATATCCAAAATTATGTTAGTCTTAGGAAATGAAGAGCTAGAACTTGATACCTCGGACCCTCTTGCCATTAGGCAAGTAGCGTTGTTGTTGATGACGTTCTCGTTTGGCGAGTCGAAGAGAGATGATGGAGTTGATGTGGTGGCTATAGCAGCCACCTCGGGAGAACTATCTTCATCCTCTTCATCTTCACTTGCAGAGGAGTATTCTTCTTGTGCCACTAAGACGATCTTGGGTTGCTTCTTGTAGGAGCCATTTTTCTTAATAAATGGCTTCTTCTTAGGTGCCTTGGATTTTTCTTTAAGAATGAGCCTGCCACCATTGTCTTCTCTATTTTGATACGGACACTCGGCTACAAAGTGCATCCTATCACCACAATTGTAGCAAGTTCTCAATTTTGGGCCACTTTCTCTTCTTCCGTTTGACCCGTTCTTGCGCTCGAGTTCCGACTTGGCCTTGGCAGGATCCTTCCAAAAATTTCTTGCATAAAACGCCATGTACTCACCATGAGCACGTTTGACTTCATCGGGGCAGTCCATGGAGGCCCCATCAAATGCTCTTTCACCCTCCTCTTGCTCAACAACATTGGCTTTTAGAGCAACATTGACACCCTTTTGCATTCCAATGGCCCGAGCACGGGTATCTTCAGCATTCTTTGTCGCCACTTCGAATGACGCCATTTCTTGCATGGCTTCATTGGATGTCATTTGATGGTAGTTATGTCTACCTTGCAGGCTCTTAAAGTCTGTTGGCTCGAAAGGCATTAAGGCACTCACATATTTCCTTTTTATCCACGCATCATCAATGTGAGTGGCTCCATGCTTTCTAAATGTTGTTGCGATGCCCTTGAGTCTTCTATACATGTCTTCATGGTTTTCACCATCCAACATGTAGAATCCCTCAGCTTCATTACTAAGGGCATCATACCTATTCCTTCTCATGCTTTCATTCCCAACAAAGAGATCAGTAAGGGTATCCCAAGCTTCTTTAGCTGTGTTCAGATGTTCAATGTGTGGCATGTCCTTGGGACCCACACCAAGTTGTATCATGTGGAGAGCAGTGGCATTCAATTGGCTGTCCACTACTTCTCTTCTTGTCAAGTTGGTTTGATCTCCAATATGAAGACCCTCTTCAATAATCCTCCAAAGTTCAATAGAGGAGCTGCAAACATGAGACTTCATTAAGAATTGCCATTGATTGAAAGAGGCTGCAATGAGCTTGGGTGGATCAACCCTATTGTTTATATGAGGATGAGGGATAGGTGGGTCGGGGGAATATACGTGACGAACCTCACTATATTCCTCCTTACCACTTCCCTTCTTGGAGGTGGAACCATTAAGTTTTTCACCCTCCGCATCATCATCCTTGGATCCGGTGTTAGCCTTTTCCTTAGATGATGGTGTGGCTGCCTAAGAGGAGGATGGAGATGGGGCTATGGATGATGTGAGGCGAGCAATCATTTGATTCATCTCCTCCATCTTGGCCTCAAAGGATTTCAACAAGGTTGTTTCCAACGTCTTGAGGTCATCCATTGTAACCTTATCCACAGCCTCATTCCCATCACCCTTGGTACCCATACTACTCTTAGGAGGTTAAGCCCGAATTAAGAGTCGGGGCTCTGGTACCAATTGAAATGGATTGTATGGGCACCTAGAGGGGGGGGGTGAATAGGTGCTACTTCAAATTTTAATGCTTTTTCAATTTTAGGCTTAGCATAAAGGGTAAATTCTCTAGATAAACTATTGGGTGGAATTTCCCTATATGCAAACCTATCTACTAGCGAGTAAAGAGCGAGTGGAAGAGGAACGGGTAAACCGTAGTGAAGCACGCGGAGACACAGGATTTGTTTGACCGCAGTTCCTTCCTTGTTAAGGGAAGTACGTCTGCGTTGGAGGGGTGGGCGGTACTAAGACCACCACGCCACAATAGGCCTCACCCTGTTCTCCGATGGATCCCGCCACCAAAGTCCTGATCCACCTTTCCACTATAGGGACCCTTCGAGGCGGGTACCAGCGCCTTTACACAACTAGCGGGGCACAACTCCACAATCAACTTGGAGGCTCCCGAAATGACAACAAGCTGCCACAAGAACAAAGTTATCAAATACAACGAACAAGATCTAGATATTGACAAGAATACTAGATCAGGGATTTCTCCAAATGAATGGAGAGGAGTTGATGCGCTTGATTCGTGATGACGACGATGATTCTCTCCTCCTTCAATTCCCCCAAAGATCAAAGCCTTCGGGTGGTTGAAGTGGGATATCGAGAATGGGAGCTCTTGCACAATGTCTGGACAATTTCGAATAAATCAAGAGTTCTGAACATTAGGGAAGAAGGGTTACTTATACCCCCTTCCAAAACCAGCCGTTGGAGACTTTGGGGGCCGGATTATCCGGCCCAAGTGAGGGCTGGATTATCCGGCCTGGGGAAAACTCTGCCCCAGACTCGGAATATCCGGCAGAAAGTCTGCCCCCTCTTTGAGTGTCGCGCAGAGCTTGCACTTGATCATTTTCTGGGGGCCGGATTATCTGGCCTCGTGTGAAGGCCGGATTATCCGGCCTGGTGAGGAAAAACCTCCCCAGTTCAGATTTTCCGGAAGAAAATCCGACCAGACTCCGAGCGACGCGCCTTGGCTTGCTTTGCTCAAAAACTGGGGGCCGGATTATCCGGCCCATGCGACAGCCGGATTATCCGGCCTAGGGAAGAAAAACCGCCCCCAGTCCGGATTTTTCGGGCGATAATCCGCCCCCTCTCTGGGTGACGCGCCTTAGCGATCTTTGAGCAATGAGGTAGGTCGGATTATCCGGCCCTTGGTGGGGCAGATAATCCGGCTCCCCTCAAAGTTTCCTGCACACTTAGCACACATGAATAATCTCTATAGTATTGTTATCTAACACACAAAATACTGGAAAACATGAAGTGTTCTTTCAGCCCCGCTGCAAACGGGCTGGCAGGACAAAAGATGTTGTGCAAGTTCTCATTGCGAGCACGTATGACTATATATGGAACACATGCCTAGGATTATCTAGTACTTGGATGCCTTATCTTATTTATCTGCAATTGCCCTATGTTCTGATTGCTATGTGAATTGTCTTGTCCATGCAACGCCCGTTCATCCATCCCTATGCCTACCGCACTTGAATCCTACTGTTTACTGCTATTGTTACTGTTGTCTTTACTTTACTACTTCTGTTACTTTACTATTGCTACTATAAAACTATTGCTACTGATAAACTGTTGTGAGTAAGATTGTTTCTAGGTGCAGCTGAATTGACAACTCAGTTGTTAAGGCTTATAAATATTCTTTGACTCCCTTGTGTCGAATCAATAAATTGGGTTTCACTTCTCTCGAAAATACTGCGATATATCCCATATACTTGTGGGTCATCAGCCACCTTGACAAATTGATTATCGTCTAGTTGTGAACTACATATTCATAATCTTGATTAGGACGAAAGAAGTATACTGCCACATACTTACGCCATTCTTTATATCTATGCCGCCTCCATCTGAGTTTGTAAGTATGTAATTGCCACCTTGTAAATTCAAAAGGGCATCAGGTTGTCAGGTACGTGTGCATCACACAATAAGCTAATAAAAAAACTATATACTAACATGTAATAATGGTATTATGGTACCTACATTTCTACCAGAGATTTTGTAATTAAGTAGTTATCACCTTGATAACTTCATCAAATTAAGGTTAGAGACTACATCTTGGTCACCTTGATAAGAAAAAAAGAAACCCTATACTGCCATCTACTCAACCCATTTTGGAACCTAAAAAAATGTGCCCCGAAGTTGGTAAGTATGAAAACGCATCCTTGATAAATTCATCCATGTCGGTTTGGTTAGTCTGTATTCATGACCTTGATAGTTTTTATAATAAAACCTAGATACCATGTGCGCAAGTCATTATGGTACCTAGATCATTTGCACTAAGTTGGTAACTATGTAGTTGTCTCCTTGATATATTTGTCCACTCCAAAAGTTGGTAAGTATGTAAACACAACCTTTATACTTTCGTGATTATGGTACTTAGATATCCTCGAGGGAGTTGGTAAAGTGTGGAGTTCACCTTGATAAATTTGTTAGCATCATATTGCCGATTACGTGTTAATCACCTTGATAATCTAAAAATCCCTGTACTGCCATATACTAAAACATTTTTCGCCCTTGAGAAAAAATGCGATCAGCTCCAGATTTGGTATGTATGTAAACGTCACCTTGATAAATTCATCGATTTCAGGTTGGTGACTATGTGTTAATTATCTTGATTATCCAAAAAATCATGCACTCATGGCATGTAGTTGCCTTGATAAAATTGGCAGCGTCATGTTGGTGACTAACTGTTCATCACCTTGATAAGAAAAAAAACTATACTATCATGTAATCCATCAATTTTTAGACCTTGCACAAAAATAGCACTCGTGCAGTTGGTTAGTGTTGAAACCCAACATTCATAAATCCATCTTGTAAGATTGGTGAGTACGTGATAATTGCTTTGATAAATTAAAAAAAAACTGCCATGCACTCACGGTGTTATGGTGTCTAGACAACATCCAAAGATTTGGTAAGTACGTAATTTACACCTTGATAAAATTGACAGTATGTTCATCGCCTTGATAAAAGGTTAAAAAGACATATTTTGCCATGTACCCGAACCATTTTGGTACATGCATGTGTTGGTAACTATGTTAAAACCGCATTGATAAATCCATCTGTGTCAGGTTGGTAATACGTGTTCATCACCTTCATAATCTGGAAAAAAACTAACTACCATCTACTCACATCATTTAGGTTACCGATATCGCCCTCTGGAAACTTGGTAACTATGAAATTGCCACATTGATAATGTTGACGATTACGGTTTATCTCCTTGATAAGCTCTAAAAAAATCAATGTTACCATATACCGAAAGCCATTTTGGTATCCCTAAGCCGCCTACCCAGAATTAGTAAGATTGTATAACATACTTGATAAATCCACCCATGCAAAAAATGTTACTCCAAAGTTAAAAATTGTTGTAAAAAAACCTCCATAAATTCATCATTGTCAGGTTGGTGAGTACATGTTAATTACCTTGATAAAAACAAAAAACTATCATGCACTCATGGCATTTTGGTATCTACATAGCCTACAAGGATCTGGTAAGTATAAACCTATACTGCCATCTACCCGAACCATTTTGGTGCATGCAAGGGTTGGTGACTATATTAAAGCCTCATTGATAAATTCATCCGTGTGAGGTTGATGAGTACATGTTCGTCACCTTGATAAGAACATCAAAGAATGTATTGGTGATAAGAAATCTAACAAGTTGGTAAATGCTGAGGTAGTACTAACAAATGGACACCAAGGGTGGTAAACAATTATAAAAACACTTAAATAAAACACATCAGTGACACATTGGTAACTATAAAAAGTAGATAACTTGATAAGAACATCACACTTGTGTTGGTGACAATTAAAACTTTCAAGTTGGTAAAAATGCTGAGGTACTACTAACAAAATGACCACCATGGTTAGTAAACAATTAAGTAAAACACTTACATAAATGAGTCCGCATGATAAGAATATCAAAGATAAAGCCAATGCATATAGCTAGTATAGTTGTAAAATTTCCTACTTATTTATGCAAGGAATTAATTGAGCTAGGAAGGAGTTCCAACTCATCTTAGCACAAAAAATCTACCTTCCAGATAAGCAGCAGCACATGCATTAGAATTCATCCTAACTAGGCTACATCACTATGCATTAGAATTCATCCTAACACCTCAGGTTGTTAGGTACGTGCGCATCACATAATTTACTAACCAATTTTTCAAGACGTCTAGAAGTAATATTCTTAGTATCTAACAGATCTGGGATGGCATAGACAACACGTAACATACTAATTTTAAGGCACCAAAAATATTCATGCTAACAAACAGACATATGACTCGAGCTCTTGTTAGTGGGTGCTATTATTCAGGTTCTGAATGTCCTGTTGATGAAGTTCCACATTAATAAAATAAGCTAAGTGATGCAATTGACAAATCATGCAATTAATCAAACAAGATAGACTTGCGAGTATTAGGATGTCATCCTCAACTACCTTTGACAGTAGTAAAATATCTAATAGTAGAAAACACCAATCAGATCTAGAGCACAAAACTCAAAAATCTCAAATATCAATTCAACACAACACCATATTTAATACTGGTTTGACTACAAATCTATCACAACCTGGGTTGTATCTATTTCTAAAAATTTACAGTCATAATATCCTCTACAATCCCCTCATAATTAAAGGAACCGTGGATATGGTAGCTAATTTGGAATTCATAACCAGAACACTGTCCAAGCTATCATATGTCCAACAAAGTTAGCATGCAAGTACAGAACATTGGCCTCTCTTGCAATCTACGAAACATTTAGCCTATTTGGCTACAAAGAAACTAATATTGCATTAGCTTACTTAATGAACAGATTGGACATGCATAACTGAGGACAGGCAAAAATGGAGGCTTACCTTGATGCACCAAAGGGGAACCAGCTGGAGGTGGTCGTAGATGACCTGCTGCAGGTGCAGGAGCTCGCCGACGGCGTCGACGACCAACAGCTGGTGCAGAAGCTCATGTAGTCGTCCACGAGAAGCAGAAGAGGGCCACCTTAGGGAGCGAGAGAAGGGAGAAGCGGAGCTACCTCTCCGGCGGCTGGTGGATCTGGAGAGGTGGATTAAGTTCGCCTACGCCGGCAGCTAGGCGGGATGAAGGGGCAGGGCTGGGGGAGGTTCGGAGGACGGAGCAGAGATGGGGGAGGTTTAGAGGACGGAGCAGAGCTGGGGGGAGGGGGTCGTCGGGGGGCTGGGAAGAACGCGGTATTGGGGACTCGGCGGTCAAAGCCGACGAAAAGGGAAGCGGCCAGCGGGGAGAGATGAAGTAGGAAAGGGAATTGACTCACGTGTGCGCGAGCGCTTCGCGCGGAAGTGACCGCAGCACACGGCCGACCACCCAAGAGAAAATCCGACCCATAACCGCGGTACAAAAAAGGAACCACCGAGGTAAAAAGAATAGCAAAATTACAACGTGTGATAAGTGCGGTGCGCCGCAGCAAGACAGGTGCGGTGCAATCGGGTGCGGCAGACTAGCTCGGGTGCAGAATTACTTATTGTGAACCCAGAGGGTCCAATAGAATTATATATATGAAAAATCTTTCTTACTCCTGGGTGCCACGTCTAATATACTTCATACGAAAGTATATATGGTACTTTATGAGTTGGAGTATGTTTATATATTATATCTAAGATACTTCCAATCAAGTTATATAAAAAATTTATATGTTAACATATAGTTTGTACTATATATT
This sequence comes from Avena insularis, assembly GCA_023614405.1. NCBI lineage: Eukaryota > Viridiplantae > Streptophyta > Magnoliopsida > Poales > Poaceae > Avena > Avena insularis. The sequence continues at coordinate 314,316,577 of CM042694.1, read as the reverse complement.
TAAAATACCTTTATATTTGTACGTAAGAAGAAAGTATGTAAAAAAAGCATACATACTACCAAAAATGTAGTATGTATACTACCTAATTAATATTATATACTCCATACTACGTACCCTCCGGTATGATAGATACTGTCTACATTGTGTGAAACACACGTGGGTGTAACTACATCCGGGTTTAGTATGAATATATCCTATGTGAATATGAAACCCTATTCAGCATCCAGGGTGCGGAATTATTATTTTGCACCCCACATATTTTTATATTCTCACATATAAAAATTTATGTGTTGTATACTAATAATTATGTTCATGTTAATCACAAACGTAAAAAAATCGACATAAAAATATAATTTATTATAGTGTAAAAAACATAGAAAATACGTATTTTACGTCGTATTTTTGTATGGCATGTAAACGATTGTTTTTTCGACATGTCTAATATTTCTTATGTTCTTCTCGACTTCCAAGATAAGAGAAAATTTACGTGACGTAAAAATAATATACGGTTTGAAAGATAGAGGGTGGGTGTAGAATAACTATTCTACACTCTGAGGTCAAATAGCGCCACTATATAGATATGTTATTCTATAGTCTCTTGTAGAATAACTATTCTACAACCCTTCTAAACTTTAAGCGACACGAAAGTGAATTTCCCGGTGACTACAAAAATGAACTTCCTCATGGACTACTGAGAATCTACGTTTTTGCGGACAGTATTTTAAGCGCAGTTTTTGAACCGTTGATCGGTCTAATATACCATTAAATAGATATGGAAATTTCGAATCTTTTATCTTCACAAAGTTTTCTCAAAAAAGTTACGGTTGAAAAGTAATTTCAAATATACCAAACGTAATTTCACGAACTTTGTCGTTTTCGCACAGTATTTTGGCCACGATTTTCAAACAGCCCATTGAATGAATACATGCTATATACCGTTGAAAAGCTATGAAAATTTCTCAACTTTCTTGTTTTAAAGGTTTTCCCTAATTCTTCACTGTTTAAGAGAAGTTTTAAATATACCAAAATCGTTTTCCGTGAATATTTTCTGTTTTACTGTTTTTTGGATCTTATTTTCAAACTGCTCGTCGGATCGACTTGTGTAATATATCGTTGGAATCGTGTGAAAAATGCGCAACCTTTTTATTGAGAACATTTTTCCAAATTTTTAATGGTTTGAAAGTACTTGTAACTATACTAAAAATAGATATGGTTGACGTCATGCCAAGTGTTTTAAATTGACACACAATCGATAGTTCGATGGACGTGGCAGCATGTTAGAGTAAAATTAAGTTTTTATTGGTGTCAATAACTAAAAGGAAAGGTCGATAGGGCAATCCAAGATCGTAGGGATGATTTTAGTATATAGGATTTTCGCCCGTGAAAAATAGAAAACCGAACTATCCTAACATGGATGTGAACTTTCCACTTACATGTTAGTGAACTTCTGATCGCGATATAGACGCTCTCCATGTGTCCGGCCTTTTCGTCGTAGTTTTCTAATAGTTTGTTGGAACGGTACAAATGATATAATGTTGAAAAGTTAGGCAAATTCCACATCTTTCATAGTGACCACATTTTTAAAAAATATATAAATTTAAGAGCAGATTTAAATATACAAAACTCTATATTTAGGCTTTCTCTGTCTTCACACTGTTTTTTTTAAGTTTTCAAAGTTATATGTAGTGAACTACTAATGCTCACTAAGTGAATATTTATGTTTTTAACTTGGTTTTTCATACTAAGTGGACTACAAGGTTATGTACATTGAACATTTGAAATCTGTCCGTTGGTGAGGCGTGAACTATTCACCCGCTAGTTGTGAACTGCCTAATATCGATAGTGATTTTTTTTAATGCTCAAAGTAAACTTTTCACAAAAAGTGGATTTTAGAGTGGACTTCAAAATTTAAATTGTGAACTTTGGAATTTTTATATTCTAAACTTTAAAATCACCGGTGTGGTTCACATCAGCAGAATAGTAGTGCATGTCAAGCAAAAGCAATATTTTCTCTGTAGCATTTTTCTCTTTTTTTACAGGAATGTGAACTCCCTTCTGATCCAAAACGAAGTGCTCGAATTTAAAAAGTGAGACTCTCAATGTTGTCAAAGAAATTAGGAGGGACAGCGCAATACTACCGTTAACTGACTAGTACAAACAGTGGACTGCTAGGCGACACGAGATGGACTCCAGTGTAGGGTACAAACAATGGACTTTTTCGATTAAAAAATATACATCACCAATGTTCAACACGTTCACATCCACGCTAAAATTAAGAGATAGCATTCAACATCTCTCTAGTTTTTTTTTTGAACGAGGAGGGGTCGCGAAGGACCCCGAAGCTGCCAATAAATAAACTGTCGGTTGGTACATTTACAAACAAGACCTCTAAAGAAAAAAGAAGTTTAAGCAATCCTTAAAACTTGCACACGGGACCCTGAAATAATTGTAAAAAACGCGATCAGGTCCTCTAACCGAACCACCGACGCTGGAGTCTTGCCGCCAGCCATCTTCCTCCCGCCGGGGACGCACCACTTGGCTTGAAGAAGACGAGGGTCGCCGGTGCAGGACACCCCAAGGACCTCCATCATGGAGGTTTGAGACACGCCAACGGGACGTGTATAGACGCCGCTCATGCGGCAGAGGATGCCTGTGGCCAACATGGCCACACTGCGATGAGCTCGAGCTGGCAGCATCCTGTGCAGATCGAAAACACCAGCAACCTTCACGCCACCCCCCTCGCCACCTTGGCCGGCCAGGACGAAGCTCAGCTTGAAGATGTTGAAGCAGCACATGCAGGAGTGCTTATTGAGAAGCTCCGTCTCGTCCGCATGCCTCGGCGTCCGCCATGGAGACCAAGGCAGTGGCGGAGAAGAACTGCAGCCGGCATCGCACCCAGACACCGGACTGAACCAAGAGCTTCGCGAACCACTAGATCTGGGCGCCGGCAGGCTACTTGTCCCCACCCCCTCGCCGCCACGGCCGGCCAAGAAGGGAAGGAGTAACGGCACAACAAATCTGAACCAGAGGGCGCAGACAAAGACCTTATTGCGGAGATCTTCGAGTGGACGGCCGCTGCCGTTGGCTCTGACCACCAGAGTGTTAAACCTTGCTTTTATATATGTATTATACTAGTATAGAGTAGTACTCTACCTAGTATTATACGCACCCTGTATATGCCACGTGTGGGGCTATTCTACACTATATTAACATGCAGCCCGGCCCAGGGAGAGGGTACGGTTCCTACCCTAGTCGACTGACATGGTATCAGAGCCTCCTTCTCCCATCTCGTGATCGCATCTGATCGCTCCACCCTCCCGCCGGTGATCGCCGGTGCAGGACCTCTCCAAAATCCTAGAAAACCAAGACCAACGACCAGAAAAGAACCCCGGCTGCTTTCTACTGCGAAAGACCTCCTCTCTAACGACAAACACAAACCCAAAATAACTCGAAAACCAAAACCTAGATGGCCTCTTGATGAGGACATCCCTACAATTACACCTACCTCAATTGCTAATGAAGTTGTTCCGATTGCAAAGAAGGATCAATCCAATGAGATAAGGATTGGACCAATCACAAGAGCTCGTGCCAAGCTACTAGAACAACAGGTGAACTTGTTTCTTAATGAACCTAGTGTTTTAATTAATGAGAATTTTATACTACCTAAGTCTTTGAATTATTGTATGATCAGGTACTTAGGAGAAGAAGGCATAGCACAGAGTGAGGAGCTGAAGGAACATGGCGTGTTGATCAATGAGGAATGCGCGAGGGAGGAGAGGGAGGAAGCGCAAGGAGCACTCCACGAGAAGATCAACACATGGTCGAGGGATCTCTGTCGCGGCAAAGAAACCATGCAGCCTGCCGCGACAGAAAACCTGGGTCCGACTCTGCCACGGCAGAGTAGGCCTGCGCGCCTTGAGCCGACCCACCTTGGGTCGGTTGTATCTTAGCCTAGTTCGAGTTGAACTGTTATTCCTAGTCGCATCCACCGACCCTTAGCCCTTAAATAGATGGGGGCGTCGTAGTTTAGGGTTTAGACCACGTTAAAATATTTTGGAGTTGTTTCTTTCATAGAACCTCTGAAATTACCCTGTGTTCGAGTTTACCAACTATAATTGAGTGTGATCTGTTGTTCCATTGGGAATTAGTAGATTGCATACTACCGTTCGTGGTCACGGCTGCGTGCGCAAGAGCGTGGTGTTGTGAGCTGTTGCATTGGCATCAGGGATCGAGCGGGAGAGTTCATAGCTACAGGCTAGTTATCTATCATCCATCATCACCATCGGCAAGTGCTTGCTGAGAAGATCGGGCCACCCCATATCATCTTGGTATCAGATTTCCTCGTTTCCTCGGTAAGCAATCCACAATCCATCTATAGATTAGAGAGTGTTTTTAGTCCTATCCAGAAAAAGCCCCACAAAAAAGAGTTGTCATAGACTACATTGCATCGTAGACGAGTAATAGTTGCTGGTCGTGTTCATCCTTTAGTTTCAATCTAGATATGTTTTTCGTCGTTTTGTTCTCTTGTTTTTAGTCGTTTGCCACCATTGTTTTTCGCCACCATCAAGTCAGATCCGATCTACTCTAAGAGTCCTCGTCTTCTACTCTTGGCTGAGTCGGAATTAAAAAAAATACTTTCCAGGTTACCGAGTCTGCCATGGCAGGATTTCTATGTTTTTCTCTGCCACGGCAGGACTTTCTGGGTTACCAAGTCTGCCACGGCAGGATTTCTGTGTTTTTCTCTGCCACGGCAGGACTTTCTGAGTTACAAGTTACCGCTCTACCGCGGCAGGTTTTTGAGCTGTTTTTCTGCCACGACACCATAATTACAAAGTGTGATCGATTTGCACTTTTCCAAAACCCTTAGCCACAGCCAATCTACTACATAGGTGTAGGAACTTGCCTATTGAGACTAGTTTCCGCTCCGACAGGCTGCTCTTAGGACTTTTGGTGTCGTACTTTGTAATTGGTCGTGTGTTATCTATCAAAAAAAAGGGAAGATAGCAAAAAGAAAAGTATCAAGGAAAAGCTATCCCAAAGAAAAAGAAAAAGTTGTATTAAAAAAAAGAGAGAGAGAATTTGAGAAAGAGGCCTAGTGTTATCTTTTGTGCACCGGTAGATTGAGCAATCTTGTGCCTGTTTACATGAGCTTTGCTAGTGTCTCTCGAGCGTAGTGCAACACCCTTCATAGTTGCATTACCACGTTTTTCTCCACGTGTGTGTTTCCTTGGGTATTTGTACGATCAACACTAGGACTTGTTTGCGGTGTAGTTAGGATACCATACCTATAGCTCCACCATAAATACCTTATGTGCCTTGTGATCGTTCTCTATACCTTTGATATTCACTTCATCACATCAAGTGCATCAGTCTTTGATTTCGTTGGTAGAGCATCTCTATTCACTTTGGAACGGTAAGATCTCCTTTCTTATTAGTTGTGAGTGAGCTGTGAGAGTTCCACCATACAGATTTTTAATTTTGTGCACTAACCTACAAATCATGTCTTCTAGTGATGATGATGTTGTGATGCAGAAAAAGAAGGATGAGGAACTCGTCAATTGGCGTGAATATGAGGCTTTAAAGTCCCACTTGACACGTGTGTTTACCCACACAACAGATGCCATTGACAAGAATCTCCAAGATTTGAATGTGAGATTGGATCACCATGTTGGAATGGTGGATACTATTCAAACACAAGTGGCTACGCTCAATGTCAATGTCACCGCTTTGCAGCAGTCCATTGAGGGTTTGACAGCCGCTTTACATAGAAGGGAAGAGCCTCAACATGATGATGCCTTTGATGATTTTGATGAGGGTAGCGCTGTGGATGCTGCTCCACATGTTGGCAGGGGACGTGCCATTCCCCCTGCCCATGCACCTGCCCAAGCACCTGCCCATGCACCTCATGGCCTTGGGTATGCTCCTCTTGGGCGTGCTCAACGTGTTCCCAACCAAACTGCTGATGATGGTTTGGGCAAGCCAAAATTCTCAATTCCTAAGTTTGATGGTTCCATTGATCCTGAAGACTACCTCACATGGGAGTTGAAGATTGAGAAACTCTGGTGCTTATTTGACTATCCAGAAGATAAGAAGGTCAAACTTACAGCATCTGAATTTGATGGTTATGCTTTGCGTTGGTGGGATGCTCTTGTGCAACATAGGAGGGAGGACAAATGAACTTCCTGTGATGGATTGGCGCGAGATGAAGCAAATCATGAAAGCTCGTTTCGTCCCAATCAACTACTTGCGTTCAGTTTTTGATAAATTGACGCAACTGAAGCAAGGAACAATGACAGTTGATGAGTACTACATGGAGATGGAGATGCTTATGCAGCGTGCTAGAATTCGTGAGTCCATTGAGATGACCATGCAGCGATTCCTAAACAATTTGAAGTTACCAATCAAGAGCATTGTTCGTCATCACAAGTATGAGACCATGAATGAGTTGTTGCATCATGCTAGAGAGGCCGAATCCTAGTTGGAAGAAGAGGCGAAGTCACGTACTCGTTTCCCATCCTCCAGCAGATTTTCGGCCAGACCTATTCCTCCTACAGCTGCGTCACCAGCTGCTGTTCCGTTTACACCATCGTCCAAACCAGCAAGTACACCTTCGTTTGGTTCTAATGCTCGGAAACCCGCTGCTCCTGCTGCTAGCTCGGGTTCCAACATGTCTACTGCACGTACTCGTGATGTGGTGTGCCACACTTGTGGTGGTAGAGGTCACTACAAGAAGGATTGTCCAAACATCAAGGTTATGTTTGTTAATGAACAAGGTGAAGTCGAAAGTGGAGATGAAGCTTATGATGTTGATATTGATGATGGTGAGGATGGTGCTGATGCATATGCTGAGCGTGCACCAACTATCATCGTGTCTTCACGTGTACTTAGTGTGCAACCGGTTGAGAAATCCCAGCGTTGCAACTTGTTCCAAACAAAAGCTCTAGTTGGACCAAATAAATCTTGCAAGGTCATTATTGATGGAGGTAGCTGCAGAAATCTTGCAAGTAAGGAATTATGTGCCAAACTAATTTTGACATACTTACCTCATCCCAAGCCATACTACATACAATGGTTGAGCAACAATGGTGAGATGAAGGTAAATCATATGGTACGAGTGAACTTTCAAATAGGGCCATACAAAGATTCTATTGATTTTGATGTGGTTCCTATGACTGTTTGTCACCTCCTATTGGGTCGGCCATGGCTCTATGATCGCCATGTGCAACACAATGGCCGAGCCAATACATATCACTTGGAATTCAAAGGAAGAAAGATTACTATGCAGCCAATGACACCACAAGAAATTGTGAATGATTCTCGCCAGAAGATAGAGGTGAATTTGAAGGAAGATACTACACTCGGCGAGATTGTGTGACAGCTGTTCTTGATGTAATTGAGCCTAAATTGAGTGATATAACGAAAAGTGAGAGAGTGCCTGGTCTAGTGATATTAGCCACTAAGGAAGATATGAGAGAATTTCGTGAGGATCCTACAGCCATGCCACTTGTGCTCATGTATAAGGGCGAGGTATTGGTTTCTAACAACATGACCCCTATTTCTCTTGGTGTTTCATCTGTTTTGCAAGACTTTGGGGATGTGTTTCCAGAAGATGTACCCGCGGGTTTGCCTCCCTTGCGTGGTATAGAACATCAAGTGGACTTGATTCCTGGCGCCACACTTCCCAACCGTGCACCCTACAGGACTAATCCCGAAGAAACTAAAGAAATTCAGAAGCAAGTACAAGCGTTGTTGGATAAAGGGTACATTCGTGTCTCTCTTAGCCCTTGTGATGTTCCTGTTATTTTAGTTCCTAAGAAAGATGGTACTTGGCGCATGTGTGTTGATTGTAGAGCGATTAATAACATCACTATTCGATATCGTCATCCTATTCCACGCTTAGAGGATATGCTAGATGAATTGAGTGGTGCTGTTGTTTTCTCTAAAATTGACTTGCGTAGTGGTTATCATCAAATTAGGATGAAAGAAGGGGATGAATTGAAAACTGCTTTCAAAACTAAATTTGGCTTGTATGAGTGGTTAGTTATGCCGTTTGGTCTTACTAACGCACCTAGTACTTTCATGTGTTTGATGAATCATGTTTTGAGAGAGTTTATTGGTCGTTTCGTGGTTGTTTACTGTGATGATATACTTATATATAGCCACACCGAATCTGAACATTGCACTCATATTAGACAAGTTTTGCAAGTGTTACGTGATAATAAACTATATGCTAATCTTGAGAAGTGTACATTTGCAAAAGATAAGGTCATATTCCTAGGATTTGTTGTTTCTAAGCATGGAGTAGAGGTGGATCAATCTAAAATTGAATCAATTCAGAATTGGCCTACTCCAATGAATGTAAGTCAAGTGCGTAGTTTCCACGGTCTCACTGGTTTCTATAGGCGCTTTGTGAAAGATTTTAGCACCATTGCTGCACCTTTGAATGATTTGACAAAGAAAGGTGTTCCTTTTATATGGCGCCCAAGACATTGCTTTTGATACTTTGAAACGTTTGCTTACTTCTGCACCATTGCTTGCATTACCTGATTTTTCAAAGCAATTTGAAGTTGAATGTGATGCTAGTGGTATAGGCATAGGTGGCGTTTTAATGCAAGAGGGTCGCCCTATAGCTTATTTTTCTGAGAAATTGACTGGTGCTTGTTTGAATTATTCAATCTATGATAAAGAATTGTATGCACTTGTTAGAGTACTTGAGGTTTGGCAACATTATTTGTGGCCAAAGGAATTCATCATACATTCTGATCATGAAGCATTGAAATACTTGAAAGCTCAATCAAACTTGCATAGAAGATTAGCTCAATGGGTTGAGTTCATTGAGTCTTTTCCTTACATCATTAATTATAAGAAGGGAAAAGAAAATGTTGTTGCTGATGCTCTGTCTAGGAAGAACATGCTATTAACCAATCTTGATGTTAAAATTCCTGGATCAGAAGCTATTTGTGCACTTTATGCAACTGACCACGATTTTGCTGAACCATATCGTTTGTGTGCTCTTAGAAACGCATGGGATAAGTATCATATACATGATGGATATTTGTTTAGAGCCAACAAACTATGTATTCCAGAATCGTCGTTGCGTTTGTTTTTAGTGCAGGAATCACATGCTGGTGGTTTGATGGGTCACTTTGGGCGTGAGAAGACATTGCTCATGCTTGCTGATCACTTTTATTGGCCCAAGATGAGGCGTGATGTGTACAGATTTGTGAGCCGATGTATTACATGCCACAAGTCGAAATCTAAGCTGAAGCCTCACGGTTTGTATACACCTCTCTCTGCACCTACTATTCCATGGGAAGACATTAGTATGGATTTTGTGCTAGGTCTACCTAAAACTCAGAGAGGTCACGATTCTATATTTGTGGTAGTAGATAGGTTCTCTAAGATGGCTCATTTTATTGCCTGCCACAAAAGCAACGATGCGTCGCATGTTGCTAACCTGTTTTTCAGGGACATCGTGAGATTACATGGAGTACCCAAGATGATTTTTTCTGACCGTGATGTGAAGTTCATGAGCTACTTTTGGAAGACCTTATGGGGGAAGCTAGGAACGAAGTTGCTGTTCAGTACTACATGTCATCCCCAAACAGATGGTCAAACGGAGGTGGTGAATAGAACATTGTCACAGCTGCTAAGGACCATGATTAAAAAGAATCAGCGGGAGTGGAAAGAGTGTTTGCCACATGTTGAGTTTGCTTACAACAGGGTTGTGCATTCAACTACTCAGCTTTGTCCTTTTGAGGTGGTGTATGGTTTCAAGCCATTGACGCCACTTGATATGTTGCCTCTGCCATTACATGAGAGAGTTGATATGGAGGCATCAAAACATGCTGATTATGTGAAGAAAATACATGAGAAGACTCGAGAGGCTATTGAGAAGAAAGGCAAGAACATTGCTGCTGCAAGGAATCAAACACGAAAAGAAGTGTTGTTGATGCGGAGATATGGTTTGGGTGCATCTACGCAAGGATAGGTTTCCACTACTTCGAAAATCAAAATTGAAGCCACGTGGTGCTGGTCCTTACAAGGTGTTAGCCAAGATTAATGATAATGCCTACTCGGTTGATATACCTATTGAGGAGTTTGGTGGAGTTAGCAATAGCTTCAACGTTGCTAATTTGTCACCATATGCTGGAGAAGACCTTGGAGCGTCGAGGTCGACGCCTTTTGAAGGGGGGGAGATGATGAGGACATCCCTACAATTACACATACCCCAATTGCTAATGAAGTGTTCCGATTGCAAAGAAGGATCAATCCAATGAGATAAGGATTGGACCAATCACAAGAGCTCGTGCCAAGCTACTAGAACAACAGGTGAACTTGTTTCTTAATAAACCTGGTGTTTTAGTTAATGAGAATTTTATACTACCTAAGTCTTTGAATTATTGTATGATCAGGTACTTAGGAGAAGAAGGCATAGCACAGAGTGAGGAGCTGAAGGAACATGGCGTGTTGATCAATGAGGAATGTGTGGCATCCCGCAAAACCACTACTAGAAAATCGCGTTGAATTTGTGCATTGCATCGGCATCATCATATGTTGTTTGTCTAAAACTATTTTCGCAAAGCCCGATTTGTTTTCCAAACGCCCCATCTTAATTCAAATGCAAAGCCCGGTCTCCGGATTATTTTTGTTTGAGTGCTATCGGTTTGCAAACGGTGTTAATAAAACAAATAAAAATTATATTATTTTTAGTGGGGGCAGTCGAACGGGCCAGATCGACCCGAACGACCGCCCCTGGTTTTAAATCGGTCCAACCAGTCCCACCCAAAATCCTAAAGCTACCCAACCTAGTCTACCCAGCCCTCTGGCCACCTCACCCCGGCCAATCCGGACCACACCGTCACCTAACCCAAACTCCTAACCACTCCCTAGCTGCCACGTCACCTACCCCTCTCCTCCCCACTCTCTCCACCTCTTCTCGGCCACACACACCACACACGCCACACACCTGCCCACCTGCCAAAGCCGCGCTCTAATCCCACCGCGTCCCCTCCTCCTCCTGGCCCCACCCGGACCCACCTTCTCCCCCACCTACCCCGCTCTCTCCCTCCTCCCTCTGTTCCAACCCGCGAGCCGCCCCTTCCTCCCGACGGCGCCCACGAGCCGCGGCCCTCCCCCGCCTTCCGCCGCCGCCGCGGCCGCGTGACCCGCCGCCGGTCGCCCTCCGTCCCGACGACGTCCCGTCTTCGCGCCGCCCGCCTTCCTCCCTCTCTCCACTTGCCACTGAGCACCCCATGGCCTCGCCTCCACCCCATCTTCGCCACGCCGCCGTCTCTCCTCGTGCCCTCTCACCGCCGCCAATGGAAGCGCTCCCTCGAGCCTCCCTTTGAGAGTTTCGGAAGCCCGCCTCCGCGGCCCCCTCGCCACCTCCCTTGGCGCCGTCCCAGAAGCTCACGGCCGCGGCCTCGTCGCCTCCCATGAGCGCGCCTGCGCCACCCCCGTCGACCGCCACCGCGACCATCCCCTCCATCGGCCCCCTCTGTCCCGCGCGTCCCCGGCCCCGCCCCGCCGCTCGCCGGCCCTCCCGCGCGTGCTCCTGGGCGAGCAGCCCACCGACGAGGACGTGTCCGTGGACGGCTTCTGCAGCAGCCGGTGCGGTAAACGGGTCGTCCAGACGGTGAGTCCACGACATCTGGTGGGGACTCCGTGAAGCGATGGCGAGACGATGAAGACCCATTCCGGAGGCGAAGGCCGTTGTCAGACATGAAACAGATCCCTCGGGACGCCAAGCACTTCCTCTCGAACGCCACGGCCCGGACCCAAAAACCGCCAAGATCGCCACCGAACACGAAGTCCTTCTTCCCGGATCTGTTGCCGAGAACCCTTGGACGCCAAGATCGTCTCGATAATGATGTTTTGAAGAATGGACCTGGCGTACCCCGAGGACCCTGACGCCGTTTCCAAGTTCGCCACCGGTGAATAAGGAGAAAACCTCAAGGACTTCGACACGGAGCGTCAAGATCGCCTCACGGAATCCGAAGCGCGGACCGACATGAGCTTCTTCACGGATACGACAAGTGCTCCTCGAGGATGCCAAGTTCCTCACCTCGAAGGCCAAGACCGACTCGATGGCGCGGACCCGACAAGATCCTCGTGACGACAAGATCGGCACCGACCAAGGCGGATCCGATGTGCCCCGACGCCGCAACCAAGTCCTGCTTCCCGGATGCGACAAGATCTACCCCGTTATCCGAGACCGATCCGTCGAACCCTGGACCCTGAGACCGACCCCGAACCCCGGGACCCCAAGACCGTCGAGACCCCTCAATGTGTGAACCCCTTCCCGAAAACCCTAATTTTTATAATATAATACAACCTGTTGCATATTAATCATTCATCTCGCATGCATATCATTGGTTTGGGGGCCTTATGCCGATTCACCTAATAATTAAATATGGGGCCCATATGCGGACAAATCTAGCCTTATATTGGCCTCATTTAAATTTGTGCATCGAACCGTTGTCATCTTTTGCCTTGTTAAAACAACATCTAATTTGCGGGGTAGATAAATAACTTGAACCATCTAAGTAATTGCCGGGACCCCGGTTCCGCTTAATATTGACCTAATTGCATCGCACCTTTGCCATGTCATGCATCATACATGCATCATGCCGATCTTCTGCCGTTGTATTAAATATTGCATCCGGTGTTTCTTCTAGTGTTTTGCTTCTTCGCGGATAAGGCCGTTGAGTTGATGTGAGCTTCGCCCCGACCTTCGGTTGAACCCTTCGACAATGTTTTCAAAGCAGCATCTCCCCTTTCTACCTATCTTACTTTTATAGTATTTATTTCCTCCTTGATCTATTGCTATACGTGTTATGCGATGCTCTAGTTCCGCAGCGATATCCTGTGCAGCCCTATATTGCCTTGGACACATCCTATTGCCTGTTGTTTGGTAGATAGTTGGACCCGCGCGTCGTAGTCGCTTGCTCAAGTGTTGTTGCGTGTCGTCAAGTACCACAGTTGTTGAAGAAGTGCCGCATGTCCAATGTTGGAGACGACCATGGCTTTACTTATCGTTCACTTTAATTCCTGTTTAACAACTAAAATTGAAGTAAGTAAGCAGAGGCATCGGTGGGTGATAGATAATATTTGGTTTCCGACCGCCCACTTGTGTCCGTAGGACCCCGAGTACTTGATACTGCCTTGATTTATCGCGCTATCCACATCCGGGAGGCTTATGGACCCCTCGAGCGAGCTTGATTCATTCTTATTTCTTGGGGCCACAAACTAGTTTGAGGTTTTATTTACTATCCTGTACTTATGCCATGCTTTATCGCTTTATTTAAATTGTGCGAGGTCTTTGCATAATTGTCTTGTTAGGATCGTGGCCCGATTTCAGTGTCGACAAGCCCAGCCACACTTTCGGGTTCCTGCGTTACCGCCTCCACAACCTTAAGCCCGTTTGAACGGCCGGCTTCGCTATGGGATCTACTTAAAGGGTGGCCCTGAAATATTTCGAATCCTGTAATTGCTTTGTCGTGACTGCCTCGTTGGGTTTTGATTTGGTTTTTCCGAGGCATATCGAGTGTGTGTTGCTATTTGTGCACCCCTGCAGGGTAAAACTTTCTGAAAGCCGTGTCCGCGGTTATGGACGACTTGGAGCACAGTATCTCGATCATAGACAACTATAACTAAAGTAGTGCTATAAATTTGACTTTATAATGACTAGTAATCAGCTTCACTATAATGGAATGGCCCAATAAAACTGCCAACAATCGCTTGCTTGGGTCGTCGCCAGCGACCATTGTATCTGACTAGTAAGTATTGCAACTACAACGGAATGGCTGAATAAAAGTACCAACAACTGCTGGGTTTTGGGGTTATCTCATGCTAATTGTATCTGACTAGTAAGTGTTGCCACTATAACGGAATGGTTAACTAAAAGTGCCCACTGCTTACTTTACCAGGATGATTATCTAAACCTGACTAGTAAAGTGCCGCAACTATAATCGGATAATTAAATCGCCAATCGTGGTGAGTTCCTCGGTTGACTTCCTCGATTGGTCTCGAGGGGGAAACACCAGGATGGGTTTGTTTGATGGTAGAATCAGGTTGGATCCGAATAGGTCTTTCTTACCCCTCTCTGATTGCCGCCAGTTGTATCGAGTCTCTATAGGTTGATTAGTGCATGCTGCCGCTTCAGTCCACCATACCTATGTAGGCGAGGACCGCCGAATTCTAGACTCGCCGTGTACTGGCCTCAGTACTGACGCTCCTCTTTTTCCTTTGCCCTTTGTCGGCACCCCTTTTTGTTTAAGCAGGTTTTGAGATCGACGTCGTTAGCAGGGTTACCCTTCCGGCTTGGCTCGGGCAGGTTATGGACGCCAATGGTTATTCTTCGTGGCTCTTAGCCCCATTTGCATCTTGTCCGTAGCTGGACGCCCTATCGCTTTTCAAGGTGATTTGGATCTTTGTTACGTATTCGTATTCTTGACTCATTGAGTCGCTGTATATATATCTGCTCGTGGGTCCCATCGAGGACTGTTGTGTAATGTTATTACCGCTTTTCCACCCGCACGAAAGTGCCTGGTGGGCACCTTTGAATCGTTTCTATGCGGGTTTGGCGAGTTTCGCTAAAACTTGCATAGGGCCGATTCTGAGGGTGTTACAGAATGCGCGAGGGAGGAGAGGAAGGAAGCGCAAGGAGCACTCCACGAGAAGATCAACACATGGTCGAGGGATCTACGCGGCGAGAAACCACGCCTTTCCGCAGCGGCAGCCGCCATGAAAACCTGGTCCGATCACACGGCAGAGTAGGCCTGCGCGCCTTGAGCCGACCCACCTTGGGTCGGTTGTATCTTAGCCTAGTTTGAGTTGAACTGTTATTCCTAGTCGCAGCCACCGACCCTTAGCCCTTAAATAGATGGGGGCGTCGTAGTTTAGGGTTTAGACCACGTTAAAATATTTTGGAGTTGTTTCTTTCATAGAACCTCTGAAATTACCCTGTGTTCGAGTTTACCAACTATAATTGAGTGTGATCTGTTGTTCCATTGGGAATTAGTAGATTGCATACTACCGTTCGTCGTCACGGCTGCGTGCACAAGAGCGTGGTGTTGTGAATATCCTACAAGGTTTGAGAGCTGTTGCATTGGCATCAGGGATCGAGCAGGAGAGTTCATAGCTACAGGCTAGTTATCTATCATCCATCATCACCATCGACAAGTGCTTGCTGAGAAGATCGGGCCACCCCATATCACCTCTTCCTCGTTTATTATGGCGGCTACGGCTGCGGCCAGTCTTACGGCCGCCCTCGGCGCTCCCCCGACGGAGAAGTTGTCCCGTGAGAATCACTTGTTCTGGAAGACATAGATCCTTCCAGCCCTTCACGGTGCATAGGTTATGGGGCTGCTGAATGGCTCCAATCGCGCCCCACCAGAAACCATGGAGATAGAAGATGAGACCAAGAAGAAATCGAAAGTGCCAAATCTGGCGCACGCGATCTAGATGGCTCGTGACCAGGCCGTCATGAGTTATTTGGTGAAATCCTTGGATTCCGATCTGCTCACTCAGATCATCGGTCTTGAGCACGCACATTAGGTATGGACCATAATTGAAGCCCTGTTTGCCTCACAGTCTCGCGCCCGCGTGAATTTTCTTCATGGTGCTCTGATTAATACCAAGAAACTTGAGATGACTGCACGAGAGTACATTCCAAAGATGAAGGGATTTGTTTCAGAATTGGCTGCTGTAGGAAAACTTGTAGATGACGATGAGCTGAGAGGTTATATCTTTGGGGGTCTTGATAAGAAGTACACGTCCTTGGTGGCCTCCATTAATGCTGTTCCCGCCACCACATGTGCTGATACCTGCTCACAGCTCCAAGCCTATGATGATCGTGAGGACATGCTCGCTCAGGAGACACAACAGACTGTAGATTTTCAGTCTTCAGTAAATGCCGTTGGACGTGATGGACCCAGACAGCCAAGGCGTGATGATAGAGAGTTGCCCCCTCGCCGTGATGACCGTGATGATCGCCAGTACCGCAGAGATGACTATCGCCGAGATGATTATCGCAGGGATGGCGGTGGATATAATCACCGTGATGACAGACAATACAGAGATTGCCGTGATGATCGTGGATACCGCCGTGATGATCGTGGATACCGCCGTGATGATCGGGACATGCAGCGTCCGATGGACCTGGGCGCTATCGGCGTGATGGTGATCGTGGTGCACCTAAGGGTGGCAGAGGTCGTGGACATACTCCTACTCGCTTTGTTGACACCACTTGTCAGATTTGCAAAAAGTATGGTCATCCTGCAAATGAGTGTTGGTGGCGCTATGCTGATCGTGATGATGATCGCCCTTGCACTGAGAAAGGCGCATATGGTGTTGATACCAACTGGTACATGGATATTGGCGCCACGGACCACATTACTGGACAACTGAACAAGCTGCACACTCGCGATAACTACAGGGGGCGTGATCAAGTCCACAATGCTAGTGGCACAGGTATGACAATACAACATATTGGTCATTCAACATTACATACCCCTCATAGTTCTTTACACTTGCGCAATATTTTGCATGTTCCTAGTGCCACCAAAAATCTCTTATCAGCTCATAAAATTGTCCTAGACAAAAATGCCTTATTGAAATTCACCATTTCTTATTTTTGATCAAGGACCAGGCAACCAAGCAAATTCTGTTTAGGGGTCCCCGTCATGGCGGCTTATATCCACTTGTACCCACTGCTGCCACCTCCCACAAGCATGCTTTCATCACCATCAAGTCGTCTTCATCCACTTGGCATCGTCGTCTAGGGCATCCATCCTCGTTTATTGTTAACAAGTTCTTAGGAAGAACAATTTGTCATACACTCCTGAAATAAATCCATATGTGTGTGATCCCTGCCAACAAGCAAAGAGTCATCAGCTGCCATACCCTATATCCACTAGTGTTTCTACTGTTCCCTTGGAGCAAGTCTTTTCTTATGTATGGGGTCCAGCCCTAGCCTCTGTTGGCAAACACCAGTACTATGTAAGCTTTATTGATGACTATAGCAAGTTTACTTGGGTCTATTTGCTTAAGAAACGATGTGATGTTTATCAAGGTTTTCTTAACTTCCAGCAACTTGTTGAACGTAAATTTGGTCGCAAAATTATCACCATGCAAATCGATTGGGGAGGTGAATATGAAAAACTCCACGGTTTCTTTCAAAAAGTGGGCATTACTCATCATGTATCTTTTCCACATGCACATCAACAGAATGGTTCAGCTAAGCGTAAGCATAGACATATTATAGAGGTTGGCCTTGCTCTTCTTGCCAATGGCTCTATGCCTCTCAAATTTTGGGATGAAGCATTCCTCACTGCCCCTTTTCTCATTAATTTGCTTCCTACAAAAGTTCTTAATCTTATGTCTCCAGCTGAAAAACTACTCAATGTCAAGCCCAACTATGATGCTCTTCGTATTTTTGGTTGTGCCTATTAGCCTAATCTTAGACCCTATAACTAGCGCAAGCTCTCTTTTCGATCCAAGAGATGTGTTTTCCTAGGCTATAACCCTCTACACAAAGGTGTTAAGTGTCTAGTATTTCCACTGATCGTCTTTATATATCTCGGGATGTTGTGTTTGATGAAAATATCTTTCCCTTTCAGTCTCTTCATCCAAATGCGGGTGCCCAATTACGAGCTGAAATTATTTTACTATCCGAGTCCCTCTCATCCACATCTCCATTCAATAATGAGGGTATTCATGTTGATAACCATATGCATATTGTCCCTGTCACTGTTCACTTACAGCTTCATGATGATAGTACAACAGATACTAGTCAAGACATTGCAGGTTCCGGTGGACATTTGAGGCAAAATGATTAAGAAACGGAGGAGATAGAGCAAATCAGAGCGTACACTGTTCCCGAGGCTGATATCCCTGCACCTGAACATTCTCCTGCAGGTTTGGACCATCCGCGCCGCACCATGTCCCCCGACCATGCTGCTTCTGTGCGCGGGAATGCGCCTCCCGACAGCAGCGGGGCCCGAGCATCTTCTGCTGGCCATGATGTAAGGGGCGACAGGATCCATGCATCCTCTCCTGCGTCGCCACGTCGCGGAAATGATGGTGCCAATGATGGCGCTCATGATGGCCTCGCTGCATCCTCCGACAATGATCAGGACACGGAAATTCAAGCTGATTCTTCCACTGATTCTGAGACAGATTTGTCTCCTGCTGGTGCCAGCTCTACAGGATCTCCTCCGGTTTCCTCCCCTGTGGTCCCTAATGCACCCGCGCCTCCACCACCTTGTACACGACTCCAACATGGTATCCGACAACCAAAAAATATACTGACGGTACAGTTCGCTATCGCAGTTCTCGTTTTGGCATGTTTACCTCCACAGGGGAACCAGACTCTTTGGCTGAAGCTCTTGGTGATGAGAAGTGGAAAAGAGCAATGGATGAAGAATATGAATCACTCATACAAAACAAAACATGGCACTTGGTATCTCCGAGTAAGCACAAAAACTTGATTGATTGTAAGTGGGTTTACAGAGTAAAGAAACGGTCAGATGGCACAGTTGAAAGGTATAAAGCTCATCTTGTAGAAAAGGGTTTTAAACAACAGTATGGAATTGATTATGAGGATACTTTTAGTCCTGTTGTTAAGGCTGCTAACATTAGATTTGTTCTCTCTGTTTCTGTGTCTCAAGGGTGGAGCTTAAGACAGCTAGATGTCAAGAACGCGTTTCTTCATGGCGTTCCAGAGGAGGAAGTGTATATGAAGCAACCCCCTTGGTTTTGAGGATCCTCGCTTTCCGCATTATTTCTACAGGCTGGATAAGTCTCTCTATGGTCTGAAACAGGCCCCACGTGCATGGTATTCTAGGCTGAGTTCCAAACTGCAGGCACTTGGTTTTAATGCGTCCAAGGCCGACACTTCTTTGTTTCTCTATAACAGGTCAGGTATCACCATGTTTGTTTTGGTATATGTTGATGACATTATTGTTGTTAGCTCTTCTGAAGAAGCAAATTCAGTTTTGCTCCATAATTTGAGTGTTCACTTTGCACTCAAAGATCTTGGTGAGTTGCATTTTTTTCCTAGGCATTGAGGTGAAGAAGTGTTCAAATGGCGTTGTGTTAACACAGGAAAAATATGCTACAGACTTACTGAACAAGGTGAGGACGTTACAGTGTACTACATGTCCCACGCCTCTTTCCACCACATACAAATTATCTTTGTATGATGGAGATGCTCTTGGCCCCAAAGATAGCACAAATTATAGGAGTGTTATTGGTGCATTATAGTATTTGACATTGACTAGACCTGATTTGTCTTTCTCGGTAAACAAAGTGTGTCAGTATCTACATGCTCCTACCACTACTCATTGGACATCAGTGAAACATATACTCAGGTATATCAAAGGTACAATCAAGGTTAGGCTTACTTTTCAGAGATCTTCCTCTACACTGCTTAGTGCCTTCTCAGATGCAGATTGGGTAGGGTGTCTTGATGATAGACAGTCTACTAGTGGTTTTGCTGTATTCTTTGGTCCTAATCTTATATGATGGAGTGCTAGAAAACAGGCTACTGTCTCTCGTTCTAGCACTGAAGCAGAATATAAGGCAATGGCTGATGCCATAACAGAATTGATCTGGGTTGAAGCATTGGCTAGAGAATTGGGAGTACCTCTTCGCCAACGCCCATGTCTTTGGTGTGATAATCTTGGTGATACATATCTTTCTGCTAATCCTGTTTTTCATGCCAGAACCAAACATATTGAGATTGACTATCACTTTGTTAGAGAAAGAGTTGCAGACAAGCTGCTCAATGTCAGGTTCATCTCCACCAAGGATCAAGTTGCAAATGGTTTTACCAAGACCTTAGGTGTTAAGGATCTAGATGAATTTAAGCGTAATCTCAACCTCTCGATGTTTAGATTAAGGGAGGGTGTTAAACCTTGCTTTTATATATGTATTATACTAGTATAGAGTAGTACTCTACCTAGTATTATACGGACTCTGTATATGCCACGTGTGGGGCTATTCTACACTATATTAACATGCAGCCCGGCCCAGGGAGAGGGTACGGTTCCTACCCTAGTCGACTGACACAGAGCACTGCCGACGCGGAACGAACTCGAAACACAGAGGGATCGGCCGAGGAATCCCCATGCCCTACTCCAACTACACGAAAAAAATGCTGGACAACCTACACCTAAACCTACTAACTACACCGGCGCCTCTCCTCCGCTGTCTCCGGCCGGCAACGCCGGTGGAGACAACTCGGGATCGGCCCGGGCACACTGAAGCAACTCTCAAGGGATAGGGTGGGAGAGAGGGCACGTGGATTGAGCAAGCTCCAACATCTCTCTAGTGTTGAAGGACTTACCTTTTGAACAGAATCTCCAAACTCTCAAGCCAAAACATCAAACAAATCAAACAAGTCATGAACGCTACAATACTTGCTTTTGGTAGATTTATAATAGAATTATGTACTTATCATTTTGAATGAAGGCCTCCACTAATACTGATCCCAGAAACCTCGAACAGATATATTTTTTTGTCTTAATTTACATGGACATATACTGTTTTTTATCAGTCGAATCAAACAGGTACTCACCGTAGCAGACAGGACTTGGAAATATGATCTCTAAATCGAAACCACAAGGAAATCACAAGTGAACTTCAGAATACACGGTACCAAGTGCTGCTGCTACTGCAGTCAAACAACTAAAATTCCGTTTACAAAAATCAACGATGCGTGGGCCAGAGAGGTGCACTACAACAGTTGAACAATATAACTTCTTCCTAACAAAAATATACTGCCATAGTGAGAGGGGGAGGGGCATAAAGTAACATGGCTTCACACCCACGACACCATGCCTAAAGTGTACTTCGTATGTGAACAAAGCGAACCTCTTTTTCTTTTCAAGCCGCATCAATACATATATGCAATTCACCCAGTAGTGAACTTCAGAGAATAGGTGCCGTTTGCAAATCCAAGCACATATTTGTAAGGAAGGATGGAGGTGAGAACATTATATTAGCAGGACCTGGGTGCCGATGCGTTGGAGCCATGGATTCTCCACGCCGCGCCCATCTCGGTGATGACCCTGCATAAACAAAATAAGGACAATAAGGCCTCGTTTTGTACTAGTGTTTTGTAGGGGATTAGCTAGGATAATCTCCACAGGGATTAGGTGAATCATCTCCCTCCACCCGATCCTCTCAAAATCTCTTCTTGCTAATCCCTCTGAATTCCTCTCTACAAAACGCTGATGGGCCAGCTGGCTGTGCCTCCTGGAATCATGAAGAGTCCGAGCGAGAGAGTTCAAAAAGCGAGGGGAGGGTCGTGTTTCGATTCACAGGGGTATCCAAGTGTTTACTTAGGGTATTTGGGGCTTAGCCCGTGCAAAGCCTGTCTACAAAACACGATAGTTGAGCTTTTTTGGGATCTCAGGGTGGCCCGGTAAACACTCTGAAAAATCTATCAATACTGGCTTACAAAACAAGGCCTAAAGTGATTCAGAAGAGCGTGGTAGTTCAGAACAAGCGATAAAGAAGCTGATGTCAAACTAATTAGTAAAACTTGTGGTGTGTAATATCTCACAATGCTGGTAGTTGACTTTGTATCCACTGAGTTTGTGCACTCGAGCACCTTCTTCTACAAGAGAAAAAAGAACAGCAGCAACTTCACTGCATGCCTACAAAGTGATCCGCAGGAACAAATTCCATGGAACTACCTATAAAAATAAAGTGAACTTCAAAAACACTAAGAGTACACCATCCATGTTTTTCAATATGCACATGGAATGAATCACGCGATAAATAAACCAACAAACTATATGGTTTTCTCTATACTGCATTTATGTAAGTTCTAACTCATTGGGTATGCGCTCGAGCAATTTTAATCACATTTGTATCAAGTGATGCGTAATGGCCGTACGATAGTATCACACATTTAGACATGGTCGGCCAGATGCAAAACTAAGAAATGAATTTCCCGTCATTACCAAGTGAACTTTCGAGACGTTACAAGTGGTCTTCGGGTGACGCATTTTGTCAGCTTTTTTAGTTAGTGACTTTTTTATTTGTTTCCACTTTATAATGTAGTGAACTGGTTTAGCCTCAGGAGTGAACTTCTGTTGGTAGTGAGGTAATAGATATTGGGTCCAAATAATACGACCATGTAATGAAACATGCCAGAGAACACATGTCTTATGTTGATCACTAAATCTAATTTCACCAAAGCAGGAAAGAGATAGGAAGAAACAAAACTAGCACAATAATCAAAATGGTACCTGGTCGTGGATGTGATGGACTGCCATACGGTGGATAGTGGCCTTCAACATGTTGGACGGCCTGGGCCAGCGATGCTGGCTATGCAAGTCTTGGTCCAGGGCGGCAACAGTATTCTTTGCTCTACAAGAAATTAGAGCTTCAACATTCTTAAAGAGAGGGAGATAATTCAGTTGAAG
Organism: Avena insularis; assembly: GCA_023614405.1. Lineage (NCBI taxonomy): Eukaryota > Viridiplantae > Streptophyta > Magnoliopsida > Poales > Poaceae > Avena > Avena insularis. The sequence continues at coordinate 314,294,135 of CM042694.1, read as the reverse complement.
CCAAGCTCGTGTACATGTATATTTGCTGGACTCACCGTCGTGCTGCCATAAAAGAAACATCAAACTTCCATGAACGAACAATGTGAACTCCCCATGGATATGGTTAGTCGATCTCTGATTATCTTCAAGTTCTATAGGCCATAGCATGAATTAGGAGAAGTGAGCTCCAAGGATTAGGTGAAATGTACTTCCAATGATGTTGTTACATCTGACGAAGATCGCAGCCAGCACCGATGGACTCACATGGCTGTCGTAGTGGAGAAAAGTGAATTCCCCTGAAAAGAGAATGTCAACTTGTCATACTAGTAATCGTGCACGTGCAATGCACGTGTTGACTACCGGAACTTTTCAGAAAAAAAAATAATGTGTTGACTACCACAACAATGCACGTGTTGCAATGCATGTGTTTACTCACTTGTCATGTTACACTGGTCTCCTAATCTCCTACATGAGATGCAAAATTACAGGACAGTTAGGTGTGCACTTTCCTTGATGTACATGTAATGGTTTTACTCAAAAAATGATCAATATCTATTTAACTCAAATAGAGGAAGTAGATGCTAGCGGACGGTTTTCAGGGAATGAAAATACACTACGCAAGCCGGCAGGGCTTGCTTAAAGAAGGCGGCAGATTTAGAGATCATGGTGTAGATAATTATTCTATATATCCATTCAAGTTTTATTCCCAGATTGTGGATCAATAAGAGGAAAGGAAAAAAGTACCACGAAACCACAAACAAGGGAAGAAAATGATGTCGTACCAGACAAGATCGATGACCTAGTGCTCCTAGCTTCCGGAGAGTGTTGGCATGCGAGGTCGGTCGCCCTCCATGGAAGAAATCAGCAAGAACTGAGCTTTAGGAACCGAGACTCTCTCCCTGGCGGCCGCCTCAAGGCCTCCATTGCCCTGGCCCTGGTCCGCTTCGAGCGAGCCAGGGTGATTCCTGGTCGCCGGCGAGGCACGTGAGGAGCGTGGATGCCTCGTCGAGGGCGGCACGGAGGGGTGTGGCGTGCCCTCTCGGCGCCGAGCGCATTTCCGTCGACAGAGATCTCCTCGAGACATGTTGTGAGAGATGATCCAACACCTCCTTGAGGAGTATGGATTTAAGCGTCTTGATCTGGTCCGCTCTTTGGTCAGGTTGCTTCTCCTCGATCCCCGGGGCAGGCGCAGCGTGGTGGCTGTCGTGGTTGGTATCTTTCCATCAAGCGATTTGCATACACGAGAGTTCCTTTAGACAAAAACATGAACCATCTTCATAACAATTAGAATAAGTTTGAAATAAAAATGAAGTTACCAAATTTAGATGATTGGTATCTTTCTGGTCGTCCTACTGAGGTACTATCACCTTGCAAGATGAACAAACAAAATGATTGAAGTGCTGCTTAAAACATAAACATTGTCCAAAAAATCAAGACAAAAGCTAACGGTAATCATATTATTCTGAAGCTGGCAACCAATTGAATTTGCTCCTATCTATTTAGACACATACAAACAACTCGGATCTGAACAAGCAGAAAAATATGAAAGATGGTCGAACCTGTAGCACATGACTTGAGATGATTTCATAGTTCATAGCTAACAATTCTGCATTTTATTAAAACTGTTTTCTTTGTGCAAATGGACAACATGCGATCATGTCTAATTGTTAAGAAGAACAAGTGCATGCTTCACAGTGGTGACTTCTCAAGGTACGGAAGTTTTGAGAAATACACAATATAAAAGAGCTGCAGATTTCAAAAGTTAAACTAAAACAACATTATACATACATAATAATAGGACTCCTTCGCTTCAGCGGCTGTAAAGATATTTCTGCTCTCCTCATCACAACAATTACTTACTTCATTGACAAACAGCCCAAAAAAGTATATTGCTTTCGTCATCGTATAACTTATTTTCTTTACTCCCCAAGTAACTATCATCTCCCTACAAACAAGAGTGACAAAAATAAATAAATCACTCTGTCGAGCACATCATAAGAAGTTCAACTACGATAATTTATAAAAGAGTAAGCAATGTGAATGTAGATGTGCTCGGTATCGTTTGACAAAGAGCGGCAGGGCATCCATCACTCCACCTCTAGACTACCGCCATTGTCGTGTCCCTTTCCTACCTTCTCCTTGTCGCCAATGGGAAGCAGTGCCTCCGGCATGCCCATGCGAATCAACAAAATAAAAAAATAGAAGTTCTGTATGAAATCGAAAACTCCATATTAATAGTTTTGTATGAGAAATATATTCAGATGTTAAAAAGAGTCAAGGATCATCATATTGGCAGAAGAAAATTTTGACATCTCATCATTGTGACACAAAATTGTAATAGGATAGGTTGTAGAAATTTATTGTCATGTCGTGGACAAAATCATGGAACTAAGACAATTGACCTCTGCACAAGTCATGCAAAAATACTGGCTGCTATGACCTAAGTAGTAAAATGATGAAAATCACCAGTACTTCTCTGCGGCACGTACATACTCTAATAGAAGAGTTTTGACAAAAACAGAAGAATAATGGCATATTATCAAGCAACATAATGCAAAGGATTATATTTAAGCCTCGGGATCACATGATAAAATCCTATTTGCACATTTATGAACACTTTCATTTATTAATATTGAAAGAAGCTAAGAAGTCATAATAAATATATAAAGTGGTAAGAATTAGACCAAATAATTTCAGCAACATAGCTGAGACAACATGTACTGATCCCCTGCCGTCAGGTGTGACACAACAACAACAAAAATCAAGAACAAAATTAATATCTTAGGATCAACCGGATAACATGTAGATGAAAATTTGAAGGGCACGCTCAGGTACGGCTGCATACTGATACAAGACATTCAGAATGATTTATTTCACAACAAAAATTTCCAAAATATTATGAAAAGAGCCATCAAAGTAACAGATGTTGTGGATGAATTCAAATCAAACAGCATGTGATTTGACATGACTCGTATGAAGCGGCAACAAGTTCTTTTTAGGCCCTCTTGTTCTGTTTCTGCCACGATAAAGACGTCACAACAAGAATAACTGGAATTTGCAGGTTTATATCTATGGGACATGCCCGGAACCTTCTTTTGACCGGTTATGAGAGAGAGGATACATGTTAAAGCTCCTGCCCATATATGGAGAATGAAGAAAACCTTCGAAGTTCTAATTAATTAAAAACATGATTGCACCTGAATCACTTAGAAACAGAGACTCACGTAATAGCATCTATGTGCGCTTGGAGGCTCAGACTAAGCCAAACTAAAATCAATCTGAATCCTCTATTCATATTCTTCTAAATGTTGCCGTGGAGCAAAGGGGATCCATGGGACGTGCTATCAGCCACGAGAGCTAGCTCCGTCCATTCTCATCCTAGATTGATATAGATACTTACAAATTTTTGGCGACGAACGGCAGAGGCATTCTCCTTGGCATCGGACGACAGAGGATCGTCCTTGGCATTATACGGCAAGTGCAGCGGGGCGGCCTCTCCTCGTGGTCGCAGGCGGAGGCAGGTCACTTGGAGTGCGGCGCCCTCTTCACGTGGTCACAGGCGGCGGCAGGCGGCGTCCTTTTCGCGTGGAGCAGGGAAGCGGCGGGCGGCGGCGTTGCCGATAGGGCGGATGCATCGGGTTCATGTTCCGGATTCCCGCGACGTGGGGTTGCTGGACAAGGTGATTGGGCTTTTTTTTTTAACTACGCGAGGCACGGTTTCATATCTGGGTCTGCGGGATGAGTATCTGTCCGACGTTTTTAATTGCTAAATGCACTTGGAGGACAGATTAGGTTAACTCCAGCTGTTAGATTATCTTAAGTGGACCTGATCGTGTGGTCTCAGTCCGTCTGTGTATATTTTACAGGGTACGTTTAGCAAAGTTTATGTTTACTCTTTTATGAGTAGTACAGATGAACGAAATAAACTTCTCTTCTTCTAATCAGCACATCAATACATATTTTTTTAAGTACTAATTTTTGCAAATACAAAATGAATTGAGGAAAAAGAAAGGGAATTTATCTCAGCATTTTTTTTCATGTACTCAAATAGCAAATCTGCATTGATAATATATATATATATAATATATTATATAGAGTGTCGCTATTTGACATTCAGGGCGTAGAATAGTTATTCTTCACCCACCCTCTATCTTTCAAACCATACATCATTTTTACGTCACGTAAATTTTCTTTTACCTCGGAAGTCAAGAAGAACATAAAAAAATTTAGACATGTCGTAAAAAAAATTATTTACATGCCGTATAAAAATACGACGTAAAATACATATTTTTTATATATTTTACACTATAATGACTCAAAAATTGTATTTTTATGTCGATTTTTTTGCATTTCTAATAAATATAAACATAATTATTAGTATACAAAACATAAATTTCTGAATATGAAAACATAAAAAAACATAAAAATATGTGGGATGCAAAATAACTATTCAGCACCCTGGATGCTGAATAGGGTTTCTATATATATATATATATATATACGTCCGCTTTTCTACAACCCCTTGTAGAATAACTATTCTACAATCCTTTCTGAACTTCACGCAAACATTTTCTGAACTTCCCGCGACACAACAGTGAATCTCGTGACGGACTATCAAGAATCTACGCTTTAGCGGACAGTATTTAAACGCAATTTTTATACCAATTATCCAAATAATGCATATAATATATTGTTGAAAATATATAGAAATTACGCAACTTTTATGTTCACAATTTTTTTCCAAATTTTATACAGTTTAAAAGTAATTTGAAATATATCAAACACATTTTTTTCGAACTTTGTCGTTTTCGTACATTGTTATGCCCGCAGTTTTCAAACTGCTTATCTGATTGATGCATACGATCCGCCGTTGAAAAGGCATGAAAATTACGCAACCTTTGTGTTCACAAAGTTTTTCCAAATTCTCTACGATTTAAGAGCAGTTTAGAATATACTAAGACCTATTTCCGTAAACTTTTCTATTTTTTACTGTTTTGGGGTTTTATTTTCAAACCGCTCGTCTAATTGACACATGTTATACACCGTTGGAACCATGTGGAAAATATACAAATTACTCATGTTGAAAGTTTTTACAAATTACTATAATTTTAAAGTAATTTTAATAATACTAAAAATAGAGATGGTCGATGTCATGTCAACTATTTTAAACTAAACGTGTCTTCGGTAATCAGGTGATGAGTAGCGGTATGTTAGAGTAAAATTATACTTATATTAGTGTCAATTACTTAAGACGGAGGTCTATTGTTATAATCGGAGATCATATTGGTGATTTTAGTACATAGGATTCCCACACATCAAAAACAGAATATCCGAACTGCTCTAGACATGCATGTGAACGTCTCGCTACGTGTTAGTGAACTTCCGATTGCGATATAGACACTCTCCACTATGTCCGGGTTTTTACGATAGTTTTCCAACACTTTATCGGAATAATCAAATGATATAAGATTAGAAAGCTATGCAAATTTCGCATATTTTCGTATAGACCACTTTTTAAATTCTCAACAATTTAATAGCATATTTAATTATACAAAACTCTATTTTTTAGAACTTTCTTACTATTTTCACACTGTTTTTCAAAATTAAATTTAATATTATATGTAGTGAACTACTAATGTTCACTAAGTGAATTTCATAATTTTTATATAGTGAACTTTTTCACTATTTTCTTGAATTTTAGATAGTGAACTTCGTAAGTTTTGTATAGTAAATTTTATTTTTATGTGTTTTTTCGTGTAATGTGCATGATAATAAACTCCGTGACAAAATAAGAATGAACTTTCCAAAACGTAATGATTAACTTTTTGATTTTCTTAAATTAATGACCCTAGTAAATATAAAGGGAACTGACCAGACACGAAATGTGAACCGCCTAGCCGCGACATGTGAACTGCCCAACATTATTAGTGACTTTTTTGTCAATGCGCAAAGTGAACCTTTACAAAAAAGTGCATTTAGAAGTGGACTTCAAAATTTTATGTAGTGAACTTGGAATTTTTTAATATTGAGCTTTCGAAAACTCTTTCTGAACTCTAGACAACATGAAAGTGACCTTCCTGATTACTACAAAGTGAACTTCCTGACAGACTACTGAGAATCTACGTTTTTATGGACAGTATTTTAAACGCAGTTTTTTGAACCGTTGATCGAAATAACGGAAGTAATATACCATTAGATAGATATGGAAATTTTGAATCTTTTATTCTCACAAAGTTTACCCAAAAAATTACGGTTTAAAAATTATTTTAAATATACTAAAGGCAATTTCATGAGCTTTGCCGTTTTCGCGTAGTATTTTGGCCGCTATTTTCAAATGGCTCATCGAATTAATGCATGCTATATACCGTTGAAAAGCTATGAAAATTGCACAACTTTCTTGTCTTAAAAGTTTTCCCAAAATCTACATGATTTAAGAGCGGTTTTAAATATACCAAATTCTAGCAGGATGGCGCGCGGGAGGTGGATCGGGGGCGGCGCGCCGAAGGTGGGGCGGGTGCGACGCGCGGGAGGTGCTGCCGGAGCTGCGCGTGGGAGGCGGGACGAGGATATCTCAGGTGTAGAACGTCTTTATTAGACGAGGAGGTTGTAGAACAGTTATCCTACAACCATCTAAAGGGGTTGATAATATATATATATATATATATATATATATAATATTAGAAACCCTATTCAGCATCCAGGGTGCTGAATAGTTATATATATATAGAGTGGCGCTATTTGACCCAGGGTGTAGAATAGTTATTCTTCATCCACCCTTTATCTTTTAAACCGTATATTATTTTTATGTCACGTAAATTTTTTCTTACCTCGAAAGTCGAGAACAACATAAAAAAAATTTAGACATGTTGTAAAAAAAATCGTTTACATGCCGTATAAAAATATGACATAAAATGTGTATTTTCTATGTTTTTTACACTATAATGACTCATAATTATATTTTTATGTCGGTTTTTTTGTGTTTCTGATGAATATGAACATAATTATTAGTATAGAAAACATAAATTTCTGAACGTGAGAACGTAAAAATTTATGAACATAATAGGGTTTCTATTCAGCACCTAGGGTGCAGAATAGTTATTTTGCACCCCACATATTTTTACGTTCTCACGTTCAGAAATTTATGTTTTGTATACTAATAATTATGTTCATATTCATCAGAAACGCAAAAAAATCGACATAAAAATATGATTTATGAGTCATTTTAGTGTAAAAATATAAAAAATATGTATTTTACGTCGTATTTTTATATGGCATGTAAATAAAAAAAATTCGATATGTCTAAATTTTTTTATGTTCTTCTTGACTTTAGAAGTAAGAGAAAATTTACCTGACGTAAAAATCATATACGGTTTGAAAGATAAAGGGTGGGTGAAAAATAACTATTCTACATCTGGGTGTCTATATATATATATATATATATATATATCAACGCGGATTTGCTATTTAGGATGCTACCTACCATGTGTCTGTTGTCGTTGGATACAGAGAGTAGTTCTATTAGCTCTCTAGATGAAAGGGAGCAAAAAACTCACATGCAGTTCACGACGTTGTCTCCGTCTTCCCCCCCCCCCCCCCCAAACAACATGGCAAGCGCCCCCAAACAACACGGGAAGCGTTTCAATCGGCATGTCGAGCAGCCTTTTTGTTTGCACAAATTCTCGCTTGCATGTACGCGCGTGATAAGCTGTGGCCAGTAGCATGTTAGGATAGGTGTGTGCTAGTTTAGGAAATCAAATAAAAGCACCCTTACAAGCAAAAATACGTGGATGAATTCTTTTCATCTAAAATTTGTGTTTAAATTTCTGCTTGCTAGGTAGGTGCATGATGAGCTGTATGTAGGTGCATGCTAGGTAGACTCAAAATGAAGCATCTAACCTGACAACCTATTCAAGTTTTATCATGGATTTGTTCCATCCAACCAGCCGTGCGAGTGCACAACGTGGACAAGCATGTCAGTATACTTGTTGATTCTAACAGTCGGTCTTGTGGTCGGTTTGCTTGCTCACGCACGCGATTCAGTAATGTGCCTGAAAAATATGCACTTCTACTTGTTGGTCCGAACTAAGTTAGCTGGTAATCATCCACACGGCGGTTCTGCGAAAACATTTTTTATTGGCAAGAATGGTCGTGTGTTTCCATATTGCAAAAAAAAATATGTTAGTTGATATGGCACGAAGAAACTTACAAAGTGCAACATAAAATAGATTATATACCCAAATTTTATCTGATGGAGCATGTCAATTTTTTTTGCGATGACTATCCAATTCGTTGGGATGGAGTATGTACCCAAAAAATGAGTATATGTTGTCATGAGTATATATCACTTTCTGAAAGGACTTCATACAATATTTTTCAAAAGGTATATACTTCTTTTTGAGAGGGTATATACTACCCTTTCGAAAGGGTATATACTTTTTTGAAGGGGTATATGAACTATTTTAAAAATAGGGCCATCGACAATCTACAACCACGTGTATGTATAATTCCTTTTAGACAGGTGACTAGCTAGAACATGACTATGTATTACACTCATTTCCAATCAAATTGTGCGTATATATACCTATTCTTTTACATTAGATCGAAAGTATATACAAAATAAAAACAAAGTAGTATATACTATGACTTTCTAGACTAGGACGCGCTACAGACTGGTTTCTTGTGGCCAATATACTTCATTTATAGATCAAGTACTCCATCAAGAAGTAGTATGCATCGGACAGATCCAAGCCGCCGAAAAGAATCACGGTGCCATTATGTTTCTAGCTGTGCAAGATCGAAAAAGGAGCACCCCAAAGTCCGAAGAGTACGGCCACGTGCATCATATCTGTCATTGTCGACCAGGCAGCGGCTATGTAGGTGCATGCTAAGTTGTACGTAGGTGCGTGCTAGATAGGTGTATGTTTAGCTCCACCCGTCCATGGCATGTACATGCTATATAGGCAAACAATCAAGAATCTGCATGTATTCTTTCCATCTAACCGGCCATTGGAGTGGACATCGTTTCCTCCTCGTCCATGAAAGTTGCACTCTGATCAGTTCTCCTTCCGTTCCGTGGGAAAGTTGTGTGGTTGTGGTCAAGAGTGTACAGTTCTCCGGTCATTTGATGCGGCCGTTTTCCTGGCTGGCGCAGCGGTTTGGTTGGGTGGATAAAATAATGCATAATTGCCATAGCGAACGCTTTCTTCGTGTCCTTTGTGTGTTGTCATTCATATCACCACTGGGCATAAATTTTCTCTTCTCATTGTTCTGGATTTCTCTTGCAAAATAGAGAATGATTTGGAGATAGAAAAAAAGACTACACGCAAAAAAATAAAATGATAACCTTTTCAAGCGGGCTTGTGAAAATAGCAAAATTTAACTGTCCAGAACATTGCATGTCGCTAACAGAAATGCTAAACTCCATCGTGGCACTGGCACACAACATTGGACTGTCTAGGACATTACCTGACGCTAACGATGTTTTTTCCATAGAGGTCTGACAGCGGCTAGTTCTTTTCATGCAACCCGATGTCTACAAAAGCCCTGCAAATGTTTTGTGCTTGGGTGATGCCGTATTGCCTATCGTGGTGTCAGTTTTGACTGGGCCTTCAGATGATCTGCCTGTTTGTTACTGGGAGAGGGTTACTTTAACTTTGTTGTAGCATTTGGAGTGGTTTCCGAGCAATCTCTCTCTCCATGTTCTCTAAGGGAATTTGGGTAAAAATAGGGAAACATTAACAACAACCATTTGCAACCTAGGGTGCGGCCCATGAGCTCATGTTTCCTCGTTGTCGGATATGACAACGATGTGTTCCGGCGCACGACGCCGTCACTTTTTTTTTAAATGGGAAAAAGCCTCGGCCTTTGCATTGAAAAAATACATACGGCCTTTATTAATTATTGAGAACCAAAGTACTCCAGCCGTAGCTGTCTCAAGATTATTACAACAGACCAATCATGATCAGAAAGAGTCTCAATGTGAACTAGCCACCTAAAAAAAGCAAGAAAGTGGGATTGTCAAGGTCCTAACATGTGATTCTATTAATAGGCTGCCAGCCACACCGGCTGAATAATTCTCGCGCAACCATATCCAGGCGGCTGCACCCAACTTCCATGGCTCGTCGGTGTGCCTCCGGCTGTAGACATAACCACGAACGGGTCCAATGAATAGCTAGAGGAATAACCTGCATAAAAGAAGCACGATTTGATTTGTTAAAAATAAGATCATTTCGGACATGCCAAATATCCCATAAAAGAGCACATATGCCACTCTAATCTGGCCTTTAATACTCTTTTCTATTCCATGCAACCAATTCCCAAAAAGATTAGAGATATTTGTTGGAGCTGCCAAACCGAAAGCTATATGTACAATGCGCCACACCACCTGCGCAAGGGAGCAATGAACAAACAAATGATCAATAGTCTCTGCCTTATCACAAAAACAGCAAGACTTATCCCCTTGCCAATTTCTTTTTAACAGATTGTCTTTAGTTAGAATAACTTTTTTATGCAGGAACCACATGAAAATCTTTATTTCCAGTGGTACTTTTATTTTCCACAAATATTTTCGTAGGTAGGTTGTATGCCCATTCATAAAATCGAGATACATTGACTTCATCGAAAAGGCACCAGATGAGGTAAGATTCCAAACAAACTTATCATTTTCAGTAGTCAAATTAACGTCTATTAATCGACTAAGAAGATGTAGCCATCTCGTCCATTTGTTTCCGGTTAAGTTTCTTCTAAACGCTATATTTATTGGAAACCCCGAAATAATTGTTGCCATTGTACCGTTCTTGTGTAGGACGATATTATAAATCGAGGGGTACTGCTCAGCAAGGGGCGTCTCCCCCATCCATGAATCTTCCCAAAATCTTGTATCTAGGTCATTCCCAATTTTAAAATAGCCCCTATCAAAAAACTCTCCTTTTACCTTCATCAAACCTTTCCAAAAAGGTGAATCGTTAGGTTTAGCACTAACTTGAGATAGGATATGTGAGTGAAGATATTTATTTTGGAGTAGCTCTTTCCAGACACCTTCCTCATTTAAGAGTTTAAATAGCCACTTGCTAAGTAAACACTTATTTTTAATTTGTAAAACCTCTATCCCAAGCCCCCCTTGATCTTTGGGGCGGCAAATAATATTCCACTTAGAAAGTCTATACTTTCTTTTATGGCCATCGCTCTGCCAGAAAAATCTCGATCGAAAGAAATCCAATCTCTTACTCACCCCTATGGGTATTTCGAGAAAGGAAAGCATAAACATGGGCAAACTAGTGAGCACGGAGTTGATGAGTATTAAACGATCTCCATAGGAAAGCAACTTACTAATCCAGCTACTAAGTTTCACTTCGAAACGGTCTTCTACTGGCTTCCATTCCCCATTCTTTAACTTTCTAAAATGAATTGGGATTCCCAAATATCTAAAGGGAAAAGCTCCCACTTCACAACCAAAAATATCCTGCACATCTTTTGCTTTACCGAAACAAAATATTTCACTTTTATGAAAGTTAATCTTAAGACCTGAGAGCTTCTCAAATATACATAAGATCAATTTCATATTCAAAGCTTTTTCCAAGTTATGTTCCAAGAAAATAATTGTGTCATCAGCATATTGAAGTAGAGATATTCCCCCCTCCACAAAGTGAGGAATAAGGCCATCTACCTGACCATCCTCCTTAGCTCTCGCTATTAAAATAGCAAGCATATCAGCCACCAGGTTAAAAAGAATAGGTGACAGCGGGTCACCTTGTCGTAAACCTTTTTTGTTTGGAAGTAATGTCCTATGACATCGTTTACTCTAATACCTACACTACCTCTATTAACAATGTCATTAATCCAGTCACACCATTTTGGATCAAAGCCTTTCATGCGAAGCGTTTGTTGCAAAAAGTCCCAATTTACTTTATCATATGCCTTCTCGAAATCAATTTTTAGAAGGACACCATCTAATTTTTTTCGATGAAGCTCATGAATGGTCTCATGAAGGATAACTGACGAGGTTTAATCTCGTCAATGCCCATTGTTATGGACTTGGGTTTTGGAGAAGATGGGGATGCTGGAGATCGTGGCACGGTTAATGCAAGCAAACTGTGGGACACGAGATTTACCTGTGTTCAGTTCTGAGGGAAAACCCTACTCCTGCTTGTCTGCTCTTTGATTACGGCGGAACCGAAGGTTACAGGGTGCGCAGATTCGATCTGGCGTGGATGCGTGTGCGAAAGTATGAGTCTGGTCAATCTATTGTGTGCGTGCGTGTAGTCGTGATCTCTGTCCTCCTCGTTGGACCCTTCTAGCCTTTATATATGGGGAGGCTAGGTCTCGGGTGCCAATACGAGTAGTTTACAAGTTGTATTCAAACTCTAGTCTTGAGATATTCTTGTCTTGTGCGCTTTGGAGTCCGTGTCCATATGTGCTTCGTGCAGCCGAAACGTCTTGGGCGTCCTGGGCCCTGGCAGGTCATCGAGTGGGCCTTCCGTCGGGCTGGACCAGGTATGCTAACATCGGGTACCCGTAGGGCATATCCATGTCAGTAGCCCCCAAGTGTCCATCCGAAACATAGATTCGGGTGGAGACTTAGTTGTCTTGAACCTTGTATTTGGATGTCGGAGTCGAAAGTTGTGTCGAGTGCAAAGCACTTCACCCGGAAGTTCATCGGGTCAGCTGAATTTGTTCAGCTGTTGTAAAGGAATCGACATCATGGACGTAGTCAACACAATGGACTATAGGGTGCGCGACCAGCGCTCCCTATGGGAATAGCCCCCGAGTGTCTGTTCGAGTCGTAGACTCGAGGAGAGACTTTAATTCAGCCGTTGTTTGCTTTAGGTCCATAGGACACAATTTTTTTCGGATGCTTGAATCAATCCTCCTTATGGGAGTAGCCCCCGACTCCGTAGTGGAGTCGTAGACTCGGCGTAGGACTCGAAGATCTTGTGTGTGCGCTACCATCGCTCTAGTTTGGAGTAGCCTCCGAGTGTCTGGCGGAGTCGTAGACTCGGGCAGAGACTCGAGTCTTGTATCTTGTAGACGCAGTGGACAATCTCGCGGGCGTACCGCCGACCCGGAAGTACATCGGGTGCGCGACCAGCGCTCCTGATAGGAGTAGCCCCCGAGTGTCTAGTCGAGTCGCAGACTCGAGTGGAGACTCATGTGAGGACAAATCACTGACCCGGAAGTGCATCGAGTCAGCATCTCACGCATAAGGAGCCAAGAATCGATGATGCAGTCGGAGTTGACGTGACGGAGTCGTGCGGCGTTTAGCCGGAAGGACTCGACGTTGCGGATGAAGTCAACACCGTTGCTTCTGTCGGGTGAGCGACCAATGTCGTGTCTTCATAGCATCAAGCGATGCAACCATCCGAGGAGGGTTTCGACTCGGGCCTTGAGTTTATGGCGTAGCCAGTTGTTTCGTCGACTCATGTTGGAGGACCCGATAGAATAGCTTGACGCAGTCGACGTCCTTGTAAGCTGCATAAAACATAAAGAATTGTGAAGTACTTGTATCTTGTAAAGAATATTTGCCTGTCGGCTTGTACAGTAAGATTCTGGTGCCGATCGAGTCGATACTTTTGCACTATATGCTAGGCCTTTTCGTTAGCCTGATTACCCTTAGTCTCAGTACCTTGCCGAGGCACTCGGAGTTCAAGGATTCGACGATCGTGTAATCAGCTACTCGGCTATCGCTCGAGGTGCTCGAGCGTGGAGCCGATGGCACATTAGGTTACTCAAGAGGGCGAGCCCCGAGTGTTTCGGAAAAGAGTTAAAGATAAAAGAAATCAGCTCTAAGTAGAGGGAAACTTAGCTTTGTTGGTTGTCATGAAGAAGTTGATGCGGTAGCGGGTCACGCGGCGGACGTAGTCGACGCGGCGGATCACGGTCATAGCAGCGATGAGTTCCTGGGGTCAATGGCGGCAGCGAATTCCGCATCCGAAGATTGTCGCGGTCGAAGACCGCACGGGGTCGCCACATCCGAAGGATGTATCGGGTCATCGCAGCCGAAAACCGCATTGGGTCGCCGATGTCGAGGGAGCCCCAGTCGTGGTCGCGGCCGAAGCGCGGCCGCTATGCAATCAAAGATCGCGTCGGGTCGATCCCCACGGACGGCGCCAATTGACGAGGTTTAATCTCGTCAATGCCCATTGTTATGGACTTGGGTTTTGGAGAAGATGGGGATGCTGGAGATCGTGGCACGGTTAACAGACAACAACCAGGGGACACGAGATTTACCCAGGTCTAGGCCCCCGGAGGGAAAACCCTACTCCTGCTTGTCTGCTCTTTGATTACGGCGGAACCGAAGGTTACAGGGTGCACAGATTCGATCTGGCGTGGATGCGTGTGCGAAAGTATGAGTCTGGTCAATCTATTGTGTGCGTGCGTGTAGTCGTGATCTCTGTCCTCCTCGTTGAACCCTCCTAGCCTTTATATATGGGGAGGCTAGGTCTCGGGTGCCAATACGAGTAGTTTACAAGTTGTATTCAAACTCTAGTCTTGAGATATCCTTGTCTTGTGCGCTTTGGAGTCCGTGTCCATATGTGCTTCGTGCAGCCGAAACGTCTTGGGCGTCCTGGGCCCTGGCAGGTCGTCGAGTGGGCCTTCCGTCGGGCTGGACCAGGTATGCTAACATCGGGTACCCGTAGGGCATATCCATGTCAATAACTACTCCTTCAAGAATATGCCGACCAGGCATGAAAGCAGATTGCGTAGGTCTAATTACCTTGTGTGCAATCCCGGTTACCCTATTTGTACCAACTTTTGTGAAAATCTTGAAGCTCACATTCAGTAGACAAATAGGTCTATATTGCTGAATTTGAATGGCAATTTCCTTTTTTGGTAACAGAATGATTGTTCCAAAGTTAAGGTGGAAAAGGGGAAGTTCACCGGAGTGAAAACTATGAAACATCCGCATAAGGTCTTCCCTAATGATAGACCAACAACTTTGATAAAACTCCGCGGGTAGACCATCTGGTCCCGGAGCCTTATTTTTCTCCATTTGCATAATAGCCTCATAAACCTCAGCCTCTCTAAACTCGGATATGAGAATACTATTTTCTTCTGGAGAAATTTGTGGGATGTCCAGAGTTTCAGATTCAATCAAAGAGAAATTATTTTTAGCGCCGCCGCCACTAGTTCATGGTGAGAGCACTCTTTGGGTCTTCTACTGCATCCAGCCGCTTGTTGACCTCTAAATTCAACTTCTTATTTTCTTTGAGCCTTTCTAGCCTATCTTCCTCCTCCATCTGAGTTCCGAATGAGTTTTGCATGGCCAAATGAAAATTCTCGTCCTCACTTTCTTCATCTCTCGTCCTATCCGATAAAAGGCAGACTTGCCTATTGGACCAGGCAAGCTCTAGCGAAAATGGGGCGGTGCCGCCGGCTCACGCTCACGCCCGGCGATCTTCTCCGGTCCTCCGCGTCTCTGCCTAGCCATGGTTCGGGTTCGAGGTTCCACTGCCTAGGATCTGAGACCGGGTCGGATGGGGAGGAGGCGCTCGTGGAGAGGGAGGCTTTGGAGGCGTTGGAAGACGCCAACGGCGGACTTGGATGGACTTCGGTTTCGCGACGGCGGCGGCTGACGGACGAGGAGCTGGGGCAAAGCTTCTGGGAGGAGATGGGCTTTCCAACGAAGGCGTCGAGGTTCTGGTAGATGGTCGGCTCGCCGTCGGGCGTCGTGTCCCCGTCGTGGCCTTTTCCGAGGTCTTTTTCGGGGCCGGTCATGGGGAACGGAGCCCAGTGGAGTGTGCGACGTCCGGTGTCGGCCTCGCCGGCTTCACCAAAGCCTTGGCGCGGGCCTCTACCGCGCCGCCGTTCTTCTGCCCCGCTGCTGTTGGGGCGGCTGATCAAGGAGGCGATCGATCGCCCTAGGTCGGAGGGGTCGGACCGCTCAGTGGGCCACGTGGCTGCCATCGGAGATGGGCCCATAGTGGCCGACTCGTGCCTGGACGGACCGGTGGATGCTAAGGCCGACTCGAACTCAGATCGGGACCAGTTCTCATGGTTCGCGATCGCGAGGCGCTTTAGGGCGGCATGGACGCGCTCCGGGACCGATCGTTCTACGCCTCGCTCCGCCTCTGATCGCGCTCCCTGCCGCGCCGTCTGCTCCTCGCCTCGGTCCGCGCTCCCTGCTGCGCCGCTGATCCTCTCGGCCACGCGGACACCTTCTCCTCCAAGGCGCTTGTACGCGGCAGCCCTAACTTCTCTGCCGGCTGCCATGGCGGGGTTGAACCCTAGAGGTTCCCATGTTGCGGCCTCGGCACCGCGGCATCCTGGTGTGGGCGCGCCCCTGCCTCGAGGCCCCTCTACCGTGACTCCTCCGGCGATGGCCGTGCCTAGGCCTGCTCCGACGCCTGCTGGTGCGTCGGTTCCGGCCTTCGCGGGGCAACCCTTTGCGCCGACGTCCTTCGTCGGACCACCGGTTTTCCCGCCCGGGGTTCAGTTCTATCCGCCGGATTCCTACTTTGCTGCTGCTCAGATGCCGATGCAACCTCTCCAGGCACCGTACCGGGGCCCTACTCCGATGGCATTTGCTAGAGGTCTGCCCCATGGTTTCGTTGGAGGCACATCTAGTGTGGCTCCGACCTCTGGACAGTTTGGGGCTACCCACACAACGCCCTCGGGAGGGGGACCGCATTTTGAAAGCCTGATGGTGAGCACGCCGTACCAAGAGGAAGAAGAAGAAGCCTTCTGGGGTTACTCAGCCGCCGATGCAGTCTGGATCTTTTGGTAATGGGTCTTTTACAGCCATGCCATCACAGTTTATGGGCCAGCAGCAGGGTGGTTTCTTGCAGGTTCCTGGTTCTGGTGCCCAACAACATTACCAGCCTATGGTGCAACAGTATGCTTCTCATGCTGGGGGCTTGGAGGCCATGGCTGTTACGAGTCCTGTGGTGGTCCCAAAGAAGCCTAAGAAGGCTGTCAGATGTTGGAAGTGTGCCTCTGATTCTCATGCCACCAAGGATTGTAAGACCGTGCACTACTGTTACATTTGTGATGTTGCTTCCCACCCAACATTGCATTGCCCTGTGCTTAAGCAACCTCGACCGACTGCTTACATGGTTGGGTGTGGCCATGATAAGACACTATTTGCGCAAATACCTGATAGTGTGGTTTGTGATGATATGGGACCCAGTCAGATTCCCATTGCTTTGGTCCAGATTTCAAGAGAGGTGGTCACTGCGGAAGTGGTCCAGCTACAGATTGCACGAAGATGTCAGGTCAGGCCGAACTGGAAGTGGGAAGCTGTGCCACATGGGGATAATGCTTTTCTGGTTAGTTTCCCTTCTTTTGGGGACTTGGATAGAGTGGATGGGAGTCAGTTTTCTATGCCGTTGGGCAAGACCCAGCTAGCTGTTTCTGCCTACAAGACCCAGGAAGTGCCGCACAAATGTGAATTACATCAAGTTTGGCTGCATGTGGAAGGAGTTCCGCATTCCCTTCGCACTTTTCTTGGTTTGTGGGCGGTTGGTTCTCTTTTGGGTACACCCCTAGACGTGGATTTATTGTCTTTGCGGAGGAGGGGTTTTGTTCGCATTCTGGTTGGTATGTTTGATATTACGGTGTTCAGGAAACATGATGCTTTGGGTTCCTTTCTTACTTCTGATGCTGTGGTTAAGCTGAAGGGGTATGAGCTGAGGTTCCGGTTGGAACCTGCAAGGTATGTTCCGGAGCCAGATTTTTCACCATTCTTGTGGAAGAGGCCGCATGATGACTCTGAGGGAGATGGTATGGGGAACAATGGAGATGACGTGATGGACACCTCAGACACTGCTGCTCCGTAGCAGGGGGACGGGTCTTCTTCTGGGCAGCCCTCCAGTCAGGGGGGTCCTTCTTCTTCCTCGACACGGCAGGTTCCTTCGACAGTTTACGCGGTTACTCCATTTAATGCTTCTCCTTCGACCCCGCGTGGAAAGGAACTTCTGGACGCTTTGCCGTTGGATTCACCGCTGCGTGGGAGTGGCTTGTCTGCTGGTTTGCCGCGTGTTTCGTCTACCCAGTTACAGGAGGCTCTTCGGTCGGTCAAGGGGTCTTCTACTGTTTTGGTCGCACCGGCTAGGTGTAGGCCGAACATCTTGGGTCGGTCTATCCCTAGGATGGAGCCAGTGCTAGAGGAGGTTTCTACTGAGGTGGTGTCCGATGGGCTGGCCCAGGCGGTGCTGGCTGATCGATTGTGTGTTGGCTCTATGCCGGCGGACTCGTCCCCCATCATGGATGGCCACGTGGCGGAGCCGCGGGCGGGGCTGGTGGCCACGACCACGGGGGCTCCTGGGGTGGTGGTGGCAGACTCGGGGGCCCAGGCGAGGCACCCGATGATCGACGCCCAGGTGGGGCAGCATGTGCGTGGGGACCTGGCCCAGGAGGGGTCGAGTTCCCCCACTCTTGTGTCGCCTTGTAGCCCAGGCGGGGCTGCAGGTGGCCATCGTGTGCCTCCAGTGGTGGAGGTTCCAGCGCGCAGGAGCTCCAGGCATGGTACTGATGCACTTGGGGCATCGGCCACGGACGAGGATTCATTGGCCAAGGCCATGCGTAGGAAGGCTGAGAAGAATCTGGATTCTCATGGTATATTGAATTTGTCCCCATCTTTTCTTTCTTTTTCAACCCCTGTTATTGTTGATAAGCTTGCCAATGTTGGTATTAGCATGGGTAGATTTGTAAAGGAAATTAATTTTTCTAGTTCTATTCTGAGACATATGGAGGTTGACCGTCTAACGGTTACTCGTAAGGTCCCAGTTGTTCCTGATGCTTTATCAACGGAGGAGGAGGAGTTGCATGCCACAGTAGATGGTCAACTCCTTGCTCACTTAGTTGGTGAAGTGTCAGACATGGGTTATGATGAGACTGAGATGGGCGTATTATATGAGCTAAAAGCTTCTAGTCGAAAATCTAAAAACCTGAAGTCTCGCAAAAGGACTCGTGTATCCAAATCTACTATTGTTAATCAATGAATGCCATATTCTCAAATAGCAGAGGTCTTCGTGACTTGGCTAAACATTTGTTTTTTGCCGATTGTGTGAGATATTATAAGTTGGATTTTTTGGGTATTTCTGAGACCGGGAGACGGGATTTCTCACTTGCCCAACTCAATCGCCTTTCTGGTGGAGTGGACTTTACGTGGGTATCACGTCCTCCGCGAGATAGATCTGGGGAAATTCTATTAGGCGTCAGAGATGAGACTATGGAAGTCTTAGCTAGTTTGAATGGTGACTTTTTTATTTTGCTCCATATTTGTAACAAAGCTGATGATTTCATATGGTCTCTAGTCGCTGTTTATGGGGCTGCCCAGGATGTTTACAAGCCTGACTTTTTGCATGAGTTGGTTAATCTGGCTAAGGATAATCCGTACCCTATTCTTATAGGGGGATTTTAACTTGCTACGATTCCCTTATGAGAAAAGTCGGGGTTGTTTCGATGAACATTGGCCTTTCATGTTTAATGCTGTCATTGACAGTTTGAACCTAAGAGAGGTTATGATGTTAGGACGACAATACACCTGGGCTAATAGTCTTCCAGAGCCTACATATGAAAAGCTGGATAGACTGGGCTAAATTCTCTATGGTAACTGTTCGTGCTTTAGAGCGTATTGAGGCTCTGTCTGATCATGCTCTTTTACTACTCTCTGTTGGAACACCAATACGAAAGACCAAACATAGTTTCAAATTTGAACTTGGATGGTTGGATCATGATGGTTTCTATGATTTAATTAAGGCTATTTGGGAGAAAACTGTTAGTGGTCAGATGCCAATACAACGATGGAATACTAAAATGCGCGCCTTGCGCAAGTACCTTCGTGGCTGGGCTAGACATACTGCTGGAATCCTAAAAAAGGAGAAATTACGCCTTGCATCTATTATTAACGATTTAGAAGCTGCTGCAGAAGTAAGGTTGTTGACTGCACAAGAGATTGTGATTAAAACACAATCGAATGCAGACATAGCCAAACTACTCCGTGAGGAGGAACTCAAATGGTATCAACGTTCTAAAGCAAAGTTTATTCTTGAAGGAGATGCGAATACAAGATACTTTCATGTTGTTGCCAATGGCAAGCATAAAAAGAAACTTATTCACTCTCTTGTTCAGGATGAAGGTACCATTGAGGGTCAGGAGCAACTGAAATCCTATATTACTGCTTATTACAAGTCTCTGTTTGGGGCATCGCATGAGAATTCATTCTCTTTGGATGAGTCCCAAACAGCTGATATTCCTAAGATTTCTGTTGAGGAGAACAACTTTCTAACCGCCCCCTATACAGAGGAGGAGGTCAAGATATCGGTTTTTCAAATGGAACATAATAAGGCGCCAGGACCCGATGGCTTTCCAGCGGAATTCTACCAAAAATTCTAGGAAGTCATTAAGGGGAACCTAATGCACCTTTTTGAGTTTTTACATGTTGATCAGTTAGACATTTTTAGTCTTAATTTTAGCAACATTATTTTATTACCTAAGGTTAATAATGCGGAACGAATACAGCAGTATCGTCTAATCTGCCTTCTTAACGTTATCTTTAAAATCTTCACAAAAGTTGCTACGATTAGATTAAATTCGGTTGCTGATCATGTTGTACGCCCATCTCAAACTGCTTTTATGCAAGAAAGAAACATCCTAGACGGTGTAGTATTCCTGCATGAAACAATCCATAAACTACACTTCAAGAAATTAAATGGGGTATTGTTCAAGATTGACTTTGAGAAGGCATGACAAAGTTAATTGGTCTTTTCTCTAGCAAACACTCCGAATGAAAGGTTTTTCGAAGGAGTGGTGTGCTCTCATTCAGTCTTTTGTGTTTGATAGTAGTGTTGCTATAGATGTCAATGGCGGCACTGGCAAATATTTGCAAACAAAAAAAAAGGACTAAGGCAAGGGATCCACTATCGTCTATACTATTTAACATAGTGACTGATATGTTGGCAATCCTTATCAAGAGAGCCAAGGCTGATGGCCAAGTTGAAGGTTTAGTTCCCCATCTGGTTGATGGAGGTTTATCTATTCTTCAATACGTAGACGATACAATTTTATTTATGGAACATGATCTAGAGAAAGTCAGGAATCTGAAGTTAATTCTATCAGTATTTGAGCAACTCTCTGGATTAAAAATTAATTTCCATAAAACTGAATTGTATTGTTTTGGCGAGGCCATTAATGATGCCCAACTATATGCTGATCTTTTCGGCTGTGGTCTAGGGCAATTTCCTAACAACTATCTGGGAATACCGATCCATTATCAGCGTCTCACGATTGCAGAATGGAAACTCGTTGAGGAAAGACTACATAAACGTCTAAATAGTTGGAAAGGCAAGTTGATATCCCTTGGTGGAAGACTAGTTCTCATAAATTCAGTACTCACCAATATGTTACTGTATATGATTTCGTTCTTCCAATTGCCGAAAGGGGTCTTGAAGAAAGTGGACTATTTCCGATCAAGATTCTTTTGGCAAGGAGACAGTGAAAAAAAGAAATATCGACTGGCCAAATGGAATGTGATTTGCCGACCTAAAGAGTATGGTGGACTGGGCATACATAATTTGCAAGTCAAAAACACCACACTATTGAGTAAATGGTTGTTTAAACTACTTACTGAAGATGGTGTATGGCAAACCATGTTGTGGAGGAAGTATGTTGGATCCAAAGCGGTGTCTCGGATGGTTTGGAAACCGAGAGATTCAAATTTTTGGGCGGGACTCATGGCTTCCATAAAACGCTTCTTTCGTTTTGGTACTTTTAATATTAGGGATGGTTCACAGATTCATTTTTGGAAAGATAAATGGCTTGGCCAATCTACTCTTCGGGAATAATATCCAGCTATTTACTCGATCGTTAAACACAAAGGAGATAAAATTTCCACGGTAATGGAAAATAATACTCCTAGTGTGACTTTTAGAAGAAGTCTAATTGGCCCTAGACTACTATCGTGGAACAATCTTTTAGTTCGATTAGCCACGATACAGTTGTCGGAGGGTGTGGACGAGTTCAAATGGAATTTACTAGAGAGTGGTAAATTTTCCGTGGATTGGATGTATAGAGCTTTGATTCAACCTGATATTCCAGTCGATAATAATAGTAAAATTTGGAAGATGAAAATACCCCTTAAAACGAAAATATTTGCATGGTATCTTCATAAAGGGGTAATTCTCACAAGAGACAATCTTGCTAAGAGGAATTGGCACGGAAGTACACAGTGTGTTTTTTGTCATCAGGACGAGACAATTAAACATCTATTCTTCTAATGTAAATTTGCTCGCTCTATATGGTCAATCATCCAAATGGCCTCGGGTTTATCGCCCCCTCGATCGGTTGCCAATGTCTTTGGTAATTGATTATATGGAATACATGATAAATATGGGACTGTGTTTAGGGTGGGAGCGCTTGCCATTATTTGGTCGTTTTTGCTGTGTAAGAATGACAAGATTTTTAATAACACTGTGTCTTCTTCTTTGCAGGTCATCTATCGAGCTATGGCTATTCTCCGATCATGGACTACTCTCCAACGTATGGACCTCCGTCACTTATTTGTGGAGGGGTGTACGCGATTGGAGGACACGGCGAGGGATATTTTGTCCCGACATGGATGGCAGCGTGATCTCCGTATAGATCAGCATTAGCTGGAGGCGCTTTTTCTTATTACTATGATTTATAATTTTAGTTTTACCGTTGGACCTAACGTATGTGGTTGAACGGCTGTGTGCATCCTAGTTATGCAGAGGCCGGGTGTAAACATTGATTTGAGTAATATATGCGTCCATTTCAAAAAAAATAATATCTGCATGTTCTTGCTCGGTCGGTATATTCTACTCCTCCATCTGACTATGGGGCTTGTCTCCCGCATGGATTGTGCCCTGAACCTCCTGGGCAGATGACATGTCGTAATATCCTCAAAGTCGGAGTCGGTCCAGCTACGTAGAGACGTGTCGCTCATGGGCATAGTGTTGTGTTGCCTGACACCGGCGGCTGCTCTCATAGGAGATTACGTTGTTGAGTTCGACAAACAGGTATGAGTTCCTATAAGGCGCTTGCTTGCTGGTCCTGCACTCTTCATCAACGCAGTGCAATGCAATCTTCTGTGTGCGGCCTCTCCTGCTTGCCCACGCAGCAGTACCGCTGCTCATTGTTGTAGCTGCGCGTAACCTACAACGGAAACAACAAAATCAGAACAAAAGCTGCTCGAGATCGAAGAATAAATCGAAAGAAATCAAATGAACTTACAGGAAAAGCATGTATTGTGTGATAGTATGACTACTTGACCACGCAGCAGTGCCCGTGCTCATTGTTGAAGCTTCAGGAACCGTGCGATGTAACCATAGAAATTAGTACAAAAGTATGCTCTAATTGAATGTAAGGAGTAGTGAGCAATCAACCTACTGGCATGCAAAATCTTGAGTAGCACCCGGATTGTGTGGCTGCTTCTTACCCAGGAGAATGCGTCCAGATGAGAAAGAGCTTCGTGTTCTTTGTAAAAAGCCTTGTACTGTGAACTGTGGTGAGATTTTATTAGGATGCATGGTTTGGTTAAAGTGGTTGGTGGTATTAATAAAAAAATTGCAACTTCGATGGACCATGTGATATGCAGAGTGTTTGGTCCATGATGTGGTGTGGTAGTACTAGCAATTCAACCGTCCATGTGGGATGCATTTTTCTATGCTATGTGGAATGTTGTGTTGGTTTGGTGGTTGTGCTCCCGATGTGATGGAGTAGGAATATTTCGTTGCAAAACTTGTGCTCTTGTTGCTAATTTTTTTCTCCCTATATGATATCTGACGGTTGGATCGGCATACATAGATAGCACCCATGATATCTCACTATTTTTGATATATACTAGTTGAATGCCCGTGCGTTGCTATGGTCTTCTAACTTTTTTCTTACCACACATCTAAGCAACAACACATATCATACTGCTAAAATTTCTAGTCCACAACAGAGGGCCACTGTGTTCGAGCAAGTCGAGCTCTGACATTGGCAGGAATGGACCAGTGGGTCATCGGAGAGGACGACAGACAACGCCAAAATCGCCAGTCATATGCAGTGAGTTTTTCGCGGAGGTAAAAATTTTCTATCATGAGGGACTATTTTTCTTGATATACTCAACACAACCTACTAAACTTAACTGATACTGTAAATTTTGCAGTATGGCAGGCTGTTTTTCCATATACTGAAACAATTCACAGCACATGGAGGGTTTTAATTATTTGTTGCAATGTATTTTTCTTATCCCTACCGTAAAGGTACAAGAGGACTCCAAATAATCTATCTCCGGACATAGAAATCTATAATGCAATATTTTGAGGACAATGTACAAAATGGCAAATAAGAATGCTTCAATTTCACTTCTCCGAACAAAAATGTTAAGCCCAAAAATAGGGATGTTGGCGGTTTGAAATAAATGACATGTTATTTTATTTGCCTACCATGGTATTGTAATACGAGCAGATATCCTCCCAAATTATCCGGAAGCACCCTTGTAGCATCCCAATTGTCTAACAATTGCAATGCTACTAGCCTAGTCTAGATATATGCTACCTTCCTACATATAATTGTTGCATCATCATTATATTATGCTCATGTCATCATGCCTTCTTGCATTTGAGCATCATATAAAACCCTTTTTGATTTGGTTCTTATCTCATATGCATTATTAATTGTATTTGCCTCTTGATATTGTATTTGGTTCTTGATATATTGTTTAAATGCCCAAGTTGAGTTGGGGGCATATCTTTTGCTGACTCCACCACCTTTCTTGTCATCACCCCATCATTCCACCATTCCACCATATATGAGCATTGCAACTTATTTGGTTTCACCTCTAGCTCATGTGGGTTGGGATGGATCCAATTCTACCTCCACATGCTCTCATATATGCACCATTCTGTTTTCACATTATGGGTTTATAAGAGCCACATGGCCACCTTTGCATGCCTTGTGAGTGGAACCTTTTACCTAGCTTCCATATGGGTTGTTTTGGGGTTATTATCATGTTGGGATATTTTTGGGCTTACTAAATGCCTAGTGGCACATACACACTAGCATGTCCCATTTTATTCAAATATGGTCATCTCCATCTACTCCACATGGGGCATCCTTTCACTTCTTTTAGCTTGGCTTATTCCATATTTTTGGAATGCATATGTATAAATGCTATGGATATTTATTTTGTTTTCACAAGATAAAACCTAGCATTAAATATTTTGCATGGGCCATGCAACCATCACCATCTTTTGTCCTCTTTTGGTTTTATTTGAATTTTGAGTGGCTCATCTCTCTCTCTTCCTTCTTTGCTTGATCTAGCTAGATGCATGCAAGCATCTAATCCCTCATCTCTCATCTCATCTCTCCTTATCCATCATCACATCCTCCACCCTTGCTTGATCTTAGTGGATCCCCTAATCTAACCCTAACCCCCTCTCTTCCCACCCTCTCTCCTAAACCCTAAGCCGAGCCTCCCTAGCTCCCTTCCTCTCTTAGCAAAGCAACAGGAGAGAGAGGAGAGAGATCACCCGAGGCCTTCCTCTACTTTGCCAAAAGGTGAAGCTACCCATGTGATCCTCTCCCTCCTCTCTTTTCAGCAGCGCCCACCACCTCCATGTTAGTCCAGCTCCAGATCAAGATTCCCCCAGCTCTTCCTCCTCCCGACTCTTCTTCCTCTAGATGGACATGGCCATCTCCATGCTCTACCAAAACCTAAGCTTGTCCACCCTCTAGCCTCGTCGAGATAACGCTCCCATAGGATATCCAGGAGCGTCTGGGAAGCCTCAGACCACCGTCGTCGTCGCCATGAACTCCAGAAGCCGCTCCCTCGCCGGAGTTCTCCTTGTTGCCGCTGCGTTCCGGGACCACTGGACGCCGCTCAGCCGAAGCGCCGCCACGATCCGCTGCCGTCGTCCGCTACCTCGGCCGCCATCAACACCCTCGGTGAGCCCCTAGCTTCCTCCTAGACAAGGTGCCCTCCTACCCCTTCACCTGTGCCACGCCCGACAGCCTCGCCGAGCTCTGCCGCGCCATGCACGCGTCGCGCCTGGCAGCGGCAGGACACCTCTGCAGATGCCGCGAACCAGCCCTCTACCCTCTCTGTTCTCGTCAAGTTTACGAGAGATGCAGCCCAGATCTTGGCCAGACTCCTTGACCGTTTTTGTAGCCCGTACCACCCTCTTCGGTTTTCCTTTTTACGGCAGGGCGAAATTCGTCTCCGTTCTGTCGCAATCGTCGTCGCAAACCAGCCCGATCTCAGCCCGTTTCTGCAAATTCTTTCCGACAGTTTTTAAACCGCGAGATCTCCTCTGTTCACCTCCTTGCCCCGTCCGCTGCAGACCTCCGTTGGCGAAGCTCCAAACACCAAAGTTGTAGTCCGACGTTGGCTCTACATATTTTGTTTTTTCAGCGTCGCAAAATTCCCAAAGGTTTGCTCGCCATCTTCGACGCAAATTTGAGTCAGCTAGCTGTTTTCGCGAGTAGAACATCAGTTCGTCTGGATCCATAACCAGCCCACCCCCTGGAACCTTTTTACAAAAAGACCCCCCGGGGAATTTCACCCTTAAACCGCAATCCCCTCCGTGCACACGTGTCGCCTCCTCACCTGCTCGTGCACGCGTGGACCCGTGGGCTCCCTGGTCCCACTCGTCATTGACTGCGTGTATACCCATCCCAGGTAGCAAAAGTTTAGGACCCCTCCAGATTTCAAATTCAAACCAAATTCCAAAATCCAATCAAATATAAATCTCTTCATAACTTTCAAATGATTTGGAATTTGAATTTAAACCCTATATGAAATATGTTTTGTTTTTGAATGTTAATTCAAATCTGTAGTCAAATATTTTCAGAACTAATTCAAACTAGTCAAACCTTTGACTTTGACTCCATTTGACTAATTTTGACTTTAAAAATAAATTTAAATTCATAATTCTAAATAATGCAACTAATATATGTTTTCAAATCAGAAAAATATGAGGAATTCAAATCTTCCATCCAAAATATATTTTAAACACTTTATTTTCCAAGTTAATTAAAATTACAAATAAATGCCCTTTTTCTTAATAAATTAATAACTTTTGTTTTATAACTCCAAATTCAACAAATAATATGTCTAAAATGATTAGCTCGACGAGACCTTTCTGTTTATGCTATCCATGTTGTGTTTTGAAGCATGCATCATATAAATATAAAGTGAACAACAACTAATATGAGAATAAAATGGGCCAAAACTCTATAAAATGCTTTGTTATTGTATGCCACACCTCACCCATGCCATGCTCCTTTAATGCCATGCAAATTGTGCATCATTCATCATGGCATGGTTGTTGCTTGATGCATTTATTCATATGCTTGTGCACTTTATTTATGTTGGCCCTTGTTTGTTTGGTTCTTCTTCGAATAGACGCTGAGCAGGGGATATACCAAGAGAACCAGGAGCACTACCCAGATCCATTTCTTGCTTCAACTGAGCTGCCAGGCAAGCACTACCACATGCTTGCATACATATAGTACCTATTGCCTCTATCTTATTCTTGCATCATTGAGTCGCGATTGCATTAAATTGAATCCCAAGTATTGCATAGCCTTTACTTTTTAAACCCCACCGAAGCTTGTTCCTCCATCCCATGAGCCATTACTACAGGAGTTGTTTGAGCCATGCGAGTCGTAGAACAACATGTGTAGGGTATGTGAGTGTCGGATGGATAACGAGGTACCCAAACAACTTAACCTGAGTAGTAATGGGATAACTAATGAAAGTGGCATCGGTGAGCCATATTCGCTATTTGGTTTTTCAGGCTCATTTGTGTCCCGTAGGACCCCGAGTACTTGATTCCTGTTCCTTGAATATTCGCGCTATCCACATCCGGGAGGCTTATGAACCCCCCTGAGCCAGAGCTTGATTCGTTCTTATTTCTTGGGGCCACAAACTAGTTTGAGGTTTTATTTACTATCCTGTACTTATGCCATGCTTTCATCGCTTTATTTAAGATTGTGCGAGAGCACATCATCGCTTAGGAAAGCGGAGTGTTTTCGCATGTCGACAAGCCCACCACATTTTCGGTTCCCGATCGTTCACGACCAATCGACGCAAACCTTGAGGCCGTCTTGAGTCACTAACTTCGCTATGGTAGCTCAATGGGGTGGCCTCAAAATATTTTTGAATCTGTGATCGCTTTGTCGTGGATCGCCTCGTTGGGTTTTGATTTGGTTTTTCCGAGGCATATCGAGTGTGTGTTGTTATTTGTGCACCGCAGGGTAAAAACTTTCGAAAGCCGTGTCCGCGTTATGGACGACTTGGAGCACGCTTTCGATCATAGACAAGCATAACTAAAGTACCGCTTTTAATGACTAGACTAGGTACGACTAGTAAATAGCACAACACTCACGGAATGGATAATAAACCGCATCAACGGATGGGGGTTGTTCGTCCGCTTCCTCGTCGATGGCGAGGAGGAGGATGGATCCGTGGATATTACCGTTATTCGTTATAACTGTTGTTATTAATTCACGGACATCCGCTCATCTCTGGTTAGGCGGATGGTTAGCAGTATCTATAGAATTGCTAGGGTTTATCTTTTCTGCAATTGCGTCACCCTGTGTTGTGTTCCTTTAGAGGCATAAAGACTTGCCGAGTACCCTTAGGGTCTCACACGATAAATTATTGGTTCGGATGAACAGTACACTCGCAAGATGGATACCGGGTGGAAGAGACAGGCGATGGGCAACGATCATTCGGTGTAGAGATTCCGGGAACGGGATCCGTGAGATCTGTGGGCGGATGTGCTTATTTATGGGGCATCTTATGCCGATTTGCTTCTTATCCGTACTCGGATTTTGTCTTCCGGCTCGCTTGATACTCATTGATTGATGTATAAGGAGATATCCTACACTATTATATCTATCTAGGATATTTGGATCTTGCCGATGTATGCTATATTTCCTTTCTTTTTAGATGGAATGGCTCGATGTACTATTGTATGGTGGCTTGCATACATACTCATTTGTGTATGTAGTTGATCCCTTCACTGCCGAATTACGCGCCGTTCTTGTCCCGATGTTTGAAAATGGTTGGGACGGCCGAAAGGTCTACCTGTGAGTGGCATTTGGGCCCCACCGTACTATTTCAACCATTTCTGATCATCCAGGCTTGTACTAGGAGCGTAATTCACCGAGGTAGTTACAACCCTTTATTTTGAACAAGTATCCTGAAGCATAGTGTTGAATGCCTTTTGCAAAATAACTTCGGACACTGCTTTCAAAGAAATAAAAAGTGCTCCAGTCAGATAGAAAGTGTGTTTCCATGTAGTACATACATTGGGAATTTATTCCTCTCAACGGAAACTATGATTCCATGGACATGCATTAGAGAGTGCATCCTCAAAACATTTGTATTATTTGTTCAGTTGTGCTACTTGCTCTGTATGGTCTGAAGGACGTTCAAATCAGATTTTTACCCTCAGAAATGTGTGTTGCTTGTGGAAGAAATAATTAGCTGGTAAAATGCAAGGAGTAAGCTGGATTGGACAGAGGTCGGAGCAAGCTGGGCATCAGAGAACAAAAAGGCATCATGGTAGGGTCGTTCTGCACCTCTGCAAGCTTTCCAAAATTGAGCAGGTGAAACTGTGAAGTATGAAAAGTAGTGACAAGATGATGAATTTAAAACAGTAAGTAAGGAGCTTTCTTCGACATGACTGCCTATAACTCCAGACAAAATTAAATTGCACAAAATTTTAAAGCAGCACCGTGTAATGGAGCATTTAAACAAATATTACCAATTACCAATTTCTCTTGGACATCACAAATCTGCTCTTATCCTCTCCTATCTTTTTCTCTAGCCGTGCATGCTCTTTTCTCCTCTATTCTTACTTCATGGCTCCATGTGTTGTATCATCCAAAGTCCAAAGCTACCAAATAGCAGCAGGTTCACCCCGCGAAAAGAGGGCACAACCGCTGTCAGTACCAGCAACGGGTGAAACTCCATCGAACGTCAGCTTTAGACGGAAGCAGCGGCAGTAGTTCTCATCAGCAAGCAGTGTAGATTAGTGTACAGTGCACATCTGGCTGATCAGACTAAGGATTTTGTGCGCTCTATTCAAGGTCCCAAGTACTGCCGGCAAAGGTCTACTGTATACTGATATCTCCTAAATTTGGATTTGGAATTAGTAAAGCTACACACAACGTCTCAGCGTCAGGTCTAGCCAATCCGCTCCCATATGAATTTCCAATGCGTACGAAAAAAATATCAAAGCTCTCGCACAGACAAAGTCACCCCAGGAGTAGTTCCTCGATTCAGATCGAGCGAGTTAGGTACCAGATAGAGACGAAATTGGGAGAGAGGAAGGAGAGACGAAAATCTCCTTAGGGCTCGTTTGGTTGCAGGGCTTTCCGCGGGGAACCACGTGTTTTCCCCGGCCCCGGAAACCTCGGGCCAAATCGCCCCTGGATGAGCCCACCTGCCTATTTAGTTGTCAACGGGCCAAATTTACCTTGGCTTTTCCACACGCTTCCCCGGGAGAACAATTCTCTAGTCCGGACGTAGGGGAGGAAACCATCGCGTCGTTCCTCTCTCTCGCGGCGACCGGGAGCTGGCGGCACTGGGTGCGACACCTCTGGCCAACCGATCTCCGGCGACTGTCCTCTCTCCGGCGGTCTTCCCTCTCCCTCCTCTCCCTATCCGTCCTCTCCGGCGATCTGCTCTGCTCCAGCATCGACGCCCTTCTGCTGCCCTGAAGATCTGCTCCACTTGTCCTCTCCGGCGATGACGACGGCCCGACAGCGGAGCTCGTCTTCTTTCATTGACTAAGGTTAAACCCTAGTTCTCCCCACCTTCTCCATCAACTGTGATACATGCTACTCCTCGCGAGGGAAGGTAAACGTGAGGCTATTCCCGCTCTTCAGGAAGTATACATCTTGCCCCAATTGATTTTCTTGTGTATTTGTGCTTCTGTATACTTTTCGCTGGAGTATATCATGTGCTAGTACCGAAAACATTGAGGATTGTTTTACAGGTTCATGTTTTCTGCAAGATTGCATGAATTATCATAGCCTGAATTTCCAACTGATGTCTGAGCTGAATAATATTCTACATCTTGTGTGTTTTCTGAAAAATAATGTGCAGCATACATAATTAGCACGATATATTACTACGGTGAAGGGTACATGACATATATAATTAGCTAGATAGATTGTTGTTATGTGTTATTTTCACCATTGATGTGAAAGTGATACATCAGACTATCACTGTCATGCTATAGTTTGTTAGTCAATAGACTTAGCTATAGGTAGGAGTGGCAGCTGATTGATTCAGATAAAAAGACTTAGCTATAGTACTTCTCCTAACCTTGTTTTTTCTCTAGTTCATGACTTGTTCATCCCTGAGTTGATGAGTTGCTTCTCTTAGATCTTGTAGGCTGCTGATGGTCATCATATCTTGAAAGCTTCTTGAAGAAAATCAAAAGAAGGTTAGTCCCCTACTCCTCCCACACAGTGTACCGCTGCACCTAACTCATGTCAATTTTATTTTGAGACGGATGGAGTATATGGGAGCACAGGCTCAGAAGCAGTGTCCACTTGAAGGACTACCTTGTACTACTTATATGCTAAATGATCAAAGATACTTCAGATGAATGATAAGGATACATTTATGTTTTAAGAATTCTCCAACATCACTTAAAAGAGATTGTCCCGATGCATTTTTTAGAGAGAAAAAATGTGAACTTACTGCATGTCCTTGTTGATCGCTGCAGCATCCTAAAGACAAAGAATTATTTGTCAACCACATTTTAAATGGCATGCTTAGTCGGCAATATTTACTTACAGGCCTGCTGCATGATTGAATTTTTCTTTTGTATTACTTGAAAGTGATGTGTATATTGGTGTCCGCGTAAAGGCCTCAGTGTGTAACTATGCTTGACGTGCATGGCTGCCATTTCTTGCAGCTAACCTCTACAGCTTATTCATGTTATAAGTAAAGAATCACTTGCCTGTTCTAACATGTTATAGATAGTTTTCAGGAAGCATATGATAAGTTGCTATACATTTCTATGCATTGTTGGACGAATCCGCTAATGGCATTTGTTTCTCCTCTTCGTCTTATAGCCTTCAAAGATATATACACGCACCCATTTGTATGTATGTTTCTATAATCATTCTTTTTTTGCTTGCATAGATAAATCAATCTTGTTTTCTAATTACTTGTCAACCTGCGAGTGTGTACTATTGGTACTAAACATATACATATGCTCTACAGTACTAGCTGTGTGTACTATTGGTACTAAACCTGCGACGTCACCTGGCCATTTGGTGGACGATAGGGGAAGGGACCCCGGCTGATGAGTTTCTTCTCTCAGATCTTGTAGGCTGCCGATGGTCATCATATCTTGAAAGGTTCTTGAAGAAAATCAAAAGAAGGTTAGTCCCCTACTCCTAGTTTCTCATTGGATGCTTTGCTGTGCTCTATGCATTTTGTTTTCATTTGCCCTCTTTCTTATGTAATTTGCGTGGTTTGATGCAGGTCATACCATTACCTTGGATTAATTGTTTCAGGAGTCATCTCGACAATAATCTTGGAGGAAGAAGAGTCAACTGATCTGAAGTGCCAGGTATGCTTGTTGTATCCTTGTCCCATGCTATCTTTTTCCTGAATAAGGACCATGGTGTGGTTTGTTGCACTTTTACTGAAACGCGTTTCGAATTCAAGTTATTTTCAGCAGCTGAACGCGTTTTAGATTCAAGTTAGTATCTGAGTTGTATTCTTTTGCGTGTTTCGTTTTGGTTGGTTCCAGGGGTGACATGGGAACACACTCATGATTCTGATCATTATCTTTTTTAATATTTCATTAATTTATTTCTTGTTGAAATAATAGTGATGGGTTCTAGAAGGGAAAAAATCAGGAAGTTTATGTTGCAAGAACAAGAGGAAGATGATGAACTCTTCTTTGCTTTGGTGCCTGCTATATACTCATCTCTCTACGAGGAAAAACGACTAGTCCACACATTGTCTTTACCCGGTGCTAAATTGGTTAAAGAGATACTAGAAGGACATGAGAGTTGGTGTAGGGTCGAATTTTGGATGGAGCCTGAGATTTTTAGGTGTTGCTGCAAACGGGCTGGCAGGACAAAAGATGTTGTGCAAGTTCTCATTGCGAGCACGTATGACTATATATGGAACACATGCCTAGGATTGTCTAGTACTTGGATGCTTTATCTTATTTATCTGCAATTGCCCTATGTTCTGATTGCTATGTGAATTGTCTTGTCCATGCAACATGGCATCCATCCCTATGCCTACCACACTCGAATCCCAATTGCCATCGCTTTTGTTACTACCGCTTTGCTTTACTTCACATTACTTTGCTATTCCTACTACAAAACTGTTGCTACTGATAAACTGATGTGAGCAAGATTGTTTCCAGGTGCAGCTGAATTAACAACTCAATTGTTAAGGCTGATAAATATTCTTTGGCTCCCCTTGTATCGAATCAATAAATTGGGTTTCACTTCTCTCGAAAATATTGCGATACACCCCCTATACTTGTGGGTCATCAGAGCTCTTCAACCACCGGCACGCACTTGCTCGAAACCACATTGAAAGAGGAATAGCTGTTTTGAAGAAGCGGTTCCCTATTTTGAAAGTGGGAAACCATTATCTCATAGGATCCCAAATTAAGATTCATGCTGCCTGTGTTGCATTCCACAACATAATTAGAGGTCAAAATGGCAATGAGGCATGGTTGGAGCACCAACCTGCACTTATTCCACCATCGGCCTATGTTGATGTTTCAGATGGAGATGATGCCCACCACCAACATCAAGTTGAGTCAAACAATGGAAATGCTCTTAGAGATCAGATTGCGCTTCAGATGTGGAATGATTATATCAACTAGTTGGACATGCTTATTTCTATAATTTCTGTTTCTTGTTGAACCTTTGATGTATTGGTACTATTGAGTAATTTATTATTTATTTATCCTAGACCATTATTGTTCTTTGTTATTATGTTTTTTGATTGCGGTGTACCATTGTTTCGTTGAATATTGTAGCTATGGCAAAAGAAACATCACGGGAATCTTGGGGTCATTCATATGAGAGAGGTCTTGTAGATATACTAGTCGAGCATAATGTTCCTATATATAGAGGTCAAAATGGGTGGGTGGCTGAAGGTTGAAGAAGCATCACAACTAAATTCAATCAAAAGTTTCCATGTGCTAAGTATACAAAGCAGCAACTCCAAGAGAAAGAAAAGGATATGAAAGCAAACTACAAGGCTATTCAACAGGCGAGAAAGTTAAGTGGAACAGGTTGGGATGATTCCTTTAGTATGATCATTGCTGAACCTGAAATCTGGGAGAAGATTAAAAAGGTAAAAATCGTGCTTTCCGATGTAGGTGTTTTTGCAAGATATTGATGCTAATCGTACTTGTATTAAATAGGACTATCCTAGGGTGAGCAAATTTGAAGGAAAGCCATTTATGCTCTTCCCTAAATTGGCCTCACTGTATGAAGGTATGTTTCATATCTTCTTTTCTGTTTTCCAAATTTAATTTTAATACTTAATCCATTAGCTTGTATGAATCCCAAGTAATATGCTGCTTTATTTTTCATTTTGAGCAGGAAGTATTGCTACTGGAGATCTGAACTTTCTATCAATTCCTCAAGTGGACATTACAAGTGGAGTTGTTTCTCCCACAGAATCATCTGCCAATCAATATGGTAACCCCTTTTCTACCGCTCATGATGGTGGTCAATCCTCTACAAATCTGCATGGCCAAGGGCAACATGATGTTGAACCTGCAACAAGTGCTAGTTCTGAACAAAAAGGAGAAGAACCTGTGAGAAAAAGGAAGCAAAGTCAAATTGTTGTAGTGCTTGAAGACTATGTGGATTTCCGAAAGAAGCAAAGTCAGCAATTTGTCGAAGAGATGAAGGAACCAAAGCAAGCAGATCAGTTCTCCATTGCCAACTGTGTAGCTGCACTAGAACCCATGGGAGATCTAACTGTTGTAGAGAAATCTAAGGCACTACGGCTTTTCAAATGCCAGCTGAATTGAGAAATTTTCCTCAACACCAAAGACCCAATTCTTCGAATCTTTTGGTTGAAAGAAGAAATTGCTGCCATAGAGAGAACATAAGGTAGGTAATGTAGAACTACAACTTCTATACTTGCTTGCACAATGAACCGCACTTCTTTAAATACCATGAGTTGGGGGGTACCCCCGGGTAGGGTCACGCCGGGGTATAAAGGCCAAGTTAGCCGAGGTACGGCAAGGTCAAAGCGTATGCTGGCTGAGTTACCTCAAGGCAGGCCGAATCTCGGGGTAACCCGGACCAGGGGGTGTCCACCTAACGGAGTCTCATCCGACTTAAGCCATAAGCTGGATAAATGAATTTAACTTGTATGCAGGAACATGTGTGACCGGATCAACTACGATCCGCGTCATAGCAAGCTTCTAGGAGAAGGAAGGTATCTCGCTGACGCACAAAGATGAGCGAAGCGCACAGGGGCAGGACCACCTAGGCGTGGCCGACAGAGGTGACGACGCCGATGTCGGCTGACGCAGGCGCCGCAGAGGCTCACGTAGCCTCTGCATGGATGACGCGGGGGAAAAGCGACCCGGTCGGCTTACTATTTTGAGAGCCACTCCTATATAAGGGGGGCTAGGGCCTCTGTAGAAGGGGTTGGTCTCATTTGGATTGAGCTTACTGTATTGTTCTCTATAGACTAGTTTTTACTTGGTTCCTGAGGGCTAGCTTGCGGGGAGAGTAAGAGAGTTCCTTCTTCGTCCTCTCTCCAATACAGCTCAAGGAGCACTTGTAATCCGTGAAGTGAATCGAATACAAAGCTTCTGTGTGAGGAATCACCTCACTATCCCTCCCTGGATTCCCCTAGTGCTATTAGTCTCCACCTTTAGCCTATCCATGGCATCTGCCGTGACACCACCACGACAGTTGGCGCCCACCGTGGGGCTAGCGGCGCTAGCAGGGGTAAAGATCCGGACAGGAAACCTCATCGGCACTGGCGAACACATCGTCTCCGGGCTCGTTCAGCGCTTTGGAGCGCTGGACTTTGTCAGCGACAATGCTGGCTGCTTCGGCACGCGCCCGCTTCCGCGCAATGGCCTCTTCATCAAGCTCGGTGCGCACAAGGTCTATGTTGCTGTGGACGTATCATGCGTTCATCCGCGGCACGTCATCGAGGCAGGGGAGCGACCCCTTAGCGTAGTTCACGGGGCACGTATCACTCGCTCCCCGGACCGTGCTGAAGTGATGATGACTGCGCCTGGCGCAGGCGCAAGAAAGGATCCGGCACCAGATCTGGAGATAACACCTAAGGCACCGAGGAAAGGTAGAGGTCCTCCACTAGAGAGGCCTAAGAATGTACGGAGAGAAGCTATGGACAGCTTGGCAAACACGGTAGCAGTAGTGGTAGATCCGGCTCAGGCACAGGCTGAGCTAGAGGAAACTAGGCAAAAAATCCTAGAGGGTGCGAAAAAGATAGGTGCGGCTCAGCAGTCGTTGAACATGACGCTGCGTGAGTATGCAAAGGCAAACAAAGTAGATGCTGTAAAAGTGAAGGGGAGAAATCTCATGAGCAAAATGAACAAAGAGGGCGACACTAGGATTGAGGAATCGGAAAACTGTTTATCCGCGGGGCTGCCGAAGTATAGTACCCCGGCAAAAAACCTCAGAGCAGCGGATGCAGCTACGTCCGAGTTAGAGGGTCTAACGGGTAAAGCTCGTCAGAGACAGCAAGAAAGGGTCAACGAGTTGGTTCGGATCGCGAACAGGCAAAATGAGGAGTTACTCAGGGCTAACCCGGAGAGGGCTGGGGCCTCCATGATCGTTCATTCGGCGGTGGGTAACCCAGAGAAATCTGCTGGAGCCGCATCGTCTCCTCATGGTGGCCCTAGGAGAGAAGACGTGGTAACCTCGGCCAGAAGGAACAAACAGATCGTCCCATACGACCCGACAAGGGCAGGAAAGGCAAAAGAGGTACAGAGGAACGATGATCGACGAAGCATAAGCCGAGGTGAAGCTGGCCGAGGTAACCGCGACCAAGGCAATGCCGGTCAAGGAAACGCTGTAAATGGCAATGCCGGACAGCGCAACTCGGCGGGACAACCGCAACGGCGGAATATACCAAGGCAAGAGCAAAGTGCCGACCGAGGTATGCAACAGCGAGCTGCTCCACGAGACCAAGACCGGTATAACGATGGAGATTCGGAAATGGTAAATGCATGATACCCAAGGCCAGACTATCATGTGATAGGGTCGAGATTGGGAAGCAGTGATCTGATGCCTGATGACGCCAGGTTGAAACTGGATCGACTGTATAGGTCGGAGAAGATTGAAAGTCAAGGTCCTCCGGGTCTGGCATGTTTTGGGCCCCGGATCATGAAGGAGCCACCGGTACCTAACTTCCAGTTACCTAGAGGCACAAAGACATATGATGGCAGTACTAAGCCGGAGGATTGGTTGATAAACAATGCAACAGCTGTGAAAATTGCTACAGGCAACTTGAGATGGGCTGTGAGATACGTACCCTAGATGTTGGAGGGGCCAGCAAGGGTATGGTTAAACAATTTGCCTCCCGGAAGTATTAACTGCTGGATCGATTTTGAGGAAATGTTTATCAGCAATTTCTCAAGTACCTATCAGAGGCCAAATAGGCCACAGACCCTAGCCATGTGTAAGCAGAGACCGAACGAGACGGACCGGGAGTTTTTAACCCCGTGGTGTATCGTGCGAAACTCGTGTGAGGGTGTGATAGAGTCACAGGCCATAGCATGGTTTGCCCAAGGATGCAGATATGCAAGCGAGCTGTGGCAGAAGTTGCAAAGGAAAATCCCAACCACATTGGCAGAGATGATCCGGATCGCTGACTCGTATGCCTCGGGTGATCCGACTCAACCTAGGCTCATGTCAAACGAGTCGAATGAGGAGTATTACCAGCGAGATGGAGCCGGATCGTCCCAGAGGAATGATAACCGAGGTAAAAGAAGAGATGATAAACCGGATCATCGGTACAGTTCGCAACAGGTTGCAGCTGTGGATCAAGATTAGCCCGGAGCAGGGAGCAGTCAACGTCAGAAAACGGGAGGGAGACAATGGACGCCAAGAAATGATGGCAAGAAAACTTGGACGCCCGAGCAGAAGAAACAGTGGCAAGAAAAGAAGGACCGTCTGAGGTACACATATGAGTCAATGTTGGATCAACCGTGTAAGTTTCACACGCCAAATCCGAGCAACCCAGCGGGTCACACAACAAGGCAATGTGAGTGGATGCGTAAGATAGAACAAGGTGGTTCAGGGAATGCTCAGGCACCCCGGAATGATCAGCCTCGGCAGGAGTTACCCCGGCAGCAATTGCTCTCCAGAGCGAACACGCAACAGCTAATGTTGTCTCCCCCTCCGCCAAAGTATGATAATCATGAGAGAAGGGATGCAGTGCATCAAGTAGAAAACCAGAATCAACCGGATCAGAGGTACCCCAGAAATGAGGGGAGGAACGAGTATAGGGAGCATCATCAGAGTTACTGTGTGTTTACCACAGAGGAAACCGATAGAAAGAGCTTGCAGCGCCGACATATGGAGGTCAATGCAGTAATGCTAGCGGTGACGAGGTATATGCCTTGGTCAGACCAGGAAATTACCTGGAACATCAAAGATCATCCCAAGCTTATGCCGAGTCCTGGGTCGTATGCGTTAGTGTTGGATCCGACATTCATTGGGCCTAACATCAATGTGAGGTTCTCCAAGGTACTGATTGACAATGGCAGTAGCATTAACATCATGTATGCGTATACAACGCGCAAGTTGGGTATCTCAGAGAACATGCTCCAAGCCACAAGGACAACTTTCCATGGCATTGTGCCAGGCATATCTTGTGAGCCAATGGGCAAAGTCCGGGTTGACGTATTGTTCGGCATGAGAGATAACTGCCGAACTGAAAATTTGGAGTTCAAAGTGGTAAACTTGGAAAGTGCGTACCACGCGTTACTCAGAAGACTAGCATTGAACAAGTTCATGGCAAGCTGCCACATCAGTTATTTGAAGATGAAGTTGCCCGGGCCAAATGGAGTGATTACCATTGCTGGAGATTTCCGACGTTCCATTGAGTGTGCCTCAGCCGGGTCTAACCTAGCCGAGTCACTCGTGATTGTGCAAGGGAAGAGAAAAATCCAGGAGGTGGCAGCATTGGCTCAGTCCGCGCAATAGTATATGCCGGCACTAAGTAACCCACATGGCAGTGTCTCATTCCAAGCCACAAAGGATACCAAGAAAGTTCCTGTTGATGATATATTCTCGGAGCGCACCGTAACAATTGGTGCCGGGTTGAATGATAAATAGGAAAGCGAGCTCGTCAACTTCCTCCGTGAGAATCGGGATATTTTTGCTTGGTCCACGCAGGACTGGCAAGGTGTTCCGAGGGAGTTGGCCGAGCACTCTTTGAACGTGAGACCCGGAGCAAGGCCGGTGAAGCAACCTCTCCGCCGCTTCGCCAAAGATAGGAGAAAAGTCATTGGAGATGAGATAGCTCGGTTACTAGCAGCAGGGTTTATCATGGAAGTACTTTACCCGGATTGGCTATCCAATCCGGTGCTGGTGGAGAAGAAGAAAGATGATCCGAATGTGGCAGTGGTTTGGCGTATGTGTATCGATTACACGAACCTGAACAAGGAGTGTCCAAAAGATCCATTTCCACTGCCAAGGATAGATCAAGTCATAGACTCGACTGCTGGATGTGAACTCTGTCATTCATTGATGCATATTCTGGTTTCCACCAGATACCTCTGAATCTGGATGATCAAATAAAGACTGCATTTATCACCCCGTATGGGACTTATTGCTATCGCACCATGCCGTTTGGTTTACGTAATGCAGGGGCAACGTACCAAAGATGTATGCAGAAATGTTTGCACGAACAAATAGGTCAAAATGTACAAGTGTATGTGGATGATGTGGTTATCAAGACCAAGGAAAGCAAAATGCTCCTTGACGATATCAGGCAGACATTCGCAAACTTAAGAAGGTTACGGATGAAGATCCGGGCCAAGCGGAACTTAACCCGGCTCTAGGTGTGTGCATATTCAAAGTGTACAAGATCCGGGCCAAGTGGAACTTAACCCGGCTCTAGGTGTGTGCATAATCGAAGTGTACAAGATCCAGGCCAAGCGGAACTTAACCCAGCTCTAGGTGTGTGCATATTCGAAGTGTACAAGATCTGGGCCAAGGGGAACTTAACCCGGCTCTAGGTGTGTGCATATTCGAAATGTACAAGATCCGGGCCAAGCGGAACTTAACCCGGCTCTAGGTGTGTGCATATTCGAAGTGTACAAGATCCGGGCCAAGCGGGACTTAACCCGGCTCTAGGTGTGTGCATATTTTAAGTGTACAAGATCCGGGCCAAGCAGAACTTAACCCGGCTCTAGGTGTGTGCATATTCGAAGTGTACAAGATCCGGGCCAAGTGGAACTTAACCCAGCTCTAGGTGTGTGCATATTCGAAGTGTATAGGATCCGGGCCAAGTGGAACTTAACCCGGCTCTAGGTGTGTGCATATTTGAAATTATCAAGGAGCTATGTTAGTTTTCTAAGGAGCATCCGGCTGAGTAACAAGTTACTCCCTCGGAGGCTCGGGGACTAATGGCTATATCACTAATATCTACAACATGCTAAGGAAAAGGTGAAGTAACGTACCTCCATCATCCGACCCGCGAGGTTAATTGCCTTAGAGGCTGTGTTCATTTGAGCGGAAAACTCGGCGGGACCGAACTTCTCCGGGAGATCGTCGTTGT
Source organism: Avena insularis (assembly GCA_023614405.1). Lineage (NCBI taxonomy): Eukaryota > Viridiplantae > Streptophyta > Magnoliopsida > Poales > Poaceae > Avena > Avena insularis. The sequence continues at coordinate 314,253,412 of CM042694.1, read as the reverse complement.
AGACGAACTCCGCCTTGTTCCAGTTGTTCATGAACTCAATCAAGGTGGGAGGATACCGTTCACCGCTGAGCATGTGAGGCGCCACCAAGACCTTGGCATGTGCTTCCCTCCTCTCAACCTGAGCAAGGGCCGGGCTGGTGTGCAAGACAAGTTGTTGCACATTAGTTGGCTCGGTAGGGGCGTCCTTCGGTGCTGGAGGCTTCTTGGAAAGCATGGACACGAGAGTGCGCTGTCCAGGCTCGACAGACGCTGCCCTGGTGGCATCAGGGGCCTTTTTGCCTTTGGGTGCTAAGAGGAGGAATTTGTTGCAGCAGATTTACCCTTGGGAGCTGCCTGGGTGCTTTCTCGCCGAGACTAAGAAGACTCAGACGAGGTGGAGGGGCTTGGCCTTGTTGTTTTGGCTGCTGGCGCTGACGCTGGAGTTGGTGCTGGTGCTGGTGTTGGTGCTGTTTTCTTCTTCGGAGGAGGTATTGAAGTAGACTCGGTAGTAGCTGGTTGTGGCGGAGCCGAAGTGGTGGATGCCGCTGCCTCGGCTGGGTCAGTCTCCCCCGCTCCAAGGTTGCCCCCCTCTTGCCGAGGTGGGCTGGAACCCGGAGCAGCCGCTGAACCCTTCGGAATAGGGCTCAGCGGGCGTGAATTGTCGCCACGAGGGGGAGAAGGGCTGAGTCGGAGCGGCGGAGCGATGCTGGATCCACTCTGGGGGACGTCCACCACGGCCCTGCCGAATCAAACAGTGTCAGATGAGAAACTATAACAATACAAGAGCAAGTAAATGGCAGAGGGAAAAAGAGACTTACGCATCCAAGGTCAGGGGCTCCTTGGGCTTCCGAGCCCTTCGTGCTAGGGCCTTAGTTGCAGGTTTGGAGGCAGTCTTATCCTTGGACTTCTTTCGCCTCTTGGCTGGCTGAGAAGGTCCGGAGGATGAAGTGGATGCGGCTTCCCTTTTCTTCTTCGGCGCAACCGGAACAGGATCACCCACGGCAAGGGGAGGGTCCTCATGGATCTGCCCACCAGGGTTAGCTGATGTCGGAAAAGCATAAGAAAGGGGGACATCGTCAAATGCTTCCATCACCTCAACATCCGAGTCATCTTCATCGTCGGGCCAATCTCTAATAGAAGAGAGTTTACCGGTGGGTCGCTTGGTCGCGTCGGCAATTGGGAGGAACATCTCCTGGTCCAGTTCTTCCTCGTCCGAGCTATCCCGGTCAGGCGCACATTTGAGGGTGGGATCGGTGCCATCCTCGATAGTTTGCTGAAGGAATTGCTAAGGGAGAAAAAAGACAACCGAGTTAAAAATACAACAGCAACCGACATAAGATTTAATTCGGAGAAAGCTTATGGCACGAAGCTTACCACGGGAGGAAGCCTATCCCGGCAATAGTGCTCAATTCCCCACGTCCACTCAGAGGAGAAGTCCTTGTGGGTGGTGAAGAGGGCCTTGACCCGGCGATAGATTTCTGTGTTGCTCAGCTCGAAAGATGAGGTCCGGTTGGGGTCGCGGCCCCAGCTCATGTGGCACACTTTATGAGTGCGTTTCCGGAGAGGGGAGATCCGGTTGCGGACGAATGTAATCATGGCGTCCTCGTTGTGCAACCCGAGCTCCTTCAGCTCCGCAAACCTTTTGTTGACCTGGTTGGCCAATACTGTGGGCTTCTTGGGGACAACGTCCCACAACTCCGGGTTGGGAGGACCGGAGCATAGGGGCGAAGCCGGATCAAGTCTTCGGTGCCGTTGTTCCGAACATAAAAGAAGGTCCCGACCCATCCTTTGCAGGAATCCAGCCCGGTAACCCGGGGGAAGACGGAGAGCCTCCGGGGTGAAATGGACGCAGCACCGAACTGCGTCAGTTGTTTGTCCTCCGGCTCTAGATCGACATTCGGAATAACGTTAGGATGAAGGCCAAAAAACCGGATCCATAGCTCCTTAGTGGGCCATAATCCGGCGTAGCCTTCGATCGTGGAGGCGAAAGCAGAGAGAGAGGTGATAGCATTGGCAGGAAGGTGGTGCGGCTGGAGTTCATAGGTATTCAACCAATCGTGGAAAAAGTCGCTAACTGCTAAACCGACCCCCCGCTGAAAGTGTGACAAGAACACCACAAACTCACCTGGATTGGGTGAGGGGGCGAGTTCGGCAGAGGCGAGGTGCGCAGTGACTCCGGCGGGGATGCGTCTGGTGCGGTAGAGCCAGTCCAGGTCATCCTGGCAGACCCAGGATCCAGCCCACGCACCGCGGTTCGCCGTCGCGGCGTCCTCCTCCATTTCCTGCTCGGCGACGACAAGCTCCTCTTCTGTCATCTCAAGTTCGTTGCCCTCACTGTCGCTAGCGGCGGTGGGAGGCAGCGGCCTAGATTGACAGCGACCCGTGGCGGAGGAGGTGCGCAGCGGCGACGGCGACGCAGATGCGCGTGGAAACAATGTGGCGGCGGCGCTACTACTTAGACGCGGTGGCGGCGGCGTTGTCGCGGGAGAAGATGAAGAAGAAGAACTAGAGGCAGAGGGGCGCAGAAGTGGGAAAAATCCCAAGGGGCGCACCCCCTCCCCTATTTAACCGCTCCATCGAGGAGGAAGTGGGATCGTGCTGTGCAGATATGCCACACAGTGTGGCCGTGTATAAACCAGATGGGCCAATCAGCGAAGAGCCACACGGAAGACCACAAGGTGTAGCAAATCCCATGACGTGACGCATTGATGCAGTTAACGAGGAGGCAGGCCAGACGTGACGTGCACCACAGTGATAACTTACAATTACTGCAGCGGTTACTGTGGCTGGCCCTTAAAATGAGGCAACCTAATGATTAGCATCCACGTGGAAAAGTGTACGAGAGAAGGAAAGATAACCCGAATGGGATTATGGTAACCCAGCCGGCAAGTGAAAACTTGAAATGTGCCAAGGGAAAGTAAACCCATGAGATCCGAGATAAAAGGTAACTCGGAGAAGGAGCACAAAGCTCGGAAAGATTGAACCTGCTGTGGCCTTAGCGGCTAAGGCAACTAAGACCGCACAAGCTTCGGGGACTAATGTTGGGGGGATACCCCCGGGTAGGGTCACGCGGGGGTATAAAGGCCAAGTTAGCCGAGGTACGGCAAGGTCAAAGCATATGCTGGCCGAGTTACCTCAAGGCAGGCCGAATCTCGGGGTAACCCGGACCAGGGGGTGTCCACCTAACGGAGTCTCATCCGACTTAAGTCGTAAGCCGGATAAATGAATTTAACTTGTATGCAGGAACATGTGTGACCGGATCAACTACGATCCGGGTCATAGCAAGCTTCTAGGAGAAGGAAGGTATCTCGCTGGTCAAAAGTAGCCCCGGTACGCACAGCATGAGCGAAGCGCACAGGGGCAGGACCACCTAGGCGTGGCCGACAAAGGTGACGACGCCGATGTCAGCTGACGCAGGCGTCGCAGAGGCTCACTTAGCCTCTGCATGGATGACGCGGGGGAAAAGCGACCCGGTCGGCTTACTATTTTGGGAGGAGGCATATTCCCCGTATGCCCTAAGTGGAGACCTAGCCACTCCTATATAAGGGGGGCTAGGGCCTCTGTAGAAGGGGTTGGTCTCGTTTGGATTGAGCTTACTGTATTGTTCTCTATAGACTAGTTTTTACTTGGTTCCTAAGGGCTAGCTTGCGGGGAGAGTAAGAGAGTTCCTTCTTCCTCCTCTCTCCAATACAGCTCAAGGAGCACTTATAATCCGTGAAGTGAATCGAATACAAAGCTTCTGTGTGAGGAATCACCTCACTATCCCTCCCTGGATTCTCCTAGTGCTATTAGTCCCCACCTTTAGCCTATCCATGGCATCTGCCGTGACACCACCACGACACCATGAGTTTTAGTCAGTTTATGTTATGTTATGTTGTTCAACAAGTTATAATAATTGGCAAATGTACACGTAGTAAAGTAATGTAGTTGTACCTTAGTTGTCCTCGTGCCTATATTGTCCCCCTGCCATGGTTTGAGTAAATTGTATTCTAGGATCAGCCATGTTCATTGTCCCTCGATGGAAGATTTTAAATTTAGTTCAAGAAAAAATCAGAGACCACTAGAAAAAGGCCATGGAAAATCTGAGTTTATGTCTTAACTATGAGAACACTTCACTATGATTTTGAACTGAACTCAAATTTCTATTGGAAAGGAAAAATCTAAGTGGTGGCAGAGTTTAAATGAAATTTCTATTGCATCTTAGAGAGATTATTACTTTCATGATCCAGAACGGTTGAAAGCACAATATTGTTTTGTTCAACAAAAAACTCAGAGACCACAAAGAAAGGCCATGGAATATTTGAGTCTAACTGTGGGAACACTTCTCTATTTTTTTTCCAAACTGAATTGACGACCAATACCACACATGCCATGGAAAACTTCAGTATCACTTTTACAAGTAAAATGGCAGAAAATGAGTGGGGAGAACTACTACGAATGTAGAAAAATACTAGCAAATCAGGAACACCCAACACTCGTGATAACAGATATGCGTGTATTCACAGGAACTGGATGAACACTTGTACAGAAACAGTATCACTATAATATTTGTTGTTACACCTCGATGTATCCAAAGAGTATATAGTAGAGCAGTAACAGAGAGAACACATGTAAAAAGAATTGTAGTGTAGCTGTTACACCATGGTGTATCATATCGTATTCGTATCTATGAACTGCTCGCCTGACCACAAAGCAAGGGCGGGTGGGTGCAGCGCCACACGCCCGAACTGCTCGTCTGAATACTTCCTGTACGCGGCCTTCATCTTGCTGTGCTGTCATGTCATATTTTTGTTTCGATATTTTCTATGTAACACAGCTGAAAAGACTAATTTTTATAGATGTAAGCTTGTAACAAAGCTAGAGATTTGCACCTGATAGTGGGAAGTAATCTGTACCTGTGTTGATGTCCAGGTGTTTGTGTCATATGTCTATCACGTGGTCTCTTTGTTTTCCTATTCCTAAACAAATAATTCTTGAACAACTAGCTGTCATGTTTCTATAATCGTTCTTGGTTTGCTTGTATGGAGAAAGCAATCTTGTTTTCTAATTACTCATGCGGGTGTGTATTATTGGTACTAATAAACAGATACTTCTATTGTGCAGTACTAGCTTGAAATCTGGAGAGCTTTCTTAGAGAAGGGCATCTAGTGGGAAAGCACAATGAATTGATGTTCCAATTGAGAATTTGCGTCGGGACATATTATCTATAATTTATGAACTATGTATTTTTATATGAGAGTAGTTTTACTTTTGGTTGAACATATAAATTGCAATATGATCCGTGCAGATTGAATGCTTGTATACTGAAAGAATTATTCGTGTATTTTTTCTTGCTATTTTGTGTTACCTCTGGTCTGATGTGGAATCACTCCTGACTATAAATTTCTATAATTTATTATTTATATTTTTTGGAATTACTTCTAGTCTCAATGAGATTTCTGATTTTTTCAAAAAATATTTCTGGTACTTCACCGCAGGTTTTTGGAATTATGTGTAGATCTTTAATATCCTATGTTTTGGACTCTGTTTTGTGCTTGAGATTTAAGCCCTACCTAATCACCCCTTGCAACCAAATGGCATCAGAGAAAGGGAAGAATATTCCCGAAAGGACAGGGATCTCACGAACACCCCGAAATTTCCTCTAGGGTGATTATTTCCTTGGTTCAGTTTGCCCTCACATCCAAACGAGCCCTTAGCGGGCTTGGGGTCGGGGACGGGGAGGCCGACGGTAGGGAGCGCATGAGCTTGGAGACGAAGTAGCGGAGCACACTATATCCTCGCCAACAGGTGCGCAGTCGATCTGGAGGCGCGCGGCCGGGACATGGGCGGTCGTATCCGGTGTTAAGAGGAGGCGGAGGGGATCCTGCTGAGCCACCGAGCCATTCAGTTTTTACTTGGCGGTGGCAACGTAGGTAATTTTGTTCAAAAGACAGGGGCAAAACCGGAAACAAAAAGTCGGACGGAAAATTTTGAGAGACGAACCTACCTCAGCAGAAATTATATTATAGATATAGATAGATAGATAGATATAAAAGACCAGAGGGTTCTATTTTCTGCCACAACCAACAACCGCGCTACGTCACGCTCCTTCGTTTGTCCGCATCCCTTGGCCAATCCTCCAGCCCACCCCTCGCTCCCGAGAACGGCACCGACATGTGGGTCACATGATGGTGCCCCATTTCCTGGCGGACTGCGTGGGCATAGCGCCGCACCAGATCATGGTGTTGCTCGCACGCCCCCGCCGCCCACACCACGTGCCAATCAACCAGTGGTCCCCTCTCTACCTCCAGATCCGCTGGCGGTGCCATCCCCATCCCCCACTTCGCATGCGTCCAGTGGAGATGCCATCGTCCCTCGCATGCCGCGTGTCGGCGACGCCCTGGAATACTACCGGTCATTAACAAGAATCAATGCGAAAGCCGGCAGGGAGGGTTTGACCATGAGAAATTGGTCCTAGTCGACGCCGGCTTGCTGGATTTGTGCCCCGTACGTGGTGACAAGCTGAGGAAGGCACCAAACCTTCACTAGTGTCAAAATTGTGGTCTACAAAGACTGAAGATGCGGCAGTCGGGGGCTATGGTTTGGATGGGGTCAACCAGATTGGCGGGGAGAGTGGAGATTGAGGAATTCATCTGTGTCTGCACACCCTGCATTTTCCGCACGTAGGTGTGCCCTCCTACCAGCAAATTGTAGCAGAGTAAGATTGATTTCTAAGCTCTTGCATGTGAGAATTTTTGTTACATTGTGAGGTTCTAAAGATATTTGAGCATTAAATTGATAGGCTTCTCCTCTTATGGTTCACTCCAATTTGTCTTGGATGGTATGCACTCATGGTTTACTGTGTTGAATAGCTAAGTGCTCATTGAAAGTCCATCCTTGAACTCCTTGATGAGATGTTGCACTGATTATATAGATCACAGAGATTCATATTTAAGAAATATTGTGATGAATTATTCCGAGTAACTAGACATCATGAAGTGTCAAATATGGAAAGAGCAGGAACATATAATATAAAATGTAGTAATTCAGTTTGCTCCAATATGTTCATTACTTGGCATGAAAATAAGAAGGACAATTGAGAAAGATTCTAATTTGTGTATACCTTTGAGATTTTAGAGGCTGTACAAATTTTATTTGGCAATGTTGTTTTAATAGAGTAGCTAACACTGGAATGTGATATGGATCTTTATCTTGCCAAAATAGTGGTGCATTCAACGCCTTTGGTTTTAATGTCGCGGTGAGGTTTATTACTGGCGCATGCCAGATCATTCAGTGGCACCCAGCCATACCATGCCAGAGGTAGCAATGTGGAAAGCGCATCGGTACGAGGTGCTAGCTCGCGAGACATCGATTGTCATTTGTAGGCATATCATGATGTCGTGGATATATTCAATTGGTCTGCAGTAACACTAGTTGATGTTGTGATCGATATCCGAGTGTTGATCGCAAGATGAATTATACATGGGACATGTAGGATAAAATTTTGGTTTATAAATGTGATGTGTTTATTGCAGGGAAATCGTGATTGTTGTTGCCAGCTAAATGCATAGGAATATTAACCACTTTTCCCTGCTTGTTATCTCAGGACTGTTGGTTAATCCCAGAGTCTCCATTCTACCTTGAAGGAAAAGAAGGCCTCCCTGGTCATTGTAGTGGCCGAGGGTGCTAGCCAAGATCCATCACCCAAAGCATGAATTTTTTGGACACCCAGGATGCTTCTGGAAATAAGCTTCTTCTAGATGTTGGCCTTTGGCTATCCTAGAAGATCAAGGTCAGATTTTTGGTACAAACTTTCATTTTCTTGTCACCCTGGGGATGAACGAGGCTTGAAAGTTTGGAAGTCCTGAACTTATTCCACCTCCGAACTTCTTATCTTTCTTCATCATGCAGGAGAATTTCAAGAAGACTAAATTCCTCGTAGTTATCAAGTACATCGATCCAACATGCATGATCTATGCAGTTTAGTCAAACTCCTCGGACAACGTGTACTGCACTCTGGTTACAGACAACGTCCTCCATGGTTCCATGGCAGATACACTGGATACACCATCATACCCGTAAATAGCATACATGCTTACAACCCATTCTATGTAAGTCCATGAAACTATTATCATAAGGTAGATAGGACTATCTGCGTGCAGGGTGAGCTGATGCACAAGTTGATGCTGCACACCAGCTCTCTAAGAACTTATCTGAGAAATTCACTAGACCTTCACTACTTCAGTAACAATAGCAGCAAACGAAGATGCCAATACAAAATGATATCCTAGCTTCTCGTTACAACTAGAATTTGCATGTTTAGGCTTGTTGATTGGAGCATTTTCTAAAACTTTTGTTGTTCATGCAGCATTTGCGGTGGATGGGCAAGTGAAATTAAAGAGTAGTTCATGCCAACTAATGAAGTACTGAGTGAGAAATTTAAGGTATTTCAGCCTCAAGTCTTGGTTTTTTAAAATACACCTTTAGACTTGAGCTTGCAATACTGAATGGACTTATGCGTTATTTTGACCGCCTGTGGGCATTAAAATCAAAACACTAGAGTTTACTAAATGAATCATAGGAATACAGATAATGTTTTGATAGGATCATTTCTTGGACGACGAGAAACAATTTTGAGTATGAGAAGGTCGAGAAGCTAAATGATGATTTGGATGATACAACCATGATCCAGCCCCAAGAAGGAATTAGTCATATCGAACATCTAGAAGTCATCTCGTCCAAAGATTATTTATGTCCACAAGAAAGACGCCATGACACTAAATGATAAGTCATCAAATGTATGCCTATCAGTTGGTACCCCTTCTACCATTGGAAGAGGCACTCAAGAGATTGACCATGGTCCACTGAGCGCTGAGAAGTGGAGCTCACCAGTCTCTATAAACATTCAATTCAACCGGGGGTTCAGGGGACGTCCTAGAAGCACAACATGAAGGAAAACCTCATGAAAGTGTGGTTGGTGAGCCAGAAGGTCCAGCTATTGTACATGTCGTTATTCTTTTAGATGATTGCTTAGAATAGTGGCTAGTGTTCCTGTCATTATTCTCTTAGATGATTGCTGAGAACAATCTTTTAAAATATCAACACGTGGAGCTAATGAAACTTGTGCCCTTTTCTAAATTAGATTTATCGACGTGCACTTATAGCTAGGAAAATAATTGGTATGGAGGAGGATCATATTAATTCCTTAGCATCAATATCTTGTTGGGATTTCCTAGGTCTTCAAAATTCCAGGTATTCGACATTCCATTTTGTTTCTAAAGAAAATCGGGTGCCCTTTAACTTTGGAGGTGAAGGAGGCAGCGGGGGTGCGCCTTGAAAGAATAAAGGTACGGCCTTCTGCTTATTCAGGCTTTAACCTTGGTGAGTCCAAGACCACCTCAGACGGTACTAACAAACATGCATCAATGACTATTTGGAACATTCCACCTTTCGATCCTGCTGTACATATAACTGAAAAGTAATGCCTTTTCTATGAGATAATTCCTAGGAACATGGCACACTTTTTGAATATTATGGGACACTTCGAATCGGTGGAATTTACTTCAAAAGTACAATGATGGTTTACATTTTGTCTCAAGTCGTGCGAATAAGTTAGGTGAGCTTCATGTTCGTAGTGATGAATTTCTACCTTTTCTTGATATGTTGTGCTATCTAGGATTCATTTTCTTTCAACTACAAAATGCTCATATCAGTATTAAGCTTCTTGAATCAAGCAAATTTTATTCTAGACTAAGGAATTATGAATAGAAATTATGATATTGTTGTGTTATCATTTATATGGGTGGATGTTGTTATTTGGCTCTGATCTTATGGTCATTTATTTTCAAGATAATAAAGATTTTCTTCATTGAATCTATCTTAGATGGATCCTTACTCCATAGGCAATGTATGTGTGATGCGAGAAACAAATTCTTGCTGATGTTATTTGGGTGGCAAATATTGCTAGACTTGTGATGCCATGTAAAATGTTGCTACTTTTATGTTTCTCCCTTTAGATATTTGATGCTGCCCAAATATACTACCAATCTAACGGCTGATGGTAACCCTTCCTCCGTAGATAGTCTCAAATGCAGCTACCACCTCTTTGCTTCCTCAACAGCAGATCGAGCTGTGGAAGGCAGAGGTGCCACACCTCGCCAAATCCGGAAACACAGGTTGAGGTCGGCAAATAAAGGAGTGAGCCAGGGATACAAAGGTGTGGTGGGGGCTATGGGCATGGGTTAGCATGATGCTGCGAAGGTCGGCATCTGTAGATGTACAATTCCACTGCCCACCGGTGGCGATCAAGCCCTAGCATGCTCGGACATGCCACAACCACATCATTTGGATTACTACATGCGCGATTTAGAGAGAAATAGGCGATTCTACGGGTTACAGTCCTTGGACATTGTGGAATAGGTCGCTTAGGCTTGAGCTTCTCAACCGGTAACGTTCAGCAAATGGGAAGTAAATCCATTTCAGGACAACTGCCAAGTTTGACAGGACATATCCACCTTATGTGTGGGAAACTTGATTTTTTTGGTTAGTAGTATTTTAAATGCAGACATATAACTTTTAATTTATGATGAAATTTTTGAAAAATCGTAGGACCAGATGAACACAACTATCCATTGACCATACAAGTGCAGAGAGACATATGATTTCATCAACATCCTCCAAACTAGGAGAGGTTACCTGGATATGGTATTGGCCGTTAACTTGATGGGATGTCAGGGCTCCATGCCACTACTATAAAAGAAAAAAAGATTATGGTCACGAGCTATTATAATCGAGCTGATCACAACGGTTGCGAAGATGGTGATGAAATCATGTTCTCTTTGCAGATCATCATCTGAGGTGTGCCCTTCTCCTTCATATAGTGTTATTTAAACACAAATGGTAACTCTAAATTTTTGATGTATTCTTTTAAGTAGTCTAAACATATTTCCATGTATAGGTATGGCAACCTTGGATTCTCCAATCTTTTCTATGCTAGAGGCGGATTATTAAGCCCCTGATTCTTATTTATCTTGGCATTGGAACAATAGGTCCCCATGGCGGAGGAAGAAGCAGCGAACACGGACATGGATCTGTGCAATGGAAACGCGACGGGGGATTGGGAGGAAGCACACGTCGAGCATTCCAGAAAGTCACCACCCACATATCCTCTAGTTCACCGCTGCTAGGTCTCAATCCTCTCATGTCAAGGTCATGTAGGGATAGAGGAATCCACCTCATAGGTATGATGCCCAGACTGTGAATAAATATATTGTTTTTCTATTTGATTTTCAACCATTTATTAATATTAAATTTAGGCCATAATGTTAAATCATGTAGACCATTTGTTGCTTAACTTTGTCCTTGATTTCCATCATAGGTAGGATTATTTGAAAGAAAGATAATGTTTTTGGGCAAGTTCAGTTTGGAGACTTAGGTAACTGCATGATATTGACAATGTCTTAGGAGCATAATTCGACCCTTTGATGGTGCAGAAAAAATTGGGAGACAAATTGCTTTTTTTGGGCTGCACTGGGTGTCCCCTAGGAGATCGATGTGATCGATCCTCCTAGTCGCATGCCGGATGAAATCAAGTACTACTTCCGTGCCAAGGCTTAAGGCCTATAATTTTTTGAAAAAGTCAAACTATGTAAAGTTTGACCAAGTTTTTAGAAAAAATATTAATATTTACAATATGAAACATATACCCTTGGATACATCATGAAACATATTTTAAAATGATATCTATATAATATCATAGTTCTTGATAATTTTTTCAAAAAGTTTGGTCAAACTTTCCGTAGCCTTAAGCCTTGGGATGGAGGGAGTATAGCCATCGGATGTGCGGAAATGAGTTTTGGGATCTGGTTGATGTTAAAGATGTCATATAACTTTGCAGAAACTTCTGTTTTCACCATCTAACATGGGTATACCCTACATATACTCGAGCTTCGTATATACGGCCTGGATACGGCAGAAGCCCACGGCGTTGCCAAGGCCCAATGCAGAATTCGGGTGACCCACGGACTCTTCGATTGCTTGCGAGACAAGAAGAAGTTTAAGATAGAAGGTTCAAAAGGGTAAACCCTAATCTGTAATCGACTTGACCTGCTACCTGAGACCTAGCCTATCTATATAAAGGCTAGGAGGGGGCAGCGAGGAGGACGATCACAACCCTAGTTTCCACAACTCTCGCCAGATTGCATCTGCGCACACCTATAATCTTCGATTCGTTCGTTAATTCTAAAAGTAGACAAGCAGGAGTAGGGACCTCTACGAGGCCTAAACCTGGGTAAAACTTGCGTCCCTGTGTGCTTGTTTGCTAGCCGACTGATGCCTCCAGCGCTCCCTTTTTGTCCAAAACCCAAGTCCATAACAATGGGAATTGACGAGTTAAACCCTCGTCAATTGGTGCCGTCTGTGGGAATTGGGAATGCTGATGTTGCGGCTTCTTCGGCCCCATCAACCGCGATCTATAACTCTGCAACAACAGAGATTCGCCAGCTCTTCGGCGCTTTCGACTTTGCCATCCACACGCCAGCCACTCGCCCGGCTTTTGAGTCCGTTGGCGATGGGATCAGCCTGGCGATTGGGAGCTTTCTCTTCTAGGTCGGTCAACTGGGCATGCTCCGCATGCCTGACCAGCCGACGGCACCCGCAATTTCCCCAGCATCGTGGTCCCCGCCACCAATCGGCACCCTCAGCGAGCTCAACGACCCGGCAACAACTGGGAGCACGGACAACGACAGCAGTCGTGGATCCGATCTAGGTGGTCTAGCCACAGAAGATGGAGCCTACGGCCCCAGATCTGAAAGTTGCAGGAGCAACAATTTCCCCAACCACTTCATGTGCACCGTCATCAACACAGGTGACACCACCGCCAATCACGAAAATGCTTGCTCACGATGAATGAGAACACCGGCGAGCGCATGCTGATCAAGCTCAACGACAATGAGTGGGCCTGCTATCTCGAAGCTCTACGGGGCAATCCTCTACCCCCAACACACCGCAGGACATGCTGATGGGATACCATTGGCTGCTAAAGGAGGAATTCAAGCGCCAGCAGTAGGTGATCACGCAACTCGAAGCACGCAGAAAGGCGACAGACGAGTCGAGTCTTCGATGAGCTGGGGTCTCCTCTCATGGAGGATCCTCCTCCAAAGGCAACGAGTACGTGGCCAACAAGAGATGATCTCGACTGGCCCACCTCACCGAGCAAGAACACGTAGAAGCCGCGAAAGTCCTCAAGTTCAGCTCTATGATAGACGACACGTGGGGCAATGTGCTCCCGAAGACGTCGCAAGCTGCGATGACAGCGACCACCATGTACCTCCTTAACAACCAGCCACCGGCTGGAGATCCACGAGCTGCCATGCACCAATCTACGATCACGGGCTTGGGGCTAATCGAGGCTGCCCTGAACAAAGAACCAACACCAGAGCCGAAGAAAAGTAAGGCTCTGGACAAGTACTACTCGTACTCCTCCAGTGACGATAGTCATGATCTGTCACGGCGATGCCGCTCACGGCGGCATGACCACGACTACGACACGCGTGATGACATCACATAGCACAAGGTCGACAAGATGCAGGCAAGGCGTGCTCGTTCGACTGACTCGGAAGAAGATGAGACTGAGCTCTGCGGCGCCAGATGCTTCAGCAGGGCCATCAGGCAAAAGAGAATGCCTAAGGGGTTCAAGCTCCCGTCGGAGAACCCAAAAATTGACGGCCTGCAGGACCCGAAAATCTAGTTGGAGGATCACATCTCCTCTATCAGGCTACATGGCGGGAGTCGAAGCACGGCCATGCAATGCCTGCAGCTACAGCTGCAGGGCGCCGCTCGCACATGGCTCAACAACCTTCCGCGCGGATCCATTCGCAGCTGGGAAGAGTTGTTCTACAGCTTTGTGTGCAACTTCAAGGGCACTTACAAAAGGCCTGCATCAATCGAGGAACTGAGAAGCTGCCAGCAATGGTCCGGCGAGTCGCTGCGCTCATATATCTAGAGGTGGTCCATCATCAAGAACTCTGTAGGAAACATCTCGGAGGACCGCGCAATCGACACATTCAATGGTGGCGTCCGCCATATAGAGCTCAGGGAGGAGCTGGGCCGCTCGAAGCCCAAAACGATCCACCACCTGATGGAAATCGCGAATCGGTGGGCAGACGGAGAAGATTCGGTGAAAAACCACACCTACTCCGACGACGATGATGACCTCGGACGCAGACGCGACCGCTGAGGCAAACGTCGAATGCGCGTCTATGATGACCATGACGAGGTCAACATGGTCGCAGCCGGCTACGCTGAAAAACGTGACGACAACCGCAACAGCGGATATCGCAGTGGTGGATACCGCGACAGCGGAAAAACCACACAGGTGTGGCAGCGCCGCACTCGCGAAGAGGCACCCGCAACATCTATCGAGGACAAACTGTCCGGGCCATGCAACATGCACTTCTACATCGACAAGCACGATGGCAAGAAGAAATCCAGCCATCTTCTCAAGGACTATCGCGAATTCCTCAAACTCCATAAGGGCCTGGCTCGGATGAATCGCGATGCGGTCAACAGGGGCTATGGAGCCGCCCCAGGCGCTGTGGCACATGGAGTTCCTCCACCACCACCCGGGCCACCACCACCCGCGGCCACGCCGGTCCAACATCATGGAGGCGAACCATACCCACGAGCCGTGGGCAACATGGGGATGATCCAAAAGGGGCATCCCTCAAACCGAGTGCAGAAGGCCATCACTCGCCAAGTCAATCTGGCGATAAACTCTCCACCCTCCACCACTAAGTACCTCAGTGGAAGAGACTCCTGCATCACCTTCGACAGGCGCAATCATCCGCGTCAAGTTCCTCGTCCAGGCCACTGTCCCCTCGTACTTGGGGCATAGATCGGGGGCTTCGATATGAGTCGCGTCTTCATGGATGGTGGAAGCGGCATCAACCTCATGTTCGCGAGTACCTTGCGTGCGATGAGGATCCCCCTAACTTGCCTGGAAGTTTCAGACACGATGTTCCACGACATCGTACCAGGGAAGGGCATATATCCCCTGGGCAAAATCAACCTCGACGTCATCTTTGGCACGCTGCAAAACTTTCGGCGAGAGCACATCGACTTTGAGGTCGTCGACTGGCCCTCACAATACCATTGCATCCTCGGACGCGTCGTGTTCGCTAGGTTCATGGCAGTGCCGCACTACGCCTACCTGGAGATGAAAATGCCAGGTCCAAACAGCGTCATCACAATCAACGGAAACTTCGAGAGGGCCGACAGCTGCGACAGGGAATTCGACAGAATCTCCTAGTCCTCCGCCATGAAGGAGGAACTCGCAAGATTGAAGGAGTCGACAGACAACAGTCTGCCTCCCCTGAGCAGGCCAAGTTCACCCGACCTGTCCTTCGACTCATCGGTGCACATGAAGAAAGTCCAGGTCCATCCAACGGACCCGACCAAGATGACCCTCATCGCAAACAACTTAAGTTCCGCATAGGAACTCACGCTCGTCGAATTCCTCTGTGAGCACTGGGAAATCTTCGCCTGGTGTCCAATGGACATGCCAGGGGTTCCTAGGGAATTCACCGAGCATTCACTCAACGTAAATCCAGACACAAGGCTACCAAGGCATAATACGCGAATCGTTCAACCAAGGGCAAAAGCAGTCGGAATGGAGATCAACAGACTCCTCGACGCAAACTTCATACGTGAGATCAAGGATAGCACTTGGCTCGCTAACACAGTGCTGGTTCCCAAAAAATACATGGATATCCTACGTATGTGCATGGACATCACCTCCCTGAATAAGCACTACCCAAAGGATCACTTCCCGCTGCCCCGAATCGACAAAATCATCGACTCCACCGCAAGATGCAAGCGCCTCTGCTTCCTCGATTCCTACTCAGGCTACAATCAGATTCGAATGAAGGAGGAAGACCAAGAAAAGACAGCGTTTACGACGCCCTTTGGTGTGTTCTGCTACAACACCATGCCTTTCGGGCTAAAAAACGTAGGAGCCACCTATCAGTGGTGCATGCAGTCCTGCCTCAAGAATCAACTTGGTCGCAACATCCAAGTCTACGTTGACGACATCGTCATCAAAACCAAGGAGGAAGCTTCCTTAATCGACGATCTCCGCGAGACCTTTGCCAACCTCGACCACTACCGGATCAAGCTCAATCCGGACAAATGGGCCTTCTGCGTGCCATCTGGGCAGTTACTCGGGTATCTCATCTCTGCGAGAGGGATCGAAGCAAACCCAAAGAAAATAAAGGCCATAATGGCTATGGAGAAGCCAAAGAACGTAAAAGGCGTCCAGCAGCTGGCTGGGCGAATCACAGCACTTAGTAGATTCATTAGTCGAATGGGCGAAAAAGCACTACCCTTCTACCAACTTCTCCGCAAAGCTGATAAGTTCGAGTGGACAGACGAAGCGCAAGAAGCATTCGAAGACCTCAAGCGCCTACTATCCACCTCGCTAGTACTGGTGACGCCTCGCGAAAAGGAACCACTATTGCTTTACATCTCCGCCACCAACCAGGTGGTCAGGACGGTGCTAGTGGTGGAGCGAGCCGAAGAAAATAAAGTCCAAGGGGTCCAGCGCCAAGTATACTACCTCAGCGAGATGCTCACGCCAACAAAGCAGCGGTACCCGCACTACCAGAAGCTAGCCTACGACATCTTCATGATAGCCAGGCGACTGCGCCAGTACTTCTAGGAGCACCCAATCGTGGTGGTAAATGATGCCCCGCTCGGGCATATACTCAATAATCCTGATGCCACTGGACGAGTCATGCTCTGGGAATCGAATTGTCTCCACGAGACGTCACATACGAGAAGCGCGACACGATCAAGTCACAAGTTCTCCCGGACTTCCTTGTACACTGGATGGAGAACCAACTCCCTGACAAGCCAGATATGTCCTACCTCTGGACAATGCACTTCGATGGGTCCAAGCGAAAGGATGGAGCTGGCGCAGGCGTCATACTGACATCGCCCTAGGGAGACAAGATGAAATACATTCTGCGAATGCAGTTCACTGCCTCCAATAATGAAGCTGAGTACGAAGCCCTAATCCACGGGATGCGGATGGCGAAAGCCTACGGCGCCAAAAGGCTCATCATCTATGGTGACTCCAAACTGGTGGTCAATCAAACGATGCACGAGTGCGACGCACTAAGTGACAACATGACCGCCTATTGCGACCTCTACGACACACTCGAAGGAGACCTCAACGGCTGCGAGCTGCGACATGTGGGTCACGAAAGAAATGAAGAGGCAGATCTACTCGCCAATATTGGCTCCACCTGCGCCCCCATACCACCTGGGGTATTTCTCGAGCGTATCTGCGAACGCTCCATCAAGCCCAAGGCTCTAGAGAAGAAAACAAGCACTTCAACAGACTCCGGGGCTACGCCACCCAACGAGCCGGTGGCACTCGACGACCTGGAGCTTGATATAGGACTCGAAGGACCAATGGGCATCATGATGATCGAGCCATCTTGGACACAACCCTATATCACATATCTACTCAGCAAGAGCCTGCCAGATGATCCGATTGACGCGCGACACATCGCGCGACGATCCAAGGCATTCCCCCTCATCAATGGGGAACTGTACAAGCGTAGCATCACGGGAGTACTTCAACGGTGCTTCTCCAATGGGGACGGAAGGGATGTCCTCCTCGACATCCACGAAGGCACATGCGAGCACCATGCTGGCAGTCGCTCCCTCATTGCCAAAGCTCTACGAGCTGGATTCTACTGGCCCACGGCCATGCGCGACGCCAAGGACATCGTTCAGCGCTGCAACGCTTGCCAGCGATTCGCAGACAAACCTCACGCACCTGGCGCGGAACTCCGGCCAATACCATTGGCCTGGCCCTTCGTGCAATGGGGACTGGACATGGTCAGAAAGCTCCCAAAATCCTCACGAGGAGGTTACGTCTACCTCTTGGTTGCAGTCGACAAATTCACCAAGTGGATCGAAGCCATGCCGATGACAAATCAATCAGGCGCCAGCACCGTCAAATTCTTCGAGTCCATCGTCTACCGCTTCGGAGTGCCACATAGCATCATCACGGACAACAGGATGAACTTCACCTTCAAGGAGTTCCAGGAATTCTACGAAAACCTGGGAATCAACATAAGCTACACCTCGGTGGCCCACCCACAGACCAATGGTCAAGTTGAAAAGGCCAACGGCCTCGTCTGCGGCGGAATCAAGAAACGACTCCTTCGACCACTCGAACAAGCCGCAGGGTGTTGGCCAGATGAACTGCAATCAGGTCTTTGGAGCTTGCGCACAACTCCAAACAGCGCCACGGGGTACACCCCGTTCTTCATGGTGCACGGTGCTGAAGCGGTACTACCCACAGAAGTGCGCTTCAAAGCCCCACGGGTGGTTGCGTACAACGAGAAGGAGTCAACCCTCGCACTCAAAGACTCTGTCGACCTCCTTGACGAGGCACGCGAGATAGCAGCAGAGAGATCAACGATCTACCATCAGAGCCTCCGCAACTACCACAGTAGAAGTCTACGCCCCAGATCCTTCGTCGAAGGAGACCTGGACCTGTGACTGAAGCAACAAGGGCATCTCAAGCTCGAGTCCCCTTGGGAAGGACCATACGTGATTACAGAATTAATCCCATGTGGTGCCTATCGCCTTAAAGATTTCGAGATAGGAGGCGCGTACTCCAACCCCTGGAACGTCGCGCAGCTGCGTCGCTTCTACCCCTAGTGGTTTTTTTACATTACAAATAAGGCTATTCAGCCAGCCTACTTAGCCACACATTGTACCTCGTACTATTCTGCGAATAAATAAAGCTAAGTGCCCCGAAACTCTGTGTATTTTTCTACTTTCCTACAATTTCATCACTCGGGGGCTGCGCCACCCTTTACACTTTTGTTCTATGAACTAATCATGGTATCCTGAGTAGCTGACGCACTAATCAAACCCTTGATAAACACCAACCTAGCTTCAGCGCACCTGACAGGTTGGAAAGGTGCTGAGATAAACACATGTCAGGCTAACGAAAAGGAACTACAGAGTACAATACACTCAAAAAATATATAAGCTCACAAGCTCTTCACATATCAACGGGTGCTCAGATACACCCAATACAATCATATGAACTTTACAACACTTATACAATTATGTGCAGGATACAAGTCGTGCTACTGCTACAAAAGAAGAATGTTTGTTTGCTCCTCGAAGAAATCGACAATGTCCTCTGCTGGCCGATCAACCACTTGATAGTGCGGAACCATGTCCCAGGTCATACCTTCTGGCGGAGGCGGTGGCCCAGCGGCAATAGACGCAACATCTACATCCGGCCTATGCAGTCGCACCAGCAACAACGCAACTTTAGCACTTGCTACTAACTATTGTCGCACGCACTCGCGAACCGCCCTCATATCCTAGAACTTCGCCAGAAGGGCCATCAAGCTTGAAGGCACCACGTCGAGAGGAAACATGGCTTCATAAATGTGCTTAAGGCACGGCTACGCCTTCTTCAAGCATTGGAGCACTCGAGAAGAACGATCCTGCAGGGTCGCCAAGGCAACTGCACGGTCATGGTCCACCCAAAAATACCCACTCGCCTGTAGCTGCTCCTGGGTCAAGTTGTTCATTCGAACGGCCACACGGTCCTTCTCATCCTGCGGATGACGAGCGCTGACAACTACACCAAGCAAAAATGACAAAGTGTGAAGACAAGGCATCACCGCGACTAACTAAAAGAAAAGATGAGAAGGCAGAAAGCTAACTTTTGAACTGCTCATTTAGCTGTGCCACTTCCTCCAAGAGATACTTCTCACGGGCGGTGGCCTTCTCCGCTTTCGACTTCCACACATCTGGGCTACCACGGATGATGGGAAACTCACGTTCCAACTGCTTAATACGGTTGCGCATTCGCGACAACGATAGTTCCTCCACCTTTGAACGCGCCTGCGCCATGGTTTCATCGGTGGGAGGAGAGTCACGAGGATCACTCAAAGGACCACTCGATGTACCCTATCACAATCAAGCAAGAAGCAAATAAGGGATCAGGAATACATTTAAAAAGCATGAATGCATTCAAGCACATCAAAGTCTCGACAGGGATACTCCCACAAAAGCATAGTTCCAACAAAAGATAGCTACAACTATTAGAGATCGGAAACTAAGGAGTGATGACCCACAAGTATAGGGGGTGTATCGCAGTATTTTCGAGGGAAGTGAAACCCAATTTATTGATTCGACACAAGGGGAGCGAAAGAATATTTATAAGCCTTAACAACTGAGTTGTCAATTCAGCTGCACCTGGAAACAATCTTGCTCACAGCAGTTTATCAGTAGCAACAGTTTTGTAGTAGGAATAGTAAATTAACAGCAGTAGTAAAGCAAAGACAGTAGTAACAAAAGCAGTAAACAGTGGGATTCGAGTGCGGTAGGCATAGGGATGGATGGACGGGCGTTGCATGGACAAGACAATTCAAATAGCAATCAGAACATAGGGCAATTACAGATAAATAAGATAAAGCATCCAAGTACTAGACAATCCTAGGCATGTGTTCCATATATAGTCATACGTGCTCGCAATGAGAACTTGCACAACATCTTTTGTCCTGCCAGCCCGTTTGCAGCGGGGCCTCTAGGGAACTACTGGCAATTAAGGTGCTCCTTTTAATAGAGCACCGGAGCAAAGCATTAACACTCCGTGAACACATGTGATCCTCACATCAAAGCCATTCCCTTCCGGTTATCCCGATTTCTGTCACTTTAGGGCCATAGGTTCCGGACAACAACGTGTGTATAAAACTTGTAGATAAGACCAAAAACAATACTATCATAATGAATCAATAACATGTTTAGAGCTAAAATCATGGCACTCGGGCCCTAGTGACAAGTATTAAGCACAACAAGTCGCAACAAAGTCATAAAGCACTAATAAAAGATAGTAGGCACCATGCCCTAACAATCTGATGCCATTACATGAACGATCTCATCCAATCCCTACCATCCCCATGGCCTACAACGGGGGATTAGTCACTCATAGATGGGGGAAACATGGATGGTCGATGGAGATGATGGTGGAGATCGATGGAGATGGCTCTGGGGGCACTTCCCCGTCCCGGCAGGGTGCCGGAACAGAGACTTTATGTCCCCCGAATCTCCCCTTCGGTGGTGGCGGCGCTGCGGAACTTTTTCTAGAAAAACGTCAAACCCCCCGGAGTTTTTAGGTCAGAAGGCTTCTTATAGGCGAAGAGGGAGACCGAGGAGGTGCCTGGGGCCAACACACCATGCCTCAGCGAGGCCACAGCTTGGGGCTGGGGGGGTGTGGCCAGCCCCTCGCCCTCCTTCGTCTCGTATTCTAGCTCCTGGAGTCTTTTGGAAAAATAAACACTTTGGCTTTTGTCCCGTCCAATTCCGAGAATATTCATTTTCTAACTTTCCTGGAACCAAAATCAGCAGAAAACATGCAGCTGGCACTATGGCTCTTGTTCATAGGTTAGTCCAAGAAATCATATGAAAAGTACTCCAAAATGTGGACAAAACACAAGAAAGTGGATAAAACCAAGCATGTAGCATCAAAAATTATAGATACATTTGCATTGTATCAACATCCCCAAGCTTAACTCCTGTTCGTCATCGAGTAGGTAAGTGATAAAGAGAAAGAATAATTTTTGAGGTGACATGCACCATCAATGACTTGATCAAAGTATTTGTAAAACATACAAAGTTGGGATCATAATACTTCAATCATAACATGAAAGACAAAGTTCTAGCAATAAGACAAAGAAACTATGATGCAACATGAAAAGGCACAAACAAAAGAGTCATGAATAACAATGCTTTGCAAGAGATTTGTTTGTTTCACATAAAGAAAACATAGCATAGTGGCATTCAGCTTGTCCCTCATAGAGTAGCAAACATAAATGCATAGGACACCTTCAAAGTTTACAAGAGTGACTAGATACAAATAGTTTAAAGCAAGCAATATCAAGGTATGCATCAATCAACAAGTCTTGGGACATTTCACATAGAACTAAGAATGGTCACTATGCTCTCAAGAAAGTGCTTAAAGAATGTGTGGAGACTCAACAAGTAAAAGAAAAGGTTTTGAATAGTTTGAAAGGCTTACAAATGCTGAAAGTATGGTACTCATTAGCTTTGAGCTCTCATTGCCCCTGTCACAAGCATCTTTAATGTGGTTAAGGTAATAGTGAGGTCCAATCTGAGTTATATGTTTGACAGACTATAAACTGAAAATCCCAAGTCCCTTGAGTATGAGGGCCGCTCCTCATGCTACTCAACTTTAGTTACCGGTAAGTTCTTGTCATCATAACTATGTGCGTATCATAGAGAACTGCCAACGGGGTACCCCTTGCCCGATGATATGGAAGAATCCCCATATCAAAATGACAAGGCAAGCAGACAATGAGTATCTCAGCAATCTTCTTATTTACCATGGAAAAAATGGTGCTTTTTCTCTCTTCCTCTTTTCATAAATCTCTTTTTTTTCTTCTTTTTCTCAATAGCTATCTCTCTTTTTTTATAAGAAGAATGCTTCATAGATATCATTATGGTTACGCTGCAGGTTTCCACCATGTCAGCATGGATTAGACCAGCGGTCCAGGCGTTTCTCTAACACACATACACAACTCCATGGACTTACAAGCTCCCCTTTTATTTCACACCGACGACATCCGCAAACAAAAGAGCAAGGTATCAACTGGGTATATATTTACAAGTGTTGAAAGAGTTCCCCGTGATAGCACGGTTCTGCTAATCCCCAGCCTATAATTAGCAAGCATATAACTTTCATGGAGAGTTCACAATGGTTCATGTTTATTAAGTGCAGGAAATAAAGTGTGCCATCAAGTTTGTGAGAGCTTTACTAACTAACTTTCTCATAACAAGCAAACATTTTATTCGGAAGAAAACAAGGCATATTGAATATGCACGGAAGTAGTAAATGATGCTAATGGGTAGGTATGGCGGACACTTTGGCAATATTTGGTTTAGGGAGTTGGAAACTTGAGTAAAACATACTCAGTGTAAGTGAAGGCTAGCAATAGTAAGGGAGCGATAAACGAGAGAGCAATAATGGCCATAATCATGCAGAGCGACAAAACATCATTGATCAAAGCATAAAGTGATACTACAAGTTGAAAACTAAAGGATCATAAAGGCTTATGGTGACTTGAGATAGTCATAACATGGTGTGATCATGCGCCAAGTCAACCGAAATAAAGCATCAAAGGAGAATACCACTATACTATGCTTTAATATGCTAAAACAACGCATGATTCATCCAAGGCACATTAAGCAATCTCAATTGTTTATAACAAGTCATGCTACAGCAAAGAATACTAAGCATAAAGCCAAAACAATATCAAGCATGGCATGACAAAGCATAGGCCACAGTCAAAAACAAGCTCTCTTTACCACTTAAGCATGAACTTTCCTACTCTTTTCCAAACCAAACCAAACTATTTGAACACCAAAGTATGAAAGAGGAGGTCCAACCAATTTATTCAGCAAACTAAGAAAACTAAAAACCAAAATGAAAACGAAAAATAAGACGCTCCAAGAACAACACAACTATGCATAAAACAATAAAAACGAAGCGTTTGGAAGAAACCTGGGATTTTTATTGATGAAGAAGGGGATGCCTTGGGCATCCCCAAGCTTTGACGCTTGTACTTCTTGGATATTTCTTGGGGTGACACGCGTGGCATCCCAAAGCTTGAGCTTTAGTCCATCCTTCATCTCATTACTCATTACTTCCATACACCTGAAATTTTTCCTTCATACAAAACTTCACACAATCTTTATTAGCAACATTAGTGCATTCAAGATAAATAAGTCTTAAGGTTCAGTTCTAACACCAAATAAACTTCCATTAGAACACTAGATACTGTAGCACTTCCCTCAAAAATCTCAATTCCCAAAATAACTCAAAAAGGAACCAACAAGAAGCAAATGCAGAAAATGGCAGAAATCTGTCAAAACAGACCATCAGGTAAAGACGAATTTTTTCGAAGACCTTCTGTTGCTCAAATCAAAAAGTGTTGAACTAACGAAAGTTAGATAACAACATGGGACAGAAGCACAAAAAATTACAGCTCAATACGACATACAGAGCTCTCTCAAGAATGTTTACGGTGAAGCACAGAAATCTGTTTCGGGACAACAACTTTCCCAATCATTACTTCTCTCTCATTAAAGGTTACTCTTGGCACAAAAAAGCAAATAAAAATGATAGGGAGCGGTTATTACTGAATTAATAACTTCCAAGACTCATCTAAAACTTTTGGGTTATCGTCGAATAAGTACTTTTCTTTAACGCCTTTAAGTTAGGCAAAAGCAAAAACTGAAAATGGATAAAATAGAAGTAAGCGGAGATAATCACGGTGAAAACATTGTTTTGTTCAATGAAATCCTTTTGTTAACAAGGTTGATCAGGTCTTGTTACCAAAACAATTTCATATAAGACAAAACTTTGTATTCCACTAATGATTATGTTACCTCAAACTTGATAGCAATGGTCCCAATTATAATAGTTTCAAATTTTTCTCTTGGTTTGGGACAATATATTTCTCCAACTTGAATGCCCTCAACATGTTCAATTGAATTCAAAACCATAAGTCTATCAATCTTCTTGGGGAAATAGATAGTATTTTCCTTGTCATTGACATTGAAGGTCACCTTCCCTTGATTACAATTAATAACAGCTCCTGCAGTATTTAAGAAAAGGTCTCCCAAGAATAGTAGACATATTATCATCTTCAGGCATAAAAGTTTGAGAGGATGCTCTCATAAGAAATATGAGTTGAAGTAAAAGATAGCATCAAGAAGCAAATCCAAAACACATTTAAGTCTAACCCACTTCCTATGCATATGAATCTTGTATGCAAATAAATTCACAAAGAACAAAGTGACAAGCATAGGAAGATAAAACAAGAGTAACTTCAAAACTTTCAGCACATAAAGAGGTGTTTCATTACCATGAAAACTTCTACAACCATATTTTACTCTTTCATAATAATTTTCAGTAGCCTCATGAATAAACTCAACAATATAACTATCACAAAAAGCATGCGCTTCATGATCTACAAGCACTAGAGCTTTATCATAAACATCTTCAAAAGAATCCTCAGGAACATAACATTCATCCTTCTTTAGTAAGCATGGGGGACAATCAAATAATTGAAGGGATAAAGAGTTAATCTCTTTGGAAGGTAAGCATGGGTAGCTAATCCATTCTTCCTCCTTTTGTTCATCACTCTCCTTCTCTTTTTCATCTAATGAGATTTCAGGTTCATCAATTTCTTCTTCCATAGGATCCTGCAAGGCATTAGTATCTTCCATTTGTGGAAAGCATCTATTGGTATATTCAAGAATATAGCCGTTTTATTCCTTGTAATTCTCAAAGCAAAATTTAAGTATACCATAAACCTCATACTTATAAGGTGAATCATCAATATTTTCAAGCAAACTAGCAAGTTCAAATGCACCCTTCCAAGCAATAAATTCCTCAATTTGTTCCACATCATAAAGATCATAATTTCCCTTAACATAGGAAGATATGGTAACACTATCATTATACTCACATTGAAAAGGGAGGTGTTTGTACCTCCTACAGCAGCAAGATTTATCAAAGTAATAAGTAACATTATAAGTAGAGCACACGTTTCTAGCAATGGTATACAATCTATCAATTTGTCCCCATAAGTGTTTCCCTTTTTGTGACAAGCGGTGTTCCTTATAATAATATTTTTCATCTTCCGTGAACCCACCTTGCCAGTAAGCGTCAGTTTCAAAGAAACCAACCATGGACAACAAGCATGATAAAGCAAGACAATAACAGACCAACGAAAATAACAACTAGAGTAGGAACCAATTTTTTCTGTATTTTTGATAAAGAAACAAACAAACAAGGAGAAAATAAACTTAGCTTGAACAATAGTGATTCCAAGTGGACTTGCTAAAAAAAGCTATGCTCCCCGGCAACAGCGCCAGAAAATAGTCTTGATGACCCACAAGTATAGGGGGTATATCGCAGTATTTTCGAGGGAAGTGAAACCCAATTTATTGATTCGACACGAGGGGAGCCAAAGAATATTTATAAGGCTTAACAACTGAGTTGTCAATTCGGCTGCACCTAGAAACAATCTTGCTCACGGCAGTTTATCAGTAGCAACAGTTTTGTAGTAGGAATAGTAAAGTAACAGCAGTATTAAAGCAAAGACAGTATTAACAAAAGCAGTAAACAGTGGGATTCGAGTGCAGTAAGCATAGGGATGGATGGACGGGCGTTGCATGGACAAGACAATTCAAATAGCAATCAGAACATAGCGAAATTGCAGATAAATAAGATAAAGCATCCAAGTACTAGATAATCCTAGGCATGTGTTCCATATAGTCATACGTGCTCGCAATGAGAACTTGCACAACATCTTTTGTCCTGCCAACCCGTTTGCAGCGGGGCCTCTAGGGAACTACTGGCAATTAAGGTGCTCCTTTTAATAGAGCACCGGAGCAAAGCATTAACACTCTGTGAACATATGTGATCCTCACATCAAAGCCATTCCCTTCCGGTTATCCCGATTTCTGTCACTTCGGGGCCATAGGTTCCGGAAAACAATGTGTGTATACAACTTGTAGATAAGACCAAAAACAATACTATCATAATGAATCAACAACAAGTTCAGATCTGAAATCATGGCACTAGGGCCCTAGTGACAAGCATTAAGCACAACAAGTCGCAACAAAGTCATAAAGCACTAATAAAAGATACTAGGCACCATGCCCTAACAATCTGATGCCATTACATGAACGATCTCATCCAATCCCTACCATCCCCATAGCCTACAGCGGGAGATTACTCACTCATAGATGGGGGAAACATGGATGGTCGATGGAGATGATGGTGGAGATCGATGGAGATGGCTCCGGGGGCACTTCCCCGTCCCGGCAGGGTGCCGGAACAGAGACTTTCTGTCCCCTGAATCTCCCCTTGGGTGGTGGCGGCACTGCGTAACTTCTTCTAGAAAAATGTCGAACCCCCTGAAGTTTTTAGGTCAGAAGGCTTCTTATAGGCGAAGAGGGAGACCGAGGGGGTGCCTGGGGCCACCACACCATGCCCTGGCACGGCCAGGCCCAGCCCGCGCCTGGGGGGTGTGGCCAGCCTCTGGCCCTCCTCCGTCTCGTATTCTGGCTCCTGGAGTCTTCTGAAAAAATAGGCACTTTGGCTTTTGTCCCGTCTAATTCCGATAATATTCATTTTCTGACTTTCCTAGAACCAAAAACAGCAGAAAACAGGCAGCTGACACTATGGCTCTTGTTAATAGGTTAGTCCAAGAAATCATATGAAAAGTACTCCAAAGTATGGACAAAACACAAGAAAGTGGATAAAACCAAGCATGGAGCATCAAAAATTATAGATACATTTGCAATGTATCAAGGAGCAATCTGCTTCTTCGACTTAGACTTTGACTTCGGAGGCCTCATTGAATTCGTGGCAGCCTCTGAGGCCACAGACTTCCCAGTGGTAGCCCCTGATGCCACAGTCTTTGCCGCCTTCTTCGCTCGTTGCAGCTCCACAGAATATTTTGCGACTGTGTCGATGAGCAGTGGCCCATACTTACCACATCCAATAGAGAAGGGAGCAAACACTACCTTTTGGCCATCCGCGCCGACGGGCATCGCCTTGGAGATCACGGAGGGATCCAGCTCCACGCCATGGGCCTACGCCATCGTGAGTGCCATGGTAGCGCCAGCAGACTGCTGCGAGTTCTTGATGTCCATGGGAATACCCCCAGCAAGGGACTCCACTAGGTCCTCAAGGTTATCAATCAGCTCAGCCTTGGGAGTTAGGTCCTCACGGGTGCGACTAAGCACACCATAGTCCTTCGTCAATGTCCCCTGAAGGGAAGCGCTGCGGTCCTCGACTGCGGCCACGACACCATCCAACGCATCTTTGTGGCAAAGGGACTGGGCGTCGAAGCTCAGGCCACCGGCATCTGCATACATAAGGTGTTAGCACAGCAATACGACATCAAGAAAGGAGCAACGCAAATCCAGCTAGAAAAAATACCTAAGAGAGACTGGGCAATCGAGACTTTTCCCTCTCAGCAGTGGAGGCGCGCAAATCCTCTTCACGCTTTCGCGACTCCTCCAGAGCTACGACTGCTTCGTCGCGATTCTTCGCCGCCGCGGCAAGCGCCTTCTCAAGGGTAGTAACACGACGAAGAAGTTCATTGTGCTCAACTACAAAGCACAGGATGTATCATCAATTGAGTTTATAAATTTCACGAAGACAAAAGATGAAGCCAAAACTAACCTTCGACGAAACGATGGCGATTGTCCAGCATAGCATGCTGTCGACCCATGACAAGGACTTGCTCCGCTAGGCAAGCATCTTCCTTCACAATAAGCTGCATCAAGAGAAAATCAAAGATTCAGCGGCAGTACAAAGTATAAATTCGACTATCAAAACAATAAAAAGGACGCTTACGTGATCCTCCAGGGACTCCAAAGATGATTGTCACGCAGTCGTCCGGGCAATGATCTGGTGTTCCCCAGCATGCAGGGAACTCGAAGAATTGTGCCTGGAGTGGGCCACCACTGGAGGAGAAGGAGAGCGCTTGGCCACATCCTTGGCCTTGGAGTCTGCGACTCCGGACTCTTTCACAAATTGGACGTCATCAGAAGACAACGATGCCGCTTGACTACAAAACACATCCAGCAAAAACTTCAGAAAAGCAACTCCAAATGAAACCAAGACGATGTCACGAATGCAGAACTCACTAGTTAAATTTATCAAGGTCGAAGGATTCCTCCTTTGATGATTCCTTCGGCAGTCGCAGCTTCTTCAGAGCAGGAGGAGCCATGGAGCACACAGGAACGGCGGGGATTGGCTCCTCTGCAACAACAGAAGGACCTTCCGGTGTCGTCGGCGATGAGGCATCCGAGTCCTTGCTGCGAGAACGCTTGTGAGTATCATGGCCGCTGTACTCGGGGGCTCCCTCTTACTTTTCAATTGGGACGGTCGACTCCGACTCGTCCTCTTCCTCCACTTCGTGAGGGATAAGTCCTTCAGGACGAGGGGGAAAATTGGAAGATACCTTCCAATCCTGCATTTAGAAGATACATTACTATATATCAAGTACTTGGTGGCAATCGACAAAGAAAACTACTTCGTAGTACAATTCTACCTCAGGAGGAGGGTTAGAGGCGTCGAAAGGAAGCACAACTGGTTCTCCCGGGAGATCCTCCTTGGCGGTATACTTGGTCACCAATCGCAACCTCCTGTCTACCTCACCCGCAGAAATGCCATCGGCAGATACGCGAGTGACATCGCTCGCACCAGCCCAGCAGTACATTGGGTGGAATCTGGCCTATAGAGGCTGGACGCGGCGGCGCAACCACGTGCCAATTAGAGCGGCACCTCCCTCTTCTTTTCCTATTTGACTTTCGAGGTTGCAGGCGCGCTTATATAGCACCTCCGTTTCCTTGGACTCACCAGGCATCACGACATTCTTCCAGGAGCGCCTCCTCTTGCAAGGCGCCGCGGGATCGAAGGGCGCGAGTCCGTAGTGCTCTTCGTCGGCCTTCTGGTCGCGGATGTAGAACCACTTGTCTCTACACCCTTGGACGGACACGGTGAGCTTGATGTCAAAATAGGTGATAGAGGAGTCGACGTGGATCCCGCAGCCTCCTACGTCGTAGACTACCGAGCCGGACGCCGACTAACGTTTCAGCTTAAAAAGCCTCTTGAAGAGGCCAAAGTGTGGCTCGATTCCGAGCCAGCACTCGCAAAAAGTGATGAAGCAAGAGATGTGGAGAATAGAATTTGGGGAGAGCTGGTGCAGCTGGAGCCCATAGAAACAAAGGAGACCCCTGAAGAAAGGATGCAGGGGGAGAGAAAGACCTCAGATGATGAATGCAAGGAACATCACCCGGAAACCCGGAGGAGGACAAGGGATTACCTTGTCACCGGGCACTCGCGAGTCGTCTTCCGCGGGTGGAAGAACTCCATCTCGACGATAAATATGCAGCTCGGCAGGCTTGATGATGTACACGCACCAGGCACCGTTGGTGATGCGGGTGCCCGCACCCTTCTTCTTCCCAACACCGGTGGCGCTGGTGCCCACGGTGGTGGTACCGCCCTTCTTCTTGGTGGCGACAATGGTGGCCGCAGATTCAGCGGCGGCGCTTCCCTTCTTTTTACCCATCTTTCGATGGCGATGCGAACGAAGAGAGTAACTGGGGAAGACACAGAGATGGTCCAGTGCCACGAAGAGAAAGTGCGCAAGGAAGCAGAGAGAGCAGCAATGGCGAAGGAGGTACGAGCCAGAAGATATGGGGAAAATTACCGTAGCTGCGCTGCTACTTAACCCCTTCATGGATGCCATCCAACGGCCAACAGAAACCCTACTGGATGCATGGCGCACATTGCCATCGACACATGGCGAAGATAAACCACTAACCGTCCCCCACTATTCCCATTACACGCGGAAATTAAGGAGACGCAGTTAAAACAAAAGATTACGCATGCCTAGTCAAATCAAAGTCAGAAAGTGGGACCCACCGCTCGTCACGTCCCATCAAAACCGCTCAAGCGGGAAAATGGGGTCATCACATCGTCAGCACTGATGTCATCAATGCCAGCAGGAGATTTTTTTTGACTACTTTAGTCCTTGCTCGAGTCTTCGACTCAACCAAGCACTCGGGGGCTACTCCCATAGGGAGCGCTGGTCGCGCACCCTACGATTATCTTTATGTAGGTATATGAACATTCAAGACAAACCAATCACTCGAATCTACGATTCGATTGTGAATTATGGGTTACTCCTATAGGGAGCGCCGGAAGCAAATTCGACTGAAACAAGCAACAAAAGACGACAGCAGTCGCAAAAAGTCTTTAGTCCCCGGTCGAGTCTTCAACTCAACCAAGCACTCGGGGGCTACTCCCATAGGGAGCGCTGCTCGCGCACCCTATGATTATTTGTACACCGTACTGTGTGTTGATAACATACACACTCGAAACCTATGGTGACTCCGCCTCATACTTTCCCTACAAAGAGACTGCGTCTCCTGGGCCACCTGAATCATCTCCGCGATGACAAAAAATTCGTATGTCGCGCTTACAGCGTGAAGATAAGACCTTAATAAGGCCTAGCAACGCATCTGCTGTGCACTACCAAAAACATATCCGTGCCTGCAGGTACGATGAACATGCATTGACGGAACCGTCGAGTTCTCACACTTATACACTGGAATTCGACTCCTATAAGACCTCCGCGGCCTGAGTCGAATTACGCCAGCACTTTTCCGAATTCGAGTCCGGGGACTCGAGTTTGAGTAGATTGTGTTGTTTTGCCCTAAGGCACTTAACTGATACCGATACATCGGATAAATCAGGCACGTATATCAACAATCCTTATGACACAAACTAAACACTCGTAAATATCCTCAGTCATGCACTCGAAAGGCTTCATAAAGTCTCCAGTCGAATCTGCGATTCCACTGGACACTCGGGGGCTACTAACATCGGTATACCCTACAGGTACTCGAGCTTCGCATATAAGGCAGAAGCCCATGGCGTTTCCAAGGCCCAATGCAGAATTCGAGTGACCCATAGACTCTTCGATTGCTTGCGAGACAATAAGAAGTCCCGAGACCTAGCCTATCTATATAAAGGCTAGGAGGGGCAGCGAGTAGGACGATCACAACCCTAGTTTCCACAACTCTTTCCAGATTGCATCTGCGCACCCCTGTAATCTTCGATTCCTTCGTTAATTCCAAGAGAAAACAAGCAGGAGTAGGGACCTCTACAAGGCCTGAACCTGGGTAAAACTTGCGTCCCTGTGTGCTTGTTTGCTAGCCGACTGATGCCTCCAGCGCTCCCTTCTTCTCCAAAACCTAAGTCCACAACAATGGGCATTGACGAGTTAAACCCTCGTCACCATCATTTTGGGTGTATCCTTAAAACGAAATTATAAGAGAACTATCATATACATGACATCACCTAGAGTAGAGCTGGTTAACTAAACATAGATGGAATATAAGTGCATATTTCAGGACTCCCAAAATTTATTTTCTTGGTGGATGGCTTTGTAATAACCATTTATATATGGAAAAATGGTATATTTTTATCACCAAGATGCCATTTTTCCATATATAAAATTTTCCTACAAGGCTGCATGTGTTCATACATATAATATGTACATATAGTGTAATATGCACATATAGTGTAATATGTACATTTGGGAGTCCACAACATTCCTAGGAAAAGAGATATGTGCACATTACACTATATGCCTTCTCCCTAACATATAGTAGTATTATAGTAGGTTCATTCAATATATCACCATCCTTGTTATGTCTTAAGATGCTTTCCCATTAGTTATCAATTATTTTGGTTTGTAAGAACAATTTGTAGGGTAATCTTAGTTCTTATGCTATTAGTAGTGTGTATTTTTTGATCTATAGGTAATTTACTTCTAAAACTGAACTAGCGCTTGATATGTTTTTGGATACAGAACAATCCTACCTTACTTGATAAATAGGCTTTATGAAGGATTCTATTTTGTGATATGTTGCTTGATGTTGTATCAGAAGAAATTAGGGTCAACTACATGGAACAATGGAGCAACATTTGGAGAAGAGGGGCACCAAATATTGAAGAAGGCTTAGCGCCTATGTAAGGAGAGTGTCGGCCTGTGAACGAAGAGTGTAGGTCATGTGACACATCGAGTTAGATAAATTGGAAATAGTTGCTTAACTGGTCCATATAAAAAGAGGATAATTTCTTGAATGGATTAAGGCCAAGAGGTTTTCACTGTTTCTGCTTGTGTGGTAGGGAGAGAAAAAGATGGTTGACTGATGGCTGTGAAATACCACCTCTTTTAGCATATAAAATGTGTCATTTATCTCTCATATAATGTTTCTTCCAGCTATAGCTATGTCTTATATGCATGACTTCTAGTTCTCATTTACTTTCATATGAGCTTTGCACATTTAGTAGTTTAGGTAGAATTTTATCGCTTTCCTTAGCTATGACATGTGTGTAGGTGTTGGTGAAGATTATGGATAAAAAGGAACAAAGAGAGCATAGTATGGACGAGCTATAGGGACCAGACTTAGCCATTTGAGAGGTTGAAAAGTGATTTTTTCTAACCTCTCAAAATAAATATCCAAGACCATGGGGTTGTAGCCCTCAATGAGACGAACTCAACGAGCCCAAGAACACCCAAAACAGAGTTCGTATGAAGAAATGGTGACCAAAATACTAAAGGAGCTGCAAGTTCAACAACCAACTATACGGCTGGAACTAAAAGTTCCCGTTGTATAGTTTGGCCATATAGTTGGTAAAAAGGTCGCAAATGGTGGGATTTCGCCCCGAAGAAGCTCCAAAACCTTCCCTAAGTCATATGATGGTATTGGGGGAACCCTAGGGCACCCCTAAGGCCTATATAAAGGAGGGAGGATCCAAGAGAGAGCGACCAAGCCATATCCTCCACCACGGCGGAGCCCTGCCGCTGTGCCACCGCCATAGCCATCTCCAATAAGATCTACACCATCACCATCCCACAAGAGGAGAAGTGACTAGGATCTTGAAGGCCTCCACATCGATCTACATCGTCATCTTCATTAACAACGTCTCCATCACCGATCCCCTTTGGTTACTTGTTGTAATTCTAGATTGAATCTTGGATTTGCACTTGTCTTCAATTGTATCATCATACTTCATCAACATTCTATCCATGATGTTGATTGCCTTCATGTGTGAGTAGTTTCCTTTGTTCTTGGGGAGATTGAGAAACCCTAGTATGAGATCGAATTGAGATAAAGAGTATTATGTGATATTTTTCATTATGTGTCTGTGTTAGATTTCCTTCATCTTGATGTTGGGTGAAGCGTGCCACTCAATATTTGCCCCACTGAGGACTAGATGGGGGAACTACTTGTTGGTAGACGGAGGGATGATAGCACTTACGGTGTCTATAAAGCTATTGTCATTTCTTACGTATCAACTTGGGAACCGAGGGGAACTCACAGAACATTGTCCATGCCATGGGATACATCCTACGGGATAAAGTCCTTTAATAGCGTAGTAATTCGATTGATGTCGATTGTTGTCTGCTGTGGTTATGACGGATGATGTGTGCAGTGGTTGCTGCCTATTCGTTCATATATGGAGCTCCTCCCACACATATCATAAATGGTCGTATTCATTATAATAATTTTGATCACTCTTTCTAATTACTAGCGGTGGATCCACTACTCCCTGAGAACTCTTTCCATCATCTTGCAGACTTTCATAATCATACTTGCATGTTCTTGTTTACTTACAACTTTAGTTTACTTATTATTCTCTTATTTGAAAACCCAAAAATATCTTTTACACAAAACTCACATTATCTTGTTACTTAGAATGTTATTTAGCATTACTATTTCAATATTTAGTTTAAGGAGTTATTAGACTTCAGACTCATGCTCTCTGTGGGATCGATATCTTTATTTTGAAACTAGCTACAAACGATCTGTGCACTTGCATTCATCAAGCTATTTTCTGACATCATTGTCGGGGAGCTAAATGTTGTAGGTCTTTAGCTTTTGTTTATTTATTTTAGTTTTGCTAGATTTTGTTTTAAGATTTGTTTATTTTCTGCATTTGTATTTTTGCTTTTGTTTACAAACCAAAAACCCATAAAAATATTTGTTACTAATCATGTCTTCCGAGATAACTACCTTCCAACAGATGAAATCTATAATGGAGGAGTCAAAGGGAAGGACTTTGGGAGATATTCATAAGAGGCAAGGCATATTAAAATAATGGTTGACTTGTGTGGACAAGTATTCATCCACACTATGTGCCTCTTATCAATTATGTTGTGATTGTTGCGAATCTCTAGATCACCTCAATTATCAATATGAATATAATTTTGATACCTAACTAGTAGACTATAATAGAGATGAGTTTAAATGCCTTGTTAGGGAGGACACATTACAATTTGTGCTTTTTACTGGTTGCCAAGAGTTGTTATTTCGTTTAAGAGATATACAGGTAGAAAGTAAACCACTTGATATGATCTATAAATAAGTTCACCCTATATCCTGCTATTGGCAAGATAACTTCCTTGATAATGCATTTATTGTTGAGCGGATTAAAGCTGTCATGGAAGAATCTAACCTTTTGTAGGGTGCTCCAAAAGATAATGTGGAGGAAAATCCACTCAAATAGCCTCCACCTAAACCACCAAAACATGTTGTTAATAAAGAGGTGGCGCTTGATGTTGCACCCTCTCAACTAGTGGAAGGTAAACCCGAAGGTAAGACTATCGCTGAGCTATTCGCGAATTATCTTCATAAGAATGAAGAGGAGCAACTTGATCAACCACTTGAATCTCCTACTTCTGAACATAACTTTCCACACACAAATATTATTCATGCAAACTATATCTCATTATCTAGTAATGATTTCTATAAGTCCCAAACTTATGATGATTGTTCTGAGGAGGATTCGTGCCTAGACAGTGATTTTGGGGACTTTGGTGAGGAACTCGAAAATGAATCTTTCTATGAATATTGTGATGCTATTAACATGGGATAGTAATATTCATTGGAAGAGGAGGGTGAGTATTTTGAAGAACAAGTGAGCAATATGACGGTATGGAGAATGTATTCCCAAATAGTGGAATATGCTAAAAAGTTAATTTCTTCGGATACAATAGATGATCCAATAATATGTCCTCAATGTATGAAACTTGGGCACTACTTTCATTTTCAATGCTCTGATACCTTTAATCAATCTTCAGTGTCTTATAATAATGGTGATACCAGTAGTGAAGTATTAGAGTATGTTATCTTTGAAGGTGCCCATGAGCTGATAATATATGTTATATCACGTATTAATAGTGAAGATAGTGTTCTCATAAAAACAGCTTATGAAATCCTGCAACATATTTCTTGGTATTCTCATGAACATTTTAGTGAGAATACACTTATTATGAAGAGTAAGGCACGGAGAAAACCCGTACCGCACAAAGTTACTTGTTTGCAGTAAATCTCATTGGAGAAGGCCGAAGTTCCTTCCCAAGAAGAGGATGAACACGAAGAAGAACTCATAATCCTTGAGGATATGCAACTACTGGACATGTGGAAGCAGGTGGATTACTGTTCTGGTAATTTGTCAAATTTATTCGAAGGGATGAGGCAATATAATGGTAAGCCTAACAAGCTTTATGATTATGAATGCATTCCTCTCTTTAAAGAATTTTTATCAACCAATACTCACATAAACGGTAATAATGTAAAACTCTTGGAATACATAGTTTATGAAGGGTCTCATGAGCTGCTTAGGAAAATTGGTATTATTATGAAAAGTAGCGATAATGAGGATTTAGCAAGGTATCATAATATTACGGATTATATTGTCAATTATTGTCGAGAACATTTTAGTGGGAATGCACTTGTGATAAAGAGTAAGGAGCTATGTAAAACAATAGTTCCCGAAACTAACATTTTGTAGTAACCACTGGATAACGAGGAGGAACACCAAAAAGGTGAGGTTGAAGACAAACATCATTCTACTAATAATAAGTTTGTTTGTGATGCCTTCGTCTCTAGTAATGATTCTTATTGTGTTGAAACTAAAGATAATTTATCTGTGGAGGCTTTATGCCTAGATACTCATTTGGAGAACACTAATAATTATGAACTGGAGATAAATCCTTGTAGTATTAATGAACAGGTTTTGGGAGAGCACATCTTTGATGAAATATTTGTTGATGTTGCTTCTTTTTGTGAGTGCATTGATAACTCTAGAACTTATGACCTTGATAGCAAGGGTGATGAACTAGAGAATAGAGACACTTTTGAATTTTTCCATGCTGCTAAAGATGAGTATTATGAAGTGTTCCCTCGTCATAGTGTAGCCCAAGAAGAGTACTATGAATTGTATCCTGATGATGCTATTAAAGGTAAAAGGTTTGAATTTATATGTAAATATCTAATTATTTTGTTGAACCTATCTAGGGAGGTATGCTCACCACACATGGCGCATCAATCATCATTTGTGAGCAATAACACATTTATCTACATGACTCTGATGCACCGTAAGCGGGTGAGACTCCGACCAAGCTATAATAGTAAGTGCTCCAAACCTCTTTTGGAGGTAAGAATAAATAATTATCTAACTCCTATCTATTGAAATAATAATGGAGAAAAGCCTGGCTACTTGGTTATAAAAGAGCGCTTCCCGGGAGGCAACCCAGAAGTTATTAGGTGTCTTTCTTAGTTTTGTGTCTTGAGTCTTGATGCATTCTTGTTGCATTGGCATTTGTATTCTTTGCATGATTTGCTATTAGATTTATCTTGTTGTAGTTTTAAAAAGGTAGAATTTATTGTTCCTATGTGTTGCATAACTCGATTGTACTTAAATCCCATTTTATACATGCTATTGTTGGTCGAAAATTAAAGTTCTTATTTTACTGTCAAAACATGGTGTTTCACTAAGTTTCAGGATAAGAAAGAATTCTTGACGAAATAGAATTTTTTTGATGTCTACTGAAGTTTTAACGACCAACTATACAGCAGGAATAAAAAATTCTAGCTGTATAGTTTGGCCGTATAGATATCTTTGCCATCGACAAATTTTCTTTCATAGGTACATAAGGTTTAACGACCAACTATATGACAGGAATAAAAATTCCAGCCGTATAGTTCCGGCTGTATAGTTATCAATGCCTTTGTAAAATTTCTATTCCAGGATAATGAAGGTTTAACGACCAACTATATGGCGGGAATAGAAATTCCGGCCGTATAGTTCCAGCCATATAGATATCGATGCCTTCATCAAAATTTTCTTCCAAGGTACAGTAAGTTTAACGGCCAACTATATGGCGGGACCTTTTTGGTCCGGCCATATAGTTGCTCCCATATAGATGGGAAAACTCCTCAAACGCCAACTGGAAGGTAACCATTGCTCAAAATTTTATCCTTTCTTCTTCTAAAAACCTCGAAACATCACCTAGGAGCTTCTCCCATGATCTAGAGAAGCCGAGCATATGTAAGCAATGAAATTCTACCTCAGAAACCTCCTAGACTGTAATTCTCTATAGAAGTTCATGTTTTATTTTTACTTTCCTTTTATTAATGGGGTAAATGAACTATGTTCGTATACCAAACCGATGCATTTTATTTTGTGTGTTATTTTCACAGGGACTTGAACCTTGTGTGACGACGTGTACGGTAGTGCCAACCGTGCAAACACTCGCATGAGCCACTTGGTTGCTTCAATTCAACGCTTCAACAATCAGTGTCTGGTAAAACCTTCCAACCCGAACCTCTTTTAATAAGCACATAGGGGCTGCACACTCGTGTCTCGTATCCTGTTTTGCTTGCACCTCATCACAATCTAGGAGAGGCATCTTCTAAAACTAGTTTATTGACTTAAGCGTGGTGCTTAGGTTGATGAACCGAATCAGTTGGACTTGTATTTTTATCACTTTGAGCTAATCCCCGTGCCTTCAAAAAAACACAAAGTGTTTTATTTTCTTCTTAGTTTCCAAGAAGGTTCGCAAGGAAGGTAGCCACCAGGCTATATCAAGAAGTATACGTTAAAGCAAAGGTTCTTTGTCCATCAAAATAGAGGTTACTTGTACCTCAACGGTAAAGTGTGTCACCCTTGTTTTCAACTAAGCTTGGGGAGGTAACCACTTATCACACTCTCTTTTGGAAACTGTAGTTTCTCTTTTCTTTTGGTGATATACTCAAGTTTGGTTCTTGCAAAGTTCTAAGCTTGGGGAGGTTACTTCTGCATGTGTAGAGTCGTGTGTAATGTTCGTATTCAATGAAGGTTTAATGCAATCATGTATCCCACTATTTTTGAATGCTTGTTTAAGTGAGTCTAGTTCTGTATTCATATGGGGATACACTTGCTCATGATAGGCACCATAGGAGTTGACCTAGAGCTGGTATGCATTTTGCCAAATTGTTTATCAAGCTTGTGACACTATTTGTGATCCTCTATAAAACATTGCCACAATATCTACACTTGAAAAGAATGAATACTTGATCAAGATCTTTTGAAATTTGTTGGTTGTCACTAAATAGCTTTGTCTTAAATGAATAGGTTATGCTCAACCCCATAATGTCAAAATAATAGACTTGATAGTTTGCTTACGGAAGGATTTGTCAATTGGAAATGATATTTCGAAGTTTTGAGTTCTATGCTAAATAAGGTGTTGTTTAATTGTCTTAAGAGTTTAGCCTTAAAGATACTCAACACCATAGATGTGATGATCAACTTGATAGTACTCTTTGAAAGGATTTATTTGAAGAAACTAATATTTAGCGGTAATTGAGATGCATGCCAAATCTTGACCTGTTGATTAAAGTATGATATTTCTTTATGCATGTCTGCACTACTATCACACAACATGGGAGGCTAACAACTCTGCTGGCCTTTGAACAGTCCAAAAAGAGGAAACTCTTGGAGTTTGGCTATGAGTTGCCCAACATATGTAGCAGAAATGCTATATTTGGGTATGCATTGGTATTCTCATGGGCCTGCGTTCAAAGCAAAAGAGGGAATACTCCTCTCACCGTTATGAGAAATCATTATACCGAAAAGGGAAACCTTGGTAATGGTCACGAGTATCCATTCTTAGCCTGCATAGTCTGATTAAACACACTAAGTTTTGGCATGATCTTATTACTGATGAACTGAAGAGTTAGAAAGACAAAGAATAGAAAATGAGTGTTTGATAGCCATGATTCATTGATGTGGATGACCAAAAGAGACACTCTAATACAATGCTTCTTTTGACATGTTCTCGCATTTCCTTTTAGCATAAATCTCGTTACTAAGAGATAAACTTTCTGAAACTCAATAACTGATTTTTGCACTTGAGAGCCTTAACTAGATGATATGATTGGGTAGAACCGGTAAACTTTATTCCTATTTATGCTTGACATCTATTTGTGACTAAGTTTTGCCTCATAAAAAATAATGATATGAAAAGTTATACAAAAGGTGCAATAAGAGGATCACAAGTTTGTCTGCAAGTAGATTCACTGTTGACATGGAGCATATAATTTCTTATGAATCTTTAGTGGTCTTTATAACTGAGCTTGTGTTGCGTTGTATGAATACATGTTTTCTCTCTTCGAGCTTCACTACTAGAGAAAAGCCTATAGGAGACATGCACATTAGAGGCGCATTTGTACTATATGTGCCTCTGATAAGATAGGCGAGGCACACCACCCAGCCATGCGCCTCTAGTAATTAAATAGGCGAGGCACATATCTGCAGGATGCACCTCCTCTAGCATCTGTACGGACGAAATCTAGCACCCCCATCTTATGCGAGGCACAGCAGCCGGACATGCGCCTTTAGTACTTAAACAGGCGAGGCGCATATGTGACAAATGCGCCTCGCATATCTTGGGTGGACCCGGGTGGACATCGGTGGTCCAATATGCGAGGCGCATATAGTAAGATGCACCTCTGATACTTACAATAGGCGAGGCACATTAGGGAGTGTGCGCCTCAAGCAACCCCTGCGGGCCCGGGTGGCCGCATAGGCGAGGCACATGTTGGCATGTGCGCCTCAGATAGTTCAGACTATCAGAGGCGCATTTACTGCAATATGCGCCTCGCATAACCTGGCTCACTTTTTCTGCACCTTTTTGGCACATGCACCCCACTCACTTGCCTCACTTCTTCCTCTCCACCCAACGACAGATTTGGTCGCCCCCTCCTTCTCCCTACCTCATTTCCCACAATGATTGACCATAGAAGCTTGCTCAATCTACATTGGTTGACACTCACATGTAAGTGAAGTTTCTTGCTCCTCTAGATCTACAACATGTCCCTTTACTTCTCCTCCGTCTCTCTTGCGCAAGTTGTCGTTGGAGGAAGCGTGAATGCGTTGCTTGTATGCTCATGCGCGTTGTCGGCGACACCGCGACTATATGTTTGTGTTGTGGTGCATGCATCTTTTTGTGTAAGGATTTCATTTGAGATGCTAATGTTTCGCCGGAATGTCGATTAATTTCTTTTCCGGCGAATTTCTGGCACTCGTGGATGTCCTATTTTTAGGGGAGGTCATGCCGAATTTTTTGGGCGATCCAGTTGTCCATATATGCTCTAATTATTCTCTTGCTCTTTGCACCATGCGTAGGCGACCATGGTCCAACCACTGATTCGCAAAGCCCTCGTGGATAGGTGGATGAGATGCGCGAGGACCGATATGGCACACGCAAACAAGACGGAGATAAGATGTCCGTGTCGCGACTACAAGCTGATGTATCTGATAAGGCACGATTCCGGAATGCCGGAGTCGGACCTGCTCCAACGTAGTTTCGTGGATGGCTACACTCGGTGGATACATGATGATGAAGATGATGATGAGGATGTCAATAATGGTGAAGATCAAGATGCCGGTCATGATCACGAAGATCAAGGCGTCGACCGCGGGGCAGGTGATGGTCATGAAGATCAGGGTGGCGCCAAGCATGAACACGAAGATGATCAAGGTGGCGTCGGGCATGAACACGAAGATCAAGGTGTCGACCATGATTCGAGCTGGCTGCGAGACCCTCATGTCCAAGATCTGCTTCTCAAGGAGACGAGTAATGCCCGAGCCGCCGCTAGACAGAAATCTAAGCTGGAGCAAATGAAGAAATACGCGGTCACTCATTGTTTGATGGATGCAACGATGGGGATACCCGTCTGAATGTAACGCTCAAGGCTCTGGAGATGAAGGCGAAACACAAAATGACCGACAAATGCTTCGACAACAACATTGCATTCTGGCACGATATTCTTCCCAAGAAGGGGAACACATGTCCGACTAGTATCGCTGAGGCCAAGAAAGTTGTGTTCCCTCTCAATCTACCGCACGTGAAATACCACGTCTGCATAAATGATTGCATCATCTACCGAGGAGAGGACGCGGAGAAGACCACATGTCCGGTGTGCAAGACCTCTCGATACAAGAGAGGGACCAAGAAAGCTCCTAGAACGGTGGTGTGGTACTTTCTTCTAACTCCTCGTCTGCAGCGGTATTTCGTGGACCCTAAGGAAGCAGAGCTCATGCACTGGCACGCGGAAAGAAAGAGGCCGGAAG
Organism: Avena insularis; assembly: GCA_023614405.1. Taxonomy (NCBI): domain Eukaryota; kingdom Viridiplantae; phylum Streptophyta; class Magnoliopsida; order Poales; family Poaceae; genus Avena; species Avena insularis. The sequence goes on along the minus strand of CM042694.1, from coordinate 314,211,327 downwards.
ACGATGATCTGGAGAAGGAGGAAATGCCAAGGCACCCTTCGGATGCTTGCTAGTGGAAGGCGTTGGACCTCCAATATTTCCAACATTTTGGGAAAGAGTCAAGGAACCTCAGGCTGGGCGTGAGCACCGACGGACTCAATCCGTTCGGAAGCCAGAGCATCACACACAACACCTGGCCCGTGTTTGTATGGATCTACAACCTCCCCCCTGGTTGTGCATGAAGAAGAAGTACGTAACCATGAGTATGCTGGTTCAAGGGCCAAAACAACCTAGTACAGACATCAATCTGTATCTCACGTTGTTGAAAGATGAGCTGACCACATTATGGGAAGAAGGAGCCCGTACGTGGGACGCCTTGAGACAAGAATACTTCGACATGAGAGAGGCGCTGATCACGACGGTGCAAGACTATTCGGTTACGGATACTTCTCAGGGAAGGTGGTCCACGGATTCTATGGGTGCGTTAGGTGCAAAGATAATACAACGTACCGCCAGTTACAGAAATATCCCGGGTCCGGGAAAACCGTGTTCCTTGGGGCTCGGAGGTGGCTTCCCAAGAATCACGCCTGGAGAAAGCTAGGAGATCTGTTCGATGGGGCGGTCGAGCTCTGAGGAATCCCGGACCATAGGAGCGGTGCGCAAATCTACGAGCTATTGAATAACTGGAAGGAATGCTCTGCACCGGGAAAGACCCAGAAGAAGCCAGAGCCGCTGCTGAAGGTATGGAAGGCTAGGTCTGTTTTCTGGGACTTGCCATACTGGAAGATCCTCCGCGTGCCTCATAGCCTCGATCTCATGCATATCACGAAGAACGTGGGCGAGAGTCTTCTTGCCACCCTCCTTAACACCGACAACACCAAAGATGGGCCGAAGGCAAGGAACGACTTGAAGCATATGGGCACTAGGGATGAACTTCAACCACCACCTAGCGATGACGAGGAGGAGGACGAGGAGGAGGAGACAGAAACACAGAATAGCCATCGTCGCAAGGGAAAAAAGCAGGTCAAGAAGGGCGAGGTCAAGCTCAAGGCCTCGTGCTTCACTCTGAGTAAGAAGGAGGCCATACAGTTTATGAAGTGCCTCCTCGGAGTCAAATTTCCAAACGGCTACGCGGGGAAGATAAGCAGATGGCCAGACGAGGTGAAGCAGCGCTTCAGCGGGATGATGTCTCACGATGTCGCCGTGCTGATGACGTAGGTACTCCCGGTCGGGATCTGAGGTATAATGGACAAGAACGTCCGTGAAACGTTGTTTGGCCTCTGCAACTTTTTCGACGTCATCTCTCGGAAGTCGATAGGCATTAAGCAGCTCACGAGGCTACATGACGAGATCGTGGTGATACTATGCGAGCTCGAGATCTATCCCCCCCCCTCATTCTTCAACGTCATGCTTCATCTGCTTATCCATGTCGTGGAGGATATCAGCCAGCTCGGTCCTTCGTTTTTGTGAAGCATGATGCCGTTCGAAAGGCTCAATGGACACATCAAAAGATACGTTAAGAACAGGTCCCATCCAGATGGAAGCATAGCAAACGGCTTCCTGGCCGAAGAGTGCATCTCTTTCTGCTCGAACTTTCTACAAACCGAGACCCCTCTTAGTCTACCATTCAATAAGCACCTCAGGAGCCTTGCTGGATGCGGCCACCACGAGGGTCGGCGCCCAAAGCATGTCGACATCGAGGGTGGAACCAAGGACTTTGAAAGAGCAAACCTGGTCACGCTACAGCACCTGCAGGTGGTCGATCCATACATATATGAGCACAAAGAGTTTATCAAGAAGAATTACGCTGACCAGGGGCGCTAGTACTCAGAGGAAGATGTTATCAAGGAGCACAACTCCGGTTTCACATGGTGGTTCAGGGAGAAGGTCATTGCTAATCCACCGTAGGGCGAGTACTCGGAGGAAGATATACTCATATTCTCCTTGTCACAGGGCGCCTCGCACAACCTGATGACCTATCAGGCATACTATATCAACGAATGCATGTTCTATACAAAGGAAAAGGACAATAACTGCGATTACCAGAACTTAGGGGTTACGGGGATATTCTACACCAACGACGTCCCGGAAAGATACTACAGAAGGATCGAGGAGATTTGGGAGCTCAACTACTTACGGAGAAGGTGCCGATGTTCCGTGTCAGATGGGCCAAGAGCGTCGAGAAAGAAGGCCGATATTTCACCACCATGTTATACCGTCAAAGACCACCAGCACGAACGCACCTGTGAGAAATGAGCCTTGGGTTCTAGCTAGCAAGGTCGACCAATGCTGGTACATCACAGACCCGTCAAAGCCTAGCCGGGTTGTCATCGGGAGAGGCAAAAGGAACATCATCAGAATGGATGGAGTCGCCAATGAGCAAGACTTTGACCAGAACGGTGACCCAAATATGGAAGACGGATACGGCAACCAAGCACCATACACCACAACCCTACCTAAGAAAGGACTCCCGTTCAAAAGAAGTAGTGAAGACGTCCCGGACCTAACCTATGCAACCGCGACAAAGAAGGGTAAGAAGACAACCATTGTCAAGAAACGCTAGCGCGCTCCGACCATTGTCAAGAACCGTCGTGTGTGTGTGGCATACTGTTATGTATCGAAACATTAATAATTATCATTTTTTGTATGTTATAATATTGCATTGAGAATATTATGTATCGATGAGATACATTCATAATACTCACTTTTGTTGTTTTGGCAATATTTGAATTTTTAAAATATTTGCAGTATATTTTATAGTTCATATTGTGTTTGGACAATGTTTTTACATGATAAATAGCCTTCAAAAAAAGTTTTCAAAAAATTTGAGCCACCAGGATTCGAACCTAGGTGGCTAGGCTTTAGTTTAGGACAAGGAACAAAACCAGTGGGCTAGGGTCAGTTTGTTGACAGATACAGCGCACTGCGCTAGTTGACAAGTGCTAGAGAATACCCAAGGTGCATTCTAGCTAGATGCGCCTCGCGTAAACTTACTCGAGGCGCATTTTCAAATATGCGCCTCGCGAGCCTTTTTTCCTCTTTCACTTTTTCTCTGGATCAGAAGAAACTGCTGCACACCTTCTCCTCGCTCTGCCGTCGTCGCCCCTTCCGCCGTCGCCTTTGCTCCGCCCGCGCCCGCCCGCCGTGCCCAGGAGGAGGAGGAGGAGCCTGCCCGTCCGCCCGCCGTGCCCAGGAGGAGGAGGAGCCCGCCAGTGCCGCCCCTTCCTCTACCGCGCCTTCATCGCCCCTTCCTACCGCCGTCCGCGCCCGCTGTCCACCGTCGTCGAGGTGACCCCCTTCCCCTCTCCCTCCCCTTCCCCTACCCCTCTTAGATTAATTAGAGCCTTACTACAAGTTTTCCCTCTGCTCGATGTAATGCGTGTACCTACCATCTGCTCTCTGCCGCTTATTGTTCACTAGGGTACAAGAAAGGGATTTCAATAAGTGAAAATGGAAATGACAACCAAACCATTTCTCAACATTTCTACGCTAGTACTCGTGGCAGTTCATAGCAGCTCATGCACTAACTGAAACCAAAGTAATGAAGCACAAGTACCATGTGTTTGTTGACAGTATAAATGTTTATGGAGTAAAATTAACTGCTGCTCAGCCTTCCACATCATGGCAGAGTTTTCCCAAAGTTCTCTTATCCAAAATTCACAAAACATTCCTAACTACATCAGCAATGTATTACTACAAGGAGTACTTAGAGGGAGGAGCTTGTGCTACTCCTCTCTTCTTGCAGACCAAAAATACTCCCAACATTTAACAATAATGGGAGTGTTACAACAATATTACAATCAAGTCTAATTGACAATAAACAACCAAGCTTGAGGTCCAATAATAAGCTACTGGGCCAAACTTGAGTTTAAGTAATAACTGCTCTATTTTTATTGAACTGCAAGTGTCCAGGTGCAAACAAAAGTCCAAGTTGCATGACAACATACCATTCTAGAAGCCAGTGGTACCCTTGACCATAAAGTCTCGGAGCATTGCTTAGTTGCGTTGCTACTGAGAAAGAAATCCATAATTAGTTTGGCATAGCTCTGACCAATGTTAGCTTTGCGACAAGTAAATAACGAAGAACGAAAATAAAATTGCAGCGAGGGGGACCCAGATTTAACGTGGAAAACCCTCTCCAACAAAGAGAGGGGAAAAACCACGGGCGCCAGCCAGCGAAATTTCACTATATCGGAGAGTGTTTACACAACGCCGGGGATTTCACAGATGCAACTTATCCCAACCAGCGGCTTATAAGAAGTATATATAGCGGTGGTAACCTAGGTCATCAACGATCCGCATCGGCCCAAGCCGACGGGCCTCGCTCCGCTCCGTCAGAAGTTGGCCTTTACTTTGTAGAATTTGGATCAACATATAACAACCAATCTACCGCAACACACATTACTTGCAAGCATAATATCCTTTTCCTTGGAATATTACAGGAGGCTAAATGGAGTAATTAACATTTTAATCACCAAAAGTGCATCTGGAGTACTACTCTAGACTAATAAATGGAGTAATTGACACTAAATGGAGCCATAGCACCCATTTAATCCAAATAATTCCTTGCAAAAAATACTGAATAATTGCAGACGACATCTATCAGGTCGACACACACAACAACAGTATTTTTTGTACCAGTGGTAAAATTCAGTGCAGGCATTAGTATTAAAATTCAGTGGATAGGGTACAGCTATGCCTCTATACTAAATTGTAGGTTCTAAAATGTTAAATATGTCTTCTGAATTCCAAGTGTCTTGCTGTTTGCAGGAGATCGAGCTAGTCGACACTGTGGCCCACTGCCGTGACCTTGACGCCCTTGTTCAGGAGCTTGTTGACATCACCACCCAAAGGTTTAATTTTTTCTCTCGAATCTCTCGCTGCCAGGCTATCCATTAGTGTTCTGCATGGTGCTCATGGTCGTGGCCTTGTTGAGTGTTGTCCTAGCCAAGCAGTAGCCTTCAGGGTTCTGTTGTATTATCTTCTATGTGGTAGTGTCAGTGTGCGCGCTGGTAGTATCTGTTCTGGCTAGTGAGCCAATGACCCACCGGATTGTTTCATGGTGATGATGGCTATTTAGTTGCTAGGTTTTAACTGGTAGGAAGTCGATCTCTGGTCCAGCAGGCGTAGTAGTCGGTGTTGTTCATGAATTTTCTGTTGAATGCCTTCTCTTCTTGTTAATGGACGTTATTGATGGGTGCCGTGTAATCTTGATCAAATTTTGTGTAGGTAGAATATCTCCTTTATTTATTTGTCATGGTTTGGTTCCAAGGATACCATGGATATAATAAGCAGAATGTGGCTACACGTGATCTTTTAGCTTATTGATCCTGCATGCTGGAATTTTTTCTGCACTGAATCTGTTTCTTGCACGTGTCCCGTTGAGATATTCTTGCTTGTATATGTTGAAGCTGTGGACACTCTGTGCCCTTGTTGAGAGATTTTTGCTTTATTTGTTGATTAATCGTTTCTTGTACTGTGGGTTTGAATCTGTCTTGGTTTGTTGATGGACGAGCTGCGCTTAATCAAGCAGTGGTAGTTGCTGGAGCAGTACACGTGGCCACGATGGAAGCAATAGCAGCAGGGTAGAAAGCTTGGTAGAAAGTAAAGCTGGAGCTTGTAACGGATGTAGCCATGACTTGCACAACTTGTTCCTTCTTGTCACCTTTGCCCTCGGTGTTGTGCAGTGGCCTTTTTTTGTTTTCTTTTACGCGATGTGTTGAGCAAGTTGCTGCCAATGATGCTAATCTTGTATGCTACTGGCAGCAAGTTGTGTCTGGCTGTGCTTGTGTATGCTGGCAGCAAAATGGCTATGTTTGTGTCTATTTAGGCTTTTTTATGCAGGTTTTTCTTTTTGAGTTGCCAATGTTTCGCCAGAATGTTGATTCATTTATGTTCCGGTGAATTTCTGGCACTCCTAGACATAGAAAATTAGCAAAGGTTATGCCAAAATTTTCTGTGATTTTTTGTAATTATTAGTTCCATTTATTTGTGTGTTTAGAAATATCAGCGGATCAGGGCCCTTCTAGCAAGAAGTCCTTTTGGGAGCAGCAGGCGGAGATGGAATCCCAAGAGGACCCGGAATTCGTTCCGCGGGACGACGAGATGGAGGCGGACGAGGATATGTCGTCGGGCGATGAGGAGATGGGGGACACGGATGGCGATGCCACTACCACTGATGGCGGCGGTGAAGCTACTACGGACGGTGGTAGCACATCGAAGAAGGCCCGGAAGGAGCGTGCCCCTATCGTGGTGGACATCAAAAGGTCCATCATCACAAGCGTGAACGATGAAGGTGCACCTTTGGAGCCAGCCGAGTTTGTCGCGGGTTACTCAAACCAGCTCGCGGCAATCCTTTGGAATCCCGTCACGATCAACACGGAGAACCTGAAGGCCGAAGAGAATAGGGGTTTCCGCATCCAGCTCTTCCGGAAGCTGCACGGAAGATACGCGTTCCCGGGTGATGAGGAACACAAGTACAATAATGACAATCTCAAAGGGAATCCGGTGAACAAGTACGCCCTCAAGAAGATGACCAAGGCCTTGTCGAATTGGAAGGTCTAGGTGAAGAAGCTGATTTTCGAGGACGAGCTAAGTTATTCGGAGGTCGTCAAGAGGGAGCCTCTGGTCACGAAAGAACACTTCAAGGTGTTCAAGGCCAGATGTGAATCCGCCATGGGCAAGGCCAAGAGTTAGTACTTCAAGGAGTTGTATGAGAAGAACATTGGTACCCACCATCTCGGCTCCGGCGTTTATAGAGCTGTGATTCCCAAATGGGAGAAGGAGGAGGCCGACGCTCGTGCAAAGGGGTTGACACCTCCCTTTGACGACATAAAAGAGCCGCAGGCAAAGCACTTTGTTAGGGCCCGGTTTGCCAAGACGAAAGGGAGTTCTGATTATTCCTCGGAGCCCGTTGGCCCCTTCGCTACGAAGGTGATGGACTTCATGAGAAAATATGTAAGCAGTTTGCATGCAAGTCGATTAATTGCGTTCATGATTAATCAATGAAGTCCAGTTTTCTGATCAAATGCTTCGCGTTCCTTGTGCGCAGGACGAGGAGTGTAGGAGCTCCTCATCCCAGGGGTCGGCGCATGTCGCCAAGTGGGACACCACTTTTAACAGGGCGCTGAACCGGACCAAGAATGTCGAGCCCCTGGCAGCCCCATCGTCGGCTGGTCGTGTGGTCGGCTTTGGCGGCATAACATGGTCCGAGTACTATGGCACCATGGAGCGGAAGGGTAGGAAGCAGGCCGAAAGCGCCGAGGTAAGACACCTAAGGGAACAGGTGGAAGCCTTTCCCAATATAGTCCAAGATGCGGTGAACCAGACTGTGTCGGCTGTCGAGACAAAGTTCCAAGAACAAGTTCATACACAAGTCCAGGCACAAGACCAGACACAAATGAACGATAACCTCAACACCATCCTTCCCGCCTACATGGAAAAGTACATCAAGTGGCAGAAGATGGAGTACTCATGGCTTTGTCCCTGTCTATTCCCATGGCCAGACTATGAGGAGGACTACCCAGAAGATGGACAGCAGGAGGTTTATGATAACTAGGATCATCTCTCATCGCCAGCATTGCTTGTGACTATGAAGATGGAGTCTACTACGTTATATTTCCGCTGCTCTCATTTGTATTAAGACTTGATCATGAGATCAACTATTTGTAAGACTATTATGGTTTATAATGGATGATGTACTGTGGTACCAATTCTGTTATGTCTTTTAGAAATGGTAATCCTGGGATTGCGATGTACGGCATAACAGGCATCTAGACTTAAAAATCCGGGTGTTGACAACAACGCAGTAATTCAATTGATGTCGATTGCTATCTGTTGTGGTTATGACGGATGATGTGTGTAGTGGTTGCTGCCTATTCGTCCATATATGGAGCTCCTCCCACACATATCATAAATGGTCTTCTTCATTATAATAATTTTGATCACTCATTCCAATTACTAGCGGTGGATCCACTACTCCCTAAGAACTCTTTCCATCATCTTGCAGACTTTCGTAATCATACTTGCATGCTCTTGTTTACTTATAACTTTAGTTTACTTATTGTTCTCTTATTTGAAAACCCAAAAATATCTTTTACACAAAACTCGCATTTTATCTTCTACTTAGAACATTATTTAGCATTAATATTTTAGTATTTAGTTCAAAGAGTTATTAGACTTTAGACTCCTGCTCCATGTGGGATCGATATCTTTATTTCGAAACTAGCTACAAACGATTTGTGCACTTGCAGTCATCATTGACCAATATCACCAAGTATACATCAATGTTTAGTAGATAATCAAAAACATTATGGATTGTATAAAGTGCTTATAGACTTCCTTGTTGTATTCAGTTAGGAGAGGTTTTACAGGTTACTACATTTTTCGGCGAGAGAAAAAGATGGTTGACCTATATCACCAAGTATACATCAATATTTACTAGATAATCAAAAACCTCATGGGTTGTGGGTTGATACATTGCAAATGTATCTATAATTTTTGATGCTCCATGCTTGGTTTTATCCACTTTCTTGTGTTTTGTCCACACTTTGGAGTACTTTTCATATGATTTCTTGGACTAATATATTAACAAGAGCCACAGTGCCAGCTGCCTGTTTTCTGCTGTTTTTGGTTCCAGGAAAGTCAGAAAATGAATATTCTCGTAATTGGACGGGACAAAAGCCAAAGTGCCTATTTTTCCAGAAGACTCCAGGAGCCAGAATACGAGACGAAGGAGGGCCAGGGGCTGGCCACACCCCCCCCAGGCGCGGGCTAGGCCTGGCCGCGCCAGGGCATGGTGTGGTGGCCCCAGGCACCCCCTCGGTCTCCCTCTTCGCCTATAAGAAGCCTTCTGACCTAAAAAATCCGGGGGGTTCGACGTTTTTCCAGAAGAAGTTCCATAGCACCGCCACCACCGAAGGGGAGATTCGGGGGACAGAAAGTCTCTGTTCTGGCACCCTGCCGGGACGGGGAAGTGCCCCCGGAGCCATCTCCATCGATCTCCACCATCATCTCCATCGATCATCCATGTTTCCCCCATCTATGAGTGAGTAATCCCCCGCTGTAGGCTATGGGGATGGTAGGGATTGGATGAGATCGTTCATGTAATGGCATCAGATTGTTAGGGCATGGTGCCTAGTATCTTTTATTAGTGCTTTATGACTTTGTTGCGACTTGTTGTGCTTAATGCTTGTCACTTGGGCCCGAGTGCCATGATTTCAGATCTAAACATGTTATTGATTCATTATGATAGTATTGTTTTTGGTCTTATCTGCAAGTTGTATACACATGTTGTTGTCCGGAACCTATGGCCCAAGGCGATGTAAATCGGATAACCGGAAGGGAATGGCTTTGATGTGAGGATCACAAGTGTTCACAGAGTGTTAATGCTTTGCTCCGGTGCTCTATTAAAAGGAGCACCTTAATTGCCAGTAGTTCCCTAGAGGCCCCGCTGCAAACGGGCTGGCAGGTCAAAAGATGTTGTGCAAGTTCTCATTGCGAGCACGTATGACTATATATGGAACATATTCCTAGGATTATCTAGTACTTGGATGCTTTATCTCATTTATCTGCAATTGCCCTATGTTCTGATTGCTATGTGAATTGTCTTGTCCATGTAACGCCCGTCCATCCATCCCTATGCCTACCGCACTCGAATCCCACTATTTACTGCTATTGTTACTGTTGACTTTACTTTACTACTGCTGTTACTTTGCTATCCTACTACACAACTGTTGCTACTGATAAACTGCTGCGAGCAAGATTGTTTCCAGGTGCAGCTGAATTGACAACTCAGTTGTTAAGGCTTATAAATATTCTTTGGCTCCTCTTGTGTTGAATCAATAAATTGGGTTTCACTTCCCTCGAAAATACTGCGATACACCCCCTATACTTGTGGGTCATCAAGACTATTTTCTGGCGCCGTTGCCGGGGAGCATAGCTTTCTTTATCAAGTTCACTTGGATTCACTATTGTTCAAGCTAAGTTTATTTTCTCCTTGTTTGCTTCTTTCTTTATCGAAAATACAAAAAATTAGTTCCTACTCTAGTTGTTATTTTTGTTGGTTTGTTATTGTCTTGCTTTATCATGCTTGTTGTCAATGGTTGGTTTCTTTGAAACTGAAGCTTATTGGCAAGGTGGGTTCACGGAAGATCAAAAATATTATTATAAGAAACACCGCTTGTCACAAAAAGGGAAACACTTATGGCAACAAATTGATAGATTGTATACCATTGCTAGAAACGTGTGCTCTACTTATAATGTTACTTATTGCTGTGATGAATCTCGTTGTAGAAAGAGGTATAAAAACCTCCCTTTTCAATGTGAGTATAATGATAATGATACCATATCTTCTTATGCTAAAGGAATTTATGACTTTTATGATGCGGAACAAATTGAAGAATTTATTGCTTGGAAGGGTGCTTTTGAACTTGCTAGTTTGCTTGAAAATATTGATGATTCACCTTATAAGTATGAGGTTTATGGTATACTTAAATTTTGCTTTGATAATTACAAGGATGAAAATGGCTATATTCTTGAATATTTTAATAGATCCTTTCCACAAATGGAAGAGACTAATGCCTTGCAGGATCCTATGGAAGAAGAAATTGATGAACCTGAAATCTCATTAGATGAAAAAGAGGAGGAGAGTGATGAACAAAAGGAGGAAGAATGGATTAGCTACCCATGCCTACCTTCTAATGAGAGTAACTCTTTATCACTTACATTATTTGATTGTCCCCCATGCTTACTAAAGGAGGATGAATGTTATGTTCCTGAGGATTCTTTTGAAGATGTTTATAATAAAGCTCTAGTGCTTGTAGATCATGAAAAGCATGCTTTATGTGATAGTTATGTTGTTGAGTTTATTCATGAGCCTACTGAAAATTATTATGAGAGAGGAAAATATGGTTGTAGAAGTTTTCATGGTATTGAAACACCTCTCTATGTGCTGAAAGTTTTGAAGTTACTCTTGTTTTATCTTCCTATGCTTGTCACTTTGTTCTTGGTGAATTTATTTGCATACACGATTCCTATGCATAGGAAGTGGGTTATACTTAAATGTGTTTTGAATTTTCTTCTTGATGCTCTCTTTTACTCCAACTCATATTTCTTATGAGAGCATCCTCTCAAACTTTTATGCCTGAAGATGATAATATGTCTACTATTCTTGGGAGACCTTTTCTTAAATACTGCAGGAGCTGTTATTAATTGTAGTCAAGGGAAGGTGACCTTCAATGTAAATGACAAGGAACATACTATCTATTTCCCCAAGAAGATTGATAGACTTATGGTTTTGAATTCAATTGAACATGTTGAGGGCATTCAAGTTGGAGAAATATATTGTCCCATACCAAGAGAAAAATTTGAAACTATTATGATTGGGACCATTGCTATGAAGGTTGAGGTAACATAATCATTAGTGGAATACAAAGTTTTGTATCATATGAAATTGTTTTGGTAACAAGACCTGATCAACCTTGTGAACAAAAGGATTTCATTGAAGAAAACAATATTTTCACCATGATTATCTCCGCTTACTTCTATTCTATCCATTTTTAGTTTTTGCTTATGCCTAACTTAAAGGCGTTAAAGAAAAGTACTTATTGGGAGATAAACCAAAAGTTTTACATGAGTATTGGAAGTTATTACCTCAGTAATAACCGCTCCTTATCCTTTTTATTTGCTTTTTGTGCCAAGAGTAACCTCTAATGAGAGAGAAGTAATGATTGGGAAAGTTGCTGTCCCGAAACAGATTTTTGTGCTTCACCGTAAAAATTCGTGTAAATTCTCTGAACGTCTTTTTGAGGCGTGAATTTTTGGGCTTCTGCCCAGGTTGTTATCTAACTTTCTTTAGTTCAACACTTTTTGATTTGAGCAACAGAAGGTCTTCGAAAAAATACGTCTTTACCTGCTGGTCTATTTTGACAGATTTCTGCCATTTTCTGCATTTGCTTCTTGTTGGTTCCTTTGTTAGTTCTTTTGAGGAATTGAGATTTTTGAGGGAAGTGCTACAGTAGCTAGTGTTTTAATGGAAGTTTATTTGGTGTTAGAACTGAACCTTAAGACCTATTATCTTGAGTGCACTAATGTTGCTAATAAAGATTGTGTGAAGTTTTGTATGAAGGAAAAATTTCAGGTGTATGGAAGGAATGAGTAATAAGATGAAGGATGGACTAAAGCTCAAGCTTGGGGATGCCACGCGTGTCACCCCAAGAAATATCCAAGAATTACAAGCGTCAAAGCTTGGGGATGCCCAAGGCATCCCCTTCTTCATCAATAAAAATCTCAGGTTTCTTCCAACCACTTCATTTTTATTGTTTCATGCACAGTTGTGTTGTTCTTGGAGCGTCTTATTTTTTTCGTTTTTGTTTTGGTTTTTGTTTGCTTTGTTTTCTTAGTTTGCTGAATAAATTGGTTGGACCTCCTCTTTCATCCATTGGTGTTCAAATTGTTTGGTTTGGTTTGGAAAAGAGTAAGAAAGCTCATGCTTAAGTGGTAAAAAGAGTTTGTTTTTGACTGTGGCCTATGCTTTGTCATGACATGCTTGATATTGTTTTGGCTTTATGCTTAGTATTCTTTGCTGTAGCATGACTTTTTATAAACAATTGAGATTGCTTAATGTGCCTTGGATGAATCATGCATTGTTTTAGCATATTAAAGCATAGTATTGTGGTATTCTCCTTTGATGCTTTATTTGGGTTGACTTGGCACATGCTCACACCATGTTATGACTATCCCAAGTCAACATAAGCCTTTATGATCCTTTAGTTTTCAACTTGTAGTATCACCTTATGCTTTGATCAATGATGTTTTGTCGCTGTGCATGATTATGGCCATTATTGCTCTCTAGTTTGTCGCTCCCTTACTATTGCTAGCCTTCACTTACACTGAGTATGTTTTACTCAAGTTTCCAACTCCCTTAAACCAAATATTTCCAAAGTGTCCACCATACCTACCTATTAGCATCATTTGCTACTTCCGTGCATATTCAATATGCCTCGTTTTCTTCCGAATAAAATGTTTGCTTGTTATGAGAAAGTTAGTTAGTAAAGCTCTCACGAGCTTGATGGCACACTTTATTTCCTGCACTTAATAAACCTGAACCATTGTGATTCTCCATGAAAGTTATATGCTTGCAAATTATAGGCTGGGAATTAGCATAACCATGCTGTCACGAGGAACGCTTTCAACACTTGTAAATATATACTCAGTTGATACCTTGCTCTTTTGTTTGCGGATGTCGTCGGTGTGAAATAAAAGGGGAGCTTGTAGGTCCATGGAGTTATGTATGTGTGTTAGAGAAATGCCTGGGACGCTGGTCTAATCCATGATGACATGGTGGAAACCTGCAGCGTAACCATAATGATATCTATGAAGCATTTTTCTTATAAAAAAAGAGAGATAGCTATTGAGAAAAAGAAAAAAGAGATTTATGAAAACAGGAAAGAGAGAAAAAAGCACCATTTTCCCATGGTAAATATGAAGATTGCTGAGATACTCATTGTCTGCTTGCCTTGTCATTTTGATATGGGGATTCTTCCGTATCATCGGGCAAGGGGTACCCCGTTGGCGGTTCTCTATCATGCGCACATACTTACGATGACAAGAACTTACCGGTAACTAAAGTTGAGTAGGATGAGGAGCGGCCTCGTACTCAAGGGACTTGGGATTTTCAGTTTATAGTCTGTCAAGCATATAACTCAGATTGGACCTCACTTTCACCTTAACCACATTAAAGATGCTTATGATAGGGGCAATGAGAGCTCAAAGCTAATGAGTACCATACTTCCAGCATTTGGAAGCCTATCAAACTTTTCAAAACCTGTTCATTTCCTTATTGAGTCTTCACACATTCTATGAGCACTTTCTTGACAGCATAGTGGCCATTCTTAGTTCTATGTGCATTGTCCCAAGAATTGTTGATTGATGCATACCTTGATATTGCTTGTTTTAAACTATCTATATATAGTCATTCCTGTAAACTTTGAAGGTGTCCTTTGCATTTATGTTTGCTACTCTATAGGGGACAAGCTGAATGCCACTATGCTATGTTTTCTTTATGTGAAACAAACAAACGTCTTGCAAAGCATTGTTATTCATGAATCTTTTGTTTGTGCCTTTTCATGTTGCATCATAGTTGCTATGTCTTATTGTTAGAACTTTGTCTTTCATGTTATGATTGAAGTACTATGATCCCAACTTTGAATGTTTTAAAAATACTTTGATCAATTTTATGATGGTGCATGTCACCTCAAAAATTATTCTTTCTTTTTATCACTTACCTACTCGAGGACGAGCAGGAGTTAAGCTTGGGGATGTTGATACATTGCAAATGTATCTATAATTTTTGATGCTCCATGCTTGGTTTTATCCACTTTCTTGTGTTTTGTCCACACTTTGGAGTACTTTTCATATGATTTCTTGGACTAACCTATTAACAAGAGCCACAAGTGCGGTACTGCTTTTTTCTATTGTTTTTGGTTCCAGGAAAGTCAGAAAATGAATATTCTCGGAATTGGACGGGACAAAAGCCAAAGTGCCTATTTTTCCAGAAGACTCCAGGAGCCAGAATACGAGACGGAGGAGGGCCAAGGGCTGGCCACACCCCCCCAGGCGCGGGCTGGGCCTGGCCGCGCCAGGGCATGGTTTGGTGGCCCCAGGCACCCCCTCGGTCTCCCTCTTCGCTTATAAGAAGCCTTCTAACCTAAAAACTCTGGGGGTTCGACGTTTTTCCAGAAGAAGTTCCGCAGCGCCGCCACCACCGAAGGGGAGATTCAGGGGACAGAAAGTCTCTGTTCCGGCACCCTGCCGGGACGAGGAAGTGCCCCCAGAGCCATCTTCATCGATCTCCACCATCATCTCCATCGATCATCCATGTTTCCCCCATCTATGAGTGAGTAATCCCCCGCTGTAGGCTATGGGGATGGTAGGGATTGGATGAGATCGTTCATGTAATGGCATCAGATTGTTAGGGCATGGTGCCTAGTATATTTTATTAGTGCTTTATGACTTTGTTGCGACTTGTTGTGCTTAATGCTTGTCACTAGGGCCCGAGTGCCATGATTTCAGATATGAACATGTTATTGATTCATTATCATAGTATTGTTTTTGGTCTTATCTGCAAGTTGTATACACACGTTGTTGTCCGAAACCTATGGCCCCAAAGTGACAGAAATCGGGATAACCGGAAGGGAATGGCTTTGATGTGAGGATCACATGTGTTCACGGAGTGTTAATGCTTTGCTCCGGTGCTCTATTAAAAGGAGCATCTTAATTGCCAGTAGTTCCCTAGAGGCCCCGCTGCAAACGGGCTGGCAGGACAAAAGATGTTGTGCAAGTTCTCATTGCGAGCACGTATGACTATATATGGAACACATGCCTAAGATTGTCTAGTACTTGGATGCTTTATCTTATTTATCTACAATTGCCCTATGTTCTGATTGCTATGTGAATTGTCTTGTCCATGCAACTCCCGTCCATCCATCCCTATGTGTACCACACTCGAATCCCACTATTTACTACTATTGTTACTGCTGTCTTTACTTTACTACTGCTGGTACTTTGCTATTCCTACTACAAAACTGTTGCTACTGATAAACTGCTGTGAGCAAGATTGTTTCCCGGTGTAGCTGAATTGAAAACTCAGTTGTTAAGGCTTATAAATATTCTTTGGCTCTCCTTGTGCCGAATCAATAAATTGGGTTTCACTTCCCTCGAAAATATTGCGATACACCCCCTATACTTGTGGGTCATCATGGGTTGTGAGAAGTGCTCATGGATTTGCTTGTTGAATTTAGTTTGGCGAGTTTTTATTGGTTACTTATGTCATATTGTTCACCCGTAGCAATGCCCGGGCATTTTACTAGTCTCTTATAACATGGGATCATGACCCCTTCATTATACTAGACATCTAAGTATGCTTCGCCACGCCACCTTCAGGACGTTGTATAGTGTATCCGTTATAGTACACTTCGTGGTGCTATTGATCGGTGAAACAACCCGAGCATACCATGTTCGTATACAGGTAAAAGGGTTGTCCCTTCCATGCACAAAAAATCCTGCTAGTATGGTGCATGCAGGAGGGTCAAGCCTTGGCTAGTCGATGTGGTGGATGTGGCCTGATAAATGCGATGAACCCATAATAATTAAAAATGTAAATACATATAAAAAGTAAAGAAATGCCTTGCTAGAGCTACAAAATGAATTAAGCCAAGAAAAGTGAAAAACATTTATGTAAGTTAGTAGCTGATTAAACAAGCAGGCTGATTAAACAATGAGTAGTGAAATAGGAAGTAACTAGGATTAGTTTCACTACCAAAAATGCATTGATAAATCTAAAAAATTGTTATAAAGTAGCAACTCACCAATGTCGTCGTGGTGGCATGACAGATGCCATGGATAGGCTAAAGATGGGGCCAATGTACACTAGAGGAATCCAGGGAGGGATAGTATGGTGATTCCACACACAGATGTTTGTATTTCTCTCTTATTGGATGTGGATTACAAGGGCTCCTCGAGCTGTTCGTGAGAAGGAGACTAGTTCTCTTACTCAACACTACAAAGCTCTAGGGTTTTTCCTTAACCGAATAATCGATCCCATTCTATGGAGGCCCTGGTGCTCCTTATATAGGGGAGCCCAGGTTACAAAACTAGGGCACACGTGGAAGCATATTCCACGAATATGCTCTTTGGTTAAAGCAAGATGCCTCTTTATTCACTTTAAATGGCTAGTCTGGACTCGGGACGTAAGCCTCCTTGAGCCCCTCTGTGACGTTGCATCACCAGACACCGCTAGCGTCAGCCGACACTGGCTGCGTCACCTTTGTCAGCCACACCCTGCTGGTCCTTCCCTCTGCCAGCTTTGCTCACTCTATAGTGGACAGAGGCCACATTTTGACCACCGAGAGATTCCTTCCTGCCCTTGGAAGCCAAGTGATAACCTGGCTAACACTTGGTTAACCCGACTATGAGGGTACCTATAAACAAGGTAAATCAAACATAGCTGACATATGTTTTATGTCGGCCGGGTTAATGTTAGGTGAATACCCACCAGGCCGGGTTACCCCATAAGTTGGCCTGCCTTGAGGAGACCCGGCCAACATTCGCTTTGACCGTGCCATCCCTCGGCTAACTCGGCCTTTATACCCCTGCGTGACCCTACCCGGGGGTATCCCCCCAACATTAGTCCCCGAAGCTGGTGCGGTCTTAACAACTTCAGCTGATAAGGCCACAACAGGTTCCACTTATCAAGACATGTATATTCTTCGCCGAGTTATATTGTAACCCGGTTTCTTTGGCTTGACATTCCCTTGGCTCAATCCGAGTTACTTCTCGTTAGCCGGGTCATTGTCCATGTATCTGGGTTTTCTTTCTTTCTCTCATATGCTTCCCCATGTCCCACATGGAGGGTAATCATAACCTTGCCTCATTTTAAGGGCCGCAACAGTTTACTTTGCCGGTTACTGTATTGATTGTCGGAATAACTGTTGCGCATGTCACATCGTGGCAACCCCCTCGTTAACTGGATCATCATGTCGCGTCATGGGATTCCTTGCTCCATGTGGCCCTTGGTGTGGCTTGCGCCTGATTGGCTGGCTTGGTGGATACACGGCCAGATCGTGTGGTCATGCCGCAGCGGTTGATCCCACTACATCTCCCAGGGGCGCAGTTAAATAGGGGACAGGGGCGTCCCTTGGGGATTTCCCCCACTTTGCACGTGCCCCTTCCCTTTATTCCTTCTTCTCCACAGCGATGCCATCGCCACTGCTTCTTCTTAGCTTAGCGCCACCACTGCTGTGCCTAGCCGTTTTGCCGCGACCGCACCACCGTTCCTGCACAAGCTTTTCGCTACGGGGCCTTGCCGTTCCAAGCCGTTGTGTCCCACCAGAGATTGCTCTCACGAAGACATCGACTTGGACATGACTGAAAAGGAAATCTCCATCGTTGCCGAGGAAGAGGAGGAAGAAGAAGTGCACGAGCGCAGCGCTTGGGCGGGCGCGTGGGTCTGTTAAGATGCCATTGACTGGCTCTACACGACCCGCCGCATCCCCACAGGCGTCACGTGCCGCCTCGCTGCCTAGGAGATTACTCCCTCCCTAATCCTGACGTGTTCGTCGTGTTCTTATCCCACTTTCAGCGTGGCTTTGGCCTTCCTGTGAGTGATTTCTTTCATGATTTCCTTACCACCTACCAACTTCAGCCACACAATCTTCCGACCAATGCCATTACCTCCCTTTCTTCTTTCGCATCCGGCATAGAGGGATATGTCGACCTCTGGCCCACCAAAGAACTTTGGATCAAGTTCTTTGGTCCCTGCAAGAATGTTATTCCGGACCGTCATCTTGCCCCTGCCGACAAAAATTTGACCCAGTGCGGTGGGGCCTCAATCCCTCCTCGCAAAAACTCGGCCTTCCCCCGGGTTACTGGCCTTGAGTCTTGCAAAGGCTGGGCCTGAACCTTCTTCTATGTTAGGAATAACTCGGAGGAAGACCTGATCCGGCTGCTCCCATTCATTGTGGGAGCAGATCCTTAAGCGGCCTAATACTCTGGCGAATCAGGTAGACAGGCGAATTAAGGAGCTTGTCAAGCTAGGGCTACGCAGCGAGGATGTTATGATTTCCTTTGTACATAGCCGGATCTCCGCTCTCCAAAAACGCTCGCATAAGCTTTGCCACTTGAGTGGTCCTATTGACCCCAATCGCACCTCCTCCTTCGAGCTTACCAACTCCTACGTATTTCGCCGGGTTAAGGCTATCTTTAGGATAGACAAGGAGTTCACCGAGGTGTGTAAGTGGGGGCTTGAGCACTTCACCCAAGCCAAGTTGCCGCCTAAGGTACGTTCTTCTCCTAATACTTTTCCCGAGTCTCACGGTATGTCGGATTGTATCCTAATTTGACTCTTTAGTATTTTTGCTCTCAGTTCTTTCTCCAGTAGACAATTGAAGATGGCAAGGAGATAGCCCTCAAATGGGCGGAGGACCGCTTAGAGCCGGACGCGGACGAGCCTGACCTGGAGAGATGTTTGCCTACTCCGGACAGCACCAAGCGAACCTCTGGTAAGGCCTCTTCTTTGCGGGATTGGCCGGGTGATGACGACTCCGATGTGACATTATGGAGGTATTTGATCTAGTGCCCATCTCTTACGTGTTTCCGGTTACCTCGGCTTCAGCTAACCCGGCCGGCCAGGTCCACGAGGTTCCTCCTCTCGCAACGGACCATCCGGCTCCTGCCCCTTCCCAGAAGCATCCGGCAACCTCGGCCGCAGCTTCTGAGGCGCCTCCACCCAAGAAGAGGTAGAAGAGATCCGTTGTTAATGCAACCGGCAAGCTAGTGCCTAAGGCCACTATCCGGAGAGCGCCCAAGCCTCGGGAACCTCCAACCTCGACTGAGTAAGTCATTTTCCTTCCTTGCTTATTTCCGAGTCTTGCCTTATTGTCTTTGCATATTACTTGTTTCTCTTTCTCCTCTTAACTTGTTGTTTGTTAACTGATTTGGCAGCGCTCCAAGGGTGATCCCCAAGAGTGGTCCCAGCATCTCCTCTCCCATCCGGAGTGATCCATCTCCCCACCCCCCGTGATGATGACAACATTCGCCCGCTGAGCCCTATCCAAGATGACTCAGCGGCCGCGCCGGATGTGAGCCCACCTCGTCATGAGGAGGGTAATGTCGACCCGGGGGGTAGTGGGGCTGCCGAGGATACGGCTATGCCGGACGCTCCCAGCACTTCGGTTCAGCTACAACCTTCTCCTACAGAGGTGCCCTCTTCATCGGCACCGCCCTAGACTTCTTCTTCTTCAGTTCCAATTTCACCAGCCGCATCAGCACCAACACCTGTACAAGTACTACCACCAGCTCCAATACCAGCAGAAAGACCAAGATCCGGCCCAAGACCAGCAGCTCTATCCCCAAAGACCAACAACAACAAAGACTAGCACCAAAGAACAACAACACCAAAGACCAAAGAACAACAACACCAGCACCAGCAGCAACACCAACACCAGCGTCCAAGAAAAAGCCTTAGGCTGCCGCATCCGGATCAACTATGTCCATCAAGGATATATTCATGCCTGCTTCTCAAGACCAATCCAGATCCACAACTTCGGCTCCTCTGTAGCGGCCAAAATCCGCTAGCAAGAGCAAGAAAGCCACCAAGGTTGCCAAGGGCCCAGCCTCCAAGGACACCAACATCGAATCCGGACAGCGCACGCTCACGGTCGTGACCAAGAAGGATGGTGCCGCCTCCGGGTCTTATGCCACCGGATCAGAGGGCAGCAAGCAATTAACTTTGCATACTAGCCCGACCGCTAACTAGGCCGTGAGGCGGGAAACCCATGCTAAGGGTCTGGTGACGAGCCAGGCGCTTAGCAGGGAGAATTACAGTCCGACGCTCATCGAATATGTAAATAACTGGAATGACACTGAGTTCATAAACCCTAAGGACGATCTCCCAGAGAAGTTTGGTCTGGCCGAGTTCGGCACACAAATGAACACTGCCACCAAGGCCATTACCTTCGCTAGCCGGATGATGGAGGTAAACTTTTCTCCATCATGCCTTTTATATGCGCAAACACTTAGAGATATACCCACTAGTCCCTGAGCCTCCTGGGGAGTAATTTATTACTCGGTCGGATGCTCTTAGAGAACTAGCGTAATTCCTTAGTAGTTTCAAATATCCACACACCTAGAGGCGGGTTAAGTTCCACTTGGCCCGGATCTTGTAGACTTCGAATATTCATAGACCTAGAGTCGAGTTAAGTTCCACTTGGCCCGGATCTTGTAGACTTCGAATGTCCACACACCTAGAGATGGGTTAAGTTCCACTTGGCCCGGATCTTATAGACTTCGAATATCCACACACCTAGAGCCGAGTTAAGTTCCACTTGGCCCGGATCTTGTAGACTTTGAATATCCACAGACCTAGAGGCGGGTCAAGTTCCACTTGGCCTGGATCTTGTAGACTTCGAATATCCACACACCTAGAGACAGGTTAAGTTCCTCTTGGCCCGGGTCTTGTAGACTTCGCATATCCACATAATCCCTCTTGTTTCTGTACTACCATTTGCTTATTTTAGATCCCCACCAACCGCCAAACTGCTGAGTTCCAGTGTGTGCTGGACTCATATAAGGATCTTCATGCCAAGTACGGCAAATTGTTTGCTGATTACAAAAAGAAGGGTAAGTTATTTTTCTTAAGATCTTTCACTTCCGTTCCTTTGTGTTACTTGCTATCCGTGTTAACTTGTCATCCAGATTATGCAGCCGAGGCTGAGAACGTCATCATGTGCAAGAACTTGGCCGAGATCGAAGGTAACTCATCTTGATCATTTAGCCTTTCCATGCTCTTACCTCGACTCGGCACATATTTATACCTCGGCTCTGCCTGGTCAACCCACTATTGCAGTTACACTTCCGGATAGCGTGCCCATTCCTGATATGATGCTTCACTTTCTCGAATAAGCAGAAAAGCACCGGGCCGAATTAAAAAAGAAAGATGATGAGATCGCGCACCTCTACCTCAAGGATAACGAGATAACTCGGCTGAATGTCGAAATCCAGAAGCTCAAGGACCTCCACAAAATAGAGTTGGACAAGGCTAACCAGGAGTTCTCTGAGGAGAAAGAGCGCTTAAAAACTCAGCTCGAGAAGGAATGCCGACATCAAACTTAAGTCGGTGACCACTGAGTATGAGAATATCAAGTCAAGGAATGCTGATGAACATAATGAACTGGCTCTGATCCTCAGCCACATTGCTCGTGAGTTATCTTCCTCCTTCTGACATCTGTTTCTCCGGGTCATGTGCCTTTACTCATTGATATTTTCCGTTTTGTTCATAGGAAAATTCCTAGAGAGTGAACCCCTTGCTTCTGCTGCTGTAGCCAAGTCCCGCCTGCAGCGGGGTACCCCAGCTGGCCCTACTTCCAAGTCTGTTCCTTATGACACGGAGGACTTGCTAGTGAGCCTTGCTGCCCGCGTTGAAGTTATGAAAAAAATATGGCGCGGACATTATGCCAGCACCAGTCCGGATGTTCAACGCTCTTTGGCCCACTAATCCCACTCCCAAAGGCAACACCGCTTTTATAGCAAAACTGATGGAGTGTGAGACTCAGCTGAATCTGTGGCGGGAATCTGCAGCACGTGTCGGGGCTGATATGGCGCTGAACTTTATCCTCTCATGGTACAAGACACTGGACCTAGAGTTGCTTGTCCGCCTGCGCACCGGATCTAAATGGTCCAATGATCCGGAGTGCATCGCTCAACGCAAAGCCTGTACCAACAATCTCATTCAGTACGCCTTCTGCCATAATTGGAACAAGGATCCGAGCTTCCTCGAGGCCGTTGATGATGATGATGTCTCGCATGACGAAGGCGATGAAGAAGATGAAGAAGCCTATGAGCTTGGCGAGGATGCGGAAGATCCATAGGACGAGGGCTCTAACCCAGAAGATGAGGCGAGGACTAGCACTCTTGCTACTGACACCGAATTACCTCCTCCTTCGTCCGCCGATCCGGCTCCTTCAACCGATGATCCGGCTCCTGCTGCTGCTCCATGATTGAAAAACACTTTGATAATCATCAGATCCCCGTTATGCCAGGTGTAGTTGTATTTAAGCACAATGGTTCATTTTGCTACAATTGCCTGTGTTTTTCTACTAAGTTATTAATGCCGGATTAACTTGGGCGAAGTCCCCGAGTTTCCTTCTCTTGTTCCCCCAATTTTATGATTTGGCTTGTGTCTACCTTGATTCGGTTTTTTGACTGACGAGTCCGAGGTTCAAAAAATTGGCTTAACAATACTTGAAACTTTGGGAAATAGCTCAAAATAATTCAACACAACATAAATATAGTAAGTACATGGTTAGTCCGAATAACAAATGTCGGCTCGACTATGTTCCTTTCCTTAGTCGTTTTTCATGTGCCTTGCAATTCCAAACTTATGCTCTTGCTTGCCATGAAGCCAATTCTTGTTGGACAGTAGCAAAGTCGAAGAGTTAAGTTTTTGGTGCCTACACACTACTAATTTGGCTAAGGTGTAGGTAGTTTAATCCAACCGACATATATAAAGAAAATACAGAAAAAACAATTATTAAGGCAGTCCCCGAGTTTCTGCTATGGGTGCCGAAGTTTCATTGATATGCTCATTGCCGACATACATACCGACATATGAGTGACTCAGATACACTCACCTCTTTGCTAGGTGTAAAATGGACAAAGTAGGGCTACATTCCATGAACGCTTAGATTCCTCGTTGGACCTGTCCGCCTTGTTCTTCTCCTGTGGTCGTGCATCGATAAGATAGTAGAAATCATTGTGCAGAGCTTTGCTTACAATGAAAGGTCCTTCCCATGGAGGGGATAACTTATGCATGCCAACAGTGCGTTGCACTAGCCGAAGTATGAGATCACCTTCCTAGAAGACTCGGGGGTTTACTTTCCGGCTATGGTAGCGTCAGAGGTTTTGCTGATATATGGCGGATCTGGACAAGGCCAGTTCTCTCGCTTCTTCCAGCATATCAACATCATTTTGCCGGGCTTCGCACACTTAGGCTTCTGTGTATTGGGTGACCCTTGGAAAATCATGCTCTATGTCGGCTGGTAGTACAGCTTCTACCCCATATACTAGAAAGAATGGCGTATAGCCTGATGATGATTCAGAGTTGTTCTTAAACTCCATAGTACCGCTGGTAGTTCTTCTATCCAGCACCCCGCTGATCTTTGCAGCGGCTCTATGAGACGGGGTTTTATCCCGGACAAAACTAGTCCGTTGGATCTTTCCACCTATCTAATCGATGCGGGGTGGGCTACTGAGGCAACATCTAACCGGATCTTCTTCTCTCGGCAAAACCTCGCAAATGCTCCTTCAACAAAGTTTGTGCCATTATCAGTTATGATACTGTGGGGATAGCCATATCTCAAGATTATATCTTTGAGGAATGTCACAACTATTACCCCATCACATTTCCTGATTGGCTTCACTTCAATCCACTTGGTGAAGTTGTCCACCATCACCAAGATATGAGTCATGTTTCCCTTTGCCGGCTTAAATGGGTTGACCATATCCAAACACCATACCGCAAATGGCCAAGAGATAGGTATAATTTTCAGTTTCGACATTGGCATGTGTGTCTTTGTGGCGTACCTCTGACAACCATTGCATTTTCTCACAAGATCCTCTGCTTGCTCCAAGGCACTTGACCAATAAAATCCATGCCGGAAAGCCTTTGCCACTAATGCTCTGGAAGATGCATGATGACCACATTCTCCTTGATGGATATCTCGGAGGATGTCAAGCCCTTCTTCCGGGTCTACGCATCGCTGTAGCACACTAGTGACACTTATTTTGTATAATTTAGCATTGATAATCGTGTATGCCTTTGCTCTTCTCTGGATTTGCCTTGAGAGTATCTCGTCATCCAGCAAGGTTCCCTCTTTTAGGAATTCAAATATTGGATTTTACCATGCTTGTATAGCTCGGATGGGGAAAATCTCTTGGTCTATTTCCATCGCATCCACTGACATAACTCCCACCGGATCAAGCCCTATAGTCCCTTGGTTCTGCGTGACAGTCCCCGGGTCTACCGAAGTAGTCCCCAGGTTTGCTGTGGTGCGTCCCCAGTGTATATCCATAGGAGTAGCTTCTGATCCGGAGAGGGCCAGGACATAAATTGAGTCAGATTCTGGTGATGGTGTGATGGATGGTTTTCTCAAGTGTTCCAACGCAACATTTGGCGGGATTGGCTGCCGAGATGACCCCAACTTAGATAACACGTCGGCAGCCTCATTTTCGATCCGAGGTATGTGATGGAATTCACACCCTTCGAAGAAACCACTGATCTTTTGGACATAGAATCTATAAAGTGCCATGTTTGCGTCTAGAGCATCCCAGTTGCCAGACACTTGTTGCACCACCAAATCCAAATATCCAAAACACTGTATCTGACGTATTCCTACTTCCTTTGCTACCTTAAGTCCATGCATGAGCGCTTCATATTTGGCAACATTGTTTGATGCGCTAAAATGGATCTAGAGGAAATATTTCAGCTGATCCTTCTTGGGTGAGGTAAGCACTACCCTGGAACCTAGTCCTTCCTTTAGCTTTGATCCATCAAAATGCATTCGCCAGTAATTTGAGTCCGGCAGAGGTGGTTCATATTGCATCTCATCCCAATCCACAAATAAATCTGCTACAACTTGGGATTTGATCGCATCTCTTCTATCAAACTGCAATGCATATGGGCTAACTCAATCGCCCATTTTGCAATTCGGCGGCTAGCATCTTTGTTGCCCATAATCTCGAATATGGGTGTCTCACATACCACTTTGATGGGGTGCTCCTCAAAGTAATGCTTAAGTTTTTTAGCTTCCATGTACACACCATATGCCATCTTTTGGTAGTGAGGGTAATTCTGCTTCGATACCGACAATACCTTGCTCAGGTAATACACTAGTCTCTGCATTGACTTTCCTTCCTCATCGCGTTCCACCACTATTACTGCACTTACGACTCGGTTGGTCGTGGCTATATAGAGAAACATTGGCTCCTTGGGTTGTGGCGCGGCTAGTATTGGTGCAGAGGACAACATATTTTCAACTCTCGGAACGCGCTATCAGCTTGCGATGTCCATGTAAATTTGTCTGCCTTTTTCATTAATTGGTAGAGGGGCAATGCCTTCTCTCCCAGCCGACTAACAAACTGACTTAATGATGCCAGGCAACCCGTGAACTTCTGCACATCATTAAGACATTTTGGTAGCTCCATTTTCTCTATGGCTCGGATTTTTGTGGGATTGGTCTCGATACCTCGGCTGGATACAACAAAACCGAGTAACTTTCCTGCCGGCACACCAAAGGTACATTTTTCTGGGTTAAGCTTCATCCATAACCTCCTTAGGTTTGCGAACGTTTGCCGGATATCATCAAGGAGCGTTTTGCTTTCCTTAGTTTTTATCACTACATCATCCACATAAACTTGCACATTTCGACCAATTTGATCATGCAAACATTGTTGCATGCATCGTTGAGACGTTGCTCCAGCATTACGTAAACCAAATGGCATAGAGCGATAGCAATAAGCCCCGTACGGGGTGATAAACACAGTCTTTATTTGATCATCGGGATTCAAAGGTATCTGGTGAAAGCCAGAATAAGCATCTATGAATGACAACAACTCACACCCATCAGTTGAATCTATGACCTGATATATCCTTGGCAGCGGAAACAGATCTTTTGGACATGCCTTATTCAGGTTCGTGTAATCGATACACATGTTCCGTACCACTGCCACATTCGGATCATCCTTCTTATTTTCCACAAGCACCGGATTAGAGAGCCAATCCGGGTAAGGTACCTCCATGATAAATCCGGCCGCAAGGATCCGAGCTACCTCATCCCCAATGGCTTTTCTCCTGTCTTCGGTGTAGCGGCGGAGAGGTTGCTTCACCGGATTTGCTCCGGGTCTTACATTCAAAGAGTGCTTGGCCAACTCCCTTGGAACACCTTGCAGGTCCTGTGTAGACCAAGCAAAGATATCCTGATTCTCACAGAGGAAGTTGACAAGCTCGCTTTCCTATTTGTCACTTAACCCGGCACCAATAATTACGGTGCGCTCTGGGAACTGGTTGTCAACTGGCACTTTCTTTGTATCTTTCGTCACTTGAAATGAAACACTCCCATGCGGGTTAGTCAGAGCCGGCATATGCTGCTGTGCGGACTGAGCCAGTGTAGCCACTTCCAGAATTTTCCTCTTCTCTTGAGAAATCACAAGTGATGCGGCCAGGTTAGATCCGGCGGAAGCACATTCAATAGAACGCCTGAAGTCCCCAGCTATGGTAATCACTCCCCTTGGTTCGGGCAATTTCAACTTCAGGTAACTGATGTGAGTACTTGCCATAAACTTGTTCAGTGCAGGCCTGCCGAGTAATGCGTGATATGCGCTTTCCAAGTTCACAACTTCAAATTCCAAGTTCTTAGTCCGGCAATTTTTCCTTGTGCCGAATAGCACGTCAACACGAACTTTGCCAATGGGCTCACAAGGGATACCCGACACAATGCCATGAAAAGTTGTCCTTGTTGCTTGGAGCATGTTCTCCGATATTCCCAACTTGTGCATGGTATCCTTGTACATGATGTTAATGCTACTGCCGTTGTCTATCAGCACCTTTGAGAACCTCACGTTGATATTCGGACCAATGAATGTCGGATCTCACGTTGATAGGTCCCAGGAATCGGCATAAGCTTTGGGTGGTCCTTGATGCTCCAGGTAATCTCTTGATCTGACCAAGGCATATACCTCATCACAGCCGGCATTACTGCATTCACCTCCATATGTCGGCGCTGCAAGCTTTTTCTGTCAGTCTCCTCTATGGTGAACACACAGTAACTTTGATGATGCTCTCTGTACTCATTTCTTCCTTTATTGTTGTGATACCCTTGGTCTTGTTGTTGCTGGTTATTCAGTTGATGCACTGTGTCCCTCCTTTCTTGATTCTCATACTCGGTGGAGGTGGAGGCAACATCAGCTGATGTCCATTCCCCCTAGTGAGTAGTTGCTGCCGAGGTGCTTCATTCCGAGGTCCATCATGCCGAGGTGCATTGTCCCAAGGTGCCTAAGCATTCCTCGAGCTACCCTGCTCTAATTACCTCATCCATTCACATTGACGGGTCGTATGATTCGCCGGACTATTTGGACTTGGCATGTGGAACTTGCACGGCTCATCCAACATAGACTCGAACGTGTACCTTGGACGGTCCTTTCTTTCCTGCCACTGTTTCTTCTGCTCTGGCGTCCAAGGCTTCTTGCCTTCACCATTTTATTTCCAATGCTGCCCTCCAGTTTTCTGGCGCTGGCTAGTGCGACACTGGTCTGATCCCGGTCTACAGCCACCACTTGCTGCGAGTTATACCTGTAATCCGGACGATCGTCCCTTCTTTTACCTCAGAAATCATTCCTCCCGGTTGATCCGAAATCGTCTTTGTTGTAGTATTCCTCATTCGACTCGCTTGATATTAGCCGAGGTTGGATCAGGTCTCCCAAAGCATACGAATCCGCGATCCGGATCATCTCAGCCAAGGTAGTTGGCATATCTCACTGCAACCTCTGCCACAACATACTTCCATATCTACAGCCTTGGGCGAACCACGCGATTGCTTGTGATTCAATTACCCCTTCACAAGAATTGCTCACATTACACCACCGAGTCAAAAACTCTCGGTCTGGCTCATTCGGTCTTTGCCTGCATAACACCAAAGTCTGTGGCCTATTCGGCCTCTTGTAGGTACTCGAGAAGTTACTCACGAACATCTCCTCGAAATCTATCTAGCAGTTGATGCTTCCTGGCGGTAAATTATTCACCCAAACCCTTGCTGGCCCTTCCAACATCTAGGGCACATATCTCACCGCCCATCTCAAATTTCCTCCGGCTATGTTCATTGCAGTCGCGTAATCAATGGGCCAATCATCCGGCTTAGTGCTGTCGTCATATGTCTTTGTCCCTCTAGCTAACTGAAAATTCGCCACCGGTGGCTCCCTCATTATGCGAAGTCCAAAACATACCGGACCCGGAGGACCCTGCACCTCGATCATCTTCGACCTATAGATTCGGTCCAGCTTCAGTCTTGCGTCATCCGGCTACAAATTCCTGCGTCCCAACCTTGATCCAATCACATGGTGCTCCGGTCTAGGGAATTCAGCATCAACCATTGTTGAGTAACCATCATTGTACCTGTCCTGACCCGGACACGCAATTTGCATTACCTGGCCTGCACTTCTCTCCTGCCGAGGTGCATACTGCTGCTGCTGTTGCCGAGGTGCATTTTGCCCTATTCCCGCCGGATCACGCTGTCCGGCATTGCTGTTGGCAGCATTCCTCTGACCGGCATTGCCTTGGTCGCGGTTACCTCGGCCAGCTTCACCTCGGCTGGCACTATGATGATCGTCATCAACTTGCACTGCTTTTCCTTTTCTTGCCTTTACCAGGTCATATAAGACCATCTGTTTATCTCTTCTACCCGAGGTTACCACTTCCTCTCTCTCCTAGGGCCGTGACCAGGGGACGATGCAGCTCCAGCAGATTTTGCCGGGTTATTTCTTGCCAAATAAACTACATGTGATGCTCCGGGTTGTGCCGATTTTGCCTTGTTTATTTCCTCATTCT
Organism: Avena insularis; assembly: GCA_023614405.1. Taxonomy (NCBI): domain Eukaryota; kingdom Viridiplantae; phylum Streptophyta; class Magnoliopsida; order Poales; family Poaceae; genus Avena; species Avena insularis. The sequence continues at coordinate 314,182,196 of CM042694.1, read as the reverse complement.
GCTGACATGCTACCCTCAACAAGTGGTTAACTCTTTCATGTTGCCTCTCTCAGGCTTCTCTGGTTAAGCCTTCTAACTCGGAGGCAGCTGCATTGGCAGCCCTGAGGGTCTTAGCCGGAGTACTGTACCTCTCCAACCCTGCAGTTACTATCGTATCTATCTGATCCGGCCTACGCACATACTCCCTGCCAATCTCAGTAATCAAGTTTCTACCTCGGATTTTTACTCCATCTATGCGGTTTGCCTTTGCATATTCCCGTAGAGTGATATTCAGTGATTCCTGTAACTCAGCTACTTTTTTCGCACTAGCTAGCATTTTCTGCCTAGTTTCCTCTAAATTGGCATGTGCCTGAGCCAGATCTACTATTGGCGCTATGGGTGTTGCTAGTTATCTATTGCCTGCTGCAGTACATTCTCTAGCCTCTCTAGTGGAGGGAATCTAGACCTTGCCTGCTTTGGCATTGCCTCCGGCTCTGGCGTCGGATCCTTGCTTGCTCCTGCGTCTGGCGCCATCATCATGACCTCAACGCAGCTAGTGGGGCGAGTGACGCGCGTGCCACGAGCCGTGCTGAGAAGTCGTTCGCCTCCTTCGACGATGTGTCATGGGTGTATGCAGGATTCGTCGATGTCGACGTAGATCTTGTGGGTGCCAAGCTTGATGAAGAGGCCATTACACGGAGGAGGACGCCTGCCGAAGCTCCCAACATTGTCGCTGACATAGCCAACGCTCCAAAGCGCTGAACAAGCCCGGATATGATGCGCTCGCTGGTGCCGAAGGTGTTTTCCGGACGGATTTTTACCCCTGCTAGCGCCGCTAGCCCCACGGTGGGTGCCAGCTGTCGTGGTGGTGGCACGACAGATGCCATGGATAGGCTAAAGATGGGGCCAATGCCACTAGGGGAATCCAGGGAGGGATAGTGTGGTGATTCCACACACAGATGTTTGTATTTCTCTCTTATTGGATGTGGATTACAAGGGCTCCTCGAGCTGATCGTGAGAAGGAGACTAGTTCTCTTACTCCGCACTACAAAGCTCTAGGGTTCTTCCTTAACCGAATGATCGATCCCCTTCTATGGAGGCCCTGGTGCTCCTTATATAGGGGAGCCCAGGTTACAAAACTAAGGCACACGTGGAAGCATATTCCACAAATATGCTCTTTGGTTAAAGCAAGATGCCTCTTTATTCACTTTGAACGACTAGTCCAGACTCAGGACGTAAGCCTCCCTGAGCCCCTATGTGTAGTTGCATCAGCAGAAACCGCTAGCGTCAGCTGACACTGGCTACATCACCTTTGTCGGCCACACCCTGCTGGTCCTTCCCTCTACCGCTTCGCTCACGCTATAGTGGACAGAGGCCACCTTTTGACCACCGAGAGATTCCTTCCTTCCCTTGGAAGCCAAGTGATAACCCGGCTACGCTTGGTTAACCCGGCTATGAGGGTACCTATAATAAACAAGGTAAATCAAACATAGCTGACATATGTTTTATGTCGGCCGGGTTAATGTTAGGTGAATACCCACCAGGCCAGGTTACCCTGTAAGTCGTGCTGCCTTGAGGAGACCTAGCCAACATTCTCTTTGAACGCGCCGTCCCTCGGCTAACTCGGCTTTTATACCCGGCGTGACCCTACCTGGGGGTATCCCTCCAACAACCAATCTGGCTTGTAGTATCATCGCAGTTCTACACATCTTTCACACATACTTGTTCAAACTTGTTCTCATCGATCAGTTTGCATGCAAAGTATAAGAAGAATGCTCTGATAAAAATTGTAACATGAGTTCTAGATTACAAACATCAATGCAAACACCTGTACCAACTTCTATCACTAATTAACTAGAAGCAGCAAACATGCAGAAACTTCTCAGGGAGCTTAGAAAATAGACACCTTTTCTATGGGAACATAGCATTCTTATCACTCAACAAGTGCATCAAGATCGCCAACAAAGGTTCATTACACTGTTCTGGCCAGTGTCCACCTAGGAAGAGTCATCATACTCACCACACAACCCAACCTAGCAAGTTTATGGGCGACCAAATTACATGTTCACGTGCTAAAACAGAACTGGCAGTAATCAAATTTTTGGATACACGGGCTCTTTACTTCTTTCACCAGGACACTAATCGTTGACTTTCCTATAACCATCACTGGTAAATGCAAGCACTACGATGGAGGATTCGGATTAAAAAATAACATGGTTTGGCCCCATATTCATTGCAGTAGCAAGACACGCCACAACTTCAGATTGTAGAGCATCTCTAAAATGTAGTGTTGGTGCTTCTTTGCCCGCACTAGTAGCAACAAAGTCGCCAAACTGGTCACAAATTGCACATCCCCACCCTCCATCACCACTTGTAATGTTAAAAGTTCCATCAAGATTCATGAAATTGTCGGGTTGTTTTGTCCAACTTACCTTGTCGAGTGGCTTTGATGGCTTGTTCTCAACCCAATGGCATACCTCTTTAGGATCTTATTGCTCATTTCTCTTGCATTGTCTTTGCTCCAGACACTCCACTATTCCTAGATGAGAACCATTGCCTTTAGTTTGGTCGCCTTTCCCTCCTTCGACAGCTACTCTAGCATTGTGTGAGGAGAATTGCAGGCCAACAATTTCTCTCTTACTGCTCCTAGCCCCACCCTATTCCAGCACTCATTTATTCTTTGGAATTTAGGAAGACATGGTGACACTTAATAGCAATATATATGCATGCCCATTACGAAATTGGACATAGACATAATCAAAGAAAAGAGACAATTAAACTGTAAATAAATTGATCAGAAACCTCTTCGCAGTTTGCAAATATAGCAACGAAAGGTAGTGAACTATCCGAACTTACGAAATTGACTAAAGTTTTTTATGCAAGAAATTTCCTAAAGTTATCCCAGTAAAAGCCCATAAAGTTGACAGAAAAGAGTGTACAACTGAAAACCACTCAGTCTAATGTACTACATGATTTTATCTTTGTGGGGAACTCTTTCTCCAAAATCAGAAATAGAGCAGCAAGGATTTGCTACACCGTGATTAATGAAGTGTCATTACTATATTTAACATATCAAGTAAATGGTCAGCAACCAAAAATCCAAGTTGTATCGCATAAAGCATCAAGAGGGATGCACCAGAGAAGAACATGAACTTCTGGTCAAAGTTGAGCTATCCGTGAGTGTTGATCCTAAGCCATTGAAACAAATTAGTATCTAGGCATGAGAACTCCTTAAAAGGCACCACAAATAAGAAATGATTAGATTCCAAAAACACATTACAAATAAGCACCACAAACAAATAACTTGTAAAAAACTTTTAAAAAATTCAATAAGCATATCCCCATGATTCATTTATTTAGATTGACCATGCTTGACCTGAGTGACTCAGACTAAATAAAAACGGCTGCCCTTGGGTTAAGCAACACTAACAAGACATCTACCACATCCATCATCTAAGAGGACATCATCACTACTATCTAACTTGCAGATATTGTAAGGATAAATATAATCTAACTTGTAGATCAAAATCTTAGCAGCCTAACACCACTACACATGTTGTTATGTTGTAATTAGCTTGCAATTTTTTATCTAAAACATAAAGCAAGGTAGGTAAATACGTTGCAATTTAATTCAAACAACTTATCAACACAGGTATGTGAATTCAATATACCCAATAAGATCCAAATCTAAAGTATGTCTCAGTTATAAATCATCAAAAATTACAAAATATAAGGTTCAAGTATATGATATACTTGAAGAACAAAAAAGTGAAATGACATAAGATATAGATGTATTAACCATGAGACACATAAATGAGGCCTAATATCCCCATGAAGTTGCTATATTAGAAATTTGAATCAATCAATTTGAATCCAATATATATACATGCCAATACAGGCAACAAGTTTCCATCTATATATCGTAAAATATAACTATTTCAGCTTCCATTTCTATGATAAAAACACTAGGGATACACAAACCTATAGACTACCAAAGTCAGAAAAACTTCTTAGACTTATTTGTTCTTTTCTATCTCCCTGAACTCTGTAATATTTGCTACACCTAATGTATATTTTTCCTAAACAACAGCATTACAAAACGTATGTAGGTTGTATACCATTGGGATATAATTATTGCTAGACTCCTGCTGCAACCGTAGGTTCATGTTATAAAAAGTCTAAATTAATGAGACATGCTTATATAGACCTGTAAATTTTTTACTGAAGAAACAAGCTTCTAATGATGATACTCCTTTTCCAAAAGCACCTAGTTGGAAAATTATGGCCAGAGGAAATAGAACACAGAGATATCCCATATGCAAGATAGGACTTATCTAGTTAGTATGTGAGCCATTAATCTTAGCAAGAGCAACTACCTGAAATCGACTCCGTTCATCGATAAATAAATATCAACACATTTATAATTCAATTTTTAGATTCCGTGCATCAGATCACAACCATGTATACATTTTTAAAGATCAGGTATATCAGATTTAAAACATTGAAACACAGAAGATGTTCACTAAATAGAGAAGATGCTCATTGTCAACATTCATTAGTACAATATTAAAATAGAGAAGATTCTCACTTCAGTTAAAGTGGAAAGATATTTGTGCAAAAAGTATGAGATTCTAGTTAGGATGCCATGTCACTTGTGTGCTAAATCATAAATCTTTGTCTTTCTTAAGATCAAATGGGAGAGAAATATTAGATGAAAATGACTAAACATCAAGCAACCGATTTTAATAAGTAGTCCATATACTACATAAACAAAATTAAATAGCACTAATCTGAGATCTAGACCTGTACGGTGTTAATGAAATTAGAAACAACAATTCATGCCTTGGACCATAATAATGACCCATAATACATATTTGTATGTGTTAATTAATGGACGATCGGAACAATAATTCAGTTAAATATGCATCCTCCAAAATCAAAATCAACCTAAAAAACAGAACTTCTGATAAAAGAGACTAACTAATCAATTGGCTCATACTCAGGTGGTTTCCTTATATGGATGCAAGTGGACAGTCCGGCGGATGGGAGAAAATAGTCCTCTACTCTTCTATATCAGTGCATACAATGATTTGGTTAAGTAAATAGTGAGTACATGATTACCTGATTAGTAAATGGGTTGGATATGCGTACATGGCCTGGACATCTACGGATGTCCGTCTGCATCCCAATGTCCTTACCACTTCAGACTTGATGATAAACTATAGGTATTTCAAATGAAGAAGTATTTGTGAACTAATTGGTGGTATGAACTATAATTACAGATCGCAATGCCAGTATTGCACAGAGAAAAGTATTGCAGTCTTAGTACCAAATTGATAAATCTTTTCAGATTGCACTAAGAGAGACAAATATCATATGTCATCTCATAGGGAAAGAAATCAAGAACCCAACTTCTATTGAGTGAGCCATCATCTCTGACTGGCTCATCATATTGGCATATTCTGAGAGGGAGACTCCCAACCTATCCTACTAAATTATAGGTATATACAAATAATGGTAAGCATTATTGTCAAAAATAATTGATGGTAAGCATTACTATCAAATATTCAGAAAACAAATTCACCTTTGCTACACTTATGAATCAGATAGATGAATTACCACCAAATGAAGTTCTTTGCTCCAAACACCAATATCTCTTTTATCTCTCTTCCCCAATATTCCGTTTATATTGGGTTATTATTTATGCATCGTATACATGAAAATGGCCCAAATTTATCTTTGCTTCATACATGGAGGCATGTAAGACTAATTTTACTCTGACTAAATCCGGATCAGGAGTTGAGTTGTGAAGTCTAACAAAAGTAGATTGTTTTTAATACATGCTTCCTATGGGTCATTTATTGTCATCATCTTACCATGACAAGCAGTGCATGGGCGCTTGCAATCAATAATTGAATCATATTGTGAATGGCATGTTGGTGGTGGAATCGCGCTGCAGAATCAACTTATGTAGGATGTATACATCTTTTATGAAAACTATAGATATTTTACATGAAAAATATGAAGCGAATTAATCGGGATGCACTTTAATTATAGTAGATTGTAACCCTTGTATCGCACAAAGTTAGAGTGGCACATCTTGAACTATTCACCTGTTTAATAAATCTCTCCAAATTTGCATTAGAAAATACCATGGTAGATCATATGACATGGAAACAGATTAAGAACCCAACTTCTAACACCGATGGAACCATCAACTCTCACCTTCTGAACTATGACATGCCAGAAAATTAGGGATCATATTCTAATAACCAAATGAATTGAACAAAAATAAATAGTTTTGCTTAAGTACATAGGCTGTCCATATGGGGATTATTGGCCTTATCTGTCCAACTAGCTGCAAAGAGAGCTTGGGTGGCTGTGACTAGTGGTTGAATCTTACCTAACAAGGTCCTAGGTGCAAACTAATCGGAGCGGTAAAATAGGAAGGGGATCCCTCATCTAGCTTGCCCGCTCTCTCCACCACCACCTATAATCTACATCGCTCCTCTCACTCATACTCCACGGTGTAGAGAATTCTGAAGATGGCAAGATGATATCTCGGGTGGCATGCATGTCAGGCACCATTAAACAAAATGCGCTAGGATCATGAATATTCTACTAAATCGGAACATATGAAGAACTGCAATTCTAATTTAGTACCTTGCCTCCACTTGTGCAACCTCTATCCAGACACACTTTGGGCAGTTGAAGCTATACCATAAGAACATGTCACGCCAAATATTCTCCTCAAGTTACAACATATGTGTTGTCAAATCAATTGTATTTGGTTGGGGATATCATGAGCAAAGGTCCGGTATCAGCACATATGTAATAAATTTAGGTAAACTGGTAGGTGGAAACACATATGTATCAAAGAGAGAAAAAATCTATACCAGATGTGTCAATACCATTAGCTATAGTTTGGAAAAATCCACGTCGTTAGAGTCAACATTATTGTTTTCCTCCTCGACAGATCTGACGTCCCAAGCTCCACTCCAATCCTAGACAATGAACAACATATGAAACAAAAACAGAGCAAAAATTGAGCAGATAATAAGATGAGGTGTAATAAAGAAAACAAAAGGTGGAAGGAGGGGAACCATGGAGGAGCAGCACCAAGAGCACACAAGAAAGAAACAGTTTGAAGGATAGGGGCAGGCCAGCAAGAGAAGGTGAAGTAGATGTGGTGAGGATAGACAGGCGGAGCAGGTTGTGTACCTCCAAATACGATACAATGCAGGTAGGTCTTCCGCCATGAGCTCCATGTCCGTGTCATCATCACCCAGGTCGCCATGGGGGGTCTAGGGGCAGACCCATCACCTACCTCCTCTTCAAAGACAACTATCACTACAAGAAAAGTTTCCTTCCACAACAACTTGGCCCGATGGTCGTCATAGAAGGCGCGTCTTCCGCGACGAAATCCTCGGCTCGGCCGTGGCTGATGGAAAACTTTTTTTCGGTTTCGCGGCCCTCTACTATGACGGCTCCGCTAAAAACATGGAGGAAGCTCGGCCAACGCGTGGCAGGAGCAAGATTTTCGTTTCCTCCCGTGATGTTGACTCGCCGAAGTCTATGGAGGCGTGTGGGTCCCGAACATCAGTGTCTCTAGCGGACCATACTTTTCGGTCGCGCCTCCCTGATTTGAACTCGATAATGTTGCTCGATGCGTCTGCCGGTTAGTTAGGCTGCTAGGTCCCACATGTTAGCCTCTCATTAGAAGGATCGTGTGTATGATGGAAAAATTCCTTCGCTCGCGGTACCCTGTTCTGAAGTTGATAGCACTGCTTGATGCATCTAGGTAGAATCAACCTCCTGGGACCCACATGTCATCCTCTCATTAGAAAAAACGTGTGTATGATGGAATTTTTTCCTTTACTGGCGCTACCCTGTTCCAAAGTTGATAGCACTACACGACGCATCTACCGTTTAACCAACCTCCTAAGCCCCACATGTCATCCTCTCATTAGAAGAAATGTGTGTATGATGGATTTTTACCCTCTGTCGCGCCTTCATGTTCCGAACTTGATAGCGTTGCTCGCTGCATTAGCCATTTATTCAGGCTAGTGGGTCCCTTATGTTAGCCTCACATTAGAAGAATTGTGAGTATGATGGAATTTTTTTCTTCTATACCACTACCTTGTTCCGAACTAGATAGAGTTGCTCGATGAATCTGTCGTTTTCTCACGCTACTGGGTCCCCCATTTCAGCCTCTCATTATAAGAAACCTGTGCATACTGAACTTTTTTCTCGCTCACTCCTCCCTATTTTGAACTGGCAACGTTCCTCGATGCAGCATCTGTATAAAGTCGCGCTGCTGGGTCCCACATATCAGCCTCTCTGTAAATGAAACATGCGTATGATGGACATTTTTTGGCCATGTTCGCTGTTTTGACCTTGGCAACCAACTGGGTCCCAGATGTCAACCACCTTTGTGCAGGAAACATGTATATGCTGGGTCCCAACTGATAGCCTCTATTTGAAAGAAACGTGTGTATGTTGGACTGTTTTTTCGGGTCACAGATGTCAGCCTTAGAGTACAAAAAATTCTCATAAAGGCCGAATTAAAAAGATTCTGGGCTAACTCGAGGCGGATGCCCTATTCGTCATGGCTGATATTCCATGGGCTCACTCCTAAACTATGGTAGGTGGCTACAAGACCATGAAAAGGCCGAATTAGAAGGTATTGGGATATGCTTGGGGCTGATAGGCTAATTTCATGGGCTATGCTTGGGCCTGCTGGGTCTGACATGCCAGCTTCTCTGTAAGTGCAACGTGTGTATGATGGACTTTTTTGATACGTCGTAAATGTATCTATAATTTTTTATCCTCCGTGCCTATTTTATATCAACTTTCTTATGTTTTGTTCACACTTTGAGGTATTTTTATACATTTTCTAGAACTAACCTATTAATAAGATGCCATAGTGCCAGTTGCCTGTTTGCTGCTATTTTTGGTTTCAGAAAAGCTAGTAAGGAAAAATTCTCGGAATTGAACGGGACAAAAGCCAAAGTCAATATTTTACCAGAAGGAACACGGAGTCTGGAGGGAAGCCGAAGAGGGGCCACGAGGCGGCCACACCCTAGGGTGGCGTGCCCCCCCTAGGCGTGCCGCCACCTGGTGCGGGCCCCTCGGGCTGCCACTGACCTTGCCCTTTCACCTATAAAAGTGTCCTGATGTGAAAACCCTAAGGACCCGATCAGAAATACACGAAAGCATCTATAAACACCGCCATCTCCATCCCTAGATTAGGGGGATCCGAAGATCTTCCCAGCACCCTGCCGGAGGGGAGACATCATCCTGGAGGCCTTCTTCATCACCATGCCTGCCTCTGGAGTGATGCGTGATACGTCCATTTTGCATCACTATTCTATGTCTTAATTCACTATTATTCATTGATATATTTCGTATTGAGAGGTGATACTTATGTTATTTCATCTGTTTTTGCATGGTTGATGACTTTTTGGAGCATGGACCGCTGCAGTCAGGATTCTGATGGAAAAGGTGCGGTTTGGAGGAAAAATTCACGAAGATCAGAAAATCCGGGAAAATATGCGGAAAATCCTATTTTTCCAGAAGACTAAGGATGCCAGAAGACGGAGTGGAGATGGGCCACAGGGGGCCCACACCACCCCCTGGCGCGGGCAGCCCTAGGCTGCGCCTGGAGGTGGTGTGGCCACCCTGGCCCACTCCAGCCTCTCCCCTCTGGCGTATATCAACCTCCCGAAACCCTAAGACTCAGAGGGCGACCATAGAAAGATTTCGCCGCCTCTGCGGGGCAGAAAACACTGAGAGAGAAAGATCTCTTCGGCAGACAGATTTCTGCCGGAGAATTCCTTCTCGGAGAGGGGAGATCGTCACCATCAACACCACCATCAAGCTGGACTTCATCGGGATAATCATCATCATCATCACCACCATCATCACCATCAGCACCCTCATCACCATCTCCATATTGCTGGAACAATTGAGTTGAATCTTGCATTAGTTCATAGGGGAAACTTTCCCGGTGTTGATTACTCTTTGTAGTTGATGCTACTGAGTGAACCATTGAATTATTGTTTATGTTCAGATTGTTATACATCATTATTCCATCTCTGATCATGATCCATATGATATCTTGTGAGTAGTTCGTTTTGTTCTTGAGGACATGGGAGAAGTCATGTTGTTAGTAGTGGAGTTGTGTTGAGAGAGATTCAATAGATTGTTATTTAAGTTGTGGTGTACTTCTTCTAGTGGTGTCATGTGAACGTCGACTACATGACACTTCACCTATATGGGCCTAGGGGAATGCATTGTGTATTTGGCTACTAATCGTAGGGGTTGCCAGAGTGACAGAAACCTGAACCCCCGTTAGGAAACCATTGCACAAGGGACGTAAGGGTCTTAGAGTTTAAAGCTGTGGTTAGGTTTCTACCTTAATTACTTTCTTGTACTTACGGATGTTTGCAAGGGGTATAATCACAAGTATGTATTAGTCTTGGATGGGGCGGTACATTAGCACAGGTTCACCCACACAACACTTAGCAAGCTAAAGAAGATTAATCAACTATATGAAGCGCAAGCACTTGACAGTCTTACCATGTGTCCTCGAGAACGTTTGGTCATCTAAAGTAATACAACCGGCTTGTCCTTTGCTGCATAAAGGATTGGGCCACTTGCTGCATTTATTCCTACTGTCTTTTATTTACTCGTACTTTGTTCACTTGCTTTATTGAAAACCCCTAAAATTCCGTTTGCTAAGTATTTGCAGAGAATTCCTGATCCATACCACTAGCCAGCACCTTCTGCTCCTCATTGGGTTCGACACTCTTACTTATCGAAAATACTGCGATACACCCCCTATACTTGTGGGTCATCAATGCGTTAGTACTTCACCCTTGGACTATGGGTCCATGTAGTAGCTAGATGGTTTGTTCTCCTCCTTTGTGCTATCATGTTTAGATCTTGTGAGCTCTGCTCATGATCAAGATCATCTATTTGTAATCCTATATGTTGTGTTTGCGGCGATCCAATGGATATTGAGATACTATGTCAGATTGATTATAGATTTTATCATGTCTATGTTATTTGTGATCTTGCATGCTCTCTGTTGTTAGTACCTATCTTGGCCAAGTAGATGCTTGTAACTCCAAGAGGGAGTATTTATGCTCGATAGTAGGTTCATGCCTCTAGTAATCTGGGGAGGTGACAGAAATCTCTAAGGTTGTAGATGTTCTGTTGCTACTAGGGATAAAACATCAATCTTTTGTCCATGGGGAAATTGTATTGTTTACTTTACACACTTTGCTTAATGCAATTATCTGCTGCTTGCAACTTAATACTAAAAGGGGTTCGGACGATAACCGGAAGGTGGATTATTAGTCATAAATGCAGTTGGATTATGGTCTATGTATTATGTTATAATGCCCAATCAAATCTCATAGGAGTCAAGATGTCTAGTATATGCATTGTTATGCTTTCTCAGTTTGTGAATTGCCCAGCTGTAATTTGTTCACCCAACATGCTATTTATCTTCAGGATAAACACCCCTAGTGAACTATGGACCCCACTCCATTCATTTACAATTGATATACCATCATTGTTTACCGTTTACTGTTACTTTCTGCAAGCAATTACTATTTTCAACACTATACGTTTAATCCTTTGTTTTCAGCAAAACCAGTGAGATTGACAACCTCATTGTAAGTTGGGGCAAAGTTTTGTGGTTGTGTTGTGCAGGATTCCATGTTGTTAGCAACACATTGGAGTTGTTTCCTTGCTCCTACTGGTTCAATAACCTTGGTTTCATAACTGAGGGAGAACTTGCTACTGTGCTCATCATACCTTCCTCTTAGGGTTTCCAACGAGCTCTACATTTTGAGCCATCAAGCACTTTTTCTGGCGTCGTTGCCGGGGAGTTAAGGATTGCTTCCATCCCTTCCTCCTTGTTAATCACTTTTCAAGGAGAAAGAAGATTCTCGCAAAGGGAGTCCCTCACAACCAATCTATTTACTTTGTTTTTGTTTTGCTTAGTTTATTTTTGCTTTGTTTGCTTGTTTCTTTTTATCAAAAACACGAAAAAAGTAGTTGTACTATCTTGCTTTTCTTTATCAAAAACACACAATTTTTTTTGTAATTGTCACCTTGTTCTTAGCTCGCCGTGTTGATCCCTAAGTTCCCCCTAAAATATCTTTCAATAGGTAGTGGCTCTATAATTGGGAAAGAGAATAATTCTTTAATCGTGTTAGCAAACATGAGGATATTGAGGATAGATTCTTAGCAGAACTTGCTCCAAATTATGAAATTGCTGCAGCTTCTTTAGTTCATATGTAGGAGGCTAGGTTTGTTAACCTTAACCACATGATGCAAATAATGTTTCTTAAACTTAAAGATATTGAGGATACTGAAAAGAGAGATTTTATTCTAGAAACTTTGCTTAAAGAATTCAATGATGTTATTAAGGAAGCTAGAAAGGTCTTTGGTCATTTTAATATGCTAGGCTCATGTGTAGATGTTTTTGGTACACTAGAAAATTTGGACAAAACTAAACCCAAAAATGGAGAGGAAATTAAGATACCAATACCTTTTAAACTTGTAGGAATGCATGAAGACTTAGAAAAGAATTTTTATTGGATTGTTCCTGAAAACCCGTTTGATGAAAATAGTGAACCCAAGAGTATTGAGAGAGGATCCTCTAGAACGTATTTGGATGAGATACCTTGCCTCGTTGAAGATATTTATGGTATTGATCTTAATGCTTCTTCATTTGAAAATACTTGAATCTTACTCCTATGCCTAGCTAAAAGGTGTTAAAGAAAAGCACTATTGGGAGATAACCCAAATCATTTTTTACTTTTAGTAAGTTTTTCTTTTGTTGAGTCTTGGAAGTTATTGCCTTAGTAATAACCTCTCCTTATCCTTTTGTGTGGGTTTTGTGCCAAGAATAACCTCTAATGAGAGAGAAATAAGACTTGGGAAAGTTGCTGTCCCGAAACAGATTTTTGTGCTTCACTATAAAAATCGTGAAAAATCCCTGTACGTCGGATTGAGCTGTAATTTTTTGTGCTTATGCCCCAGGTTATTATCTAACTTTAGTTAGATTAGCACTATTCGATTGGAGCAATAGAAGGTCTTCGAAAAAAATCGGTTTTTACCTGCTGGTCTGCTTTGATAGATTTTTGCCATTATTTGCATTTGCCTCTTAATCTCTTTCTCTTTGAGTTCTCTTTGATCACTTGAGATTTTAGAAGGAATTTCTACAGTAGATTGTGTTTTGATGGAAGTTTAGTTGTGTTGAAACTAAACCCAAGGAATTATTATCTTGAATACACTAATGTTGCTAGTGAAGATTGTGTGATGTTTTGTATGAAGGAAATTTTCAAGTGTAGGGAAGAATAATGTGATGAGATGAAGAATCGAGAAAAGCTCAAGCTTGGGGATGCCACCCATGTCACCCCAAGAAATATTCAAGAAGTACAAGCATCAAAGCTTGGGGATGCCCAAGGCATCCCCTTCTTCATCAATAAAAATCTTAGGTTTTCTTCCAAAACACTTCATTTTTATTGTTTCATGCACAATTGTGTTGTTCTTGGAGCATCTTTGTTTTTATTTTTAGTTTTCTTTAGTTTGGTTTGCTTAAATAAATTAGTTGGACCCCCGCATTCATACATTGTTTCAAATAAGTTGATTGGTGTTGGAAAAGAGTAGGAAGCTTCATGCTTATAAGTGGTACAAAAGGAGCTTGTTTTGACTGTGGTCTAGACTTTATCATGTCATGTTTGATGTTGCTTTGACTTTATGCTTAGTAATTATTGCTGCAGCATGAATTGTTCCAAACAATTGAGATTGATTAATGTGCCTTGAAAGAATCATGCGTTGTTTTAGCTTACAAAAGCATAATATTGTGGTATTCTCCTTTGATGCTTTATTTGGGTTGACTTGGCACATGCTTACACCATGTTAAGACTATACCAGTCACCTTAGCCTCTATGATCATTTAGTTTTTGACTTGTAATATCACTTTATGCTTTAATTAATAATGTTTTGTCGCTTTGCATGATTATGGCCATTATTGCTCTCTTAGTTGGTCGCTCCCAGTCTTTTGCTAGCCTCTACATGTACCAAGTGTGAGTTCCACTCATGCATCCAACCCCCAAGAAAACCAAGTTATTCCAAAGAGTCCACTATAAATTCCTATGCATGGTGTGTTACACCATTCCAAGTATATTCATGTTTTTATCTACCTTCCAAATTAAACTTGTTATGTGAAAATTAGTGATTAAAGCTCTCACAAACTTGATGGCACTCTTTACTTTCTTGCACTTAATAAACTTGAACCATTGTGTCCATCTATGTTGCTTATATTCTTGCACTTTATAAGTTGTGAATTAGCATAACCATGTACCATGGGGAACGCATTCAACATTGCACTTATTATTCAGTTGATATCATGTTCTTTTGTTTATGGATCCCGGTGGTGTGAAATAAAAGGGGAGCTTGTAAGCTCATGGAGTTTGTATGTGTGTTATAGAAACGCCTGGGCGGCTGGCCTAAGCCATGCCTAATCATGGTGGAAACTTGCAGCATAACCATAGTGAGCATTCTGTGAAGCATCCTCAATAAAAACCTATGCAAATAGCAAATAAAAAGATCGTTGAGATGCTCATTGTCTGTTGCCTTGTCATTTTGATATGGGATAGCTCCTGTGTCATGGGGCAAGGGGTACCCCGTTGGCGGTTCTTCATGATACACATGTACTTACAATGACAAGAACTTACTTGTGACTAAAGTTGAGTAGCATGAGGTTCGGTACTCGTAAGCAAGGGGCATGGGATTTTCAACTTATAACTTGTCAAGCATATCCTCATATTTGTGTCACTTTAACCTTAATCACCTCAAGATGCTTATGATAGGGGCAATGAGAGCTAAAAGCTAATAAGTACCATATTTTTTGGAAGCTCTTTATGAAACTTGAAATCCCTTCTTCTCTCTATGAAGGGCCTTTCTTTTTTACTTTTATGTTAAGTCTCCATCTTCTATATTTATGCACCAATTGAGAGAGAATAGTGGTCATTCTTAGTTTAATGTGCATTGTCCCAAAACTTGTTGATTGATTCATATCTTTGATATTGCTTATTCTTAAATTATTTGTATCTAGTCACCCTTATGAACTTTGAAGGTGTCCTATGCATTTATGTTTTGCTATACCATGAGGGACAAGCTGAATACCACTCTTATTATGTTTTTTCTATATGTGAAACAAACAAACGTCTTTCAATGCATTGTTATTCATGATCTTTTGTTTGTACCTTTTCATGTTACAACATAGTTGCTATGTCTTATTGTTAGAACTTTATCTTTCATGTTCATGTTTAGAGTACTTTGATCCCAGCTATCAATGCTTATCAAATACCTTGATCAAGATTGTGATGGTGCATGTCACCTCAAAAAATTATTCTTTTTATCACTTACCTACTCGAGGACGAGTAGGAGTTAAGCTTGGGGATGTTTGATACATCGTAAACGTATCTATAATTTTTTATCCTCCATGCTTGTTTT
Source organism: Avena insularis (assembly GCA_023614405.1). Taxonomy (NCBI): domain Eukaryota; kingdom Viridiplantae; phylum Streptophyta; class Magnoliopsida; order Poales; family Poaceae; genus Avena; species Avena insularis. Next base: position 314,166,677 of record CM042694.1, on the reverse strand, counting down.
ATATCAACTTTCTTATGTTTTGTTCACACTTTGAGGTATTTTTATACATTTTCTGGAACTAACCTATTGACAAGATGCCACAGTGCCAGTTGCCTGTTTTCTGCTATTTTTGGTTTCATAAAAGCTAGTAAGGAAATATTCTTGGAATTGGACGGGACAAAAGCTAAAGTCAATATTTTACCAGAAGGAACCCGGAGTCCGGAGGGCAACCAAAGAGGGGCCACGATGCGGCCACACCCAAGGGTGGCGCGGCCCCCCTAGGCATGCCGCCACCTAGTGTGGGCCCCTCAGGGCGCCATTGACCTTGCGCTTTCGCCTATAAAAGTGTCCCGATGCAAAAACCCTAAGGACCCGATCAGAAATCCATGAAAGTGTCTATAGCCGCCGCCATCTCCATCCTTAGATCAGGGGGATACGAAGATCTTCCCAGCACCCTACCGAAGGGGAGAGATCATCCTAGAGGCCTTCTTAATCACCATTCTTGCCTCCATAGTGATGCGTGAGTAGTTCACCCTTGGACTATGGGTCCATGTAGTTGCTAGATGGTTGGTTCTCCTCCTTTGTGCTATTATGTTTAGATCTTATGAGCTCCGTTCATGATCAAGATCATCTATTTGTAAACCTATATGTTGTGTTTGCGGGGATCCGATTGATATTGAGATACTATGTCAGATTGATTATTGATTCTATCATGTCTATGTTATTTGTGATATTGCATGCTCTCCATTGTTAGTAACTATCTTGGCCAAGTAGATGCTTGTAACTCCAAGAGGGAGTATTTAAGCTCGATAGTAGGTTCATGCCTCTAGTAATCTCGGGAAGTGACAGAAATCTCTAAGGTTGTAGATGTGTTGTTGCTACTAGGGAGAAAACATCAATCCTTTATCCATGGGGCAATTGTATTGTTTACTATACACACTTTGCTTAATGCAATTATTTGTTACTTGCAACTTAATACTGAAAGGGGTTCGGATGATAACTAGAAGGTGGATTATTAGTCATAGATGCAGTTGGATTACGGTCTATGTATTATGTTGTAATGCCCAATCAAATCTCATAGGAGTCAATATGTCTAGTATATGCATTGTTATGCTTTCTCAATCTGTCCATTGCCCGGCTGTAATTTGTTCACCCAATATGCTATTTATCTTAAGGAGAAACACCTCTAATGAACCGTGGACCCTAGTCCATTCCTTTACCATTGATATATCATCTATTGTTTACCGTTTACATTTACTTTCTGCAAGCAATTACTATCTTCCACACTATACGTTTAATTCTTTGTTTTCAGCAAAACCAGTGAGATTGACAACCTCATTGTAAGTTGGGGCAAAGTTATGTGGTTGTGTTGTGCAGGATTCCAAGTTGTTAGCAACACCTTGGAGTTCTTTCCTCGCTCCTACTGGTTCGATAACCTTGGTTTCATAACTGAGGGAAAACTTGCTACTGTGCTCAGCATACCTTCCTCTTCGGGTTCCCAACGAGATCTACATTTTGAGCCATCAATGGTCTTACTGTTGGGGCCCTTATGTCAGCCTCTCTGGCATGTTCTGGTTTGTGGGTCCCTGATGCAGCCTTGTATATTCTGTCTGGTGGGTCCCCGATGCGAGCCTCTCTATACAAGCATTTAAACTTTTTTTCAAATCCACCCTCAAAACAAACTCCAGGAATGCTGCATGTTGGTGGGTCCGTGATGTCAGCCTCTCTATAATGTGATATTGCTAGAAGAAAAAAATGTAAACCCAAGATACGATTCGAACAAAAGACCTTCAAATCAAATAAACGTAAACTGAGTGTGTTGCCACTACAACAAAGATATTTATAGAATAAATATCATTAAACTTTTATTAGTACTATAATTTATGTATTAGTCTTATTAAAAATATTTTGTGTGTCTATGTTTATCTCTTTTAAAATATAAAAGGACAGTGCTCCTGGCATCTCAATTTATAAAATGACACAGAATGGAGTATTTTCTTAAATACATGGGTAGGCAGAGTTTTTTTATTTTGAGAGGTGGGAGGCAATGCCCAAAAGGCCAAATTAAAAAGAGTTTGGCTATTCTACATAGATTGCTCTACGTGGGTTATACTCTGTAGGCTATGCTCCATGGGCTTCATTCTCAAATTTTAGTGGGTTGTGCTCAGCAGTCCCCTGAACCCTAAAAGGCCGAATTAATATGTTCTTGGCTATGCTCTATGGGCTCCTTTCTCAAATTTCACTGGGCTATGGTTAGCAGTCCTCTAACCCTGAAAAGACCGAATAAAAATGTTCTGGGCTAAAGAGGGGCCGAATGAGCTACTACATTTCTTCTCCTAGTTAATAAAAATTGCATTGTGATGTGCTCGGCCAGATTGGAAACAAAGACCTCAGAGGGGGAGGGGAAAAGCGATAATTCTTTTTGGCAGCTATTCATGTCAAAATTCAGCAGTACAAAATAAGGTAGAAAAAAACTTGGTGCATGATCAGTTTGCCCTATTCTCCGAAGAGACCATCAGAGCAAGCAAAACTGACGATCAAGTCTGCTTTTGTGTGAATACCTCCTCCTTACATCAATACTTGTGTGACCTCCCATATGCAACCCAAACTTCCCAAGACTAATGTAGATAATTGTGACAATGCTAAGTTTCAAAAGAAAAGCAAAACAATCTGACACACTTGATCTAAATAAGTACCAATACATCACAGTTCGTTCTACAAAATATTGTACTAATAGTAACGATGGAGCGTTTGAAAGATTCAGTAGCATTTGAAAGATCTAGCAGTACAGAATAAGACCATGAAAATATCAGACAGATTTCCGGCTGATATTCAGCAGCACTTGACAGAGTCAGCACATCATTCAAAGTGACCAGTTGGCAGTACACAGATAGTGACCAAAAGAATTGACAGATTCAGCAATGCGGACATTGAAATTCAATAGATGTAGCAAGGCCTGATTCAAAAGGAAAGCAATACCATATCCTGCACTCGGCCAGTTGATCTGAACAAGTACCGAACAAAACTTTTGACAGGTTTGGTAGCATTTGAAAGATTCAGCAGTACATAATAAGAAAGAAAAATATCGACAGATTCCCAGTTCACATTCAGCGACACTTGGATATATTCAGCAGCATTTCAAAGTGACAGATTCAGTTTCCCCTTTTCTCCGAACACTCGTCATTGGAAGAAACAAATTTGACGATCAAGTCTGCTTTTGTGTGCATGCCTCCTTCTCACATCAATGCCTTTGTGTGACCTCCATAGGCAACTCAAAATTGCCAAAGCCTTGTCTAGATTATGAGTTTATGACAAGTCCAAGTTACAAAAGAAAAGCAAGACCATCTACTACCCTTGATCTAAATTGATCTATCCTATTACATAGTATTATGATTACTTACGGTAGTTTGGTTCCAATCGCAGGCATTGGCGAAGCTCAGGATGAACCATAATGGAGTCTCCGGAGATTTCCATGCAACGTTTGTTGAGAAACCAACAACTGCTTCTTCGGTATTTAGACTGAAGCAGCATATTTTAGGAAACGACATATATCCAAGTCCTATTGCATGGTGGGAGGTGTAGACACAGTTGCTTCTCGTCAGATATCCTGGGACAACATCTGCATCGCCTACTGCAATGTTAATCGGATAGTTCAATCCAAGGAAAGGGAATATGCTCCTAGGTCAGCAATCTCTATCCATGGCTTAGGTGGCTACAAGTAAGAAGTGCCCTTTGAGTACACCTTGCAGCCAAACCCAGTATCATAGGTTCCACAAGTGTGACCGTAGCGATCAACACTATGATCAGCAACAGGATTGCCATGACCATAATAAGTACCGCCATAAAACTCCTCATCAGTAACGCCCACGGTATGGATAAGAAGGAGAGATTCATCTGCAGATATTGCTAAGAACCATAAACCAGGTTCATGCTTGTTATCATCTATGGCATCAAGGTTGCCCTCCTCGAGATGCGCGACAGGTGGTGACAGGAGCATAATAGGACCTTCAAAAAGAAATGATGGCCAAATCAGCCAACACTAATTTACATCCATTAAAAATGAAGCTAGTGTTTAGAATAGGAATGGATCAAACTTACCAAAATACAGATGATTCCAGACATAAACACCTCCACTCTTAGTAGATACAAACACAAGACCCTTGTGGATAAGTGCATCGTTGTATCTAAAATAACACTGGAACTGCTTCTCAAGAACTGTCCATGCATACTCATAGCCATCAAGGGTAGCAATTGAGTAGTCGAAGATAGCGACAAGAGAGGAATCTAAATAATTCGCCATAGCCGTGGGAGCTTGGCAAATAGCAATCTTCCGGAGCAGAATAGGGCGATCATTATGCATGAATGTAAACGGATCGTTGGTGGGTACAAACTCATTGACTTGGAGAGGAACGCGTTGATGAGTGTACACATTGACAAGTTCCCACTTGCACTCGGACCCAACAGTGGCGATCCAATCTCCATTGGCACCTACCCACTGCTTACCCATACAATTCAGGAACATAGCATCGGAGGAGAACCTGTCTAGTGGCGTTAGCTTGCATGTCGTGCCCTTGCCCGCGAAGTACTAGTTGCATTTCCATGGTTTCTTAGTCGGGTGAGAATGAAAAACAAAGGCGAGGCCAAACGGCTGAGAAGCATGTAAAGTTGCACTATATTTTGTCGAGTCAAGAAGATGTTTGGACGAACCGGCGAGGCTCGTGGCGGTGATGACATCGCATCTGGTTATGAGTTCTTCAAGCGGGCCTTCGGTAAAAACATCCTAGAACAGCTCAGAATCATCACTATCCTTGCTCGGTCCTGCCATCGCAAGGGAGCTAATGGAAGTTGGGACAGTGGCTTGATTTGGTTTTCTGGAAAAGAGGGAAGATCGATGGCAGAAGGCGGGACAGGAAGAAGAACAAACACTCGCATACTGTGCGGTGAACAGGATCGGAAAGCGGCATTGTGGAGGAGAATAACGACGACGCTTGGCGTAGAGATAGGGTAATGGGGAACTAGGGATAGAGCATATAGGCGAGGTTGAATAAAATGAAAACGGACGCATGTTCCTCTACTCCAGTTCCCTTCAGAATAGTACTACTCTGCTCCAGTCCCCTCCATAATAAATCTTTCTTATAAATCGAAGAGGAAGTAGTATGCAGACTAGGGCCCGATCATCTGCTCTCTCGAGGAGCCAAACCCGACTGATTTCTTTGCTAAATTTTATGGTCCTTTATGCTAAATGCATGGACCTTAGTGTAATGTTACCTTTTTTAGGTCCTTGGTGTAAAATGTACCCCCACCATCCATGTAAAATGCTAACCAAAAAGTGGGTGAAATTTGAACAAATTTAAGCTTAGTTGTCAACGAGTACGAAAATTCTTGGATTTCAAGCTGAACGACCGGTCAAGGCCATATCAATATCATACTTTATGGTGATGATGCCAAGTCCAAGAATTAGAATGCCGATAGATTTGGACATATTTTTAAAACAATCAAAGAGGAAGTAGTATGAAGAGTATGGCTCGATTAGCTTCTCTCTCGAGAAGGATCCTTACACGACTTTTTTCCTTTCTTATTTTTAGAGGGGTGCTAAGTGTATGGACATTGATGTAATTTTCCCTTTTTTGGGTACTTGATGTAAAATGTACTTCCACACACCGTTTAAAATTATAACCTAAAAGTGTAAGTGGTGAAATTTAGATGATTTTAAGCTTACTTGTCAATGAGTATGAACATTCTTGGATTTCAGTCGAACGACCAAGGTCAAGGACATATAAACATCATACTTTATGCTAATGATCCCATATCAGAGAATCTGCATGGCAACAGATTTGGCCATATTTTGAAAATAATCAAAGAGGAAGTAGTACGAAGAGTTTGGCTCAGATCGGCTGGTCCCTTGAGAAGGAGCCGAAACAGAAAGTTTTCCTTTGTAGGGTCCTTTGTTCTAAATGTATGGACCTCCATGTAATTTTACCTTTTTAGGTCCTTGATGTAAAATGTACTCCCACCGACCGTGTAAAATTCTAACCTAAAAGTACGTGGTGAAATTTAAACGAATTTAGGCTTAGTTGTCAACAAGTATGAACCATATTCTAGGATTTTCAAGACAAACGACCAAGGTCAATGTCATATCTACATCAAACTTTATGCATATGATCCCATATCCAAGAATTTGCATGCTGACAAATTTGGCCATATTTTGAAAACAATCTAAGATGAAGTAGTGTGAAGAGTGTGGCTCGATCAACTGCTCTCTAGAGATGGAGTCGAACCTGGCCATTTTCCTTGCTTAATTTAAGTGTCCTTTGTGCTAAATGTATGGACCTCGATGTAATTTTCACTTTTTTTAGGTCCTTGGTGTAAAATGTACTTCCACGCCCGTGTAAAATTCTGACCTAAAAGTGTAAGTGGTGAAATTTTGATGATTTTAAGCTTACTTGTCAACGAGCATCACCATTATTGGATTTCAAGCCGAATGACCACGGTCAAGGCCATATCAACATCATACTTTATGTTGATGAACCCATATGAGAGAATTTGCATGGCAACAAATTACCCTATTTTGAAAACAATCAAAGAGGAAGTAGTGTGTAGAGTTTGGCTCAGATCAGCTGATCTCTCGAGAAGGAGCCGAACCAGAATAATTCCTTTTAGGGAGCTTTGTGATAAATGTATGGACCTCGATGTAATTATTGCTTTTTTTAGGTCCCTGATGTAAAATGTACTCCGACCAACCGTGTAAAAATCTAACCTAAAAGTAAGTGGTGAAATTTAAATGAATTTTAGCTTAGTTGTCAACGAGTATGAACCATTCTGGGATTTCAAGATGAATGACCAAGGTCATGATCCCATATTCAAGAATTTGCACACCGACAAATTTTGCCATATTTTGAAAACAATCGAAGATGAAGTAGTATGAAGAGTATGGCTCGATCAGCTACTGTCCCGAGAAGGAGCCGAACCCGACTATTTTCCTTGCTTAATTTTAGGGTCCTTTGTGCTGAATGTATGGACCTTGATGTAATTTTCCTTTTTTAGGTCCTTGATGTAAAATGTACTTCCATGCCCATGTAAAATTCTAACCTAAAAGTGTAAGTGGTGAAATTTCGAAGATTTTTTAGCTTACTTGTCAACGAGTATAACCATTATTGGATTTCAAGTCGAACGACCAAGGTTAAGGCCATATATATCAACCATCATACTTTATGTGCATGATCCCATATGAGAGAATTTGCATGGCGACAAATTTGGCCATATTTTGAAAACAATCGAAGAGGAAGTAGTATATAGTTTTGGCTCAGATCAGCTGATCTCTCGAGAAGGAGCCGAACTACAAAATTTTCCTTTTAGGTAGCTTTATGATAAATGTATGGACGTCGATGTAATTTTTGCTTTTTCAGGTCCCTGATGTAAAATGTACTCCGACCCACCATGTGAAAATCTAACCTAAAAGTAAGTGGTGAAACATAAACAAATTTAAGCTTAGTTATCAATGAGTATGAACCGTTCTGAGATTTCAAGATGAACGACCAAGGTCATGATCCCATATCCAAGAATTTGCATGCCGACAAATTTGGCCATATTTTGAAAACAATCGAAGATGAAGTAGTATGAAGAGTATGGCTCGATCAACTACTCTCTCGAGGAGCTGAATCCGACTGTTTTCCTTCCTTAATTTAGGGTCCTTTGTGCTAAATGTATGGACCTCAATGTAATTTTCCCTTTTTTGGTCCTTGATGTAAAGTGTACTTCCACGCCCGTGTTAAATTCTAACCTAAAAGTGTAAGTGGTGAAATTTCGATGATTTTAGCTTACTTGTCAACGAGTATGACCATTATTGGATTTCAAGCTGAATGGCCAAGGTCAAGGCCATATCAACATCATACTTTATGTTGATGATCCCATATGAGAGAATTTGCATGGCGACAAATTTGGCCATATTTTGAAAACAATCAAAGAGGAAGTAGTTTTAGAGTTTGGCTCTCAGATCAGCTGATCTCTCGAGATGGAGCCGAACCAAAAAAATTTCCTTTTAGTGAGCTTTATGATAAATGTATGGACCTCAATGTAATTTTTGCTTTTTTCAGGTCCATGATGTAAAATATACTCTGACCAACTGTGAAAAATCTAACCTAAAAGTAAGTGGTGAAATTTAAATGAATTTAAGCTTTGTTGTCAAAGTGTATGAACCATTCTGGGATTTCAAGATGAACGACCAAGGTCATGATCCCATATCCAAGAATTTGCATGTCAACAAATTTGGACATATTTTGAAAACAATCAAAGATAAAGTAGTATGAAGAGTATGGCTCGCTCAGCTACTCCCCCGAGAAGGAGCCGAACCTGACTATTTTCCTTGCTTAATTTTAGGGGGTCCTTAGTGCTAAATGTATGGACCTCGATGTAATTTTCCCCCTTTTTAGGTCTAAAAGTGTAAGTGGTGAAATTTATACGATTATTTTAAGCTTACTTGTCAACGAGTATGAACATTCTTGTATTTCAAGCAGAACGACCAAGGTCAAGGCCATATCAACATCATACTTTATATGATGATGATCCCATGTCAGAGAATTTGCATGGCAATAGATCTGGCCATGTTTTGCATTGCCCTCGGGACAAAAACCCTAAGTACGCGATCAAAAAATCTAGGAAAGAGTCTGTAGCTGCCGTTATCTCCATCCCTAGATCGGGAGGGATTTGAAGCTCTTCCCGACACCCTGCCGGAGAGGGGAATTCACCCTAGAGTCCTTCTTCATCACCATGCAAGCCTCCGGTGTGATGCTACGGGTCCATGTAGTAGCTAGATGGCTGGTTCTCCTCCTTTGTGCTTTCATGTCTAGATCTTGTGAGATCCGTTCATGATCAAGATCATCTATTTGTAATTCTGCATGTTATGTTTGCGGGGATCCGATGGATATTGAGATGTTATTTCAGATTGATTATTGATTCTATCATGTCTTTGTTATTTGTGATCTTGCATGCTTTCCGTTGTTAGTAGCTATCTTGGCCAAGTAGATGCTAGCAACTCCAAGAGTTAGTATTTATGCTCGATAGTGGGTTCATGCCTCTTTGGTCATCTAGGGATGTGATAGAAATCTCTAAGGTACTAGACGTGCTGTTACTACTAGGGAGAAAACAACAATCCTTTGTTCATAGAACTATCGTATTGTTTACTTTACACGCAATTCGTAAAGCAATAATCTGTTCCAACTTAATACTGGAGGGGGTTTGGATGATAACCTGAAGGTGGATTATTAGTCATAGATGCAGTTGGATGGCGGTCTATGTATTATGTTGTAATGCCCAATCAAGTTCCAAAGGAGTCAAGATGATTAGTATATGCATATATTGCTTTCTCGATGTTTGTCAATTGCCCCACTATAATTTGTCCACCCAGCATGTTATCTATCTAAGGAGAGCCACCTCTAGTGAACTATGGATCCCGGTCCTTGTGTTTTTACATTCAATCTATAAACTGTTTACTGCTTTGTGTTTACTTTCAGCAAACTATTACTTATTTCCATTCGATACGTTTAATCCTTTGTTTTCTGCAAAACATGGTGATATTGACAACCTCATCGCAAGTTGGGGACAAAGTTCTGTGGTTGTGTTTTGCAGGTATCCACGTTTCTACTAGCACCGGTAGTGCGCCCTGCCAAAGCTCAGCTAGTAACACCTTTGGGGTGTTTCCTTGCTCCTACTGGTTCGATTAAACCTTGGTTTCATACTGAGGGAAACTTGCTATTGTGCTAATCATACCTTCCTCTTGGGGTTCCCAACGAGCTCTACATCAACACCGCTCTAACATTTTTCTGGTTCCATACACAGAGCCATCAAGCATTTTTTCTGGCGCCGTTGCCGGGGAGTCAAGGACATCTTCACAAGGGGAGTCCCTCATAACCAATCTCTTTACTTTGTTATTTTTGTTTTGCTTAGTTTCTTTTTGCTTTGTTTGCTTGTTTTGTTATCAAAAAACACAAAAAAGTTAGTTTTTTTCTAGTTTGCTTTCTTATTTGAAAATCCAAAAAAATGACTACTCTTGAAAACACTAAGTTGTGTGACTTCACTAGCACCAACAACAATGATTTCATGAGCACACCTATTGCTCCACCTGCGCCTGAAGATACTTTCTTTGAGATAAAACCTGCTTTGCTCAATCTTGTTATGAGAGAACAATTTTCTGGTATTGGTAATGAAGATGCTGCTTCCCATCTAAATAACTTTGTTGAACTTTGTGAGATGCAAAAGCATAGGGATGTAGATGGTGATATTATCAAGCTAAAATTGTTTCCTTTCTCTTTGAGAGGAAAAGCTAAAGAATGGTTGAATTCCTTAACTAGGAATAGTATTGATTCTTGGACTAAGTGCAAAGATGCTTTCATTGGAAAGTACTATCCTCCTGCTAAGATTATATCTATGAGAAGTGAAATAATGAAGTTTAAACAACTTGATAATGAACATGTTGCTCAAGATTGGGAAATAATGAAATCTTTGGTAAAGAATTGTCCCACTCATGGACTGACTGCTTGGATGATCATCCAAACCTTTTATGCAGGATTGAACTATTCTTCAAGGAACCTATTGGACTCTGCTGCTGGAGGTACCTTTATGACCATTACTTTGGATACTGCAGCAAAACTTCTGGACAATATGATGGTTAATTATTATGAATGGCATACTAAGAGAGCTCCACAAGGTAGGAAGGTAAATTTTGTTGAGGAAACCTCCTTCTTGAGTGATAAAATTGATATTATTATGTCTATGCTTGTTAATTGGAAAGCCCATATTGATCCTAATAATGTTCCTTTGGCTTCTTTGGTTGCTCAAGAAGAGCAAGTTGATGTGAACTTCATAAGAAACAACAACTTTGGCAATAATGCCTATTGGAGTAATTTTGGTAACAACAATTATAAGCCTTATCCTCCTAACAATGTTAATGCTTATGGAAATTCTTACAACAATAATAGGAGTGCTCCCTCTGAACTTGAAGTTATGCTTAAAGACTTTATTAGTAAACAAACTGCTTTCAATAAAACTATTGAGGAAAAACTCTCTAATGCTAAAAGAAATATAGCATCTTTGGTTGAAGCTCAATCTTCTTTGAATAAAATGGCGGCTAAACTTGAAACTAATGATAAACCCTTTGCAGCTACCAATGCTATACAAGTAAGAATTGATGAAAATGTTAGACTATTAGCTGAATTACATGCTAAGTGGGAAAGAGAAGATGAAATTGCTAGAAACATTAGTGTTTCTACTATCACCACCACTAGTGTTGAGGCTAGTAATAGTTCTACTACTTTAGATGATAAATTTGATTTTGATCTTGATGGTTGCAACATCTCTGAAGTTATTAAGTTCCTACAAAATCTTGCTAAAAGTCCTAATGCTAGTGCTATGAACATGGCCTTTACAAAACACATTACTGATGCTCTCATAAAGATTAAAGAAGAAAAGATGAAACATAAAGCTTCTATTCCTATAAAACAAGAAGATGGTTGGGAACCCATCATTAATATGAAAGTGAATGACTTTGATTTCAAAGCTTTATGTGATCTTGATAGTAGTGTTTCTATTATGCCTAGAAGGATTTATGATATGCTTGATTTGTCTCCACTTGACGATTGTTATTTGAATGTCCCACTTGATGATAATGCTAAAAAGAAACTCATGGGGAGTCTTAATTATGTTCTTATTATGGTTAACAATGCTTATGTCCTTGTTGATTTCTATGTTTTGGATGTTGAATACAATGCTTCTTGTCCTATTACTTTGGGAAGACCTTTTCTTATAACTGTTGGTGCCATCATTGATATGAAAGAAGGCACCATTAAATATCAACTCCCACTCAAGAAAGGTATAGAACACTTCCCTAAGAAGAGAGAGAAGATTTGTTTTGCTTCTCCTATGAAAACAAAATTTGGTCTTAATGCTTCTTCATTTGAGAACACTTGATTCTTTCTTTGCTTCTTATGCCTAACTTAAAGGCGTTAAAGAAAAGTACTTATTGGGAGATAACCCAAAAGTTTCAGATGAGTCTTAGAAGTTATTACTTCAGTAATAACCTTTCTTATCCTTTTTATTTGTTTTTTGTGCGAAGAGTAACCTCTAATGAGAGAGAAGTAATGATTGGGAAAGTTCCTGTCCCGAAACAGATTTGTGTGCTTCACCATAAAATTCGTGTAAAATCTCTGAACGTATTTGTGAGGCGTGAATTTTTTTCTTCTTCCCTAGGTTGTTATCTAACTTTCATTAGTTCAACACTTTTTGATTTGAGCAACAGAAGGTCTTCGAAAAAATTCGTCTTTACCTGCTGGTCTGTTTTGACAGATTTCTGCCATTTTCTGCATTTGCTTCTTGTTGGTTCCTTTTTGAGTTATTTTGGGGAATTGAGATTGTTGAGGGAGGTGCTTCAGTAGATACTGTTCTAATGTAAGTTTATTTGGTGTTAGAATTGAACCTTAAGACTTACTTATCTTGAGTGCACTAATGTTGCTAATAAAGATTGTGTGAAGTTTTGTATGAAGGAAAAATTTTAGGTGTATGGAAGGAATGAGTAATGAGATGAAGGATGGACTAAATCTCAAGCTTGGGGATGCCACGCGTGTCACCCCAAGAAATAGCCAAGAAGTACAAGAATCAAAGCTTGGGGATGCCCAAGGCATCCCCTTCTTCATCAATAAAAATCCCAGGTTTCTTCCAAACGCTTCATTTTTATTGTTTCATGCACAATTGTGTTGTTCTTGGAGCGTCTTCTTTTTCGTTTTTGTTTTGGTTTTTTGTTTGCTTTGTTTTTTTACTTTTCTGAATAAATTGGTTGGACCCCCTCTATCATACTTTGGTTTGCAAATAGTTTGGTTTGGATTGGAAAAGAGTAGGAAAGTGCATGCTTATGTGGTAAAAAGAGCTCCTTTTTGACTGTGGCCTATGCTTTGTCATGCCATGCTTCAGATTGCTTTGGCTTTATGCTTAGTATTCTTTGCTGTAGCATGAATTGTTATAAACAATTGAGATTGCTTAATGTGCCTTGGATGAATAATGCGTTGTTTTAGCAAATTAAAGCATAGTATAGTGGTATTCTCCTTTGATGCTTTATTTGGGTTGACTTGGCGCATGCTCACACCATGTTATAACTATCTCAAGTCACCATAGCCTTTATGATCCTTTAGTTTTCAACTTGTAGTATCACTTTATGCTTTGATCAATGATTTTTTGTCGCTTTGCATGATTATGGCCATTATTTCTCTCTTAGTTTGTCGCTCCCAGTCTTTTGCAAGCCTCCACAACAAAGTATGAGTTCCACTCATGCATCCAACTCCCTAAACCAAGTTATTTCAAAGAGTCCACCATACCTACCTACTAGTTTATGCTATTCCAAGTATATTCATGCTTTTGTTTACCTTCCAAATTAAACTTGTTATGAGAAAACTAGTGATTAAAGCTCTCACGAACTTGATGGCACACTTTACATTTCTTGCCCTTAATAAACTTGAACCATTGTGTCGTTTATGTTGTATATGCTTGCACTTATTTGTTGGGGATTAGCAGAACCATGCTTTCATGGGGAACACTTTCAACATTGCACTTGGTACTTGTACCTAGTTGATATCATACTCTTTTGTATATGGATGTCGTCGGTGTGAAATGAAAGGGGAGCTTGTAAGTCCATGGAGTTATGTATATGTGTTAGAGAAACGCCTGGGACGCTGGTCTAATCCATGCTGACATGGTGGAAACCTGCAATGTAACCATAATGAGCTGTCTATGAAGCATTCTTCTTATAAAAAAAGAGTCCTATACTGAGAAAAAAAGAGAAAAAGAAAAAAAGAGATTATGAAAAGAGGAAAGAGAGAAAAAAGCACCATATTCCCATGGTAAATAAGAAGATTGCTGAGATGCTCGTTGTCTGCTTGCCTTGTCATTTTGATATGGGGATTCTTCCATATCATCGGGCAAGGGTACCCGTTATGGTTCTCTATGCTACACATGTACTTACAATGACAAGAACTTACCGGTGACTAAACTTGAGTACCATGAGGAGCGGCCCTCGTATACAAGGGACATGAGATTTCTAACTTATACTTCGTCAAGCATGTACACCATAGTTTGTTCACTTTAACCTTAATCACTTCAAGATGCTTATGATAGGGGCAATGAGAGCTGAAAGCTATAAGTCCAATAATTTTTGGAAGCTCTTTATGAGACTTGAATCCCTACTTCCTTCTATAAAAAGGCCTTTCTTCCACCATTATATTGAGTCTCCACCTTCTACCTTTATGCACCTACTTTGAGAGCATAGTGGCCATTCTTAGTTCTATGTGCATTGTCCCAAGACTAGTTGATTGATGCATAACTTGATATTGCTTGTTTTAAACTATTTGTATCTAGTCACTCTTATGAACTTTGAAGGTGTCCTATGCATTTATATTTGCTACTCTATTGAGGGACAAGCTGAATACTTTTATGCTATGTTTTCTTTATGTGAAACAAACAAACGTCTTGCAAAGCATTGTTATTCATGAATCTTTTGTTTGTGCCTTCTCAAGTTGCAACATAGTTTCTTTGACTTATTGCTAGAACTTTGTCTTTTATGTTATGATTGAAGTACTATGATCCCAGCTTTGAATGTTTTAGAAATACTTTGATCAAGTTTTTGATGGTGCATGTCACCTCAAAAATTATTCTTTCTTTTTATCACTTACCTACTCGAGGACGAGCAGGAGTTAAGCTTGGGGATGTTGATACATTGCAAATGTATCTATAATTTTTGATGTTCCATGCTTGGTTTTATCCACTTTCTTCTATTTTGTCCACATTTTGGAGTACTTTTCATATGATTTCTTGGACTAACCTATTAACAAGAGCCACAGTGCCAGCTGCCTGTTTTTGGTTCCAAGAAAGTCAGAAAATGCTCGGAATTGGACGGGACAAAAGCCAAAGTGCCTATTTTTCCGGAAGTCATCAGATGCCAGAATACGAGACGAAGAAGGGCTGGGGGCCGGCCAGACCACCTGGCCGCGCGGCCAGGGCTGGCTCGCACAAGGGAGTGGTCTGGCCGACCCCAGCACCCCCTCGGCCTCTCCTTCTGCCTATATATTACCCTCGGGACAAAAACCCTAAGTACCCGATCAAAAATCCATGAAAGAGTCTGTAGCCACCGTCATCTCCATCCCTAGATCAGGAGGGATCTGAAGCTCTTCACAGCACCCTATCGGAGAGGGGAATTCACCCTGGAGTCCTTCTTCAACACCATGCAAGCCTCCGGTGTGATGCGTGAGTAGTTCATCTCTTGACTACGGGTCCATGTAGTAGCTAGATGGCTGGTTCTCCTCCTTTGTGCTTTCATGTCTAGATCTTGTGAGCTCTGTTCATGATCAAGATCATCTATTTGTAATACTGCATGTTGTGTTTGTGGGGATCCGATGGATATTGAGATGCTATTTCAGATTGATTATTGATTCTATCATGTCTTTGTTATTTGTGATCTTGCATGCTTTCCGTTGTTAGTAGCTATCTTAGCCGAGTAGTTGCTAGCAACTCCAAGAGTTAGTATTTATGCTCGATAGTGGGTTCATGCCTCTGGTAATCTAGGGAAGTGACAGAAATCTCTAAGGTACTAGATGTGCTGTTGCTACTAGGGAGAAAACAACAATCCTTTGTTCATAGAACAATCGTATTGTTTACATTACATGCAATTCGTAAAGCAATAATTTGTTGCTTGCAACTTAATACTGGAGGTGGTTCGGATGATAATCTGAAGGTGGATTATTAGTCATAGATGCAGTTGGATGGCGGTCTATGTATAATGTTGTAATGCCCAATCAAGTTCCAAAGGAGTCAAGATAATTAGTATATGCATATATTGCTTTCTCAATGTTTGTCAATTGCCCCGCTGTAATTTGTTCACCTAGCATGTTATCTATCTTAAGGAGAACCACCTCTAGTGAACTATGGATCCCGGTCCTTTCTTTTACATACAATCTGCAAACTGTTTACTACATTGTGTTTACTTTCTACAAACTATTACTTCCTTCCATTCGATACATTTAATCCTTTGTTTTCAGCAAAACCGGTGAGATTGACAACCTCATCGTAAGTTGGGGACAAAGTTCTGTGGTTGTGTTGTGCAGGTCTCCACGTTGCTAGTAGCACCGGTAGTGCGCCCTGCCAAGGCTCAGCCAGCAACACCTTTGGGGTGTTTCCTTGCTCCTACTAGTTCGATTAAACCTTGGTTTCATAACTGAGGGAAACTTGCTGCTGTGCTCATCATACCTTCCTCTTGGGGTTCCCAACGAGCTCTACATCAATACTGAGCCATCAACCATTCTTGTATTTCAAGATGAACGACCAAGGTCAAGGCCATATCTACATCATACTTTATGCTGATAATCCCATATTCAAGAATTTCATACCGACAAACTTGGCCATATTTTGAAAAAAATCAAAGATGAAGTTGTATGAAGAGTGTGGCTTGATCAGCTACTCTCTCGAGAAGGAGCCAAACCTGACGGTTTTGCTTGCTTAATTTTAGGGTCCTTTGTGCTAAATGTATGGACATCAATGTAACTTTCCCCTTTTAAGTCCTTTTTGTAAAATGTACTCCCATCGACCGTGTGAAATTCTAATCTAAAAGTAAGTGGTGAAATTTAAACGAATTTTAGCTTATAGTTGTCAACGAGTATGAACATTCTTTCATTTCAAGCCGAACGACCACAAGGACAAGGCCATATCTCTACGTCATACTTTATTCTGATGATCAAGTATCCAAGAATTTGCATGGTGGTAGATTTGGCCATATTGTGGAAACAATCGAAGAGAAGTAGTATGAAGAGTATGGCTCGATCAGCTGCTCTCTCGAGAAGGAGCCGAACCCGACTGTTTTCTTTGCTCAATTTTAGGGCCCGTTGTGCTAAATGTATTGACCTCGATGTAATTTTCCCTTTTTAGGTCTTTATGTAGAAAGTACTTTATGCTTATGATCCCATATCCAAGAATTTGCATGCCGACAAATTTGGCCATCTTTTGAGAACAATCGAAGATATTAAAATCAAAAAATAATCAATTTCATTTTTCCAAGTGACAGGAATTTATTTTCTAAAAAGCAAGTTAGAATAATTTATTTCCTTTTTTTGTTAAAAAAATAAAGAGCGAGAAGAGACTATATGAGCATAGAGGAGGCAGCGAGAGAGCTGCGAAGAGGAGGATTTGAAGGCGGTGCAATGTCAAAGCAAAGTTGGGATGGGTTCCTGACACGAGGTACAGGGTATAGTGAGTAGAGTAAATTTTAGGACCACGATATATATGCATGCAAAAGAAAAAGTGTTTTCTCTCTCCTTAACTCCCTCAACAGGCTAGTCATAGTGAGAGTAACTTGGGTAGTAACATAGTCCTACATGTATTGCCAACTAAACATTTAGATGACATGGCATGCAATTAAATGATGAAAGAGAGCCTTGTGGTAACTAGCTATGTTAACATCACACATTTCAAGACAAAATGAGTCTACATTGTAATAAATGAGGCTTTGCATGATACCACACCTATATTATTTTCCACTATGGAGGTAGTAACTTAGACTAGTAACATATGCATGTTACTACTCTAAGTTACTGCCCACTATGACCATCCTCACCACCCACACCCTGGACGGCTGATCTCTCCCTCGTCCACAAAGTGGCGATGCGCACACGCGTCGACCGACAACCTGCCTTTTGTTGGCGGCTCTGTGTCTGTGTATGGCGTGTTTGTTAGCTGTGTTGGTGGGAACCATTTTGTTCCTTGGCGGAAAAAATTATTCAACTATAGTACAATAGAGTAGCAATTCAAACTTTCCCAGTTTTGAAATTTTCACTTTCCTCACAAACATCCGGGGGGAAGGATATTCAAAAGAGGATTGCCATTACAGTACTACTAGTACAAGTATGATTACTACTTAAGTGTTGGAAAAGGGATTGGTTGATCTGGCCAGCCAAAAAACATCCCATCGCATTGGATGCTCACCATTATGATCTGGCCAGCCTTCCTACTCCGCACTACTCCACCTCCATACCCTAGGAAGAGGAAGCACCAAGCACACCTGCAGCAAGCTAGCTCGAAAGTGAGGAGCGCTCCTTTTTATTCCGTGAAGCAAGTAGTACTCCCTCCTTCCCAAATTAGGACACGTATTACTTCTGTCCAGAGTCAAATTCAATAAACTTTGACTAAGTATGGATCGATTAGCTGCTCTCTTGATGAGCCGTACCCGAGTGTTTCCCTTGCTTGGTTTTAGGGTCCTTTGTGCTAAATGTATGGACCTCGATGTAATTTTCCCTTTTTTAGGTCCTTGATGTAAAATGTAGTCCCACCATCAGTGTAAAATTCTAACCAAAAAGTGTAAGTGGTGAAATTTAAACGAATTTAAGCTTACTTGTCAACGTGTATTAACATTCTTGGATTTTAAGCCGAACAACCAAGATCAAGGCCATATCAACATCATACTTTATGTTGATGGCCCCATACGAGACAATTTGCATGGCAACAAATCGGGCCATATTTTGAAAACAATCAAAGAGGAAGTAGTATGAAGAGTTTGGCTCAGATCAGCTGATGTCTCGAGAAGGAGCTGAACTAGAAAGTTTTCCTTTTACAGTCTTTTCGGCTAAATGTATAGACCTCCACGTAAATTTCCCTTTTTAGGTCTTTGATGTAAAATATGCTCCCATAGATCGTGTAAAATGCTAACCTAAAATTAAATGGTGAAATTTAAATGAATTTAAGCTTAGCTGTCAACGAGTAGGAACTTTCTTGGATTTCAAGCCAAGCGACCACAAGGTCAAGGCCATATCTCTACATCATATTTTATGTTGGTGATCCCATATCCAAGAATTTGCATGGCGACAAATTTGGCCATATATGTAAAACAATCGAAGAGGAAGTAGTATGAAACGTATGGCTCGATCAGCTGCTCTCTCGAGAATGAGCCGAACCCGACTATTTTCTTTGCTCAATTTTAGGGTCATTTGTGCTAAATGTATGGACCTCCATGTAATTTTCCCTTTTTAGGTCCTTGATGTAAAATGTACTCCCACCGCTCGTGTAAAATTCTAACCTAAAGTAAGTGGTGAAATTGAAACGAATTTAAGCATAGTTGTCAACGAGTACAAAAAATTCTAGGATTTCAAGACGAACGACCAAGGTCAAGGCCATATCAATATCATACTTTATGCTGACGACCCCATATCAGAGAATTTGCATGGCAACAGCTTTGGCCATATTTTGAAAACATTCAAAGAGGAAGTAGTATGAAGAGTTTGGCTCAGATCAGCTAATCTCTCGAGAAGGAGCCGAACCAACAAAAGATTTTCTTTTTAGGGTCCTTTGTGCTAAATGTATAGACATCGATGTAATTTCCCCCCTTTTTAGTCCTTGATGTAAATATGCTCCCACCGACCGTGTAAAATGCTAACCTAAAAGTAAGTGGTGAAATTTAAATGAAACGAGTATGAACTTTCTCAGATTTCAAGCCGAACGACCACAAGGTTAAGGCCATATCTCTACATCATAATTTATGCTGATGATCCCATATCAAAGAATTTGCATGGCGACAGATTTGGCCATATTTTTTAAAAAAATCAAAGAGGAAGTAATATGAAGAGTATGGCTCGATCAGCTACTCTCATGAGAAGGAGCCGAACCCGACTGTTTTCCTTGCTTGATTTTAGGATCCTTTGTGCTAAATGTATGGACCTCGATGTAATTTCCCCCCTTTTTAGGTCTAAAAGTGTAAGTGGTGAAATTTATACAATTATTTTAAGGTCACTTGTCAACGAGTATGAACATTCTTGGATTTCAAGCTGAACGACAAAAGTCGTCAAGGCCATATCGACATCATACTTTATACTCATGATCCCATGTCAGAGAATGTGCATGGCAACAGATTTGGCCTTGTTTTGGAAACAATCGAAGAGGAAGTAGTATTAAGAGTTTGGCTCAGATCAGCTGATCTCTCGAGAAGGAGCCGAACCAGAATTTTTCCTTTTAGGGTCCTTTATGCTAAATGTATGGACCTCGATGTAATTTTTGCTTTTTTGAGGTTCCTAATGTAAAATGTACTCCGATCGACCATGTAAAGTTCTAACCTAAAAGTAACTGGTGAAATTTAAACGAATTTAAGTTTAGTTGTCAACGAGTATGAACCATTCTTCAATTTCAAGACGAACCACCAAGGTCAAGGCCATATCTACATCATACTTTATGCTCATGATCCCATATCCAAGAATTTGCATGCTGACAAATTTGGCCATATTTCAAAATAATCAAAGATGAAGTAGTATGAAGAGTATGGCTCGATTAGTTGCTCCCGTGAGAAGGAGCTGAACCCGACTGTTTTCCTTGCTTAATTTTAGGGTCCTTTGTGCTAAATGTATGGACCTCAACGTAATTTTCCCCCTTTTTAGGTCTAAAAGCGTAAGTGGTGAAATTTAGACAATTTTAAGCTTACTTGTCAATGAGTATGAACATTCTTGGATTTCACGCCAAACGACCAAGGTCGTCAAGGCCATATCAACATCATATTTTATATGTTGATGACCCCATGTCAGAGAATTTGCATGGCAATAGATTTGGCCATGTTTTTGAAAACAATCGAAGAGGAAGTAGTATCAAGAGTTTAGCTTGAACCAGAAAATTTTCCTTTTAGGGTCCTTTATGCTAAATGTATGGACCTCGATGTAATTTTTGCTTTTTTTGAGGTCCCTGATGTAAAATGTACTCTGATCGACCATGTAAAGTTCTAACCTAAAAGTAAGTGGTGAAATTTAAACGAATTTAAGCTTAGTTGTCACGAGTTTGAACCATTCTTGTATTTCAAGACGAACGACCAAGGTCAAGGCCATCTCTACATTATACTTTATGATGATGATCCCATATTTAAGAATTTGCATACCGACAAATTTGGCCATATTTTGAAAACAATTGAAGATGAAGTAGTATGAAGAGTGTGGCTCGATCAGGTACTCTCTCGAGAAGGAGCCAAACTCGACTATTTTGCTTGCTTAATTTTAGGGTCCTTTGTGCTAAATGTATGGACCTCGATGTAATTTTCCCCCCTTTTAGGTCCTTGTTGTAAAATGTACTCCCATTAACCGTGTAAAATTCTAACCTAAAAGTATGTGGTGAAATTTAAACAATTTTCATCTTATAGTTGTCAACGAGTATGAACATTCTTTGATTTCAAGCTGAACGACCACAAGGTCAAGGCCATATCTCTACATCATACATTATTCTGATGATCGAGTATCCAAGAATTTGCATGGCGATAGATTTGGCCATATTGTGAAAACAGTCGAAGAGAAAGTAGTATGAAGAGTATGGCTCGATCAGCTGCTCTCTCGAGAAGGAGCCGAACCCGATTGTTTTCTTTGCTCAATTTTAGGGTCCTTTGTGCTAAATACATGGGCATCGATGTAATTTCCCCTTTTTTAGGTCCTTGATGTAGAATGTACTCCCACCAACCGTGTAAAATGCTAACCTAAAAGTAAGTGGTGAAATTTCAAGGAATTTAATAATAGTTATCAACGAGTATGAAACAATCTTGTATTTCAAGCCAAACGACCACGAGGTCAAGGCCATATCTCTACATCATACTTTAAGTTGATGATCCCATATTCAAAAATTTGCATGGTGACAGATTTGGCCATATTTTGAAAACAATCAAAGAGGAAGTAGTATGAAGAGTATGGCTCAACCAGCTGCCCTCTCGAGAAGGAGCCGAACCCGACTATTTTCTTTTCTCAATTTTAGGGTCCTTTGTGCTAAATGTATGGACCTCGATGTAATTTTCCCTTTTTAAGGTCCTTTATGTAGAATGTACTTTATGCTTATGATCCCATGATGTCTACGCACTTCTATTCTTGTAGACAGTTGTTGGGCCTCCAAGTGTAGAGGTTTGTAGAACAGCAGCAAGTTTTCCCTTAAGTGAATCACCCAAGGTTTCTCGAACTCAGGGAGGAAGTGGTCATAGGTATTCCCTCTCAAGCAACCCTGCAATTAAGATCCAAGAAGTCTCTTGTGTCCCCAACACACCCAATACACTTGTCAGGTGTATAGGTGCACTAGTTCGGCGAAGAGATAGTAAAATACAAGTGTTATGGATAATTATAAGTGGTAACGGTGCCAGAAAATAGCTTGACGGGTAGGAAGAGACTAAAGGCAATCTGAAATAAAGATGGAAGCAAGCAAACATGTAATAGATCTAGTTGCAAATGGTGTTTCAATGTTTAGAAACAAGGCCTAGGGATCATACTTTCACTAGTGATCACTCTCATATAAATATCTTCTCTTTATGATACTACTCTTAACTACTCTTCGGTTGGACACTCTAATCGGTGGTAGGGTTATAACAACACACCTCAAAGTTCACTTTTACCATCTAGATAACCCCACACTATCACCTTGAGCTCTAGATGATTCCAATAAACACCACAATTTCATAAAGACATCCAACTCCAAATATAACTCATAACAAGTATTTGTAATCTCTAACCTAAGTGCCACCATGGTGTGCACGCTGTCACTTTCACACACATGGGGAGATCAGAGATCTATTAAAGCACTTGAGTAGCAAGGTAGATCTACTTGATTACAAAGCTCATGATCACAATATGATCATGCATAGAGAGAGATGAACACATAGCTACCGGTACAACCCTTAGCCTCGAGGAAGAACTACTCCCTCATCATCATGGGAATCAGCAATGGCGATGGAGATGGTGGTGGAGATCAATGGAGATGGCTCCGAGGGCACTTACCCGTCCAGGCAGGGTGCCGGAACAGAGAGTTTCTGTCCCCCGAATCTCCCCTTCGGTGGCGGTGGCGCTGCGGAACTTTTCGTGGCTGGAGGCTCCCGGATTTAGGGTTTTCTCATCGGAGGCTTCTTATAGGCGAGAGGGGAGACCTAGGGGGTGCTAGAGGGGCCCACACCACCCCCTGGCGTGGCCTGGCCTGGCCCGCGCCACCAGGTGGTGTGTCCAGCCCCTGGCCCCTCTCCGTCTCGTCTTCTGGCTCCGTGCCCCCCTCGGTGAAATATTGACTTTGGCTTTTGTCCCGTCCAATTCTGAGAATATTCATTTTCTGACTTTCCTGGAACCAAAAACAGAAGAAAACAGGCAACTGGCACTGTGGCATCTTGTTAATAGGTTAGTTCCAGAAAATGTGTAAAAGTACTCCAAAGTGTGGACAAAACATAAGAAAGTAGATATAAAACAAGCATGGAGCATCAAAAATTATAGATACGTTAGCAACATATCATCCCATATCCAAGAATTTGCATGCTGATAAATTTGGCCATCTTTTGAAAACAATTGAAGATATTAAAAACAAAAAATAATCAATTTCAATTTTCCAAGTGACAGGAATTTATTTTCTGAAAAGCAAGTGAGAAGATTTTGTCGATCAGCTTCTCTCTCGAGGAGCCGTACCTGACTATTTTTAATTCCTTGTTTGATTTTAGGGTCCTTTGTGCTAAATGTATGAACCTCGATGTAATTTTCCCTTTTTTAGGTCCTTGATGTAAAATGTAGTCCCACCATCCGTGTAAAATTCTAACCAAAAAGTGTAAGTGGTGAAATTTAAACAAATTTAAGCTTACTTGTCAACGACTATGAACATTCTTGGATTTCAACCCGAATGACCAAGGTCAAGGACATATCAACATCATACTTTATGCTGATGGCCCCATATGAGAGAATTTGCAAGGCAACAAATTTGGCCATATTATGGAAACAATCGAAGAGGAAGTACTATGAAGAGTTTGGATCAGATCAGGTGATATCTCGAGAAGGAGCTGAACCAGAAAGTTTTCCTTTTACGGTCCTTTGGCCTAAATGTATGGACCTCCATGTAAATTTCCCTTTTTTAGGTCTTTGATGTAAAATAATGCTCCCACCGATCGTGTAAAATGCTAACCTAAAATTAAGTGGTGAAATTTAAATGAATTTAAGCTTAGTTGTCAATGAGTATGAACTTTCTTGGATTCAAGCCGAACGACCACAAGGTCAAGGCCATATCTCTACATCATACTTTATGATCCCATATCCAAGAATTTGCGTGGCGACAGATTTGGTCATATTTGTAAAACAATCGAAGAGGAAGTAGTATGAAACGTATGGCTCGGTCATCTGCTCTCTCGAGAAGGAGCCGAACCCGACTGATGTCTACGCACTTCTATTCTTGTAGACAGTTGTTGGGCCTCCAAGTGCAGAGGTTTGTAGAACAGCATGAAGTTTTCCCTTAAGTGGATTACCCAAGGTTGATTGAACTCAGGGAGGAAGTGGTCAAAGGTATCCCTCTCAAGAAACCATGCAATCAAGATACAAGAAGTCTCTTGTGTCCCCAACACACCCAATACACTTGTCAGGTGTATAGGTGCACTAGTTAGGCGGAGAGATAGTGAAATACAAGTGGTATGGATAATTATAAGTGGTAACAGTGCCAGAAAATAGCTTTGATGGCGCGTGGAAAAGACTAAAGGCAATATGAAATAAAGATTGAAGCAAGCAAACATGCAACAGATCTAGTTGCAAACGGTGTTTCAATTCTTTTAAACAAGGTTTAGGGATCATACTTTCACTAGTGAACACTCTCATATAAATATCTTCTCTTTATGATACTACTCTTAACTACTCTCCGGTTGGACACTCTAATCCATGGTAGGGCTATAACAGCACTCCTCAAAGTTCGCTTTCCATATCTAGATAACCCCACACAGTCACCTTGAGCGCTAGATGGTTCCAACAAACACCAAAATTTCATAGAGACATCCAACTCCAAATATAAATCATAACAAGTATTTGTAATCTCTAGCCTAAGTGCCACCATGGTGTGCACGCTGTCACTTTCACACACATGGGGAGATCCGAGATATATTAAAGCACATGAGTAGCAATGTAGATCTGCTTGATTACAAAGCTCATGATCACAATATGATCATGCATAGAGAGAGAGATGAACACATAGCTACCGGTATAACCCCTAGCCTCGAGGAAGATCTACTCCCTCATCATCATGGGAATCATCAACGGTGATGGAGATGGTAGTGGAGATCGATGGAGATGGCTCCTGGGGCAATTCCCCGTCCCGGCAGGGTGCTGGAACAGAAGCTTTTTGTCCCCCGAATCTCTCCTTCGGTGGCGGCGGTGCTGCGAAACTTTTTGTGGCTGGAGACTCTAGATTCGTGGGTGGAGGTGTCTCCTACAAATTAGGTTTCCTCCCTTTATATAGCTTCTCGGATTCCCGTCACCCCATCTTGGGCTGCAGTAAATCGGGCCTAGTAGGTCCGTCCAGACTCGGAATCAGCTAAATTTTATGTCCAGGACGTTAGTCGCGCAATTTCCAAGAACTTTGTAGTTGAAGAGTTTTCCATTTGACGCCGTCTTCGACCCGAAACGTGACCATCTTCAAAAAGAGTTCGGAGACAGATTTCTGGAAAATCCCAATTTGACTCCAACAAGGTTTCCACTTGTATTCTTCGTAATTCCTACACATTAAAGTGTAAAACAAGAAAATTGTGCACTTTTGAAACTATTAGTAGGTTAGTCCACATAAATCATAAACTTTATATAAAAAAGAGTATCAAAAGAATATTATTAGCATAAAACCATCAAAAATTATAGATACGTTATGGACGTATCAACATCCCCAAACTTAGTTCCTGGTCGTCCTCGAGTAGGTAAACGATAAAAACAATATAATTTTTTAGGTGACACGCAGCCAACCAATCTTGATCATAATTATTGTAAAAGCATTAATAGCTAAGATCAAGGTAATCTAAACATGAACATGAAAGATAGAGTTCTAATAATAAAAAATAGCAACTATGTTGTAACATGAAAGGTACAAACAAAAGGTCATGAATAACAATGCATTGAAAGACGTTTGTTTGTTTTATATATAGAAAACATAATAAGAATGGTATTCAGCTTGTCCCTCATAGTGTAGCAAAACATAAATGCATAGGACACCTTCAAAGTTCATAAGGGTGACTAGATACAAATAGTTTAAGAACAAGCAATATCAAAGTTATGAATCAATCAACAAGTTTTGGGACAATGCACATTAAACTAAGAATGGCCACTATGCTCTCTCACTAGGTGCATAAAGATAGAAGATGGAGACTCAACATAAAAGTAAAAGAAAGGCCTTCATAGAAGGAAGCAGGGATTTAAGTTTCATAAAGAGCTTCCAAAAATTATGGTACTTATTAGCTTTCAGCTCTCATTGCCCCTATCATAAGCATCTTAAAGTGATTAAGGTTAAAGTGAACAAACTATGGAGTATATGCTTGACAAAGTATAAGTTGACAATCTCATGTCCCTTGAATACGAGGGCCGCTCCTCATGCTACTCAAGTTTAGTTACTGGTAAGTTCTTGTCATAGTAAGTACATGTGCATCATAGAGAACCGCCAACGGGGTACCCCTTGCCCGATGATACGGAAGAATCCCCATATAAAAATGACAAGGCAAGTAGACAATAAGCATCTCATTACGGGTACGCTGCAGGTTTCCACCATGATTAGGCATGGATTAGACCAGCCGCCCAGGCGTTTCTCTAACACACATACATAACTCCATGGACTTACAAACTCCCCTCTCATTTCACACCAACGACATTCATAAACAAAAGAATTAATACTCCCCCTATAAGCATAGTCATTCTCATTAATCATAGTGGGAGAAAATTCAACAAAATAGCTATCATTATTATTCTCATCACCATAATCATCAAATATAGGAGGCATAGTAATCATAATTAATTTTCTCCTCAATAGTAGGTGGACTGAAAATATCATATTCATTATTGTAATCATCATATATTGGAGGTGTAGTATCATCATAAGCAATAGAATAATTATCTTCCAAAGTGTGTTCATTTGTAAACATATCATCATTGGAAGGAACATGGATAGCACTAATAGTACAAGAATTATTAATATCATCATTTTCAGAATTGGTATCAAAGAGATTTTCAATATAAAAAGTAGTGTGCTTTTCCCAATCATGATCACTACTATAGGTAATAGGCATAGGAACATCATCGAGTTCAGACTCATCAAGAACTATAATAGGAGCAACATGCTTAGGAGAAAATACCGTTTCCTCTCTCCTTTTACTCCTCCTCTTCTTCTTTTTCTTCTTCTCTTTAGGAGGTAGAGGCTTAAAAGGAAGCTTCTCCATATACCATGGTTTATTGTTAGAGACAATAGAAGAAACTTTGGAGGATTCCTTCTTTTCATTAATAAGATCAAAACACATATTAGTCCTGTCATATTTTGGTAAAATCTCATCTTTTATAATATTTTGTATGTAAGTATTTGTGTGGCAATTATCAACACAATAAAGATGACAACCATGTAGGACACTATTCATATCAAAAGCACTCATATCTACCAAAGAAGTTTTTCTTGATAACTCTTCACACCCCAAAAATAATGTAAATTCATCATGCTGATTAGGAGTGATCATGTCATCACAATACAAACTTGCAGTACTCATTGGATTAGAAGGGCTGTTATTATGGCCTGAGCATTGAAAATTGAATTGACCCACTTCAAAGCAAAGTTCACAAATAAAAGGATAGAGGGCACAAACTTTTTTACCAAGATCGTTTAGATCCCTATACCACGTTCTAGTTTTTTCATTCATGTGGGTGATACAATATTCTTCTTCAATTTGATTATTCACACAAGGTCTATGTATTCCACAAAAATTAACATGCTTATAACAAATGGTACTTTTAGAGGTTTGAGCATGTTTATTGCTATCATTAATAACAATTTCATTTTCCATGCAAGTGTCTTTAAAAGGCTCATGATACATGTCCCATTTTTATTTAGGAGAATTAATATGACAAGCAAAGGCTCTAAAACAATCAATACGTATTTGAGGATTGCTGACTCGTGTATTAACGAGCTCGTTGGGGAACCCCAAGACGAAGGTATGATGAGCACAGTAGTAAGTTTCCCTCAGATATGAAACCAAGGTTATCAATCTAGTAGGAGCAAGGAAACACCCCAAAGGTGTTGCTAGCTGAACCTTGGCAGGGCGCACTACAGGTGCTAGTAGCAACGTGGAGACCTGCACAACACAACCAGAGAACTTTGCCCCCAACTTGCGATGAGGTTGTCAATCTCACCGGTTTTGCTGAAAACAAAGGATTAAATGTATCGAATGGAAGGAAGTAATAGTTTGCAGAAAGTAAACACAAAGAAGTAAACAGTTTGTAGATTGATACTAAAAGAAAGGACCGGGATCCATAGTTCACTAGAGGTGGCTCTCCTTAAGATAGATAACATGCTGGGTGAACAAATTATAGCGGGGCAATTGACAAACATCGAGAAAGCATACAAGCATATACTAATCATCTTGACTCCTTTGAGACTTGATTAGGCACTACAACATTATACATAGACCGCCATCCAACTGCATCTATGACTAATAATCCACCTTCAGGTTATCATCCGAACCCCCTCCAAAGTTGCAAGCAACAGATTATTGCTTTACGAATTGTGTGTAATATAAACAATATGATTGTTGTCATGGTGGTGTCACGGCAGATGCCATGGATAGGCTAAAGGTGGGGACTAATACACGCTAGGGGAATCCAGGGAGGGATAGTGGAGTGATTCTCCACACAGAAGTTTGTATTGATTTCCTTTGAAGATTACAAGTGCTCCTAGAGCTGTATTGGCGAGAGGAGGAAGAAGTAGCTCTCTTACCCTTGCCCATAGTTCTTTCCCTAGAACCTTAGCTCCGCTAGTATCATAGAAAACCCAACCAAACTAGAGCTCAACCAACCCCCTCTACCAGAAACCTAGTCCCCCTTATATAGAGGAGGCTCGGTCCCTACCTAGGGCATACGTGGAGGCATATTCCTAAGAATATGCCTCCTCCCAAAGTGGTAACCCGACCGGGGTGCTTTTCACCCGCGTCACACATGCTTTAGCTACGTAAGCCTCTGCGGCGCCTGCGTCAGCCGACATGGGTGTCGTCACCCTTGTCGGCCATGACCCGGTGGTCCTGCCCTTGCTTGCTTCGGCCATGCAAGGCACATCGGACCTTCTTTTTGACCAGAGAGATTCCTTCCTTCTCCCAGAAGCTAAGCGGGGACCCGGATCATAGTAGATCCGGCCACACCTGTTCCTGCATATAAGTTAGACAAGCACTTCCGACTTAATCCTTAAGTCGAATGAGACAAAGTTAGGCGACCCCCTGGTCCTGGTTACTCCGTGATCCGGCCTGCCTTGAGGTGACCCGACCAGCATCCGCTTTGACCTTGCCGAACCTCGGCTAACTCGGCCCTTATACCCTGGAGTGACCCTACCCGGGGGTATCCCCCCAACATTAGTCCTCGAAGCTGGTGCGGTCTTAGCTGCCTTGGCCGCTAAGGCCACATCAGGTTCATCTATGTTTGATCCTTGGACGTTTGTTTCCGGGTTAGCTCTTTATCTCGGATTATATGGATTTACGTTCCCTTCGTATGTTCCAAGTTTTCACTTGCCGTCCGGGTTACCATTTTGGCTCGGATCACATGGTTACCATGGTTTGATCCGGGCCTTGCTTCCTTCTCTCATACGCCAACCCACGCAGCGGCTAATCATCACGTTGTCTTATTTTAAGGGCCTGCACAGTAACCGCCGCAGTAATTGTCAGTTATCACCGTGCGAGGGTCATGTCACGCCTGCCTCCTCGTTTACCGCATCAGTGCATCACGTCACGGGATTGCTTCTGCTCTGTGGCCCTCTGTGTGGCTCCTCTATGATTGGCTGAGGCGTGCGATACATAGCCACACCATGTGGCTCGTTGGCGCAGCACGATCCCACTCACCCTCTTAGGGGGTGGTTAAGTAGCGGAGGGGCGCACCCCTTAGCATTTTTCCCACTTCTGCGCTCCTCTGCCCATTGCTTTTCTCCTTCGTCTTCCTAGCGACACATGCTAGCCGCCGCCCAAGACTTTCCCTCAGTGTCGCGCCGCAGCCACCGCTGCGCAACTTCTTCGCTACGGGTCCTCGCCAATCTAGGCCTCAGATTCCCGCCACCGCCAGCGCCAGCGAGGGTAGAGAGCACGAGATGACGGAGGAGGAGCTCGTCGTCGCCGAGCAGTAAATGGAGGAGGACGCCGCCGCGGCGGACCGCGGCGTGTGCGCCGGATCATGGGTCTTTCAAGATGACATTGACTGGCTCTACCGGACCAGGCGCATTCCTGCCGGCGTCGCCGCTCGTCTCCCCTCCGCCGAACTGGCCCCCTCAACCAATTCGGGTGAGTTCGTCGTGTTCCTATCCCACTTCTAACGGGGATTTGGTCTGCCGGTGAGCGATTTCTTCCGGGACTGGCTTAGCACCTACCACTTGCAGCCGCACCATCTCCCAGCCAACGCTATCACCTCTCTCTCTGCCTTTGCTTCTACGATCGAAGGCTACACCGGACTGTGGCCCACGAAGGAGCTGTGGATCTAGTTTTTCGGCCTTTGTCGCAACATCATCCCCAACATCCAAGTAGAGTCGGAGGATAAGAAGCTCACCCAATTCGGAGCTGCCTCCATCTCACCCCGGAGACTTTCCGTTTTCCCCCGGGTTACCGGGCTTGACTCCTGCAAAGGGTGGGCCCGGACCTTCTTCTATGTCCGGAATGAGGGCACTGAAGATTTGATTCGGTTGCTGCCCTATGCTCCGGGTCCACCTGACCTGGAATTCTAGGAGGAGGTCTCCAAGAAGCCCACAACTCTGGCCAACCAAGTTAACAAGAGGTTCACGGAGTTGAAGAAACTCGGATTGCGCAACGAGGATGCTATGATCACGTTTGTGCGCAACCAAATCTCTCCCCTCCAGAAGCGCACCCACAAGTTGTGCCACATGAGTTTCGGCCACGACCCCAACCGTACCTCTTCCTTCGAGTTGAGCAACACGGGGATTTTTCGCCGGGTTAAGGCTCTTTTCACCACCCACAGGGATTTCTCTGCCGAATGGACGTGGGGAATTGAGCACTACTGTCGTGACAGGCTCCCTCCCGAGGTAAGCTTCGCGGGGCAAACTTATTTTGGATCAAATATGTGTCGGTTTTTGTTGTATTTTTGACTCTGTTCTTCATGCTTTTTCTCAGCTGTTCCTTCAGCAAACTCTCGAGGATGGTACAGATCCGACCCTTAAGTGGGCGTCGGACCGAGAAATCCTGGATGAGGAGGAGCCGGACCAGGAGATGTTCCTCCCTATGACCGACGCTACCAAACGACCCAGTGGTAAATTCTCTTCTCTTAGAGATTGGCCCGATGATGAGGATGACTCGGATGTCGACATGATTGAACCTGTTGAGGTTGTCCCTCTTTCTTTTGCCTTTCCGGCATCAGCTAACCCCGATGGGCATATCCATGAGGATCCTCCACTTGCTACGGGCGAGCCGGTTCCGGTGGCGTCGAAGAAAAAGTGCGGAGCCGCATCAAGTTCTTCCTCCGAACCTTCTCAGCCCACAAAAAGGCAAAAGAAGGCCGGAGACAAGACTGCCTCCAAGCGGGCAGGCAAAGCCCCGGCACGAAGGGCTCGGAAACCCAAGGAGGCCAAAACCTCGGATGCGTAAGTCATTTTTCGTTGCGTAACTCACTTCCCATTTGCATCATGGAAATTTCTCTTCTGACATTATTCTCTTCTTCAGGGATCCGGTGGAGGTCCCTCAGAGCGGATCAAGCATCTCTTCACCACTTCGATCCGGCCCTTCTCCTCCTCGTGACGACGAGTCACGTCCGTTGAGCCCTATTCCCGAGGGTTCTGCGGCTGCTCCGGGTTCTGCACTACCTCGTCGAGAGGAACGCGACCTTGGAGCGGGAGGGGTCGGTCCTGCCGAGGCGACGGCGTCCACCACTTCGGCATCGCCGCAACCAGCAGCCACCGAGTCTATCTCAACACTAGCACCAGCAGCAGCTCCAGTACCAGTGATCGAACCAGCTCCAGCACATGTTTCGGCACCAAGAAAACCAACCACAGCTCCAAGTCCAGCTACAAGAGCTCCAGTGCCAAGTTCTTCCGCCTCGTCCGAGTCATCTCAACCTCGGCGAGGAACTACTCCAGCAGCTACTAAGGGGAAATCCACCGCAGTTACTTCTTCCCAGCAAGCTAAGGGCAAAAAGGCTCCGGATACCACCAAGTCAGCATCCGTCGAGGCTGGGCAGCGAACCCTATCGTCGATGCTTCCCAAGAAAGCTCCAGCAGCGAAGGATGTCCTTGCCGAGCCAACTGACGCGCAGCAGATGGTTCGGCATACTATCCCAGCCCTTGCCTTGGTTGAGAGGAAAGAAGCGCACGCAAAGGGCTTGGTGGAACCCCATATGCCCACCTGTGAGGGGTACCCTCCGAGTCTTATTGAGTTCGTCATGAACTGGAATAAGGCGGAGTTCGTCCATAACGACAATCTCCGGAAAAGTTCGGCCCCGCAGAATTTTCTGCCCAGATGAATACCGCCGCTAAGGCAATTAACCTCGCGGGGCGAATGATGGAGGTACGTAGTTTCTCCTTTACATGCTGTAGATAATAACCATTAGTCCCCGAGCCTCCGGTGGAGTAGCTTGTTACTCGGCCGGATGCTCATTAGAAAACGAACGTAGCTCCATGTAAACTTCGAATATGCACACATCTAGAGCCGGGTTAAGTTCCACTTGGCCCGGATCTTGTACACTTAGAATATGCACACACCTAGAGCCGGGTTAAGTTCCACTTGGCCCGGATCTTGTACACTTAGAATATGCACACACCTAGAGCCGGGTTAAGTTCCACTTGGCCCGGATCTTGTACACTTCGAATATGTACACACCTAGAGCCGGGTTAAGTTCCACTTGGCCCGGATCTTGTACACTTCGAATATGCACATACCTAGAGCCGGGTTAAGTTCCACTTGGCCCGAATCTTGTACACTTCGAATATGCACACACCTAGAGCCGGGTTAAGTTCCACTTGGCCCGGATCTTGTACACTTCGAATATGCACACACCTAGAGCCAGGTTAAGTTCCACTTGGCCCGGATTTTGTACACTTCGAATATGCACATACCTAGAGCCGGGTTAAGTTCCACTTGGCCCGGACCTTGTACACTTCGAATATGCACACACCTAGAGCCGGGTTAAGTTCCACTTGGCCCGGATTTTGTACACTTCGAATATGCACACACCTAGAGCCGGGTTAAGTTCCACTTGGCCCGGATCTTGTACACTTCGAATATGCACACACCTAGAGCCGGGTTAAGTTCCACTTGGCCCGGATCTTGTACACTTCGAATATGCACACACCTAGAGCCGTGTTAAGTTCCACTTGGCCCGGATCTTGTACACTTCGAATATGTACCAAGCTAATTTTACACTTCTGTACTTTTTTCAGGTAACCACCAATCGCCGGAGCGCTGAATTCCAACGCATGCTGGATACCCACAAGATGTTACGCGCAAAACATGTTGCACTTATCGCAGAACATGAAAAGAGGGGTAATTTTCTCCCTCAGCACTTCTCCGTTTTTCTTCACCTTCTTCTGCCGAACGAATCTCCTCATTCGGTTTCTGCAGCTGGGGTGGAGGCTGAGAACAAGATCATGCAAAAGAACTTGGAGGAAATCCGGGGTATGTCCTCTTTTGTCCGACCTCGTAGTGTTTTCCATTTCCTCTTCTCCTTGGCTCGGCAAACATTCACTCCTCGGCTCTGCCGGGTCAACATACTATTTCAGCATCGCTTGAGGATAGTGTGCCCATGCCTGATATGATGCTGCATTTTCTAACAAGGTGACAACATCAAGCTGAGCTGAAGAAAAAGGATGATGAGCTCGCTCTCCTCCGGACTAAGGACAACGAGATTGCCAAGCTCAAGGCTGAGATGGAGAAGATGAAGGCCCAGCACCAAACCGAGCTCCAAAATATTGGCCAGAATTTCACATAAGAGCGTGAGCGCCTTACTCTCCAGATCTCCAAGGACCAGGAGCTACTTAAAGAATCCGACGTCCATCTTGAGTCGGCAAACGCTGAGCTTGAGCAACTTCGTAAGAGACACGATGACTGCATCAAGGAGTTAACCCAGATCCTTAGCCACATATCACGTAAGTTCCTTCCGACCTACTTTTCTGGGTTGCTTCATATGTCTTTTCTTTACCTTCTTCCCTTGTATGGCTTTCAGGCAAATTTCCTGAGAGCATCACTATTGCAAGCGCAGCAGTTGCAGATTTTCGCCAAGCGAGGGGTACTCCTGCCGCTCCTGCTGGTGAGGAGGTTCCTTACGACATGGAGGATCTGTTGGTCAGCTTGTCGTCTCACGTGGAGATTATCAAGAATTATGGCAAGGATATCCTCGATGTTGCAGTTCGCATTTTCAACACGTTCTGGCCTAGAGAGAGTAGCCCGGAGACCACCACGATTCTCGTCGAGAAGTTAATGGAGACTGAGACCCAGCTCGATCTCTGGAGAGAATCCGCTGGGCGTGCCGCAGCTGATACTATCCTTCACCATATTCTCACATGGTACGAGAAGATCGACCTCAGCCTCCTTACACGCCGGTGCACCGGATCCATATGGACCGATGATCCGGAGTGGGTAGCTGGGCACCAGGCTTGCGCCTACAGCCTCGTCGAATATTCTCCTATCCATGACTGGGTTGAAGGACCAAGCTTCCTGGAATCCGCTGGGGACGAGCACGTTGAGAACGTTGAAGATGGGTCGGATGAGGGTGGAGAAGATGATGCTTTAGATATTGAAGACAACGACGATGACGCTGAACTTCCTCCTCCTGCTGCTCCTTAGTTCAAAAAACTTGAAAATTTATCAGATCCCCGGTATGCCGGGTGCAACTGTATGCTGTATATGTGATATTTTGCTACTACGTTTCTATGCCGGATTAACTTGGGCGTAGTCCCCGAGTTTCATTTTCTTGTTCGTCCAATCCTCTGGCTCGGTCCGTGTCTACCTTAATTCAGTTTTACGACTTACGAATCCGAGCTTCAAAAATTGTTTTAACAATACTTAGAAACTTTTAGGCTTAGCTCAAAATAATTCAGCATAATAACTTGAAAATAAATACACGGTTAGTCCAAAAAACAAACGTTAGCTCGAATAAATTTGTTTTCTTAGTCATTTTTCATGTGCTACGCAATTCCAAACTTGTTCTCCTGCTTGCTATGAAGCCAATTCTTGTTGGACAGCAGCAAGTCGAAGAGTTGGGTTTTTGGTGCTCACACATTACTAATCCGGGTTAAGTAGAACGACTTATTCCAGCTAACGCATAAGAAGTAACAACAAACAATATTAAGGCAGTCCCCGAGTTACTGCTCGAGGCGCTGCTATTTCATTGATAAGCTCATTGCCGACATACATACCGACATATGAGACGACTCGGATACATACACTTCTTAGCTAAGTGTAGAAGGGACGAAGTAGTGCTACATTCCACGGTCGCTTAGATTCCTCTCCGGACCTATCTGCCTTGTTCTTTTCCTGTGGCTTTGCATCTATAAGATAGTAAGAATCATTATGCAATGCTTTGCTCACAATGAATGGCCCTTCCCATGGGGGGGATAATTTATGCATGCCAGTAGTACGTTGTACCAACCGGAGCACCAGATTGCCTTCCTGAAAGACTCGGGGGCACACTTTCTGGCTATGATAGCGTCGTAGATTTTGCTGATATATGGCGGATCTGGACAGTGCCAGTTCTCTCGCTTCTTCCAGCAGATCAACATCATTTTGCCGGGCTTCTTGCACTTCGGCTTCTGTGTATTGGGTGACCCTAGGCGAATCATGCTCTATGTCGGCTGATAATACAGCTTCTGCCCCATATACCAGAAAAAACGGCGTATAGCCTATTGATCGATTCGAGTTGTTCTTAAACTCCACAAGCATCACCGTAGTTCTTCTATCCAGCACCCCGCTGATCTTTGCAGCGGCTCAATGAGCCGGGGTTTTATCCCGGATAATACTAATCCGTTGGATCTTTCCACTTGTTCGTTCGATGTAGGGTGGGCTACCGAGGCTACATCCAGCCGGATCTTCTTATCTCGGCAGAATCGTGCAAATGCTCCTTCAGCAAAATTTTGTGCCATTATCAGTTATGATACTGTGAGGATAACCGTATCTCAAGATGATGTCTTTGAGAAATGTTACAGCCGTAGCTCCATCACATTTTCTTATAGGCTTCACTTCAATCCATTTTGTAAACTTGTCCACCATGACCAAAATGTGTGTCATGTTTCCTCTCGCTGGTTTGAACGGGCCAACCATATCCAAGCACCATACAGCGAATGGCCATGTAATTGGTATGGTCTTGAGTTCCGACATAGGCATATGTGTCTTAGTGGCATACCTTTGACAACCATTGCATTTTCTCACCAGATGTTCCGCTTGTTCTAAGGCACTTGGCCAGTAGAACCCATGCAGGAATGCTTTTGCCACGAAGGCTCTGGATGAGGCATGATGCCCGCATTCTCCTTGGTGTATATCTCGGAGGATGTCAAGTCCTTCTTCCGGGTCAACGCATCGCTGGAGGACGTTGGTTACACTCCGTTTGTACAACTCGGAATTGATAATCGTGTATGCTTTTGCTCTCCTATGAGTTTGCCTGGCTAACACCTTCTCAGCGGGTAACGTTCCGTCTTTCAGGAATTGGAATATAGGCATTGCCCAAGCTGGTATCGCTCGTGGAGGTAACATCTCCTCATCAATTTCCATCTGATCTACCGGCATAACTTCAGCCGGATCACGCTGAGCAGTCCCCGGGTCTAGCGAGGTAGTCCCCGGGTTTGCCGAGGCAGTCCTCGGGTTTGCTGATGCAGTCCCCGGGTCTCGCGTACTACCTCCCGTGTCAATGTCCATGGGCTCAGCTCCGGATTCTGTATTTTCTAGGACATAGATCGAGTTGGTTCCTGGGGACGGCCTGATAGATGGTTTTTTGAGGTGTTCCAATGCTACACCCGGTGGAATTGCCTGTCGGGTCGATCCGAGCTTCGACAGCATGTCGGCAGCCTCGTTTTCCACTCGGGGTACATGGTGAAATTCACATCCCTCGAAGTAACCAGATATTTTCTGCACGTGAAATTTGTATAGTGCCATGTTTGGATCCAGGGCGTCCCACACTCCGGACACTTGCTGCACCACGAGATCCGAGTCGCCAAAGCATATTATCCGACGTATGCCAATCTCCTTTGCCACTTTGAGCCCATGCACAAGAGCCTCGTACTCAGCGACATTGTTCGATGCCGCGAAATGGATCTGCAATACGTATTTTAGCTGGTCCTTCTTCGGCGAGGTAAGCACAACCCCTGCGCCTAATCCGGTCTTGGTTTTTGACCCGTCAAAGTGCATCCTCTAGTAGTTCAGATCTGGTGGCGGTGGTTCGTATTATACCTCGGCCCAATCCACAAAAAAGTCCGCCACAGCCTGAGACTTGATCGCTTCTCTTCTGTTATATTGGGGCGCATAAGGGGCTAGCTCGATTGCCCATTTTGCAATTCTGCCACTCGCATCCTTGTTACCCATTATCTCGGATATGGGAGCTTCACATATTACTTTGATGGGGTGCTCCTCAAAATAATGCTTTAACTTCTTTGCCGCCATATAGACACCATATGCCACCTTTTGAAAGTGCGGGTAGTTCTGTTTTGAGGCGCATAATACCGCTCAAGTAATATACTGGCCTCTGCACCGACTTACCCTCTTCATTGCGCTCCACTACAATCACTGCACTTACAACTCGGTTGGTTGCGGCTATGTAGAGCAACATTGGCTCCTTTGATAGTTGAGAGGCTAACACTGGTGCAGTGGCCAACATCTTTTTTAAGTGTGCAAAGGCTTCATTGGCCTGTGGCGTCCAAACGAATTTATCCGACTTTTTCATGAGTTGGTAGAGAGGCAATGCCTTTTCTCCCAGCCGACATACAAACCGACTCAACGATGCTAGGCACCCAGTGAACTTCTGGACATCGTTAAGACACTTCAGCAGCTCCATTCGCTCAATGGCCCGAATCTTAGTTGGATTAACCTCGATACCTCGGCTGGAGACGAGAAATCCAAGTAGTTTTCCAGCCGGGACACCGAAGGTACATTTTTCCGGGTTAAGCTTCATCCGGAACCTTCTCAAGTTCGCGAATGTGTGCCTGATGTCGTCAAGGAGCGTTTTGCTTTCCTTGGTCTTGATAACCACATCATCCACGTATACTTGTACGTTTTGACCTATTTGGTCGTGCAAACATTTTTGCATACATCTTTGGTACATTGCACCTGCATTACGTAAACCAAACGGCATAGTGCGATAGCAATAAGCCCCGTACGGGGTAATAAACGCAGTCTTTATTTGATCATCCGGGTTCAGAGGTATCTGGTGGAAACCAGAATATGCATCAATGAATGACAATAGTTCACATCCCGCGGTTGAGTCTATGACCTGATCTATCCTCGGCAGTGGGAATGGATCTTTTGGACACGCCTTGTTCAGGTTCGTGTAATCGATGCACATACGCCAAACCACTGCACAGTTCGGATCGTCCTTCTTCTTTTCTACCAGCACCGGATTAGAGAGCCAATCCGGATACAGCACCTCCATGATAAATCCTGCTGCTAGTAACCAAGCTATCTCGTCTCCAATGACTTTTCTCCTATCCTCGGCGAAGCGGCGGAGAGGTTGCTTCACCGGCCTTGCTCCGGGCCTTACGTTCAAAGAGTGCTCGGCCAACTCCCTCGGAACACCTTGCAAGTCCTGTGTAGACCAAGCAAAAATATCCTGATTATCACGGAGGAAGTTGACGAGCTCGCTTTCCTATTTGTTAGTTAACTCGGCACCAATTGTTACGGTGCGCTCCGGGAACATGTCATCAACTGGAACCTTCTTGGTGTCCTTTGCGGCTTGGAATGAAACGCTACCATGCGGGTTACTTAACGCCGACATATATTGCTGCGCGGACTGAGCTAATGCCGCCACCTCTTGGATTTTTCTTTTCTCTTGCGCAATCACGAGTGACTCGGCTAGGTTAGAACCGGCTGAAGCACACTCAATGGAACGTCGTAAATCTCCAGCAATGGTAATCGCTCCATTTGGTCCGGGCAACTTCATCTTCAGATAACTGATGTGGCAGCTTGCCATGAACTTGTTCAATGCTGGTCTTCCGAGTAATGCGTGATACGCACTTTCCAAGTTCACCACCTCAAACTCCAGATTTTCAGTTCGGCAGTTATCCCTTGTGCCGAATAGCACGTCGACCCGGACTTTGCCTATGGGCTCACAAGAAATGCCTGGTACAATGCCATGGAAAGTTGTTCTCGTAGCCTGGAGCATGTTCTCCGAGATGCCCAACTTGCGCATCGTATCCGCATACATGATGACATGATGTTAATGCTACTGCCATTGTCAATCAGTACCTTGGAGAACCTCACATTGATGTTTGGTCCAATGAATGTCGGATCTAGCACTAGCGCATACGAACCTGGACTCGGCATAAGTTTCGGATGATCTTTGACGTTCCAGGTGATTTCCTGGTCCGACGAAGGCATGTACCTCATCACTGCTGGCATAACCGCATTAACCTCCATATGTCGGCGCTGCAAGCTTTTCCTATCTGTTTCTTCAGTAGTGAACACACAATAGCTCTAGTGATGTTCTCTGTACTCATTCCTTCCCTCGTTTCCGGGGTACCTCTGATCCGGCTGTTGCTGATCTTCCACCTGATGCACTGCATCCATTCTCTCATTGTTGTCATTCCTCAGCAGAGGGGGAGGCAACATTAACTGTTGCGTGTCGCTCTGGAGAGCAATTGCTGCCAGGGTAACTCGTGCCGAGGTTGATCATTCCGGGGTGCCTGAGCATTCCCCAAACCACTTTGTTCTATCTTACGCATCTACTCACATTGCCTCATTGTGTGACCCGCCAGGCTATTCGGATTTTGCGTGTGAAACTTACACGGCTGGTCCAACATCGACTCATAGGTATACCTCAGACGGTCTTTCTTTTCCTGCCACTGTTTCTTTTCTCCGGAGTCCATGCTTTATTGCCATCGTTTCTTGGAGTCCATTTCCCTCCCGTTCTCTGGCGTTGGTTGCTCCCTGCTCCGGGTTGATCTTGATTCACAGCTGCAACTTGTTGCGAACCGTAGCGATGATCTGGTCTATCATCTCTTCTTTTTCCTCTGTAATCGTTCCTCCGAGATGACCCGGCTCCATCCCTCTGATAGTATTCCTCGTTTGACTCGTTTGATGCGAGCCTAGGTTGAGTCGGATCACCCAAGGCATACGAATCAGCA
Organism: Avena insularis; assembly: GCA_023614405.1. Taxonomy (NCBI): domain Eukaryota; kingdom Viridiplantae; phylum Streptophyta; class Magnoliopsida; order Poales; family Poaceae; genus Avena; species Avena insularis. The sequence goes on along the minus strand of CM042694.1, from coordinate 314,126,420 downwards.
ATCCGGATCATCTCTGCCAACGTAATTGGCATTTTCCTTTGCAACTTTATCCACAACTCGTGCCATATCTGCACCCTTGTGCAAACCATGCTATGGCCTGTGACTCTATGACACCCTCACACGAGTTTCTCACGGTACACCACCGGGTCAAGAATTCACGGTCCGTCTCATTAGGTCTTTGCTTGCACATTGCTAGGGTCTGCGGCCTATTCGGCCTCTGATATGTACTTGAGAAGTTGCTGATAAACATTTCTTAAAAATCTATCCAGCAGTTGATGCTTCCGGGTGGTAAATTATTCAGCCATACTCTGGCCGGACCTTCCAACATCTGGGGTACGTACCGTACAGCCCATCTCAAGTTGCCGGTGGCAATTTTCACAGCCGTAGCATAGTTTATCAGCCAATCTTCCAGCTTGGTACTGTCGTCATACGTCTTCGTGCCTGTGGGCAAGTGGAAGTTGGGTACCGGTGGCTCCTTCATGATCCGGGGTCCAAAGCACGCTGGAACCGGGGGACCTTGACATTCGATCTGTTCCGACCTTTACAGGCGATCCAGTTTCAACCTGGCGTCATCCGGCATTAAATCCCTGCTTCCCAATCTTGACCCTATCACGTGATAGTCCGGTCTCGGGTAGCCCGCGTTCACCATTTCCGAATCATCGTCATTGTATCGGTTTTGCACCTGGGGCGTACCTTTCTGTTGCATACCTCGGTCGGCGCTTTGCTCTTTCCTTGGCATATTCCGCTGCTGCGGTTGTCCTGCTCCTGCGGAGTTTCGCTGTCCGGCATTGCCGTTGGTAGGGTTTCCTTGACCGGCATTGCCTTGGTTGTGGTTACCTCGGCCAACTTCACCTCGGCTCACACTCCGTCGATCATCATTTTTCCGCGTTTCTTTTTCTTTTCCGCACGCTGGTCGACGGGCGATCTGTTTGTTCCGTCTGGCCGAGGTTACTACCTCCTCTCTCCCTGGACCACCATGAGGTGACGATGCGGCTCCAGCGGATTTCTCCGGGTTACCCATCACCGAATGGACAATTTTGGAAGCTCCAGCTCTCTCCGGGTTAGCTCTCAGTAGCTCTTCATTTTGTCTGTTCGCGATCCGAACCAGCTCGTTAACCCTATCTTGCTATCTTTGACGGGCCTCACCCGTCAGACCCTCTAACTCGGACGCAGCCGCATCCGCTGCTCTCAGGTTCTTCGCCGGGGTACTATACCTCGGCAACCCCACAGACAAATAGTTTTCCGACCCCTCGGCTCCATCATCACCTTCTCTGTTCATCTCGCTTATGAGATTTCTCCCTTTTACTTTTACCGTATCAACCTTGTTTGCCTTTGCATACTCACGCAGCGTCATGTTCAGCGACTGCTGAGCCGCGGCTATTTTCTTTGCTCCCTCTAGTATCTTTTGCCTAGTCTCCTCTAGCTCGGCATGTGCCTGAGCCGGATCTACCACTGATCCTACCGGGTTAGCCAAGCTATCCATAGCTTCTCTCAGTATGTTCTCAGGCCTCTCTAGTGGAGGTCCTCTACCTTTCCTTGGTGCCTTTGGTGTTACCTCCGGGTCCGGTGCTGGATCCTTGCTTGCGCCTGCACCTGGCGCAGTCATCATCACCTCCGCATGGTCCGGGCAACGAGCGATACGCGCCCCGCGAGCCACAGTGAGGGGTGGTTCCCCCGCATCGACGACGCGGCGCGGATGAACGCATGATACGTCCACCGCAACGTAGACCTTGTGCGCTCCCAACTTGACGAAGAGGCCATTGCGCGGAAGTGGGCGCGTGCCGAAGCAACCAGCGTTGTCGCTGACGAAGTCCAGTGCTCCAAAGCGCTGAACAAGCCCGGAGACGATGCGTTCGCCGGTGCCGATGATGTTTCCTGTCCGGATCTTCACCCCTGCTAGCGCCGCTAGCCCCACGGTGCCTTAACCGTCGTGGTGGTGTCACAGCAGATGCCATGGATAGGCTAAAGGTGGGGACTAATACAAGCTAGGGGAATCCAGGGAGGGATAGTGGAGTGATTCTCCACACAGAAGTTTGTATTGATTTCCTTTGAAGATTACAAGTGCTCCTAGAGCTGTATTGGCGAGAGGAGGAAGAAGGAGCTCTCTTACCCTTGCCCACAGTTCTTTCCCTAGAACCTTAGCTCCGCTAGTATCATAGAAAACCCAACCAAACTAGAGCTCAACCAACCCCCTCTACCAGAAACCTAGCCCCCCTTATATAGAGGAGGCTCGGTCCCTGCCTAGGGCATACGTGGAGGCATATTCTCCTCCCAAAGTGGTAACCCAACCGGGGTGCTTTTCGCCCGCGTCACACATGCTTTAGCTACGTAAGCCTCTACGGCGCCTGCGTCAGCCGACATGGGCGTCGTCACCCTTGTCGGCCATGACCCGGTGGTCCTGCCCTTGCTTGCTTCGCTCATGCAGTGCGTACCGGACCTTATTTTTTACCAGAGAGATTCCTTCCTTCTCCCAGAAGCTAAGCCGGGACCCGGATCATAGTAGATCCGGCCACACCTGTTCCTGCATATAAGTTAGACAAGCACTTCCGACTTACTCCTTAAGTCGGTTGAGACAATGTTAGGCGACCCCCCTAGTCCGGGTTACTCCGTGATCCAGCCAACATTCGCTTTGGCCTTGCCGAACCTCGGCTAACTCGGTCCTTATACCCCGGAGTGACCCTACCCGGGGGTATCCCCCCAACAATTGTTCTATGAACAAAGGATTGTTGTTTTCTCCCTAGTAGTAACAACACATCTAGTACCTTAGAGATTTCTGTCACTTCCCCAGATTACCAGAGGCATGAACCCACTATCGAGCATAAATACTAACTCTTCGAGTTGCTAGCATCTACTTGGCCAAGATATCTACTAACAACGGAAAGCATGAAAGATCACAAATAACAAAAACATGATAGAATCAATAATCAATCTGAAATAGCATCTCAATATCCATCGGATCCCCGCAAACACAACATGCAGAATTTACAAATAGATGATCTTGATCATGAACGGAGCTCACAAGATCTAGACATGAAAGCACAAAGGAGGTGAACAAGCCATCTAGCTACTACATGGACCCGTAGTCCAGAGATGAACTACTCACGCATCACACCGGAGGCTTGCATGATGATGAAGAAGGCGTCCAGGGTGAATTCCCCTCTCCGGCAGGGTGCCAGGAAGAGCTTCAGATCCCTACCGATCTAGGGATGGAGATGACGACGGCTACAGACTCTTTCATGGATTTTTGATCGGGTACTTAGGGTTTTGGTCCCGAAGGCAATATATAGGCGGAAGGAGAGGCCGAGGGGGTGTTGGGGTCGGCCAGACCACCCCTTGGCGCGGGCCAGGCCTGGCCGCGCGGCCAGGTGGTGTGGCCAGGCCCCAGCCCTTCTCCGTCTCATATTCTGGCTCCAAATGACTTCTGGTAAAATAGCAACTTTGGCTTTTGTCCCGTCCAATTTCGAGAATATTCATTTTCTGACTTTCCTGGAACCAAAAATAGCAGAAAACAGGCAGCTGGCATTGTGGCTCTTGTTAATAGGTTAGTCCAAGAAATCATATGAAAAGTACTCCAAAGTGTGGACAAAACACAAGAAGGTAGATAAAACCAACCATGGAACATCAAAAATTATAGATACATTTGCAATGTATCAACATCCCAAGCTTAACTCCTACTCGTCCTCGAGTAGGTAAGTGATAAAAAGAAAGAATAATTTTTTAGGTGACATGCACCATCATAAACTTGATCAAAGTATTTGTAAAACATTCAAATATGGGATCATAATACTTCAATCATAACATGAAAGACAAAGTTCTAGCAATAAGACAAAGAAACTACGATGCAACATGAAAAGGCACAAACAAAAGATTCATGAAGAACAATGCTTTGCAAGACGTTTGTTTGTTTCACATAAATAAAACATAGCATAGTGGTATTCAGCTTGTCCCTCATAGAGTAGCAAATATAAATGCATAGGACACCTTCAAAGTTCATAAGAGTGACTAGATACAAATAGTTTAAAACAAGCAATATCAAGGTATGCATCAATCAACTAGTCTTGGGACAATGCACATAGAACTAAGAATGGCCACTATGCTCTCAAAGTAAGTGCATAAAGATAAAAGGTGGAGACTCAATATAATGGTGGAAGAAAGGCCTTCATAAAAGGAAGCAGAGATTAAAGTTTCATAAAGAGCTTCCAAAAATTATGGTACTTAATAGCTTTCAGCTCTCATTGCCCCTATCATAAGCATCTTGAAGTGATTAAGGTTAAAGTGAACAATCTATTGTGTACATGCTTGACGAAGTATAAGTTAGAAATCTCGTGTCCTTTGAATACGAGGGTCGCACCTCATGCTACTCAAGTTTAGTCACCGGTAAGTTCTTGTGATTGTAAGTACATGTGTATCATAGAGAACCGCCAACGGGGTACCCCTTGCCCGATGATACGGAAGAATCCCCATATCAAAATGACAAGGCAAGCAGACAGATAGCATCTCAGCAATCTTCTTATTTACCATGGGAATATGGTGCTTTTTTCTCTCTTTCCTCTTTACATAATCTCTTTTTTTCTTTTTCTCTTTTTTTTCTCAATATAGGACTCTTTTTTTATAAGAAGAATGCTTCATAGGCAGCTCATTATGGTTACGCTGCAGGTTTCCACCATGTCAGCATGGATTAGACCAGCGGCCCAGGCGTTTCTCTATCACATATACATAACTCCATGGACTTACAAGCTCCCCTTTCATTTCACACCGACGACATCCATAGCCAAAAGAGCATGATATCAACTAGGTACAAAGTACCCGTGCAATGTTGAAAGTGTTCCCCATGACAACATGGTTCTGCTAATCCCCAAGAAATAAGTGCAAGCATATACAACATAGACGACACAATGGTTCAAGTTTATTAAGGGCAAGAAAAGTAAAGTGTGCCATCAAGTTCGTGAGAGCTTTAATCACTAGTTTTCTCATAACAAGTTTAATTTGGAAGGTAAACAAAAACATGAATATACTTGGAATAACAATAAGCTAGTAGGTAGGTATGGTGGACTCTTTGGAATAACTTGGTTTAAGGAGTTGGATGCATGAGTGGAACTCATACTTGGTTATGGAGGCTAGCAAAAGACTGGGAGCAACAAACTAAGAGAGCAATAATGGCCATAATCATGTAGAGCGACAAAACATCATTGATCAAAGCATAAAGTGATACTACAAGTTGAAAACTAAAGGATTATAAAGGCTTATGGTGACTTGAGATAGTCATAACATGGTGCGAGCATGCGCCAAGTCAATTGATGTCTACGCACTTCTATTCTTCTAGACAGTTGTTGGGCCTCCAAGTGCAGAAGTTTGTAGAACAGCAGCAAGTTTTCCCTTAAGTGGATCACTCAAGGTTTATCGAACTCAGGGAGGAAGTGGTCAAAGGTATCCCCTCTCAAGCAACCCTGCAATCAAGATTCAAGAAGTCTCTTGTGTCCCCAACACACCCAATACACTTGTCAGGTGTATAGGTGCACTAGTTCGGCAAAGAGATAGTGAAATACAAGTGGTATAGATAATTATAAGTGGTAACGGTGCTAGAAAATAGCTTGATGGCATGTAGTTGACGTGGGAAAAGACTAAAGGCAAACTGAAATAAAGAAGGAAGCAAGCAAACATGTAACAGATCTAGCTGCAAACGGTGTATCAATGCTTAGAAACAAGGCCTAGGGATCATACTTTCACTAGTGAACACTCTCATACAAATATATTCTTCTTTATGATACTACTCTTAACTACTCTCCGGTTGGACACTCTAATCGATGGTAGGGCTATAACAGCACACCTCAAAGTAAGACTTTCCATCTAGATAACCCCACACTGTCACCTTGAGCACTAGATGGTTCCAACAAACACCACAATTTCATAAAGACATCCAACTCCAAATATAACTCATAACAAGTATTTGTAATCTCTAGCCTAAGTGCCACAATGGTGTGCACGTTGTCACTTTCACACACATGGGGAGAGCAGAGATCTATTAAAGCACTTGAGTAGCAAGGTAGATCTACTAGATTACAAAGCTCATGATCACAATATGATCATGCATAGAGAGAGATATGAACACATAGCTACCGGTAGAACCCTTAGACTCGAGAGAGAACTACTCCCTCCTCATCATGGGAATCACCAATGGTGATGGAGATGGTGGTGGAGATCGATGGATATGGCTCCGGGGGCACTTCCCCATCTCGGCAGGGTGCCGGAACAGAGACTTTCTGTCCCCCGAATCTCCCCTTCGGTGGTGGCGGCGCTGCGGAACTTTTCGTGGCTGGAGGCTTGACGATTTAGGGTTTATGCATCGGGAGGCTCTTATAGGCGAGAGAGGCAAGGTCGGTGTCCGGCCAAGCGGCCCACACCATGCCCTAGCGTGGCCTGGGATGGCCCGCGCCAAGGGGTGGTGTGGCCACCCTATGGCCCCCCTTCGTGTCTCCTTCTGGCTATGTGAATCTTCCGAGAAAATATCAAATTTGGCTTTTGTCCGGTCCAATTCTGAGAATATTGATTTTCCGACTTTCCTGGAATCAAAAACAGCAGAAAACATGCAATTGGCACTGTGGCATCTTGTTAATAGGTTAGTCCAAGAAATCATATGAAAAGTACTCCAAGGTATGGACAAAACATAAGAAAGTAGATAAAACCAAGCATGGAACATCAAAAATTATAGATACATTTGCAATGTATCAACATCCCCAAGCTTAACTCCTGCTCGTCCTCGAGTAGGTAAGTGATAAAAAGAAAGAATAATTTTTGAGGTGACATGCACCATCATAAACTTGATCAAAGTATTTCTAAAACATTCAAAGCTAGGATCATAGTACTTCAATCATAACATGAAAGACAAAGTTCTAACAATAAAGCAAAGCAACTGTGTTGCAACATGAAAAGGCATAAACAAAAGATTCATGAATAACAATGCTTTGCAAGACGTTTGTTTGTTTCACATAAAGAAAACAAAGCATAGTGGCATTCAGCTTGTCCCTTATAGAGTAGCAAATATAAATGCATAGGACACCTTCAAAGTTCATAAGAGTGACTAGATACAAATAGTTTAAAACAAGCAATATCAAGGTATGCATCAATCAACTAGTCTTGGGACAATGCACATAGAACTAAGAATGGCCACTATGCTCTCAAAGTAGGTGCATAAAGATAGAAGGTGGAGACTCAACATAAAAGTAAAAGAAAGGATTTCATAGAAGGAAGTAGGGATTCAAGTTTCATAAAGAGCTTCCAAAAATTATGGTACTTATTAGCTTTCAGCTCTCATTGCCCCTATCATAATAATCTTGAAGTGATTAAGGTTAAAGTGACCAAACTATGGTGTACATGCTTGACGAAGTATAAGTTAGAAATCTCATGTCCCTTGAATACGAGGGTCGCTCCTCATGCTACTCAAGTTTAGTCACCGGTAAGTTCTTGTCATCGTAAGTACATGTGTATCATAGAGAGCCGCCAACGGGGTACCCCTTGCCCGATGACACGGAAGAATCCCCATATCAAAATGACAAGGCAAGCAGACAACGAGCATCTCAGCAATCTTCTTATTTACCATGGGAATATGGTGTTTTCTCTCTCTTTCCTCTTTTCATAATCTCTTTTTTTCTCTTTTTTCTCAATATACGACTCTTTTTTTATAAGAAGAATGCTTCATAGACAGCTCATTATGGTTACGCTGCAGGTTTCCACCATGTTAGCATGGATTAGACCAGCGGCCCAGGCATTTCTCTAACACATATACATAACTCCATGGACTTACAAGCTCCCCTTTCATTTCACACCGACGACATCCATAGACAAAATAGCATGATATCAACTAGATACAAGTACCAAGTGCAATGTTGAAAGCATTCCCCATGACAGCATGGTTCTGCTAATCCCCAACAAATAAGTGCAAGCATATACAACATAGACGACACAATGGTTCAAGTTTATTAAGGGCAAGAAAAGTAAAGTGTTCCATCAAGTTCGTGAGAGCTTTAATCACTAGTTTTCTCATAACAAGTTTAATTCGAAAGGTAAACAAAAGCATGAATATACTTGGAATAGCATAAGCTAGTAGGTAGGTATGGTGGACTCTTTTGAATAACTTGGTTTAGGGAGTTGGATGCATGAGTGGAACTCATACTTGGTTGTGGAGGCTAGCAAAAGACTGGGAGCGACAAACTAAGAGAGCAATAATGGCCATAATCATGCAGAGCGACAAAACATCATTGATCAAAGCACAAAGTGATACTACAAGTTGAAAACTAAAGGATCATAAAGGCTATGGTGACTTGAGATAGTCATAACATGGTGTGAGCATGCGCCAAGTTAACCCAAATAAAGCATCAAAGGAGAGTACCACTATACTATGCTTTAATATGCTAAAACAACGCATGATTCATCCAAGGCACATTAAGGAATCTCAATTGTTTATAACAAGTCATGCTACAGCAAAGAATACTAAGCATAAAGCCAAAACAATATCAAGCATGGCATGATAGAGCACAGGCCACAGTTAAAAACGAGCTCTTTTTACCACATAAGCATGAACTTTTCTACTCTTTTCCAAACCAAACCAAACTATTTGCAAACCAATGTATGAAAGAGGGGGTCCAACCAATTTATTCAGGCAAATTAAGCAAACCAAGCAAACGAAAACCAAAACAAAAACGAAAAAGAAGACGCTCCAAGAACAACACAACTGTGCATGAAACAATAAAAATGAAGTGATTGGAAGAAACCTAGGATTTTTATTGATGAAGAAGGGATGCCTTGGGAATCCCCAAGCTTTGACGCTTGTAATTCTTCGATATTTCTTGGGGTGACACGTGTGGCATCCCCAAGCTTGAGCTTTAGTCCATCCTTCATCTCATTACTCATTCCTTCCATACACCTGGAATTTTTCCTTCATACAAAACTTAACACAATATTTATTAGCAACATTAGTGCACTCAAGATAATAAGTCTTTAGGTTCAGTTCTAACACCAATAAAACTTCCATTAAAAGACTAGCTACTGAAGCACTTCCCTCAAAAAGCTCAATTCCCCAAAAGAACTCAAAAAAGGAACCAACAAGAAGCAAATGCAGAAAATGGCAGAAATTTGTCAAAATAGACCAGCAGGTAAAGACGATTTTTTTTATAGAACTTCTGTTGCTCAAATCAAAAAGTGTTTAACTAACGAAAGTTAGATAACAACTTGGAGCAGAAACACAAAAATGCACGCCTCAAAAGGACATACAAAGATTTTACACGAATTTTTACGGTGAAGCACAGAAATCTGTTTCGGGACAGCAAGTTTCCCAATCATTACTTCTCTCTCATTAGAGGTTACTCTTGGCACAAAAAGAAAATAAAAAGGATAAGGAGCGGTTATTACAGAGGTAATAACTTCCAAGACTCATTTAAAACTATTGGGTTATCTCCCAATAAGTACTTTTCTTTAACGCCTTTAAGTTAGGCATTATAGTTTGAGAAAATGGTCACATAAGAAATATGAATTGAAATAAAAGAGAGCATCAAGAAGCAAATTCAAAACACATTTAACTCTAACCCACTTCCTATGCATAGGAATCTTGTAAAGAAACAAGTCATGAAAGCACAAAGCAACAAGCATAGGAAAGTAAAACAAGTGTAACTTCAAGACTTTCAACATAAAGAGGGGAAACCTAATATTATTGAGACACATAAAACCATGTTTCCCTCTCTCATAATAACTTTTAGTAGCATCATGAATAAAATTAACAATATAAATTTCACATAAAACATTATTATTATGAGACACATGCATAAAACAATTATTACTCTCCCTATAAGAATAGTCATTCTTATTAATCATAGTGGGAGCAAATTCAACAAAATAGCTATCATTATTATTCTCATCACCATAATCATCAAATATAGGAGGCATATTGTAATCATTAATTTTATCCTCAATAGTAGGTGGACTAAAAATATCATATTCATCATTGTAATCATCATATATTGGAGGTTTGGTATCATCATAAGCAATAGAATAGCTATCTTCCAAAGCTGGGGAACTAAAAAGATCATTTTCATAAAAACTAGCTTCCCCATTCTTAGACTTTTCCATAGCATTAGCAATAATGGTGTCTAAAGAATTCATAATAAAAATATTGGTATTAGCATGTAAATAAAGTTCCATAGGTTTTTTAATTTTCTCTTCAAACACTTCACATCCTAACTCAAGATAAATACTATAAAGCTCTCTAATTTTGTTGTTTTTTTCCATTAAGCCTAACTAGTGAAAACAAGAAACGAAAAGACAAAATTGTAGAATCTAAAGGAAATAACTTCGAGCACTCACACCAGAGGATGTGAGTACTTTTACCTTACCTCCCCGGCAACGGCGCTAGAAAATAGGTGTTTGCCATGGGAGGTTCTTCTTCTTTAATCCTCTGGTGTGAATACCTTTTACCTTACCTCCCCGGCAACGGCGCCAGAAAATAGCTTTTCGGGTGCGGTGTTCACGTGGGAGTTTCTTCTTCTTCGTTCCCCGGCAACAGTGCCAGAAAATAGCTTGATGTCTACGCACTTCTATTCTTGTAGACAGTTGTTGGGCCTCCAAGTGTAGAGGTTTGTAGAACAGCAACAAGTTTCCCCTTAAGTGGATCACCCAAATTTTATCGAACTCAGGGAGGAAGTGGTTAAAGGTATCCCCTCTCAAGCAACCCTGCAATCAAGATACAAGAAGTCTCTTGTGTCCCCAACACACCCAATACACTTGTCAGGTGTATAGGTGCACTAGTTCGGCAAAGAGATAGTGAAATACAAGTGGTATAGATAATTATAAGTGGTAACAGTGCTAGAAAATAGCTTGATGGCGTGTAGTTAACGTGGGAAAAGACTAAAGGCAAACTGAAATAAAGAAGGAAGCAAGCAAACATGTAACAGATCTAGCTGCAAACGGTGTATCAATGCTTAGAAACAAGGCCTAGGGATCATACTTTCACTAGTGAACACTCTCATACAAATATATTCTTCTTTATGATACTACTCTTAACTACTCTCCGGTTGGACACTCTAATCGATGGTAGGGCTATAACAGCACACCTCAAAGTAAGCCTTTCCCATCTAGATAACCCCACACTGTCACCTTGAGCACTAGATGGTTCCAACAAACACCACAATTTCATAAAGACATCCAACTCCAAATATAACTCATAACAAGTATTTGTAATCTCTAGCCTAAGTGCCACCATGGTGTGCACGTTGTCACTTTCACACACATGGGGAGAGCAGAGATCTATTAAAGCACTTGAGTAGCAAGGTAGATCTACTAGATTACATAGCTCATGATCACAATATGATCATGCATAGAGAGAGATGAACACAATTTGAGGAATTGCAAATCTAGCATGGCATCGGTGTTTGAAACACCGACCAATACCTATCGGCATTTGAAATACCGACTAGACCTATCAGCATTTGAACTACTGACTGGGCTCTCTTTCCTTTGTTAAGAACAAGATGATGACATGTGTGGTCGGTATTCCAAATGCTAATAGGTACTGGTCGGTATTTCAAATCCTGATAGGTACTGGTCGGTATTTCAAACACCGACGCCGCGCTAGATTCGCAATTCCTCGAATTCGTGTATTATTCGTGAAATTTGTTAAATAAATCGTATTATTTTTCAAAACTTAGCCGTACTGCTAGCAAGGCGAGCAAGGGCTCCTTCTACCGCAAATATTTTGCCTTGTTGTTTTTAAAAAAATGCTCCTCCACCCAAAATACTGTCTCGTCACTGCCTTTCGTGAGAGAAAAGGCTCCTGGATGAACGAGAATCATCCTCCCTCTCTCCTCCTCAATGCAGCATTGACTGTTATGCTCCACTCATGCATCTATGCCTGACACTTGTTCAGGTGGGAAGCATCACAACAGTCACCTCTTCCTTCCCATGTAAGCTTCCACGCAATGGAGTACAACTGTGCAAGCGCAGCAGTGCAGAGAAAGTTGGGGCCCGTGGTGGTCCAGCCCAACTTTCCTTTTGTTTGCCTCGTGCTTCCACCCAAAAATGAGCTATGTCTAGATGTTTTATTTATCTTCCATATTAGGCTTCTCTTCATAGTGTTACATAACTTTGTCTAGTAATTCACATGTTACTACAGTACCTTCAAAGTGTATTGGGTCAAAACAAATATACACCGTTACTTTTTATAGATATGGCTCTTTCATATTTTTTTGAGCTTTACCTATTATAGAGCATAATTTTATATAGTGATGATATGTCATACTTTATTATTATGTGGGTCTCATGTGCCAACTTACTAATAAAAGGATGGTGCACAAATACAAAGAGGTCGCTAATCTTGTCCATCTAACCAGGAATTTGTAGATAATAGGCCTTAAAATATACAAAAAGGACCCTAGTAGAGAAAGGAAAGGCGCAATCGGGTAGAGCTTCATTGATTATCAGTGGTGGTATATAAAAGAAGGGCACAGCTCGAGGATGGATCAGAGAGTCCTCATTTCCCTCCACCCAAATTGCAATGCTTGGGATGGTCACTCTGAAGATGTAAGCCATCGTTCTCAATTGTTCCTCCTGCTCCTAGCCTCGACAGGTCTACAAGGTCTCTCCATTTCTCCCTCACAATCCATTGATTTTTCTTTTGTCGGTTAGTCCGTGCAACTATTTTATTTTTCGAACTTCCATTTCTATAGTGCATGGATATTCATCTAGTCTGCCACCGCTGCGTCCGTGCAATTATTAAAATAATGGTGGATTTTGTAGTAGTAGTACTCTATCTCCGTCCCAAGAAATAAGCCTCCCTTATTTTTCTTGTTTTTTGTTTAACCAATATTTACTCTAAATATATATAAAGAATGTTGGTACTATACAAATTTAGCATCATTGGAAAGTGTGTTTCAATGCGAATTCAATGAAACAAATTTTACACAATATAAGTAAATTTTAGTTGCTCAATTTATTCGGTCAAACTTTACTTTGGAGCGCGTGTGCGGCTTACCTTGAAATGTAGGTAGATGATTTTGGTGGATGTACTCTCCTGAGTATTTTTCGTAAAGTCTTAGCTTCCGATGTGTTGGGTGGATGTACTCTGCTGAGTAGTAAGCTGAATAGGATTAAGGCTCTCTGTTTAGGAAGGCCAGAGGGCCAATTCGCAATACAACCAAGTAGATGAATTATTCACTCTAATTAATATACGCATGCACCACTAGTTTTACATGCATGATACGCTAGATAAAAAGGGACATGATGAGATATGAAACAACATGCATTGGGAGGTTGAGAGAAAATAGAGATATCTAAATTAATGAGTAACAGGAATTAAGACAATAAAGAAGATAGGTCTTATAATTTCTAACAATTTTAAAAAGCTCTCTAGCCTAATAATCCTAAATAGAGGTAGGAGTACTGTTCAACATACATTCGGGAGTACTAGTATGTACTCCGTAGTAGTAGTAGTACAATAATGGAGTACGGTAGTAGTAGTGCTCCCCTATGATTCATATTAATTGTCACTAGATTGGATGTACTCGTATCCAGAACTAAAACATGTATAGATACATCCATTTTCGCGACAAGTAAATATAGCCATTTTTGTAGTAGTACTAGTTTGGTTGGAAGAAATCATATTTTTCCACAGTAGGGATGGTGGTTTTTTGCTAGTAGTAGTACTAGTACATAGCAGGTAGTAGTAATATATACGTTTATACTGTACTAACTCAACATACATTCGGGTAATCGACAAAAGTTCATCTTGCAGTTCTGCTGCTATAGTGCTACTAGCAGTTTTTCAGGTGCCCATTCACCCTTTGTCTTTCAGTAGTACTCCGCCCTTAAGCAGTATAAATAGAATTACTCAAAGAAAGTCTCTACCACTATAAAATTATAATCTGCCATGGATGTTGATTGACAAGACAATTCATTGAGGTGGGGTGGGTTATTGGCGTGCTATGATGCCTACTCCTCCTATCACTTGCAGTCAAAATAAAAGAAATAGCAGCGATTCCTTGCATTAATTCTTGCCTCCGCCTCTTGCATGCTTATAGTATATACATGCATTAACTTCTACTAGTAGTAGTACAAGTAGGAGTAGTATCAAGCAAGGATATACCGAAACGCAAAGATATACTCGTAGGTCACATGGTGTACCATTCTGAGTCTTTGTCTTCTTCTTCTTCTTTGGTCTGCTTGTCCTTGCCCTTGCCCTTCTTCCTTAGTTCTTTTTTTTGGTTGAACATTTCGAGAGTTTGTTGACCCATCTCGAAGTTCACTATCCGCCTGTATACCTCGTAGGCCGTGTAGGCGTCGAGGCTTGCATACTTGATCTGCTCTTCGGTCAGGGGCATGTTCCCCCACTCCTTGTGGTCCACATCTTTCTTCTTCTTCTTCATGACTTTGTAACGGATGTCTATGAGGGCCACCGTGTAGTCAACCAAAGAATCCTTCTCTTTCATGGAGCCAACAGGCTTCAACCTCTTCTGGATGTCCACGAAGTTTGTCACTGGCACTAAAGAACGCCTAAGACAGATACCATCGTTGCCGATCTCGACGCCTGCAAAGGAAATGTTAGGGTTGGCGAGGAACTCTGCTAGCTTGGAGCATGGCTGGTCGGCCTGGCAGATCTAGTAGACTGGGCAATCCATGCCCACACATAGTTGGATGACAGCAGCCTTCTGCATCGATGATTGCTCGTTGGTGTACTCGACGTCTAGGCCAACAATCTTGTTGTTCATTTCCTCCAGGAGATTTTGGATTTTCTCGATGTAATCGTTCACCACTGACGCTCTGTTGGTATATGCCACCTATAGTGTGGTGTTGCCAGGGTACATGAAGTAGTACATCTTGTCCAATAGCGCCGCCATGGATGGTGATTGGCACCTTCTTTTGTTTTGCAGAGGTCTAGCCGGGTGACAGAAAAGAAATGGGATAGAGTAGAAAGGAACCACTAGGAAGATCGGGAGATGCATGCATGAGCGGTTCTAGAGACGAAAGGGCATGAAGTTTCCCCTGGCCCGAGCCACATACTCCTATAGAATAGAATTTATTTATGGATCAGTTTTATGGATGCGGATTATTTAGCTATAGGTTGATTTCTAGATTATACAAAAAGTACAAGAACCAAACACACGGGATACTTTATGAACATGGCTAGAAAGTATACATATTTTTTGAGTTTCACCTACTACTATAATTTTATATAAAAAATGATATGTCATACTTATATTATCTTATTCTCACGTGCAAGGCACTTGCAACTCATAGTAATTTCTTACCTTATCTTATCTTATCTTACCACTATATCTCTACTATTATAATGGAGTTGTTTTGAATTGGATCCTTAGCACCAATCCTTGCCGATGGGCTGTTAGATCCAATGGTTCAGAGCACCTAGATTCGTGTTGAATAGTACCTAGAGCAAACTCCACCATTTTCTAGAACCATCATGTCACCACCCCCAAAATTTCATAGCATAGTAGGCTATATTCTCTCTACTACTACAATGGAGCAGTTTGGAATTGGATCCTTAGCACCAATCCTGACCGTTGGGCTGTTAGATCCAATGGTTCAGAGCAGCTGGATTCGTGTTGAATAGTACCTAGATCAAACTCCAACATGTTCTAGAACCATCATGTCACCACCCCAAAATTTCATAGCATAGTAGGATGTATTCTCAATATGGGTAGATAGCTATTACTAATAGACTTAATGTATGCATTTTGTCTAACAAGAATATTGGTTAATAACAACTTAACGTTTGTTAAATCACATTTCATACAATATATACGTGTGTGGCATGTCCCTTTTGATCAACACATGAGACTCAGATAATAGACGTCTGACATATCATCACTATATAAAATTATAATAGGTAAAGCATAGAAAAATATAAATTTGATCAACATCTATAAAGTATGGGTGTATATTTGGTTCTTGTACTTTGTATATCATTTAGAAGTCAACGATTATTAGGTATCTAAAACTTGAAAATTCTGGTAACATGGTCTAGAGAAACGAGGGAAAAGATTCTAGAATGATGGAGTAGTGTGTTTTGAGTTTTATGCATACCATTCATTATGATGAAGACTATCAATAAAATCTTCTAGATGCTAGAATATAAAAAAAGATCCAACAGCTAGAAATATTGGGATTCACGAGTCTTGATCCAATGGTCAATATTCAAAGTTATTCGTCCACTATATAGTGGTAAGATAAGATAAAATAAGATATATATGTAGAAAAACGTCAAAACACAATTATCCATCATTGTAAAATCTTCTCGATTGTTTCTCTAGACCATGGTTCTAGAATTTTCAATTATTAGGTAGCTAATAAAAATTTATTTCTACATGATATAAAGTGCAAGAACCAAATATACACTCTTACTTTAGAAACATGGCTTAAGTTCATAGATATTTCAAGATTTACCTATTACAATGTTATATACTGATGACATGTCATGCTTCTGTATATTATATGAGTTTCACGTGCAAGGCAGGTGCAGTTTATTGGTACTACTACGAAGAGCATGGCTCAACTTCGTGATGGAGGAGCAGGACCCGACCACTAATTTTAATTGCTTGATTGTAGGGTCCTTTGTGTTAAATATATGGACTTGGATGCAATTTTCAGTTTTTAAGGTCCTTGGTGTAATATGTACACATGCACTAACTGTTTTAATTATTGAAGCATCTCACTCCTTTGATACATACCCCAGTCAAAAAAATAAAGTGTCACCACCCAATTTTTCAGAAAACATAGACATGTTTTGTTACAATTCCCTAGTGTACGAATAATTTTGAATATTGACCGTTGGATCAAGACTCGCGAATCCCAACATTTCCAGCCGTTGGATCTTCTTTTCCATTCTAGCATTTAGAAGATTCTATTGATAGTCTTCATCACAATGAATGTTATGCACAAAACTCAAAACACACTTCTCCATCATTTTAGAATCTTCTCCCTCATTTCTCTAGACCATGTTATCAAATTTTTCATGTTTTAGATAGCTAATAATCATTAACCTCTACATGATATACAAATTACAAGAACCAAATATACACCCATACTTTATAGATGTTGATCAAATTTATATTTTTTCTGCTTTACCTATTATAATTTTATATAGTGATGATATGTCAGACCTCTATTATCTGAGTCTCACGTGCAGGGTACGTATAATTTACTAGTTATATACAGTGTACGAATAACTCCGAATATTGAGCGTTGAATCAAGACTCTCCAATCCCAACATTGCCAGCAGTTGGATCTTCTTTTCCATTTTAGCATCTAAAAATACTACTCCCTCCGTCCATAAATAACTTACTTGAGTTTGTCTAGATTCGAATGTATCTATACACTAAAATTCATCTAAATATATTCGAATCTAGACAAAACCAACTCAGTTATTTCTGGATGAAGGGAGTACTTTTGGTAGTCTTTAGCACAATGTATGCATATTACTACTCCAAGTTACTTACCACTCAGATCAGCCGTAGAGCATCTCTCGCATGGAAAAAATAGTGCGCTATTTCATGTTATTTAGCGTGATATAGCGTATTCGGAGAGTCCACGATATTTTTTAAATATTTTGCTTGCTATGGCGCTATTTTTTAAATAGCTTGCTATATCGCGCTAAAACATCATAGTGTTACCTCTATTTCAAGTATAGAAAGCTATTTTTTGTTGGCGGGTGTGGAGTAAGATAACATATGATGAATGTGTCGAGTAAGAAAACATACAATGAAAATTTGATTGTTAAACTTAAGTGATCGCGTCAAGCCGCCGCCTCCTCCTGCAGCACCTGCCGTTGTACCTAGATTCAGTCGTGCCGGTTATCCTCCAACTTGGATAGCGCCGGGATCGATTATGCATGTAAAAGTATTACTCTAGGCAATTCATTAGATGTTGAAATTGTTTATATTCATGATATACCTGTTATATTTTTTAATTTTTACAAAAAGAGGTTTTGTAAAATAGCGTATTATTAGCACGCTATAACTTTCATATCGTCTGGAGAAAAGCCACGCTAAATTAAATAGCACACTAGTATTTTTTCCCTTGATCTCTAGTGGCTTGTCTAAATTTGGTAGTCTCTTAGAGCATCTCTAGTGGCGTGTCTAAATTTGATAGTCTACATCTTCACTTTATAGATAATGGTTTTACATGACTTTAGTTTTCTAGTGGATAGTCTAAATTTGATAGTCTATATGTCCATCTACACACAAATAGTCAACATACATCGCAAATCAGTATAACAAATCCTATGATTTGGGCGGAAGCGAGCTCGCGAGCGACCAACTTTGCTTTAGACATGGTGGCTCGATTGTCAAAATATGGACAACGAGTAGCCTGTTTGGAGGATATCTAAATTTTAGACCACCGGATACACAAGCCACCGGAGATATTTTTTGGTCCATGGTGGTCTATATTTGGCTTACACTACCGGATACACTCGCCACTAGAGATGCTCTTAGGCTGGTCATAGTTGAAAACATACTAGTTCATGTTACTACCTTCATGTGTGTACGTAATTGAGTCGAAGGTAGATAGCTTATTTTTGCAGAAATATCTCCGAAAATACTCCGTACCTAGAAAGGCTAGGACATTACAGTAAACTATTTTTCTAGTCATTGGACTATAGCTACTCCTAGAATAGGATAGGATATTATTATTCTATATCTTTTGAACTGTATAGCCAAATTCAAAATCCCAGAGTGGCAAATTCTCCCGCCTCACCTCCACCGAAATATTTCGAGTGGTCACACGCTCCAAGTTGTAGCCGTACGAAATTCCTTTTCTATCCCTGACAATGGCCTTTCTACTAATGTCGGGGCATGTGTATGGTTCGTAATCCCCCTCCCCTAGGGGGCGGGGGTCCCACAGCTCTGAAGCTGGGTAATCCAACTTCCACCGACGCTATTTTCCCCATAGCACTTCCAAAAACCCTAACCCCTTTCTCCCCTCGGGCTCCTACACCACCACTGAGCATCCTCAGGCCTTGGCCGCCTACATGCCACCCAACCCCTCTCACCTCCAAAGACTGCACCAATCTGCAATCATCTCCATGCACTTCGCCTACACGCCACCCAACCCCCTATCTCACCTCCAACTCCTGCACCACCGCACCGGAACATCACTGTCGCACTTCACCCGCCCACACGCCACCACAAACCCCCAATCCCACCTCTGTCTCCTGCACCATTGCACTTCGCCGGCCTACACGCCATACCTCGATACCATATACTCCTGACCAGTCTATGGGATCAGCCGACATCCACCTTACCGAACCTAGTTCGCTAACACCCTCTTCCATACAACCGTGTTAGTTTTGCCGACTCCCTAGTCCACAGCACCTGACCTGCTTCACCTACATCGGTGTGCGCTGCATTAGATCTTCTTCACAGACTCAACCGTCCACTACACCAGATCTGCTTCACCGACACTCTTGTGCAGTGCCTCAAATCCATAATCGGTCGTAACAGATCTGCTTCACCG
Organism: Avena insularis; assembly: GCA_023614405.1. Taxonomy (NCBI): domain Eukaryota; kingdom Viridiplantae; phylum Streptophyta; class Magnoliopsida; order Poales; family Poaceae; genus Avena; species Avena insularis. The sequence goes on along the minus strand of CM042694.1, from coordinate 314,106,911 downwards.
ATGACGTCATGCACTACACCGGATCTCCTTCACCGGCCATCTTGTCAAGCAAGCTAGACCCATCAACAACCTCGATAGATCTGTTTCACAAACGCCACCGAGATCTATCTGCTTCAGCCAGACTCACCACTACCGGGCACCCTCGGTGTCCTTGACGTCACCCGCAAAGATGTCGTGTATGCGTAAACGACGTCGTGGCCTACGTAAACCAAATTTGCTTGTTCGTTCGTTTCAATATAGAAGGTATAAGCCTGCGACAGTGAACTGCATTTCTGTATTGGTGGTAAATTTCTACCTTAATACTAGCTTAATTGATATCCCACTCCCCCTTAATAAATTAGGTGTAGTCTATGTTAAATCCAGGTGCTAAACTACTCCTTCTGTTTTGAGATATAAGGCGTCCTTGTTATGCGTGTTTTTTCTTTGACCAACAATTACTCTTAATATACATAAAAAATTATGGTACTACAAAACTGACATCATTAGAGTTCATTGGTATTATGCAGTTCATGGCAAATGTTAATTCATTGAACATCTGAAGCTGCCTACCTGTTCTACAAGTTTGCAAGTTATGTCATCATAATGTGCATTTGCTTTGTGTGTTGCTACAATACTGACTGCATGTAACTTTGGAGTTCATTGGTAGTTTTAAGGCACTGAACATGTAGGTTAACATTCCCTGCTCTGCAAGTTTAGAATTTATGCTATTTTAATTTCAACCCGGTTGTTCTAAGCAACCACAGCAAATGCCTTCTCTTATGTAATTCATCGCAAATTTTATGTCATTGAACTTGTTGGTTTTGCATTCCCTCTACAAGTTATGCCATTATTATTTGTTTCAATTAAGCTCCGATAGTAGTTGCCGCCTATTGTGTATTACTCCTTCTGTTTAAAAATATAAGATGTTTTAGCTTTGTGAAAGGAGTGTATCTAGACACCATTTAGTGTGTAGGTTTACTCCAAACCTACATGAACCTACACACTAAAAGTGGTCTAGATACACTCCTTTCACAAATCTAAAACATCTTACATTTTGAAACAGAGAGAGTACATCTATTCCATAAAAGAAGGCCTATACTTTTTAAAGTCAAACAATGATGACTTTTACCAAGCTCATAGAAAAATATATTAAGGGTTAATTTGTGGCATTTGTGACTATGAAAATATATGCCCCGATGTATCAAATGGTGTTGGTTTGGCATGTTAGATGTTCCTGGTATGTTCTATAAACTTGGTCCAATTTTGCGTCGATTGACTTGCCAAAAATTTATACGCCTTATTTACTTTGGATTGGATGTAGTATTACATGGCATGTTTTAAGGCACTTAACATGTTTATCTGCATGCCCTGCTCTATAAATTCAAGTTTCTCAATTATAATTTCTGTAGCAGTAGTATCTACCTTCTATTATGTAGTTCATGGCATTTTAAGTCATTTCACAGATGGGTTAGTATTCCCTGCTCTATAAGTTCATGAGATATACCATTGTAATGTCTATCTTGTTCTTCCAAATGTTAGTACAGTAACTGCCTGCTCTGTAGATGGTGACAAATTTTATGCCACTTCTCATATTTGTTTGCAATCCTATTTCACAAGTTAAATCATTGTAATTTCTCTCTTGTTCGTGCTAAGGAGTGACTGTAACTATGTTCTATTTTGTCGCCATGGCAATCTTTATGTCATTTAAATGTTTGTTTATATTCCGCCATTCCCAACTCTCTGTGTTCACAAGTGATTATACTATAATGTCTATCTAGTTCTTTGTAAACAACAATAGCCACTATCTGATATTATTTCCTCTCACAGGCAACATGGAGAATCATAGAGTGAATCGCCCCTACAATCTTGTAAGTACCTGTTGCTTTGTATTGCTAAATGCAAACCTGTTTTATGTGAATGAGTGGCCTGAACCTATATGCAGAGGAGCAACAATAAAGTAGATGGATCGTCTATCCAAGTACTGGATGTGGTGGATGTCTTTAAAGAACGAACCGACAACAGGATGTCCTCCAATAGGACTACACAAAAAGAAATAGTAAGTCTCTTGTTTTTACTGAGATGTGCTTAGTGTCAGATGCTTGTTTATATGAGGTACCACATGATTCGGCTAATGATTAGAACAAGGTTGACCTTAAACAAGATTGGACAAAAACCAAACGCAAATCCCTCGATTTATAATTCAATGTGCTCACTTGATTTTGGTGATGATCTATTCCTTCTATATTTGACTTGTGTTCATCTATTTATCTATCTATATGTTAACTAGACCATGATTAGGTGGTGGTGATTTAAGTATATCCACTTTTATGCTATGTTTTTCTACTATGTAACAAATACCAATTGTAAATCTCTCGATTTATAATTCATTTTTCTTGCACAATCATCACGATGATCTATTCTTTGCTATATTCGACTCATCATCATATCTATCTATCTTTCTATCTATCTATCTATCTATCTATATACATATGCGTCAACTAGACTATGATCATGTGGTGGTAATTCAAGTATATCCACTTCTATGCTAATTTATAGTCTATTATTGTATTTTTCTGCTATATTTTTAAGAGTTTGTATGCACTCTGGAGGTGGTCATATTGTCAAGTGTCAGCACCACATGAGTTATCCACTGATTAGAACAAGATGACCTTTAACGGTACTGCACAAAGACCAAATGTAAATCCCTTGATTTATAATTCAATTTGCTCACTCAATCATGGTGGAGATCTCTTTTTGCTATATTTGATTGATGATCTTCTCTCTATATATATGTTAACTAGACCATGATTAGGTGGTGGTGATTGAAGTATATCTACTTTTATGCTAATCTATATTCTATTATAATATTAGAGATTGCCGCCATGATTGAGCCTATATGCACTCTGGAGGTAGTAACATAGTCTAGTGTTATATGTATGAGACTAGTATAAATTACTTGGTCTTGGCGGGGAGTAACTTGGACTAGTAAAAATGCATACAATACTAGTCCAAGTTACTCTACCAACACTAAAGGGTGTCTAGATACATTCGTTTAACAAAAGCCATAACATATTATATTTTGAAACGGAGGGAGTTCTATCTAGACTACTCATAGTGAGATTGTCATAGCTATTATCATATAATATGATCCCCAGTTACTATATATATGTACTATAACCATGTTAATATGATCTGAAAGTCTATCGTACACATGTTGTGTGATTTCTTAATTCATTACCTCAATAGCTACTCCACATGATGCACATATAGAGTCTACTGCCAATTTGATTCTTTAGTTTGCTCATGATTAAAGAAATATAATTATTTTCTTAACTTAAACGGTCAGAGTACTGCCCTGTCAAGGTGGAAGCTGTGGGTTTGAGCCCCACCAGTCCCAAACTAGGGATGGAAATTTCTGTGAGAAATACAATGTTTGATTAATAATAAACAAGGGATTTTCATCTATACATGATCAAATGATCTTGCGAGTTCAATATTAGCCACCATATGTTTCAATTGGTTATGGTTCCTATGAATTTTTAGTTGACTTGTGATAGCGGCAATGCTATATTCTGACGTGGTTCCTAGACATACATTATTTAAATAGTTCATTGACCTTGCAAGGTGCATAATGTATCATTTGTTTGTTTGTCTACTGGATTTTCTTGCCTGGTTATATGTACAATGATACTATCGGCAGTTGGAAATACAATAGCTATAGGCATTACAAAGAAGGTTTGTGCTACTTTTTGGATGCATCCAACTATTGTTTTGGCAGCAAATGACCCATCTCTTTGTTTCTCTTCTTTTTTTATTTACTGGCCTGATGATCAAAATATTTGAATGATCTGGCTACTGAAAAGGAATGGTTGATATCTTGTTTGTCTGAAATGATTTTGGTAGTCTATTTAAGGCACTTGATCTATTGCTTGTTTTTCCAAGGTACTATCATAGTTCCCTGATGATTAAAGCAATGTCACATGTGGTTGGAGGTCACTTTTTTGGCTAGTTCATACTATAGACCATTTTTAAACGCTATTTTTATATTTTAGGTTAATGCTTTGTTGTCCCGAATAGTTCTAAGCAACTGAAAGAATCTCATGCACCTCTTTTTGTTATATTTTCGATATTTCCATTATGTAGTGATATGATTAGTTTATGAGGGAAAGAGTCGAGTTGCTTGATTCCTTACATTCATTGCCACAGTAGTTTAGTTAGTCTGTATGAGACACACATGTTGATGGCTATATTTGTTATATTAGGACAATGCCAATTTTGAAATTCTTTGACAACAAACATGGTACTTTTTTGCCTAACAAAAAAAACATGGTGTTTTTTTGCCTGCTTTGCTGCTCTAATTTAATATGTCTTAGTTTCAGCATGCAAATAACCTGTAGTCTTTGTTCCAGAGTGGCTATGATACTGACACATGTATGCATCGGTCCAGGACATCGACAGTTCCTGTTATTACAGAAAGAGATGTACGAGGCACATCATTGATTATTCCTGGACAATGATGAATTAGAATTATTTTACATATAGGATGACCGCCAGTTAGCTGGTACGCTGTGCTGACTTGTTTTCTTTGTTTCAGGCTGCACATGAAGCTATACGGGCTACGTTAAGTATTGAGGTCATTTCACAAAGCAGTAGTGACAGTGATTATTTCTTGCATCGGCCCACGGTTTCAGTTGCACTCCAAACAATTTATTTAATTGAACAAAAAACAGAGAAAATAGATGGAATAATCACGATTACACGTGAACATATACAAGAACTGAAAGATTGACAAGATTTGACGCACCGTGTACTTGATAATCTCTTCTATAGCTGTCATGGTATGACAATTGTTACTTGTATAGGGATGTAAGCTCCGTAGCAGAAAACATGTTCCAACCCATGTCTGGAGATGCCTCTGTAATGCTTTATCTTATTTTTGTTGAAATTCTGGCCTGTAATAAATTTCAAAAAATATCTATTGATTCAATAGGGTGATCCTAGCGCGGCTATTAGCGGACCAAAATATTAACGGACTATTTAAAACCAGAATTGCGCCATAGTTATAGAATACGCAAATATGCTGGCCAGCAGATTGGCCTAATAAACAGTAGAAGGCCGTAAGTGGCAGGTCAGAATATTGGTGGGCCTCATAAGCGGCCAAGGCCCTAAAAACGTACAACGCTGAACACCAACAGGCCAGAACAGTAAAAGGCCCGAACAGTAATGGGCCCGAATATTAATATACCTGAACAGTAAAATATCTGAAACAGTAAAAGGCCTAAAACAGTAAAATGCCTAAACAGTAAAAATCCCGCGCAGTAGAGGGCCCGCAGAGCAAAACAGACAGAAGAGTAAAAAGGCCTGAACAGTAAATGGCCAGAACAGTAGAAGCCCATAAGAGAAAAAAGCCTAAATAGTGAATGGCCGGAATAGTAGAAGGCCAGAACAGTGAAAGGCTAGAATACTAAAGGATCCTAACACTGGTAACCCAGAAATGTAAAAGGCCATAACAGTAAATGGGTAGAACAGGAGCGGACCCCACGGGCTATAGGAATAGTAATGGGCCGCCTGCAGGCCTTAACATTGCCTGACCTACTTGCCCAGGCCCCTAATGGGTCGCATATTATTCTACCAAAGTGGGCCTTCTTTAGGCCGAAACTGTAATGGGCCTGAAATCGTATGGGCCCTGGATGGATTCATTAATCAAATAGTACACGGCGTAAGGGTAAAGGATTGTAATCTTATTGGGATCTCCTCATGGGCCGAGCCACTTAACAATTAGCAGGCCTTGTCTGGGCCAGGCTTCTGCCATGGTTTCTGTGACCGTTAACGGCGGTAACCGGCCGTTAATGGTGGGTGCCACGTGGCATTTAGCATGACGTCAGCAGTCAACGCGGCTAGTGAACAAATCTACGACGGAACAAGTTTTCGTGGTTGAAGGGTGCGATCTGCCACGGTCAGAAAAAACCATGGTAGATTCTTTTGTGACGGGGCTTTTACCATGAAGGGCATCCGTCATAAAACTTTTTAGCCACGAAAAACAAGCCTTCAACCACGAAAATCGTCTGTTGTAAAAGCCAACTTTTCTTGTAGTGTATGGTGGGGGCGAGACCACCCGAAGAGCTTGATCCCGGGGTAGGCACCATCAAACGCAAGAATGGGCGGGAAGGGAAGACTTGGAAAGGTGATGGAGCGGCGGTGGTTGTTGGGGTTAGGCGGCGGCCGCTGGCTGGAAACACTAGGACGCTCGGGAGAGAGGATAAGACCATGAGGTCATGTTTTTTATTTTTTTGGCTCACGCTGGGTGGACTTGTTACTTTGGGTGGTGTAGCTCCAATGACCCCACACGTGTGAGAAGAAGAAATCGATAATCAGGCAGCACACACGGCAGATACCCTCACATCGCTCGCTGATCACCACGCATAAGCTACCTAAAAAAAATATTTTAGCCCCCCAATGGAGCCTTTAGAAGCCAACTGAGGTCCCAACCATCAGATCTTCTATCTAAATCAATCCTGGGCATCCACTTTGCCTTAAAATTTCCACCTACACCGGCGTTCATTCCTGCTCCTCTCACTGATTTGACGGCCTACGTTTTTCCAGGCCCGCTCGTTGGCGACCGATTGTACGTGACACCCTGTGTGATACGGAAATATAGGAGAGAGACACGGTGGAAGACCCGTAATTAGACTAATTGTTTCGGCCAAAATCGTCTTTCCATGTTCATTCTTTCTTCATGGAGGGTTGTTGTACGCGTGTGGTGGTTGGGGCTTCATCGCCGGGTATAGGCCTGGCTGGCCATGGCGGTTCCCTTCCCTGGCTAGCCATGGAGAGAGGGAATTTCCCCCGTGTTTGTGCCTCCCTTTCCCCCTTGCCCAGCCGGCTCCAATTCCCATGGCCAAAACCCTAGCCGCCGCGACCTGGTCGTCGTCGTTTCTATCCTCGAGGAGGATCTGATCTAGAGGGGCTCGAGGAGATTGACCTTCGCTAGCCTATCCCCGACTCCATGGTGACCGGTAGCGGCGGCGCTCTCCCCATGTATGCCTCCTGGCCCTCCCTCCTCGTCTCAGATGTATCTCTCTCTCCCATCTCTGCTCCTCCTCCCTCTAGTAGCCGGTGGTGATGATGCGTAGGTGGCGCCAATGGTAGTGATGCAGACGCTGCTCATGCGGGGAGCTCGGCCTCCTTCCTGTCCTCCTCATCTGAAACAAGATGATACTGATGTCTCCTACCTCTTTTTAGTTTTGTGTGGATCTGAAATAGCAGGCTATCCTATCTCTATCTCTTTTTTGTGGATGTGAAATAGTAGGTTATTCGTTGTTGTTTGTGTGGTAGGATTAGTCGCGATTTGGTGCTAGGAATGAACAATAGGGGTAAGATTAAATTTGTGTCTTTTCCATGGATTGGTTCCTATTAGTTTTCTTGAAAAGGGTAGCTATTAGTTCCTGCTATTTGTATTAAATTCATCAAAGGCAGAGTGGTAAACCCATATAGATATGGAAGTCTTCTTTCATTTAGGGTGAAGTAAGACCAAGCTCTTGAGCTTATTATCCTAGGTCAGAAAAAATAGTTGATAGTGATAGGATTCCCTTTTTGAGGTCCCATGATAGATCATAGCTCAGCATAGTTATCTTCTCCATTTGCCTAAAAAATTCTTTAATCTGTGCGCTCCGTGGATATGTGAGAGGTCTAAGCAAGGGTTGATCTGCCATGGCTTCTTAGGGGTTCGACTCTGGAGTTGTCATGCCATTGTTGTTGCGTGCAGGTGTGGACATGACTTCTCCTCAGTTCAGAGCTCATCCATGGTGCCAACAACCAGACCCATGGCCATGTCATAGCAGCTGAGTTTGGGGGAAAACTGTGGAACTTTTGTTTCATTGATCTTCTGCATATCTGACTTGCATGCTTAGAAGAAAATCTGGATTCTTTAGTAGCCTGATATTGTGATAGATTAAATCATGTTAGCAACTTATATGTAGGAGTAAATAAGATTAATGGGACCATGGTTAGATTTAATTAAAGTAGTACGAGAATGTATCTTGGATCATGTAGGTTTTTATCAACACATGCCCGATATCATGTTTTTGGTGAGACATGGACTACAAAGTTTTTCTTTTTATCATGCTAAAATGGTAGTACTTCCTCTGATCCAAATTAATAGCTTAGATTGGTCTAAATTTGGATGTATCTAGCACTAAAATATGACTAGATACATCTGAATGTAGATAATATGAGGACATTAATTTGGATTTAAGGGAGTAGTTGCAAATCATCAAGTGCAGTTTGTAAACCTTACAAGAGTAGAGGATTTATGATGTACAATGTATGCCACCATATATATTTATGCATGTAGATTCCAGTTCTCAAAGGCACACTTGCTTCGCATCATGATGTATTCCCTGATGTTTTAGCCTGAAAATCGAACAAATTGTAACCTGGTTGCTCATGTGTTTATTAAATGCTAAAGTTTCATTTGTGCAGTTGCAATGGGCTTTCATTTCATTGGGTTTGACCTTCTTATTTTTGACATTCTCCATAGATAACATCAACATCTATGGTCTTCCCTTTTCTTATGTTCTCAATCAGCTGAATATCTACTCATTGTAATTAGTCACGCACTGAAGCTTAGAAGGATGAAAACGCCTGCTATCTAGAATTTAATAATCTTTAATATACTCCCTCTGATCCAAATTCATGGACTGACATTTGTCTAGATTCGCATATATCTAATAGTAAAACATGACTAGATACATCCAAATGTAGACAAATTTATGTCCATTAATTTGGATCGGAGGGAGTAGTAGATTCTGTATTACTAGAAGTACGAGAAATTGTTTTGCAGGTTTTGATCTTAGTTCTGCTCTTTTTTTGAGGGTAAAACAGTAGGGCAAAAAGACCCCACTGCAATTTTTATATATTGTAGAGAGTTACAAAAGAATATTTACAAGACTCATTCCACCTCAAAGAAGAGGGATAAATTCTAATCAGCTATCTCCTGTCTAAATTAGTTTCAATCCAAACCTTAAGGCTCTGATAATACTTCTTCTTAATTCTAAAAAGGACCCATCTTAATTCCTGGGCTACAATAGCCTTCTAGGTCTCAATCGATGCATGCTGATTATTGAAAATTTCATTATTCCTGCAAATCCAAATGCCCCAAGTTCCAAGTAGTAGAATTTCCATTGCAAAAGGGACATTGAGGTCTTTTTTAATACTGACTAACACTTCAAAGATAGTTCTGCTCTTTGTAGGAGATCTTTGGTCAGGACCCCTGTACAAAAGGTAATAACTAAGAATTTATTGGCAATGTAAATTTGTAGCATGTTTTATTTTGCAGGCAGTGGTTACTCTAAAATCTGACTTCTTTTGTGTTCGTTCTGCATATTTTTGATTAGATTTCTTTCTTACTAATTTAGCTTCAGGACAAATGACAGGTTTGCTAAAAATTGATCACTTTCGGTGCATTGCATGTTTGCCACTAAATTCTAAAATAAAAAAATCCCTTTTCAAGAACCATCCTAATGACCCACGAGATCTGAACAAATGAATTCAGAGAAACCCACTATGTGTACGGATAAATATACATTTCGTTGCTACGAGGTGAGATCCTTTTCTCATTTACTATTTAATCACATGCTTTATTTTTCCCGGATATAACTATAAGTTGCCAATCTACATCTACATATCATTCATGTAGTAATTGTGCACTTCCCTATTCCAGAAGCATAAGGGATTTGCGTCAGAAATTTCTAGAGTTTCCTTATGATGTATGAATTTATTTTGTTTTCTCGCTTATGATGCCAAGAGTACTAGAAAGTAGAAAGTAGAATGATGACTGCAAGTGCATAGACCAATTGTAGTTAGTTTCGAAGTAAAGATATCGAACCCATAGAGAGCTATTGGTAAAGGTCGTTATGCCCCTCGTTACTATCTACCAAAGAATACTTATAAGTTGTCTTTGATCTCAAGTAAAGGGTGTTTAAATGGTTTATGGTTGTTTGCAGAAAAGTAATTAAAACAAGTAAAAAGAAAACAAGTAATAAGTTTTTGTGAAAGCATGATTGAACTCAATAGGGCTAAAACGTTCTTGGGGATGTAGGATATATACACCACTAGCATAGTATTATTGTTATGTACAACCAAGATAATATACTTCTTGTGTCATGATATGTGTGGAGAGAGCCCCATAATAAGATGTTCACGACAACGCTCGTAGGAAGCCACTTTGTTAAGCCAAGTGTGAGGTGACCTCTAAATAACCACTGCAATGTCTGAGAGCAATCACCCAAACTACCGCAATTAAGGGTTTCTCCGTGGATATCATAATTAGCTTAGGGAGTCCCTCTTTAAATCCCTTTGACCGTGTAGGTTACGAGCCGGTGCCAATCTGTCACGGGGCATTCTAGTACGCTTCTAAGACACGTCCAAAGGATCTCTCCCTCCCTTTGGCCCCGAAGACAAATTATATGCGGCCGACTATGCATACCATCTAAAGAGAGAGATCAAACACAAATCATAATTATATCATGGACAAGCAAATCATATGGACACAAGAATATATCATCTTTATTACAAGTTCATAATGGTGCTAGGCTTTCTCCATCTCCCCAAGAACAAAGGAACTACTCACATATAAAGGCAATCAACATCATGGCAATCATATGGATGGGATATGAGAGTACAATCGAATACAAGTGAAGATCCACACTAGGGTTTGGATTACAACCAAGTAGACGAAGGGGATCGGTGTTGGAGACGTTGGTGATGACGTTGGTGATGACGATGGTGATGTAGATCAGTGTTGAGGCCTTCAATATCCAAGTCCCTTCTCCTCTTGAGCAATGGTGATGGTGGAGATTGATATGTTGCAAACGTATCCATAATTTTTTATGTTCCATGCTTGGTTTTATCTACTTTCTTGTGTTTTGTCCACACTTTGGAGTACTTTCTATACACTTTTTGTGACTAACCTATTAACAAGATCCACGGTGCCATCTGCCTATTTTCTACTATTTTTGGTTCCAGGAAAGTCAGAAAATGAATATTCTTAGAATTGGACGGGACAAATTCAAAGTTAGTTTTCACCGAGGGACACCTAGAGCCAGAATACGAGACGGAGAGGGGCCAGGGGGCTACCACACCACCTGGCCGCACGGCCTAGCCTGGCCCGCGCCAGGGGGTGGTCTGGCCGCCTCCGGCACCCCGTCGGCCTCTCCTTTCTCCTATAAGATGCCTCTGATACAGAAACCCTAAGTACCCAATCAAAATTCCACGAAAGAGTCTGTAGCCGCTGTCATCTCCATCCCTAGATCGGGAGGGATCTGAAGCTCTTCCTGGCACCTTGCCGGAGGGGAGAATTCACCGTGGAGGCCTTCTTCATCACCATGCAAGCCTCCGGTGTGATGCGTGAGTATTTCATCTCTAGACTACGGGTCCATGTAGTAGCTAGATGGCTGGTTCTCCTCCTTTGTGCTATCATGTTTAGATCTTGTGAGCTCCGTTCATGATCAAGATCATCTATTTGTATTCCTACATGTTGTGTTTGCGGGGATCCGATGGATATTGAGATGCTATTTCAGATTGATTATTGATTCTATCATGTCTTTGTTATTTGTGATCTTGCATGCTTTCCGTTGTTAGTAGCTATCTTGGCCAAGTAGATGCTAGCAACTCCAAGAGTTAGTATTTATGCTCGATAGTGGGTTCATGCCTATATGTGCTGTTGCTACTAGGGAGAAAACAACAATCCTTTGTTCATAGAACAATCGTATTGTTTAATTTACACGCAATGCGTAATGCAATTATCCGTTGCTTGCAACTTAATACTGGAGGGGGTTCGGATGATAACCTGAAGGTGGATTATTAGTCATAGATGCAGTTGGATTATGGTCTATGTATAATGTTGTAATTCCCAATCAAGTCTCAAAGGAGTCAAGATGAGTAGTATTTGCTTGTATGATTTCTCGATGTTTGTCAATTGCCCCACTGTAATTTGTTCACCCAACATGTCATCTATCTTAAGGAGAGCCAGCACTAGTGAACTATGGACCCCGGTCCTTTCTTTTATCATCAATCTACAATCAACTATTTACTATTTTCTCTTTACTTTGTGCGAACTATTACTTTCTTCCACTCGATACGTTTAATCCTTTGTTTTTAGCAAAACCGGTGAGATTGACAACCTCATCGCAAGTTGGGGGCAAAGTTGTGTGGTTGTGTTGTGCATGTCTCCACGTTGATGCTGGTACGAGTAGTGCGCCCTGCCAAATTTCAGCCAGCAACACCTTTGAGGTGTTTCCTTGCTCCTACTGGTTCGATTAAACCTTGGTTTCATAACTGAGGGAAAACTTGCTGATGTGATTATCATACCTTCCTCTTGGGGTTCCCCAACGGGCTCGATATACTTTGGGCTTAGCAACCGATTTTCTGGCGCCGTTGCCGGGGAGTCCCTCATAACCAATCTCTTTACTTTGTTCTTTTTGTTTTTCTTAGTTTATTTTTGCTTTGCTTGCTTGTTTCTTTATCAAAAACACAAAAAAATAGTTTTACTAGTTTGCTTTCTTTATCAAAAATACAAAAAAATATTAGTGCCTACTATAGTTGTTATTTCCATTGGTTTGTTATTGTCTTGCTTTATCATGCTTTCTATCAATGGTTGGTTTCTTTGAGACTGAATCTTATTGGCTAGGTGGGTTCACGGAAGAACAAAAATATTATTATAAGGAACACTGCTTGTCACAAAAAGGGAAACACTTATGGGAACAAATTGATAAATTGTATACCATTGCTATAAACGTGTGCTCTACTTATAATGTTACTTATTTCTTTGATAAATTTTGTTTCTGTAGGACGTATAAACACCTCCCTTTTCAATGTGAGTATAGTGATGATGTTACCATATCTTCTTATGTTATGGGAAATTATGACTTTTATGATGTGGAACAAATTAAAGAATTTATTGCTTGGAAGTGTGCATTTGAACTTGCTAGTTTGCTTGAAAATGTTGATGATTCACCTTATAAATATGAGGTTTATGATATACTTAAATTTTGCTTTAATAATTACAAGGTAGAAAATGGCTATATTCTTGAATATCTTAATAGATGCTCTCCACCAATGGAAGAGACTAATGCCTTGCAGGAGCCTATGGAAGAAGAAATTGCTGAAACTGGAAGCTCATTGGATGAAAAAGAGGAGGAGAGTGATGATCAAGAGGAGGAAGAATGGATCTACGTATCCCTACCTTCTAATCAGAGTAACTCTTTATCCCTTACATTATTTGATTGTCCCCCATGCTTACCAAAGGAGGATGAATGTTATGTTCCTGTGGATTCTTTTAAAAATGTTTATAATAAAGCTCTAGATGATGGTCCTATATTGGTTGATAATATTAATTGTACTACTATTGAAAATGAGATTGATTAGTCATCTTGTTATAAAATTGTTAAAAGTGGGTTTGAAGGTTTTAATCCCACTATTTTTGAGCTTGATAAAAATTATGTGTTTGTAGATCATGAAAAGCATGCTTTATGTGATAGTTATATTGTTGAGTTTATTCATGAGTCTACTGAAAATTATTATGAGAGAAAAATATGGTTGTAGAAGTTTTCATGGTATTGAAACACCTCTCTATGTGCTGAAAGTTTTGAAGTTACTCTGTTTTATCTTCATATGCCTGTCACTTTGTTCTTTGCGAATTTATTAGCATACAAGATTCCTATGCATAGGAAGTGGGTTAGACTTAAATGTGTTTTGAATTTGCTTCTTGATGATCCCTTTTACTTGAATTCATATTTCTTATGTGAGCATCTTCTCAAACTATCATGCCTACCTTAAAGGCATTAAAGAAAAGTACTTATTGGGAGATAACCCAAAAGTTTTATATGAGTCTTGGAAGTTATTACCTCAGTAATAACCTCTCGTTATCCTTTTTATTTACTTTTTGTGCCAAGAGTAACCTCTAATGAGAGAGAAGTAATGATTGGGAAAGTTGTTGTCCTGAAACATATTTCTATGCTTCACCGTAAAAATTCGTGTATAATCTCTGTACGTCCTTTTGAGGCGTGAATTTTTTTGCTTCTGACCCAGGTTGTTATCTAACTTTCGTTAGTTCAACACTTTTCTATTTGAGCAACACAAGGTCTTCGAAAAAATTCGTCTTTACCTGCTGGTCTGTTTTGACAGATTTCTGCCATTATTTGCATTTACTTCTTGTTGGTTCCTTTTTGAGTTCTTTTGGGGAATTGAGATTTTTGAGGAAAGTGCTACAGTATCTTGTGTTTTAATGAAAGTTTTATTGGTGTTGGAACTGAACCTAAAACACATATTATTTTGAGTGCACTAATGTTGCTAATAAAGATTGTGTGAAGTTTTGTATGAAGGAAAAATTTCAGGTGTATAGAAGGAATGAGTAATGAGATGAAGGATTGATTAAAGCTCAAGCTTGGGGATGCCACGCATGTCACCCTAAGAAATATCCAAGAAGTACAGGCGTCAAAGCTTGGGGATGCCCAAGGCATCCCCTTCTTCATCAATAAAAATTTCAGGTTTCTTCCAAACACTTCATTTTTATTACTTGATACACAGTTGTGTTGTTCTTGGAGCGTCTTCTCTTCCTTTTTCGTTTTGGTTTTTCGTTTGCTTTGTTTTCTTAGTTTACTGAATAAATTGGTTGGACCCCCTCTTTCATGTATTAGTTTTCAAATAGTTTGGTTTGGGTTAGAAAAGAGTAGGAAAGTTCATGCTTAAATGATAAAGAGAGCTTATTTTTGACTATGGCCTATGTTTTGTCATGCCATGCTTGATATTTGTTTGCATTTATGCTTAGTATTCTTTTCTGTAGCATGACTTGTTATAAACAATTGAGATTGCTTAATGTGCCTTTGAAGAATCATGCGTTTTTTTAGCATATTAAAGCATATTATTATGGTATTCTCCTTTGATGCTTTATTTGGGTTGACTTGGCACATGCTCACACCATGTTATGACTATCCCAAGTCACCATAGCCTTTATGATTTTTTAGTTTTCAACTTGTAGTATCACTTTATACTTTGATTAATGATGTTTTGTCGCTCTACATGATTATGGCCATTATTGCTCTCTTAGTTGGTTGATCCCAGTCTTTTGCTAGCCTCCATAACCAAGGGTGAGTTCCACTCATGCATCCAACTCCTAAAACCAAGTTATTCCAAAGATTCCACCATACCTACCTATTAGCATATGCTATTCCAAGTATATTCATGTTTTTATCTACCTTCCGAATTAAACTTGTTATGAGAAAACTAGTGATTAAAGCTCTCATGAACTTGATGGCACACTTTAATTTTCTTGCCCTTAATAAACTTGAACCATTGTGTCGTCTATGTTGTATATGCTTGCACTTATATGTTGGGGATTAGCAGAACCATGTTGTCATGGGGAACGCTTTCAACATTGCACTTGTACTTTGTACCTAGTTGATGTCATGCTCTTTTGTCTATGGATGTCGTCGGTGTGAAATGAAAGGGGAGTTTGTAAGTCCATGGAGTTATGTATGTGTGTTAGAGAAACGCCTGGGCCGCTGGTCTAATCCATGTTGTCATGGTGGAAACCTGCAGCGTAACCATAATGAGCTGTCTATGAAGCATTCTTCTTATAAAAAACGTCAGATATTGAGAAAAAAGAGAAAAAGAAAAAAAGATATGAGAAAAGGGGAAAGAGAGAAAAAAAGCACCATTTCCCCATGGTAAATAAGAAGATTGCTGAGATGCTCATTGTCTGCTTGCCTTGTCATTTTGATATGGGGATTCTTCTGTATCATCGGGCAAGGGGTAACCCGTTGGCGGTTCTCTATGATACACATGTACTTACTATGACAAGAACTTACCGGTAACTAAACTTGATTAGCATGAGGAGTTGCCCTCGTATTCAAGGGACATGAGATTTCCAACTTATACTTCGTCAAGCATATACACCATAGTTTGTTCACTTAAACCTTAATCACTTCAAGGTGCTTATGATAGGGGTAATGAGAGCTGAAAGCTAACAAGTACCATAATTTTTGGGAGCTCTTTATGAGACTTGAATCCCTACTTCCTTCTATGAAGGCCTTTCTTTTACTTTTATGTTGAGTCTCCACCTTCTATCTTTATGCACCTACTTTGAGAGCATAGTGGCCATTCTTAGTTCTATGTGCATTGTCCCAAGACTTGTTAATTGATGCATAGCTTTGATATTGCTTGTTTTAAACTATTTGTATCTAGTCAATATTATGAACTTTGAAGGTGTCCTATGCATTTATGTTTGCTACTCTATGAGGGACAATCTGAATTCCACTATGCTATGTTTTCTTTATGTGAAACAAACAAGCGTCTTGCAAAGCAATGTTATTCATGAACTTTTGTTTGTGCCTTTTCATGTTGCAACATATTTGCTTTGTCTTAATTTTAGAACTTTATCTTTCATGTTATGATTGAAGTACTATGATCCCAGCTATCATTGTTTTACAAATACTTTGATCAAGTTTATGATGGTGCATGTCACCTCAAAAATTATTCTTTCTTTTTATCACATACCTACTCGAGGACGAGCAAGAGTTAAGCTTGGGGATGTTGATATATTGCAAACGTATCCATAATTTTTGATGTTCCATGCTTGGTTTTATCTACTTTCTTATGTTTTGTGCACACTTTGGAGTACTTTCTATACACTTTCTTGGACTAACCTATTAACAAGAGCCACAGTGCTAGCTGCCTGTTTTCTGCTATTTTTGGTTCCAGGAAAGTCAGAAAATGAATATTCTCGGAATTGGACGGGACAAAAGCCAAAGTCAGTTTTTCACCGAGGGACACCCGAAGCCAGAATAAGAGACGGAGAGGGGCCAGGGGACCGCCACACCACCTGGCCTGCGCCAAGGGGTTGTCTGGCCGCCTCCGGCGCCCCGTCAGCCTCCCGTTTCGCCTATAAGATGCCTCCGATACAGAAACCCTAAGTACCCGATCAAAATTCCACGAAAGAGTCTATAGCCGCCATCATCTCCATCCCTAGATTGGGAGGGATCTGAAGCTCTTCCCGGACCCTGTCGGAGGGGAGAATTCACCCTGGAGGCCTTCTTCATCACCATGCAAGCCTCCGGTGTGATGCATGAGTAGTTCATCTCTGGACTACGGGTCCATGTAGTAGCTAGATGGCTGGTTCTCCTCCTTTGTGCTATCATGTTTAGATCTTGTGAGCTCCGTTCATGATCAAGATCATCTATTTGTATTCCTACATGTTGTGTTTATGGGATCCGATGGATATTGAGATGCTATTTCAGATTGATTATTGATTCTATCATGTCTTTGTTATTTGTGATCTTGCATGCTTTCCGTTGTTAGTAGCTATCTTGGCCAAGTAGATGCTAGCAACTCCAAGAGTTAGTATTTATGCTCGATAGTGGGTTCATGCCTCTAGTAATCTGGGGAAGTGACAGAAATCTCTAAGGTACTAGATGTGTTGTTGCTACTAGGGAGAAAACAACAATCCTTTGTTCATAGAACAATCGTATTGTTTACTTTACACGCAATGTGTAATGCAATTATCCGTTTCTTGCAACTTAATACTGGAGGGGGTACGAATGATAACCTGAAGGTGGATTATTAGTCATAGATGCAGTTGGATTACGGTCTATGTATAATGTTGTAATGCCCAATCAAGTCTCAAAGGAGTCAAGATGAGTAGTATTTGATTGTATGCTTTCTCGATGTTTGTCAATTGCCCCGCTGTAATTTGTTAACCCAACATGTCATCTATCTTAAGGAGAGCCACCACTAGTGAACTATGGACCCCGGTCCTTTCTTTTATCATCAATCTACAATCAACTGTTTTCTGTTTACTTTCTACAAACTATTACTTTCTTCCACTCGATACATTTAATCCTTTGTTTTCAACAAAACTGGTGAGATTGACAACCTCATCACAAGTTGGGGGCAAAGTTCTGTGGTTGTGTTGTGCAGGTCTCCATGTTGCTGCTAGCACCGGTAGTGCGCCCTGCCAAAGTTCAGCCAGCAACACTTTTGAGATGTTTCCTTGCTCTTACTAGTTCGATTAAACCTTGGTTTCATAACTGAGGGAAAACTTGCTATTGTGCTCATCATACCTTCCTCTTGGGGTTCCCCAATGGGCTCGATATACTTTGGGCTTAGCAGAGATCTTGTGGAGGCGGCGGCTATGGAGTTTGCAAGGCGGTAGGGCTTTGCCATGGAGGTATGTGGAGAGGTGTCCTTTTCCCTTGGCTCCTTGCCTCTTTATATAGGCCTAGGGGTGCCCCCAATAGCTCCCAATACGTTCCTTATGACCTAAGGAAGGTCTAGAAAAACGCGTCCAGAACAGCTGTTTCCGTGCGTCCAGACCCGTGGTACAGGCGGACCGTACGGTCATACCTGCCCGTACCACTGGTCGTTATGCATTCGGTATGCCTTCGTATTTTGGCCGCCATTTCTTTATACAAACTCTGATTTTGGTGTTCTTTGGCTCGTTGGATTCATATGGACGAGCTACAACACCATGAACTTAGATATTCATTTGGAGTTTATGAAAAAATCCACTTTTTTCACCTCTCAAATGACTAAGTCTGGTGCCTGCAGCTCCTCCATATTGCATCTTCTTGGTTCCTTTTTCCTTGCTTTATCCATAATCCAACACAAAACCTACGCACAAGTCAAAGACAAGAAAAAGTAATAGAATCCTAATGAAACTACTAGTCATGTAAAGCCGATGTGAAAATGAATCAGAACTATTAATCATACATAATAGGCATAGTTATAAATTGATGTAACATGTAATGAGTGACAATATGAATAATTTGTATACTTAAATATGAATCAATTTTGGACTCATCAACTTCCCCAAGCTAGAATTTTGCTCGCCCCGAGCAATAAAGTGGCTTATGGACAAGGTAATCATGTTCATGAGGTACGAGTCAATAAATGAGGCAAAATTGAAACAAAAGTATAATACCGGATGTAGAGGATCAATGCCTTGTATCTTTTTTTCCTGTAGACTCAAAGTAAGAAAGAACATATTCATACAAGGCAACACAATCTTAGTTATGTCAATCCATAAAAGATCAATTAAAACTTCAAAGCTCCATGTCAAAAAGTGAATCTAGCTTGAAAGCAAACTTGTGATCCTCTTATTGAGCCTTTTAATAAGTTTTGCATCTCCTTACGTTTGTAAAGTAAGGGCTTCAATGAGATTATGAATTCACATACAGTTAGCAGTCATATACGTCCAACACTTCATCTATTTGAAAGGCTCATCAAAGTTAGATAGATGACAAGAACACTATACAAGCTTCGATAAATCAAGGCAATCAAAGTAGAGTTTAATATAAGTATAAATAACAAGAAGTGTAACAATCAATCCAATTCTTCTAGTTAACTCTCGGCCTGCCAAGGAACACTAGGATGTTTTAATAGAAAAATTGAGTAAGAGAGTTCATGTCCTAAGTAGCATAATAGTGAAGTGTCTTATTGACACCCACATCAGTAAATCAAGGCTATCAAAAACACTTCTAATCCAATCATTGTCTTTCAAGAAAATTTATAAAGTAGTAATGAGACCATGCCAAGAACTTGTTATGTGGATCTTCATTTTTTTATTTTTTCTTCCTTCAAGGATCATTGAGTGTTTATTTTACAATATCTTGCACAACCTTTGAGAGTACCAATACTTTTGCCCATTACGGTGACACTTATGCCACCCATGTCGTCAACTCATAGCCGAAATCAGGGGCTGTACCATAGATCGTTCGTAGGACAGCGGAGTTGTTGGCATCCAAAGGTGTGCATGAGAAACATAGAAATTTTTAAGTAGTACCACAGTTTGATCCACAAGGTTAGCTTTGGCATGTATCACAATTATTGCTAGACTTCATTTCAATCAAACAACTCCTTTCAAGAGTGTTGTCAAGTCTATCAAAACATCTATGGAGTTACATATCTTCAAGGGTAAACTCTCAAGACAATCATTCATCAAACAAGTCATAAATTTCAGACTTTTTATTGTTGTACTTGTTTGGCAATATTATTTCCATGGCAAGAATCGGTTAACTAAAAGAACTAGAGCAAAAGCTTCCATAACTAATCATCATACCAATAAAAAGATTTACTCTAATCATATTAAATTACTCCCACAAGCATGGCATCTTCACAAATCAACCAACTAAGATAAACTATTCAAACTTAAAAAGTGGGAGACAGAGGTTTTAAATGTAGAAATTATGGCAATGTATTTTTAGAGGATCACAATATTCTTCTCAAGACGGATAAAGATATTAACAACGGGCATCAAGGTCTAACTCAACTCTTATGAATACCAACAAAAGCAAGTGTATCCATTATATAAACATGAAACACGACTTACCTAAGCAAGCATTCAAAAACAGCGGGATACGTGATTGCACAAAAAGTTTAATCGAACAAGAACATTGCACAAGACTCTACAAATGCAGAAGTAACTTACCCAAGATAGAGATTTTGTAAGAACCAAACTTGAATAGATTACCATAAGAAAATAGAAAATGCAGTTATCAAAAGAGAGTGTGAGAAGTGGTTACCTCCCCAAGTTTGAATAAAGCAAGGATGACACACTTTACTGTTGAGGTACAAATAACCTCACTTTTGATGGACACGGACCTTTGGTTCAACGAATACTTGTTGAACTGTTGAGTTAAAACAACCAAGTGGCTTATGCAAGTATTTACACGGTTGGCACAAACCATGTACGTCATCGCACAAGGTTCAAGTCTCTTCAAAAATAACAAACGAAGTAAAAGCAAATGATTTGTTGTATGAACAGAGTTCGTTCACCCAACCGTGAAAAGAAACTGAAAGAAACACGAAACACTATAGAGAATTATAGGCTAGGGAGTTTCGAAGGTAGGTAAATGAAAATAAAGTACAAAGGAACATGTAGAAGGTAACCCACTAACCTGAGATTTTCAAAATGAAAAGATTGGAGGGGTTAAAACCTTTCAGTACTCGTCCCCGCCCTTACTGCGCGGTGCTGCTCCTTGGTATGGGCGCGTGGTACGGACGGGCTCTACCCATACTACACCTTGTCTTCTTATTTTTTTAAGCCTTCTGACGAAGTTGGTATGATCGGGTGGTACGGACGGGATGCGCCCGTACGGGTGGTCACTAAAACTTCAGGGTCCTCTTCATGTTTTCTTTGTCTGATAACGAGGTCAGTACGGGCAGACGGTACGAGCGCGTCCGACCGTACCAGTGCTCGTTAAGCGTGTTGTCACCTTCCTTGAAAATTTCTACTTCTTCCGAATTGTCACATAAGCGGTGATGCAGGATATGACATGTCTCAGCATCGCTGCTCGTTAAGCTTCACCGGCTCGAACAATTTATTTTTCTCCAAATTTTTTATTATAGACCTGAAACATTAGTCCAGCAACCAAACAAAGCAAACATATATTTTTATTGAGAAGATTTAACCAAGATATGCAACACAAGATTAGAGCAAAAAATAATTCTACCTGTCTAAAATAGTCCCAAGCCAACTCTAATAGGTAATCATGCATAAAATGAATGCAACTACACTCAAGACACAAAAATAACTATGCTAATTTATTCAAGGATGGGTTAACTCCCATTGAGCATTTATTTTGAAATGATTGATTCGACTTAACCAACCTATATTTCTTTGGCACATACCTTGGGCTACCCTTCATCAAGGGTACTTACCATTTGAACTTGTTTAGGTGGCGGTACATATTTTCTGCCTTGTTTTTGTTTCTTTGGGAAGTAACGAACAATCTAATCATCATATATGTTGAAAACAATTTTCCCGCTAGAACAGTCAACGTTAGCCCCTAGAGTGCTGAGAAAAGGTCCCCCAAGGATGATTGAAAGTTTGTCATCTTCAGGAACATCAAGTATAATAAAATCAGTAGGTATGACATGTTGATCAATTCTAATTAAAACATCTTCGATCATACCAATAGGCCGTTTAGTGCTTTTATCAGCCATTTGTAAGGTAATTGAAGTAGGAGAGTAATCTCCGAGATTTAGTTTCTTAGAGGGAATAAGGCATGACACTAATGCCAGCACCTATATCACATAGAACATTGATAATCTTAGTTTTTCCAATAGCACAAGAGATAGTTGTTATACCAGGATCCCCAAGCTTAGCAGGAAGCTTGTCACCAAAGCTTGTCATCAACGCTATAGTCTTAGTTACCTTTTTCTTTCTATTAAGAATATCTCACATGAACTTGCTATAAGTAGGAACTTGAATTGCATCAGCTAGAGGAAGTTCTAAATGAAGATTTCTTAGAGCCTTGGCAAAAGAGTCATAAATACTCTTGTCAGGTTCATATTGAACACGGTTGGGATAAGGAATTTAATTTTTAGTTGGTTTTACCTTTTCCTTTACCTTGGTTACCGGCTCAGCATATTTTTTATTCTTCTTCTTAATTGCAGCCTTTTTCTTCTCTACTTGTTTCTCATTTTATATGATAACTTGTTCTTCTTGTTCTTTACGTAATTCAGCTTCTTCTCTTGGGTCAATAGTTTTAGCATTAGAGTCGTATTATTTATTTTTGTCTTCTGTCACTTCCTCTTCTTTGTTTTCATTGGAAGCTTCAAGATCAATATCATTTTGTGGATCAACAAGCTCCTCTTCTTCTTGACTCATTTCTTCAGTCTCTCTTGCTTTCCGGGCCTGTTCTTCTTGGTACCAAGGTGGCCCTTGAGGTTCCTGTGTTTCTGTACCACGTCTAGTAACAATATTAGTAGAAATAGTATTGCGATCATAATTTCTTTGACTTAAAATCAAATCTTCAGCTTCAGCTATTTGATCACATTGAAATTTAGCCATACTAATAAATTTATCGAGATGTCTAGTAGCATGTCCTAGATCATTAAAGTTGTAGTCAATTCTTCTATCTTTTTCTTGTGAAGCATGAGGCGTTTAATATGTCTATCACGGAACTGACATTGCTGATGATTAAATTTTTGCAAAACAAGATTCATCTCATCTTCTAATACAAAAGTTTGGAGAATATCAACTTGATTCTCTTTTACGAGTTCCACTGCAATACCCTTTTTTCTGTGGACTTCTTAACTTCAGGCTTAAGTTTTGGGGGTATATGAAGCATACCTTTCTTTGGGGTAATGCCTTCAATGGTATTATACCGCTCATCATTGAAGGATCTTACCGCGAAAAGATCTATGCATTCATGTAGCGTCAAATCGCTCAGAGCTCCTCCTGCAGTTAAATCAATCATTTGTTTTGAGTCATCAGTGAGTCCATTATAAAAGTATTATATAATTAGATGCTCCATAAAACCATGATTGGGGACTTTCATAATCATCCCATAAAATCTTTTCCATGCTTGTGAGAAACTTTCTCCAATTCTCTGAAGGAAATTGGATATGTCATGCTTAATCTACATAATCTTAGTAAATGTGAAGAATCTTTGCATACATTCTCGGGTGCAATCCGTCTAGCTTTTTATAGTGTGATTAGGAAAGGATTTTAACCAAGTAAAAGCATTATCTTTTAATGACCATCGGAACATTTTAAGAAGTACAAACTCTTTTGATAGTCCAGCTTGTTTAAGAGTATCACAAAGGTCATGAACCTTCAAAATATGATCACTTCGATCCTCATCTTCTCTTCCTGCAAAAGCAATTTCTTTCATCATATAGATTAGTTCAGGTGGTATTTCAAATTCCATGCCTCCAAAATCAGGATAGAGAATATACATTTTCCTATGATGCCTGGATGGATTCCCATAATCTCCTAATGATTTCTCAGGCTCTTCCTCCCCTTTGTTGATGGTTAAATCTGCCATCAAAGGAATCAAATTGTTCACATCCATAGAACATGAGTTAGAAAGTTTTTCAATGAATTTAGGGCATCTATCAATCGGTACACGTTCAAAATAAGGAGGTAGATAAGTTCTTCCAGAACATGTAGCACCTATCTCTTCAACAGAGATCGTTTGCATTTTCAAAACTGTCAACTAGTGTAATAATAATTTTTTTGTTTTCAAATAAGTAAAAAAAGGATAAAAAGCAATAAACAGCGATAACTTGAAACTTAAACAACTTTAGTAAAGCAATAATAAATTAGCAACTAAGAACAAAGACCAAAAGCTCTTAGCTCCCCGGCAATGGCGCTACAAAATAGCTTGATGACTGCAAGTGCACAGACCAATTGTAGCTAGTTTCGAAGTAAAGATATCGAACCCATAGAGATCTATTGGTAAAGGTCTTTATGCCCTCGTTACTATCTACCAAAGAATACTTATAAGCTGTCTTTGATCTCAAGTAAAGGGTGTTTGAATGGTTTATGGTTATTTGCAGAAAAGTGATTAAAACAAGTAAGAAGGAAACAAGTAATAAGTTTATGTGAAAGCGTGGTTGAACTCAATAGGGCTAAAACGTTCTTGGGGATATAGGATACACCACTAGCATAGTATTATTATTATGTGCAACCAAGATAATATACTTCTTGTGTCATGATATGTGTGGAGAGAGCCCCATAATAAGATGTTCACGACAAGGCTCGTAGGAAGCCACTTTGTTGAGCCAAGTGTGAGGTCACCTCTAAATAACCACAGCGATGTCTGAGAGCAATCACCCATACAAACCACCGCAATTAAGGGTTTCCCTGTGGAAATCATAATTATCTTAGAGAGTCCCCCTTTGACCATGTAGGTTACGAGCCAGCGCCAATCTGTCACGTGACATTCTGGGTACGCTTCCAAGACACGTCCAAAGGATCACTCCCTCCCTTTAGTCACGAAGGCAAATGATATGCGTCCGACTACGTATACCATCTAAAGAGAGATCAAACACAGATCATAATTATATCATGGACAAGCAAGTCATACAGACACAATAATAGATCATCTTTATTAGAAGTTCATAATGGTGCTAGGGTTTCTCCATCTCCCTAAGAACAAAGTAACTACTCACATATAAAGGCAATCAACATCATGGCAATCATATGGATGGGATATGAGAGTACAATCGAATACAAGTGAAGATCCACACTAGGGTTTAGATTACAACCAATTAGACGAAGGGGATCAGTGTTGGAGACATTGGTGATGATGATGGTGATGTAGATCGGTGTTGAGGCCTTCAAGATGGTATGTGGAGATCTTTTGGAGGCGGCGGCTATGGAGTTTGCAAGGCGGCAGGGCTACGTCGTGGAGGTATGTGGAGAGGTGTCCTTCTCGCTTGGCTCCTTGCCTCTTTATATAGGCTAGGTGTGCCCTCAATAGCCCCCAATATGTTCTTATGATCTAAGGAAGGGCTAGTAACAAACGGGGACGGATTCCATGAAGAAACACGTCCAGAATAGTTGTTTCCGTGCATCTAGACACGTGGTACGGGCGTACCTACCCGTACCACTGGTCGATATGCATTCGGTATGTCTTTGTAGTTTGGCCACCATTTCTTTATACGAACTCCGATTTGGGTGTTCTTTGACTCGTTGGATTTCTATGGACGAGGGATACAACACCATGGCCTTAGATCTTCATTTAGAGTCTGGTGCCTGCAGCTCCTCCATATTCCATCTTCTTGGTCCCTTTTGCCTTGCTTTACCCATAATCCTACACAACACCTATACACAAGTCAAAGATAAGAAAAAGTAATAAAATCCTAATAAAACTACTAGCTGTGCAAAGCCCATGTGAAAATGGATGAGAACTAGTAATCATACATAATAGGCATAGATGTAGCATGTAATAAGTGACAATATGAATAATTTGTATACTTAAATATGCATCAACTTTGGACTCATCATAGAATTTCTTGAGTTTTTTTGAGTAGGATGCACAAATAATGGGAAAACCGGCAAGGTTTGTAGGCACCAGTTCATGACCAGCGAGTGGGTAACCATGCTGATTTTGCTTCGAGCGCATGGTTGTGACATGCTGGAGTGTCCCCAAAAGCTGGATAGGGGTGTTTAGTGAAGAGGAGTCGCTGACATGGATTTCATGGTGGAGGAGGGCATGGCCGGGTGAGTGTGCTGCTCGACGTGTGTTTCCCCTTTATTTGTCTCATATTCTGACTAGTAGTGTATCTATTGAGGAATTTAGTAAATCTGTTTTTATAGGTTCAGATGTTGGTCTTTGTAATGTTCCATTCGGGGAAGCGCGCTTGGCATGTGTCGGCTATGGAGACTGTGTAATTGCAGTTTTTGGTCAACAAGCTGTGAAGGAAATGGCTACAACAGCGAGTCAGTTATCGAGTACTTGCAGTTTTGGTCGACGCTCTCACCGGCAACAAAGAGATGGCTACAACAGTGAGTTCAGGTAGACACACAATTTACCATTTCTTCCTTAGTTTAAGGCTTGTTATTAATCGTTATCTGCTCAACGTATGAATTCTTAGGTGATCCTACACTTCGGCACTTTAAATTTTGCCCCTTACAACTCATATCTCAAGGATCTAGCTACATTGTTATCGTAGCATGGGAGTGATAATCTCATTCGTATTTTGGTAATATAATTTGGAGAGCTGATGATTTTTGTTGTCCATATCAAGGTTGCACGAGAGGTTTTCCATAAGCATGATCAAAAATTCAAGATGCCATTTAATCGGACTGGCTAGTTAATGCGCTGAATACGTGGTATTCGCGTTAGCTACTCTAAGAGTAGCAATTAAATGGTCATTCAACTGATTAATTGGTCGAATGCTTGAATATTGTTATACCCACACTAATGGCCTCTCCATTCCATAATTTATGTATGCCCTTTTCCAATATATTTCTATCCATACGCATTCAATGGGTATGAATGTCCCTTCTCTCTTTTCTTTTGCATTTTTACTTGCGCATGTGAGAGCGACAGCATCTTTTAATGTCAGCATATACATGTCATTCTAGAAATTCTTATAACGAACATCTGACATGACTGGAACATAGTAGAGAGCTGTCAATTCTCAATAGGACTAAAGAGAGTACATTTAGTTTTGTTCTATTATAAAATTCTTGAGCATTACTTGAACAAGCAAATATGTGGAATATCGAGTAAACTACTGCTACTTGTTTATATAAACTGCTGCTACACATCCCTTTAGATGTCTGCTACTTGTTTATCTTCAAACGTTTTAAGGTTGATCCGGCTGCAAGCATCTAAATGAGTAGATTGGTCTAACCTTTTGGGACATCACTATGATTTTTTCTTTGTTGGATATCCATTGCACCGGCTTCCGGATCTAGATTTACTGAATTTTTAGCATATGTTTTAGCCTTCAGATTGGTTCACTAGGTTGGATCGGTAAGTTCAATTTTACTTGGATTGTTTTCTACCATCAGTTGATTATCCAGGCGATGGGATCTTCATTTCAAAAGGTTATTTTCAGCCAATGTATCTGATTAGGATCTGAGATGAAATCAGCTTTGCTCAAATTAATCAACCCTTCCATAGTAAACATATGTAGTTTTATGAATGCAAGTCACCTTTGATAGACTCTGCATAATGTCACTGTCATGATTTCACTACTAGAGAAAAGCCTACAGGAGACATGCACATTAGAGGCGCATTTATATTATATGCGTCTCTGATAAGATAGGCGAGGCGCACCAGCCAGTCATACGCCTCTAGTAATTAAACAGGCGAGGCGCATATCTGCAGGATACGCCTCCTCTAGTATCAGTACGAACAAAATCTGGCACCCCCATCTTATGTGAGGCGCACCAGCCAGACATGCGCCTCTAGTATTTAAACAGGCGAGGCGCATATATGACAAATGCACCTAGCATATCTTGGGTGGGCCCGAATGGAGATCGATGGTCCAATATGCGAGACACATATAGTAACATGCGTCTCCGATACTTACAATAGGCGAGGCGCATTAGGGAACGTGCGACTCAAGTAACCCCTATGGGCCCGGGTGGCCGCATAGGTGAGGTGCATGTTGGTATGTGCGCCTCAGATAGTTCAGACTATAGGAGGCGCATTTACAATATGCGCCTCGCATAACCTGGCTGACTTTTTTTGCACCTTTTTGGCACATGCATCCTGAAGGAAATATGTCCTAAAAGGCAATAATAAAGTTGTTATTATGTATTCCTTATATATGATAGATGTTCATTTTACATGCTAGAATTGTATTGATCGGAACCATCAATACATGTGTGTTTAATAAACAAAAAGGGTTCCTAGTTATGCCTCTCTTATAGACTAGCTTGTTGGTTAACAAGATGATCAAGGTTTCCTGATCATGGACATTGGATGTTGTTAATAACAAGGTCACATCATTGGTGGAATGATGTGATGAACATTCATCCGAAGTATAGCATTGCGATCAAGTCATTATGTTTATATTGCTATAACATCATACGAAGTAATCTTTGTCCTTAGACCATGAGATCATGTTAATTGCCAATACCGGAAGAGTATCTTGATAACATCAAACGTCACACCGTAACAGGGTGACTATAAAGATGTGTTCAGTACTACAACGGTCTTATGTTGAGGCTCATGGATCAAGAGTGGAATTTGTCAATCCCGATGACGGATAGATATACTCTAGGCCCTCTCGGTGATATCACATTGAGATAGCTTGCAAGCAAGTGATGTGATCACTAGAATGTTATATCACGGGAACGACAAAAGAGTGCATGTCGGTAACGAGATCAAACTAGGTATGGAGATACCGATGATCGAATCTCGGACATGTAATATATCGTAAGACAAAGGGATTTAGTTACAAGCGTTAAAGGTTCGCACGATCACAGAAGTCATCATTGAATGTGTAGGAGTCAGTACGGATCTCCAGGTCCCGCTGTTGATTATTGATCGGAGAAGGGTCTCGATCATGTCTGTATTATTCGCGAACCGAGAGTGACACACTTAAGAGTTGCCGGACACCATTTTAGAGCACATATGTTTCAGACGAAAGAATTGCAAAGCGCAGGAATTGTTTCAATAGAAACCGGAAATTGTTTCGGGTGAAATTGCAGAAAGTGGTTCTGCATGTGATATAGAAATATTGCAAGGAGCTATATGTGAATGTTTGTTAATTAAAGTAATTAACAAAATTCTGAATAAATTTAATAAAAGAGTTTTATTAAATGAGAGAGCATTAAACTTGGAGAATTTTAATGCATTTAAAGTGAAGACTTTAAAAAGGAATGTGAAGAGGCATTTTAATGTGGAGGGGTTACCACCACATGAATGGGGGAGGTGAGGGGTCACCCCCCCATGCGTCGGCCATGGAGAGGAGGGGCACCCACCTCCTCCTATAAAAGGCCACCCATTCCCTCCTTCATCCTAA
Source organism: Avena insularis (assembly GCA_023614405.1). Lineage (NCBI taxonomy): Eukaryota > Viridiplantae > Streptophyta > Magnoliopsida > Poales > Poaceae > Avena > Avena insularis. The sequence goes on along the minus strand of CM042694.1, from coordinate 314,077,658 downwards.
CACCTCCTTATGAAGGATCTCTCTCCCCCTCTAGAATTATTCCCCCATGGTCTCGGATTAGCGAGATACATGTTCCCGGTGGCATTTCGTTTGGAAGGAGTTGCTGCTTCCGCTGGATCGCTGGAGCGAGGAGGTGGAGGTTGTCCGGTGGCTTGAACGTGTGTGCGAGTACGGATGCGATGCTGAGTTGCGGCGCTCGGACTTCCTCACGATCTTGAGATCGGCAAGTGTACGACTACATCAACCACAAGTTTCTACTCGTTAACAAAACTCATTGTCTTTAAGGGTAAGTTCTCGTTGGATGTATGTCCACCCGTTGCTTTGTACCTAGTAGATAGATCTTGGCGTATAGTTCACACCGTAGGAAATTTTTTGTTTTCTATGCTACGGACCCAACAGTGGTATCAGAGCCTGATCTATGCGTATGTGCTTTGCACGGGTAGTACACATATGTTTATATGTGGGCGATGATGATCATGTTATTGCATCTTCTATGTATTTTGGATATTGGTGGCATAGTGGGATGAAGCGGTCCGGACCAACCTTACATGTCATCGTACATGAGACCGGTTCCACGACTGACATGCAACTTGTTTTGCATAAGTGGCTGGCGGGTGTCTATCTCTCCTACTATAGTCAATATCTGATTTACAATGATTTGCTAATAACTTAGTTATTCTCGTTGTGGTTCATGTTCGTAGGTAAGAACGGTTCTATCTCCGAAAGCCCTAAGCCACGTAAAACTTGCAATTGATAAATTAGAGGCGTCTAGTTTAGATCGTTGCTGGGCTAGTGTATTGATATGGTATTATTGTAAGTAGATGTATGATAGATACTCTTATAACACATTCAACGTGTAAGTTCCATAGACCTTGGCCTTACACACAAAGGAATGATAGAGATCATACCACGATGCAAATGATAGAGATCAAATGCATGGACCATATCATCTCACTTTACACATTAGATGTTAGCATCTTATACTGCTAGTTTGGCGCTTTTGGTAGCATTATAAGATGATCTCTCATTTAGATATCAAGATAAAATGTGTTCTTCCTTGAGTATGCACCATTCTATGGATCGTGTTTCGAGACATCACATGATGATCAGGTGTACTCGACTCTACGCTTTCATACAACGGGTGTAAGACAGTTTTATACACGCGAGTACTAAGGTTCTTACTTGGCGAGCCTAGCATGTACAGACATGGCCTCGGAACACGGACCAAAAGGTTAAGCATGAGTCATATGGTTGATATGATGCCCATATAGATGCTCGCCTTTGAAACTACACCGACTCACGTGATGATCAGACTTGGTGTAGTGGATTTGGTTCATGTAATCACCAAAAAGGCACGAGGGATGTCGTTTTTGAGTGGGAGTTCATTAGTAATTTGGATTAGTTGAACTCAATCTATCATAAACTTAGTATAAATAAACTTTACAAATTCTGTTGTAGATGGCACGACCTGCTTTTAATTTCAATGTGTTCATGGAGAAAGAGAAACTTGCTGCGAATGGTAGCAACTTCACCAACTGGGCTATGAATTTGAGGATTCTCCTCACTGCTGCACAAAAGCAATATGTGCTAGATGCGCTGCTAGGCCCCCCACCAGCTCCTGATGCCCCTGACGAGGAAAAGAATGTCTATGTGACTCGTCAGGAGGACCACAACTTAGTTCATTGCGGCATACTGTATTGGCTAGAGCCAGAACTTCGAAAGCGTTTCGAAAATGGCAATGCTTTTGATACCATGGGAGAATTGAAAATGATTTTCGATACCCATGCTGCCGTAGAGAGTTATAATGCTACTGAAAAGTTCTTTAGCTGCATGATGGAGGAGAACAGCTCCGTTAGTGAGCATGTACTCAAAATGTCTAGGTACGCCAATAAGCTTGTGTCCTTGGGAATAACGATTCCCATTGACTTGGGCATACATCGTGTTCTCCAATCTCTGCCACCTAGCTACAAGAGCTTCGTGATGAACTATAATATGCAGGGCATGAAGAAGACTCTTCCCGAGCTTCTGTCAATGCTTAAAACTGCAAAAGTGGAGATTAGGAAAGAACATCAAGTGTTGATGATCAATAGGACCACCGATTTCAAGAATGACAAGAAAGGCAAGCACAAGGGAAAGAAGGGTGGCAAATCTATTGCCGTGCCTGAAAAGAAACCCCAACCTGGCCCTAAGTCCGATACCGAGTGCTACTATTGCAAGGGGACTGGCCATTGGAAGCACAACTGCCCCAAGTATTTGGCAGACAAGAAGTCCTGCAAGGCAAACAAAGGTATATGTGATATACATGTTATGGATGTGTACTTGACTAGTACTCGCAGTAGCACCTGGGTATTTGATACGGGATCAGTTGCTAATATATGTAACTCGATTCAGGGGCTGCGGAACAAGCGACAACTAGCAAGGGATGAGGTCACAATGCGGGTCGGCAATGGATCAAGAGTTGATGTGATCACCGTCGGAACGCTGCCTCTCCATATGCCATCGGGATTAGTTATAAACCTGAATAATTGTTATTTGGTGCCTGCACTTAGCATGAACATTGTATCCGGATCATGTTTGATGCAAAGTGGTTATTCATTTAAATCTCGAAACAATGGTTGTTCGATTTATATGGACAATATCTTTTATGGTCATGCACCTATGTTGAATGGTTTATTTCTGATGGATCTCGATAGTAATATTACGCACATTCATAATGTTAATGCTAAAAAGATTAAACTTGATGATGATATATCTGCATATATGTGGCACTGTCGTCTAGGTCTAGGTCATATTGGCGTTAAACGCATGAAGAAACTCCATTCTGATGGACTTTTGGAATCACTTGATTTTGAATCATTTGATACATGTGAGCCATGCCTTATGGGTAAGATGACTAGAACGCCGTTTCCCAGTTCAATGGAACGGTCGATAGATCTATTGGAAATCATACATACTGATGTGTGTGGACCAATGAGTGTGTCGGCGCGAGGTGGATATCATTATTTTGTTACTTTCACAGATGATTTGAGTAGATACGGGTATATCTATTTGATGAAACACAAGTCTGAAACTTTTGAAAAGTTCAAGGAATTTCAGAATGAAGTGGAAAATCATCGTAATAGAAAGATCAAATTTCTACGGTCTGACCGTGGAGGAGAGTATCTAAGTTACGAGTTTAGCACACACATGAAAGAGTGTGGAACAGTTTCACAACTCACGCCTACCGGAACACCACAACGTAATGGTGTGTCGGAACGTCATAATCGTACCTTATTGGATATGGTTCGATCTATGATGTCTCTGACTGACTTGCTAGTGTCATTTTGGGGTTATGCACTAGAAACAACTGCATTCACTTTAAATAGGGCACCATCTAAATCCGTTGAAATGACACTGCATGAATTATGGTTTGGAAACAAACCTAAGCTGTCATTTCTTAAAGTTTGGGGATGCAATGTTTAAGTGAAGAAACTTCAACCAGATAAACTCGAACCCAAAGCATAAAAATGCGTCTTCATAGGATACCCTAAGGAAACGATTGGTATACCTTCTATCATAGATCCGAGGACAAGGTTTTTGTTGCCAAGAATGGATCCTTTCTTGAGAAGGAGTTTCTCGCGAAAGGTGTGAGTAGTCGGAAGGTAGAACTCGAAGAGGTTATTGAACCTTCTCTTCATGAAATGGCGAGTAGCGCAGCACCGAAAGTTATTTCGGAGTTGACTTTACCTAATGAAGAGAGAGCTAATGATATTGATCATGAAACTCCAAAAGAGGACACTACCAAACCTCGCAGGTCAAGCAGGACACGTGCAGCTCCTGAACTATACGGCAATCCTATTGTGAATTTCATGGTTGATGAAATGGATGACCCTGTGATGTATGAATTAGCGATGATGAGCCCGGATTCCAACAAATGGCTAGAAGCCATGAAATCCGAGATGGAATCCATGTACGAGAACCAAGTTTGGACCTTGGTGGACTTACCTCACGATCGAAAGGCCATTGAGAATAAATGGATTTTCAAAAGAAAAATTGATGCTGATGGTAATGTGACCATCTATAAGGCTCGACTTGTCGCAAAGGGGTTTCGACAAATTCAAGGAGTTGACTACGATGAGACATTCTCTCCCGTAGCGATGCTTAAGTCAGTTAGGATTATGTTAGCAATTGCTGCATATTTCGATTATGAAATATGGCAGATGGATGTCAAAACTACGTTCCTCAATGGTAATATTGAAGAAGAGTTGTATATGATACAACCTAAGGGTTTTGTCGATCCTAAGGATGCTAATAAGGTATGCAAACTTCAGCGATCCATCTATGGACTGAAGCAAGCATCCCGGAGTTGGAATCTCCGCTTTGATGAGGTGATCAAAGAGTTTGGATTTGTCCAAACTTATGGAGAGGCTTGTATTTACAAGAAAGTGAGTGGGAGCAATGTGGCATTTCTGATATTATATGTGGATGACATATTATTGATTGGAAATGATATAGATCTTTCAAACAGTGTTAAAAGTTATCTAAACAGCAAATTTTCGATGAAAGACCTTGGTGAAGCGTCATATATATTAGGCATTAAAATCTATAGAGATAGATCAAGGCTCCTAATTGGGCTATCGCAGAGTACATACCTTGATAAGATATTAAAGAAGTTTAATATGGACGAAAGTAAGAAGGGGTTCTTACCTATGTTGCAAGGCAAGACAATGAGTAAACTCAAAGTCCGGCTACGGCGGAAGAAAGAGAGATGATGGATAAGATCCCCTATGCCTCGTCCATAGGCTCTATAATGTATGCCATGCTATGTACAAGACCGGATGTGGCACATGCTATTAGTTTGACTAGTAGGTACCAATCTGATCCAGGTTCGGAACACTGGATAGCGGTAAAGAACATCCTCAAGTACTTGAGAAGAACTAGGGATATGTTTCTTATATACGGAGGTGAAGAAGAGCTACTCGCTAAGTGTTATGTCGATGCTAGCTTTGACACCGATCCGGATGAATCTAAGTCTCAATCCGGATACGTATTTCTCTTGAACGGAGCAGCAGTTAGTTGGAGGAGTTCCAAACAACCTGTGGTGGCTGGATCAACGACGGAGGCGGAATATGTTGCTGCTTCAGAAGCAACGCAGGAAGCGGTTTGGATGAAAGAGTTCATTATAGAACTAGGTGTGGTTCCTAGTGCGTTGGACCCGATGGTGATCTATTGTGACAACAATGGAGCCATATCCAACGCAAAGGAGCCAAGGTCTCACAAGAATTCCAAGCATATTAAGCGCCGGTTTCACTCCATCCGCGAGCATGTCAAGGATGGAGATATAAAGATTTGTAAAGTACACACGGACCTAAATGTAGCAGATCCATTGACTAAAGCTCTCCCTAGGGCAAAACATGAACAACACCAGAACTCCATGGGTGTTAGATTTATCACTATGTGAACTAGATTATTGTCTCTATTGCAAGTGGGAGACTGAAGGAAATATGCCTTGAGAGGCAATAATAAAGTTGTTATTATGTATTCCTTATATATGATAGATGTTTATTTTACATGCTAGAATTGTATTGATCGGAAACATCAATACATGTGTGTTTAATAAACAAAAAGGGTTCCTAGTTATGCCTCTCTTATAGACTAGCTTGTTGATTAACAAGATGATCAAGGTTTCCTGATCATGGACATTGGATGTTGTTAATAACAAGGTCACACCATTGGTGGAATGATGTGATGAACATTCATCCGAAGTATAGAATTATGATCAAGTCATTATGTTTATATTGCTATAACATCATACGATGTAATCTTTGTCCTTAGACCATGAGATCATGTTAATTGCTAACACCGGAAGAGTATTTTGATAACATCAAACGTCACACCGTAACAGGGTGACTATAAAGATGTGTTCAGTACTACAAAGGTGTTATGTTGAGGCTCATGGATCAAGAGTGGAATTTGTCAATCCCGATGACAGATAGATATACTCTAGGCCCTCTCGGTGATATCACATTGATATAGCTTGCAAGCAGGTGATGTGATCACTAGAATGTTATATCACGGGAACGACAAAAGAGTGCATGTCGGTAACGAGATCAAACTAGGTATGGAGATACCGATGATCAAATCTCGGACATGTAATATATCGTAAGATAAAGGGATTTAGTTACAAGCGTTAAAGGTTCGCACGATCACAGAAGTCATCATTGAATGTGTAGGAGTCAGTACGGATCTCCAGGTCCCGCTGTTGATTATTGATCGGAGAAGGGTCTCGATCATGTCTGTATTATTCGCGAACCGTAGAGTGACACACTTAAGAGTTGTCGGACACCATTTTGGAGCAAATATGTTTCATACAAAAGAATTGCAAAGCACAGGAATTGTTTCGATAGAAACCGGAAATTGTTTCGGGTGAAATTGCAGAAAGTGGTTCTACATGTGATATTGAAATATTGCAAGGGGCTATATGTGAATGTTTGTTAATTAAAGTAATTAAAAAAATTCTGAATAAATTTAATAAAAGAGTTTTATTAAATGAGAGAGCATTAAACTTGGAGAATTTTAATGCATTTAAAGTGGAGACTTTAAAAGGGAATGTGAAGAGGCATTTTAATGTGGAGGGGTTACCACCACATGAATGGGGGAGGTGAGGGGTCACCCCCCCCATGCGCCGGCCATGGAGAGGAGGGGCACCCCCTCCTCCTAGAAAAGGCCACCCATTCCCTCCTTCATCCTAACACCTCCTTGTGAAGGATCTCTCTCACCCTCTAGAATTATTCCCCCATGGTCTCGGATTAGCGAGATACATGTTCCCGGTGGCATTTTGTCTGGAAGGAGTTGCTGCTTCCGCTGGATCGCTAGAGCGAGGAGGTGGAGGTTGTCCAGTGGCTTGAACGTGTGTGTGAGTACGGATGTGCTGCTGAGTTACAGCGCTCGGACTTCCTCACGATCTTGAGATCGGCAAGTGTACAGCTACATCAACCACGAGTTCCTACTCGTTAACAAAACTCTCTGTCTTAAAGGGTATGTTCTCGTTGGATGTATGTCCACATGTTGCTTTGTACCTAGTAGATGGATCTTGGCGTATAGTTCACACCGTAGGAATTTTTTTGTTTTCTATGCTGCGGACCCAACACATCCCACTCACTTGCCTTACTTCTTCCTCTCCATCAAAAGATAGATTTGGTCGCCCCCTCCTTCTCCCAACCTCATTTCCCACATTGATTCACCATAGAAGCTTGCTCAATCTCCATTGGTTGACACTCACATGTAAGTGAAGTCTCTTGCTCCTCTAGATCTACAACATGTTCCTTTACTTCTCCTCCGTCTCTCTTGCGCAAGTTGTCGTTGGAGGAAGCGTGAAGGCATTGCTTGTATGCTCATGCGCGTTGTCGGTGACACCGCGACTATATGATTGTGTTGTGGTGCATGCTTTTTTTTGTGCAGGGATTTCATTTGAGATACCAATGTTTCGCCGGAATGTCGATTAATTTCTTTTCTAGCGAATTTCTGTCACTCGCGGATGTCCTCTTTTTAGGGGAGGTCATGCCGAATTTTTTGGGCGATCCAGATGTCCATATATGCTATAATTATTCTCTTGCTCTTTGTACCACGCATAGGCGACCATGGTCCGACCACTGATTCGCAAAGCCCTCGTGGATAGGTGGATGAGATGCGTGAGGACCGATATGGCACGCGCAAACAAGACAGAGATAAGATGTCTGTGTCGCGACTACAAGCATATGTATCTGATAAGGCACGATTCCGGAATGCTAGAGTCGCACCTGCTCCGACGTAGTTTCATGGATGGCTACACTCGGTGGATACGTGATGACGAAGATTATGATGAGGATGTCAATAATGGTGAAGATCAAGATGCCGGTCATGATCATGAAGATCAAGGCGCCGACGACGGGGCAGGTGATGATCATGAAGATCAGGGTGGCGCCAGGCATGAACACGAAGATGATCAAGGTGGCGCCGGGCATGAACACGAAGATCAAGGTGTCGACCATGATTCGAGCTTGCTGCTCGACCCTGGTGTCCAAGATCTGCTTCTCAAGGAGACGAGTAACACCAGAGCTGCCGCTAGAGAGAAATCTAAGCTAGAGCAAATGAATAAATACACGGTCACTCCATTGTTTGATGGATGCAACTACGGGGATACTCGTCTGAATGTAACACTCAAGGCTCTGGAGATGAAGGCGAAACACAAAATGACTGACGAATGCTTCGATGACAACATTGCATTCTGGCACGATATTCTTCCCAAGAAGGGGAACACATGTCCGACTAGTATCGCTGAGGCCAAGAAAGTCTCGTGCCCTCTCAATCTACCGCACGTGAAATACCACGTCTACATAAATGATTGCATCATCTACCAGGGCGAGGACGCGGAGAAGCCCACGTGTCCGGTGTGCAAGACCTCTTGATACAAGAGAGGGACCAAGAAAGCTCGTAGAAAGGTGGTGTGGTACTTTCCTCTAACTCCTCGTCTGCAGTGGTATTTCACGGACCCTAAGGAAGCAGAGCTCATGCGCTGGCACGCGGAAAGAAAGAGGTCGGAAGACGATGATCCGGAGAAGGAGGAAATGATGAGGCACCCTTCGGATGCTTGCCAGTGGAAGGCGTTGGACCTCCAATATTACCAACATTTTGGGAAAGAGTCAAGGAACCTCAGGCTGGGTGTGAGCACCGACGGACTCAATCCGTTCGGAAGCCAGAGCAGCACACACAACACCTGGCCCGTGTTTGTATGGATCTACAACCTCCCCCTGGTTTTGCATGAAGAAGAAGTATGTAACCATGAGTATGCTGGTTCAAGGGCCAAAACAACCCGGTACAGACATCAATCTTTATCTCATGTTGTTGAAAGAGTCGCTGGCCACATTATGGGAAGAAGGAGCCCGTACGTGGGATGCCTCGAGCCAAGAATACTTCGACATGAGAGCGGTGGTGATCACGACGGTGCAAGACTATCCTGGTTACTGATACTTCTTGGGGCAGGTGGTCCAAGGATTCTATGGGTACGTTAGGTGCAAAGATAATACAATGTACCGCCAGCTACAGAAATATCCCGGGTCCGGGAAAACCATGTTCCTTGGGGCTCGGAGGTGGCTTCGCAAGAATCACGCCTGGAGAAAGCTAGGAGATCTGTTCGATGGGGTGGTCGAGCTCTGAGGAATCCCGGACCAGAGGAGCGGCGCACAAATCTACGAGCTGTTGAATAATTGGAAGGAATGCCCTGCACCGGGAAAGACCCAGAAGAAGCCAGAGCCACTGCTGAAGGTATGGAAGGTGAGGTCTGTTTTCTGGGACTTGCCATACTGGAAGATCCTCGGCGTGCCTCATAGCCTTGATCTCATGCATATCACAAAGAACGTGGGCGAGAGTCTGCTTGCCACCGTCCTTAACACCGACAACACCAAAGATGGGCCGAAGGCAAGGAACGACTTGAAGGATATGGGCATCAGGGATGAACTTCAACCACCACCTAGCGATGACGAGGAGGAGGAGACGGAAACGCAGAATAGCCATCGTCGCAAGGGCAAAAAGAAGGTCAAGAAGGGCGAAGTCAAGCTCAAGGCCTCGTGCTTCACTCTGAGTAAGAAGGAGGCCATACAGTTTATGAAGTGCCTCCTTGGAGTCAAATTTCTGAACGGCTACGTGGGGAAGATAAGCAGATGGCTAGACGCGGCGAAGCAGCGCTTCAGCGGGATGAAGTCTCACGACATCGTCGTGCTGATGACGAAGGTACTCCCAGTCGCGATCCGAGGTATAATGGACAAGCACGTCTGTGAAACGTTGTTTGGCCTCTGCAACTTTTTCGATGTTATCTCTCGAAAGTCGATAGGCATTAAGCAGCTCACGAGGCTACAGGAAGAGATCGTGGTGATACTATGCAAGCTCGAGTTCTATTTCCCCCCCCCCCCCCCGCTCGCATTCTTCGACGTCATGCTTCATCTGCTTCTCCATGTCGTGGAGGATATCGTCCAGCTCGGTCCTCCGTTTCTGCGAAGCATGATGCCGTTCAAAAGACTCAATGGACACATCAAAGGATACGTTAAGAACAGGTCCTGTCCATATGGAAGCATAGCAAACGGCTTCCTGGCCGAAGAGTGCATCTCTTTCTGCTCGAACTTTCTCCAAACTGAGACCCCTCTTGGTCTTCCATTCAACAAGCACCTCGGGAGACTCGCTGGATGTGGTCACCATGAGGGTTGGCGCCCAAAGCATGTCGACATCGTGGGCCGAACTAAGGACTTTGAAAGAGCAAACCTGGTCGCGCTACAACACCTGCAGGTGTTCGATCCATACTTATATGAGCACAAAGAGTTTATCAAGAAGAATTACGCTGACTAGGGGCGCCAGTACTCGGAGGAAGATGTTATCAAGGAGCACAACTCCGGTTTCACGCGGTGGTTCAGGGAGAAGGTCATTGCTAATCCACCACAGGGCGAGTACTCAGAGGAAGATATACTCATATTCTCCTTGTCACGGGGCGCCTCGCACAAGCTGATGACCTATCAGGCATACGATATCAACGGATACACGTTCTATACAGAGGAAAAGGACAATAACTACGATTACCATAACTCAGGGGTTAGGGGGATATTCTACACTGACAACGTCCTGGAAAGATACTACAGAAGGATCGAGGAGATTTGGGAGCTCGACTATGTTACCGAGAAGGTGCCGATGTTCCGTGTCAGGTGGGCCAAGAGCGTCGAGAAAGAAGGCCAATATTTCACCACCATGGTTATACCGTCAAAGACCACCAGCGCGAACGCACCCGCGAGAAATGAGCCTTGGGTTCTAGCTAGCAAGGTTTACCAATGCTAGTACATCACAGACCCGTCAAAGCCTAGCCGGGTTGTCGTTAGGAGAGGCAAAAGGAACATCATCGAAATGGACGAATTCGCCAACGAGCAAGACTTTGACCAGAACGGTGACCAGAAGATGGAAGACGGATACGGCAACCAAGCACCGTACACCACAACCCTACCTAAGAAAGGACTCCCGTTCAAAACAAGTAGTGAAGATGTGCCGAACCTAACCTATGCAACCGCTACAAAGAAGGGCAAGGAGACGACAATTGTCAAGAAACGCTAGCGCGCTCCGACCATTGTCAAGGACCGTCGTGTGTGTGTGGCATACTATTATATATCGAAACATTCATAATTATCATTTTTTGTATGTTATAATATTGCATTGAGAATAGTATGTATCAACCTCCCGGCAAACATACTCGGACAAGGATGTGATTCTCCTTCCCTACCATCCCATCACGGAGGATGATCAGACAGGCTGCATGCTCATATGCTTGAATTTGAAACACTCAACAGCTGTGTACCTCGACTCAAACAGTATGCACCTAAAAAGCTACACCAATATCAAGAACATTCTTGATGGTGCTCTCACCGGCTGCGTCGCAGCGGGAGGCGTCAAACTGACAACGCCATATGTGAAGTTCGGTGCGCACGTGTTCCGCCACAACACCAAGTTCGCCTGCGTCAAGCAGCCGTCTGGCAGCAGGAAGGATGCCTTCTACGCCATTTACCACATGAAGGCATTCTTCAATGACATGGAGAGCAAAAGGCTGCCATCTGACCTCGCGAAGTGGGATGAAAGGATTGCAACAATACATGATCGCAACCTTAGGCAGCACATCTTCGACATCCAGGAGGAGATCACGACATTCGTGCACCAGGGAGTCATGAAATCCGGGGGCACCTTCTATGGTGGCCATACACCTCCCAACAGGGAGATAAACGAACGCTTAGCATAGCAGGGTGACCGCGGGATGTTCATGCAGATGGCGAAAACTCGGTTGGGCTTCATCAATGCCCCCTAAAGCCGACTCAACAGCCGAAGAAGTCTTTATGATTGCATTGCCTGGGTATCTAGCTATTAGTTCCGAACTCGTGTTGTAAATTCTTATCACTATGTTAAACTTGCCTAGCAAAACCTCTAGAGTATGTTTCGTCAACCGTTCAACTTGATTGTGAGAGGCACTAGCTAGTTATTTGTGTTATGAACTATTTTAAGTGCTTGTTTCTTTTCATTCGTTATTGCCGCCCTACTTCTTGTGGTTTGCTTTCTTTGTCTTTCTTCAAAATGCCAATGATTAAAACGTGTTGTGGCGTCATGTGTGTGACCATGCCGTTGCTGGATCTGGTGTGCCAAGTAGACTAGAGGTTTGTGCATATACTCTACTTGCCGCACCAGATCCATCAGCGGCATTGTCATTTTCCGTGCCCAACCTAAGTATGAGGCAACTATTTCATCTCGTAGCCCCAAAGTCGAAAGAGGACAGATATTTTCGAGATTCATATACATAATACATAATATGTCGAGTGGCAAGCCAAGGAAAGGGTTCTGGGTCCACGACAACAACTCCTTTAGACACACCAAACTCAAAATGAGTCGTTGCCATGGAGACCGAATCCTTTCCTTGCTTTGCCACTCGACATAACATGGCCATGCTATATGAATCATGGAAGTATTTCTCTTCTTTTTTCTTTGGCGATACAGATAGATTACATAGCGTGAATTAAATGAATTGGTGAAGTATTTAGTTTCAAATATCTCATTGTAGCCCCAAAGTTGAAAGGAAAGACATTGCTTCACTATTCGTATAGCATTGGCGATATTGTTATATGAATCGTGGAATGATTTCTTTCTTTTCTTCTTTGGCGATATAATGAAATGATAAACTAATTCATCTCGTAGCCCCAAAGTCGAAAGAGGACAAATATTTTCGAGATTCATATACATAAGACATAATATGTTTAGCGGCAAGCCAAGGAAGGGATTCTGGGTCCAAGACAATGACTCCTTTAGACACACCAAACTTGAAATGAGTCGTTGCCGTGGAGACTGAATCCTTTCCTTAGTTTGCCGCTAGACATATCATGCCCATGGTATATGAATCGTGGAAGTATTTCTCTTCTTTTGTCTTTGGCGATACGAATAGTATGAGGCACGAATCCAAGTCATTCTTGGTTTGCTTTTTTTGGTCTTTCTTCGAAATGTCGATGATTAGAACGTGTTGTGGCGTCATGTGTATGACTATGCCATTGTTTGATCTTGTGTGCCAAGTAGACTTGTAATTTGGGCATATACTCTACTTGCCGTACAAGATCAAACAGCGAGCATTGTTATTTCCATGCCCAACCTAAGTATGAGGCACTAATGCAAGTCATTCTTGGTTTGCTTTTTTTGGTCTATCTTTGAAATGCCGATGATTAGAACGTGTTGTGGCGTCATGTGTATGACTATGCCGCTGTTTGATCTCGTGTGCCAAGTAGGAGATGGCGAAGGAGTGCTATGTCGTGTACGCCGGCAAGGTTCCAGGTGTGTACGAGGAGTGGGAAGACTGCTAGAAGCAAGCGAATGAATTCTCGGGCAACGGCTACAAAGGCTATAAGACTAGAGAGGTGGTGGAAGAGAAGTGAAGGAGGCACGTGAGGAAGAAGTGGAGGAACTTCCTCGTGATCACAACCTTGTTGCTCTTCATGGTAGGTTATGTGCTCTACTTGATCTAGATAGAGCTCCGTTGTTGGAGTTGTAATATGATTATGAACTTGTACTCGGAGGTGTGAACTTGTGGCACAAAAACGTGGTGTTGTGTGAAAACTTGGCACTTGTTGATGTATAAACGCGTATGTCGCGATTGATGTGTAATGTACTTGTATTCATGCTGGTTCTATTATGCTTTTGCCAATTGCAAGTTTCTAGAAACTTTTGTGCTGTTTATACTGTATTCTGGACTATATTGTATATTTGAATACCTGTAAACTATAATTTGAAAATTGTTGTAAAACTTGAATTTAAAAAATACATCCGAAGCGTATATGGGAAGTATAGGAGGCGCATATTGGGTACTACCCGAGACGCATACCACCACATATGCGAGGCGCATATCAAATGCGCCTCCTATACTTTATATACGCGAGGCGCATATACTGCGCGTATATGAAGTATAGGAGGCGCATGTGATGTGCGTCTCGCATAACATATACTAGATATGCGCCTCGCGTAGCAAATACTAGAGACGCGGCGCTAGAGGCGCATACTATATGCGCCTCGGATGGGGTTCCAGGTGCGTCTCGGGTAGGCTTTTCTCTAGTAGTGTTTTGCTTGTAGATTACAGAGAGATAGTCCAGGCTTGAAAGAAATGATGGAAGCCAAGGAGAGTCTCTGATGGTCACAGAATAAGAAAATTTACATAGGTGAAACTGTACAGTTCAGACTTTACATATAGTTGAACGATGCTACGTAGATATATTTTTCCGTGTTTAGATTTTTTTATTGAATAAATTTTTTTATGATCTGTGTATCTTGATTGTGAGTGCCTTTTCTTTCCTGTGATTTATTAGTAGTTCTTGACGTACCTTTTTTACTTATAGTAATGTTTTATACAATTATTAACATGCTTCGTGTTGCCCTGTAGTTGCAGCAAGTAACATTCTTTTTAACGTATTATTATTTCTCTACTTGGTGCCTACATATAAATCTATCTTCTTGCTTTACTCTCACCTTCCCTCTTAGGTCTTGTTCATGTTTGTGTGGCAAAAATATATTTTATTATTATATTCTAGATCAACACTGTGGATTTATCCATGAGCAGACTAGGTGGGTTTATCCATGAGCATACCAGAGAGGAAGAATAAAGAATACCCAACGTGATGCAGCTCAAGGTGAGATGTGTTTCAGGGTGTTTTCCTAGGCTCTAAGTTGTAATTGTGAGTATGTAATGACACTGCATTTAAATGGTTACATAGTAGGAAAATGATTATTCCAATTCTGGTTTTTCATGTATTCTGGTAGACCTGAGTTATGAATTGATCTCAGAAACAAGGACCTGCACAAAATCCATAGCAACTTAGTTTTGGTCTGATAATATCTCAGATAAGATTCAGGCAAAAATATCCCAGATTCCGCCACATGCGCCAGTTTTAGTATGGTGAACTTTGTAAGGTAGTTTCTGTTTATGTGACACTGCAAAATATTCCGCAAGCCGTTCTAAATAGTAATATTTACAAACATTTTGGTTCAGCTATATTTTCTTTATTCTTAACTCCCTTCGACTACATATGAGAATGTGATTATGTAAGTATTGTGGTTAGGTACTTTTCGAATGCAATATCTCTCTTTTCTTTGCTAATTGTTTGCAGCTTGTTGTGTTGTCTACCGTGATATCTTTTTTTTCCATCTCACTATCTTACAAAACATGGGCTTTTGATTGTAAAAGTCATTTCTTTGACACATGTGGTTGCTTCTATGATACGTCTATTTTGCATCACTATTCTATATTATAATTTACTATTATTCATTGGTATATTTCATATTAAGAGATGATACTTATGTTATTTTATCTGTTTTTGCATGGTTGATGACTTTGGGGGCATGGACCGCTAAAGTTAGGATTCTGATGGAAAAGACACCGTTTGGAGGCGAAATTCGCAAAGATTAGAAAATCCGGGAAAATACATGGAAAATCCTATTTTTTCAGAAAACGAAGGATTCCAGAAAGGGGAGTGGAGATGGGCCACAGGGGGACCACACCACCCCCTGGCACGGGCCACCCCAGGCCGCACCACCAGGTGGTGTGGCCACCCTTGCCCACTCCTGGCTCTCCACTTTGGCGTATATTATCCCCACAAAAACCTAAGCCTCGTGGAGCGACCACAGAAAGATTCCGCCGCCTCTGCGGGGCGGAAAACTACAGAGAGAGAAAGATCTCTCCGGCAGACAGAATTCTCCCGGGGAAATTCCTTCCGCGAGAGGGGAGATCATCGCCATCAACACCACCATCAAGCTAGACTTTATCGGGATCATCATCATCATTACCATCATCATCTCCATCACCACCATGATCACCACTCCATCCTGCTGAAACAATTGGGTTGAATCTTGCATAGTTCTTAGGGGAAACTTTCCCGGTGTTGATTACTCCTTGTAGTTGATGCTATTGAGTGAACCATTGAATTATTGTTCATGTTCAGATTGTTACTTGTCATTATTTCATCTCTGATCTTGATCCATATGATGTCTTGTGAGTAGTTCGTTTAGTTCTTGAGGACATGGGAGAAGTCATGTTGTTAGTAGTGGAGTTGTGTTGACAAAGATTCAATGGTTTGATATTTAAGTTGTGGTGTTATTTTTCTAGTGGTGTCATGTGAACGTCGACTACATGACACTTCACCTATATGGGCCTAGGGGAATGGATTGTGTATTTGGCTACTAATCGTAGGGGTTGCCGGAGTGACAGAAACCTGAACCCCCGTTAGGAAACCTTTGCACAAGGGATGTCAGGGTCTTAGAGTTTAAAGTTGTGGTTAGGTTTCTATCTTAATTACTTTCTTGTACTTGTAGATGCTTGCAAGGGGTATAATCACAAGTATGTATTAGTGATACGTTGCTAACGTATCCATAATTTTTGATGTTCCATGCTTGGTTTTATCTACTTTCTTATGTTTTGTCCACACTTTGGAGTACTTTCTATACACTTTCTTCGACTAACCTATTAACAAGAGCCACAGTGCCAGCTGCCTGTTTTCTGCTGTTTTTGGTTCCATGAAAGTCAGAAAATGAATATTCTCGGAATTGGACGGGACAAAAGGCAAAGTAAGTTTTTCACCGAGGGTGACACGGAGCCAGAATACGAGACGGAGAGGGGCCAGGGGGGCACCACACTGCCTGGCCGCGCAGCCAAGCCTAGCCCGAGACAGGGGGTGGTTTGGCCGCCTAGGGCACCCCCTCGGCCTCTCCTTTCGCCTATAAGATGCCTCCGATACAGAAACCCAAAGTACCCGATCAAAAATCCACGAAAGAGTCTGTAGCCGCCGTCATCTCCATACCTAGATTGGGAGGGATCTGAAGCTCTTCCAGACACCCTGTCAGAGGGGAGAATTCACCCTGGAGGCCTTCTTCATCACCATGCAAGCCTCCGGTGTGATGCGTGAGTAGTTCATCCTTGGACTACAGGTCCATGTAGTAGCTAGATGGTTGGTTCTTCTCCTTTCTGCTACCATGTTTAGATCTTGTGAGCTCCGTTCATGATTAAGATCATCTATTTGTAATCCTACATGTTGTGTTTGCGGGGATCCGATGGATATTGAGATGCTATATCAGATTGATTATTGATTCTATCATGTGTTTGTTATTTGTGATCTTGCATGCTTTCCGTTGTTAGTAGCTATCTTGGCCAAGTAGATGCTAGCAACTCCAAGACTTAGTATTTATGCTCGATAGTTAGTTCATGCCTCTAGTAATCTGGGGAAGTGACAGAAATCTCTAAGATACTAGATGTGTTGTTGCTACTAGGGAGAAAACAACAATCCTTTGTTCTAGAACAATCGTATTGTTTACTTTACACGCAATGCGTAATGCAATTATCTATTGCTTGCAACTTAATACTGGAGGGGGTTCGGATGATAACCTGAAGGTGGATTATTAGTCATAGATGCAGTTGGATTACGGGCTATGTATAATGTTGTAATGCCCAATCAAGTCTCAAAGGAGTCAAGATGATTAGTATATGTTTGTATGCTTTCTCGATGTTTGTCAATTGCCCCGCTGTAATTTGTTCACCCAACATGTCATCTATCTTAAGGAGAGCCACCACTAGTAAACTATGGACCCCGGTCCTTTCTTTTACCATCAATCTACAATTGTTTACTGCTTTCTATTTACTTTCTGCAAGAAATTACTTTCTTCCACACAATACGTATAATCCTTTGTTTTCAGCAAAACCGGTGAGATTGACAACCTCACTGTAAGTTGGAGGCAAAGTTCTGTGGTTGTGTTGTGCAGGTTTCCACGTTGCTGATGGCGCCGGTAGTGCGCCCAACCAAAGTCCAGCTAGCAACACCTTGGTGGTGTTTCCTTGCTCCTACTGGTTCGATAAACCTTGGTTTCATTGTTGGGTCCGCAGCGTAGAAACCTTGGTTTCGATGAACTACACGCCAAGATCTATCTACTAGGTACAAAGCAACGGGTGGAAACGAGAACTTACCCTCTTAGACAACGAGCTTTGTTAACGAGTAGGAACTCGTGGTTGATGTAGTCGTACACTTCCCGATCTCAAGATCGTGATGAAGTCCAGCAGGTCCGGCTCCAGCACGTCCATCAGATCCAGCTCCAGCACCACCAAGTCCAGCACCGCAAAGCAGCGGTGCATCCGTGATCGCACACACGTCCGGTACCCCGACAATCTCCGTCCCTCGCTCCAGCAAAGCAGCGGAAGCAACAACTCCTTTCTAGATAAATCCACCGGGAACATGTATCTCGCTAATCCGAGACCATGGGGGAATAATACTAGAGGGGGAGAGAGATCCTTCACAAGGAGGTGTGTGTGAGAAGTGAGGAGGGGGTGGCCTTTTATAGGAGGAGGAGGGTTCCCCTCCTTCATGGCCGGCGAATGGAGTGGTAACTCCCTCCACATAAATTTGCCCCTTCACATTCTCTTTTAAAGTCTCCACTTTAAATGCATTAAATTTCTCCAAATTTAATGCTCTCTCATTTAATAAAACTCTTTTATTATTTTTATTCAGAATTTTGTTAATTACTTTAATTAACAAACATTCACATAAAACCCCGTGCAACATTTCAATATTACATGCAGAACCAATTTCAGCAATTTCACCCGAAACAGTTTTGGTGTCTATTGAAATAATTCCAGCGCTTTCTTAAATCTTTATCTGAAACATATTTGCTCCAAATGGTGTCGGTATCCCTTAAGTGTGTCACCCTACGGTTCGCGAATAATGTAGACATGATCGAGACCCCTCTCCGATCAATAATCATCAACGGGACCTAGAGATCCGTACTGACTCCTACACATTGAACGATGACTTCTGTGATCGTGAGAACCTTTAACGCTTGTAACTAAATCCCTTTGTCCCCCGATATATCATATGTACGAGATTCGATCATCGGTATCTCCATACCTAGTTTGATCTTGTTACCGACATGCACTCTTTTCTCGTTCCTGTGATATAACATTCTAGTGATCACATCACTTGCTTGCAAGCTATTTCAATGTGATATCACCGAGAGGTCCCAGAGTATATCTATCCGTCATCGGGATGGACAAATCCCACTCTTGATCCATGAGCCTCAACATAACACCTTCGTTGCACTGAACCCACCTTTATAGTCACCCTGTTACGGTGTGACGTTTGATGTTATCAAGATACTCTTCCGGTGTTAGCAATTAACATGATCTCATGGTCTAAGGATAAAGTTTACTTCGTATGATATTATAGCAATATAAACACAATGACTTTGATCGTAATGCTATACTTCGGATGAATGTTCATCACATCATTCCACCAATGGTGTGACCTTGTTATTAACAACATCCAATGTCCATGATCAGGAAACCTTGATCATCTTGTTAATCAACAAGCTAGTCTATAAGAGAGGCATAACTAGGAACCCTTTTTGTTTATTAAACACACATGTATTGATGTTTCCGATCAATACAATTCTAGCATGTAAAATAAACATTTATCATAAACATGGAATAAGATAATAACCACTTTATTATTGCCTCTCGGGCATATTCCCTTCAGTCTCCCACTTGCACTAGAGTCAATAATCTAGTTTGAAAAACTTTGCGTATTGAACACCTATGGATTTCTGGTGTTGCATATACGCTATTGCTAGTGGTTAATATAATCTCTGGATCTGACAGTTTCAGGTCCGTTTGTATTTGCATGTCTCTGCGTCTCTATGCATCACTCATTCTCAAATGAGATGGCATTGTATAGATTTGGTCCTTTGGTGAGACCTTTAGTTCGTTCGGCTCAAAATATGTTGATATTATTGTCACACAATATATCTTCATAGTATTAGCCCACTTTGAACCACACCTAGTTTGATAACAAACTACTTAACACAAATGCCCTCCTATGCTGCTACTATAGCAGTCATATACTTAGCCTTTTGTTGTAGTATCCGTCAAAATATCTCAACTTTGGAACTCATCCAAATCCATCATGGAACATCCTTTCCATTATATTGTTCCACCCATAGTCTAAATTGAGATAAATTTAATTTGTATCTTGTGACAAAACTAGTATCAATGTAACACTTTATAATGAACTACCTTTAACTATTTGTCACTTATACATGATATATTCTTAGTTCTTCCAAAGCTCATAAGAATATCTTTACTATTGTCCAATGATCATCTTATGAATCATTCTGGTATATGCTCATAACATTTAGAGCATAGGACATTCTGGATATATACATATCATGGTATAATCGATCAAAATCTTCATGTGATTTTACTCACCAAGTGTTGAAACACTTGAATTTTGATACAATCCTTTCCATGCAGCAAGAACCTTTCTTGTTGTTTCCATATTGAACCCTTTCAATATCTCATATATGTATGTCTGGCAGAACCATATTAGCGCCTTAATCTATCCATATAGATATTGATGCCTAATATTCCGGGTTTGCCCAAGTCTTTCATCGAAATCTTATTTTAATGAAATTCTTAACTTGTGTCAATTCAAGATACATCATTTCCAATCAACAATATGTCCTCTACATAATGTATTAGAAATATGTCTCAGCGCTCCCACTTAATTTCTTGCAAATGCAAGCATCTTCATCATCTCTGATGAATTTAAACTCTTTTAACAGTTTCATCATGGTGAAGATTCCAACTCCGCTATGCTCACTTCAACTATTGAAGTTTACATGCCCTTTTAGCACCCTTTGAATTAACAAAACCCTTCAGACCATGTCATGTACATGTCCTAGGTTAACGTTCTATTAGAAGAAACTTGTTTTGTTATTCAACTACCATATACCAAATTATATGTAGTGGTTGCTACATTAATCCGTCAAGACTATATATCGCTATGAAAGATCAAATCTTGTCATAGTCAACTCCTTGAACATTGTCGTAAACTTCTTTACGACATGTCGACTATTTCATAGATGTTAAACATCCTTATTTCTTTATAGATCCAAACACGACCGATAGGCTTCACGCCTTTCCGGAGGGTCTTCCAAGTTCAGAAACTTGTTTTCCCGTGTATGGATACTATCATGGATTCTATGACTTCTAGTCATTTTATAGAGTCAGGGCCCATCATCGCTTCTTTGCATGTAGTCGGTTCATCATTGTCAAAACAATAACGACTTGCTTATCAAATCTTACTATTTGATTCTTACCGACCCACACGGTTCTATAGGAACTCTAATCTCCGAGATCACACCTTTTGTAATCACGAGAGTGATGAGCATTGTGGCTGCCACCGGGACACTTTCCGGTGCTGCGCTACTTAGCACATATAGCTAAGGTTCAACAACCTTATCAAAGTTCTATTGTCCTCCCACTTAACTTTTCACGAAAAATTCCTTCTCAAGAAACTTGACGTTCTAAGTAACAAACTCTTTTGTCCTTGGTGTTATGGAGAAATTCCCAAAAAAATCTTTGGGATAACCTACAAAGACGTGCTTATCCGACTTTGGTTGTAAACATTTTACTTATGCATAGCATACCAAAATTTAAGAAAAGACAATTTGGGTTTTATACCAAACCATAACTCATATGGTGTCATTTCAACGGATCACGATGGTGCTCTTTTCAGTGTAAAAGCGGTAGTCTCTAAAGCTTCAATTCTTAAAACATAATGGCAGTTTTATAAATGACACCCTTGATCTTACCATGTCAAACATGGTTTCATTTTATCTCTCGAATATGCCATACTCCTATGGTTTATCGGGAAACACAAATCATGGAACAATTCCTCAAGTCTTAGGTGTTTTTGATAAACATGTAACTCAAATATCTTCCTTTATGATCGAATCATAAACTCTTTATTTTCTTGTTACAATGATTTTCCACTTCATCTTGAAAGTCTTTGAACAATTTTCAAATGTTTCATACTCCTTCCTTATTAAGTAAATATATACAGATATATTCACTCAAATTTTCGGAGAAAGCATATGAAGCAAAAAGATCCATCGCATATGGCTACACATAATGGAATATGCACATCAGCATGCACAATTTCCAATAAGCTAGTCATCCGTTCCTCTCTAGCCTATGGACAGAGTTTCAATTATCTTGAGGAAATTCTCACATGCGTCAATTGATCAAAATCAAAGACTCCAAAAATCCATCACCATGGAGTTTCTTCATGTTTTCTTTCAAATATAATTTAAACAGCGATGTCACTTCATAAGTGATCTTTCAATCATTTGTCTTGTGACATTTTAGCAATAGTGTTTATCGATGTGATTTCTCCAACTAGACTTGTAAAAGTTCATCCATCCTTTATGGAATACGGTAATTATTTGAACAGCCATTGTTCTCATGATACCGGAACAAAATAACAATTATTTAAACAAATCTTGAAGGCTTGGTTTGATGACAACAAAAAACACAATAACACTTTATTTGTTTTTGATGAACATCATCACTCATTCTCTTGCTGGTTACTTAGGCCATTGTAGTTCATGAATTGCGTTGTCCTGTATGACACTTCATACCAACCAATTCGGTATCCAATACCTCATAACCACATTGTTTAACAAGCAAGGAATATAGCCATAACATGTATATCTTCTATATACCCAAGTTGGACATCTCCAACCTTTTATTTTCTACCAAATATTTTATAGATTCTCTTTTAGCAATTCCTTTTCTTTTAAAAGAATCAATCAACATCAATAGTGGTGTCATCAACATGACACATGGTACAAAGCGTATGTAGTCAAATACTAATACCTTTTGACTTGCACTTTGAAGTGGATCACCATCATCAAATCTTTGGCATTCTTTCAAAAATCCATTCTTTAGTAATCTATTAGTGTAGTAAACATTTTACTTACATATTCTATTCATCCTTATCATGACAACTTTCATGATCAAGCTACTATAGCCTATAAGGAAGAATCGCGAGTATAATATCAGTTCCCAAAACCTTTTTGGTAGATTCGGATGCCTAGCATCTCCATCCTTCACAAATTCTCATACAATATGAGAACATGTATTTTGCTAAATTATACTCTATCATAATGCAACCAAAAACATTGTTTCAGATATCACAATATCTTTCACACATGATGGTTTCTCATATCTGAAACAATTTCCAGCTCCAATATAATCTTGATATTAAAACAACTTTTTGAATATCAATAATCATGGAGGCAAACATGATACTTTAGATACTAACATTGGAATTCTTACTCTTGATTTAATACTACTTATTAAACTTCATGGAGTAAATAGGGTTTGCTGAAAGTTTGCAATAGGACTTATAAACTTTAAATTGACATTCGAAACAATACGATACCAGTTCGTAAAGTAAATATCCAGAATTCTATAGTTCTATTATCTAAAATAAAAACTAAGCATAAGGTAGAAAACGAATGCCAATGACTACAACAAACTATGCAAATTCACTTTGATTTAGTTTATGACAAATTGAGTTCGACTAATCCAAATTAGAAATGAACTCCCACTCAAAAACGACATCCCTCATGCCTTTTTGGTGATTACATGAACCAAATCCACTACAACAAGTCCGATCATCACGTGAGTCGGTGTAGCTTCAAAGGCGAGCATCAATATGGTCATCACATCAACTATATGACTCATGCTTAACCTTTCGGTCCGTGTTCCAAGGTCATGTCTGTACATGCTAGGCTCGCCAAGTAAGAACCTTAGTATTCGCGCGTGTAAAACTGTCTTAC
The DNA here is from genome assembly GCA_023614405.1 of Avena insularis. Classification (NCBI taxonomy): domain Eukaryota; kingdom Viridiplantae; phylum Streptophyta; class Magnoliopsida; order Poales; family Poaceae; genus Avena; species Avena insularis. Next base: position 314,053,931 of record CM042694.1, on the reverse strand, counting down.
ACCCGTTGCATGAAAGCGTAGAGTTGAGAACACCCGATCATCACGTGATGTCTCGAAACACGATCCATAGAACGGTGCATACTTAAGGAAGAACACATTTTATCTTGATATTTAAATGAGGGATCATCTTACAATGCTACAGAAAGCGCCAAACTAGCAGTATAAGATGCTAACATCTAATGTGTGAAGTGAGGTGATATGGTCCATGCATTTGATCTCTATCATTTGCATTGTGGTATGATCTCTATCATTCCTTTGTGTGTAAGGCCAAGGTCTATGGAACTTACACGTTAAGTGAGTTGTAAGAGTATCTATTATACATCTACTTACAACAATACCATATCAAAACACTAGCCCAACAACGATCTAAACTAGACGCCTCTAATTTATCAATTGCAAGTTTTTCGTGGCTTAGGGCTTTCGGAGATAGAACCATTCTTACCTACAAACATGAACCACAACAAGGATAACCAAATTATTAGCAACTCGTTGTAAATCAGATATTGACTATAGTAGGAGAGACAGACACCCGCCAGCCACTTATGCAAAACAAGTTGCATGTCAGTCGTGGAACCGGTCTCATGTACGATGACATGTAAGGTTGGTCCGGGCCGCTTCATCCCACTATGCCACCAATATCAGAAATACATAGAAGATGCAATAACATGATCATCATTGCCCACATATAAACATATGTGTACTACCTGTGCAAAGCACCTACACATAGATCAGGCTCTGATACCACTTTTGGGTCCGCAGCATAGAAAACAAAAAATTTCCTACGGTGTGAACTACACGCCAAGATCTATCTACTAGGTACAAAGCAACGGGTGGAAACGAGAACTTACCCTCGTAGACAACGAGCTTTGTTAACGAGTAGGAACTTGTGGTTGATGTAGTCGTACACTTGCCGATCTCAAGATCATGATGAAGTCCAGCAGGTCCGGCTCCAGCACGTCCATCAGATCGAGCTCCAGCACCACCAAGTCCAGCACCACAAAGCAGCGGTGCATCCGTGATCGCACACACGTCCGGTACCCCGACAACCTCCATCCCTCGCTCCAGCAAAGCAGCGGAAGCAGCAACTCCTTTCCAGATAAAGCCACCGGGAACATGTATCTCGCTAATCCGAGACCATGGGGGAATAATACTAGAGGGGGAGAGAGATCCTTCACAAGGAGGTGTGTGTGAGAAGTGAGGAGGGGGTAGCCTTTTATAGGAGGAGGGAGGGTGCCCCTCCTTCATGGCCGGCGCATGGAGGAGGTGACCTTTCACCTCCTCCATTCATGTGGTGGTAACTCCCTCCACATAAATTTGCCCCTTCACATTCTCTTTTAAAGTCTCCACTTTAAATGCATTAAATTTCTCCAAATTTAATGCTCTCTCATTTAATAAAACTCTTTTATTATTTTTATTCAGAATTTTGTTAATTAATTTAATTAACAAACATTCACATAAAACCCCCTGCAACATTTCAATATTACATGCAGAACCAATTTCAGCAATTTCACCCGAAACAGTTTTGGTGTCTATTGAAATAATTCCAGCGCTTTCTTAAATCTTTATCTGAAACATATTTGCTCCAAATGGTATCGGTATCCCTTAAATGTGTCACCCTATGGTTCGCGAATAATGTAGACATGATCGAGACCCCTCTCCGATCAATAATCATCAACGGGACCTGGAGATCCGTACTGACTCCTACACATTCAACGATGACTTCTGTGATCGTGAGAACCTTTAACGCTTGTAACTAAATCCCTTTGTCCCCCGATATATCACATGTCCGAGATTCGATCATCGGTATCTCCATACCTAGTTTGATCTTGTTACCGACATGCACTCTTTTCTCGTTCCTGTGATATAACATTCTAGTGATCACATCACTTGCTTGCAAGCTATTTCAATGTGATATCACCGAAAGGGCCCAGAGTATATCTATCCGTCATCGGGATGGACAAATCCCACTCTTGATCCATGAGCCTCAACATAACACCTTCAGTAATCGAACCCACCTTTATAGTCACCCTGTTACGGTGTGACGTTTGATGTTATCAAGATACTCTTCCGGTGTTAGCAATTAACATGATCTCATGGTCTTAGGATAAAGATTACTTCGTATGATATTATAGCAATATAAACACAATGACTTTGATCGTAATGCTATACTTCGGATGAATGTTCATCACATCATTCCACCAATGGTGTGACCTTGTTATTAACAACATCCAATGTCCATGATCAGGAAACCTTGATCATCTTGTTAATCAACAAGCTAGTCTTTAAGAGAGGCATAACTAGGAACCCTTTTTGTTTATTAAACACACATGTATTGATGTTTCCGATTAATACAATTGTAGCATGTAAAATAAACATTTATCATAAACATGGAATAAGATAATAACCACTTTATTATTGCCTCTCGGGCATATTCCCTTCATTCATAACTGAGGGAAAACTTGCGGCTATGCTCATCATACCTTCCTCTTGGGGTTCCCCAACGAGCTTGATATATTATGGGCCATCAATGACTTTTTCTGGCACCGTTGCCGAGGAGTCAAGGACATCTTCACAAGGGGAGTCCTTCATAACCCATCTCTTTACTTTGTTATTTTTGTTTTGCTTAGTTAACTTCTTTTTTGTTTGCTTGTTATTTTTATCAAAAATACAAAAACAAATAGTTCCTACTATAGCTGTTATTTTCGTTGGTCTGTCATTGTCTTGCTTTATCATGCTTTCTATCAATGGTTGGTTTCTTTGAAACTGAATCTAATTGGCAAGGGGGGTTCACGGAAGAACAAAAATATTATTATAAGGAGCACCGCTTGTCACAAAAAGGGAAACACTTATGGGAAAAATTGATAAATTGTATACCATTGCTAGAAACGTGTGCTCTACTTATAATGTTACTTATGGCTTTAATAAATCTTGTTGCTGTAAGAGGTATAAACACCTCCCTTTTCAATGGGAGTATAATGATGATGTTACCATATCTTCTTATGTTAAGGGAAATTATGACTTTTATGATGTGGAACAAATTGAAGAATTTATTGCTTGGAAGGGTGCATTATAACTAGCTTATTTGCTTGAAAATACTAATGATGCACCTTATAAATATGAGGTTTATGATATACTTCAATTTTGCTTTGATAATTACAAGGAATAAAATGGCTATATTCTTGAATGTCTTAATAGATGCTCTCCACTAGCGGAAGAGACTAATGCCTTGCAGGAGCCTATGGAAGAAGAAATTGCCAAAACTGGAAGCTCATTAGATGAAAAAGAGGAGAGTTATGATCAAGAGGAGGAAGAATGGATCTACCCATTCCTACCTTCTAATGAGAGTAACTCTTTACCCCTTACAATATTTGATTGTCCCCCATGCTTACTAAAGGAGGATGAATGTTATGTTCCTAAGGATTCTTTTGTGAATGTTTATAATAAAGCTCTAGTGCTTGTAGATCATGACAAGCATGCTTTATGTGATAGTTATATTGTTGACTTTATTCATGAGTCTACTGAAAATTATTATGAGAGAGGAAAATATGGTTGTAAAAGTTTTCATGGCACTGAAACACCTCTCCATGGGCTGAAAGTTTTGAAGTTACTCTTGTTTTATCTTCCTATTCCTGTCACTTTGTTCTTTGTGAATTTATTTGCATACAATATTCCTATGCATAGGAAGTGGGTTAGACTTAAATGTGTTTTGAATTTTCTTCTTGATGCTCTATTTTACTTCAATTCATATTTCTTATGTGAGCATCATCGAAATTATCATGCCTAACTTAAAGGTGTTAAAGAAATGTACTTATTGGGAGATAACCTAAAAGTTTTAGATGAGTCTTGGAAGTTATTACCTCAGTAATAACCGCTCCTTATCCTTTTTATTTGCTTTTTGTGCCAAGAGTAACCTCTAATGTGAGAGAAGTAATGCTTGGGAAAGTTGTTGTCCCGAAACAGATTTTTGTGCTTCACTATAAAAATTCGTGTAAAATCTCTTTTCGTTGTTTTGAGGTGTGAATGTTTGTGCTTCTGCCCCAGGTTGTTATCTAACTTTCGTTAGTTCAACACTTTTTGATTTGAGCAACAGAAGGTCTTCGAAAAAATTGGTTTTTACCTGCTAGTCTGTTTTGACAGATTTCTGCCATTATTTGCATTTGCTTTTTGTTGGTTCCTTTTTGAGTTCTCTTTGGGGAATTGAGCTTTTTGAGGGAAGTGCTATAGTATCTTGTGTCTTAATGGAAGTTTTATTGGTGTTGAAACTGAACCCAAAGACTTTTTATCTTGATTGCACTAATGTTGCTAATAAAGATTGTGTGAAGTTTTGTATGAAGAAGAATTTCAGGTGTATGGAGAGAATGATGTAATCAGATGAAGAATGGACTAAATCTCAAGCTTGGGGATTCCACCCGTGTCACCCCAAGAAATATACAAGAAGTACAAGCGTCAAAGCTTGGGGATTCCCAAGGCATCCCCTTCTTCATCAATAAAAATCCCAGGTTTCTTCCAAACACTTCATTTTTATTGTTTCATGCATAGTTGTGTTGTTCTTGGAGCGTCTTTGTTTTTTGTTTTTGCTTTTCGTTTGCTTGGTTTTCTTAGTTTGCTGAATAAATTGTTTGGACCCCCTCTTTCATACATTAGTTTTCAAATAGTTTGGTTTGGATTGGAAAAGAGTAGGAAAGTTCATGCCATGCTTTGTTTTGACTGTGGCCTATGCTTTGTCATGCCATGCTTGATATTGTTTTCGCTTTATGCTTAGTGGTATTTGCTGTATCATGACATGTTATAAACAATTGAGATGCCTTAATGTGCCTTGGAAGAATCATGCATTGTTTTAGCATATTAAAGCATAGTATTGTGGTATTCTCCTTTGATGCTTTATTTGGGTTGACTTGGCGCATATGCTCACACCATGTTATGACTATCCCAAGTCACCATATCCTTTATGATCCTTTAGTTTTCGACTTGTAATATCACTTTATGCTTTGATTAATGATGTTTTGTCGCTCCGCATGATTATGGCCATTATTGCTCTCTTAGTTGGTCGCTCCCAGTCTTTTGCTAGCGTCCATAACCAAGTATGAGTTCCACTCATGCATCCAACTCCTAAAACCAAGTTATTCCGAAGAGTCCACCTTACCTACCTATTAGCATTTGCTATTCCATGTATATTCATGGTTTTATCTACCTTCCGAATTAAACTTGTTATGTGAAAATTAGTGATTAAAGCTCTCACAAACCTGATGGCACACTTTACTTTTTTTGCACTTAATAAACTTGAACCATTGCGTCCATCTTTGTTGCGTATATGCTTGTGCTTTATAAGTTGAAGTTAGCAGAACCATGTATCACGGGGAACGCTTTCAACATTGCACTTGTACATTGTACCTAGTTGATATCATGTTCTTTTGCTTATGGATCCCGACGGTGTGAAATAAAAGGGGAACTTGTAAGATCATGGAGTTTGTATTTGTGTTAGAGAAACACCTGGGACGCTAGCCTAAGCCATGCCTAATCATGGTGGAAACTTGAAACATAACCATAATGAGCACTCTATGAAGCATCCTCAATAAAAACCTATGCAAATAGCAAAGAAAAAGATCGCTGAGATGCTCATTGTCTACTTGCCTTGTCATTTTGATTATGGGATAGATCCTGTATCATGTGCAAGGGGTACCCCGTTGGCGGTTCTCTATGATACATATGTACTTACAATGACAAGAGCTTACTTATGACTAAAGTTGAGTAGCATGAGGTTCGGTCTTCGTAAGTAAGGGGCATGAGATTTCAGCTTATAACTTGTCAAGCATATCCTCTTAGTTGTGTCACTTTAACCTTAATCACCTAAAGATTCTTATGATAGGGGCAATGAGAGCTGAAAGCTAATAAGTACCATAATTTTTGGAAGCTCTTTATGCAACTTGAATCCCTACTTCCTTCTATGAAGGCCTTTCTTTTACTTTTATGTTGAGTCTCCACCTTCTATCTTTATGCACCTACTTTGAGAGCATAGTGGCCATTCTTGGTTCTATGTGCATTGTCCCAAGACTTGTTGATTGATGCATAATTTTGATATTGTTTGTTCTTAAACTATTTGTATCTAGTCACTCTTATGAACTTTGAAGGTGTCCTATGCATTTATGTTTTCTACTCTATGAGGGACAAGATGAATGCCACTATGATATGTTTTCTTTATGTGAAACAAACAAAGGTCTTGCAAAGCATTGTTATTCATGAAATTTTTGTTTGTGCCTTTTCATGTTGCAACATAGTTGCTATGTCTTATTGTTAGAACTTTATCTTTCATGCTATGTTGAAGTACTATAACCCAGCTATCAATGTTTTACAAATACTTTGATCAAGTTTATGATGGTGCATGTCACCTAAAAAATTATTCTTTCTTTTTATCACTTACCTACTTGAGGACGAGCCGGAGTTAAGCTTGGGGATGTTGATACGTTGCTAACGTATCCGTAATTTTTTATGTTCCATGCTTGGTTTTATCTACTTTCTTATGTTTTGTCCACACTTTGGAGTACTTTCTATACACTTTCTTGGACTAACCTATTAACAAGAGACACAGTGCCAGCTGCCTGTTTTCTGTTGTTTTTGATTCCAAGAAAGTCAGAAAATGAATATTCTCGGAATTGGACAGGACAAAAGCCAAAGTCAGTTTTTCACCGAGGGGGACACGGAGCCAGAATACGAGACAGAGAGGGTACAGGGGGCTGCCACACCACCTGGCCGCACGGCCAAGCCTGGCCCATGCCTGGGGGTGGTCTGCCCGCCTAGGGCACCCCCTCGGCCTCCCCTTTCACCTATAAGATGCCTCCGATACAAAAACCCTAAGTACCCGATCAAAATTCCACGAAAGAGTCTATAGCCGCCGTCATCTCCATCCCTAGATTGGGAGGGATCTGAAGCTCTTCCCGGACCTTGTCGGAGGGGATAATTCACCCTGGAGGCCTTCTTCATCACCATGCAAGCCTCCGGTGTGATGCGTGGGTAGTTCATCCTTGGACTACGGGTCCATGCAGTAGCTAGATGGCTGGTTCTTCTCCTTTGTGCTACCATGTTTAGATCTTGTGAGCTCTGTTCATGATCAAGATCATCTATTTGTAATCCTACATGTTGTTTTTGCGGGGATCCGACGGATATTGAGATGCTATTTTAGATTAATTATTGACTCTATCATGTCTTTGTTATTTGTGATCTTGCATGCTTTCCGTTGTTAGTAGCTATCTTGGCCAAGTAGATGCTAGCAACTCCAAGAGTTAGTATTTATGCTCGATAGTGGGTTCATGCCTGTAGTAATCTGGGGAAGTGACAGAAATCTCTAAGGTACTAGATGTGTTGTTGCTACTAGGGAGAAAACAACAATCCTTTGTTCATAGAACAATTGTATTGTTTACTTTACACGCAATGCGTAATGCAATTATCTGTTGCTTGTAACTTAATACTGGAGGGGGTTCAGATGATAACCTGAAGGTGGATTATTAGTCATAGATGCAGTTGGATTACGGTCTATGTATAATGTTGTAATGCCCAATCAAGTCTCAAAGGAGTAAAGATGATTAGTATATGCTTGTATGCTTTCTCGATGTTTGTCAATTGCCCCGCTGTAATTTGTTCACCCAATATGTCATCTATGTTAAGGAGAGCCACCACTAGTGAACTATGGACCCCGGTCCTTTCTTTTACCATCAATCTACAACTGTTTACTACTTTCTGTTTACTTTCTGCAAGCAATTACTTTCTTCCACACAATACGGTTAATCCTTTGTTTTCAGCAAAACCGGTGAGATTGACAACCTCACTGTAAGTTGGGGGCAAAGTTCTGTGATTGTATTGTGCATGTTTCCACGTTGCTGCTGGCGCCGGTAGTGCGCCCTGCCAAAGTCTAGCTAGCAACACCTTGGAGGTGTTTCCTTGCTCCTACTGGTTCGATAAACCTTGGTTTCATAACTGAGGAAAAACTTGCTGCTGTGCTCATCATACCTTCCTCTTGGGGTTCCCCAACGAGCTTGATATATTTTGGGCCACATTTAGTCCTAGGAAGGTCGGTATATTAGCACAGGTTCACCATACAACACTTAGCAAACTAAAGAAGATTAATCAACTATATGAAGCGAAAGCACTTGCCGATATTCCCGTGTGTCCTCGAGAACGTTTGGTCATCTTAAGTAATACAACCAGCTTGTCCTTTGCTAAAGAAAGGATCGTGCCACTTGTTGCATTTATTATTATTGTCTTTTATTTACTCGTACTTTATTTATCTACATTATAAAAAACCCTAAAAATCCGCTTGCTAAGTATTTACAGAGAATTCCTATTCCAAGCCACATGTCAACACCTTCTGCTCCTCGTTGGGGTCGATACTCTTACTTATCGAAAATACTGCGATACACCCCCTATACTGGTGGGTCATCAGTCTACTCCCCCCATTTTTACGAGTACATCAAATCAGGCTCAAATCTTCTTTGTTAGGTTGCACCGACATCAATATAGAGATCTTAAGTTGTTCATAATACCAATGCATTGTCTACATATGAACTTCTTTTCGTAGTCAAAATTCCAGTGTACATGTTTATTGCATCAGCATACATATGATTTGTTGGTAGAATCGTTTAATTCTTACTGCTTGGAATTCAGATGCTCTATCCTGAATATATTGGTATGCAAAAAGAACTAAAATCTACCATGTATCTTGGCATATTATAAATTTCTTTCTCCTTGATTATTTTGTAGTGTAACTGTCACCTCATTGATGCACGAGGGGATGAAGGGTCATCATGTGGTGTACTGTATCTGCCACCGGCTTCTTCTCATATGAAAATGTATGATTCTAAGCTATATTTGTAGTTTTACCAATGCATCCATCAAAATAGCATGCCTTTAATGTCCGGTTAATAACTATTTATGTTTTTTGTCCCTAATACGGTGTTACCTCCATCCGAGCCTTCTTTTAGCTAACTTCCTGCTTTAGGTTTTGCTTCTTAGCAAACTCCCCAAACAAATAAATAGATGTATTTTTCATGGATATTCTCTGGTTTTTACTCCAAATAGTTTACATGTCTTGTCCTACAACATGGTCTTCCTATAGATTTTATTGCCATTTTATTGGGTCCTTCCATAATAAAAAATATTAGTTGTCCATTAGACTTCTTTTGTGTCTATTTAAATATAAAAAGTTTGATGTGTGGATACAAAATTTTAGCATACCACAATTAAAATGAAAATAACCTAGAGAGGAACAATAAAATAAAGAATATATTCGCATATCAGGGTTCCATGTGAGAGAATAACAGACAATAAGCTAGCAAAATAGTTCACATAAAAAGGCTATAGTTTTTAGCGGAAAAGGCTAATGTAGATTGTAGAGCAACAACAACGCCCTAAACAAGAGTGTATATTTTGGTCATTTCATGAAGTATCGAGTAAAGAACACCAGCTCAATTCATGTAGTATGATGTAATGATTGTTTTAGTTTTTTTAGGATAAAGGCTTTCCCTTCTTATAGTGAAAGAAAAAACAAAATACAAGAGACACTTAGGTAATTCTCGATCCAAATAACCGTAGAAGAGATCCAAATGACTGTAGAAGATATCCGAGACAGTTAGGATAAAATTTATTCAGTGGGTGCATTTTAGGAAGTTGAGCATATTTGTTTTAAGTTGGAAAAAATCTTTGCCTTCTATATCGATATAGGAGTAGCAAACATGCAGCGGCCGAAGCCAAACAGAAAAAGGAGATGGGGGATCACAAATGAGACGATAATTTCTACAAGATGTTTAGCGAATATTTTTTAGGGGTGTAGCTTCATAATCTTCATTTATTTAGTTGGTTAGCAAGATGGCCAAGAAATTATCCTATGATCATCGTTGTTGCAAGTGTCTTGGTGAGAAGAAATGCAGAATAGGGCTATTAGTTCAGAGATAGTAGTGTTCTTTCCCAAAAGGCTTTACTTTAGAGTGTTTGCTTGTTTGCTACATATTAAATCATTAAATATCCTTGGTGTTCACTATTGTTGTGTTTTATGAATTTCATCTTCTTGCGAACCTACATTTGCCTACTTGCTATGATTATGGTAAGGTAATTGTGCCCTTCAATGTAGTAAAATTCCATGGGACTATATTTTCGTTGCGTGACTTCAAGGATTTATATAATAATTAGTACATGGTGCAGTTTACCATTGGAAAAGGAACTCCAATCAGTGGTAAAAAGCCTATTTTCCTACATGTCTGACTTTTCTCCTTAGACCACCTCAGAGCCTCGAGACAAAATTTTGACAAGCGCCATCAACGACTACCTTTCTATTCAACACACTTTAAGTGAGGTCGCCCCATTATTTATGGTCACAAATGTTCTTTGTTGATATTGAACAGTCTTTGGTAATAGCCTTCCTGGTTATTTTAATGGAAATAAAGATCCATACCTTGCTAGTTCTTTAATAGCAACAAAGAACATTTGTGAAGGTCCACTGCATTTCTTCGAGAAGGTTCAACATGCAAGTTAGTCATGATCTATAGTACTATTAGTCATTTTTGCACCAGTATATTGTAATGCTATGTATATTTCCGACCAGATATGAACTATGTTGACTTTTAAGATGTGAAGCATGACAATACAATATTTTTGTATTTGCTTTGCTCTGTACCCACCTATGGATATACCTACCAAATATAGTCTGAAGCTTCTTTGACAGTAACAAGCATGTATGGTAATTTATATACTGCAAAATGCAACCAACAGTAGACCATTTTCTGTCTTAGATCATCTGAAAATAGTTCTTTCATGGGTTCTATCTCTGGTAGAAGCTAAGAAGAAAACTCACACTTCTATCCATTTGTAGTATCCCAATTGTCTAATGATGCTTTATAATGATGCTTCCTACATATCTTTATTGCATCATCATAATATCATGCTCATATCACCATGCCACATTGCATTTGAGCATCATATTAAAACTATTGCATTTGTTTCTTCTCCTTATCTTGCATTTGTTTTGTATATTATTATTACTTGTTGATAAATTATATTTTCTTCTTACTAAAATGCTTAATTCCCAAGTTGAGTTGCGGGCATATCTATTATAATTCCACCACCTTTGTCACCTCTCTTTGTTTTCCATCCACCATCTCCACCATCCTATTTAAATATGAGCAACTGCATCTTCTCTTGGTATTTTAAACATCTAGCTCATATAAATTGGGGTGGGTCCAATTCTATTCTACTTGCTGCCATATATGATCTATGTTGTTTCCACAACATTGATATGGGGATCTACATGGTTATTTTCTTAATTTCTATGTAGAAGTAGAAACTACAATACAAACCATGTTATATTCAAATATGGAGCCTAGTTGAATTCATAATGTCACATTAAAACCCTAGTGGGCCAATACACATGAGTTGAAGGAGATATGCCCTAGAGGCAAATAATAAATAGGTTTTTTTGTCATATCTCAATTAGTTTATAATAGTTTCATATTGTGCTATAACTGTGCCAAGTAGAAACATTGGTATAGGTGTGGTATGAAACAACCAAGTCCCTAGTAGCCTCTATTCATACTAGTTCGTTGGTCATGAGGATGATCTGGGTTTCAAGATCATGGGCATTTATGCCAATTGACAACGGGGTCATATCATTGGAGAATGATGTGATGGACATTCCTCGAAGGATTGCAACACGATCAAGTCATATAAGTTCATTGTTGCAACAACTAAATCTAGACTCCTAATTCCTTAGACCGTGAGGCTATATCAATCACTGTCTCCCGAGAGTGCTTAGATAGCATCAAACGTCATCTGGTAATATGGTGGCAATAAAGGTGTGTTCAGGTACTCAGAGGAACCGTAGAGGAAATATATGTCAAGATAGGGATTTTTTTGCCCACATGACGGGTAAAGATACATACGGCCGGTTTGGTGAGATTACATCCATAAATGTTGCAACATGTGGCTCGGTCATGGGGATGTAATATCAAGGTAACAAGAAAATAGAACTTGTTGTTAACGAGATTGAACAAGGTATGTGATACCAATGATCGGATCTCGGATAAGTCGTATCAAGAGACAAAAGGAATATGGATGCTACATTTACCGGTTCAAATGACATTGTCATCAGGAATGCATAGGGGTCACATGGACATCCCTAGTTCCTCTGTTGATCATTGATATAGATCATGTCTAGAGCATTCCCGAGCCATGAGAGGATACACTTAAGGGTACGATGAGAGTGATCATTCGTAACATGGAATCACAGTAGAGAAAGAGAAAGCTGGAATTGTTCCGCGGAGAGATCCGAAGTTGTTCGGGGAAAGAATAAAGGAAAAGACCGAAAAAGTGTTTTCGGATAAATGGAAATTTGAATATATATTTATTATATGTTAATAATGAATTAATATATTCTACATAATATTTAAATTAAGATTTATAAAATAAAATTTTATATTAGGCCAAAACCCCGGAGGGAAATAGCCTAAGAGAAAATCTGCTAGAAAAAGGAAAAATGAAAACTAACTACCAGCCAACGTGGGCGGCAGATAACAGCCACCGCACAGGGTGGGCGGCTGCCATCGCTCGCCGTAGCTGGTCCCAGCTTGAACCTGGCCCAAAGGAGCTCGCGGGGGAGCCGACCTAGCTGGGCCACGTGGTCAGCTGGCCTACCCAGCAGCAGGGCACCGCACAGACAGGCTGGCACGCGCCAGGCCGGCCCATGTGGGATTTTGCCGCCGTGGGGAGCTCGGGCGCATGGGGTAGGCCGTGCCAAAGGCCCACCCAGCCAACGCTAGCTCACCAGCTTCTACCCACTGCTGATGTGTGCTGTTGGGCCTGGGGGTTTTGGTCCAACCGGCTGGGACGACTTTTCCTGGTATTTTCCCTTTAGTAATAGTCCCACATGGCTTAGCCTTTGAGAAAGCCACACCCCCTTTGCCTATATAAAGGGGTGCCCATGGGTGGGACTAAAACACACCAATACACCATCAATTGGAGAAGTCCTTTGTTTGACTTCCTCCTCCCCCTCTCTCTCTAGCCCTTGTGACCATGGCCCCAAGTTTGGGCTGTACGAACGAGGCACACCTGTAGCACACCATTGCGCTGCAGGGATTCCTAGCCGGATATCAACTTCCGTACTCCCGGTGAGATTAGGGAGCCGAAGTTCTCATCGTGCACCTGATGTGTACGAAGACACGAGGTGCAACACTTGGGGCGCTTAAATGTCGTCACCCAGAACTGTTGCACGATGAAGATGAAGAAGGAGCAAGGGGTGACCTGCGATGAGCTTCGCGACCTTGAGGTCGGCTACGAGTACGACTACATCAACCACGTTCCCCGCAGAACGTTTACCGTGTACGGTCTACAAGGGTATGTATTCTATACACATTGGTCGTTACCGCATTACTACATAGATAGATCCTAGGCAGTTTTTGGGGTTCCAACGTAGGAAATTTTTATTTTCTGCTACGGATCCCCTTTAGTGGTATCAGAGCCGATCTATGCGTAGGAGTGTTGTACGGCCAGTACGCACAAGTATTGTGCGGGCATTGATCCCTTAGTTGTCACCCTATAATGTGTACTTGTTTATATCGCGGTATTGTTTGATGAAGCGGCCCGGACCGACCTTACGCGTATTCGTACGCGAGACTGGTTCCACGCTTAACATACGGCTTGTACTGTATAAGTGGCTAGTGTGTGTCTGTCTCTCATTCAATAGTTGATATAGCATTTACAATGGAGGGCCCCGAAAGGGGTGTAGTATAAACAATTGTTGGATCCATGTTGTGGTTGGAAAATTTGTAGATTAAAAACGGTTATATTGCGAAAGCCCTAACAACCACGTAAAACTTGCAATAGATAAAGTAGAGGCGTCTAACTTTATTTTGCAGGAGGGCATGTGATTTGATATGGCATTGGTTGTTACAAAGGTAAAGTAGTTTACTTTCCTGTTACTAAGTAGTATAGTGATAGTCATCGTTCCGATGGACGACCTGGTGGAGGCGTCGTGGACTTGGCGTCAAACCAAGGGAAAGATGGAGATCATGCCGGAGCGCTAGATGGAGATCAAGGTGCAAGAAGGACCATATCATATCACATTATACATCTGATGTTGATACCTGTTTTACATCTTATTGTGTGCTAGTATTTAGATACTCAACGGTAGCAAATAAGATAATCCCTATTCAATTCCAATGTTCCGTGTTCCCCTTGTGTGTGCACCACCAAGAAAGTTCTTTGTTATGAGGCCGGCCGTGATGATCGGGGGTCAGACATATCTACGTTCGCATATAGTGGGTGTAAGCCATGTTGCACAACGAATACACACAAGTTAGATTTGGCGAGCCTAGCATGTGTAGACATGGCCTCGGAACACAAGAGATCGAAAGATCAAGCATGAGTCACGTGGATGATGTGATTGACATTACAGAATGTCTACCTTTGATGCTGCATTGATGGTCATGACGATCGGGGGAGGTGTAGAGGATTGGGATCATGTGATCACTAAAATCGTCCAGGGGATGAAAATTTTAGTGGAGACCAATTATAAATTGATCTCTTATTATGAACTTAGTCTAGATGTCTATTTTCAAATATCTTAGTAGATCATGGCATATCCCATTGAGGTCCTTTGCGACCATGGGAATATATTGCTTAAGGTGGAACTTAGCAAAAGGGTCCAACTTCATAGATTAATACCCACGCCCGAGGGATATCCTCGTAAAAGGTAATCTTCTCTTCTTGATACAAAAACCATTAGGAGATAATTTGATGACTCCGGAATGTTTGTGTTTTCTCCATAATCATCCAATAATCCATTCTCCATTTGATGGAGAGTTGGGCTACATTTTGTATTCTTCAGAATAAGGCACATAGAGTATGAGCCATTGGATGGGTTTTCCTCCATCATGGATGAAAAGAGAATATTTCGAAAAACACTTAGTGATCTTGCATTAGAGTTGAGAACTCTTAGAAGGGCTTGATTGCAAAAGGAGGTCATGGATGAAAAAGGTATATGTTAGATATACAAAATTACGAATGTGGTTCTTGCAAAAACTCGTTGCACTTTGCAAAGTATTTGATACTTGTCCTGCTTTGTGAAAATAGGATGATCTGCTTGAGAATTGCTGGATTTGAGGCAACGTGACTTGATGACGATAAGCAAAACAGTTGATGGCCGACATCACCCCTTTCCTCAAAGTTTATCATTTGAATTAGTGTAATTGAATATAACTTTGTAATCCTTGTTTGTGTGTCTTGCTTATGGCGAGACGATTATTCATATGAACGAGTTACAAGCCCGTTGTACTATTCTTATGAACAATACCTTATGGTCACATTATGATTATAAATAAGTTATTCTCATCACTATGTTAATGTTTATAGTTTAAACATTTATAAAGGATTAGAATGCTAAAAGATATCCAAAGTATAATAATGAGATGATACTATAGTTTAAGTCATTTTGGTTATTGCATGTTCTTAATGAAGATCGGGTTCCTAGATGCTTAATCTAGAGACTTTGCAAAACCATGCCTCTTGGGCATAATGACTAAAACTCCGCATTCTGGTAAAACAGTGATATGCAAAGAAATGTTGAATCTTATACATAGTGATGTATCGTATTTTCAACAAGTAGTGGAAATCATTTATTGTGGACTTACGTGAATAAGTGTATTTACTTAATGAAACATGAGTTCGAAATGATTTGAATTGTTCAAATGAGTTCACAACAATAAGAGGATATTGAAATTAACAAGAATACGAGGTCTCTTCGATTTCATCGACATGACTGAAGGATTCAACTTAAGTTTAGCATAAAAGGGACTTGTGAAAGAAGTTTCACAAATTATGATAATTGGACGAATTCAAACTGTATTGAAATGTCTGAACATCATAATAATTTTGTATTAGATACATATGATCTAATATTATCTCTTATTGGGGTTATAGTTGTCATTTAGAGTTAGAGATTGAAATAAGCAAACACTCATTTTAAATAGAAAGGAACATCTAAAGATTCATGGAAACAACACCATAAGAGTTATGGCAAGTTCGAGTTTCTGGAGATTTCGGTAAGTCAAAATCATGGCGAATAAACAAGTCTTTGTAGATCATTCTTAGAAGCTATAAATGCATCTTCCACAAAGGGGCAAACTTGTTGTTGTCCAAAAAACGATGATGACCCACAAGTATAGGGGGTGTATCGCAGTATTTTCGATAAATAAGAGTGTCAAACCCAATGAGGAGCAGAAGGTGTTGGTGAGTAGCTTGGAGTAGGAATTCTCTGTAAATACTTAGCAAACGGATTTTTAGGGGTTTTTGATAATGCTGATAAATAAAGTACGAGTAAATAAAAGATAATAATAATGAATGCAGCAAGTGGCCCAATCCTTTCTTCAGCAAAGGACAAGCCAGTTGTATTACTTAAGATGACCAAACATTCTCGAGGACACACGGGAATATCATCAAGTGCTTTCGATTCATAGAATTGATTAATCTTCTTTAGTTTGATAAGTGTTGTGTGGGTGAACCTGTGCTAATGTACCGACCTTCCTAGGACTAATACATACTTGTGATTATACCCCTTGCAAGCATCCGCAAGTATAAGAAAGTAATTAAGATAGAAACCTAACCACAACATTAAACTCTAAGACCCTAACGTCCCTTGTGCAAAGGTTTCCTAACGGGGGTTCAGGTTTCTGTCACTCCGGCAACCCCTACGATTAGTAGCCAAATACACAATGCATTCCACTAGGCCCATATAGGTGAAGTGTCATGTAGTCGACGTTCACATGACACCAGTAGAAGAATAACACCACAGCTTAAATATCAAACCATTGAATCGTTCTCAACGCAACTCCACTACTAACAACATGAATTCTCCCATGTCCTCAAGAACTAAACGAACTACTCACAAGACACCATATGGATCAAGATCAAAAATGAAATAATGATAAGTAACAAACTGAACATGAACAATAATTCAATGGTTCACTCAATAGCATCAACTACAAGGAGTAATCAACACCGGGCAAGTTTCCCCTAAGAACTATGCAAGATTCAACCCTATTGCTACAGCGGTATGGAGTGGTGATGATGGTGTTGATGGAGATGATGATGGTGATGATGATGATGATCCCGATGAAGTCCAGCTTGATGGTGGTGTTGATGGCGATGATCTCCCCTCTCCGGGAAGGAATTCCCTCGACAGAATTCTATCTGCCGAAGAGATCTTTCTCTCTCTGTAGTTTTCCGCCCCGCAAAGGTGGTGGAATCTTTCTGTGGTCGCTCCCCGAGGCTTAGGGTTTCGTGGGTATAATATAAGCCAAAGGGGAGATCCAGGAGTGGGCCAGGGTGCCACACCACCTGGTGGTGCGGCCAGGGGTGGACCGTGCCAGGGGGTGGTGTGGGCCCCCTGTGGCCCATCTCCACTCCTCCTTCTGGCATCCTTCGTCTTTTGGAAAAATAGGATTTCCATGTATTTTCCCGGATTTTCTGATCTTCGTGAATTTTGCCTCCAAATAGTCCCTTTTCCATCAGAATCCTGACTGCAGCGGTCCATGCTCCAAAAGCCATCAACCATGCAAAAACAGATGAAATAACATAAGTATCATCTCTTAATATGAAATATATCAATGAATAACAGTAAATTATGATATATAATAGTGATGCAAAATGGACGTATCAACTCCCCCAAGATTAGACTTCGCTTGTCCCCGAGCGAAAACTGAGCTCAATAAACATGACCTCAGGTTTATGGAGTGAAGAGTCGATAAAAGAATACGGACAAGAAGCATCACATTCATCAATACGCAAATCATAATAGAAGACAACTCACCATTATATAACTTAACTTGCAATAAGTAAAGGAAACACAAGTAAAGATACACAAAGTAAAACACAATTGGTAATGGCAAACTTAGCTCTTGGTTGAAGAATAGTTGACAATTTGCAGGAGTTCAAACATGATGGGTTTTCAATGATAGATTTCAAAGTAATACTCTCTAAGATAAGAGCAATGTGCAAAACAAGGAACATAAGAAACATGATTGAATAAATCGTCATATGAATGAATGAAACACAACAACTCAAAATACGTGCTGAGATAGAAGGGAATAGGTTTACTAACTCAACTAAAAAGTAAAAGATAGGCCCTTCGTAGAGGGAAGCAGGGATTTCAAGTTTCATAAAGAGCTTCCAAAAATTATGGTACTTATTAGCTTTCAACTCTCATTGCCCCTATCATAGGCATCTTTAGGTGATTAAGGTTAAAGTGATCAAATATGAGGATATGCTTGACAAGTTATAAGTTGAAAATCTCATGCCCCATGCTTACGAGTACCGGACCTCATGCTACTCAACTTTAGTCACGAGTAAGCTCTTGTCATTGTAAGTACATATGAATCATAAAGAACCGCCAACGGGGTACCCCTTGCCCGATGATACGGAAGCATTCCCATGTCAAAATGACAAGGCAAGCAGACAATGAGCATCTCAGCGATCTTTTTATTTGCTATTTTCATAGGTTTTTATTGAGGATGCTTCATAGAATGCTCATTATGGTTATGCTGCAAGTTTCCACCATGATTAGGCATGGCTTAGGCTAGCGTCCCAGGCGTTTCTCTAACACACATAAAACCTCCATGATCTTACAAGTTCCCCTTTCATTTCACACCTCCAGGATCCATAAGCAAAAGAATCATGATATCAACTAAATAAGTGCAATGTTGAAAGTGTTCCCCATGGTAACATGGTTCTGCTAACTCTCAACTTATAAAGCGCAGGCATATGCGCAACATAGATGGGCACAATGTTTCAAGTTTATTAAGTGTAGAAAATTAAAGTGTGCCATAAAGTTCGTGAGACCTTTAATCACTAATTTTCACATAACAAGTTTAATTCGGAAGGTAGATAAAAACATGAATTTAATTGGTATAGCAATAGTGATAATAGGTAGGTATGGTGGACACAAATGGCATAGGTTTTGGTTTAAGGATTGGATGCACGAGAAGCTTTTCCTCTTAGTACAGGTTTTTGGCTAGCAAGGCTGGGTAGCAAGCATAAGAGTTGAAGGAAACAAACAAACATACAAGTGATAAAAAATAAATATGCAATCTTCCTTGGACGCACAAAAGATCTTAACTAGAGAATACTAAACTTATGAGAAAATCAAGAAATAAAGATGATGAAATTATATTTCTTACGAGTACTTTTATCTTTTTCATTCAATTCACAAAATAGTGTTGCTACTGACCGAGCCAGGTTTGTGAAAACCAACTAAATTTAATTCATGATCCCAAAGTGATACCAATACTAACAACAAGATCAATCATATAACAGAAATTGAAAACTAATATAAGATATGCAAAAGAGTAAATGAAAGAACTTCTCATTAATATTCCATAACGTCAACTCACACCAAGGGATACCTAAATATCTAACTAGAGGGGGGACACTTCCATAATGCAAACCATCCTACATGAGAACTTCTATATTCATGATATGACTCTACTAAAAAGGTAAAAAGATAGAAGATAGTGATGTGATACCGCGGCACTCCCCCAAGCTTGGAATAAACCAAGGGGATGCCAAAACCTGATGATGAATTACTCCTTCGGTGGTGGTGGTAATATTTTCTTAGTTGATGTGAGGAAATCTTCCAGCATCTTGCGAAGCCTATTGTTCTCCCATTGAAGCATGTCCACCTTCCTCCTCAAGTGTCAACACCCGGATTTTTAATCCCAGGTGCCCGTTATGCCATACCTCGCAATCCCAGGATTACCGTTTTTGCGAGACAAAACGGATTGGATATCATAGTACATCATCCATTACAAACCATACATAAGGTCTTACACAAATATGGATCTCATGATCCAAGTCTTAATACAACAAGCAGCGGAAATAAAAGATAGCGATGGGGTCCATCTTGAGGGCACAGCAATGACGAAGGCAGATAGTCCTAGTTATCATAGTCATTCCTGCGACCATCATCCTGATAATCTCCTTCATAGTCTGGCCATGATAATAGCCAGGGACAAAAGCCATGAGTACTCTTTAAGTACTCGCAAACTACTACTAACAAGTAGTAATATCCTAAATTAAAATACTAAATCTAAGTTAACTATCAAGTTAAGTTTGAAGCCTAAGCTAAGTTCAGAAGCGGAGAAAGATAAAATAAAATTCCAGAGTCACTTAAGTTGGGAAGCTATTATCATCAACACAACCCTGTTGTGGTCAAGTCAAAGATCATCATTCATTTCAAGTTATTTGGAAATCATCTGACAACGAAAACAGTATGGCCATTCCAACTGTCCATACCCGCGGACGCGGCTATTCTAATAGTTTGACACTCTGCAGAGGTGGTACACTTTCACCACAAGATTCGATACATCTGTCAGGGATAACCCCGAATCATCATACTTAGTATGCAAATAATCAAACATAACCTTCCCTTTACACACCCTAGTATAAGCACCTCTCCTATGAGCATGGCCTCCCAACCATGACCATCAGTCATCTTGGGCCTTTGCATAGGTGGACAACATTAAGAGGTAGCCTCAGCTCAAACCTCTCCCATGAGGGAACTAATACTAATGCATATAAATTTCCAGCTAAGCCTTACCCAATTCAGGTAATGTGGTTGTACGGTAAAATTTGGAATGGTATCGCATCCGAATCCAACCATCAGTTTTATAAAAGGGGTTAAGGCTCATGCCTTATCATTTTCCACATCATAAACCAGTTGTGTTTCGTAACACATGTCAAAACATCTCAATAGAATGACTCATCATTCCAAGGTTTTCATAACTCATTTTCACCAAGTATTCCCATCTAAAGTGACTCAAGTTTTTGGATCTACTCTAAACTACTAAGTTAAGAGTGTTCACTAAGGTGGAAAGATGGGATCAATCTCATGCCATAGAATGATATCTAAAGGTTTCTAAGTAGGTCAAGTTTTATACTTTTTATGCTACCTTCATTTTAAGTAGAGAACTTTGTATAATCTAAGGTGGGGTAAAACTTGTCCATGAGACTTGGGGCATTAATAGTGAAAATGTTGGAGATATGCCCTAGAGGTAATAATAAATGTAGTTATTATTATGTATCTTTGTGTTTATGATAAATGTTTACATTCATGCTATAATAGTATTAACAAGGAAACCATTAATACTTGTGTGATTTGTAAACTTAATTTGAAGTCCCTAGTATGGCCTCTATACTTCACTAGCTTGTTGGTTGATTGATGATGTGGTTTCTTTGTCATGAACATTGAGATGTTATCAACAACAAGATCATATCGTTAGGAGAATGATATGGTGGACATACTCCTATAGACAAGCGTAGCATAAAGATCAAGTCATTTCAATAGTTCAATTGCTATATGCTTTCTGATACATAGTAACCTAATTCCTTCGACCATGAGATCATGCATATTGCCTTTACTGGATGGATGCTTTGATGTCATCAAACACCACACCGTAACAGGGTGGCTATAAAAGTGGCATTGGGTGTTCGGAAAGTATTGGTTGAAACACATGGATCAAGAGTGGGATTTGTCCATCCACATGACGGATAGATATTCTCTGGGCCCTCTCGGTGAAATGTCATCCAATTAGCTTGCAAGCATGTGACTTGGTCACAAGGGATCACATATCACGGAGCGAAAAGAGTACTTATCGAAGAACGAGGTTGAACTAGGTATGCGGAGATACCGACGATCATGACCTCGGATAAGTAAATATATCGTGAGACAAAGGGAAATTGGTATCGTATGTAAGTGGTTCATTCGATCGCAAAGTAATCGAGAAATATGTAGCCATATGAATTTCCAGATTCCTCTATTGGTTATTGTTCGGAGAAGTGTCTCGATCATGTCCGCATAATTCACGAACCGTAGGGAGACACACTTAAGGATTCGACGTTGTTTGAGTAGTTATGGTATTATGAGAAAGAGACCGAATGTTGTTCGGAGTCTCGGATGGGATCCGGGATATCACGAGGTGATCCGGAATGGTCCGGAGAATAAGATTCATATAAGGAAAGTCCCATTTCGGAGTTGGGAATGGTTCCGGTGTTTTCATCGGGGACATTCTAGAAGGTCCCGGAATGTCCCACTGGGGAAGGGTACATGAATGTGTCATTGCAAGATGGAATGATTGCATCATGTACTAAGTGTTCTCGCTGTCCAAAATAAAGGGTTTATTTAATTCCTAAATTGGAAAAGTCAACCGCCGCTTTCGGTCAAACCGCCAGCTTTTGGAAAGAGGAGAAGTTGAAACCGACTTGGGGAGGAGTCCTCCTCCCAAGCCGCGGCCAGCCCTAGGCCGAGTTGGGGAGGGACTCCTCCCTCCTGGCGCCGCCAGCCTCCCACCTATAAAGGGAGGGCAGGGCCTCCCTCTAGACACACACAAGTTCCTATCCTCTAAACTAGAAACTAGACCTAGACCCCGGTTTAGAGCTGTTTCGGTTTAGAGCCTTCTAATTGGTTTAGAGCCCTCTAATTGGTGTGTCTAATTACTAGACCACTAATAGCCTCTCTCATAAGCTCCACCATACTGCACCGGCTTAAGGCGAAGCCTGGGATCTCCCTCTACCTCCGGTACCACGCCGTTGTGCTGCCGGAATCGCGAGGAGAGTGCTACAACCTCCGCTGCCTGCTGGAACAAGGGAGAGGAAGGTCTTCGTCGAGTACCGAACGTGTGACCGACTGCGGGAGCGCCGCTGGAACGTGGCGCCGGAAGGATCGTCTACGCGATCTTGAGATCGGAAAGAGTACGACTACATCACCCACGAGAATCTGCTCTCGTTAAACACTTTGGAATCTTCGAGGGTGAGTTATTCCATCGACTCGTTGCTACAATCTAGTAGATAGATCTTGGCTTGTTTGTTTGTATGCGATAGAAAATTTTTGTTTTCCATGCTACGAACCCCTACAGAAAAGGGGTGTGATTAAAGCATGCTTAAGGCATCCTTGCTAAACCATCTAGTTTATGCTAGGTTGCTAACCATAGCTTGCTAAGGTAAGTTTGCACGGGTTAGCTTGCCCTGCTAATAGTGGCTTTCCTTGGTTGGTGCAGTGGTTGAAGTTGTCTTCTTCTTCTTCTTCCTGGTAGAACTCCTCCTCCTCGAGAGTTTGGTCGGTGCTATCGTCTAGAAATACATAGGGAGTGCACAATCACCAAACCATACTTAACTAGGCTAAGTAGCATTCTAAAGCACACAATTGATGATCTATTATCATCACAAACATTACAAGTTTTAATTCAATAGTTTTAATCTTTTTATTTTAGAAAAGTAATTTCTACTCATTGAAATGTTAACTAAAATTTAATATTCACCACCAAAATATGAGATCATGTGGACACATGTCCTCACCACATATTCCACAGGTGGGAATGAGATTTCAAGGTTGGATCAATATTACTTTAGCTTAAGTTTATTATTTAATGATTTAAAGTGACTAGAAATGCCTATATAGCATTATTTTGGTACTAGTCCAAAGTCACTGCATGTAAACCTTAATATTATTACATATTTGGATAGATACGATGAAATGTGATTTTTGAGAGTTGGAATCAACTCAAAAGCTGACTTGGTTGATTTTATAAAAATGTTGCAAGTTGTAAAAGCTTCTGTCTTCTCATTTTTATTAGGAGAGATCTATAAATCTAATTGAATTAAATCCAACGGTCTTGGATAGAGCATTTCAATACCTTTCAGACAAAATTAGTTTCATGCAATTTGGATTTGTCAAACTCACAGAATTGATTTTTGAAACACAGGACAGAAACTATATTCTAACTAAAAAGAAAAATACTAATTTGAATTTCCAACGCGCTGAACGAAATGGGCGGCCCATCAGCCTGCTGGGCGTCATGGCTGACTTAAGCGAGATCCCACCCGTCGCTGGCATGTACGGGGTCTAAGCGGTATGACGGTGGCCGTGCGATCTGGTTCTAATCCAACGGTGAGGGTCATCGTCGACGTGGGCAACGCCATGCAGATGTAACCCTAGCGCGGCCAGTGGGGGTCGTTGGGGGCTCACCGGGGTTCAGGCGAGGGTCGGCGAGGCGGGCGAACGACGAAGTCGATGACGGCGAACCTCCTGGTACCGACAGCTTCTCTTGGGGCGGCCTGGATCAACGACGCCCTTCTCCTCCCGAGGTAGCGGCTCCGGCTGCAATTCCGGCACTCTGGTGCTCGAGCGGCTCCGGCTGGCGGTAGGGAGTGAGTGTGAGAGGTGGTGAGTGAGATGGTGTGCTCAAATCGGCTGGGGGTGGCCTCTATTTATAGTGGCGAGAGGGGACCGACGGGGCGCACGGTGAGCTCGTCGTGGTCGATGGTACAGACGGCTATCGGCATGGGCGACGGTAGGGGGCGGTGCGGTGCTCCCTGGCGATGCTCAACAACACGGTGGCGAGACATGGGGCGGTGCGGTTTGGTCTGGAACACGCGATGCTCTGCGCGGCAGAGGCGGCGTCTTCGATGACTAGTGGTGGCTATGCGTCATGGGGTGACGAACGGGGATGTCTGGCGGTCTCCTGGGTCGGTGGCGATCATGTATGCAAGCGGCGAGGGCGGCGCATCGTCTGTGGGCGTCGGTCGAGGGTGGCGCTCTAGCACATGCTCGGCATGGTTGCTGGCGGGCTGGGCGCAGTCCGTGCATGTGGTCCAGGGGTTGGCAAGGTTCGGGCGCTGGACAGGGAGTGGCGATGGACGGTGGGCTGCCTCCTAGACAAGGTTGGCACGGCTAAATCTCCTCCTAGCTTGCTGTCTCCACTAGGGTGGCATGGTGAGCTTCGGCTGTTCACCATTGATGTCATTGCCCAGCTTACAGTGAGTCTAGTGCTTGGTTTAACTTGCTAGCTGATCTACTGAGATGGTTGTGAGCTAGAGAGGGAACAAGTTAGGCTTCAATCACTGCTCATAATAGTGTTTGGTTTTTGTTTGATTTGTGTCTGCCACCTGTTCGATGAAAAGGGCCGCAAGAACTCAAGTTTTGAATTTTGAAAAGATTTTTGGTGGGTGTGCTAAGTTGGTGCTGGTGAGTCTGCAGATGCTTGGGTTTTGAAAGTTGAGCTTGTTTGAGTGGTTTTTGAAAAAGTGGGATCTTCCCATCTGATAAAGATTCAATTTTGAACTGTTATTTAAAATAGTTTACAGAAGGTTTTTAGAAGATCACAAGGTGGGCCTTGGTACCTCATTATGTGTACTAGCAAGGGGTGCAAAGATCAAGAATTGTTTCTGTTAATTTTTTAGTACTAGGAATAACCAAAGTAGACATGGGAGTTAATTTTGGCAAAAATGACCATTTCTCCATTTTAAATCTTTTTTATTTGATTTTCTTTAGAAAAAGTTTGGGAATGATGTAGATGATGTTTAAATCACCTAAGAAACATTTTACAAGCATTGGATCACTTAATCATGGCAATTCAAACAACTCCTATTTAAATGCACATAATATGAATGCTTTCCTTTTAAAAATGGAAAAGTTTTTGTTAACCCTATTTTTGGATGATTGGATCTTTGATAAACTTGGATTGAAGTTTTGGGATGTTACATCAAGTCTCGGTACTTATCGCAGAACTCCTTAGTGACTCGTAGGGCTTCCGTTGATGCAGGGCAAGTGACTAAAGGTACCAGCCACTACAAGAAATCTGCTCACTAGTGACCTTTTATTAACGACCATGGGTTTTTTGGTCATATATCTATGACCATTCTGAACCAACTGGTCGTAAGGCATTTGAGAGGGTCCAAACCTTACAATATTACGACCAATTTTGTTAAGAAGGTCATATTTTCTAAGAACGGGATGGTCATAGATGAATAACATTGATTTAAAGCATTATATCTAGCCGATTACGACCAATTCAGATGGTCGTGATATATAATAATAATATATTTCCATGTACACAATGGTGACTAGATTTCCACCTAGGCGAATTTGCCTAGGTGTTAGGTGATGTGTTCTTTTTCTTGGGCCTGCAAGTGTACCTAATATTTTACTAGCAATTCACCGACAAGTGAGACATACATGTCATTCTGAAATATTGGACATACCAAACTGATAAATAGGCTCCTCATAACTAACACGCGGGACCCACCAGAACCTGACAAGTGAAGCCCAGTAGGTAAGTAGCACGTGTGGCAATTATTATAGCAAAAAGGAGGGCCGCCAGGGATCGAACCCGCGACCTCTCCCAACCTAGCGAAGGGATCAAACCAACCCAGCACTCAAGACTTGTTGTTAAATAATGAATCGTCCCCCTCTTTATTCTATCTCAATGGCTATTGGGCCCGGGCCTCAAGCGAACAAGGCTTTATTTTTTTTAATTCACAATATTTCGTTTATCCGGGTGGGCCAATAGCCTAATAGACTATTAGCTGATCTATTTTACTAAAAATATAGGCTTCTTACAAACTTTGAGCCCACACAAATGGAAGGACTTTATTCTTTTGGTTTGGTAAGTATAAAAATGTATTTTTTCTATAATTTTTACATATGACGTTGGATTGAAATGATGTAAAAATCAATTTGGTTCATATTTAGGAGATGCATAAGTTTCTTCTAATATAAATGGTGCAATTTTATATATGACCACATTTAGCAACATATTCTTGATAGACGCTTCATAAAAACCCCACTTTTTGACACTTGGAAAATAAAAAATGATTGTTTGTGCAATAAAGTTGAAAACTTTATTTAGCAGCACATCATCATAAACTATATGCCATGATTGTGGCCATAATATTAGTTATTATTTCAAGATGCGGTTAAAATGTCGGGAGTGATCGTTCTTATATAGGGATGGAATCTTGCTAAACTTGCATTGGATATCTGATAAAACAGCATATTGTGAGTCTAAAAATAAAGTCCTGCCTATAGTTCAAACCGGACCCGCTTCCTACCGATTCGACAGGAATTTTTCTTTTTCGCCAGTGGTTTACGAAAAGGTTTTAGATATCCTAGTTGGGACATTAGCCATGTAACATGGTCTAGTATTTTTGAAAAATGGGGTGGTACCATTTTAAAACTGTGACTTGGTAGTTGCTTAAGAAAACGCCCCGTTTTTGGCACTCGGGAAATAGAAAATGGCTTTTCTGTGTGGCGAAAAGGAAAACTTCCTCCTACAATATTGTTCTCCGTCCCAAGATACACGTGTTTGCACAATACAGGCATATTATCACAAACTATGCCACGATTCAGGCCGTAACATTGGTCTTTTGACCTGAAAGCCATAAAACCTCGAACATGATTCGTCATTTCTGATAAGGATTTTTCGAGACACTTGCAATATACCAAGTTTGCTATTTTTACTTGCAAATATGTCACATAACAAGACACGAAGTGAAGGATTTACCTCGTTTGGACCGTTTTTAAATTTATTATGCCCGTTTCAAACTATGGTCAAAACGGAGGGCATGAAGGTTCCTAGCTAGAAGACGAGCCTCGCTAAACTTTCATTAGATCTCTAATAAAACATCATATTGTGAATCTAAAAATTATTTTTACAAAAAATCATGAGTGTTAAATCATGTACATGTAGTTTAAATCGGACCCGCTTCCTACCGATTCGGCAGACATTTGTCTTTTTCATGAGGGGTGGACCGAAAGGTTTCAGATGCCCCGGTTCAGACATTATCCATGTAAGATGGTCTAATATTTTTGACAAATGTGGTGGTGGCATTTTGAAACGCTCATTTGGTGGTTGCTTTATAAAACGACCCATTTTCGGCATTCAAAAAATAGAAAATGCATTTTCTATGCGACGAAAAGGAAAACTTCCTCATGCAACATTGTTCTCCATCCTAAGATGCACATGCGTGCACAATATGGTCACATTATCACAAACTATGCCACGATTCTGGCCATAACATTGGTCATTTGGCCCGAAAGCCATGAAACCTCGAACATGATAGGTCATTTCCGAGAAGGTTTTTTTGAGACACTTGCAATATACCAAGTTTGCTATTTTTCCTTGCAAATATGTCACATAACAAGACATGATGCGAAGGATTTACCTCGTTTGGACCGTTTTTGAATTTATTATGCTCGTTTCAAACTATGGTCAAAACGGAGGGCATGAAGGTTCCTAGCTATGGGACGAGCCTCGCTAAACTTTCATTAGATCTCTGATAAACCATCATATTGTGAACCTAAAAATGATTTTTGCAAAAAATTATGAGCGTTAAATCATATTGTGGACCGAAAGGTTTGAGATACTACCGTTGGGACATTGGCCATGTAATATGGTCTAGTATTTTTTTAAAATATGGTGGTAGCATTTTGAAACCTTCATTTTGTGATCGCTTCACAAAACACACCTTTTTTGGTAGTGAAAAAATGGAAAATGCCTTTTTTGTGCGACGGAAAAGAAAACTTCCACCTGCAATGTTGTTCGTCATTCCAAGGTTCACATGTGTGCACAATATATGGTACAATTTTGCAACAGATTCTTGATAGATGCTTCAAAAAAGACCCCTTTTGGTATTTAGAATAGTGCCAACCAATCAAAACAGAGATTCAAAGTACCCACAGATCACCCCCACGAAGCAAATCTCAGCTGTCCACCTAGCCTCGATCCAACGCCCGAAATTTCGTGTCAGTTTCTCCCGCCTCCCCGTCCTCCCACCCAATTTATACCTAAAATGACGGAAACGCCCTGCGGTTTCTAGAGGCAGGTAGCACAAGTGTTCAGGGGTTGTTTTGTCAAATCACACCATCCATCTGGATCGTGGTAGAGGGGGACAACAAACCCTAATATCCCAACGCCTCTCGCTCAGACCCTCCGCCACCTCCCGCTCCTCTCCCTCGCGCTTCTCCCCATCGAACCCTAATCCCATCGCCCACACCTAAGACACCGCAGCCTCCTGCCACCGCTGAGCCACAACGCCTCTGCGTGCGGACCCCTACGCCTGATCTGGCCACCCGGTCGCCGGGCCGAGCGGATCTGAACTACGGCTCGAGCTTCCAGACCGATGGATGGCGTCATCCTGTAGGATGCGCTGCCACCATCACTCGCGTGTTCTCCTGCTTCAGCCCTAGCTGGCCCCCCACGGTGGAGCGTTCGCCGGACCACCGCTGCGATGGCCGTGTTTCGGCTGCATGGCGACCAGGATGCAGATGTCGTTCATGCGACATTGCCATCCATGCAAAGGTATTATTACCCTTCCCTTCGAATCCGTTGATGCTGCCCCATCCTATCTTGTCTCACAAATATCCCTCCAATTTCCTCCTCCTCCCTTACTACTCACCGAGATTCCCTCATGCTGACTCTATTTGGGGCAGGAACCAAATGGCTTATCAATTTGGGGAAGGAACCAAGGGGTTGCTCACCAATTTTGGGCACCATATCTGTCCAGATGAGTTCCATGGCAAGATCTCCAGGAACCAAGCGGCTTCTCATCGATTTGGGGAAGGAACCAAGCGGCTTTAGCAAGGTGTACAAGGGCAAGATTTCCAGGACCAACGAGCAGGCGAGTTTTGCCCTTATTCTGCTCCTTTCTACCACATCCCTCTGTAATTTTTATTCTATAGGGCAAGATTTCCAGGAACCAATGTGTCTAAGATGGTGTTGCTAATGGTGCACAGGGAAGAGGAGGCGAAGATTTTGAACTGTCCAGCGAGAAAGAGGATGTGAATTCTTTCATCTATGTAGTGTAATATTTGGGTATGTCACTTCCTTCCTTTGTTCTTGTATGGTTGGAGTTTACACATTTCTTCAGAGCTGGATTATCATGTAGAACATCATATTTACTTGACTATTTTCAGTTTACCTCCTTCATACACTAATGCAATATACTCCGTATTACATTGATGAATATGTGTTCCATCCTTTCTTAAGTTTTTGTCTACCTAGTTGTTTTTTGAATGCCGAGTTTATTTACTTACAACGGGTAAGGTATCCGGATGTTTTCTCACTAGCTTATGTTATTTTAGAATCGACCTTAGATACTTGCAATAGGTAAGGTGTCCGGATGTTTTCTCACTAGCATTCACTGTAGAATTAAGGAAGGTGTTGTGACGGCCATCATAGTTCAGTTAGAAAATATGACTTTTACATTGTTGTTTCTACAGAATAAACCTGATATTTGTTACTTCAATGGGATGACTATTAGCTTTGCTTGCTACTTCTGTTAAACTATAACGCATGTATCATAAATTGTTGTTGCTTCTCCAAGTAATTAGCAGAGTATTTACATTGTTGTTGTTTCTACAAGTAATTAATAGTGCAAGTATTAATTTGTCGCCCTCTTTTGTTGTGTGCATGTTTGAGTGGCTACTGCTGATGTGCATGAAGTTGCTTGGAGCTGGAGAAGTCGAGGGCGAGGGGTCAGGGTTCCTGGCTGCTAGGAGGGCGTGCCGGTCTGTTCGTGTTTGACATTGTCGTCGTCCTCATCTTCCCAGCAGGTACTACTACGAACATCACATGGCAGACTTATGCTCCCACTTCACCATCATCGAGTACCATTCTTGCTTCTTTACATGTTTGGTTGCAGCATTCATTTCTTATCGTCTCTGTTTTGTAGTTATAATTAGTTGCTGCTCTATTTTGCATAATGGTATATGTTCAGGGGCTAATTGATTCATGTATTGGGCACATGCTGATACTTTCCTAACATGCTTAGTAATGGGCACATGCTTGTTCTACTATTATTTATGTACACTAGATGCCTAGAAATTTATGTATATCTACGTTCCTAACTTCTGATTTGTAACATGTAGATGCCTGCCTTCTTTCCTCCAAATTGTGTACAAGAGCTCTAGGATGATGAATCCCAAAGAACCAGCTCACCTGAGCTGGTTATTTCGATATTCTGTTCAATTTTGATAGCACAATACCTGATCTGTAATGTACATGATTGTAATCTGCCTTTTTGGCTGTTATATGAATTATTATGAGTTTATTGGCTTTGTTTGAATCTATTATTTTGACATTCTGTTCAATTTTGATTGCCTGATTTGTATTGTACATGATTGTAATATACCTTTTTGGCTGTTATATGGATTATTATGAATTTATTGGCTTTTTTTGAATAGAATTACTGGCTATTGCACAGAGAAAACTGATATGCTTTTCAATGGAAAGAAATAAAATAAAATAACCAATGGGACCGACTGCTTGACCTGACTATTTGGACCAAATAATTTACCTGACAGGTGGGACATAATTCACCCATCTGACTAGTGGGACCAGCACTAAAATTCAAAAATGGGCTATGGCCCAAAAATAAAAAGGCTGAAATGTTGGGCTTGGCCCATTTAGTGGACCAGAGTTGACAGAAATAAGCATAAAAACCGGCTGAATTGTTGGGCTTGGCCCATATAAAACACCTACCTGGACCGAGCTAAATATGATTGACGACCTTTAAAATTGGTCACAGATTTGCCACGTAGGATTGGCCACGTAGGATCTAACATGGACAGAGTAGACAGTCTATGACCAATACAGTTGGTCATAGAATTTGTGACCATCTATATTGGTCATAGACGTCTGTGACTAATTCAGAAAAAAGGTTGTGGTGTTTAACTAGTGACGCTCAGCTTTTGACCATCTGTATTTGGTCACAAAAAGGTCACAAATTAAAAACTATGACCTTCTAGTGACCAATATGGAGGGTCATGTATCACCAGATTTCTTGTAGTGAGCCCCTGCTTGGGGTCTTGGAGATCCTCCTCCATAGGCTCCTTCCCTTTATCCTTGGCAGACATCATTGTGCTTCTAAACTTTGAAAGAGTATGTCCCGCGTAAATGATCAAACAAAACATGACGAAAACACGATATATGAACCTCGGGGGATCCGGGGGGTTATATATTACGAAGTTTTATATCAAAAGGAAGGTACTGGGAGAAAACGAGTCGGAGGCGGAGTCCAGGGTGGACTCTCACCTGGTGGCGCGGCCAGGGGAGGTCCCGCACCACAGGGTGGTGTGAGCCACCCTGGATCCGTTTCTGTCCCTTTTTCGCTTCGTAACTTTCCTTATTGACTAAAAACTGCAAAAATATAGTTGGATAGTATTTTCGTGGAACTTTTCTTACCAGAACTATTACCTATTTGAAAGCGGACTCTACAGGTCTCTGAATTTGATCCTTGATGAATTTCTCCGAAGTTATATTGAATAATATCAATATCTTCATCTTCATACACTTATTACTTGAGTCATAAAACCCTTCTCTTCCTTATTACACCATTATCTCCATCACCTAGAAATTTCTTTCTCACAAAACTCCACACAGTTATCATTAGCAACATTAGTATATATGAAGTGATAAAACATTTTGAGTCCAACTTCAAACGAAAACCATAAAAACATAAGCTACTGTAACAAATCCTTCCGAAAACTCAAAAAGAATTCAAAAAGGAAGTCGAATAAAGAAGCAAATGCAAGAGTGGCAAAATCTGTCAAAACAGACCAGCAGGTAAAGATCAATTTTTTCGAAAATCTTCTGTTGCTCAAATCAAAAAGTGCAAAACTAATGAAAGTTAAATAACAACCTGGGGCAGAAGCACAAACAATTACAGCTCAATCTGACATACATATATCTCTCAAGGATTTTATACGGTGAAGCACAAAAATTTGCTTCGGGACAGCAACTTCCCCAAATCTTACTTCTCCCTCATTAGAGGCTGATCTTAACACAAAAACCAAACAAAAGGGATAAGGACAGGTTATTACCGAAGTAATAACTTCCAAGACTCAAACAAACAAAAACAAACTGAAAGCAAAAATAAACTGGGTTGTCTCCCAAAAAGCTCTTTCTTTATAGCCATTAAGATGGGATGATAATTTTGAAGATGCTCACTCAGGAATATGAATTGAAGTGAAAGAGAGCATTAAGAAGCAAAAACACACACACATTTAAGTCTAACCCACTTCCTATGCAAGGGAATTTTGTAAACAAACAAGTTGTTAAAACCAGAGGCTACTTGCATAAGAAGGCAAAACAAGTGCAACATAAAAACTTTCAGCATAAAACGAGGAAACTTGATATTATTGAGATACATAAGAACACTGTTCCCTCTCTCATAATAACTTTCAGTATCGTGCATCAACTTAACAATATAGCTATCACAAGGACCATCATAGCAATGATCACTTATTCTAACAGAAAACACAGGAATACTAGCTCTCATAACACTACTTTGTGAAACAATATTAGAGGTATCCTTACAAAGGATAGGGTGTCCCTCTTCTTCATATTTAGTAACAAAGTCTTTCACATTTGCTATTATAGGTTCATCAACCTTTTGTTTATTAGGTTCAACAGTTTATTCATACTTTCATCTACCATACTAGCCATCATAGAATGTTCCCTTATCTTAACTGGGAAAGGCATTTTCTCAATGTAAGGTTTAGGTAAAACATGATTAGCGGTATAAACTTCAGTATTTCTTGCAGGAACACTCTTAGTAATATCTTTATAAGGTTCATGATACTTATTCCACTTATTTTTAGGCACTTCTATATAGGAAGCAAAGGCCTTAAAATAAGAAGCAATAGCTTGAGAGTCTAGACCATAAGCATTTTTAATATTTTGAAAGTCATCAGTTCCCATAAAAGATTCAATGCATTCATAATCGTAATTTATACCTGACTTTCTACCTTTGTCATTCTCCCAAGCTTCAGCATTGTCTTGAATACGGTCCAGAAGATCCCATTTAGCTTCTTCTTCCATGCGAGTGAATGATCCAGCATAAGAAGCATCCAATAAATCCTTATCATGTAGAGGGAGTCTTGCATAAAAGTTTTTGACAATAATATTGTTGGGGAGCTCATGAATGGGACATTTGAGCATTAGTAACTTCAATCTCCCCCAAGCTTGGGCTGTACTCTCTCCATCTAGAGGCCAAAAGTTGTATATTTGATTCCGATCTTTATGAATCTCACTAGGAGGATAAAACTTTGAATAAAAGAGAGGTACTATTTCTTCCCATTCCAGAGCTTGACCATTCTTCAGCAGCTTATACCATTCCTCATCTCTTCCTTTCAGTGATAATGAGAATAACTTCTTCTTAACTTGATCTGTAGTAATACCTGCACACTTGAACAACCCGCATAATTCGTGTATAAAGAGTAAATGATCACCGGTATGGACAGTTCCATCCCCAACATAGTAGTTATCCATAACATGATCAATAATTCTTGTAGGTATTTTGAAAACACTATTCTCAATAGGTGGTGGCTTATCTACTACCTTAGCAGTGGTAGTAGCATTACCAAATAAGAAACACAGCGAATTATCCATAACGAAAATAAAACAACTAGCAGAAGTAAACAATACTCACAGTAGAAGTTTCCTTTACCAGTTCCACTCTCCAATAGCGCTTCACTCCCCGGCAACGGTGCCAGAAAATAGTCTTGATGACCCACAAGTATAAGGGGTGTATCGCAGTATTTTCGATAAGTAAGAGTGTGGCACCCAACGAGGAGCAGAAGGTGCTGGCTAGTGGTATGGATCAGGAATTCTCTACAAATACTTAGCAAACGGATTTTTAGGGGTTTTTGATAAAGCAAGTAAACAAAGTACGAGTAAATAAAAGATAGTAGGAATAAATGCAGCAAGTGGCCTAATCCTTTATGCAGCAAAGGACAAGCCGGTTGTATTTCTTAAGATGACCAAACGTTCTCGAGGACACATGGGAAGACTGTCAAGTGCTTTCGCTTCATATAGTTGATTAATCTTCTTTAGCTTGCTAAGTGTTGTGTGGGTGAACCTGTGTTAATGTACCGACCTTCCTAGGACTAATACATACTTGTGATTAAACCCCTTGCAAACATCCGTAAGTACAAGAAAGTAATTAAGGTAGAAACCTAACCACACCTTTAAACTCTAAGACCCTTACGTCCCTTGTGCAATGGTTTCCTAACGGGGGTTCAGGTTTCTGTCACTCCGGCAACCCCTACGATTAGTAGCCAAATACACAATGCATTCCCCTAGGCCCATATAGGTGAAGTGTCATGTAGTCGACGTTCACATGACACCACTAGAAGAAGTACACCACAACTTAAATATCAAACTATTGAATCTTTCTCAACACAACTCCACTACTAACAACATGACTTCTCCCATGTCCTCAAGAACAAAACGAACTACTCACAAGACATCATATGGATCATGATCAGAGATGGAATAATGATGTATAACAATCTGAACATAAACAATAATTCAACGGTTCACTCAATAGCACCAACTACAAAGAGTAATCAACACCGGGAAAGTTTCCCCTATGAACTATGCAAGATTCAACGCAATTGTTACAGAAATATGGAGATGGTGATGAGGGTGCCGATGGTGATGATGGTGGTGATGATGATGATGATCCAGATGAAGTCCAGCTTGATGGTGGTGTTGATGGCAATGATCTCCCCTCTCCGGGAAGGAATTCCGTCAGCAGAAATCTGTCTGCCAGAGAGATCTTTCTCTATCGGTGTTTTCCGCCCCGCACAGGCGGCGGAATCTTTCTGTGGCCGCTCCCCGAGTCTTAGGGTTTCGAGAGGATAATATACGCCAGAGGGGAGTGCCTGGAGTGGGCCAGGGTGGCCACACCACCTGCTGGTGCGGCCTAGGGCTGCCCGCGCCAAGGGGTGGTGTGGGCCCCCTATGGCCCATCTCTAGCCCCCCTTCTAGCTTCCTTCGTCTTCTGGTAAAATAGAATTTTCCGTATATTTTCCTGGATTTTCTGATCTTCGCGAATTTTGCCTCCAAACAGCACCTTTTCCATCAGAATCCTGAATGCAGCGGTCCATGCTCCAAAAGTCATCAACCATGCAAAAACAGATGAAATAACATAAGTATCACCTCTCAATACGAAATATATCAATGAATAACAGTGAATTATGACATAGAATAGTGATGCAAAATCGACATATCAATATGTGACCCACAACCCTTCTTGTTTTTCCTTCCTACCTCAATCACCATATGCCACCACCCAGCTACCATCACGCCATCGTCCCTGGTCCCTCCCTTGCCTCTTTCTGTTAAGAACAATAGAAGAGAGAGGGAAGACCTAGCCCTACCGAGAGTACCACCCCTCTCCTCACCTTTATGCAAAGCATCAACACACCACCTGAGCTCCTCCTTATCTACGTCAACCACCCAGAGAGCAGCAGATCAAGATCTGGGAGGCGCCCAGGTCACCCTCTTCTTCCCCTCCTTCAAGTTTTTGCCATGGAGCCAAAACAATAGCCTAGCTCGTCCATCTCTCCAAACCTTTGTTCTGGTGCGACCCAAGCAAGGACAAGTGAACCTGGAGCACCTGTTGCATCCCCTACAGCGCCTAGAATCCGTGTCCATGACTGGAACCTCGCTGGAAGCCGCCGTCCCTGCCAAGCCGTGAGGAGACCGAAGTTGTTGTACGCGAAGCCCCATCGGCAATCTCTTTCGCCTCAAGCACGAATGCCTGTATCGAAGTGCTGCTGGTGAGCTAGGCTACCTCCCTAGCATACTCCCTTTGTCTCTCTCGCCATAGATTGCTGACTCCGACCGTCGAGCACCCTCCCTACGCGCCACTATGAGCACAACATCATTGCACACTACCTAGCGGTCAGCCTCCTCGCGCACTCGCACACACCGTGGAGCAGAGTTGCACAATCCCCCCACACCTAGACCATGCCCCATGCAACCTTCCTCGCCACAGGCCCATGAGCACTGATGACCCACAAGTATAGGGGGTGTATCGCAGTATTTTCGATAAGTAAGAGTGTCGAACCCAACGAGGAGCAGAAGGTGCTGGCTAGTGGTATGGATCAGGAATTCTCTGCAAATACTTAGCAAACGGATTTTTAGGGGTTTTCAATAAAGCAAGTAAACAAAGTACGAGTAAATAAAAGATAGTAGGAATAAATGCAGCAAGTGGCTCAATCCTTTATGCAGCAAAGGACAAGCCGGTTGTATTACTTAAGATGACCAAACGATTTCGAGGACACATGGGAAGACTGTCAAGTGCTTTCGCTTCATATAGTTGATTAATCTTCTCTAGCTTGCTAAGTGTTGTGTGGGTGAACCTGTGCTAATGTACCGCCCCATCCAAGACTAATACATACTTGTGATTATACCCCTTGCAAACATCCGTAAGTACAAGAAAGTAATTAAGGTAGAAACCTAACCACAACTTTAAACTCTAAGACCCTTATGTCCCTTGTGCAGTGGTTTCCTAACGGGGGTTCAGGTTTCTGTCACTCTGGCAACCCCTATGATTAGTAGCCAAATACACAATGCATTCCCCTAGGCCCATATAAGTGAAGTGTCATGTAGTCGACGTTCACATGACACCACTAGAAGAAGTACACCACAACTTAAATAACAATATATTGAATCTTTCTCAACACAACTCCACTATTAACAACAAGACTTCTCCCATGTCCTCAAGAACAAAACGAACTACTCACAAGACATCATATGGATCATGATCAGAGATGGAATAATGATGTATAACAATCTGAACATAAACAATAATTCAATGGTACACTCAATAGCATCAACTACAAAGAGTAATCAACACCGGGAAAGTTTCCCCTATGAACTAATGCAAGGTTCAACGCAATTGTTACAGCAATATGGAGATGGTGATGAGGGTTGATGGTGATGATGATGATGATCCCGATGAAGTCCAGCTTGATGGTGGTGTTGATGGCGACGATCTCCCCTCTCCGGGAAGTAATTCCCCTGGCAGAAATCTATCTGTCGAAGAGATATTTCTCTCTCGGTGTTTTCCGCCCCGTAGAGGCGGCGGAATCTTTCTGTGGTTGCTCCCCGAGTCTTAGGGTTTCGGGAGGATGATATACGCTAGAGGGGAGAGGCTAGAGTGGGCCAGGGTGGCCACACCACCTCCTGGCGCGACTTAGGGCTGCCCGCTCCATGGGGTGGTGTGGGCCCCCTGTGGCCGATCTCCACTCCGTCTTCTGGCATCCTTAGTCTTCTGGAAAAATAGGATTTTCCGTATATTTTCACTGATTTTCTGATCTTCGCGAATTTTGCCTCCAAACAGCACCTTTTCCATCAGAATCCTGACTGCAGCGGTTCATGCTCCAAAAGTCATCAACCATGCAAAAATAGATGAAATAACATAAGTATCTCCTCTCAATACGAAATATATCAATGAATAATAGTGAATTAAGACATAGAATAGTGATGCAAAATGGACGTATCAACTCCCCCCAAGCTTAGACTTTGCTTGTCCCCAATGGCCCGAGCTCAATAAACATGGCCTCAGGTTTATGGAGTGAAGATTCGATAAAAGAATACGGACAAGAAGCATCACATTCATCAAATACATAGATCATAATAGAAGACAACTTACTATTATATAACTCAACTTGTAATAAGTAAAGGAAACACAATAAAGATACATAATGTGAATCATAATTGGTAATGGCAAACTTAGCTCTTGGTCGAAGAATAGTTGATAATTTGCTGGATTTCACAAATAGCTGGTTTTTCAATGATAGCTTTCAAAGTAGTAAACATCAGGATAAGAGCAATGTGCAAAACAAGGAACATAAGAAACATGATTGAATAAATCAACATATGAATGAATGAAACACAACAACTCAAAATACTGGCTGAGATAGAAGGGAGTAGGTTTACTGACTCAACTACAAAGTAAAAGAAAGGCCCTTCAAAGAGGGAAGCAGGGATTGCAAGTCTCATAAAGAGCTCCCAAAAATTATGATACTTACTAGCTTTCAGCTCTCATTGCCCCTATCATAGGTATCTTTAGGTGATTAAGGTTAAAGTGACACAACTAAGAGGATATGCTTGACAAGTTATAAGTTGAAATCTCATGCCCTATCTATTAAGGTTAAAGTGACACAACTAAGGGGATGTTGATACATTGCAAATGTATCTATAATTTTTGATGTTGCATGCTTGGTTTTATCCACTTTCTTGTTTTTTGTTCCAACTTTGGAGTACTTTTCATATGATTTCTTGGACTAACCTATTAACAAGAGCCATAGTGCCAGCTGCCTGTTTTCTGCTGTTTTTGGTTCCAGGAAAGTCAAAAAATGAATATTCTGGGAATTGGACTGGACAAAAGCCAAAGTGCCTATTTTCCCGGAAGACCGACGGAGCCAGAAGGAGAGTCGGAGAGGGGCCACAGGGTGGCCACACCATGTGGTGGCGTGGGCTAGCCCTGGCCGCGCCACCAGGTGGTGTGGGCCCCCTGGCCACCCACCAACCTTGCCTCTTCGCCTATAAGAAGCCTCCCGATGCGAAAACCCTAAATAGTCAATCAGAAATCCACGAAAAGTTCCGCTGCGCCGCCGCCACCGAAGGGGAGATTCGAGGGACAGAAAGTCTCTGTTCCGGCACCCTGCCGGGACGGGGAAGTGCCTCCGGAGCCATATCCATCGATCTCCACCACCATCTCCATCACCATTGCTAATTCCCATGATGAGGAGGGAGTAGTTCTTCTTCGAGGCTAAGGGTTCTACCGGTAGCTATGTATTCATCTCTCTCTATGCATGATCATATTGTGATCATGAGCTTTGTAATCTAGTAGATCTACCTTGCTACTCAAGTGCTTTAATAGATCTCTGCTCTCCCCATGTGTGTGAAAGTGACAGCGTGATCACCATGGTGGCACTTAGGCTAGAGATTACAAATACTTGTTATGAGTTATATTTGGAGTTGGATGTCTTTATGAAAATTGTGGTGTTTGTTGGACTCATCTAGTACTCAAGGTGATAGTATGGGGTTTTCTAGATGGGAAATACTTACTTTGAGGTGTGCTGTTATAGACCTACCATCGATTAGAGTGTCCAACCGGCGAGTAGTTAAGAGTAGTATCATAAAGAGAAGATATTTATATGAGAGTGGTCACTAGCGAAAGTATGATCCCTAGGCCTTGTTTCTAAGCATTGATACACCGTTTGCAATTAGATCTGTTACATGTTTGCTTGCTTCCATCTTTATTTCAGTTTTACTTTAGTCTTTTCCATGCCATCAAGTTATCTTCTATCACCGTTACCACTTATAATTATCTATACCACTTGTATTTCACTATCTCTTCGCCGAACTAGTGCACCTATACACCTGACAAGTGTATTGGGTGTGTTGGGGACAGAAGAGACTTCTTGTATCTTGATTGTAGGGTTGCTTGAGAGGGAATACCTTTGACCACTTCCTCCCTGAGTTCGATAAACCTTGGGTAATCCACTTAAGGGAAAACTTGCTGTTGTTCTACAAACCTCTGCACTTGGAGGCCCAACAACTGTCTACAAGAATAGAAGTGCGTAGACATCAAGCTATTTTCTGGCGCCGTTGCCGGGGAGGTAAGGTAAAAGGTACTCACATCCTCCGGCGTGAGTGCTCAAAGTTATTTCCTTTAGATTCTGAAATTTTGTCTTTTTGTTTCTTGTTTTCAGTAGTTAGGCTTAATGGAAAACAACAAAAAAGTTAGAGAGCTTTATAGTATTTATCTTGAGTTAGGACATGAAGTGTTTGAAGAGAAAATTAAAAAACCTACGGAACTTTATTTACATGCTAATAGCAACGTTATTAGTATGAATTCTTTGAACACCATTATTGCTAATGCTATGGAAAAGTCTAAGCTTGGGGAAGCTGGTTTTGATGAAAATGATCTTTTTATTCCCCCAACATGGAGGAGAAAGTTTACTTTGATGATACTATGCCTCCAATCTATGATGATTACAATGATGAATATGATATTTTTATTCCACCTACTATTGAGGAGGAAATTAATTATGATTATAATATGCCTCCTATATTTTATGATTATGGTGATGAAAATAATAATGATAGCTATTTTGTTGAATTTGCTCCCACTACAATTAACAAGAATGACTATGTTTATGTGGGGAGTATTAATTCTTTTATGCATGTGGCTCATGATAAGAATGTTTTATGTGATAGTTATATTGTTAATTTTATTCATGTTGCTACTGAAAGTTATTATGAGAGAGGGAAACATGGTTATATGCATCTCAATAATATTAAGTTTCCCCTCTTTATGTTGAAAATTTTGAAGTTGCACTTGTTTTGCTTTCCTATGCTTGTTGCTTTGTGCTTTCATGACTTGTTTCTTTACAAGATTCATATGCATAGGAAGTGGGTTAGACTTAAATGTGCTTTGAATTTGCTTCTTGATGCTCTATTTTACTTCAATTCATATTTCTTATGTGAGCATCTTCTCAAACTATCAAGCCTAACTTAAAGGCATTAAAGAAAAGTACTTGTTGGGAGATAACCCAAGAGTTTTAGTTGAGTCTTGGAAGTTATTATTTCAGTAATAACCGCTCCTTATCCTTTTTATTTGCTTTTTGTGCCAAGAGTAACCTCTAATGAGAGAGAAGTAATAATTGGGAAAGTTGCTGTCCAGAAACAGATTTTTGTGCTTCACCGTAAAAATTCCTGAGAGATCTCTGTATGTCGGATTGAGATATAATAGTTTTTTCTTCTGGCCCAGGTTGTTATCTAACTTTCGTTAGTTCAATACTTTTTGATTTGAGCAACATAAGGTCTTCGAAAAAATTCGTCGTTACCTCCTGGTCTGTTTTGACAGATTTTTGCCATTTTCTGCATTTGCTTCTTGTTGGTTCCTTTTTGAGTTCTTTTGGGGAATTGAGCTTTTTGAGGGAAGTGCT
The DNA here is from genome assembly GCA_023614405.1 of Avena insularis. Classification (NCBI taxonomy): domain Eukaryota; kingdom Viridiplantae; phylum Streptophyta; class Magnoliopsida; order Poales; family Poaceae; genus Avena; species Avena insularis. The sequence goes on along the minus strand of CM042694.1, from coordinate 314,012,314 downwards.
TCAGTAGATAGTGTTCTAGTGGAAGTTTTCTTGGTGTTATAACTGAACCTAAAGACCTATTATCTTGAGTGCACTAATGTTGCTAATAAAGATTGTGTGAAGTTTTGTATGAAGGAAAAATTTCAGGTGTATGGAAGGAATGAGTAATGAGATGAAGGATGGACTAAAGCTCAAGCTTGGGGATGCCACTCGTGTCACCCCAAGAAATATCCAAGAAGTAAAAGCGTCAAAGCTTGGGGATGCCCAAGGCATCCCCCTCTTCATCAATAAAAATCCCAGGTTTCTTCCAAACGCTTCATTTTTATTGTTTCATGCACAGTTGTTTTGTTCTTGGAGCGTCTTCTTTTCGTTTTTATTTTGGTTTTTCTTTTGCTTTTGTTTGCTTAGTTTGCTGAATAAATTGGTTGGACCCCTCTTTCATACATTGGTTTGCAAATAGTTTGGTTTGGTTTGGAAAAGAGTAGGAAAGTTCATGCTTATGTGGTAAAAAGAGCTCGTTTTTTACTGTGGCCTATGCTTTGTCATGCCATGCTTGATATTGTTTTGGCTTTATGCTTAGTATTCTTTGCTGTAGCATGACTTGTTATAAACAATTGAGATTGCTTAATGTTTCTTGGATGAATCATGCGTTGTTTTAGCATATTAAAGCATGGTATAGTGGTATTCTCCTTTGATGCTTTATTTGGGTTGACTTGGCGCATGCTCACACCATGTTATGACTATCCAAAGTCACATAGCCTTTATGATTCTTTATTTTTCAACTTGTAGTATCACTTTATGCTTTGATCAATGATGTTTTGTCGCTCTGCATGATTATGGCCATTATTGCTCTCTTAGTTTGTCGCTCCCAGTCTTTTGCTAGCCTCCACCACCAAGTATGAGTTCCACTCATGCATCAATCTCCCTAAACCAAGTTATTCCAAAGAGTCCACCATACCTACCTACTAGCTTATGCTATTCCAAGTATATTTATGCTTTTGTTTACCTTCCACTTGTTATGAGAAAACTAGTGATTAAAGCTCTCAAGAACATGAAGGCACATTTTACTTTTCTTGCCCTTAATAAACTTGAACCATTGTGTTGTCTATGTTGTATATGCTTGCACTTATTTGTTGGGAATTAGCAGAACCATGCTTTCATGGGGAACGCTTTCAACATTGCACTTGGTACTTGTACCTAGTTGATATCATGCTCTTTTGTATATGGATGTCGTCGGTGTGAAATGAAAGGGGAGCTTGTAAGTCCATGGAGTTATGTATATGTGTTAGAGAAATGCAGGCATTAGTATAATCCATGCTGACATGGTGGAAACCTGCAGCGTAACCATAATGAGCTGTCTATGAAGCATTCTTCTTATAAAAAAAGAGTCCTATATTGAGAAAAAGAAAAAAAAGAGATACTATGAAAATAGGAAAGAGAGAAAAAAAGCACCATATTCCCATGGTAAATAAGAAGAATGCTGAGATGCTCGTTGTCTGCTTGCCTTGTTAGTTTGATATGGGGATTCTTCGGTATCATCGGGCAAGGGGTACCCCGTTGGCGGTTCTCAATGATACACATGTACTTACAATGACAAGAACTTACCGGTGACTAAACTTGAGTAGCATGAGGAGCGGCCCTCGTATACATGGGACATGAGATTTCTGACTTGTACTTCGTCAAGCATGTACACCATAGTTTGTTCACTTTAACCTTAATCACTTCAAGATGCTTATGATAGGGGCAATGAGAGCTGAAAGCTATAAGTACCATAATTTTTGGAAGCTCTTTATTAGACTTGAATCCCTACTTCCTTTTACAAAGGCCTTTCTTCCACCATTATATTGAGTCTCCACCTTCTATCTTTATGCACCTACTTTGAGAGCATAGTGGCCATTCTTAGTTCTATGTGCATTGTCCCGAGACTAGTTGATTAATGCATAACTTGATATTGCTTGTTTTAAACTATTTGTATCTAGTCACTCTTATGAACTTTGAAGGTGTCCTATGCATTTATGTTTGCTACTCTATGAGGGACAAGCTAAATGCCACTATGCTATGTTTTCTTTATGTGAAACAAACAAAAGTCTTGCAAAGCATTGTTATTCATGAATCTTTTGTTTGTGCCTTTTTATGTTGCATCATAGTTTCTTTGTCTTATTGCTAGAACTTTTGTCTTTCATGTTATGCTTGAAGTACTATGATCCTAGCTTTGAATGTTTTACAAATACTTTGATCAAGTCTTTGATGGTGCATGTCACCTCAAAAATTATTCTTTCTTTTTATCACTAACCTACTCGAGGACGAGCAGAAGTTAACCTTGGGGATGTTGATACATTGCAAATGTATCTATAATTTTTGATGTTCCATGCTTGGTTTTATCCACTTTCTTGTGTTTTGTTCCAACTTTGGAGTACTTTTCATATGATTTCTTGGACTAACCTATTAACAGGAGACACAATGCCAGCTGCCTGTTTTCTGCTATTTTTGGTTCCAGGAAAGTCAAAAAATGAATATTCTCGGAATTGGACGTGACAAAAGCCAAAGTGCCTATTTTCCCAGAAGACCGACGGAGCCAGAAGGAGAGTCGGAGAGGGTCCACAGGGTGGCCACACCATGTGGTGGCACGGGCTAGCCCTGGCCGCGCCACCAGGTGGTGTGGGCCTCCTGGCCGCCCACCGACCTTGCCTCTTCGCCTATAAGAAGCCTCCCGATGCGAAAACCCTAAATAGTCAATTAGAAATCCACGAAAAGTTCCACTGCGCCGCCGCCACCGAAGGGGATATTCGGGGGACAGAAAGTCTTTGTTCCGGCACCCTGCCCGGACGGGGAAGTTCCCCCGGAGCCATCTCCATCGATCTCCACCACCATCTCCATCACCATTGTTGATTCCCATGATGAGGAGGGAGTAGTTCTTCCTCGAGGCTAAGGGTTCTACCAGTAGCTATGTATTCATCTCTCTCTTTATGCATGATCATATTGTGATCATGAGCTTTGTAATCTAGTAGATCTACCTTGCTACTCAAGTGCTTTAATAGATCTCTGCTCTCCCCATGTGTGTGAAAGTGACAGCGTGCTCACCATGGTGGCACTTAGGCTAGAGATTACAAATACTTGTTATGAGTTATATTTGGAGTTGGATGTCTTTATGAAAATTGTGGTGTTTGTTGGACTCATCTAGTACTCAAGGTGACAGTGTGGGGTTTTCTAGATGGGAAAGACTTACTTTGAGGTGTGCTGTTATAGCCCTACCATCGATTAGAGTGTCCAACCGGAGAGTAGTTAAGAGTAGTATCATAAAGAGAAGATATTTATCTGAGAGTGTTCACTAGCGAAAGTATGATCCCTAGGCCTTGTTTCTAAGCATTGATACACCGTTTGCAATTAGATCTGTTACATGTTTGCTTGCTTCCATCTTTATTTCAGTTTTACTTTAGTCTTTTCCACGCCATCAAGTTATCTTCTATCACTGTTACCACTTATAATTATCTATACCACTTGTATTTCACTATCTCTTCGCCGAACTAGTGCACCTATACACCTGACAAGTGTATTGGGTGTGTTGGGGACACAAGAGACTTCTTGTATCTTGATTGCAGGGTTGCTTGAGAGGGAGTACCTTTGACCACTTCCTCCCTGAGTTCGATAAACCTTGGGTAATCCACTTAAGGGAAAACTTGCTGCTGTTCTACAAACTTCTGTACTTGGAGGCCCAACAACTGTCTACAAGAATAGAACTGCGTAGACATCAACTAGCTGGCCAGGCATTTCTCTAACACACATATAAACTCCATGATCTTACAAGTTCCACTTTTATTTCACACCGCCGGGATCCATAAGCAAAAGAACATGATATCAACTAGGTACAAAGTACCAAATGAAGTGTTGAAAGCGGTCCCCATGATACATGGTTCGGCTAACTTCAACTGATAAAGCACAAGTATATACGCAACAAAGAAGGACCCAATGGTTCAAGTTTGTTAAATGCAAGAAAGTAAAGTGTGCCATCAAGTTTGTGAGAGCTTTAATCACTAATTTTCACATAGCAAGTTTAATTTGGGAGGTAAATAAAACAAGAATTTACTTGGAATAGCAATAATGCTACTAGGTAGGTATGGTGGACACAAATGGAAAAGGTTTTGGTTTAAAGAAGGTGGATGCACGAGAAGAATACCCTCTCAGTACAGGTTTTTGGCTAGCAAGGCTGGGTAGCAAGTATAAGAGTTGAAGGAAACAAACAAACATACAAGTGATAAAGACAAACATGCAATCTTCCTTGGAAGCACAAAAGATCTTAACTAGAGAATACTAGACTTATGAGCAAATCAAGAAAGAAAGACGATGAAATAATTTTTCTTTAAAGTACCTTTATCTTTTTCATTCAACTCTCAAAAATAGTGTTGCTACTGACCGAGCCAGGTTTGCCAAAACCAACTAAATTAACTCAATGATCCCAGAGTGCTACCAATACTAACAACAAGATCAATCATATAACCACGATTGAAAACTAATATAAGCTATGAAAAAGAGTGAATGATAGAACTTCTCATTAATATTCCATAACGACAACTCACACCAAGGGATACATATCTAACGAGAGAGGGGACACTTCCATAATGCAAACCATACTACATAATAACTCCTCTATTCATGATATGACTCTACTAATCAGGTAAAAAGATAGAAGATATTTATATGATACCGCGGCACTCCCCCAAGCTTGGAATAAACCAAGGGATGCCAAACCTGATGACGAATTACTCCTTCGGTGGTGGTGGTAATATTTTCTTAGTTGACGTGAGGAAATCTTCCAGCATCTTGCGAAGCCTATTATTCTCCCATTGAAGCATGTCCACCTTCCTCTGCAAGTCTCGGTACTTATCACAGAACTCCTTAGTGACTCGTAGGGCTTCTGTTGATGCAGGGCAAGAGACTAAAGGTACCAGCCCCTGCTTGGGGTCTTGGAGATCCTCCTCCATAGGCTCCTTCCGTTTATCCTTGGCGGACACCATTGTGCTCCTAAACTTTCAAAGAGAGTTCCTGGCAGAAACAGATTAAAACGAAAACACGATGAAAACACGATATACGAACCTCGGGGGCTCTGGGGGGTTATATAATACGAAGTTTCATATCAAAGGAAAGGTACTGGGAGAAAACGAGTCGGAGGCGGAGTCCGGGGCGGACTCACCACCTGGTGGCGCGGCGAAGGGAGGGCCCACGCCACAGGGTGGTGTGAGCCACCCTGGCTCCATTTCTGTCCCTTTTTCGCTTCAGAACCTCCCTTATTGTCTGAAAACTACAAAAATATAGTTGGATTGTATTTTCGCCGAACTTTTCTTACTAGAACGGTTACCTAGTTAGAAACGGACTCTGCAGGTATCTGAATTTGTTATTTAGTGGATCCTTCCGAATTCACCACTTGAATCATCAATATCTTCATCTTCATACACTTATTACTTGAGTCATAAAACTCTTCTTTTCCTTTCTACACCATTATCTCCACTTCCTGGAAATTTCTTTCACACAAAACTTCACATAGTTCTCATTAGCAACATTAGTATAAGTGAAGTGATAAAACTTTTTGAGTCCAACTTCAACTGAAAACCATCAAAACATAATCTACTGTAGCAACTCCTTCCGAAAACCCAAAAAGGAAATCGAATAAAGAAGCAAATGCAAGAGTGGCAAAATCTGCCAAAACAGACCAGCAGGTAAAGATCAATTTTTTAGAAAATCTTCTAATGCTCAAATCAAAAAGTGCAAAACTAACGAAAGTTAAATAGCAACCTGGGGAAGAATCACAAAAAATTACATCTCAATCCGACAGACAGAGGTCTCTCACGAATTTTTATGGTGAAGCACAAAAATCTGTTTCGGGACAGCAACTTCCCCAAATCTTACTTCTCTCTCATTAGAGGTTGATCTTGACACAAAATCCAAACAAAACGGATAAGGAGCGGTTATTACCGAAGTAATAACTTCCAAGACTCAAAGAAACAAAAACAAACTGAAAGCAAAAACAAATTGGGTGGTCTCCCAAAAAGCTCTTTCTTTATAGCCATTAAGATGTGCATGGTAATTGTGAAGATGCTCACCCAGGAATATGAATTGAGGTGAAAGAGAGCATTAAGAAGAAAAAAGATACACACATTTAAGTCTAACCCACTTCCTATGCAAGGGAATTTTGTAAACAAAAAAGTTTTTAAAACCAGAAGCAACTTGCATAAGAGGGCAAAAGAAGTGCAACATAAAAACTTTCAGCATAAAACGAGGAAACTTGATATTATTGAGATGCATAAGAACACTTTCCCTCTCTCATAGTAACTTTTAGTATCATGCATTAAATTAACAATATAGCTATCACAAGGACCATAATAGCAATGATCACTTATTCTAACAGAAAACACGGGAATACTAGCCCTCATAACACTACTTTGTGAAACAATATTAGAGGTATCCTTACAAAGGATAGGGTGTCCCTCTTTTTCATATTTAGTAACAAAGTCTTTCACATTTGATATTATAGGTTCATCAACCATTTGTTTATCAGGTTCAATAGCTTTATTTTTACTTTCATTAACCATACTAGCTATCATAGAATGTTCCTTAATCCTAACTGGGAAAGACATTTTCTCAATATAAGGTTCAGGTAAAACATGATTAGCAGTATAAACTTCAGTATTTCGTGAAGGAACACTCTTAGCAACATCTTTATAAGGTTCATGATACTTATTGCACTTCTTTTAGGCACTTCAATGTAGGAAGCAAAAGCCTTAAAATAAGAAGCAATAGCTTGAGAGTCTAGACCATAAGCATTTTTAATATTTTGAAAGTCATCAGTTCCCATAAAAGATTCAATGCATTCATAATCATAATTTATACCTAACTTTCTACCTTTGTCATTCTCCCAAGCTTCAGCATTTTCTTGAATACGGTCCAGAAGATCCCATTTAGCTTCTTCTTCCATGCGATTGAATGATCCAGCACAAGAAGCATCCAATAAATCTTTATCATGTAGAGGGAGCCTTGCATAAAAGTTATTGATAATAATATTGTTGGGGAGCTCATGAATGGGACATTTGAGCATTAGTATCTTCAATCTCCCCTAAGCTTGAGCTGTACTCTCTCCATCAAGAGGCCAAAAGTTGTATATTTGATTCCGATCTTTATGAATCTCACTAGGAGGATAAAACTTTGAATAAAAGAGAGGCACTATTTCCTCCCATTCCAGAGCTTGACCATTCTTCAGCAGCTTATACCATTCCTCAGCTCTTCCTTTCAGTGATAATGAGAATAACTTCTTCTTAACTTGATCTATAGTAATACCTGCGCACTTGAACATCCCGCATAATTCGTGTATAAAGAGTAAATGATCACCGGGCTGGACAGTTACATCCCCAACATAGTAGTTATCCATAACACGATCAATAATTCTTCTAGGTATTTTAAACACATCATTCTCAGCAGGTGGTGGTTTATATACTACCTTAGCAGTGGTAGTAGCATTACCAAATAAGAAACTCAGCGAATTATCCATAACGAAAATAAAGCAACTAACAGAAGTAAACAATACTCACAGTAGAAGTTTCCTTTACTAGTTCCACTCTCCAATAGCGCTTCACTCCCCGGCAACGGCGCCAGAAAATAGTCTTGGTGACCCACAAGTATAGGGGGTGTATCGCAGTATTTTTGGTAAGTAAGAGTGTCGAACCCAATGAGGAGCAGAAGGTGCTGGCTAGTGGTATGGATCAGGAATTCTCTACAAATACATAGCAAACGGATTTTTAGGGGTTTTCGATAAAGCAAGTAAACAAAGTACGACTAAATAAAGGACAGTAGGAATAAATGCAGCAAGTGGCCCAATCCTTTATGCAGCAAAGGACAAGCCGGTTGTATTACTTAAGATGACCAAACGTTCTCGAGGACACATGGGAAGACTATCAAGTGCTTTCGCTTCATATAGTTAATCTTCTCTAGCTTACTAAGTGTTGTGTGGGTGAACCTGTGCTAATGTACCGTCCCATCCAAGACTAATACATAATTGTGATTATATCCCTTGAAAACATCTGTAAGTAAAAGAAAGTAATTAAGTTAGAAACCTAACCACAACTTTAAACTCTAAGACCCTTACGTCCCTTGTGCAATGGTTTCCTAATGGGGGTTCAGGTTTCTGTCACTCGATCCCACGAGAATACCTGAACAAGAAATGATCTAGGATGTCCCCTCTCTGTGCAGCATCAAACCATGCCCAAAACAAACCCCAGGCGTGCTCGAAATCATCTCCAAAAGATCAGCAAGATCCACTGAAAAATCTAAACCTCTCGATAGTTTTTGAGCCGCATTTTTTCCTCTGTTCGTCGACATTTCCTGAGCTCTACGGTCCACCTCCGGTGAAACCACCTGAATCAAAATTGTAGCCCGTGATGCCCTCTTTGTTTTTCGCTTTTGCGAATTGCTCGAATTCGCAACATTTTTGTCACCACCGTCCTCTGAAGTAGCGCCGAGCTGTGGGATATCTGCAAACTGTTCTTCAGTTTTCGTTAGACTAAGCGATGAAGCTTTTGCACATAGACCCCTGCCCTTTTTGGAAAACCCAACCCCCGGTCCCCAACCGACCCACATGGTGCCACATCGCTGGCGTGCGCGTGTGGCCCTGCGTCGCTCCCTAGCCCACTTATCTGTGGCTGTGGGTAGAGTAGACCCAGGTAACAAAAGTTCCTGAACCTTTTCTAATCCAAATAAAAATTCCAGAAATGAATATAATTCAAATTAAATCATATCTTTTAAACTATTTTGAATTTGAGAAAACTTTTAATATAAAATATAAATCAAATTTGAATGTCAATTCAAATATGTTTTTAAATTTGATCAGAGTTAATCCGAGCTAGTCAAACCTTTGATTTTTGACCTAATTTGACTTGTTTGCACTTAATAATGTTTTATATTCAAATTCAACTAATACAAATGATATATGTTTTCTTATCAGAAAAATGCCAGGAATATGAATATACTATTTAAAATAAGTTCTGGGCATTTGAAATTTTCGAAATATTAAATGCTATTAATATGTCTTTCTTATTAAATCTATAACTTTTAACCCGTATTTCCGAATTCGACAAATAATATGTCTAAATCGATCAACACGATGAGCCTATTTCAACTATGCATTCTATAATATCAATTGAAGCATGCATCATATAAATATTAAGTGTACAGCAAGGTTTATGGGAGTAAAACATGACTAAATAATTAATTAAAATGCTTTATTATTATTACTCCTACATCTCACCCATGTCATGCTATGTTATGCCATGCAATTGTGAATCAACTCATCATGGCATACCTTGTTTTGCTTGTTTCATATGTTCATATGATTGCACACTTTATTTATTATGGCCCTTTGTGTGTTTGGTTCTTATTCCGGATATACACCAAGGAAGAGAGTTATTAGGAGACCTAAGAGTACTACCCGAATCTCGGTTATCCAAATGCTGAGCTAATAGGCAAGCAATTCCCCTGCTTGCATTATATATAACACCTATGCCTATATCTTATTCTTGAATCATTGTGTCATGTTTCACATTAAATTTGAAATTCCAAGTACTGCATAGCCTTTACTTTTAGATCCCACCGAAGCTTTTATCCTTAATCCTATGAGCCATTACTACAGGAGTTGTTTGAGCCATACGAGTCATAGAATTGCATGTGTAGGGTTTGTGCGAGTCTTTGTATAATGGGGTATCTAAACAACGTAAACTTTTTAGTAATAGGATAACTAAAAAAGAGACACTAGTGGGTAATAGCTGTTATTTGGTTCTTCCATGCTCACTTGTGTCCCGTAGGATCCGAGTACTTGATTCTTATTCCTTGACTATCGCACTATCTGCATGTGGGATCATGAATCCCCTTCGCTAGTTGGTGTGGTGGATGTGGCCTTATAGATGCGATGAACCCATAATAATTAAAAATGTACATACATATAAAAAGAAAGAAATTCCTTGCTAGAGCTACAAAATGAATTAAGCCAAGAAAGTAAAAAATATTTTTGTAAATCAGCAGCTGATTAAACAAACAGGCTGATTAAACAATGAGTAGTGAAATAGGGAGTAATTAGGATTAGTTTCACTACCAAAAATGCATTGATAAATCTAAAAAACTGTTATAAAGTAGCAAATCACCAATCTAGCTTGTAGTATCATCGCAGTTCTACACATCTTTCACACATACTTATTCAAACTTGTTCTCATCGATCAGTTTTCATGCAAAGTATAAGAAGAATGTCCCGATAAAAATTGTAACATGAGTTTCAGATTACAGACATCAATGTAAACACCTATACCAACTTCTATCACTAATTAACTAGAAGCAGCAAACATGCAGATACTTCTCGGTGAGCTTAGAAAATACACACCTTTTCTATGGGAACATAGCATTCCTTTTACTCAACAAGTGCATCAAGATTGCCGACAAAGGTTCATTACACTGTTGTGGCCATTGTCCCCCTAGGAAGAGTCATCAGACTCACCACACAACCCAACCTAGAAAGTTTGTGGGCGACCAAATTACATATTCACATGCTAAAATAGAACTGGCAGTAATCAAAATTTTGGATACACAGGCTCCTTGCTTCTTTCATCAGGACACCAATCTTTGACTTGCCTATAACCATCACTGGTAAATGCAAGCACTAGGATGGGGGATTCAGATTCAAAAATAACACGGTTTGGCCCCATATTCATTGAAGTACCAAGACACGCCACATCTTCAGATTGTAGAACATCTCTAAAATGCATTGTTGGTGCTTCTTTGCCCGCACTAGCAGCAACAAAGTCGCCAAACTAGTCACAAATTGCACAACCCCAACCTCCATCACCACTTGTAATGTTAAAAGCTCCATCAAAATTCATGATATTGTCGGGTGGTTTTGTCCATCTTACCTTGTCGATTGGCTTTGATGGCTTGTTCTCAACCTGTCATTGGATTAAGGACAAGTATGCCATGAGGTGGTCCTTGGGGCGTATGGAAGAGAGGGGTGTGAGTCATACGGTGTTCTGGGACGGTGAGCACACAAGCTTACCCAGGTTCGAATCCACTTATGGTGGACGAATACTACTCCTGCTGTCAATTCAGTAATACGGCAGCGCCGGAATATGAGTTAAAAGGGTTTCGTCTGTGTGATCTTAGGTTGTAGACTATTGCATGTTGTCCTAAAGGCTGGTCCCTAGGACGACTTATATAGACTATCAAAATTACCCGTGCGTTGCACCGAGAGAAACAAACACTTAGACACTCTAGCTAACCATCTATTTTCACACTTCTCTTTTTTGTTTTCATAGTTGTTGCAAATATATTTATACATAATAGATAAATTCTTCTACTAATCTAAAAATTAGATATTTATGAAAATAACTTAGTGCATAATCTAAACTTACACAAACAGGAAAGCAGTGATGTCTTCCATGAAAGTTCCAGCAGTAACAAAATTTAAGTAGTACAGTCAAGTTGCTATATGTTTTATATCTAGCAAAAGTGCCCCAACGGTTGCACGGGACCATCGTCGATGATGGTCATGTTTCTTCCTATTCATGAAGAACATATAAGCATATATAAAAAGATTAGATTGCAAGCCCCACTTTGCGTCATACTTGTAATGATATTGAGCGCCATTCTTAATTTTTATTTCATAACTCTATTCAACAGAAGTCCAACGAAGCGTCAAATTTGAAGATCTATATGTTAATTTGGATAGCTCTCTAAAAAATTGAGGCATTCCATTTGTACTAACATTTCAATAAACTCTCTAAATTCTGTCAATATGTATTTCTTAATTTATTATGACTACCAAAATCATACCTGATGAGTTAATTTTGCCGAAAACTGTCCCGGCTATGCCAATTTTTTGACAAGCAATTGCTTTTCATTTTAGATTTGTCAAATTCAATCAGCAAATCATCTGGACTGAATAAACAAATTTGTCTGATTCAGTCGGCAAAGAATTCGGGCTTCATTGCGTTGCTACGTGTCTATTTTCACAGTGTGGAAGGATCTGGCGTCTTGCTACAAATAATAACAACATTATTAAAGAGTCTCTACATATTTTGTCGAGTTTAGAAAACATGCAACTTCTAATCACCATTTGTACTGCATTCTCTTGGATACCACTGTTTATTTTTGAACAGGCACTTCGAGAGTCCAACAAGTGTGGCCATCCTGTTCATGTTCCTAGTATGTTTTGCTATCACACATATGTCATGGAGAACTATGAGGGATGTTCATGTAATATATAATAAAATATATGGACTAAACTACAAACATCCCCAGAGAGATAAGATTTGCCTTATCTCTTCTATATCTCTAATGCGGTACAGACTGGAGTTTGTTCCCAAACTCACCGCTATGACCGATGAGAGATCGCCGCGCTGGCCGTGCAGCGCTGCCGCCGTCATATCCGCCTTAGGGAGGAGGAGCAGGTCGCGTCGTTCTAGTGCACTGTCCATGGGCCACCGCCCTTGCATTAGGAGGAGCATGCCGCGTTGTGCCCCTTGTGTCACAGCATGGGCATGATTCCGTTGGTTGCGGGGATCCTGGCACGCTCGCGGCGGGTCTAGGCGAGGGGCAGCGTCGAGGAGAGGAAGGGGCGGGGTGAGGACTAAGGAGAGACGCCATCGACTGCAGATGGTGGGGGATTTGTCGAGGACAGAGAAGGCTGAAGGATCAAGGAGGTGCATGTGAGACTCCTCGCCCTGTTGTGCTTTTCCCATGCCGCCGTCGATAAGGGCGTCGCCCAGTCCCCTCCCCCGGCCAACCTAAACTGCGACACCCAGCGCCCACCTGAGCCCCCAGCGGAAGTAGCACGTCACACCGCCTCGCTAGCTTGTCGAAGTTCCACCGCTCTCTGCGTTGGCCGGCCACGGTCAAGCCCGCCTCGATCTCGCCTCTCAAGCGAGCCTGAACCCGATGCGACGCCCCCAGCAAGCTCCTATTGGTTGCCTCGGTGCAAGCTCCGCCGCCAGTGCTCTTCCTCGTCCGCCCGCTCGAGAGCCGTGTGGGTGCGCGATTTAGGACGGAGATAGATAGAATATAGGGAAGGGGAGAAGCGTGAGGGAGCGGGCGGACATGCCTCGATCCGCCGTCCGGAGGGGTGGGTTGCCGCTGACTCGTCGCCCGTGTGCCAGGGGAGAACGGAAGAAACGAACATTCACTGCAACGACTTCATGGTGGCAGTGTTGTAATAACTTCAAACTACCAGGGACAAAACCATCCAAACATCGGCATACGGAAAAAATTTCAGCTGACGAACGACGTGAGTCTTTTTAATAGTATAGATATCCAGCCTAGGATTTACAGGAGAGATCTATCCGGCTAGAAATAGAGTCGGTTACAAAGTACATCTTGGACTACATGTGACTAAACAGGCCTAAGTCGGTAAGTCTTCTGGGCCTTCCTGTATCTAGATGGAACTCCATCTCTTTTCTCTGACTAGGCCGCCTGTGAATCATAGCTCTAACCCGAAGAGGGCCACCCTGGTCAGCGAGGCACAGTGGGTATACCGGGAAAGTATATCCCCAATAGCAGCCCAGAAGCCTCCAAGATCCAACGTCGGATTTCATCATCTAGCTTGATCTTTTCTTCGTCTTGCTGAATCTTGAAGGGTTCCTGAAACTTTCAAAACAAAGGATAGGTTTCGAGTCTTAAGTTGAGTCGGATTCATCAATACTTCACTTGTTCTTTTCCCTGCCTGATTTCAAACTAAGCTGGAAGATAGCCTCTGATGTCATATGACACCAGTCAAGGTCTGGTCATGTCACTGACAGGCATTCCTTCTAACATGACCGTTGGTGGGCCTGGCTCACGCGGAACCGAGGCGCCGTTTTAATGCATGCGTGGAGATCAAGGAGACATAATCTTCTCGCGGAAGTTACCCCAGCTCCTTACACGACGCATACCCAACACCACAGTGTTCATACACGAATCTTAATGCAGATCAGGTACATAAGGGGTTTAGATTTGTTTTTTCTCCTCTACCTGTTCTTGCCTTCTCCTTCCTCCAGCAACACAGTGCTCTCCAGCCTCCTTTTCCTTCCCCAACTCCATAGCGCTGCCCATCCTAGGTCACCGCACTAGACCAAATGGCTGAGGTATCCTCCTCCAACACGGCGGTGACAGCGGTGACGGTGGCGGCAGCAGCTGAGAAAAATAACTTCCACGGGCTCTAGATCCCCTACGTGTTTGACAATAAGAAGCTGCGCTTTGTCGATAAGGAAGGTCTTCTCTGCGCCGGCGAGTGGCGGAGCGGATTTGGAGAAACCGTTCCCGACCCTCACGACGACGAGAGAGTCCACTTCGGTATGCATCTTGGCTGAGGTCCAAGTTTTCCTCCTTTGGAGTTCTTCTCTGAAGTGATCCAGCATTATGGATTTCAACTCCATAACTCCCCCCAAATTAGATCTTAGATCTTAGTGGCCATGTTTCTCTTTTCGAAGGTTATCTCGGAATAAAACCTAGTCTCACTCTTTTCCGGTACTACTTTGGTAACCGGAGAAATTCCATGACCGCTGGTAATCCTTATATTACCGGAATGCTTAGCTTGTCCCTTAGGACAGCACGAACCTATCCTAAGGTTATATCCAGCGAGTCAGTGAAGAAATGGTCGTCCATGTTCTTTTTTATAAGGACAAACCGTCTCCCGGTAAGAAAGAAGCATTATCGGCTTTCGTCGATGGAGCTGCAGCTACCCAAGACTCCTGGGACGCTGGTCCACCGACTCTCACTAATGACCTGATCCTTGCCAAGAGGTGGATCGAGTACTTAATGAAGGACATGGGCTTGAAAGGATCTGACATTGTCCATTGCTAGCTCGCACGCCGAATTCGGCCCCTCCAACACCATGGTGATCGTCTCATGCATACGATTACCAGCAGTAACAAAGCTAGCCTAAGAATCATCCCAAAGTCAACTCGGATAAGGACTACGAATCTCGGATCAAGTGGCTGATTAAGGAGCGGGTTAAGAGGAAAATTCTGGAGATTTCTCTGGATATGTACACGGCCGACTTACTCTTTCTTACTGTCGAATTAGTTATCCATTTGCAATACTAAGATATTTCTTTGCCTTTCAGCTTGCTAACCTCCCCAGGTCGGAGCTTACTCCTCTTGAGGGATATCCACCTGAGGATCCGGTTCCTCTGGAGGATGAAGAACTTGAATTACTGCCAGATGCACTTACCCGGAAACGCAAAACTCCGACTATTTCTTTTGGCACGAAGGAAGTGCCTGTTGTGAAGAGGTAACTTTCCTCACAAGGTCTTATATTTTATTTTATGTTCTTTCTGAATTGTAACGATCTCATTCTATCACTCTTCAGAGCTAAGCAACTTTCCAAGGGCAAAGGGAAAGGAAATACGTAAAAGGTCCTGCGCTAGTCAAAGTTAGTTTTGACTTCACCTTCTCCCCCGCCTCCGACTCCTACCCGACGCCCTCTACATCACTGGAGGTTACTTCCTCTCCCCGTGCTGCAATATATCCGGATCAGCACTCAGAGCCAGCGATCCTTGGCTCGCAAACCGACATCACCATGGGTGATTCGATAACTGATAAGGGTGAACCCTCAAAGGGTAATGATCCCTCAGCAGAGACTTTTATGGATAACCTCCTGAACAATCCGGGTATCGCCAAACTTGGCATTACTTGGAAAAGCATAGAAGAGATCCAGAAGTTGGCTATCCACTGTTTGCAGAGCCGAAACATCACTGTTGAGGAGGAGGCACATGAAGCCAATGACATCAAACTCTTCGAGCTTCTTGACCAAGTTGGTCTTCGTGATGACAAGCTGAAGGCTGGCATGGCTCCTCCACTGCCAGTAATCCCTCTAACTCTCGCCGAGAAGGTTTCTTCTGAGGTGAATATGAGTCTCAACAAGTTAGCCCATGAACACCATGTAAGTCGGAATTCGACTCTCTTTTTACTTTATTTCATACCATATCCCCTAGCCCCCAAGCATGAAGGTGGATAGGAAATCCAAATTTGTGCTTTCATAGGATGTCAAAGAACGAACTAGTATAGCCCCCAAGGCTCGCGCTGATATTTAGTAAAAATATTAGCTCGAGTCTTTAGTAGACTTTTTGACTCTTGGTATTATTCTGACTTACAGAATGTTAATGCTTATAACCAGGATTTGTTGAAGAAAATTTCCAATAAACGGAGATCTATTAGAGCTCTCCGTCTAGAAAATGCCAAACTGAAAATTGCCAAGGATGAAGCTAAAGGTAATCATTTCAGTCCTCATGCTTGTTGTTTGATTTTATGACTCATAGCAGAATTTTTATTCGACTTCTGGCTTGCTTTTGTAGAACTAGTCAAATAGTCCTGCAAAATGATTGAAGAGGCTGAGAATTTGAAAACCCTAGAGGTGGAAAATGCCGATTTATGGAAAGAGCTAAATAAGCTTAAGGAAGATCATGAGCATAGTATCAACAGTGTTCTTGAATCATCCAACATGGCCATCGAAGGACATGATCGTAAGATCTCTATCCATCATAAGAAAATTTCGGATTTAAAAGATGATCTAGACAGAGAGAAGGAGGTCACGAAGGCTCTCCGGGATGAACTATAGAGTCTTCGAGTGGAGAAAGCCAAAGTTGACGATGCCATCTTTGGTAACTTTTCCTATCTCTAACCTTTCTTTTTCCCGACTCTAGGAGTTCGGATATATTTCTGACTTTGTTTTATGTATGCAGGTCCTTTGAATATGCTGGATTCTTCCTCTTCCGAATCTCGCACCAGCCGACTTACTTCAGTCGGAGATCTGTTTCACGATTTCCGCCAGTCACTGGAGGACATTGGTGCAGCCGTAAAGGTTCCCGACATGAACAAAATGTTTGCCTTTGAGGTGCAGGACAAGGAAAAGGAGATGCCTCAGCTCATCCAAGATTGGAACATGTCTTATGCACGAACCGATACATAGAATACCCTAATAATGGTTATGAGCCACCATGGAAGCATGAAAATATGGCAAGTAACCAAGGGTTATTCAATTGTTGATGAAGACGACAAGGAGCAGAACATCAAAGACATCATGGATGCCTGTGCCGGATATAGGCGTCGTGTGGCTGAGCTAACCAGTTACGACAAGCCATTATTCACTCCCGTGGAAGCGCCAACTCTACCTCAAGAAGAAGTTGATGAAGCTTCTGATGATGAGCAAATCAAGTTTGATATCCTTGTCTCGGAAAGATATCAAGGCGGAGGAGATGCTACCAGTGAGCCGGCTGATCCTTCGTCTTCACCTATGGCATAAGAAGTGCCATAAAAACAATGTGTTATTCTGATAAACAAATCTTGATGTAATAACTAGAATATTTATTTTGATGTGCTAGCTAGTAAGATCGTAATGCTTTTACTCCTTTAGCACTCTAATTTTGAAAATTTCTGTGCTTGAAAATTAGGTAAGTACTCATTTCGTTTGTACTTACCATTTTTCTGGCTTTCTGCCTCGTTCCTTTTGTGATTCGGTAAACTTTCAGCACAGAAACTTTGCCGAGCAACAGAGCTCAATTGCTAAACCAGTTTAAACTCGGAAAAAATCTGGCTTCTAGTACCAACAATTCACTACTTGGAAAATACCCGTGTCCGGCAATCAGACAAAAACCAAAGTACAAATAAGAAATTTGACTTACACCCGAAGGTAGCATTTTTAGAATCGCAAATCTAACTGTAACAAACATGGGCATAAAATACTTTCAAGTATTCTAGAATTTTCGACTTATGTCATGATCATTCGGAAATAAGATGGTATTATAAAACTTCTCAAAAAAACATTAAGGCAACCAATACTTTATTTCTCATTGAACATGTACATATATATGATTACAAAGAAAGATAATTTTAAGAATAAAAGGGACATAGCTGAGCAATATTCCACGGTCTATCTAATTCTTTCGGGTTTATACTACCTCCAGATCTCTTTCTCTTCTTAGTAGCAGGTCTTTCTTTGACTGGTCTCATATCAGTTAGGTAGTAAGACCCATTGTGCAATACTCGACTAACCAAAAAGGGGCCTTCCCAAACTGGGGAAAGTTTGTGCTTTATTTTCTGCACAAGCCAGAGAACCAAGTCGCCCTTATTGAAAGATCGATTCTTGACTCAGTGACTATGATACTTGTGTAACTTCTGCTAATAGGTTGTGGATCTCTACTCAGCAACAATGCAAACTTCCTCGATTACATGGAGATCATCTTGTCAAGAAACTTCGACATCCTCTTCGATATATGTAGCAACTCGGTGATAAGTATGGATCAAATCACTAGGAAGAACTGCTTTTGCGCCATAGACCAAGAAGAAAGGTGTGTAACTAGTTGACCTGTTCGGAGTTGTTCTCAAGCTCCATATCATAGACGGCAATTCGTCTGCCTAAGCCCCCGCAACACGGTGAAGTGGTGCTTCCAGTCTTGGTTTGAGGCCTTGAAGGATTAAACCATTTGCTCTTTCGACTTGTCCGTTGGCCTGTGGATGCGCGACTGATGCAATATCAAGCCGTAATTTTTGATTGTTGTAGAATTCAACAAGTTATCCTATAGAAAATTTCTCCTATTGTACGTAATAATACTATCCGGATAACTGTATCGGATTATGACGTCCTTGGTGAATCTTTTGGTTGTTGATCCATCACAACTTGTGAAGGGTTTAGCCTCAATCCATTTTATGAACTTATCCACAATCACTAAGAGGTGAGTAAATCCACTTGGATCCCGCTTAACTGGTCCTACCATGTGAAGCCCCCGGACCGCGAAGGTCCATGTTATTGGAATTGTTCGTAGTCGATCAGCCGGAACATGGGCTTATTCGGCGTATTTTTAGTAGCCTTTGCACGTCTTGACAAGCCGTTCGGCATCTTCCTTGGCTATAAGCCAGAAAAATCCGTGTCTAAAAGCCTTTGCCACTAAAGATCTGGCTGCAGCGTGATGTCTGCATTCGCCTTCGTGAATCTCCCTTAGGATTTCCACTCCTTCTTTCAGAGAAACACAACGCTGAAAGATCCTACACACACTCTGCTTATATAACTCACCATTTATTATCGTATAGGTTTCTGGTTGTCGGACGATCTGCTTGCTCAGAACCTCGTCTTTGGGTAATTTTCCGTCTACCAAGAAACCAAGGTAGGGTTTTGTCCAGCTGGGAATCACAGCCAGAACTGCTATTAACAGTGAGTCGGATTTGGTCGGATACTCCTCGTCAACTCCTGTGACAGAGGGAAATTTAAGGTGTTCTAGAAAAGCACCATCCGGAACATTTTTCCATGCAGAGCCTATTCGAGATAATGCATCTGCTTCCTCATTTTTTGTTCGAGGATGTGTTGAACCTCAAACCCTTCGAATGATTTAGATAGTTCATCATGAACAACCCTGTACGCTGCCATGTGCTTGTTTGCATTACAGTGATCTGACACTTGTTGAGCAATAAGATCCGAGTCTCCATAACACATGAGTCGTCGGATGCCGATATCCTTAGCAATCCATATTCCATGCATGAGTGCTTCATATTCGGCAATGTTGTTTGTTGCCGTGAAGTGGATCTGCAGCACATAGAAAAGCTTATCTCCTTGGGGTGATTTGAGCACCACGCCAGCCCCCGAGCCCCCGAGCTCTTTAGACCCATAAAAGTGCAAGGTCCAGTATTCTGACTCTGGTAGGGTCATATTCTACATCGTCTCTATCCAATCAGCGACAAATTCAGCGAGGATTTGGGATTTGATTGTTGTGCAAGGTTTATACTCAATGTCAAAAGCTGAGAGCTATATTCCCCACTTTGCGACACATCCTATGGCGTCAATGTTGTTGATTATGTCTCTCATGTGAGTTGTGCTCACCATGGTAATCTGGTGCTCCTAAAAAAATGTCGTAGATTTTTAGATGCGAAGAACACACCATAGGCTAACTTTTGATAGTGTAGATACCGCTATTTAGATTCAGTCAAGACTTAGCTGAGGTAGTAGGTCCGACGCTGCACCAGGTGTTCCTGATTTTTCTCTGGCCGTTCCACCACCATGATGATGCTCATAACTCTATTTGTTGCGGCAAGATAGAGCAACATCAGTTCCTGAGGTTCCGGCGCTGCAAGGATGAGAGCGGACAAGAGTACTATTTTCAGGTCTTGTAGTGCAGCTTTAGCTTCATCAGTCCAGATAAATTTTTTGGTCTTTTTTAGGAGCTTGTAAAGTGGTGTGGCTCTCTCACCGAGCCGGCTTACAAACCGGCTGACTACAGTAATGCAACCAGTTAGTCTTTGTACGTCCTTCAGACGAGTTGGCCTGGAAATGTTCAGTATAGCCTTTATTTTGTCCCGGTTCACCTCCATGTCGCTTTGAGACACGATGAATCCTAACAATTTTCCGGCTAGTATTCCAAAGAAACATTTCTTCGGGTTAAGCATTATGTTGTATTTGCTTAGATTACTGAATTTTCCTCCAAGTCAGAAATTAGCATTTCCTTACTTTTGGAGATTACCGCTATATCATCCACATATGCATCTATGTTGTGTCTGATTTGGTCGTGGAGGCAATGCTGCACAGTGCGCTGGTACGTAGCTCCTGCTTCTTGAGTCCAAAAGGCATCATAACAAAACAGAAGGTTCCGAAGGGGGTTATGAATGAAGTTTTCAGTTTATCTGATTCCTTCATCCGAATTTGGTGATAACCGGAATATGCATCGAGAAAATATAGGAGTTCTGAGCCTGCCGTAGAGTCGATTACTTGATCAATTCTAGACAGAGCGGGTGGATCCTTGGGACAAGCCTTATTCAAGGCGGTATAATCAATACACATCCTTAAATCAGTGGTGTCTTTTTTAGGGACCATTATAGGATTGGCCGACCACTCAGTGTGGATGACCTCTTCTATGAATCCGGCTAACTCGAGCTGGGCTAGTTCTTTAGCTATCGCTTTTCGCTTTTCATCGTTGAACCGTCGCAAAGACTATTTGATGGGTTTAGTGTTTGGGTGTATATTTAGAGAGTGCTCGGCAAGTTCCCTAGGTACTCTGGTCATGTCAGAAGGTTGACATGCAAAGATATCTTTATTAGATTTGAGGAACTTGATGAGCGCACCTTCCTATGCATGATCTAAACCTACACCTATCTGCGTCACCTTGGAGGGATCTCCTTCCTGCAATGGCGTCATCCTCATCTATTTCGATGCCTTGAACTATGGAGTCGGCTTTGTTACCTCCTTCTTCATTGCGGGCATCTCGGACGGGTCGATGTTCTTCTTGATCTCATGGTACTCCTGGCGTGCAGTACGGCTTCAGCAAAGCTGGCATTTTCGTCTTTGCATTCTCGTTCCTTCTGCGGGTCTCCCTGATGGTGATCACACCTTTGGGACCTGGAATTTTCATCATATTGTAAATGTAACACGGGAGAGCCATAAAAGCCCAGTAAGCTAGACGCCCGAAGATAGCATGGTATGCGCTCTTAAATAGGACCACTTCGAAAGAAAGTGCTTCCGTCCGATGGTTATTTGCAGTTCCAAAGGTGACATCCAAAGTGATCTCTCCTAGAGAATTTGCTTGTCTTCTGGGAACAACTCCATGAACAACCACAGAGCTGTGATTCAGCTGCGTCTCCGAGATCCTCATCCAACACAATGTTTCGAAGTAGAGGATATTGATGTTGCCATCCATGAGGGTCTTGGAGAACCCATAGTCGTCAATAAGTGGATTGACTACTAGAGCGTAGTTTCCTCGCCTATGCAACTTAGGCATATGATCACCGTGGTCAAAGGTGATTATTACTTCCGACCAGTCCAAAAACTGAGGGACAGCCGGAACAATCATGTTGAACTCGTGCATTACTACCTTCTTGACCTTGGCCGGTTGAGACCCAAGGAAAGTGACATATGGGTCTTTCTTCGTTGGGAAGGTCTTCTTTCTGTCTGACTTGGGATTTGGAGCCTCTACCTCCTCCATGTTGAAATCTTCCGTAATCTCTTTTTCTTTGTCAGATTTATTTTCCTTTTCGTCGCTTGGCCCTATAGCCAATGGATTCATCTTTCTTGATGTCGTCATTGAAATGACACTCAGCATTTGTGTGGGACGAACCCCCATTGCCGTCCGGGTGATGCACACACAGATTGTTGGCAATGTCGGCCCAAGAGTAGGTTCTGCCAGGTTGCTGGTCTCCTCTACCTTGGACTCTGGATGTTCCACGACCACGCTCACGGCAGCCTCCGTGCCCTCCTCATCCATTCAGACCCAAAAGTAGAGTTGACTACAGCTGCTTCTGCGGTAGGCTTTTCTTCCGAGGTGTTCTTGCGCTTTTAGGCCTGCTGCTTCGGCTATTTTGCCAATTGTGGCACAGCTAGCACATTCAGCAGTCCCTCTGAATCATCGTCGGCATCTGCATACCTGCTTGCCGTCTCTATCATCTCCCCCAGATCGGTAACTTTGTCACACTTCAAGCGATGATGCAGCAAACCAATTGGTAGTCCCGGAACGAAAGCTTCAATTGTGGTTTGGTTATTTACACCCTCACATGAGTTCTTGGTGTCGATCCATCATCCGAGATAATCCTGGCAAGTTTCTCTGGCCTTCTGGGTGCAACGCTATAGGTCTCCTACTGTACAGGGTCTCCAATATGTGCCTTCGAAATTCCGAAAGAACACACTTTGCATGTCATACCAGTTGTGGATGGTGTTTTTCGGGAGCTCATTGAGCCATGATCGAGCTATCTTCCTCAGCATTAGCGGGAGATACTGGGTCGTGACTAAGTTGTTTCCTACTTTTGCAATGTAGCAAGCCTAGAAAAAATCCTGGAGCCAGGTGTCTGGCCAAGCTACACCATCATAGGGCTGGATGTGCCTTGAGATGGCAAATCCTTTCGGAAAGTTTGTTTGTCTAATGCGTGGTCCGAAGCATTTTGGACCCACATAGATGTTGTCCGACTCGTAGCGCCGTGCCTCTATGTTAGAGTTGATCCGGTGCCTCACATCACTTGGTGACAGATAGTGCCATCGTGGTTGTTCGTTGTGGCTGCGGTGCCTTGGAGTCGGACTTCTGCTTCCGCCACCACCTCTCCGCCACGACGCCCTCCATGGCTCCCTCGAGAGCCGCTATGATGGCTTATTGGTGGAGAGGGTGGTGCAGGTGGATTGTTCCCGGTTGAGCGCTGGCCTCCGTCTGGAGCGTCATTATTCCGATTCTAGGGAGGGTCTTGATTACAACGAGCCCCCTGCCGGCTTGACTCGACATGGTGTTCGTCGTTCCTTCGTCCGTCATTACCGTAATTGTGACGAGGTTCAGCCAGACGGCTTGTGTATCTAGGAGGTGGCATCCTTTGTCAGTTCTCCTCCCGATGTTTCTCTTCTTCATCTTCCCTACGATTGTTTAACTATCATCGGGGAGGCTGTCTCGGAACCAGTGCTGCAACTGTGTCTCGCCCTGCGGCTGGAGCAACGTTACTCTAGTCACATGTGGCTCTGTGCTGTTGTCCTGAGGATTTGTTCCTTGAGTAATTGTCTTCCTGATGGTCGGGACGGTAGTGTTGTTGTGGATCCCGTCGAGGCCTTACGTCGTACCAAGCCAGATCCGTGCGACATTGGTCGAATTTAGAGACTAGTTTTTCGCTTCTAGATTTGGCGGCTTTCTGTTGCTCCAGGCCCTTGGTAAGTAGTTTTACTCCTAACCGAATTTGGTTTGGGTTTGGATTGTTCGCCAGGATATCTCGGGCTGCAGCCGTGTTTTCCAGGTGTGCCATACACCAGATCTCCCTTGCTATCGAGCCGAGGTTCTCCTTTGACGGCATCATCTCCTTCAAAGAGGATCTTGTGGACTTCCGGATTTTTGTTAGAGCGTACAGGGTCGTTTCGGGTCTTCTGGTGCTGCAGGGAGTTGAACTATCCTGCAGATGGGATGCACTTTTTCTCCTCGATGATATTGTTAGCTTCATCAAGGAGTACTTGGCGATGCTCTTCTAGGGCTTGAGCCATGTCTTCCAACTCCGTAGGTGTAAGATCTACAGCAATAGAGATTGACGTAGTGAGCGCGTCTCCGAGGATTTTACGAGCACCAGGGGTAACTACGTGTCCATCCACCGGAGTAATTTTTGGCTCATCTAGGATTAGAGCTCCATCCGAGTCCTCTTCGTATTCTTTGGTGATTACCTCCTCCGCTGGAGGGTCCTTCACTGGAGTCTTCTTCTTCTTTGCCCTCTTGGCAGCATCGGTATCAAAGATGGCTTTGGGTCCGTTTCCTGGAGTCAAGCTCTGATTAGTACTTTCGGACATCTAGACATCGGGATTTTCTCTAAGATCCATGTCATGTCATCCTGCGCTTTGGGAGAGTTTTCTCCAGATCCTTCATCCATAGCTTCTCCTTCTTCCGCAGCCTTGGAGTTGAATTCCTCCTCATATTCCACGGAGAACTTTCGGAAATCTGCCAACATCATGGAGTCATTCAAAGATGCCGGTATGTCGACGTTTGTTCCGATTGCCTCTAGCACCGAGTCGTTGTCATCTCCAGCATCGGTGGAGCTGGATCCGGATCCGACGTATCCGACGAAGTGCAATGCATGTGTCCTGAGGTAGTTGCGATCTTCTTCATAGGCTTCCTCGAATCATCTTATGGTCTCGAGAATTGCATCTGTGTTGAATATGGCACTGTTCATCATCATCTTCACAGTGTGCCTCAGGAGTGATTTTCCTGCTCCAGCGTCGGCAAAGCCGGATCTAGAGCTGTTGCTACTTTGATCTTCCTGGTATTCGACATCGCTGGGGAGATCGTCTTAAGATTCGACCTCGCTAGGGAGATCCATTTCAGTTTTGACATCCACAGGAAGGTCTGCTTGAGGCTCAGCTTTCTCCACTATCTCCGCTGCAGGTGCGGGCTAGGTGGGATTAGGGTTTTCTGAGATCCAGAACTCTGCCGCCTCCACGGACAAAGTGGGCCCAAAAACTTCTTCTACCTCTATCATCACCGCTGGGGTGGGTGGGGCAGGTTCAGCGAAACTGAGGTGAACATCAATCTCGCTAAAGGACATGACGGTGTAGCTAGTCATGACCTCCCTAGCCAAAATCCAGGTCTCGCCGACAAGAACAAGAGGGACGTCGCTGGTGTAGAGGACGCGATCGACAGTGATTGTCTTGCCTATTCTGATTCTTGTAGATTCCGCTCGAAACGCATGTACGAAGCTCAATTGCCCCATGGTGGGCGCAAACTATCGTCGTATTGAGGACAAGTACGCCATGAGGGGGTCCTCGGGGCGTATGAAAGAGAGGGGTGTGAGTCGTATGGTGTTCCCGGATGGTGAGCACACAAGCTTACCCAGGTTCGAATCCGCCGACGGTGGACGGATCCTATTCCTGCTATCAATCCAGTAATACGGCAGAGCCGGAATATGATTACAAGGGTTTTGCCTATGCGAGTTGAGGTTGTAGACTATTGCGTGTTGCCATAAAGTTTGGTCCCTAGGATGGCTTATATATATATCCGGCCTAGGTTTTATAAGATAGATCTATCCGGCTATGATACAGAGTTGGTTACAAAGTACATCTTGGACTACAAGTAACTAAATAGGCCTAAGTCGGTAAGTCTTCTAGGCCTTCCCGTAGCCGGATGGCACTCCGTCTCTTCTCTTTGACTGGACCTCCCGTGAACCATAGCTCTAACCGAAGTGGGCCACCCTAGTCAGCGAGACAAAGTGGGCATACCTGGAAAGTATATCCCCAACATAACCCAGTGGCATACCTCTTTGGGAGCTTATGGCATCATTTCTCCTGCTTTGGCTTTGCTCCAGACACTCCACTATTCCCAGATGAGAACCATTGCCTTGAGTTTGGTCGCCTTGCCCTCCTTGGATAGCTCCTCTAGCATTGCATGAGGAGAATTAAAGGCCAACAATTTGTCTCTTACTACTCCCAGCCCAACCTACTCCAGCACTCCTTTACTCTTTGGAATTTAGGAAGACATGGCGACACTTAATATCAATATATATGCATGCCATTACGAAAGTGGACATGGACATGATCAAAGAAAACAGACAATTAAACTGTAAATAAATTGATTAGAAACCTCTCTACAGTTTGCAAATATAGCGACGAAAGGCAGCGAACTATCTGAACTTATGAAATTGACTAAAGTTTTTTTACGCAAGAAATTGCCTAAAGTTATCCCAGTAAAAGCCCATAAAGTTTACAAAAAAGAGTGTACAACTGAAAACCACTCGGTCTAATATACTACATGATTTTATCTTTGTGGGGAACTCTTTCTCCAATATCAGAAATAGAGCAGCAAGGATTTGCTACACCATGATTAATGAAGTGTCATTACTATATTTAACATATCAAGTAAATGGTCAGCAACCACGAATCCAAGTTGTATCGCATAAAGCATCAAGAGGAATGTACCGGAGAAGAACATGAAGTTGTGGTCAAATTTGAGCTATCCGTGAGCGTTTATCCTAAGCCATGGAAACACATTAGTATCTAGGCATGAGAACTCCTTAAAAGGCACCACAAAGAAGAAATGATTAGATTTCAAAACACATTACAAATAAGCATCACAAACAAATAACTTGTAAAAAACCTTATAAAAAATCAATAAGCATATCCCCATGATTCATTTATTTAGATTGACTATGCTTGACCTGAGCGACTCAGACTAAATAAAAACTATCGCCCTTGGGTTAAGCAACACTAACAAGACATCTACCACATCCATCATCCAAGAGGACATCATCAGTACTATCTAACTTGCAGATATTGTAAGAACACATATAATCTAACTTGCAGATCAAAATCTTAACAGCCTAACACCACTACGCATGTTGTTATGTTGTAATTACCTTGCAATTTTTATCTAAAACATAAAGCAGGACAGGTAACTAAGTTGCAATTTAATTCAAATGGCTTATCAACACAACTATGTGAATTCAATATACCCAATAAGCTCCAAATCTAAAGTATGTCTCAGTTATAAATCATCAAAAAATACAAAATATAAGGTTTAAGTATATGATATACTCGGAAAACAAAAAAGTGAAACGACCCAAGATATAGATGTATTTGAAGGGGTTCCGCGTATGAAAACAATAAATTTTTACCCTACGCTCCTGAATCCCTGATGTTGCCAGGACCTATCTATTAGTAATACAGTAACGGGAGGGGCTTTTCGCGAACTTACCCTTAAAGACCGAAAAGCGTTGTCAATCCTCAAGAGAGAATGGTTGATGTAGACGAGCCGAAGCCGACCTCAAGGTCGTGATGAAGTTCTTGTGCTCCTGTGGCTCCAACGACTTAAGTGCCTCAAGTGTGACACCTCGCGGGGAGTTACACATGTCCGGTGCCTGACGATGACTCCCGCTTCCCCGATGCAGTAGCAGTTGCGGAACTAGAGCTCCTGGATCCAAATCCCGCAGCGCGATGGCGCTCCGTGGTGAAGATGTCTCTCGTTCACGCAGTTCGAACTTGGGACCACAGTCACGAGAGAGAGAGAGAGAGAGAGAGAGAGAGAGAGAGAGAGAGAGAATATCAATTAGAGGTCTTCCCAAAATTGAGAAGACCTTTATTGAATATTGTGTGTATTTATCTGGCCAAATATCCCCACTTTATATAGGGGGAGGGGAGGTACTACCTCCCTCAAAGTCCTGGGGTGGGACTAAAGGAGAGGGAGAGGGAAAAGCCGCCAGCCGGATCTACTGGGCCCCGTGCGGGGGGGGGGGGCTTGGCCCAGCCGGCCACCCCCTTTCCCCTTCTCCCCTCTTGCCTTTTCCTAATGGGCCCTCTTCCCTTCGGAATTGGCCCTTTAAGCCTTTTGACCTTTGAATTAATTTTCTCTTTTATTGAATAATTATGAATAAATGATTAAATCAATATTTAACATTCATTCATATATTATTTAATCTCCGTGGCTATGGAAATCCTTACACCTCCACTCCGTACATCCTTCGGACTTACCGAAACCCTTCCGGTTTTCTCTCTACTATTCTTTGGCGATTCTTCTGATCCTATAAACACTCTCTAAGCATCATCAAACCCTTAAGCGTGATACCCTATGATACATTGCAAATGTATCTATGATTTTTCATGTTCCATGCTTAGTTTTATCCACTTTCTTGTGTTTTGTTCCAACTTTGGAGTACTTTTCATATGATTTATTGGACTAACCTATAAACAAGAGCCACAGTGCCAGCTACCTGTTTTCTGCTGTTTTTGGTTCCAGGAAAGTCAGAAAATGAATATTCTCGGAATTAGACGAGATGGAGAGGGGCCAGGGCGCCACCACACCACCTAGCCGCATGGCCAGCCTAGCCCGCGCTAGGGGGTGGTGTGGCTAGCCCTGGCACCCCCTCGGCCTCTCCTTCCACCTATATATTTCCCTCGGGACGAAAACCCTAAGTACCCGATCAAAAATCCATGAAAGAGTCTGTAGCTGCTGTCATCTCCATCCCTAGACCGGGAGGGATCTGAAGCTCTTCCCGGCACCCTGCCGGAGAGGGGAATTCACCCTGGAGGCCTTCCTCATCACCATGCAAGCCTCCGGTGTGATGCGTGAGTAGTTCATCCTTGGACTACGGATCCATGTAGTAGCTAGATGGCTGGTTCTCCTCCTTTGTGCTTTCATGTCTAGATCTTGTGAGCTCCGTTCATGATCAAGATCATCTATTTGTAATTCTGCATGTTGTGTTTGCGGGGATCCGATGTATATTGAGATGCTATTTCAGATTGATTATTGATTCTATCATGTCTTTGTTATTTGTGATCTTGCATGCTTTCTGTTGTTAGTAGCTATCTTGGCCAAGTAGATGCTAGCAACTCCAAGAGTTAGTATTTATCCTCGATAGTGGGTTCATGCCTCTGGTAATCTGGGGAAGTGACAGAAATCTCTAAGGTACTAGATGTGCTGTTGCTACTAGGGAGAAAACAACAATCCTTTGTTCATAGAACAATCGTATTGTTTACTTTACACGCAATTTGTAAAGCAATAATCTGTTGCTTGCAACTTAATCTTTGGAGGGGTTGGATGATAACTTTGAAGGTGGATTATTAGTCATAGATGCAGTTGGATGGCGGTCTATCTATAATGTTGTAATGCCTAATCAAGTTCCAAAGGAGTCAAGATGATTAGTATATGCATGTATTGCTTTCTCGATGTTCGTCAATTGCCCCGTTGTAATTCGTTCACCTAGCATGTTATCTATCTAAGGAGAGCCACCTCTAGTGAACTATGGATCCCGGTCCTTGTCTTTTACATTCAACCTATAATCTTTTACTGCTTTGTGTTTACTTTCGTCAAACTTTCACTTCTTTCCATTCGATACGTTTAATCCTTTGTTTTCATTAAAACACGCTGAGATTGACAACCTCATCGCAAGTTGGGGACAAAGTTCTGTGGTTGTGTTGTGCAGGTCTCCACGTTGCTACTAGCACCGGTAGTGCACCCTGCCAAGGCTCAGCTAGTAACACCTTTGGGGTGTTTCCTTGCTCCTACTGGTTTGATTAAACCTTGGTTTCATAACTGAGGGAAACTTGCTGCTGTGCTCATCCTACCTTCCTATTGGGGTTCCCAACGAGCTCTACATCAACACCGCTCCAGCATTTTTCTGGCGCCATATATAGAGCCATCAAGCATTTTTCTGGCGTCGTTGCCAGGGAGTCAAGGACATCTTCACAAGCGGAGTCCCTCATAACCAATCTCTTTACTTTGTTATTTTTGTTTTGATTAGTTTCTTTTTGTTTTGTTTGCTTGTTTCTTTATCAAAAACACACAAAAAAATAGTTTTACTAGTTTGCTTTCTTATTTGAGAACCTAAAAAAATGACTACTCTTGAAAACACTAAGTTGTGTGACTTCACTAGCACCAACAATAATGATTTTATGAGCACACCTATTGCTCCACCTATGCCTGAAGATACTTTCTTTGAGATAAAACCTGCTCTGCTCAATCTTGTTATGAGAGAACAATTTTTTGGTATTGGTAATGAAGATGCTGCTTCCCATCTAAATAACTTTGTTGAACTTTGTGAGATGCAAAAGCATAGGGACATAGATGGTGATATTATTAAGCTGAAATTGTTTCCTTTCTCTTTGAGAGGAAAAGCTAAAGAATGGTTGAATTCCTTAACTAGGAATAGTATTGATTCTTGGACTAAGTGTAAAGATGCTTTCATTGAAAAATACTATCCTCCTCCTAAGATTATATCTATGAGAAGTGAAATAATGAAGTTTAAAAAATCTGATAATGAGCATGTTGTTCAAGCTTGGGAAAGAATGAAATCTTTGGTTAAGAATTGTCCCACTCATGGACTGACTGCTTGGATGATCATCCAAACTTTTTATGCAGGATTGAACTATTCTTCAAGGAACCTATTGGATTCTGCTGCTGGAGGTACCTTTATGACCATCACTTTGGGTGCTGTAACAAAACTTCTGGACAATATGATGTTTAATTATTCTCAATGGCATACTGAGATAGCTCCACAAGGTAAGAAGGTAAATTCTATTGAGGAAACCTCCTCCTTGAGCGATAAAATTGATATTATTATGTCTATGCTTGTTAATGGGAAAGCCCATATTGATCCAAATAATGTTCCTTTGGCTTCTTTGGTTGCTCAAGAAGAGCAAGTTGATGTGAACTTCATAAGAAATAACAACTTTGCCAATAATGCTTTTAGGAGTAATTTTGGTAACAACAATTATAAGCCATATCCTCCCAACAATGGTAATGCTTATGGAAGTTCTTACAACAACAATAGGAGTGCACCCTCTGAACTTGAAGCTATGCTTAAGGACTTTATTAGTAAACAAACTGCTTTCAATAAAACTATTGAGGAAAAACTCTCTAATGCTGAAAGAAATATAGCATCTTTGGCTGAAGCTCAATCCTCTTTGAATAAAATAGCTGCTAAACCTGAAACAAATGATAATCCCTTTGCAGCTAATGCCATACAAGTAACAATTGATGAAAATGTTAGACTATTAGTTGAATTACATGCTAAGTGGGAAAGAGAAGATGAAATTGCTAGAAACATTAGTGTTTCTACTATTACCACCACTAATGTTGATGCTAGTAATAGTTCTACTACTTTAGATGATAAATTTGATTTTGATCTTGATGGTTGCAACATCTCTGAAGTTATTAAGTTCCTACAAAATCTTGCTAAAAGTCCTAATGCTAGTGCTATGAACATGGCCTTTACAAAACACATTACTGATGCTCTCATAAAGATTAAAGAAGAAAAGATGAAACATAAAACTTCTATTCCTATAAAACAAGAAGAGGGTTGGGAACCCATCATTGATATGAAAGTGAATGACTTTGATTTCAAAGCTTTATGTGATCTTGATAGTAGTGTTTCTATTATGCCTAGAAGGATTTATGATATGCTTGATTTGCCTCCACTTGAAGATTATTATTTGTATGTCCCACTTGATGATAATGCTAAAAAGAAACTCATGGGGAGTCTTAATGATGTTCTTATTATGGTTAACAATGCCTATGTCCCCGTTGATTTCTATGTTTTGGATGTTGAATACAATGCTTCTTGTCCTGTTACTTTGGGAAGACCTTTTTCTTATAACTGTTGGTGCCATCATTGATATGAAAGAAGGCACCATTAAATATCAACTCCCACTGAAGAAAGATATAGAACACTTGCCTAATAAGAGAGAGAAGATTTATTTTGCTTCTCCTATGAAAACAAAATTTGGTCTTAATGCTTCTTCATTTGAGAACACTTGATTATTTCTTGCTTCTTAGGCCTAACTTAAAGGCGTTGAAGAAAAGTACTTATTGGGAGATAAGGCAAAAGTTTTAGATGAGTCTTGGTATTAATAACCGCTCCTTATCCTTTTTATTTGCTTTTTGTGCCAAGAGTAACCTCTAATGAGAGAGAAGTAATGATTGGGAAAGTTGCTGTCCCGAAACAGATTTCTATGCTTCACCATAAAAATTCGTGTAAAATCTCTGTACGTCTTTTTGAGGCGTGAACTTTTGTGCTTTTGACCCAGGTTGTTATATAACTTTTGTTAGTTCAACACTTTTTGATTTGAGAAACAGAAGGTCTTCGAAAAAATTCGTCTTTACCTGCAGGTCTGTTTTGACAGATTTCTGCCATTTTCTGCATTTGCTTCTTGTTGGTTCCTTTTTGAGTTCTTTTGGGGAATTGAGCTTTTTGAGGGAAGTACTTCAGTAGATAGTGTTCTAATGGAAGTTTATTTGGTGTTAGAACTGAACCTTAAGACCTATTATCTTGAGTGCACTAATGTTGCTAATAAAGATTGTGTGAAGTTTTGTATGGAGGAAAAATTTCAGGTGTATGGAAGGATTGAGTAATGAGATAAAGGATGGACTAAAGCTCAAGGTTGGGGATGCCACACGTGTCACCCCAAGAAATATCCAAGAAGTACAAGCGTCAAAGCTTGGGGATGCCCAAGGCATCCCCTTCTTCATCAATAAAAATCCCAGGTTTCTTCCAAACGCTTCATTTTTATTGTTTCATGCACAGTTGTGTTGTTCTTGCAGCGTCTTCTTTTTCGTTTTCGTTTTGGTTTTTCGTTTGCTTGGTTTTCTTAGTTTTCTGAATAAATTGGTTGGACCCCGTCTTTAATACATTGGTTTTCAAATAGTTTGCTTTGATTTGGAAAAGAGTAGGAAAGTTCATGCTTATGTGGTAAAAAGAGCTTGTTTTTCACTGTGGCCTATGCTTTGTCATGCCATGCTTGATATTGTATTGGATTTATGGTTAGTATTATTTGCTGTAGCATGACTTGTTATAAACAAATGATATTGCTTAATGTGCCTTGGATGAATCATGCGTTGTTTTAGCATATTAAAGCATAGTATAGTGGTATTCTCCTTTGATGCTTTATTTGGGTTGACTTGGCGCATGCTCACACCATGGTATGACTATCTCAAGTCACCATAGCCTTTATGATCCTTTAGTTTTCAACTTGTAGTATCACTTTATGCTTTGATCAATGATGTTTTGTCGCTCTGCATGATTATGGCCATTATTGCTCTCTTAGTTTGTCGCTCCCAGTCTTTTGCTAGCCTCCACCACCAAGTATGAGTTCCACTCATGCATCCAACTCCTTAAACCAACTTATTCCAAAGAGTCCACCATACCTACCTATAGCTTATGCTATTCCAAGTATATTCATGCTTTTGTTTACCTTCCAAATTAAACTTATTATGAGAAACCTAGTGATTAAAGCTCTCACGAACTTGATGGCACACTTTACTTTTCTTGCCCTTAATAAACTTGAACCATTGTGTCGTCTATGTTGTATATGCTTGCACTTATTTGTTGGGAATTAGCAGAACCATGCTTTCATGGGGAACGCTTTCAACATTGCACTTCGTACTTGTACCTAGTTGATATCATGCTCTTTTGTATATGGATGTCGGTGTGTGAAATGAAAGGGGAGCTTGTAAGTCCATGGAGTTATGTATATGTGTTAGAGAAACGCCTGGGCCGCTGGTCTAATCCATGCTGACATGGTGCAAACCTGCAGCGTAACCATAATGAGCTGTCTATGAAGCATTCTTCTTATAAAAAAAGAGTCCTATATTGAGAAAAAAGAGAAAAGGGAAAAAAGAGATTATGAAAAGAGGAAAGAGAGAAAAAAGCACCATATTCCCATGGTAAATAAGAAGATTGTTGAGATGCTCGTTGTCTGCTTGCCTTGTCATTTTGATATGGGCATTCTTCCGTATCATCGGGCAAGGGGTACCTCATTGGTGGTTCTCTATGATACACATGTACTTACGATCACAAGAACTTACCGGTGACTCAACTTGAGTAGCATGAGGAGCTCCCCTCGTATATAAGGGACATGAGATTTCTAACTTATACTTCGTCAAGCATGTACACCATAGTTTGTTCACTTTAACCTTAATCACTTCAAGATGCTTATGATAGGGGCAATGAGAGCTGAAAGCTATAAGTACCATAATTTTTGGAAGCTCTTTATGAGATTTTAATCCCTACTTCCTTTTATAAAAAGGCCTTTCTTCCACCATTATATTGAGTCTCCACCTTCTACCTTTATGCACCTACTTTGAGAGCATAGTGGCCATCCTTAGTTCTATGTGCATTGTCCCAAGACTAGTTGATTGATGCATAACTTGATATTGCTTGTTTTAAACTTTTGTATCTAGTCACTCTTATGAACTTTGAAGGTGTCCTATGCATTTATATTTTCTACTCTATAGGGACAAGCTGAATACTATTATGCTATGTTTTCTTTATGTGAAACAAACAAACGTCTTGCAAAGCATTGTTATTCATGAATCTTTTGTTTCTGCCTTTTCATGTTGCATCATAGTTTCTTTGTCTTATTGCTAGAACTTTGTCTTTCATGTTATGATTGAAGTACTCTGATCCCAGCTTTGAATGTTTTACAAATACTTTGATCAAGTCTTTGATGGTGCATGTCACCTCAAAAATTATTATTTCTTTTTATCACTTACCTACTCGAGGACGAGCAGGAGTTAAGCTTGGGTATGTTGATACATTGCAAATGTATCTATAATTTTTTATGTTCCATGCTTAGTTTTATCCACTTTCTTGTGTTTTGTTCCAACTTTGGAGTACTTTTCATATGATTTCTTGGACTAACCTATTAACAAGAGCCACAGTGCCAGCTGCCTGTTTTCTGCTGTTTTTGGTTCCAGGAAAGCCAGAAAATGAATATTCTCGGAATTGGACAGGACAAAAGTCAATGTGCCTATTTTTCCGGAAGTCATCAGATCCCAGAGTACGAGACGGAGAGGGGCCAGGGGGCCACCACACCACCTGGCCGTGCGACCCAGCCTAGCCCACGCCAGGGGGTGGTGTGGCCTGCCATGGCACCCCCTCGGCCTCTCCTTCCGCCTATTATATTGCCCTCGAGATGAAAACCCTAAGTACCCGATCAAAAATCCATGAAAGATTCTGTAGCCACCGTCATCTCCATCCCTAGATCGGGAGGGATCTGAAGCTCTTCCTGGCACCCTGCCGGAGAGGGGAATTCACCATGGAGGCCTTCTTCATCACCATGCAAGCCTCTGGTGTGATGCGTGAGTAGTTCATCCTTGGAATACGGATCCATGTAGTAGCTAGATGGCTGGTTCTCCTCCTTTGTGCTTTCATGTCTAGATCTTGTGAGATCCGTTCATGATCAAGATCATCTATTTGTAATTCTGCATGTTGTGTTTGCGGGGATCCGATGGATATTGAGATGCTATTTCAGATTGATTATTGATTCTATCATGTCTTTGTTATTTGTGATCTTGCATGCTTTTCGTTGTTAGTAGCTATCTTGGCCAAGTAGATGCTAGCAACTCCGAGAGTTAGTATTTATGCTCGATAGTGGGTTCATGCCTTTGGTAATCTGGGGAAGTGACAGAAATCTCTAAGGTACTTGATGTGCTGTTGCTACTAGGGAGAAAACAACAATCCTTTGTTCATAGAACAATCGTATTGTTTACTTTACACGCAATTCGTAAAGCAATAATCTGTTGCTTGTAACTTAATACTGGAGGGGGTTCGGATGATAACCTGAAGGTGGATTATTAGTCATAGATGCAGTTGGATGGCGGTCTATGTATAATGTTGTAATGCCCAATCAAGTTCCAAAGGAGTCAAGATGATTAGTATATGCATGTATTGCTTTCTCGATGTTTGTCAATTGCCCCGCTGTAATTCGTTCACCCACCATGTTATCTATCTAAGGAGAGCCACCGCTAGTGAATTAGGGATCCCGGTCCTTGTCTTTTACATTCAATCTATAATCTTTTACTGCTTTGTGTTTACTTTCTGCAAACTTTTACTTCTTTCCATTCGATACGTTTAATCCTTTGTTTTCAGCAAAACACGGTGAGATTGACAACCTCATCGCAAGTTGGGGACAAAGTTCTGTGGTTGTGTTGTGCAGGTCTCCACGTTGGTACTAGCACCGGTAGTGCACCCTGCCAAGGCTCAGCTAGTAACACCTTTGGGGTTTTTCCTTGCTCCTACTGGTTCGATTAAACTTTGGTTTCATACTGAGGGAAACTTGCTGCTATGCTCATCATACCTTCCTCTTGGGGTTCCCAACAAGCTCTACATCAACACCGCTCCAGCACTTTTCTGGCGCCATATACAGAGCCATCACCCTATGGTTCGGGAACACTCCAGACATGGTCGGGACACTCCCGGACCAATGATCGATAGAGGGACCTGGATGGCCATGTGACCCCTGTGCGTTCCACGGAGATCTTTTATCGTTTGAACTGGGACAGTCGTGTCTTATTCCCTTTGTCTCTCGATACTTGCATTGCCTGAGATCTGATCAATGACATCAAGATATCATGTTCAATCTCGTTACCGAACAATGCTACTTGAC
The DNA here is from genome assembly GCA_023614405.1 of Avena insularis. Lineage (NCBI taxonomy): Eukaryota > Viridiplantae > Streptophyta > Magnoliopsida > Poales > Poaceae > Avena > Avena insularis. The sequence goes on along the minus strand of CM042694.1, from coordinate 313,975,987 downwards.
TCGTTCCAACAAGTGATATCCTTGTGATCAAATCACACGCTGCACAGCTATTGGATATAACTTCTCCGAGTGGGCCCTTGAGTATCTTTCCGTCACATGGACGGACAAATCCCGCTCTTGATATATATTGCCTCTACGTTTCCTCCGAGTACCTGAACACACCTTTATAACCATTGTATTACCAAGTGGCACTTGATGCTATCTAAGCACTCTCGGGAGATAGTGATTGATATAGCCTCACGGTCTAAGGAATAGTCTACGAGGATCCATTTCTAATCATCGTATCTTGAACTTCGTGACATGATCGGGTCACGATGTTTAGGTTGGGTATTGGTTCATCATCTTATTCTCAGAATGAGTTGACTCCATTTCCAACTGGCATAAATGCCACATGATTAGGAAACTTGATCATCTGTTGACCAATGAACCAGTGACTAGAGTTTCACTGGGAACCCCTGGTTGTTTATATATCACACGTATATTGATGTTTCCACTCAATACAGTTATAGCATGATATAAAACTTAATCATAAACTTTATGAAATATGATAATAGTCATTATTACTATTTGTCTCTAGGGCATATTTCCAACTGTCTCCCACACTACAAGAAAAGTTTCCTTCCGCAACGAATTGGCCCGACGGTCGTCGTAGAAGGCGCGTCTTCCGCGACGAAATTCTCGGCTCGGCCATGGCCGATGGAAAACTTTTTCCCGGTTTCGCGGCCCTCTACTACGACGGATCTGCTAAAACATGGAGGAAGCTCGGCTGGCGTGTGGCAGAAGCAAGATTTTCGTTTCCTCGTGCGATGTTGACTCGCTGAAGTCTTTTGTGGCATGTGGGTCCCGGATGTTAGTGTTTCTAGCGGACCATACTTTTCGGTCGCGCCTCCCTAATTTGAACTCGATAACGTTGCTCGAGGCGCCTACCGTTTCGTCAGGCTGCTAGGTCCCACATGTCAGCCTCTCATTAGAAGGATCGTGTGCATGATGGAATCTTTTTCCTTCGCTCGCGTTATCCTGTTCCGAAGTTGATAGCGCTGCTCCATGCATCTACCGTTTAATCAACCTCTTGGGACACACATGTCATCCTCTCATTAGAAGAAACGTGTGTATGATGGCATTTTTTCCTTCGCTGGCGCTACCCTGTTTCGAGTTGATAGCGCTGCTCAACGCATCTACCGTTTAACCAACCTCCTGAGTCCCACATGTCATCCTCTTATTAGAAGAAACGTGTCTATGATGGATTTTTTTCATTCGGTCGTGCTACCCTATTCCGAACTTGATAGCGTTGTTCAATGCATCTACCGATGATGGGCCCCACATGTCATCCTCTCATTAGAAGAAACGTGTGTATGATGGAATTTTTACCCTCTATCGCGCCTTCGTGTTCCGAACTTGATAGCGTTGCTCGCTGCTTCAGCCGTTTATACAGGCTGGTGGGCCCGACATGTCAGCCTCCTCTGTGCAGTAAACGTGTGCATGCTAGACTTTTTTCTTCTCTCGTGCCTCCCCGTTTGGAACTTGGCAACGTTGCTCAATACAGCACCCGTATAGTGTCTCCCTACTAGGTCCACATGTCAGCCGCCTATGTAGAGGAAACGTGTGTATATTGGACTTTTTTTTTGGTCGCGTCCGCCGGTTTGACCTTGGTAACGTTGTTCCATGTGGCAGGCGTGTATGGTCTTTCTGCTGGGGCCCATGTGTCAGCCTCTCTCGACAAGAAACGTGTCGATCTTTGTCTTCTTTTTTCCGATCGAGACTGTTGTACAAGTACTTTTTAAACGCGCTCGTTAAACTTGATTTCTTGTATGGTAAGGTTGATGGGCGCTAGCTGCAAGCAAGTGGGTCAGCCATGTCAGCCTCTCGGTACAAAAATATTGCTACAGATAAACTGCATGCCTTGCCACTACACAAGAAAATTGTTATCCTTTTATAAAATGTAAAAAATGTATACTAACATCATATATACCCATTTATTTTTCTTCTTAAAAAATTTCTTGTCCATCTGCTACGTGTGATTGCTAGCAGCTCAACTAAAAAATGTTAAGTATAAATAATATAGTAGGTAGTACTTAAAAACATGGATAGGCGGAGTTTTTTTAGGGGTGGGTGGACGGTGCCCAAAAAAGGCCAAATTGAAGAAAAATGGGCCAAACAGGGATTGATGGGCTATTTTTCATGGGCTCTCGCCCAATCTAACTGGGCTATTTGCGCGGCCGAATGACCCAAAACATGGTTGAGTTAGAAGGTCTTGGGCTATAATAAGGCCGGATGGGCTAATTTCTTGGGCTCGATAGTTAAAATCTCAAGGTACGTGTTGGGGCTCGGTCGGATTCGAAACAAAGCTGTCAACAAGGGAAAAAAGGTATAAAATATGAGCGCCTAGATCCTAGGTGCCTGAGAACTTGTTATGTTAAGGAACTGACGTCACCCTACTAATTGTGCTAATACTTAGTTGTAACCTAGTAGTTGCAACTCATTAAATTCCCAGTTACAAGTTATTGCAACAAATGTGTAACCCTCACGTTGCACCAATCGCGAGGTAAATCCAATAACGAGAGTGGTGACTCTTGAGAACTGGCAAATTCAATAAAATATTCACAGATATTTTTGTGAAAATTATGGGCAAACACCCCGCGCCAGCCAAAATTTTTCGCCGAGACCCCAAACTTTCCTAAGCCCGCCCTCAATCGAGCGACCAGCCCCTGTCTCTTCAAATTTTGCGTCGTTCTTATGGGAGATGCACCGGATTAGAACCAGGCCGCAAACTTCTCCACGCCTTAAAAAACTTCTCGACGCCTTTCTATCAATAGTGTCGGTCTACCAACATTGGCTGCGCCGTTCTTCACGAGACGCACCGGCCGGCGGTCAGCTGGGCGATCCCCACACTTCGCATGCTAGATTCAGGCACTGAACATTCTTCTTGGCTTTGGTTTGTTCTCTACCTCTCCTAGAAATAGTTAAAGCTTGTGACCATCTATATTTACAAGGTGCTTGTAGATTTGGGTAGGTACGTTCTTTAGGTAAATCTATAGTAAAGCTCTGGACTGAAGAGTTCAAAAACATCTTAAAAAGGACTTGGCAGAGATCCTGTGCAAGCTTTTGACCTGATATATTCCCCATCCTTCTTTGATACGATGGAGCATTTGGCTGTTGATGTACCTGACGAGGAAGTACTTAGAGGTACAGTACAGTATAGATGGATGTACCCTATAAAACGTCGACTTCGCCTTTCCAAGGAGCAGGAAGATATCTGTAGACAGTTTGATAAGTGAGTATTATGCAAAGATATCTTCACATATAAGACTGTAGAAAAGTTAGATATATTCAGATGTCTGACTTGGCTATGTTTTGTAGGTTCTTCGCAGAAATAAAAGAACCAGCAAATTTCGTTCCACCAATAAAAAGACCGGATGGACTAAGATCTAAGGATCATGTAAGACGCTCAAATTGCACTGTGAATTGTCTATGAATTGTCCAGATGGGGTAACCTCTTGTCTATTTTGTAACGCTAGATTTTGGAGCTTGAATTTCTAGCCCTTATTTGTGGTCCTGATAGGAGTATAACAAAAGCTTCAGCATGCATTTCCAATGGTGTCTGCCATAGCGCTAATGTACCATCTGGGGAGACTGACGCAGCTGGAGGTTGTCCTGATGAACCTGCACTAGATTGCGTTTAGATTTGAAATCCTGCACTTGACATTATCGTTCCAAGGAAAAGAAGGTTGTGGATCTGGTAATAACGCCTTCTATAGAACAAGATGTTGGAGGTGATGATTTATGAATTGCATGTCCCTCTCTATCAATGAAAATGGCATATCGTTTGCCTTGTTTCAAAAATAAATAAATATTTGCATGTGTCCTTGTGTTAGTCGAAGCAAAGAAGATACTGTTTTCTGTTCAAGTCATGTGAACAAATATGTTTGTATGTAGAGACATAAATGCAGATTGGGTGACAAAATTAGCATAAAATTACCAGATCAACAACACAAGCATAATGGCATTGCAAGAAAAGGAACAGAACCATCTTTTCACCGTGCTTGTGAAAAGGAGATGAGCCAGGAAGCACGACTGCAAGTGACAGAGGCCAATTCTCGTGCAGCTCAGCTAGCATTGGTTTATCATCGATAATACTCAAGCATCTGAATATTATGATTACATACTAGGAGTAGTTCTAGTTCCACACTATAGTTCAACATGCAAACGTGTAAGAAATGCCTAAGGTAGCTCCATAGTACAGGTTCCAGAGAAAATCATACAAATCATAAGAAAGAAAGATCCGCATTACAGTTCACCATCTTCAGGTGCAACAGTTTCTATAGATTGTAAACCCAAATCATTACCTCCTTGAGGTGGCACGATAATTTCAGGAGCGGGATCAGCAGCACCAACAGCAGTGCCAGCACCTGTAGCATGAGTCTCCACAATAGGCGAACTATCGAGCACCACAATGTCCTATGAAGGCTCTTCACTGCCAGCTCTAGCCGCACAAGTCTCCGCGGATGGTAAAACCAATCCACCACCTCCATCATCTGGCACGACGATGGCAGGTGCGATCTCATCGATGCATTGCAACTGCATCGCATCTCCTGAAGGTAAACAAGGAGACGTCTTAGGTGTAGCGATCTGACATCCATTTTCTACTCCATTATCAGGAAACTGAGAGTCTTCTTCAACTTTGTGCTTCTGCAGTTACAAGGTAAACATAGATTACATCGAAAGCATCTACGCACAACGACAAGAACATATGTCATTCTATTGATTTACCTTGTCATCTGGGATAGCAGAAGTCACAGGATTGGAACCTATTTCATCGAGAATCATCTTTTTTGCTCCTTCCCCTATCTCCTTCTGCAACAAGTTGTAATATTGATTCATGATGTTGATTGACAAATATATGCAAATGTTCAAAAGTTTGCGCTGTCGAACTACCAACTTCGAACGGATCCCCACTGTTCTTAGTTATGGGATCTAGCCCAGAAAACAAGCTTCTATGGAATCCTAGTCTACAAAACAAGGATGCATACCCGGGATAAGAACTACTCTACACATGACAATGTTGCGCAATCGACAATAAAAATTTAACCGCATCATCAACTCTATCATGTAAGTTCGGAGTGAATCTAGATACACTCATTTCACATAAGCTAAAACATCTAATATTATGAAATGGAGGGAATCGGTACGAGTGTTCTAGTATTTCACAAACCACCATTGCTGCTGTGGGACAGAGATGACAGATGCTCCACCGCCCTACAGAAGGTTGCCGCGCCGATCTCGCCGCCACCTGTAGAGGACGGAGCCGAGGAGCTTGTCGGCAACAATATGGAGAGAGAGGCCAGGGGGCGGTAGTGGATGGGAAGAAGGGACTGAGCAAAAGAGGTTGTGTGTGCATGGGGGAGGCCGGTGAGGGAGTTAAATCCAGCTTGTCTCGGAAGGAACGCGCTGCCACGTGCACCGGCATGTGCAAAACTCCCTCCCTCTCTCTTCTGCGGTAGCTACTGATAGTAGTACTCCAGCTAGCTTCATCGAGTTCTCTGATACTCCTACTAGTAGGCCTTTACTACTACACTAGGATAGACAAGGAGTACTTGTTCAGAAGAAGAAAAAACTAGACTAGCACACCATCATACATTATTGCCTTGTCAAATCACCGGTGATGCCATGATGAGCGACATGTTTTTCCTGGTAAACCTAGAAACATCGTGTTCCTTCCACCGCGTGCAGTTTCTGAGCGAAGTACTTACCAACACGTCCAACTTAGGCTTACAGGACCCAAACGCAGTGAAAAAGAAACAAAACTATGGACCTGCAAGGAGTAATACTAACAGTACTACTATTATACAACATTCTGGAACAAATTATGTACGGAATAGTAGTAGTAGAGTACAACTGTACTCCTAATAAGGTTGTTTTACAAGCTTGGTGAAATATACATACTAGAGAAACTAACAAGTGTACAAAAGGGGTTTTTGGTCATATGGAGTATTATACAAGCCGGACCGGGTGCGAAACTAAATGCTGAGTACCCGTACATCAGCTAAAAACCAGCCAAAAGAAAGAGTTCAACAGAAGGCCGAGACCAAATGACGTATCCTTGAACATGCTCGTTCCACTCCAAGGCGTTTGAGAAGCATGGGATGAACCAAAATGGAGTCTTTGACCATGTCCAACGAGTGTTGGTGTGGAAACCAACAGCTGCGTCACCATTCATACTGAAGCGGCAAATTTCAGGGCGCGGCCTATACTCGTAGCCAATTTCTTGGTGTGATTTGTAAACACAGTTCCTTCTCGTCAGATGTCCTGGCGAATCATTTGCATCGCCTACTGCAATGATAATCGGATAGTTCACACCAAGGAAAAGAGAATATGATCCAAGGTCAGTAACCCTTTTCCATCGGTTAGCTGCAGTTAACTGGCTTGTGTCCATCGAGAACACCATGCACTCAAACCCAGAAGGATAGGTGCAAACGATGTGACCATAGTGAACAACACTAGTATCATCAGCAATTGCATTGCCTGAGACACCATACGTATAGACCAGAAGAAGTCTTGAACCACCGGCAGATCTTGCTAACCACCACCTACCAGGATCATTCTCATCATCGTCCTCAACAAACCCATGTGTCAGGTATAGCACATCGTGTGGCGACAGGATAAGGATAGGACCTTCAAAGGGAAAGGAAATATAACATGGAAATAATATTGATATTGATTTGACATTGTAGAAGTTGATATACAGTACTATTTTCAAAAATCTTGATTATACTTAAGATGTTTGATTCCGTAAAAAAATGCCAACCTAGGGAGATGCTATGGAAATTCTAATTCTTTTTGAAATGAGGATATGCTATGTAAATTCTCCTAGAGACACGGTTTGATTCATGGGATCAAATGAAATAGGAAATAATCCTATAGGATCTTGAATGTAAAGTTCATAGGGAAAAAAGCAAGGTTGGATCCTACAAGATTTTGTGTCTTATATACTAAAGGAAAACCAATAAGGATTATTTCTAGGAGGTTTAATATCTTATCTTATGTTATCTTATAATAATATTACCACTATGTAGTGTATGAATAACTTTGAATATTCATTGTTGGATCAGGACTTGCGAATCCCAACATTGCCAGCAGTTGGACCTTATTTTCCATTCTAGCATCTACTTGAAGATTTTATTGATAGTCTTTAGCACAATGAACGCTATGCACAATCCTCAAAACACACTTTTCCATTATTATAGAATCTTCTCCTTCATTTCTCAAGACCATGTTAACAAAATTTACAAGTACTAGTACCTAATAAACATCGACTTCTATATGATAGAAAATACAAGAACTAAATATGCGCCCATACTTTATAGATGTCGATCAAATTTCTAATTTTTTGAGATTTACCTAGTATTATAATTCTATATAGTTATGATATGTCATATGTCTAGTATCTCAGTCTCACGTAAATACTACTAGTAGATACCATATTTTCCATGGATGTACTAGTACTAGGAGACAAGGCAATACTATTAGCAGAACACAATCCTATGAATCAAATTACTTATATGTAAGAAAACTTAGTAAGGATGGCATTCCTATAAAATTCCTAAGGAATTCGTACGAATCAAAGAGGCTAAAATTCCTATAAAATTCCTACTAACTAAAGAAACTTCAGAAAAATAACTTATATTGATTCAGGAATAATATCTGGGTCTCACATAAGTACTTACTACTACGTAATAGATACCATAGTTTCCATGGGATGTACTAGAAGACGAAGCAATACTATCAGCAGAACTCAACCATATGAAACAAACTACTTATATGTAAGAAAACCTCCTAAAAATTGCATTTCTCTAAAATTCCTAGGGAATTCCTTCGAATCAAAGAAACTAAAATTTTAATGAAATTCCTACTAACCAATGAAAGTTTAGAAAAATAGCTTGCATCAATTCAGGAACAAAGCTAATAAAATACGTAGGGAGGAGAATTTACCAAGTTCCAGAGACTTCCATGCATAAACACAGTCGTTCTCGGTCACGGCGAACACACGGTCATGTTGGATAATAGCATCACAGTATCTGAAGTAGCCCTGGAACTTGTTCACACAAACTGACCATCCATGACTATCATTCTCGTTGATGACAGCAATCTTGAATTCAAAAATGGCGACTAGAGAGAAATCTTTGTATCTCCCAGCAGCTGTCGGAACTTGGCAAATGACTATCTTCTGTAGTTTTGTACGTCGACCTTCATCAGCATCATCCTGAAATGTAAGTGCAGAACCTTCGGTCGGTTCAAAGCCCGACACTTGCGGAATAACATTCTTGCGACGAGTGTACACGTTGACAAGGTCCCACATGAAATCAGGCCCAACTGTGACGATCCAATCTCCATTACGCATGCTCGCTTCTCATCAAAACCATTTGGCATCACAGCATTGGAGGAGAACTTGTCCAGCGGCATCAGCTTGCACGGGCTGTTCGCCACTTCGAAACAGTCTTTGGATTCCCACGGTCTCACCATCGGGTGAGAATGAAGAACACATGGGAGGCCAAACGGATGAGAAGAAGGCATAGTTCCGCTCTCTTTTGTTGATTGAAGAATATGTTTGGATGAACCGATGAGGCTCGTGGCGGTGGTGGCGTCGCAATGGTTGATGAGTACTTGAAGAGGGCCTTCGGTGAACACGTTCTGAAACTGCTCAGGATTTTTACAGACCTTGCTCAATCTCACCATGGAAGGAGGATGTGGATGATGTTTTGGGGGCTTTCTTTGGGTGGGGTGGGGGAGGGAGGGAGGGAAGATCGTTCGCGTGAGCTGGCAGCCGGGGTGCGATGGAGAAGACAAAGGCTGATGGTGCCTTACTCTACTACTAGTAGTACTGCAGAAGGTGGGCGAGTGGGGGGTGGGGCTCGAATTGAGGCTAGTTGCACAAACCTCCAACAATTAGAGCCGTAGTTGCAAAGAGCTCCAATTGTTGAGCCCCTGGTATGTAAGAAATAATGCTAAGAGGGCTAATCGAGAATTTTGTGCTATGTGCAGCGTTTGTACCCAAAAGTAATTGTAGTACAATAGTTTCTTGCAACTAGACTATCCTGATTATCTAGAGTTCCGTGCAATTTCGAATCCAATTGTTGGAGGTTTGTGCAATTTATACTCTCCTCGTGTTCCAAGGAATCTCGATGACCCTATGTTCAAACAAAAAAATGATCAAAGACAAACAAAAAAAAGACCATCTCTCAGGGCTCGTTTGATTTGCAGGATTCTCAAAACATAAGAAGAGGAAACTACATGAATTTGGATCAATTCCCGTGTTTGAAGGAATACTTTGAAGGAATCTCAATTCCCGTGTTTTTCCTATTCCTATATTTTCCTATCCTGCGTTCCAAATAGGACATAATTTCTACATATTGGAATCCTATGAATCAAACAAAATAGCGTTGCATTATTTCCTAAGGGACAAGATCCTTCACAAAAACTTTGAATTTTCTTTGAATCAAAGAAGTAATAAAAAAGGTTTCCTCTCTCAGGAAAAAAAGGAACTCCACCTCTTGGAGAAAAAAAAGGAACTCCACCTCTTGAACAATTCGCTGTGACGAGAGTAGCTACTAAAGTCTATGTCTAGTACTAATTGTAGGACCCAACTGTAACACGTTATTTACAAGTAGTACTAACAGTATAGTACAGTATCAGTCTTTGCAGGTGTCTAGAAGAAAACAAAATAAAGCTTTGCAGGTAATAAATGGCCATGGCAATTTCAAAGACACACAATCTTTTGCTTGTTCATTTTGATATGGGCGATAGCCGGAGGATAGAGGAGTACTAGCTACTTCATGTCTTGAGCGATTGAGCTGGAGTAGAAATTTGGATATAAAAACCTGAATTGTCCTGTCAAACCAATGCTCGTTGCATGCAGCTTGACCAAACAGACTTACTGCACTACTTTATTACGCGTCCGAAAAACTAGGGAGTACAAGAAGTACTAGTACACTAATATTACACAGAGCGTTTTTTTTGAACGGACACAGAGAGTTCCACATTTATCTTGTAGCGCCAAAAGCAGAAGTTGTGCCAATATAGTACTGTAGTAGTCACGTCCAGGTTGCCTTATAGGGAAAAAAATAGTACGATAAGCAACAAGATCTATCTATTTTTGAACTCCTATTTGCGTATACTAGTCCAAAGGTGTAATTGGTGCACCCACATGGGGCTCCCACAACGACTTGGTGATGTGGACCGTACGATTGAGGGTTGAAACGAAATCTGGGTCGTTGGTTTGTGGTAAGAGGATTTTATCCAGGTAAACAGTACAAAGTTGGTTTGATACGCGCACTCCCTTTTTCCACCCATGGGTGCGCCTCCCTCATCCTAGCCGCATTCCGTCGTCACCGGAAATCGTCCGGGCCCGTACGCCAGGCTCACAGGTAATGTTTTCAATTGGCCTTTGGTGGGTGATGGCGGTCTAGGCAGGGGTAGAGGCCCCGTGGTGGCACTTGGGTGAAAACCCTAACCAGCCACGATTGGATAACTCCCAGCCTCGCGACCTCCTTCTCCTCCAATCCCCCACGCCATCGCTCCCTCATCGTCTCCCTCGTTCCTCTCCCTGCCTGCAGCCATCGGCGCCTCTCTCTCTTTTGCTCGATCCCAAGTCGCCACCATCGCCAGGAAAAGCTCCGGCCGCCACCTGCGCCGCCGTCGCGCACCTGTGGCCGCAGGGAGGATCATATGGATGGAAGGCTGTCGGGAGGAGCAGAAGGCCCCGGTGGCTTCGCATTTTCGAGATCGAGCCGGTGCCTCCCCATATTCCGGGTGAGCTCGTCGCCTCGCCGTCCTCCTGGTTTCGCGCCGCCGCCCTGCGTCCTCCGCTCGCGCCTCTGCCCAACGTCATGGTCGATCCCGCGGCAAGGGTGAGGCCGGCGCTTCTCCTCCGCGTTGCAGAGCAGCGCAGCGGTTTGGGACATGGCCTGCCTGGCGTCCTCCACCTATTCATCGCCGCCGATGACGCGAGCCAGCGGCGTACAGCCTTCCCTCCTCTGCCTCATCGTGGTCAAGGACGTGCAAGTTCTCTCTCTCTCTGATTTTTTGCTGCAGCAGGTCACTGAAAGTTAGACCCAAACTGTACCAAGCTCTCCTTTTGACCTGACGTGTTGTTGTTTGTAGCTGATGTGCAGCTCTTCCTACGAGATGGGTTCCTTCTACTCTTTCGTTGTCTGTTAGCTATTTATTTACTCAATCAAGTTACTTCAGTCTCAGATATTTGTGAATGCTAGATGTTGTAGGCAAGATAGCAAGAAGCCAAGTAAAAGAAGTGGAGACTCGAGATTCAGGAGCAAGTATGAATCTAAACTACTTTTTGTTGCAAGCTGCTGATTTCTCAGTGAATGCTACAAATAATTTTATATTGCAAAATTGTGTTTCTAGTATGATGTATTATGATATAGAGAATCATGCCTTTGAGCTAATATTTAGAACTTAAGTTCTTTAACACATTAGTTAACACATTGTTTGATAGAATTTTCCTGAAATTTGTGGTAGCTTATCCCTAAAATTTCTACATGACTGCTTATCTGAATCCGTGTGGAAACAACCAGGAGTATTATTTGGGAGGTTCGAAGGAATAAGAAGTTGAGGTGGATCAGCAAGCAACAAAAGAACATGCTTTTTTTTCAGTTTTTTGCTTCTGTAGTGACACCACGTTTTTGGTCACCTTAGAGGAATTGTATGGGGTCACTTTAGATAAATGGTTCTGTTAAGTGAACGTAACATTCTCAATTTTTTGCTCGACAGGTTCAATAGAATGGGGATGAATTGGCGAAGATATAATCTGATTGCTCAACAGTATGTATGGCCACTCATATTGGCTGTGAGTAAATGAATTAGGAGATATATGTTGTAAATTGTATATGTTTATAAACAGTCCAAATGCTCAGAAAATTGGATAAACTACAAATAAGATGGTACTAAACTGACTTTTTACTATTTGAGAGCACTACAAGAACTTTAGAATATTTTTATAGGAATTGAAGCATAAATAGCCTGAAACTCTTTTGAGTGTAGGATAAAAAATCTATGAGGTTACGCACGTCAAAATTATTTGCCTTTACTCTAAGGCGAGTGGTTCAGTTTTTTGGTGTCTCCATAGGTGTAAGTACGTTACCATGGAGTGGAATACTAATCAGCATGAGAAGTCTCTCTATATATTTTTTCATCTGATATTCGGAACTCAGATCAAAAGTTTTGGAACGTGGATGACACACTTTTACTATTTTACTATCATGAAAATCCTTAAATTTCTCTGGCTGAATATGCCATTGCATAGGACAACATCTTGGTATTCTATAGCTCTAGCTTCCAAGCGTGAATCTATCATGCATTTAAGTAATCCTGATTGTGACTTGCAGATTTAGCAACCATGTGTTACAAATTGACTGTTGTTGTAACTGTTGCTGTAACTGCAGATCAGTACCATAAATGCAAGTTCAGTTATTGGTACGAAACATGGCTAGATGACCTGACTTTTCGAATAAAGGAATTTCATGTCAAACTTACTGTGATAAACCCGATGTTTTGGTTAATAGGTAGCTATAGTTTGGAGCAAGATGGGCTTTCACTATCTGGCATCGGCTTATTCCTGGTAAGGCCCTACCAACTGTATTGGTAAAACTAATATGTATAATAATAATATGTTTGTACTCTATTTTTTATTGCAGCGTTGAAGACAGACATAGATGGGGGAGTACATAGAGTAGTGTGGTGAGAATGGCGCTGTAGAGCATCGGCAGTGCGGTCACATAGCTTGATAGATGTTTTATATTCAACCCCAGGTCATGAGTCATTTCCCTTCTCTTCATCACGAAAATCATCATTTCTCCAGGATGGTGGAAAAAAAATCTATTTACTGACATATCCAATTGTTTTGTCTTTGTTTTGTAACTAATGATGGGAACGCAAAATTACTCGAAGGGACACAAAAATCTATTGATGTTTCTTTATTTGCATCTAATTTGCTATTTGATGCTGGTAGAGAAGTATCATACTATTGATGAAGATCTTCCGGTTGCAGCAGAAATCCCGGGCTCCTCCAGACTCTGCAGATCAAATCCCTTGCGCACCACCTCCCCTCGCCACCTCGGCCGGCCAGAGGGACAAGAAGATCGAAGGTCTGCAGAGAACTGAAGAAGCCGACACACCACCCTCTGCTCGGCACCAGGGAAGGCACACCGACACACATCTCCACCTCGCCTCCACGGCCGGCCAGGAGAAGCAGATCAGCAGAGCACCACAAGAAGCAGCTCCTCTCCCCCCGCCACCGCAGCCGGCCAGGAAAGGCACTGCCCCGTAGCACCACAACATCAACAGAAGGACCACGACCCCTACCTTATTTGCGGAGACAGTGACCACACCCTCGCCGTCGCCCTCCGACCGATGGAGCAGCAGCAGCAAGGGGAAGAATCCTACACCCGAGATCTAGCCGCGTAGATCCCAGGACCAGCTCCAAAACAACCATAAGGAGAAGCATCTAAACCTAAAAACCCTACAACTACTGCCGGAGCCTTGCCTCAGCCATCCCTCGACGGCAGCGCCACCGAGAGAGGCCTCGGTTTGGCCCGGAGAAGACGAAAGAGCTCTCAGAGCACTGTAGCAAAGAGAGAGAAGATGGAGGGAGGAAATGGGAGAACACCCGAGCTCCATATCCCTAACACTTGGTGTCTTCCTTCCTAGAAGATAACGAAGTAAATCTAGCATCAACTAAAGAAAAAAAATAGAGAAAATTCTTGAATAATCATAAAACAATTGTAGGCAGCTTACGTCATTTTTTCCTTATATGCTTTCTACATCGAGCATGCCCTCTATGTAATGTCATTAGGTACTATCACATCGTCACAACTTATGCTTGGTATGTCACGATGCTCTCTTGTGTAAAGTCTACTGCTACATATTACTAGGCCCTTACGCGTGCCTTGCGGCGCCGTTCCCTAATTTTACGCTTTATTCATTCCAATATATGTTGTCGAGCTATGCGATGGAGACACAGGAGGCGGCAACCACATCCTAGCAGCAACTGCCTAGGACAGAGGTCCAGTTCGGTGGCCCTCGCCATTATCAGCCTACGACAAAGATCCATGTAGACTGTCCTGTCCAGGCGATGACAGCCTGTCATGGAGCTATCTGTAGGCTGCCATGACATCAGAACCAAGTGAATGGCCATCTCAGAAGAAAAAAAAAGAACCAAGTGAATGACAAATTGTTGGTGGATGCAAATTCTGAGAGGAAGTAATTAGTTTTACATTTCAATGTCATTGCAGCTGATGTTGCGTTGTGATTGGAGGTGTTTCGTGTGTGATCACACCACAGTTTAAGTTACACTTCTCATATACCCTTGGCATTTTTTACACATGATACATGCTACTTCCGCTATAAAGTAGCTAGCGGCACAAAGAAATAATGAAAACTGACTGTTGTACATGTATTTCTCCTATGTGTTTACTGCAGCTATTTGGTATACAAAAATTCAGAGAATGCTTCAAGTTATGATCTAGGTTCAGAGCATGAATACAGGCCCCACTATCAGCTTGATATGTGTCATGTAGGTTCTCTGAAACGGATTCACATAACACAATCTAAGTGGTTCTCATTCATAGTATTACCCGAACCATCCTTATTAGATTTAGGAGAAAAGCTCCTCCCTTCCCTCAAAATTAAAAATGAGAAAAACTCCCTGTGCTAGCTACAGTTTAATCAGGCCACATCAAGTCACGAAAAATAAGAGAAATTCAGTTCGATAGAACACAAACACTTTTATCAATACGAGGAATTCAGTTTGATAAAACACAAGAAGTTTTACCGGTGTGATTTCCACAGGATCATGCGCCGGCGATCAAGTCATGCTTCGGTGGCTGACAGTACATTTCTGGACTCTAGGGAGATCACAATCACTCTACATATTAATAGAACAAAATTAGCCGCACATTCATTGGTTTATATTACAAGAAAAATACATATTACTATTTCACTACTTATAATTTTAGCCGCACATAACTATGAGTATATCGGGATGGTGCGCCAAGGCGCACCCCTAAATCTAGGGAATATTTGTTTGCGGTACTAAACTTGGTGGATGAACGCACCGCGGTACCTGAATTGTCATCAATCGCGCGGAGGGGCATAGTAGAATCGCCAATTATCCAGAAGGGCCAAGTAGGGGTGAATACAAATCTAACGGCCAAATCTAATGGCCAACGGTCGTTTGAACCAGACGAAAAACGGTTGAACTCAAATACCGTCGTTAGGTCAACTCTTCTTGGCCCGCCATGTCAGCATTCCACGGGATCTTTTATGGTCGTGGACTAGCTTACCCCTGCGTGGACCAGATCCCTGAGTGGACCAGATCTATTTCTTTGCTCTGCTCTGGTCTTCTCTCCTGCTCCCCTCTCCATAACATTTGCTCAGCTCCGGCTGCTCGTCTCAGATCGGAGCTCACACTTACTCTAATTTGCGTCCCCGTCATGTCCAGTCAACCTCCCACGCCTCTAATCGAAGCTCGCAACCGTCGCCGTATCGGAGTTTCGTGTCCCTGGACTAATATCTCGCCTCTGGCTAGTCCTTCTCGCACGGCGGAGCGCGTCCCGTCGGGCGATCCAGGCCGGTGACCGGCCTCGGGAAGTTGCGTGCTGCCGCGCACCCCAGGCATGGTAGCCCTGGCACAGCAGTTCGACGACCACGCTCTCATGGCCACCATGTTGGGCGTCCGTCCCGCCGTGTCGCCGGCATAGTTGTTGTCAGCTTTCAGGTCTCGTTTTGGGACCAGACGAAATGAGGTTAACATTGAGGTATGCGCGCCGCAATTCGATTTTTTCGTCCGGTTCAAGCACAACTCAGACACCGAGCGCGTTCTGCATTCTTCTCGTTCTTTCGAGTGCTACGGGGAGAAAATGAGTTTCATGCGTTGGCATCGTGCCTGTGGGTGGGACGATCGCTTGGGGCAGCTTCGTTTCTTCTCCAAACTCGGCTTTGACAGCCTCCTATTGGATGCTTGGGAGCCGGAGGCCCTCAAGCAGGTCATCAGTAGCCTTGGCAGCGAGATGGTGGAAATCGTGCCACCGACCGACAGATGGGTCATCGAGTTAAAGGCGTGGCTGAAAGATCCTGACGCCGTTCCTAAGATGTACGAGGTGCAGATTCCAAGCAGGGCAGGGCGACAGCTTTGCTGGAAGCACCCGGTCATCATCCACCTGGAGGAGGTTCTGAAATCGGTACATGGCATTCATGGCCCCGAAGAGGCTGCCAGAAAGCGTCCTCGTCACCTGCAGTGTTGGCCTAGAAGGATCGATGGCACAGGACTACCATCATTTCGTGACGGCGCACACAGTTTTGGTGGGAGAACCAGGCTTGGACTAGCTGGTGGTTCTGATTTCCCTCGAGTGAAGACAGAGCTCTAGTGAATTGCCGTGGTATGTGTGGCTAATAAATTTGTAGTATGGAGAGCGTAGCAGGAAGTTAGCATCGACTAAAAATATGTAATAGTTTGAATCGATGTAGTACGTGTGTGTAATAGTTTGAAGTAGTATGTCTGTGTAATAGTTTGAATCGATGTAGTATGTCTGGGTAATGAATTTGATGTAGTGTGTGTGTGTAATAGTTTGAATCGATGTAGTTGAACACCGTACTTTATAATTTCTGTGAATAACCAAGGACAACCTCATGAAAAGAGGGTGGTCTGGCAATGAGAAATGTCAATTCTGTGGATGCCAGAAAAATGTAGTTCATCTCCTCTTCAAGTACAAGGTAGCTACATTTGTAACACGTTGAACTGCAGGACCATTTTGTAGGCAACACAAGACAAAGGAAAAATGGTTTACAGCACAGACAGCAGACGCAAAATCTGTAGTCTAGGATAAAAAGATGCTAGTTAACTGGATTGAACCACGACTAGTAATTGAAGGAAATAGATATTTGATAGTATTTGCTTACAACAGTAGTACTTCCATACAAAAGGGTCTTATACCTGCAAAAAAGTGGGCTAAACTTCCTACTAGTTTATAGAATAATTCGTCAGCATTTCATCTATAAAAGTCATTCTTCAGTCTGAACTTGACTATTCTACACTGAAGAAACTACAGATCTCCAGCAAAAAAGTTGGCTGGCCAATTGCCTTGAGAGGACATAAGTTCTTTGATCATTTAACCCAAACTGATCTATTGCCTTCCCGCCAAACTACAAGAAATCTGCATCGTTTATGCACGAGCGATTTGCGTGCGCCAGTCCCAGTTCAGTTGGACCATCCGCGCCACCACAATGATTTCTTCAAAACTAAAATTCGGCATCTCCTTCTCGGGATCGTAGGTCCGTGTGAACTCGAACCTGAATTCCGGGACTGAGCTGATGCCCGCCGCCGGCTCCGGCTGTCGAATAATCCAGCATGCTGAGTGTAGACGCTTGGTCGCCGCCACGGTGCGGCCTCCGACGGTGCGTATGATGGAGCGTCTTTGCCACAGACGGCGTGCTCCCAGCCTCCCCCACTGAGGTAAGGTAGTCCGCGCCGAAGCGTGGACGCGAGAGTTCCTAGACCTTGGCGCTGCCTTATTCAAGGGTGTGTACCCTCGGCGGCATGCTCTCGTGAACGATTTGATACGTACCTTGTTCCCACTGCCTAGAGCATGCCGTAATGCCGCCGCGTGATTTCTCTCTTGGTCCTGCTTGCTGCATCTGGCGTCGATGACGCCGCAGTCGCTGCCGCGGCCGATTCAGCACATTCGGGGAAATCATCTGCCTGGCAGGGTAATGGGAGATCGGCCTTGAAGTAGAGCTTCATGGCCTGCCTTAGAGGGGCTAAATACCCCAGTTTTGGCGGTTGTCGTGGTGGCGGCGACGGCTGCTTAGGCGGGGCCATGTTACCCTAGTTGGTGCGGCGCGGAGGAGCCGCGCAAGGTGAACTGTGGTTAGTCGGAGAAGGGAAGTGAAAGACTGACAGTAGGTTTGGACTACGGGCACGCGTGAAAATAACCATTTCCCATTTCCTTAGAGGGTAATAATTCGACACTCGTTGCATTAACAACTCAATCTTTATTTCCCTTCTCAGCACAAGAGTGCGAACGTATTAAAAAAGATAGGTCGTGGCTATCCACCTCATCGGGCAATGTACCAGGATAGGTAGGAGATGGGACCGGGTTTCATTTTAGAAATGTTGATGACTATGCCCTTATGTTTATACGATATTATTTATATGTCACCATGTACCGTCGAGTGTAGCAACACCATCAGAAACATGGGATAACGACGTGGCGTGTTTTCTTTTTTTAAAGGGCATCAGAAACAGAGGATGTCGAGGTGCATGATTTCTGACTGGCGGGCCCGCCCCCTCCATCTTCGACGGCGCGCATCCCAGGTTCGAGGGGTGGTGCTGCCCACCAACACATTATTGTGCAATTTTCTATG
Source organism: Avena insularis (assembly GCA_023614405.1). Classification (NCBI taxonomy): domain Eukaryota; kingdom Viridiplantae; phylum Streptophyta; class Magnoliopsida; order Poales; family Poaceae; genus Avena; species Avena insularis. Next base: position 313,957,558 of record CM042694.1, on the reverse strand, counting down.
TGGAACCTAAATTCCGGCGAAGAGCTGATGCCCATGTCGAACACAGAGAATTCTAAAAGAAGCTACTAAAAATAAATACTTTGAATTCTGGAAGTACTAAATTTAAATACATTACAATTTTGTCTGAAAGGTAATACGCATACTGCTCATTGAAATAATATAAATACAGTAAAAATTTCTACTTCGAAAAATAGACCTGAAAATGCTAGCAAATAACCTAGGATGAATATAGGATTCATTCTCCCCTATATATTTCGTTGGCGGCGGCTAACGCATGCTGCAACACATGTTCAGATAACTCTCTCCGTCTGCAATGTGCTACCAGTATCTCGTCCAGAGGGTAAGGCCTCGGTGTATGTTCCAGACTTAAGTCATACATTACCATTGTTGGTTCCTCTTCCCAGGCTTGGACCTTATGATCGTACAGTCTGATAAAATTCCTGTAGTATATGCAACCGGGTTTGACTGTGGGGTGTAACCTGGTGTCAATGGAGATAGACCGATTGTAACCAACGAAGAGGGCACGACTTCCAATGTCACCAACGGCCTCGAGAGAGCGATTCTCCGTGTCCACCCGGTACAACACCGGTTGCCCTTTGGCGAAATCCCCGTTCAACACAAGAAGCAGATCACAATCTGACTCCACAAGGTAAAATTTGTAGGTTCCGCGTACCTGTTCAAAGACTAGGACAGAAATTATTTTGGCCATCATGACAGTGCTTGCGCGCTGCTCTAACTGGATGTTGGTCGACAAGATGTCTCCATTCTCAAGTAATGCATATACATTCCCTCGGAATGCCGTCATGCAGACCAGAAGCGTATCAGGAGGTGGCGAATACAATCCTTCTCCAAATGATCCATTAATTTGCCCCATTGGGGTGCTCTCATCGGCCCATGCAATATGATCTAAATAATCAGTGCAAACGAACACCATGATCGGGCACTTCGTCACGACGACAGATTGCAGAAGATCAGATGATATGTGTGCTTGAAACTCAGTGTTAGACTTATGAGTGATTGGGTTGAATCTGCATGCGGCTCCACCCTCTGAGAAAGCACGATGACGCCACGAGAAACACCGACGAAGTAGAATCTTTTGGAAGAAGAGGGCATCAGTTAGCACTAAGATGCTTACAATGGAAAATAGCAATAAATATCGGATGTGAATGTGAACCTGCGATGGACGTCCATTAGATTTGTCCTGAAGCAATGACCAGTGGCGAGGTTGAGGAAGGTGAAGTAGCCAACCTCTGGAAGTGTGTGATCTATCATGATCAGTTGTTGAGATGGAATTCGGGCACCTTTAAAGTGCGGTGCCAATCGGTGCAGACTTCCCGACAAGCAGCATAGGCGTCGACGTACTCCTCTTTCTCCAGCAAGTAGTCAGTGATCTTGCGAAGTGGGTTGGCCAGGAGATCGGACCAGTTCCTCTTCATCCGGCTACTGGCCATGGCTTACGTGCGGGAATGTTTTGATCGAGGAAGAAAGAAGAACTACCACTGCGAGGAGAAGAAGAGGATATGAGCGAGGAGACGGGCGAAGCGCCACTATGAGGAGACGAGGAGACGGGGGAGAAGAAGCGGAACTGCCAATTCAAGTTTGGATCAACGGGCTTTTTTCTGAACTAGCGCGTGAATCAGCCATGCACTGCATGCAAGTTTTGATCAGACAGACTAACATGTGGGACCTGCTAAAAAATTCTGTGAAGTGCTCCCTGTGCATAGTGCGTTGACAGGTGGCATGTTTTCTGACTGGCGGGCCCGCCTCCTCCACCTTCGACGGCGCGCGTCCCAGGTTCGAGGGCTGGTGCCGCCCACCAACACATTATTGTGCAATTTTCCATGCTTTGTCACAACCAGCTCCGCTCCGCTCCTCTGCTCCTGCCGCCGCCACTCTGCTCAGTCGTGCACCGCTCTTGTCATCCCCTTGGGCCGTCGTCCTCCCGCCCTCCCCTCCCTGCCATCCCCTCACGTCCCCTCCCCTCCCTGCTCTGTCTCCTTGCTGCCGCCCACTGCCCAGGTGCGTCTGGAAACGAAAACCGAGAGTCGGCCGTTGGGTTAGGGGCCCAACGACGCTGGTGATCCAGATCCCGCTCGGAGATGGATCCTGTGAGGCTTGAGGGCACGGATATGGGTCCTGCACGGCTGGAGAGCACGGAATCTCCTTCAAGTCTGGAGCGCACCGAGGACAACGAAACAGGGGGAGAGGAAGCGGGGTGCAGAGATTTGGAGGTATGGAGCCCGGAGAAGGTGCCGTGCGTCCACATTGAAGGGTAAGAACTGTGATTCCTTTTCTGCATACCCCAATTAGCGTCTCCGTCCTGGGGTGATTGCAAGGATATGTGTTGGTAACCGCAGGACGTTTGTACAGCTTGTCCTTGAGCATGATGCTTTGTCAAGCAAGCATGAAGGCACTGAAATGTGTGGCGGTGCAGATGATGATGAGAAAGCATATCCAGACGTGGTTGCTGACCCTGATAGGATGGAGAGTAGGGAATATTTGGTTGATTCAAACTTTGAGCCTGACTATGGGACTGATGAGGAAGAGGAATGTGAAGATGTGGAAATTGGATGTAGATACGACGACGAAGACGTGGACACGTCAATGATACACTTTAACAGGGACAATCCTACAATTGATGAGGGGACTGTCTTTGATAATGTGGAGGACTACAGATATGTAGTTTCAACCTATGCAATCAGAGTTGGGTTCGAATTTATCATTGAAAAGAGCGACCAAAAGAGATTTAGGGTGCATTGTAGGGAATGTAATGTGTGTAAATGGAGATTACATGCATCTCCAATGCGGGGTGGACACCCATTTCAGGTTGCAATAGCTACATTTAGTTTCAGTCTTTCTCATATTTATTCTGCTAATAACTTGCTCTGAATTATTTGGATTCTTATCGAATGCAGATCAAAGTAAACACGAAGAAACACAACTGCCCTAATACTTCTTTAAGTGGTAAAATTAGACCGGCGACTACCAAGTGGATTGTCACATCAGATTTGACTGGGTGAGGCAGGATCATAACATTGGACCTGCTGAACTTAGAGCAAAGATTAGCAAAAAGTTTAACGTTCTGATTTCTTACCACAAAGTCTTTGATGGGAAGGAGATGGCTCTAGACTTCATTCAAGGCAAGTGGAATGACAGTTTTCATATGTTGTATAGTTTCAAAGCTCAAGTAGAGAAAACAATATCTGGTAGTGTTGTTGACATCGATTACGGGGTTGTGAAAGGGAGAGAAAAGGTCTCGAGGGGGGTCAGGTATAAGCAGGCAGATAAGATATGCTTGAGAGATCTTTTATGCACTTTGAAGGCATGCTGAAGGGGTTCCTAGGCTACCGCAGCCATACTTGGCAATAGGCGCAACTTCTTTAACAGGGAAGTTCAGGGGACATGTTGCTTCTGCTTGTGCTTTGGACGCGCATAATTGGCTTCTACCTGTAGCTTATGCTGTTCTTGAGGGTGAATCAAATGAAAGTTGGACATGGTTCATGCAAAGACTACGGGAAGTAATTGGTCACCCTGAAGGCTTGGTGATACACACCGGTGCATGCAAGGGTCTTGAGAATGCTGTTGATGTTGTGTTTCCTGGGGTTGAGCATAGGGAATGCATGCGGCACCTTGCTACTAACTTCACGCAGAAGTTCAACGGAAAGATCTTTGAAGAGGACTTGTGGTGATCAGCATACACATACACCCCAAGCACACATGCTACTTACTTGCAGAACATGTATGCAGTGCCAAAGGTGAAAAAATACCTTGAAGAACATCACACCAAGCTATGGGCCAGAAGCAAGTTTGGTGAGTTAATCAAGGTGGATTTTGTTTGCAATAATTTGGCAGAGAGTTTCAATGATAAGATTTCGGGCATGAAGACACTTGGAATTGTTATTTTGTTGGATGCAATACGACAGTGCATAATGGTGAAGATAGATTTAAGGCAAAGAATTTGTGCAAGAAAAATTTTAGGCCATAAAATAGTTCCAAAGGTGGTTATGTTATTGAATGCAAGAACCAGGGCAATGAGAACGATAAAGATGAGGATGGTCAGAAGTTCTAGAACATTGGCTGAGGTTTATGCAGAATACAAGCGTGGAAGTGAACAGAGGTACACTTTAGACATTGGAAACAAGACTTGTTCATGCGTGTGGCAGACATCGTCTGCCATGTCACCATGCAATTTACTTCATCTTAAAGCTTAGAGGTAACAGAGCTGAAATAGAGAACTATGTCGACAACTATTTCTTCGTGGACAAGTTTCTGCAACTTATGCAGAAAACGTACCACCTATGGCCGATGGAAATGAATGGGAGATTGTCGATCCAGGGTTCAAACTTCAACCACCAGTTCTTAGGAGGCCACCTGGGAGGCCTAGAAAGCTAAGGATCGAAGCCTCCACCGATAAAGGTCCTAGGCTGGGAGCTAGGAAAAGGAAATGCAAATGCTGTGGCGGATCCGGACATATCAAGAGGTTGTGCAAAAACCCAGTTACACATGATATTGTCCCTGTTCACACCCCGGTGGTAGAAAATGAGGCTTCTCAGCCAGAACTGGCAGAAGAGTAGCGCGAAGACGGTGATGAGCACTCGGAGGAAAACGTACATAAGAAGCCAATTATAAAGAAGTGAAGGTGCCGGCGAGAAAAGGGTGTGAAAATAAACAAAAGGGTAAGCGGAACGGGGAGGAAAGGGCAAATAATGGAGGTGTATTAGAATATGAAGAAGTTGCAGGGGTGATTGAGGATGTTCTTCAGGATCTTTCGACTAACTGCAGGAGAAATAATAAATCCCTGCCAATTTCATCTTTGTACGATTCTCCGGATGAAAGGTAAGCTTAAAAATTGTTTTATTTGCCATTTTAGCTTTTTTATCCTCATCAACTGATGCTTAATGCAGCGTGGGCTAGCAGACTAATAAGAGGAGTAGAAAGATGCGGGCACAGTAACGTCGTATGTTGAATTATATCATTGAAACTGAACTAGCCGTGTTGTCTTTATTTATATCTGGCGCGTGCAACGTGTCTGTGACGGGGTCATGTGAACCAGATTACAATTTTTTTAAATATTATTACATTAATTTTTTACCTGTGTTTGGACACGGCTACTAGTTCCCATCTCCCTTGCATTCCCATCTCCTCCGGCGCACTCCAGAATTATGGTTGTGCCATCAAGTAGCAGAGTCAGCGTATTATCCCATCAGGTGTGAATGCAATGACTTTGTTTGTTCAGAATTTGACGACTTTTGATTAGTTTGAAAGATAGAGAAACCTAAAACATGTATCTAGACATGTTTTGGGTATAGACATATTTATTAAATATCTAAAAAAACTAAGTCAGTTATATCCGGACAGGAGTAGTACACTATTACAACATGCTTGATCCCTTCTCCTCTGGCGCACTCCAAATTATGGCTGTGCCATCAAGTACTGGGAGCAGAGTCAGCGTATTGTCCCGTCATATATGCCAGGAACGCGCGAACTTTATTTTCAGGATTGGACGAGTTTCGATCGACTAGTTTCAAAGACAAAGACAACTAATACATGGCCAACATATATAGATTATGATGATAATCGACCATGACTCAAGTGACCCAGATCCAAAGAGCGCATTAAGATACCGTACATAGATTTAATTTATGCTTAAGTGGCCCTAATCGACTATGATGCTCCCGCAGTCTCCATCATTGACGACGTTGTCCGTGTTGCCGCCAGCCTCCTCAGCGTTGGAATCAATGCCGACGTTCCCGGCAGCGTTCCTCCTCCTCATGGATTCTTCACGGCGCGCTGCATCGATAACGGTGGAGGTCAGACGCCAGCACCGCCAGAAGCGCCTCCCTTCGAGGTTGCGCAAATCCGGGTGGATCTTCCGCCGGTGGGTTCCACACAGCTCAATCAACGCAGCCCGCTCCTTCTTGAACAGCTTTCGCCAGTACGCGCCTGTACGCGAGTACCATGCCATTGCCCTCCTCCGCTCCGATAGCTGGCGGCAGCGCTCCTCGATCTGCCTGGCCAACGTGTTGTCGTGCAAGAGCGGCGCGACAGGAACCCCGGCGTAGCTGAGGTCGAAGCCAGCTGGAAGCCTCGCAAACGGCAGCGCGAGTATGTCGTAGTGGGCGAACATCTAAGCCTCGTGCAAGCTGAGTTTGGGCCTCTCCCTCTCCATGGCGATGAAGGAACACAATCTGATCTTCGGCCCCGAGGTTAAGGGGACAAGGGCAAGGACGTAGGCCGAGCGTCGTTGCCACTACCAATCAGTTTGTAGAACAGACTTCTCACGGATCGCCGTCGCAAAGGACATCACTATCGTCCATGCACCCCGATCCAACGGCGCCTAACAATCAGGGATAGGGTCTTCTAGAAGCCCAGAGCGGTTGCTGGTTAGCTCTGCATCCCGATTGTTTGTAGCCAACAGCTGTAGTTGAAAAGAACACACATTTCAATGACACTGGTGGATAAATATGTGGTCTCTGAAGGGAACACACATCCAATGACTCTAGCTGTGGTTAATGAGAAGAACACACATTTCAATGACACCGGTGGATCCATATGTGGTATGGGAAAAGAATAGTCATGAAATGACTCCAGTTGTTGTTAGTAAAAGGAACACACATGCAATGACACTGGTGGATCCATGTGTGGTCTCTAAAGAGAACACACATTTCAATGACACTGGTCGATCCATATGTGGTATGTGAAAAGAACAGTCATGAAATAACTCCAGTTGTTGTTAGTAAAAAGAACACACATGCAATGACACTGGTGGATCCATAGGTGGATTGTGAAAAGAACACACATGCAATGACACTGGTGGATCCATATGCGCTATGTGAAAAAGAACACACATGCAATGACTCTGGTTGTTGTTAGTACCAAGAACACACATGCAATGACACTGGTGGATCCATGTGTGGCCTCTAAAGAGAACACACATGCAATGACTCTGGTTGTTGTTAGTAAAAAGAACACACATGCAATGACGCTGGTGGATCCATGTGTGGTCTCTAAAGAGAACACACATGCAATGACTCTGGTTGTTGTTAGTAAAAAGAGCACACATGCAATGACACTGGTGGATCCATATGTGGTATGTGAAAAGAACACACATGACTCTGGTTGTTTTTAGTAAAAAGAACACACATGCAATGACACTGGTGGATCCATTTGTGGATTATAAAAAGAGCACACATGCAATGACTCTAGTTGTTCCATATGTGGTATGTGAAAAGAACACACATGCAATGAGACCTGTTGTTGTTAGTAAAAAGAACACACATGCAATGACACTGGTAGATCCATGTGTAGTCTCTGAAGAGAACACACATTTCAATGACACTGGTGGATCCATATGTGGTATGTGAAAAGAAAAGTCATGAAATGACTCCAGTTGTTGTTAGTAAAAAGAACACACATGCACTGAGACTGGTGGATCCATAGGTGGATTGTGAAAAGAGCACACATGCAATGACACTGGTGGATCCATATGTGGTATGTGAAAAGAACACACATGCAATGACTCCAGTTGTTGTTAGTAAAAAGAATACACATGCAATGACACTGGTGGATCCATGTGTGGTATCTGAAGAGAACACACATTTCAATGACACATGTGAATCCATATGTGCTATGTGAAAAGAACAGTTATGAAATGACTCTAGTTGTTGTTAGTAAAAAGAACACACATGCAATGACACTGGTGGATCCATAGGTGGATTGTGAAAAGAACACACATGCAATGACATTGGTGGATCCATATGTGGTATGTGAAAAGAACACACATGCAATGACTCTGGTTGTTGTTAGTAACAAGAACACACATGCAATGACACTAGTGGATCCATGTGTGGTCTCTGAAGAGAACACACATTTCAATGACTCTGGTGGATCCATATGTGGTATGTGAAAATGACACACATGAAATGACTCTGGTTGTTGTTAGTAAAAAAACCACACATGCAATGACACTGGTGGATCCATATATGGTATGTGAAAAGAACACACATGCAATGTCACTGGTTGTTGTTAGGAAAAAGAACACACATGCAATGACACTGGTGGATCCCTATGTAGTCTCTAAAGAGAACACACATTTCAATGACTCTGTCTGTTGTTAGTAAAAAGAACACACATGCAATGACACTGGTGGATCCATGTGTGGTCTCTGAACATAACACACATGCAATGACTCTAGATGTTATTAGTAAAAAGAACACACATGCAATGACACTAGTGGATCCATAGGTGGTATGTGAAAAGAACACACGTTTCAATGACTCTGGTTGTTGTTAGTAAAAACAACACACATGCAATGACACTGGTGGATCCATAGGTGGATTGTGAAAAGAGCACACATGCAATGACACCGGTGGATCCATATGTGGTATGTGAAAAGAACACACATGCAATAACTCTAGTTGTTAGTAAAAAAGAACACACATGTAATGACACTGGTGGATCCATGTGTAGTCTCTGAAGAGAACACACATTTCAATGACACTGGTGCATCCATATGTGGTATGTTAAAAGAACAGTCATGAAATGACACCAGTTGTTAGTTAGTGAAAAGAACACACATGCAATGACACTGGTGGATCCATAGGTGGATTGTGAAAAGAACACACATGCAATGACACTAGTGGATCCATATGTGGTATGTGAAAAGAACACACGTGCAATGAATCTGGTTGGTGTTACTAACAAGAACACACATGCAATGACACTGGTGGATCCATATGTGGTATCTGAAAAGAACACACGTGCAATGACTCTGGTTGTTGTTAGTAACAAGAACACACATGCAATGACACTAGTGGATCAATATGTGGTATGTCAAAAGAACAGTCATGAAATGACTCCAGTTGTTGTTATTAAAAAGAACGCACATGCAATGACACTAGTGGATCCATAGCTGGATTGTGAAAACAACAGACATGCAATGAGACTGGTGGATCCATATGTGGTATGTGCAAAGAACACACATTTCAATGACTCTGGTTGTTATCAGTAAAAAGAACACACATGCAATGACACTGGTGGATCCATGTGTGGTCTCTGAAGAGAACACACACTTCAATGACTCTGGTTGTTGTTAGTAAAAAGAACACACATGTAATGAAACTAGAGGATCCATGTGTGGTCTCTGAAGAGAACACACATGCAATGACTCTGGATGTTGTCAATAAAAAGAGCACACATGCAATGACACTGGTGGATCCATATGTGGTATGTGAAAAGAACACACATGCAATGACTCTAGTTGTTGTTAGTAAAAAGAACACACATGCAATGACACTAGTGGATCCATGTGTGGTCTCTAAAGAGAACACACATTTCAATGACACTGGTGGATCCATATGTGGTATGTGAAAAGAACATTCATGAAATGACTCTGGTTGTTGTTAGTAAAAGAACACACATGCAATGACACTGGTGGATCCATAGGTGGATTGTGAAAAGAGCACACATGCAATGACACTGGTGGATCCATATGTGGTATGTGAAAAGAACACACATGCAATGACTCCAGTTGTTTTTAGTAAAAAGAACACACATGCAATGACACTGGTGGATCCATGTGTGGTCTCTGAAGAGAACACACATTTCAATGACACTGGTGGATCCATATGTGGTATGTGAAAAGAACAGTCATGAAATGACTCTAGTTGTTGTTAGTAAAAAGAACACACATGCAATGACATTGGTGGATCCATGTGGATTGTGAAAAGAACACACATGCAATAACGTTGGTGGATCCATATGTGGTATGTGAAAAGAACACACGCAATGACTCTGGTTCTTGTTAGTAACAAGAACACACATGCAATGACACTGGTGCATCCATGTGTGGTCTCTGAAGAGAACACACATGCAATGACTCTAGTTGTTGTTAGTAAAAAGAACACACATTTCAATGACATTGGTGGATCCATATGTGGTATGTGAAAAGAACAGTCATGAAATGACTCTAGTTGTTGTTAGCAAAACGAACACACATGCAATGACAATGGTGGATCGATAGGTGGATTGTGAAAACAACACACATGCAATGACACTGGTGGATCCATATGTGGTATGTGAAAAGAACACACATGTCAATGACTCTGGTTGTTGTTAGTAAAAAGAACACACATGCAATGACACTGGTGGATCCATGTGTGGTCTCTGAAGAGAACACACATTTCAATGACTCTGGTTGTTGTTAGTAAAAAGAACACGCATGCAATGAAACTGGTGGATCCATGTGTGGTCTCTGAAGAGAACACATATGCAATGACTCTGGTTGTTGTTAGTAAAAAGAGCACACATGCAATGACACTGGTGGATCCATATGTGGTATGTGAAAAGAACAAACATGCAATAATTCCAGTTGTTGTTAGTTAAAAGAACACACATGCAATGACACTGGTGGATCCATGTGTGGTCTCTAAAGAGAACGCACATTTCAATGACACTGGTGGATCCATATGTGGTATATGAAAAGAACAGTCATGAAATGACTCTGGTTGTTGTTAGTGAAAAGAACACACATGCAATGACACTGGTGGATCCATAGGTGGATTGTGAAAAGAGCAGACATGAAATGACACTGGTGGATCCATATGTGGTATGCGAAAAGAACACATATGCAATAACTCTAGTTGTTTTTAGTACAAAAAACACACATGCAATGACACTGGTGGATCTATGTGTGGTCTCTGAAGAGAACACACATTTCAATGACATTGGTGGATCCATATGTCGTATGTGAAAAGAACAATCATGAAATGACTCCAGTTGTTGTTAGTAAAAAGAACACGCGTGCAATGACACTTGTGGATCCATGTGGATTGTGAAAATAACACACATGCAATGACATTGGTGGATCCATATGTGGTATGTGAAAAGAACACACATGCAATGACTCTAGTTGTTGTTAGTAACAAGAACACACATGCAATGACACTGGTGGATCCATGTGTGGTCTCTGAAGAGAACACACATGCAATGACTCTGGTTGTTGATAGTGAAAAGAACATACATTTCAATGACACTAGTGGATCCATACGTGGTATGTGAAAAGAACAGTCATGAAATGACTCAACTTGTTGTTAGTAAAAAGAACACACATGCAATGACACTGGTGGATCCATAGGTGGATTGTGGAAACAACACACATGCAATGACACTGGTGGATCCATATGTGGTATGTGAAAAGAACACACATTTCAATGAATCCGGTTGTTGTTAGTAAAAAGAACACACATGCAATGACACTAGTGGATCCATGTGTGGTCTCTGAAGAGAACACACATTTCAATGAATCTGGTTGTTGTTAGTAAAAAGAACACACATGCAATGAAACTGGAGGATCCATGTGTGGTCTCTGAACAGAACACACATTTCAATGACTCTGGTTGTTGTTAGTAAAAAGAACACACATGCAATGAAACTGGTGGATCCATGTGTGGTCTCTGAAGAGAACACACATGCAATGACTCTGGTGGATCCATATGTGGTATGTGAAAAGAAAAGTCATGAAATGACTCTAGTTGTTAGTAAAAAGAACACACATGCAATGACACTGGTGGATCCATAGGTGGATTGTGAAAAGAGCACACATGCAATGACACTGGTGGATCCATATGTGGTATGTGAAAAGAACACACATGCAATGACTCTAGTTGTTAGTAAAAAGAACACACATGCAATGACACTGGTGGATCCATGTGTGGTCTATGAAGAGAACACACATTTCAATGACACTGGTGGATCCATATGTGGTATGTGAAAAGAACAGTCATGAAATGACTCTAGTTGTTGTTTGTAAAAAGAACACACATGCAATGACACTGGTGGATCCATAGGTGGATTGTGAAAAGAACACACATGCAATGACACTGGTGGATCCATATGTGGTATGTGAAAAGAACACACATGCAATGACGCTGGTTGTTGTTAGTAACAAGAACACACCTGCAATGACATCAGGATCCATGTGTGGTCTCTGAAGAGAACACACATGCAATGGCTCTGGTTGTTGTTAGTAAAAAGAACACACATGCAATGACACTAGTGGATCCATGTGTGGTCTCTGAAGAGAACTCACATGCAATGACTCTGGTTGTTGTTAGTGAAAAGAACACACATTTCAATGACACTGGTGGATCCATATGTGGTATGTGAAAAGAACAGTCATGAAATGACTCCAGTTGTTGTTAGTAAAAAGAACACCCATGCAATGACACTGGTGGATCCATATGTGGTATGTGAAAAGAACACACATGGAATGACTCTAGTTGTTATTAGTAAAAACAACACACATGCAATGACACTGGTGGATCCATGTGTGGTCTCGGAAGAGAACACACATTTCAATGACACTGGTGGATCCATATGTGGTATGTGAAAACAACACACATGAAATGACTCTGGTTGTTGTTAGTAAAAAAGCACACATGCAATGACACTAGTGGATCCATATGTGGTATGTGAAAAGAACACACATGCAATGACTCTAGTTGTACTTGGTAACAAGAACAGACATTCAATGACACTGCTGGATCCATGTGTGGTCTCTAGAGAGAACACACATTTCAATGACTCTGGTTGTTGTTAGTAAAAAGAACACATATGCAATGACACTGGTGGATCCATGTGTGGTCTCTGAAGAGAACACACATCTAATGACTCTTGTTGTTGTTAGTAAAAAGAACACACATGCAATGACACTGGTGGATCCATAGGTGGATTGTTAAACGAGCACACATGCAATGACACCGATGGATCCAAATGTGGTGTGTGAAAAGAACAAACATGCAATGACTCCAGTTGTTGTTAGTAAAAAGAACACACATGCAATGACACTGGTGGATCCATATGTGGTATGTGAAAAGAACACACATGCAATGACTCCAGTTGTTGTTAGTAAAAAGAACACACATGCAATGACACTGGTGGATCCATGTGTGGTCTCTAAAGAGAACACACATTTCAATGACACTGGTGGATCCATAGGTGGTATGTGAAAAGAACAGTCATGAAATGACTCTGGTTGTTGTTAGTAAAAAGAACACACATGCAATGACACTGGTGGATCCATAGGTGGATTGTGAAAAGAGCACACATGCATTGACACTGGTGGATCCATATGTGGTATGTGAAAAGAACACACATGCAATGACTCTAGTTGTTGTTAGTAAAAAGAACACACATGCAATGACACTGGTGGATCCATGTGTGGTCTATGAAGAGAACACACATTTCAATGACACTGGTGGATCCATATGTGGTATGTGAAAAGAACAGTCATGAAATGACTCTAGTTGTTGTTTGTAAAAAGAACACACATGCAATGACACTGGTGGATCCATAGGTGGATTGTGAAAAGAACACACATGCAATGACACTGGTGGATCCATATGTGGTATGTGAAAAGAACACACATGCAATGACGCTGGTTGTTGTTAGTAACAAGAACACACCTGCAATGACACTGGTGGATCCATGTGTGGTCTCTGAAGAGAACACACATGCAATGACTCTGGTTGTTGTTAGTAAAAAGAACACACATGCAATGACACTAGTGGATCCATGTGTGGTCTCTGAAGAGAACTCACATGCAATGACTCTGGTTGTTGTTAGTGAAAAGAACACACATTTCAATGACACTGGTGGATCCATATGTGGTATGTGAAAAGAACAGTCATGAAATGACTCCAGTTGTTGTTAGTAAAAAGAACACCCATGCAATGACACTGGTGGATCCATATGTGGTATGTGAAAAGAACACACATGGAATGACTCTAGTTGTTATTAGTAAAAACAACACACATGCAATGACATCAGGATCCATGTGTGGTCTCGGAAGAGAACACACATTTCAATGACACTGGTGGATCCATATGTGGTATGTGAAAACAACACACATGAAATGACTCTGGTTGTTGTTAGTAAAAAAGCACACATGCAATGACACTAGTGGATCCATATGTGGTATGTGAAAAGAACACACATGCAATGACTCTAGTTGTACTTGGTAACAAGAACAGACATTCAATGACACTGCTGGATCCATGTGTGGTCTCTAGAGAGAACACACATTTCAATGACTCTGGTTGTTGTTAGTAAAAAGAACACATATGCAATGACACTGGTGGATCCATGTGTGGTCTCTGAAGAGAACACACATCTAATGACTCTTGTTGTTGTTAGTAAAAAGAACACACATGCAATGACACTGGTGGATCCATAGGTGGATTGTTAAACGAGCACACATGCAATGACACCGATGGATCCAAATGTGGTGTGTGAAAAGAACAAACATGCAATGACTCCAGTTGTTGTTAGTAAAAAGAACACACATGCAATGACACTGGTGGATCCATATGTGGTATGTGAAAAGAACACACATGCAATGACTCCAGTTGTTGTTAGTAAAAAGAACACACATGCAATGACACTGGTGGATCCATGTGTGGTCTCTAAAGAGAACACACATTTCAATGACACTGGTGGATCCATAGGTGGTATGTGAAAAGAACAGTCATGAAATGACTCTGGTTGTTGTTAGTAAAAAGAACACACATGCAATGACACTGGTGGATCCATAGGTGGATTGTGAAAGGAGCACACATGCATTGACACTGGTGGATCCATATGTGGTATGTGAAAAGAACACACATGCAATGACTCTAGTTGTTGTTATTAAAAAGAACACACATGCAATGACACTGGTGGATCCATGTGTGGTCTCTAAAGAGAACACACATTTCAATGACACTGGTGGATCCATATGTGGTATGTGAAAAGAACAGTCATGAAATGACTCTGGTTGTTAGTAAAAAGAACACACATGCAATGACACTGGTGGATCCATGTGGATTGTGAAAAGAACACACATGCAATGACATTGGTGGATCTATATGTGGTATGTGAAAAGAACACACATGCAATGACTCTGGTTGTTGTTAGTAACAAGAACACACATGCAATGACACTGGTGGATCCATGTGTGGTCTCTGAAGAGAACTCACATGCAATGACTCTGGTTGTTGTTAGTAAAAAGAACACACATTTCAATAACACTGGTGGATCCATATGTGGTATGTGAAAAGAACAGTCATGAAATGACTCCAGTTGTTGTTAGTAAAAAGAACACAGATGCAATGACACTGGTGGATCCATATGTGGTATGTGAAAAGAACACACATTTCAATGACTCTAGTTGTTGTTAGTAAAAAGAACACACATGCAATGACACTGGTGGATCCATGTGTGGTCTCTGAAGAGAACACACATTTCAATAACTCTAGTTGTTGTTACTAAAAAGAACACACATGCAATGAAACTGGTGGATCCATGTGTGGTATCTGAAGAGAATACACATGCAATGACTCTGGTTGTTGTTAGTAAAAAGAGCACACATGCAATGACACCGGTGGATCCATATGTTGTATGTGAAAAGAACACACATGCAATGACTCCAGTTGTTGTTAGTAAAGAGAACACACATGTAATGACACTTGTGGATCCATGTGTGGTCTCTGAAGAGAATACACATTTCAATGACACTGGTGGATCCATATGTGGTATGTGAAAAGAACAGTGATGAAATGACTCCAGTTGTTGTTAGTAAAAAGAACACACATGCAATGACACTGGTGGATCCATAGGTGGATTGTGAATAGAACACACATGCAATGACACTGGTGGATCCATATGTGGTATGTGAAAAGAACACACATGCAATGACTCTGGTTGTTAGTAACGAGAACACACATGCAATGTCACTGGTGGATCCATATGTGGTATGTCAAAAGAACAGTCATGAAATGACTCCAGTTGTTGTTAGTAAAAAGAACACACATGCGATGACACTGGTGGATCCATATGTGGCATGTGAAAAGAACAATCATGAAATGACTCTAGTTGTTGTTAGTAAAAAGAACACACATGCAATGACATTGGTGGATCCATGTGGATTGTGAAAAGAACACACATGCAATGACGTTGGTGGATCCATATGTGGTATGTGAAAAGAACACACATGCAATGACTCTGGTTCTTGTTAGTAACAAGAACACACATGCAATGACACTGGTAGATCAATGTGTGGTCTCTGAAGAGAACACATATGCAGTAACTCTGGTTGTTGTTAGTAAAAAGAACACACATTTCAATGACAGCGGTGGATCCATATGTGGTATGTGAAAAGAACAGTCATGAAATGACTCCAGTTGTTGTTAGTAAAAAGAACACAGATGCAATGACACTGGTGGATCGATAGGTGGATTGTGAAAACAACACACATGCAATGACACTGGTAGATCCATATGTGGTATGTGAAAAGAACACACATGTCAATGACTCTAGTTGGTGTTAGTAAAAAGAACACACATGCAATGACACTGGTGGATCCATGTGTGGTCTCTGAAGAGAACACACATTTCAATGACTCTAGTTGTGTGGTCTCTGAAGAGAACACACATGCAATGACTCTGGTTGTTGTTAGTAAAAAGAGCACACATGCAATGACACTGGTGGATCCATATGTGGTATGTGAAAAGAACACACATGCAATAACTCTAGTTGTTGTTAGTAAAAAGAACACACATGTAATGACACCTGTGGATCCATGTGTGGTCTCTGAAGAGAACACACATGTAATGACACTGGTGGATCCATGTGTGGTCTCTAAAGAGAACGCACATTTCAATGACACTGGTGGATCCATATGTGGTATGTGAAAAGAACACACATGCAATGACTCTGGTTGTTGTTAGTACCAAGAACACACATGCAATGACATCAGGATCCATGTGTGGTCTCAAGAGAACACATGCAATGACTCTGGTTGTTGTTAGTAAAAAGAACACACATTTCAATAACACTGGTGGATCCATATGTGGTATGTGAAAAGAACAGTCATGAAATGACTCGAGTTGTTGTTAGTAAAAAGAACACACATGCAATGACACTGGTGGATCCATATGTGGTATGTGAAAAGAACACACATTTCAATGACTCTAGTTGTTGTTAGTAAAAAGAACACACATGCAATGACACTGGTGGATCCATGTGTGGTCTCTGAAGAGAACACACATTTCAATGACTCTAGTTGTTGTTAGTAAAAAGAACACACATGCAATGAAACTGGTGGATCCATGTGTGGTATCTAAAGAGAACACACATGCAATGACTCTGGTTGTTGTTAGTAAAAAGAGCACACATGCAATGACACTGGTGGATCCATATGTGGTATGTGAAAAGAACACACATGCAATGACTCCAGTTGTTGTTAGTAAAAAGAACACACATGCAATGACACTGGTGGATCCATGTGTGGTGTCTGAAGAGAACACACATTTCAATGACACTGGTGGATCCATATGTGGTATGTGAAAAGAACAGTCATGAAATGACTCTGGTTGTTGTTAGTAAAAAGAACACACATGCAATGACACTGGTGGATCCATAGGTAGATTGTTAAAAGAGCACACATGCAATGACACTGGTGGATCCATATGTGGTATGTGAAAAGAACACACATGCAATGACTCCAGTTGTTGTTAGTAAAAAGAACACACATGCAATAACACTGGTGGATCCATGTGTGGCCTCTAAAGAGAACACACATTTCAATGACACTGGTGGATCCATATGTGGTATGTGAAAAGAACAGTCATGAAATGACTCCAGTTGTTGTTAGTAAAAAGAACACACATGCAATGACACTGGTGGATCCATATGTGGTATGTGAAAAGAACACACATGCAATGTCTCTGGTTGTTATTAGTAACAAGAACACACATGCAATGACACTGGTGGATCCATGTGTGGTCTCTGAAGAGAACACACATGCAATGACTCTGGTTGTTGTTAGTAAAAAGAACACACATGCAATGACCCTGGTGGATCCATGTGTCGTCTCTGAAGAGAACACACATGCAATGAATCTGGTTGTTGTTAGTAAAAAGAACACACATGCAATGACACTGGTGGATCCATAGGTGGATTGTGAAAAGAGCACACATGCAATGACACCGGTGGATCCATATGTGGTATGTGAAAAGAACACACATGCAAAGACTCCAGTTGTTGTTAGTAAAAAGAACACACATGTAATGACACCTGTGGATCCATGTGTGGTCTCTGAAGAGAACACACATTCCAATGACACTGGTGGATCCATATGTGGTATGTGAAAAGAACACACATGCAATGACACTGGTGGATCCATAGGTGGATTGTGAAAAGAACACACATGCAATGACACTGGTGGATCCATATGTGGTATGTGCAAAGAACACACATTTCAATGACTCTAGTTGTTGTTAGTCAAAAGAACACACATGCAATGACACTGGTGGATCCATGTGTGGTCTCTGAAGAGAACACACATTTCAATGACTCTGGTTGTTGTTAGTAAAAAGAACACACATGCAATGAAACTGGTGGATCCATGTGTGGTCTCTGAAGAGAACACACATGCAATGACTCTGGTTGTTGTTAGTAAAAAGAGCACACATGCAATGACACTGGTGGATCCATATGTGGATTGTGAAAAGAACACACATGCAATAACTCCAGTTGTTGATAGTAAAAAGAACACACATGCAATGACACTGGTGGATCCATGTGTGGTCTCTAAAGAGAACGCACATTTCAATGACACTGGTGGATCCATTTGGGGTATATGAAAAGAACAGTCATGAAATGACTCTGGTTGTTGTTAGTGAAAAGAACACACATGCAATGACACTGGTGGATCCATATGTGGTATGTGAAAAGAACACACATGTAATGACTCTGGTTGTTGTTCGTAACAAGAACACACATGCAATGACAGTGGTGGATCCATATGTGGTATGTGAAAAGAACAGCCATGAAATGACTTCAGTTGTTGTTATAAAAAGAACACACATGCAATTACACTGGTGGATCCATAGGTGGATTGTGAAAAGAACACACATGCAATAACACTGGTGGATCCATACGTGGCATGTGAAAAGAACACACATGCAATGACTCTGGTTGTTGTTAGTAAAAAGAACACACGTGCAATGACACTGGTCGATCCATGTGTGATCTCTGAAGAGAACACAAATTTCAATGACGCTGGTTGTTGTTAGGAAAAAACACACATGCAATGACACTAGTGGATCCATGTGTGGTCTCTGAAGAGAATACACATGCAATGACTCTGGTTGTTGTTAGAAAAAAGAGCACACATGCAATGATACCGGTGGATCCATATGTTGTATGTGAAAAGAACACACATGCAATGACTCTAGTTGTTGTTAGTAAAAAGAACACACATGTAATGACACTTGTGGATCCATGTGTGGTCTCTGAAGAGAATACACATTTCAATGACACTGGTGGATCCATATGTGGTATGTGAAAAGAACAGTGATGAAATGACTCCAGTTGTTGTTAGTAAAAAGAACACACATGCAATGACACTGGTGGATCCATAGGTGGATTGTGAAAAGAACACACATGCAATGACACTAGTGGATCCATATGTGGTATGTGAAAAGAACACACATGCAATGACTCTGGTTGTTAGTAACGAGAACACACATGCAATGTCACTAGTGGATCCATATGTGGTATGTCAAAAGAACAGTCATGAAATGACTCCAGTTGTTGTTAGTAAAAAGAACAGACATGCGATGACACTGGTGGATCCATATGTGGTATGTGAAAAGAACAGTCATGAAATGACTCTAGTTGTTGTTAGTAGAAAGAACACACATGCAATGACATTGGTGGATCCATGTGGATTGTGAAAAGAACACACATGCAATGACGTTGGTGGATCCATATGTGGTATGTGAAAAGAACACACATGCAATGACTCTGGTTCTTGTTAGTAACAAGAACACACATGCAATGACACTGGTGGATCCATGTGTGGTCTCTGAAGAGAACACACATGCAATGACTCAGGTTGTTGTTAGTAAAAAGAACACACATTTCAATGACAGCGGTGGATCCATATGTGGTATGTGAAAAGAACAGTCATGAAATGACTCCAGTTGTTGTTAGTAAAAAGAACACACATGCAATGACACTGGTGGATCGATAGGTGGATTGTGAAAACAACACACATGCAATGACACTGGTAGATCCATATGTGGTATGTGAAAAGAACACACATGTCAATGACTCTAGTTGTTGTTAGTAAAAAGAACACACATGCAATGACACTGGTGGATCCATGTGTGGTCTCTGAAGAGAACACACATTTCAATGACTCTAGTTGTGTGGTCTCTGAAGAGAACACACATGCAATGACTCTGGTTGTTGTTAGTAAAAAGAGCACACATGCAATGACACTGGTGGATCCATATGTGGTATGTGAAAAGAACACACATGCAATAACTCTAGTTGTTGTTAGTAAAAAGAACACACATGTAATGACACCTATGGATCCATGTGTGGTCTCTGAAGAGAACACACATGTAATGACACTGGTGGATCCATGTGTGGTCTCTAAAGAGAACGCACATTTCAATGACACTGGTGGATCCATATGTGGTATGTGAAAAGAACACACATGCAATGACTCTGGTTGTTGTTAGTAACAAGAACACACATGCAATGACACTGGTGGATCCATGTGTGGTCTCTGAAGAGAACACACATGCAATGACTCTGGTTGTTGTTAGTAAAAAGAACACACATTTCAATAACACTGGTGGATCCATATGTGGTATGTGAAAAGAACAGTCATGAAATGACTCGAGTTGTTGTTAGTAAAAAGAACACACATGCAATGCCACTGGTGGATCCATATGTGGTATGTGAAAAGAACACACATTTCAATGACTCTAGTTGTTGTTAGTAAAAAGAACACACATGCAATGACATTGGTGGATCCATGTGTGGTCTCTGAAGAGAACACACATTTCAATGACTCTAGTTGTTGTTAGTAAAAAGAACACACATGCAATGAAACTGGTGGATCCATGTGTGGTATGTAAAGAGAACACACATGCAATGACTCTGGTTGTTGTTAGTAAAAAGAGCACACATGCAATGACACTGGTGGATCCATATGTGGTATGTGAAAAGAACACACATGCAATGACTCCAGTTGTTGTTAGTAAAAAGAACACACATGCAATGACACTGGTGGATCCATGTGTGGTGTCTGAAGAGAACACACATTTCAATGACACTGGTGGATCCATATGTGGTATGTGAAAAGAACAGTCATGAAATGACTCTGGTTGTTGTTAGTAAAAATAACACACATGCAATGACACTTGTGGCTCCATAGGTAGATTGTTAAAAGAGCACGCATGCAATGACACTAGTGGATCCATACGTGGTATGTGAAAAGAACACACATGCAATGATTCCGGTTGTTGTTAGTAAAAAGAACACACATGCAATGACATCAGGATCCATGTGTGGCCTCTAAAGAGAACACACATTTCAATGACACTGTGGATCCATATGTGGTATGTGAAAAGAACAGTCATGAAATGACTCCAGTTGTTGTTAGTAAAAAGAACACACATGCAATGACACGGGTGGATCCATATGTGGTATGTGAAAAGAACACACATGCAATGTCTCAGGTTGTTGTTAGTAACAAGAACACACATGCAATGACATCAGGATCCATGTGTGGTCTCAAGAGAACACACATGCAATGACTCTTGTTGTTAGTAAAAAGAACACACATGCAATTACCCAGGAGGATCCATGTGTCGTCTCTGAAGAGAACACAAATGCAATGAATCTGGTTGTTGTTAGTAAAAAGAACACACATGCAATGACACTAGTGGATCCATAGGTGGATTGTGAAAAGAGCACACATGCAATGACACCGGTGGATCCATATGTGGTATGTGAAAAGAACACACATGCAAAGACTCCAGTTGTTGTTAGTAAAAAGAACACACATGCAATGACACTGGATCCATGTGTGGTCTCTGAAGAGAACACACATTTCAATGACACTGGTGGATCGATATGTGGTATGTGAAAAGAACACACATGCAATGACACTGGTGGATCCATAGGTGCATTGTGAAAAGAACACACATGCAATGACACTGGTGGATCCATATGTGGTATGTGCAAAGAACACACATTTCAATGACTCTAGTTATTGTTAGTCAAAAGAACACACATGCAATGACATCAGGATCCATGTGTGGTCTCTCAAGAGAACACACATTTCAATGACTCGTTGTTGTTAGTAAAAAGAACACACATGCAATGAAATCAGGATCCATGTGTGGTCTCTCAAGAGAACACACATGCAATGCCTCTGTTGTTGTTAGTAAAAAGAGCACACATGCAATGACACTGTGGATCCATATGTGGATTGTGAAAAGAACACACATGCAATAACTCCAGTTGTTGATAGTAAAAAGAACACACATGCAATGACACTGGTGGATCCATGTGTGGTCTCTAAAGAGAACGCACATTTCAATGACACTGGTGGATCCATTTGTGGTATATGAAAAGAACAGTCATGAAATGACCCTGGTTGTTGTTAGTGAAAAGAACACACATGCAATGACACTGGTGGATCCATATGTGGTATGTGAAAAGAACACACATGTAATGACTCTAGTTGTTGTTCGTAACAAGAACACACATGCAATGACAGTGGTGGATCCATATGTGGTATGTGAAAAGAACAGCCATGAAATGACTTCAGTTGTTGTTAGTAAAAAGAACACACATGCAATTACACTGGTGGATCCATAGGTGGATTGTGAAAAGAACACACATGCAATAACACTGGTGGATCCATACGTGGCATGTGAAAAGAACACACATGCAATGACTCTGGTTGTTGTTAGTAAAAAGAACACACGTGCAATGACACTGGTCGATCCATGTGTGGTCTCTGAAGAGAACACAAATTTCAATGACGCTGGTTGTTGTTAGGAAAAAAAACACACATGCAATGACACTGGTGGATCCATGTGTGGTCTCTGAAGAGAATACACATGCAATGACTCTGGTTGTTGTTAGAAAAAAGAGCACACATGCAATGATACCGGTGGATCCATATGTTGTATGTGAAAAGAACACACATGCAATGACTCTAGTTGTTGTTAGTAAAAAGAACACACATGTAATGACACTTGTGGATCCATGTGTGGTCTCTGAAGAGAATACACATTTCAATGACACTGGTGGATCCATATGTGGTATGTGAAAAGAACAGTGATGAAATGACTCCAGTTGTTGTTAGTAAAAAGAACACACATGCAATGACACTGGTGGATCCATAGGTGGATTGTGAAAAGAACACACATGCAATGACACTAGTGGATCCATATGTGGTATGTGAAAAGAACACACATGCAATGACTCTGGTTGTTAGTAACAAGAACACACATGCAATGTCACTAGTGGATCCATATGTGGTATGTCAAAAGAACAGTCATGAAATGACTCCAGTTGTTGTTAGTAAAAAGAACACACATGCGATGACACTGGTGGATCCATATGTGGTATGTGAAAAGAACAGTCATGAAATGACTCTAGTTGTTGTTAGTAGAAAGAACACACATGCAATGACATTGGTGGATCCATGTGGATTGTGAAAAGAACACACATGCAATGACGTTGGTGGATCCATATGTGGTATGTGAAAAGAACACACATGCAATGACTCTGGTTCTTGTTAGTAACAAGAACACACATGCAATGACACTGGTGGATCCATGTGTGGTCTCTGAAGAGAACACACATGCAATGAGTCTGGTTGTTAGTAAAAAGAACACACATTTCAATGACAGCGGTGGATCCATATGTGGTATGTGAAAAGAACAGTCATGAAATGACTCCAGTTGTTGTTAGTAAAAAGAACACACATGCAATGACACTGGTGGATCGATAGGTGGATTGTGAAAACAACACACATGCAATGACACTGGTAGATCCATATGTGGTATGTGAAAAGAACATACATGTCAATGACTCTAGTTGTTGTTAGTAAAAAGAACACACATGCAATGACACTGGTGGATCCATGTGTGGTCTCTGAAGAGAACACACATTTCAATGACTCTGGTTGTTGTTAGTAAAAAGAACACACATGCAATGAAACAGGATCCATGTGGTCTGAAGAGAACACACATGCAATGAGTCTGGTTGTTGTTAGCAAAAAGAGCACACATGCAATGACACTGGTGGATCCATATGTGGTATGTGAAAAGAACACACATGCAATAACTCTAGTTGTTGTTAGTAAAAAGAACACACATGCAATGACACTGGTGGATCTATGTGTGGTCTCTGAAGAGAACACACATTTCAATCACATTGGTGAATCCATATGTGCTATGTGAAAAGAACACACATGCAATAACTCCAGTTGTTGTTAGTAAAAAGAACACACATGCAATGACACTGGTGGATCCATGTGTGGTCTCTAAAGAGAACGCACATTTCAATGACACTGGTGGATCCATATGTGGTATGTGAAAAGAACAGTCATGAAATGACTCTGGTTGTTGTTAGTGAAAAGAACACACATGCAATGACACTGGTGGATCCATAGGTGGATTGTGAAGAGAGCACACATGCAATGACACTGGTGGATCCATATGTGGTATGTTAAAAGAACACACATGCAATAACTCTAGTTGTTGTTAGTAAAAAGAACACACATGCAATGACACTGGTGGATCTATGTGTAGTCTCTGAAGAGAACACACATTTCAATCACATTGGTGAATCCATATGTCGTATGTGAAAAGAACAATCATGAAATGACTCCAGTTGTTGTTAGTAAAAAGAACACGCATGCAATGACACTGGTGGATCCATGTGGATTTTGAAAAGAACACACATGCAATGACATTGGTGGATCCATATGTGGTATGTGAAAATAACACACATGCAATGACTCTGGTTGTTGTTAGTAACAAGAACACACATGCAATGACATTGGTGGATCATGTGTGGTCTCTGAAGAGAACACACATGCAATGACTCTGGTTGTTGTTACTAAAAAGAACATACATTTCAATGAGACTGGTGGATCCATACGTGGTATGTGAAAAGAACAGTCATGAAATGACTCAAGTTGTTGTTAGTAAAAAGAACACACATGCAATGACACTGGTGGATCCATAGGTGGATTGTGAAAACAACACACATGCAATGACACTGGTGGATCCATATGTGGTATGTGAAAAGAACACACATTTCAATGACTCTGGTTGTTGTTAGTAAAAAGAACACACATGCAATGACACTAGTGGATCCATGTGTGGTCTCTGAAGAGAACTCACATGCAATGACTCTGGTTGTTGTTAGTGAAAATAACACACATTTCAATGACACTGGTGGATCCATATGTGGTATGTGAAAAGAACAGTCATGAAATGACTCCAGTTGTTGTTAGTAAAAAGAACACACATGCAATGACACTGGTGGATCCATATGTGGTATGTGAAAAGAACACACATTTCAATGACTCTAGTTGTTGTTAGTAAAAAGAACACACATGCAATGAAACTGGTGGATCCATGTGTGGTATCTAAAGAGAACACACATGCAATGACTCTGGTTGTTGTCAGTAAAAAGAGCACACATGCAATGACACTGGTGGATTCATATGTGGTATGTGAAAAGAACACACATGCAATGACTCTAGTTGTTGTTAGTAAAAAGAACACACGTGCAATGACACTGGTGGATCCATGTGTGGTCTATGAAGAGAACACACATTTCAATGACACTGGTGGATCCATATGTGGTATGTGAAAAGAACAGTCATGAAATGACTCCAGTTGTTGTTTGTAAAAAGAACACACATGCAATGACACTGGTGGATCCATAGGTGGATTGTGAAAAGAACACACATGCAATGACACTGGTGGATCCATATGTGGTATGTGAAAAGAACACACATGCAATGACTCTGGTTGTTGTTAGTAACAAGAACACACATGCAATGACATCAGTGGATCCATGTGTGGTCTCTCAAGAGAACACATGCAATGACTCGTTGTTGTTAGTAAAAGAACACACATGCAATGACACTAGTGGATCCATGTGTGGTCTTTGAAGAGAACTCACATGCAATGACTCTGGTTGTAGTTAGTAAAAAGAACACACATGCAATGACACTGGTGGATCCTTGTGTGGTCTCTGAAGAGAACACACATTTCAATGACTCTGGTTGTTGTTAGTAAAAAGAACACACATGCAATGAAATCAGGGATCCATGTGTGGTCTCAAGAGAACACACATGCAATGACTCTGGTTGTTGTTAGTAAAAAGAACACACATTTCAATAACACGGTGGATCCATATGTGGTATGTCAAAAGAACAGTCCATGAAATGACTCTTGTTGTTAGTAAAAGAACACACATGCAATGACACTGGTGGATCCATATGTGGTATGTGAAAAGAACACACATTTCAATGACTCTAGTTGTTGTTAGTAAAAAGAACACACATGCAATGACATCAGGATCCATGTGTGGTCTCTGAAGAGAACACATTTCAATGACTCTAGTTGTTAGTAAAAAGAACACACATGCAATGAAATCTGGATCCATGTGTGGTATCTAAAGAGAACACACATGCAATGACTCGTTGTTGTTAGTAAAAAGAGCACACATGCAATGACACTGGTGGATCCATATGTGGTATGTGAAAAGAACACACATGCAATGACTCCAGTTGTTGTTAGTAAAAGGAACACACATGCAATGACACTGGTGGATCCATGTGTGGTCTCTGAATAGAACACACATTTCAATGACACTGGTGGATCCATATGTGGTATGTGAAAAGAACAGTCATGAAATGACTCTGGTTGTTGTTAGTAAAAAGAACACACATGCAATGACACTGGTGGATCCATAGGTGGATTGTTAAAAGAGCACACATGCAATGACACTGGTGGATCCATATGTGGTATGTGAAAAGAACACACATGCAATGACTCCAGTTGTTGTTAGTAAAAAGAACACACATGCAATGACACTGGTGGATCCATGTGTGGCCTCTAAAGAGAACACACATTTCAATGACATTGGTGGATCCATATGTGGTATGTGAAAAGAACAGTCATGAAATGACTCTAGTTGTTGTTTGTAAAAAGAACACACATGCAATGACACTGGTGGATCCATAGGTGGATTGTGAAAAGAACACACATGCAATGACACTGGTGCATCCATATGTGGTATGTGAAAAGAACACACATGCAATGTCTCTGGTTGTTGTTAGTAACAAGAACACACATGCAATGACACTGATGGATCCATGTGTGGTCTCTGAAGAGAACACACATGCAATGACTCTGGTTGTTGTTAGTAAAAAGAACACACATGCAATGACCCTGGTGGATCCATGTGTGGTCTTTGAAGAGAACACACATGCAATGAATCTGGTTGTTGTTAGTAAAAAGAACACACATGCAATGACACTGGTGGATCCATAGGTGGATTGTGAAAAGAGCACACATGCAATGACACCGGTGGATCCATATGTGGTATATGAAAAGAACACACATGCAATGACTCCAGTTGTTGTTAGTAAAAAGAACACACATGTAATGACACCTGTGGATCCATGTGTGGTCTCTGAAGAGAACACACATTCCAATGACACTTGTGGATCCATATGTGGTATGTGAAAAGAACACACATGCAATGACACTGGTGGATCCATAGGTGGATTGTGAAAACAACACACATGCAATGACACTTGTGGATCCATATGTGGTATGTGAAAAGAACACACATTTCAATGACTCTAGTTCTTGTTAGTCAAAAGAACACACATGCAATGACACTGGTGGATCCATGTGTGGTCTCTGAAGAGAACACACATTTCAATGACTCTGGTTGTTGTTAGTAAAAAGAACACACATGCAATGAAACTGGTGGATCCATGTGTGGTCTCTGAAGAGAACACACATGCAATGACTCTGATTGTTGTTAGTAAAAAGAACACACATGCAATGACCCTGGTGGATCCATGTGTGGTCTCTAAAGAGAACGCACATTTCAATGACACTGGTGGATCCATATGTGGTATATGAAAAGAACACACATGTAATGACTCTGGTTGTTGTTCGTAACAAGAACACACATGCAATGACAGTGGTGGATCCATATGTGGTATGTGAAAAGAACAGCCATGAAATGACTTCAGTTGTTGTTAGTAAAAAGAACACACATGCAATGACACTGGTGGATCCATAGGTGGATTGTGAAAAGAACACACATGCAATAACACTGGTGGATCCATACGTGGCATGTGAAAAGAACACACATGCAATGACTCTGGTTGTTGTTAGTAAAAAGAACACACGTGCAATGACACTGGTGGATCCATGTGTGGTCTTTGAAGAGAACACACATTTCAATGACGCTGGTTGTTGTTAGTAAAAAGAACATACATGCAATGAAACTGGTGGATCCATGTGTGGTATCTAAAGAGAACACACATGCAATGACTCTGGTTGTTGTTAGTAAAAAGAGCACACATGCAATGACACTGGTGGATCCATATGTGGTATGTGAAAAGAACACACATGCAATGACTCTAGTTGTTGTTATTAAAAAGAACACACATGCAATGACACTGGTGGATCCATGTGTGGTCTATGAAGAGAACACACATTTCAATGACACTGGTGGATCCATATGTGGTATGTGAAAAGAACAGTCATGAAATGACTCCAGTTGTTGTTTGTAAAAAGAACACACATGCAATGACACTGGTGGATCCATAGGTGGATTGTGAAAAGAACACACATGCAATGACACTGGTGGATCCATATGTGGTATGTGAAAAGAACACACATGCAATGACTCTGGTTGTTGTTAGTAACAAGAACACACATGCAATGACATCGGTGGATCCATGTGTGGTCTCCAAGAGAACACACATGCAATGACTCGTTGTTGTTAGTAAAAAGAACACACATGCAATGACACTAGTGGATCCATGTGTGGTCTTTGAAGAGAACTCACATGCAATGACTCTGGATGTTGTTAGTAAAAAGAACACACATGCAATGACACTGGTGGATCCATATGTGGATTGTGAAAAGAACACAAATGCAATAACTCCAGTTGTTGATAGTAAAAAGAACACACATGCAATGACACTGGTGGATCCATGTGTGGTCTCTAAAGAGAACGCACATTTCAATGACACTGGTGGATCCATATGTGGTATATGAAAAGAGCAGTCATGAAATGACTCTGGTTGTTGTTAGTGAAAAGAACACACATGCAATGACACTGGTGGATCCATATGTGGTATGTGAAAAGAACACACATGCAATGACTCTGGTTGTTGTTAGTAACAAGAACACACATGCAATGACACTGGATCCGTGAGTGGTCTCTGAAGAGAACACACATGCAATGACTCTGGTTGTTGTTAGTAAAAAGAACACACATGCAATGACACTAGTGGATCCATGTGTGGTCTTTGAAGAGAACTCACATGCAATGACTCTGGTTGTAGTTAGTAAAAAGAACACACATGCAATGACACTGGTGGATCCTTGTGTGGTCTCTGAAGAGAACACACATTTCAATGACTCTGGTCGTTGTTAGTAAAAAGAACACACATGCAATGAAACTGGTGGATCCATGTGTGGTCTCTGAAGAGAACACACATGCAATGACTCGTTGTTGTTAGTAAAAGAACACACATTTCAATAACACCGGTGGATCCATATGTGGTATTTGAAAAGACCAGTCATGAAATGACTCCGGTTGTTGTTAGTAAAAAGAACACACATGCAATGACACTGGTGGATCCATATGTGGTATGTGAAAAGAACACACATTTCAATGACTCTAGTTGTTGTTAGTAAAAAGATCACACCATGCAATGACATCAGTGGATCCATGTGTGGTCTCAAGAGAACACACATTTCAAGGACTCTAGTTCTTGTTAGTAAAAAGAACACACATGCAATGAAATGTGGATCCATGTGTGGTATCTAAAGAGAACACACATGCAATGACTCGTTGTTGTTAGTAAAAGAACACACATCCAATGACACTGGTGTATCCATTGGTGGTATGTGAAACGAACACCCATGCAATAACTCAGCTTGTTGTTAGTAAAAGAACACACATGCAATGACACTGGTGGATCCATGTGTGGTCTCTCAAGAGAACACACATTTCAATGACACTGGTGGATCCATAAGTTGTATGTGAAAAGAACAGTCATGAAATGACTCTAGTTGTTGTTAGTAAAAAGAACACACATGCAATGACACTGGTGGATCCATAGGTGGATTGTTAAAAGAGCACACATGCAATGACACTGGTGGATCCATATATGGTATGTGAAAAGAACACACATGCAATGACTCAGTTGTTGTTAGTAAAAAGAACACACATGCAATGACATCAGGGATCCATGTGTGGTCTCTGAAGAGAACACACATTTCAATGGAACTTGTGGATCCATATGTGGTATGTGAAAAGAACAGTCATGAAATGACTCTAGTTGTTGTTTGTAAAAAGAACACAGATGCAATGACACTGTGGATCAATAGGTGGATTGTGAAAATAACACACATGCAATGACCATTCTGGATCCATATGTGGTATGGGAAAAGAACACACATGCAATGACTCTGGTTGTTGTTAGTAGCAAGAACACACATGCAATGACATCAGGGATCCATGTGTGGTCTCAAGAGAACACACATGCAATGACTCTGGTTGTTGTTAGTAAAAAGAACACACATGCAATGACCCTGGTGGATCCATGTGTGGTCTTTGAAGAGAACACACATGCAATGAATCTGGTTGTTGTTAGTAAAAAGAACACACATGCAATGACACTGGTGGATCCATAGGTGGATTGTGAAAAGAGCACACATGCAATGACACTGGATCCATATGTGGTATGTGAAAAGAACACACATGCAATGACTCCAGTTGTTGTTAGTAAAAAGAACACACATGTAATGACACCTGTGGATCCATGTGTGGTCTCTGAAGAGAACACACATTCCAATGACACTTGTGGATCCATATGTGGTATGTGAAAAGAACACACATGCAATGACACTGGTGGATCCATAGGTGGATTGTGAAAACAACACACATGCAATGACACTTGTGGATCCATATGTGGTATGTGAAAAGAACACACATTTCAATGACTCTAGTTCTTGTTAGTCAAAAGAACACACATGCAATGACACTGGTGGATCCATGTGTGGTCTCTGAAGAGAACACACATTTCAATGACTCTGGTTGTTGTTAGTAAAAAGAACACACATGCAATGAAACTGGTGGATCCATGTGTGGTCTCTGAAGAGAACACACATGCAATGACTCTGATTGTTGTTAGTAAAAAGAACACACATGCAATGACCCTGGTGGATCCATGTGTGGTCTCTAAAGAGAACGCACATTTCAATGACACTGGTGGATCCATATGTGGTATATGAAAAGAACACACATGTAATGACTCTGGTTGTTGTTCGTAACAAGAACACACATGCAATGACAGTGGTGGATCCATATGTGGTATGTGAAAAGAACAGCCATGAAATGACTTCAGTTGTTGTTAGTAAAAAGAACACACATGCAATGACACTGGTGGATCCATAGGTGGATTGTGAAAAGAACACACATGCAATAACACTGGTGGATCCATACGTGGCATGTGAAAAGAACACACATGCAATGACTCTGGTTGTTGTTAGTAAAAAGAACACACGTGCAATGACACTGGTGGATCCATGTGTGGTCTTTGAAGAGAACACACATTTCAATGACGCTGGTTGTTGTTAGTAAAAAGAACATACATGCAATGAAACTGGTGGATCCATGTGTGGTATCTAAAGAGAACACACATGCAATGACCCTAGTTGTTGTTAGTAAAAAAAGCACACATGCAATGGCACTGGTGGATCCATATGTGGTATGTGAAAAGAACACACATGCAATGACTCTAGTTGTTGTTATTAACAAGAACACACATGCAATGACACTAGTGGATCCATGTGTGGTCTCTGAAGAGAACACACATTTCAATGACACTGGTGGATCCATATGTGGTATGTGAAAAGAACAGTCATGAAATGACTCCAGTTGTTGTTTGTAAAAAGAACACACATGCAATGACACTGGTGGATCCATTTGTGGATTGTTAAAAGAACACACATGCAATGACACTGGTGGATCCATATGTGGTATGTGAAAAGAACACACATGCAATGACTCTGGTTGTTGTTAGTAACAAGAACACACATGCAATGACACTGGTGGATCCATGTGTGGTCTCTGAAGAGAACACACATGCAATGACTCTGGTGGTTGTTAGTAAAAAGAACACACATGCAATGACACTAGTGGATCCATGTGTGGTCTCTAAGAGAAGAACGACATTTCAATGACACCGGTGGATCCATATGTGGTATATGAAAAGAAAAGATCATGAAATCTGGTTGTTGTTAGTGAAAAGAACACACATGCAATGACACCGGTGGATCCATATGTGGTATGTGAAAAGAACACACATGCAATGACTCTGGTTGTTGTTAGTAACAAGAACACACATGCAATGACACTGGTGGATCCGTGAGTGGTCTCTCAAGAGAACACACATGCAATGACTCAAGTTGTTGTTAGTAAAAAGAACACACATGCAATGACACTAGTGGATCCATGTGTGGTCTTTGAAGAGAACTCACATGCAATGACTCTGGTTGTAGTTAGTAAAAAGAACACACATGCAATGACACTGGTGGATCCTTGTGTGGTCTCTGAAGAGAACACACATTTCAATGACTCTGGTTGTTGTTAGTAAAAAGAACACACATGCAATGAAACTGGTGGATCCATGTGTGGTCTCTGAAGAGAACACACATGCAATGACTCTGGTTGTTGTTAGTAAAAAGAACACACATTTCAATAACACTGGTGGATCCATATGTGGTATGTGAAAAGAACAGTCATGAAATGACTCCAGTTGTTGTTAGTAAAAAGAACACACATGCAATGACACTGGTGGATCCATATGTGGTATGTGAAAAGAACACACATTTCAATGACTCTAGTTGTTGTTAGTAAAAAGAACACACATGCAATGACACTCAGGATCCATGTGTGGTCTCTGAAGAGAACACACATTTCAAGGACTCTAGTTCTTGTTAGTAAAAAGAACACACATGCAATGAAACTGGTGGATCCATGTGTGGTATCTAAAGAGAACACACATGCAATGACTCTGGTTGTTGTTAGTAAAAAGAGCACACATGCAATGACACTGGTGGATCCATATGTGGTATGTGAAAAGAACACACATGCAATGACTCCAGTTGTTGTTAGTAAAAGGAACACACATGCAATGACACTGGTGGATCCATGTGTGGTCTCTCAAGAGAACACACATTTCAATGACACTGGTGGATCCATATGTGGTATGTGAAAAGAACAGTCATGAAATGACTCTGGTTGTTGTTAGTAAAAAGAACACACATGCAATGACACTGGTGGATCCATAGGTGGATTGTTAAAAGAGCACACATGCAATGACACTGGTGGATCCATATGTGGTATGTGAAAAGAACACACATGCAATGACTCCAGTTGTTGTTAGTAAAAAGAACACACATGCAATGACACTGGTGGATCCATGTGTGGCCTCTAAAGAGAACACACATTTCAATGACACTGGTGGATCCATATGTGGTATGTGAAAAGAACAGTCATGAAATGACTCTAGTTGTTGTTTGTAAAAAGAACACACATGCAATGACACTGGTGGATCCATAGGTTGATTGTGAAAAGAACACACATGCAATGACACTGGTGCATCCATATGTGGTATGTGAAAAGAACACACATGCAATGTCTCTGGTTGTTGTTAGTAACAAGAACACACATGTAATGACACTGGTGGATCCATGTGTGGTCTCTGAAGAGAACACACATGCAATGACTCTGGTTGTTGTTAGTAAAAAGAACACACATGCAATGACCCTGGTGGATCCATGTGTGGTCTCTGAAGAGAACACACATGCAATGAATCTGGTTGTTGTTAGTAAAAAGAACACACATGCAATGACACTGGTGGATCCATAGGTGGATTGTGAAAAGAGCACACATGCAATGACATCGGTGGATCCATATGTGGTATGTGAAAAGAACACACATGCAATGACTCCAGTTGTTGTTAGTAAAAAGAACACACATGTAATGACACCTGTGGATCCATGTGTGGTCTCTGAAGAGAACACACATTCCAATGACACTGGTGGATCCATATGTGGTATGTGAAAAGAACACACATGCAATGACACTGGTGGATCCATAGGTGGATTCGGAAAACAACACACATGCAATGACACTGGTGGATCCATATGTGGTATGTGAAAAGAACACACATTTCAATGACTCTAGTTCTTGTTAGTCAAAAGAACACACATGCAATGACACTGGTGGATCCATGTGTGGTATCTGAAGAGAACACACATTTCAATGACTCTGGTTGTTGTTAGTAAAAAGAACACACATGCAATGAAACTGGTGGATCCATGTGTGGTCTCTGAAGAGAACACACATGCAATGACTCTGGTTGTTGTTAGTAAAAAGAACACACATGCAATGACACTAGTGGATCCATGTGTGGTCTTTGAAGAGAACTCACATGCAATGACTCTGGTTGTTGTTAGTAAAAAGAACACACATGCAATGACACTGGTGGATCCTTGTGTGGTCTCTGAAGAGAACACACATTTCAATGACTCTGGTTGTTGTTAGTAAAAAGAACACACATGCAATGAAATCAGGATCCATGTGTGGTCTCTGAAGAGAACACACATGCAATGACTCTGGTTGTTGTTAGTAAAAAGAACACACATTTCAATAACACTGGTGGATCCATATGTGGTATGTGAAAAGAACAGTCATGAAATGACTCCAGTTGTTGTTAGTAAAAAGAACACACATGCAATGACACTGGTGGATCCATATGTGGTATGTGAAAAGAACACACATTTCAATGACTCTAGTTGTTGTTAGTAAAAAGAACACACATGCAATGACACTAGTGGATCCATGTGTGGTCTCTGAAGAGAACACACATTTCAAGGACTCTAGTTCTTGTTAGTAAAAAGAACACACATGCAATGAAACTGGTGGATCCATGTGTGGTATCTAAAGAGAACACACATGCAATGACTCTGGTTGTTGTTAGTAAAAAGAGCACACATGCAATGACACTGGTGGATCCATATGTGGTATGTGAAAAGAACACACATGCAATGACTCTAGTTGTTGTTATTAAAAAGAACACACATGCAATGACACTGGTGGATCCATGTGTGGTCTATGAAGAGAACACACATTTCAATGACACTGGTGGATCCATATGTGGTATGTGAAAAGAACAGTCATGAAATGACTCCAGTTGTTGTTTGTTAAAAGAACACACATGCAATGACACGTGTGGATCCATAGGTTGATTGTGAAAAGAACACACATGCAATGACACTGGTGGATCCATATGTGGTATGTGAAAAGAACACACATGCAATGACTCTGGTTGTTGTTAGTAACAAGAACACACATGCAATGACACTGGTGGATCCGTGAGTGGTCTCTGAAGAGAACACACATGCAATGACTCTGGTTGTTGTTAGTAAAAAGAACACACATGCAATGACACT
Source organism: Avena insularis (assembly GCA_023614405.1). NCBI lineage: Eukaryota > Viridiplantae > Streptophyta > Magnoliopsida > Poales > Poaceae > Avena > Avena insularis. The sequence goes on along the minus strand of CM042694.1, from coordinate 313,921,901 downwards.
AGTGGATCCATGTGTGGTCTTTGAAGAGAACTCACATGCAATGACTCTGGTTGTAGTTAGTAAAAAGAACACACATGCAATGACACTGGTGGATCCTTGTGTGGTCTCTGAAGAGAACACACATTTCAATGACTCTGGTTGTTGTTAGTAAAAAGAACACACATGCAATGAAACTGGTGGATCCATGTGTGGTCTCTGAAGAGAACACACATGCAATGACTCGGTTTGTATATAGTAAATAGAACACAAAATCAATGACACTGGTGGATCCATATGTGGTATTTGAAAAGAACACATGAAATGACTCAGTTGTTGTTAGTAAAAAGAACACACATGCAATGACACTGTGGATCCATATGTGGTATGTGAAAAGAACACACATTTCAATGACCCTGGTTGTTGTTAGTAAAAAGAACACACATGCAATGACATCAGGATCCATGTGTGGTCTCTGAAGAGAACACACATTTCAAGGACTCTAGTTCTTGTTAGTAAAAAGAACACACATGCAATGAAACTGGTGGATCCATGTGTGGTATCTAAAGAGAACACACATGCAATGACTCTGGTTGTTGTTAGTAAAAAGAGCACACATGCAATGACACTGGTGGATCCATATGTGGTATGTGAAAAGAACACACATGCAATGACTCCAGTTGTTGTTAGTAAAAGGAACACACTTGCAGTGACACCGGTGGATCCATGTGTGGTCTCTCAAGAGAACACACATTTCAATGACACTGGTGGATCCATATGTGGTATGTGAAAAGAACAGTCATGAAATGACTCTGGTTGTTGTTAGTAAAAAGAACACACATGCAATGACACTGGTGGATCCATAGGTGGATTGTTAAAAGAGCACACATGCAATGACACTGGTGGATCCATATGTGGTATGTGAAAAGAACACACATGCAATGACTCCAGTTGTTAGTAAAAAGAACACACATGCAATGACATCAGGATCCATGTGTGGCCTCTAAAGAGAACACACATTTCAATGACACTGGTGGATCCATATGTGGTATGTGAAAAGAACAGTCATGAAATGACTCTAGTTGTTGTTTGTAAAAAGAACACACATGCAATGACACTGGTGGATCCATAGGTTGATTGTGAAAAGAACACACATGCAATGACACTGGTGCATCCATATGTGGTATGTGAAAAGAACACACATGCAATGTCTCTGGTTGTTGTTAGTAACAAGAACACACATGTAATGACACTGGTGGATCCATGTGTGGTCTCTGAAGAGAACACACATGCAATGACTCTGGTTGTTGTTAGTAAAAAGAACACACATGCAATGACCCTGGTGGATCCATGTGTGGTCTCTGAAGAGAACACACATGCAATGAATCTGGTTGTTGTTAGTAAAAAGAACACACATGCAATGACACTGGTGGATCCATAGGTGGATTGTGAAAAGAGCACACATGCAATGACACCGGTGGATCCATATGTGGTATGTGAAAAGAACACACATGCAATGACTCCAGTTGTTGTTAGTAAAAAGAACACACATGTAATGACACCTGTGGATCCATGTGTGGTCTCAAGAGAACACACATGCAATGACACTGGTGGATCCATATGTGGTATGTGAAAAGAACACACATGCAATGACACTGGTGGATCCATAGGTGGATTCGGAAAACAACACACATGCAATGACACTGGTGGATCCATATGTGGTATGTGAAAAGAACACACATTTCAATGCCTCTAGTTCTTGTTAGTCAAAAGAACACACATGCAATGACACTGGTGGATCCATGTGTGGTATCTGAAGAGAACACACATTTCAATGACTCTGGTTGTTGTTAGTAAAAAGAACACACATGCAATGAAACTGGTGGATCCATGTGTGGTCTCTGAAGAGAACACACATGCAATGACTCTGGTTGTTGTTAGTAAAAAGAACACACATGCAATGACACTAGTGGATCCATGTGTGGTCTTTGAAGAGAAGTCACATGCAATGACTCTGGTTGTTGTTAGTAAAAAGAACACACATGCAATGACACTGGTGGATCCTTGTGTGGTCTCTGAAGAGAACACACATTTCAATGACTCTGGTTGTTGTTAGTAAAAAGAACACACATGCAATGAAACTGGTGGATCCATGTGTGGTCTCTGAAGAGAACACACATGCAATGACTCTGGTTGTTGTTAGTAAAAAGAACACACATTTCAATAACACTGGTGGATCCATATGTGGTATGTGAAAAGAACAGTCATGAAATGACTCCAGTTGTTGTTAGTAAAAAGAACACACATGCAATGACACTGGTGGATCCATATGTGGTATGTGAAAAGAACACACATTTCAATGACTCTAGTTGTTAGTAAAAAGAACACACATGCAATGACACTGGTGGATCCATGTGTGGTCTCTGAAGAGAACACACATTTCAAGGACTCTAGTTCTTGTTAGTAAAAAGAACACACATGCAATGAAACTGGTGGATCCATGTGTGGTATCTAAAGAGAACACACATGCAATGACTCTGGTTGTTGTTAGTAAAAAGAGCACACATGCAATGACACTGGTGGATCCATATGTGGTATGTGAAAAGAACACACATGCAATGACTCTAGTTGTTGTTAGTAAAAAGAACACACATGCAATGACACTGGTGGATCCATGTGTGGTCTATGAAGAGAACACACATTTCAATGACACTGGTGGATCCATATGTGGTATGTGAAAAGAACAGTCATGAAATGACTCCAGTTGTTGTTTGTAAAAAGAACACACATGCAATGACACTGGTGGATCCATAGGTGGATTGTGAAAAGAACACACATGCAATGACACTGGTGGATCCATATGTGGTATGTGAAAAGAACACACATGCAATGACTCTGGTTGTTGTTAGTAACAAGAACACACATGCAATGACACTGGTGGATCCATGTGTGGTCTCTGAAGAGAACACACATGCAATGACTCTGGTTGTTGTTAGTAAAAAGAACACACATGCAATGACACTAGTGGATCCATGTGTGGTCTTTGAAGAGAACTCACATGCAATGACTCTGGATGTTGTTAGTAAAAAGAACACACATGCAATGACACTGGTGGATCCATATGTGGATTGTGAAAAGAACACAAATGCAATAACTCCAGTTGTTGATAGTAAAAAGAACACACATGCAATGACACTGGTGGATCCATGTGTGGTCTCTAAAGAGAACGCACATTTCAATGACACTGGTGGATCCATATGTGGTATATGAAAAGAGCAGTCATGAAATGACTCTGGTTGTTGTTAGTGAAAAGAACACACATGCAATGACACTGGTGGATCCATATGTGGTATGTGAAAAGAACACACATGCAATGACTCTGGTTGTTGTTAGTAACAAGAACACACATGCAATGACACTGGTGGATCCGTGAGTGGTCTCTGAAGAGAACACACATGCAATGACTCTGGTTGTTGTTAGTAAAAAGAACACACATGCAATGACACTAGTGGATCCATGTGTGGTCTTTGAAGAGAACTCACATGCAATGACTCTGGTTGTAGTTAGTAAAAAGAACACACATGCAATGACACTGGTGGATCCTTGTGTGGTCTCTGAAGAGAACACACATTTCAATGACTCTGGTTGTTGTTAGTAAAAAGAACACACATGCAATGAAACTGGTGGATCCATGTGTGGTCTCTGAAGAGAACACACATGCAATGACTCTGGTTGTTGTTAGTAAAAAGAACACACATTTCAATAACACTGGTGGATCCATATGTGGTATGTGAAAAGAACAGTCATGAAATGACTCCAGTTGTTGTTAGTAAAAAGAACACACATGCAATGACACTGGTGGATCCATATGTGGTATGTGAAAAGAACACACATTTCAATGACTCTAGTTGTTGTTAGTAAAAAGAACACACATGCAATGACACTGGTGGATCCATGTGTGGTCTCTGAAGAGAACACACATTTCAAGGACTCTAGTTCTTGTTAGTAAAAAGAACACACATGCAATGAAACTGGTGGATCCATGTGTGGTATCTAAAGAGAACACACATGCAATGACTCCTGTTGTTGTTAGTAAAAAGAGCACACATGCAATGACACTGGTGGATCCATATGTGGTATGTGAAAAGAACACACATGCAATGACTCCAGTTGTTGTTAGTAAAAGGAACACACATGCAATGACACTGGTGGATCCATGTGTGGTCTCTCAAGAGAACACACATTTCAATGACACTGGTGGATCCATATGTGGTATGTGAAAAGAACAGTCATGAAATGACTCTGGTTGTTGTTAGTAAAAAGAACACACATGCAATGACACTGGTGGATTCATATCTGGATGGGTAAAGAGAACACATGCAATGACACTGGTGGATCCATATGTGGTATGTGAAAAGAACACACATGCAATGACTCCAGTTGTTGTTAGTAAAAAGAACACACATGCAATGACACTGGTGGATCCATGTGTGGCCTCTAAAGAGAACACACATTTCAATGACACTGGTGGATCCATATGTGGTATGTGAAAAGAACAGTCATGAAATGACTCTAGTTGTTGTTTGTAAAAAGAACACACATGCAATGACACTGGTGGATCCATAGGTTGATTGTGAAAAGAACACACATGCAATGACACAGCTGGATCCATATGTGGTATGTGAAAAGAACACACATGCAATGTCTCTGGTTGTTGTTAGTAACAAGAACACACATGTAATGACACTGGTGGATCCATGTGTGGTCTCTGAAGAGAACACACATGCAATGACTCTGGTTGTTGTTAGTAAAAGAACACACAAGCAATGACCAGTGGATCCATGTGTGGTCTCAAGAGAACACACATGCAATGAATCTTGTTGTTGTTAGTAAAAAGAACACACATGCAATGACACTGGTGGATCCATAGGTGGATTGTGAAAAGAGCACACATGCAATGACACCGGTGGATCCATATGTGGTATGTGAAAAGAACACACATGCAATGACTCCAGTTGTTGTTAGTAAAAAGAACACACATGTAATGACACCTGTGGATCCATGTGTGGTCTCTGAAGAGAACACACATTCCAATGACACTGGTGGATCCATATGTGGTATGTGAAAAGAACACACATGCAATGACACTGGTGGATCCATAGGTGGATTCGGAAAACAACACACATGCAATGACACTGGTGGATCCATATGTGGTATGTGAAAAGAACACACATTTCAATGACTCTAGTTCTTGTTAGTCAAAAGAACACACATGCAATGACACTGGTGGATCCATGTGTGGTATCTGAAGAGAACACACATTTCAATGACTCTGGTTGTTGTTAGTAAAAAGAACACACATGCAATGAAATCAGGATCCATGTGTGGTCTGAAGAGAACACACATGCAATGACTCTGGTTGTTGTTAGTAAAAAGAACACACATGCAATGACACTAGTGGATCCATGTGTGGTCTTTGAAGAGAAGTCACATGCAATGACTCTGGTTGTTGTTAGTAAAAAGAACACACATGCAATGACACTGGTGGATCCTTGTGTGGTCTCTGAAGAGAACACACATTTCAATGACTCTGGTTGTTGTTAGTAAAAAGAACACACATGCAATGAAACTGGTGGATCCATGTGTGGTCTCTGAAGAGAACACACATGCAATGACTCTGGTTGTTGTTAGTAAAAAGAACACACATTTCAATAACACTGGTGGATCCATATGTGGTATGTGAAAAGAACAGTCATGAAATGACTCCAGTTGTTGTTAGTAAAAAGAACACACATGCAATGACACTGGTGGATCCATATGTGGTATGTGAAAAGAACACACATTTCAATGACTCTAGTTGTTGTTAGTAAAAAGAACACACATGCAATGACACTGGTGGATCCATGTGTGGTCTCTGAAGAGAACACACATTTCAAGGACTCTAGTTCTTGTTAGTAAAAAGAACACACATGCAATGAAACTGGTGGATCCATGTGTGGTATCTAAAGAGAACACACATGCAATGACTCTGGTTGTTGTTAGTAAAAAGAGCACACATGCAATGACACTGGTGGATCCATATGTGGTATGTGAAAAGAACACACATGCAATGACTCCAGTTGTTGTTAGTAAAAGGAACACACATGCAATGACATCAGGATCCATGTGTGGTCTCTGAAGAGAACACACATTTCAATGACACTGGTGGATCCATATGTGGTATGTGAAAAGAACAGTCATGAAATGACTCTGGTTGTTGTTAGTAAAAAGAACACACATGCAATGACACTGGTGGATCCATAGGTGGATTGTTAAAAGAGCACACATGCAATGACACTGGTGGATCCATATGTGGTATGTGAAAAGAACACACATGCAATGACTCCAGTTGTTGTTAGTAAAAAGAACACACATGCAATGACACTGGTGGATCCATGTGTGGCCTCTAAAGAGAACACACATTTCAATGACACTGGTGGATCCATATGTGGTATGTGAAAAGAACAGTCATGAAATGACTCTAGTTGTTGTTTGTAAAAAGAACACACATGCAATGACACTGGTGGATCCATAGGTTGATTGTGAAAAGAACACACATGCAATGACACTGGTGCATCCATATGTGGTATGTGAAAAGAACACACATGCAATGTCTCAGGTTGTTGTTAGTAACAAGAACACACATGTAATGACATCAGGGATCCATGTGTGGTCTCTGAAGAGAACACACATGCAATGACTCTGGTTGTTGTTAGTAAAAAGAACACACATGCAATGACCCTGGTGGATCCATGTGTGGTCTCTGAAGAGAACACACATGCAATGAATCTGGTTGTTGTTAGTAAAAAGAACACACATGCAATGAAACTGGTGGATCCATAGGTGGATTGTGAAAAGAGCACACATGCAATGACACCGGTGGATGCATATGTGGTATGTGAAAAGAACACACATGCAATGACTCCAGTTGTTGTTAGTAAAAAGAACACACATGTAATGACACCTGTGGATCCATGTGTGGTCTCTGAAGAGAACAGACATTCCAATGACACTGGTGGATCCATATGTGGTTTCTGAAAAGAACACACATGCAATGACACTGGTGGATCCATAGGTGGATTGTGAAAACAACACACATGCAATGACACTGGTGGATCCATATGTGGTATGTGAAAAGAACACACATTTCAATGACTCTAGTTCTTGTTAGTCAAAAGAACACACATGCAATGACACTGGTAGATCCATGTGTGGTCTCTGAAGAGAACACACATTTCAATGACTCTGGTTGTTGTTAGTAAAAAGAACACACATGCAATGAAACTGGTGGATCCATGTGTGGTCTCTGAAGAGAACACACATGCAATGACTCTGGTTGTTGTTAGTAAAAGGAGCACACATGCAATGACACTGGTGGATCCATATGTGGTATGTGAAAAGAACATACATGCAATAACTCCAGTTGTTGTTAGTAAAAAGAACGCACATGCAATGACACTGGTGGATCCATGTGTGGTCTCTAAAGAGAACGCACATTTCAATGACACTGGTGGATCCATATGTGGTATATGAAAAGAACAGTCATGAAATGACTCTGGTTGTTGTTAGTGAAAAGAACACACATGCAATGACACTGGTGGATCCATATGTGGTATGTGAAAAGAACACACATGTAATGACTCTGGTTGTTGTTCGTAACAAGAACACACATGCGATGACAGTGGTGGATCCATATGTGGTATGTGAAAAGAACAGCCATGAAATGACTTCAGTTGTTGTTAGTAAAAAGAACACACATGCAATGACACTGGTGGATCCATAGGTGGATTGTGAAAAGAACACACATGCAATAACACTGGTGGATCCATACGTGGCATGTGAAAAGAACACACATGCAATGACTCTGGTTGTTGTTAGTAAAAAGAACACACGTGCAATGACACTGGTCGATCCATGTGTGATCTCTGAAGAGAACACAAATTTCAATGACGCTGGTTGTTATTAGTAAAAAGAACACACATGCAATGACACTGGTGGATCCATGTGTGGTCTCTGAAGAAAATACACATGCAATGACTCTGGTTGTTGTTAGTAAAAAGAGCACACATGCAATGACACCGGTGGATCCATATGTTGTATGTGAAAAGAACACACATGCAATGACTCCAGTTGTTGTTAGTAAAAAGAACACACATGTAATGACACTTGTGGATCCATGTGTGGTCTCTGAAGAGAATACACATTTCAATGACACTGGTGGATCCATATGTGGTATGTGAAAAGAACAGTGATGAAATGACTCCAGTTGTTGTTAGTAAAAAAGAACACACATGCAATGACACTGGTGGATCCATAGGTGGATTGTGAAAAGAACACACATGCAATGGCACTGGTGGATCCATATGTGGTATGTGAAAAGAACACACATGCAATGTCTCTAGTTGTTGTTAGTAACAAGAACACACATGCAATGACATCAGGATCCATGTGTGTCTCAAGAGAACACACATGCAATGACTCTGGTTGTTGTTAGTAAAAAGAACACACATGCAATGACCCTGGTGGATCCATGTGTGGTCTCTGAAGAGAACACACATTCAATAAATCTGGTTGTTGCTAGTAAAAAGAACACACATGTAATGACACTGGTGGATCCATAGGTGGATTGTGAAAAGAGCACACATGCAATGACACCGGTGGATCCATATGTGGTATGTGAAAAGAACACACATGCAATGACTCCAGTTGTTGTTAGTAAAAAGAACACACATGTAATGACACCTGTGGATCCATGTGTGGTCTCTGAAGAGAACACACATTCCAATGACACTGGTGGATCCATATGTGGTATGTGAAAAGAACACACATGCAATGACACTGGTGGATCCATAGGTGGATTGTGAAAACAACACACATGCAATGACACTGGTGGATCCATATGTGGTATGTGAAAAGAACACACATTTCAATGACTCTAGTTGTTGTTAGTCAAAAGAACACACATGCAATGACACTGGTGGATCCATGTGTGGTCTCTGAAGAGAACACACATTTCAATGACTCTGGTTGTTGTTAGTAAAAAGAACACACATGCAATGAAATCAGGTGGATCCATGTGTGGTCTCTGAAGAGAACACACATGCAATGACTCTGTTGTTGTTAGTAAAAGAGCACACATGCAATGACACTGGTGGATCCATATGTGGATTGTGAAAAGAACACACATGCAATAACTCCAGTTGTTGATAGTAAAAAGAACACACATGCAATGACACTGGTGGATCCATGTGTGGTCTCTAAAGAGAACACATTTCAATGACGTGGATCCATATGTGGTATATGAAAAGAACAGTCATGAAATGACTCTGGTTGTTGTTAGTAAAAAGAACACACATGCAATGACACTGGTGGATCCATAGGTGGATTGTGAAAAGAGCACACATGCAATGACACCGGTGGATCCATATGTGGTATGTGAAAATAACACACATGCAATGACTCCAGTTGTTGTTAGTAAAAAGAACACACATGTAATGACACCTATGGATCCATGTGTGGTCTCTGAAGAGAACACACATTCCAATGATACTGGTGGATCCATATGTGGTATGTGAAAAGAACACACATGCAATGACACTGGTGGATCCATAGGTGGATTGTGAAAACAACACACATGCAATGACACTGGTGGATCCATATGTGGTATGTGAAAAGAACACACATTTCAATGACTCTAGTTGTTGTTAGTCAAAAGAACACACATGCAATGACACTGGTGGATCCATGTGTGGTCTCTGAAGAGAACACACATTTCAATGACTCTTGTTGTTGTTAGTAAAAAGAACACACATGCAATGAAACTGGTGGATCCATGTGTGGTCTCTGAAGAGAACACATGCAATAACTCTGGTTGTTGTTAGTAAAAAGAGCACACATGCAATGACACTGGTGGATCCATATGTGGATCGTGAAAAGAACACACATGCAATGACACTGGTGGATCCATAGGTGGTATGTGAAAAGAAAAGTCATGAAATGACTCTGGTTGTTGTTAGTGAAAAGAACACACATGCAACGACACTGGTGGATCCATAGGTGGATTGTGACAAGAGCACACATGCAATGACACTGGTGGATCCATATGTGGTATGTGAAAAGAACACACATGCAATAACTCTAGTTGTTGTTAGTAAAAAGAACACACATTCAATGACACTGGTGGATCTATGTGTGGTCTCTGAAGAGAACACACATTTCAATGACATTGGTGGATCCATATGTCGTATGTGAAAAGAACAATCATGAAATGACTCCAGTTTTTGTTAGTAAAAAGAACACGCATGCAATGACACTGGTGGGTCCATGTGGATTGTGAAAAGAACACACATGCAATGACACTGGTGGATCCATATGTGGTATGTGAAAAGAACACACATGCAATGACTCCAGTTGTTGTTAGTAAAAAGAACACACATGCAATGACACTGGTGGATCCATGTGTGGTCTCTAAAGAGAACGCACATTTCAATGACACTGGTGGATCCATATGTGGTATGTGAAAAGAACAGTCATGAAATGACTCTGGTTGTTTGATAGTGAAAAGAACACACATGCAATGACACTGGTGGATCCATAGGTGGATTGTGAAAAGAGCACACATGCAATGACACTGGTGGATCCATATGTGGTATGTGAAAAGAACACACATTTCAATGACTCTAGTTCTTGTTAGTCAAAAGAACACACATGCAATGACACTGGTGGATCCATGTGTGGTCTCTGAAGAGAACACACATTTCAATGACTCTGGTTGTTGTTAGTAAAAAGAACACACATGCAATGAAACTGGTGGATCCATGTGTGGTCTCTGAAGAGAACACACATGCAATGACTCTGGTTGTTGTTAGTAAAAGGAGCACACATGCAATGACACTGGTGGATCCATATGTGGTATGTGAAAAGAACATACATGCAATAACTCCAGTTGTTGTTAGTAAAAAGAACGCACATGCAATGAAACTGGTGGATCCATGTGTGGTCTCTAAAGAGAACGCAAATTTCAATGACACTGGTGGATCCATATGTGGTATATGAAAAGAACAGTCATGAAATGACTCTGGTTGTTGTTAGTGAAAAGAACACACATGCAATGACACTGGTGGATCCATATGTGGTATGTGAAAAGAACACACATGTAATGACTCTGGTTGTTGTTCGTAACAAGAACACACATGCGATGACAGTGGTGGATCCATATGTGGTATGTGAAAAGAACAGCCATGAAATGACTTCAGTTGTTGTTAGTAAAAAGAACACACATGCAATGACACTGGTGGATCCATAGGTGGATTGTGAAAAGAACACACATGCAATAACACTGGTGGATCCATACGTGGCATGTGAAAAGAACACACATGCAATGACTCTGGTTGTTGTTAGTAAAAAGAACACACGTGCAATGACACCGGTGGATCCATATGTTGTATGTGAAAAGAACACACATGCAATGACTCCAGTTGTTGTTAGTAAAAAGAACACACATGTAATGACACTTGTGGATCCATGTGTGGTCTCTGAAGAGAACACAAATTTCAATGACGCTGGTTGTTATTAGTAAAAAGAACACACATGCAATGACACTGGTGGATCCATGTGTGGTCTCTGAAGAGAATACACATGCAATGACTCTGGTTGTTGTTAGTAAAAAGAGCACACATGCAATGACACCGGTGGATCCATATGTTGTATGTGAAAAGAACACACATGCAATGACTCCAGTTGTTGTTAGTAAAAAGAACACACATGTAATGACACTTGTGGATCCATGTGTGGTCTCTGAAGAGAATACACATTTCAATGACACTGGTGGATCCATATGTGGTATGTGAAAAGAACAGTGATGAAATGACTCCGGTTGTTGTTAGTAAAAAAGAACACACATGCAATGACACTGGTGGATCCATAGGTGGATTGTGAAAAGAACACACATGCAATGACACTGGTGGATCCATATGTGGTATGTGAAAAGAACACACATGCAATGTCTCTAGTTGTTGTTAGTAACAAGAACACACATGCAATGACATCAGGTGGATCCATGTGTGGTCTCAAGAGAACACACACATGCAATGACTGTTGTTGTTAGTAAAAAGAACACACATGCAATGACACTGGTGGATCCATGTGTGGTCTCAAGAGAACACACATGCAATGACTGTTGTTGTTAGTAAAAGAACACACATGTAATGACACTGTGGATCCATAGGTGGATTGTGAAAAGAGCACACATGCAATGACACTGGTGGATCCATGTGTGGTCTCTGAAGAGAACACATGCAATGACTCTGGTTGTTGTTAGTAAAAAGAGCACACATGCAATGACACTGGTGGAACCATATGTGGTCTCTAAAGAGAACACACATTTCAATGACACTGGTGGATCCATATGTTGTATGTGAAAAGAACACACATGCAATGATACTGGTGGATCCATAGGTGGATTGTGAAAAGAGCACACATGCAATGACACTGGTGGATCCATATGTGGTATGTGAAAAGAACACACATTTAATGACTCTGGTTGTTGTTAGTCAAAAGAACACACATGCAATGACATTGGTGGATGCATGTGTGGTATGAAGAGAACACACATTTCAATGACTCGGTTGTTGTTAGTAAAAGAACACACATGCAATGACAGGTGGATCCATGTGTGGTCTGTGAAGAGAACACACACATGCAATGACTCTGGTTGTTGTTAGTAAAAGAGCACACATGCAATGACACTGGTGGATCCATATGTGGAGTGTGAAAAGAACACACATGCAATGACTCCAGGTGTTGTTAGTAAAAGAACACACATGCAATGACACTTGTGGATCCATGTGTGGTCTCTAAAGAGAACACATTTCAATGACGCTGTGGATCCATATGTGGTATATAAAAAGAACACACATGAAATGACTGTGGATCCATGTTAGTAAAAAGAACACACATGCAATGACATTGGTGGATCCATGTGTGGATTGTGAAAAGGGCACACATGCAATGACACTATGGATCCATATGTGGTATGTGAAAAGAACACACATGCAAAGACTCCAGTTGTTGTTAGTAAAAAGAACACACATGTAATGACACTGCTGGATCCATGTGTGGTCTCTGAAGAGAACACACATTTCAATGACACTGGTGGATCCATATGTGGTATGTGAAAAGAACCCACATGCAATGACACTCGTGGATCCATAGGTGGATTGTGAAAAGAACACACATGCAATGACACTGGTGGATCCATATGTGGTATGTGAAAAGAACACACATTTCAATGACTCTAGTTGTTGTTAGTCAAAAGAACACACATGCAATGACACTGGTGGATCCATGTGTGGTCTCTGAAGAGAACACACATGCAATGACTCTTGTTGTTGTTAGTAAAAAGAACACACATGCAATGACACTGGTGGATCCATGTGTGGTCTCTGAAGAGAACACACATGCAATAAATCTGGTTGTTGTTAGTAAAAAGAACACACATGTAATGACACTGGTGGATCCATAGGTGGATTGTGAAAAGAGCACACATGCAATGACACCGGTGGATCCATATGTGGTATGTGAAAAGAACACACATGCAATGACTCCAGTTGTTGTTAGTAAAAAGAACACACATGTAATGACACCTGTGGATCCATGTGTGGTCTCTGAAGAGAACACACATTCCAATGACACTGGTGGATCCATATGTGGTATGTGAAAAGAACACACATGCAATGACACTGGTGGATCCATAGGTGGATTGTGAAAACAACACACATGCAATGACACTGGTGGATCCATATGTGGTATGTGAAAAGAACACACATTTCAATGACTCTAGTTGTTGTTAGTCAAAAGAACACACATGCAATGACACTGGTGGATCCATGTGTGGTCTCTGAAGAGAACACACATTTCAATGACTCTGGTTGTTGTTAGTAAAAAGAACACACATGCAATGAAACTGGTGGATCCATGTGTGGTCTCTGAAGAGAACACACATGCAATGACTCTGGTTGTTTTTAGTAAAAAGAGCACACATGCAATGACACTGGTGGATCCATATGTGGATTGTGAAAAGAACACACATGCAATAACTCCAGTTGTTGATAGTAAAAAGAACACACATGCAATGACACTGGTGGATCCATGTGTGGTCTCTAAAGAGAACGCACATTTCAATGACGCTGGTGGATCCATATGTGGTATATAAAAAGAACAGTCATGAAATGACTCTGGTTGTTGTTAGTAAAAAGAACACACATGCAATGACACCGGTGGATCCATAGGTGGATTGTGAAAAGAGCACACATGCAATGACACCGGTGGATCCATATGTGGTATGTGAAAATAACACACATGCAATGACTCCAGTTGTTGTTAGTAAAAAGAACACACATGTAATGACACCTATGGATCCATGTGTGGTCTCTGAAGAGAACACACATTCCAATGATACTGGTGGATCCATATGTGGTATGTGAAAAGAACACACATGCAATGACACTGGTGGATCCATAGGTGGATTGTGAAAACAACACACATGCAATGACACTGGTGGATCCATATGTGGTATGTGAAAAGAACACACATTTCAATGACTCTAGTTGTTGTTAGTCAAAAGAACACACATGCAATGACACTGGTGGATCCATGTGTGGTCTCTGAAGAGAACACAGAATTCAATGACTCTGGTTGTTGTTAGTAAAAAGAACACACATGCAATGAAACTGGTGGATCCATGTGTGGTCTCTGAAGAGAACACACATGCAATGACTCTGGTTGTTGTTAGTAAAAAGAGCACAAATGCCAAGACACCGGTGGATCCATATGTGGATTGTGAAAAGAACACACATGCAATGACACTGGTGGATCCATATGTGGTATTTTAAAAGAACACACATGAAATGACTCAGTTGTTGTTAGTAAAAAGAACACACATGCAATGAGACTAGTGGATCCATGTGTGGATTGTGAAAAGAACACACATGCAATGACACTGGTGGATCCATATGTGGTATGTGAAAAGAACACACATGCAATGACTCTAGTGGATCCATGTGTGGTCTCTCAAGAGAACACATATTTCAATGACACTGGTGGATCCATAGGTGGTTTGTGACAAGAACACACATTTCAATGACTCTAGTTTTGTTAGTAAAAGAACACACATGCAATGACACTGTGGGTCCATGTGGATCCATATGTGGTATGTGAAAAGAACACACATGCAATGACTCGGTTGTTGTTAGTAAAAAGAACACACATGCAATGACACTGGTGGATCCATGTGTGGTCTCATGCAATGAATCCGTTTGTTGTTAGTAACAAGAACACACATGCAATGACACTGGTGGATCCATGTGTGGTATGTGAAAAGAACACACATGAAATGACTCCAGTTGTAGATAGTAAAAGGAACACAAATGCAATGACACTGGTGGATCCATGTGTGGTCTAAAGAGAACGCACATTTCAATGACGCTGGTGGATCCATATGTGGTATAAAAGAACACACATGAAATGACTCTGGTTGTTGTTAGTAAAAGAACACACATGCAATGACACTGTGGATCCATAGGTGGATTGTGAAAAGAGCACACATGCAATGACACTGTGGATCCATATGTGGTATGTGAAAATAACACACATGCAATGACTCCAGTTGTTTTTAGTAAAAGAACACACATGTAATGACACCTATGGATCCATGTGTGGTCTCAAGAGAACACACATTTCAATGACACTGGTGGATCCATATGTGGTATGTGAAAAGAACACACATGCAATGACACTGGTGGATCCATAGGTGGATTGTGAAAACAACACACATGCAATGACACTGGTGGATCCATATGTGGTATGTGAAAAGAACACACATTTCAATGAGTGTCTTTGTTGTTTGTCAAAAGACCACACATGCAATGACATCAGGATCCATGTGTGGTCTCTGAAGAGAACACACATTTCAATGACTCTTGTTGTTGTTAAAAAGAACACACATGCAATGAAATCGGGATCCATGTGTGGTCTGAAAAGAACACACATTCAATAACTCTGGTTGTTGTTAGTAAAAAGAGCACACATGCAATGACACTGGTGGATCCATATGTGGATCGTGAAAAGAACACACATGCAATGACACTGGTGGATCCATAGGTGGTATGTGAAAAGAACAGTCATGAAATGACTCTGGTTGTTGTTAGTGAAAAGAACCCACATGCAATGACACTGGTGGATCCATAGGTGGATTGTGAAAAGAGCACACATGCAATGACACTGGTGGATCCATATGTGGTATGTGAAAAGAACACACATGCAATAACTCTAGTTGTTGTTAGTAAAAAGAACACACATTCAATGACACTGGTGGATCTATGTGTGGTCTCTGAAGAGAACACACATTTCAATGACATTGGTGGATCCATATGTCGTATGTGAAAAGAACAATCATGAAATGACTCCAGTTTTTGTTAGTAAAAAGAACACGCATGCAATGACACTGGTGGGTCCATGTGGATTGTGAAAAGAACACACATGCAATGACACTGGTGGATCCATATGTGGTATGTGAAAAGAACACACATGCAATGACTCCAGTTGTTGTTAGTAAAAAGAACACACATGCAATGACACTGGTGGATCCATGTGTGGTCTCTAAAGAGAACCCACATTTCAATGACACTGGTGGATCCATATGTGGTATGTGAAAAGAACAGTCATGAAATGACTCTGGTTGTTTGATAGTGAAAAGAACACACATGCAATGACACTGGTGGATCCATAGGTGGATTGTGAAAAGAGCACACATGCAATGACACTGGTGGATCCATATGTGGTATGTGAAAAGAACACACATTTCAATGACTCTAGTTCTTGTTAGTCAAAAGAACACACATGCAATGACACTGGTGGATCCATGTGTGGTCTCTGAAGAGAACACACATTTCAATGACTCTGGTTGTTGTTAGTAAAAAGAACACACATGCAATGAAATCAGGATCCATGTGGTCTCTGAAGAGAACACATGCAATGACTCTGGTTGTTGTTAGTAAAAGGAGCACACATGCAATGACACTGGTGGATCCATATGTGGTATGTGAAAAGAACATACATGCAATAACTCCAGTTGTTGTTAGTAAAAAGAACGCACATGCAATGAAACTGGTGGATCCATGTGTGGTCTCTAAAGAGAACGCACATTTCAATGACACTGGTGGATCCATATGTGGTATATGAAAAGAACAGTCATGAAATGACTCTGGTTGTTGTTAGTGAAAAGAACACACATGCAATGACACTGGTGGATCCATATGTGGTATGTGAAAAGAACACACATGTAATGACTCTGGTTGTTGTTCGTAACAAGAACACACATGCGATGACAGTGGTGGATCCATATGTGGTATGTGAAAAGAACACACATGCAATGACTACAGTTGTTGTTAGTAAAAAGAACACACATGCAATGACACTGGTGGATCCATAGGTGGATTGTGAAAAGAACACACATGCAATAACACTGGTGGATCCATACGTGGCATGTGAAAAGAACACACATGCAATGACTCTGGTTGTTGTTAGTAAAAAGAACACACGTGCAATGACACTGGTCGATCCATGTGTGGTCTCTGAAGAGAACACAAATTTCAATGACGCTGGTTGTTATTAGTAAAAAGAACACACATGCAATGACACTGGTGGATCCATGTGTGGTCTCTGAAGAGAATGCACATGCAATGACTCTGGTTGTTGTTAGTAAAAAGAGCACACATGCAATGACACCGGTGGATCCATATGTTGTATGTGAAAAGAACACACATGCAATGACTCCAGTTGTTGTTAGTAAAAAGAACACACATGTAATGACACTTGTGGATCCATGTGTGGTCTCTGAAGAGAATACACATTTCAATGACACTGGTGGATCCATATGTGGTATGTGAAAAGAACAGTGATGAAATGACTCCAGTTGTTGTTAGTAAAAAAGAACCCACATGCAATGACACTGGTGGATCCATAGGTGGATTGTGAAAAGAACACACATGCAATGACACTGGTGGATCCATATGTGGTATGTGAAAAGAACACACATGCAATGTCTCTAGTTGTTGTTAGTAACAAGAACACACATGCAATGACACTGGTGGATCCATGTGTGGTCTCTGAAGAGAACACACATGCAATGACTCTGGTTGTTGTTAGTAAAAAGAACACACATGCAATGACCCTGGTGGATCCATATGTGGTATGTGAAAAGAACAGTCATGAAATGACTCTGGTTGTTGTTAGTAAAAAGAACACACATGCAATGACACTGGTGGATCCATAGATGGATTGTGAAAAGAACAGACATGCAATGACACTGGTGGATCCATATGTGGTATGTGAAAAGAACACACATTTCAACGACTCTGATTGTTGTTAGTAAAAAGAACACACATGCAATGACCCTGGTGGATCCATGTGTGGTCTCTAAAGAGAACACACATGCAATAAATCTGGTTGTTGTTAGTAAAAAGAACACACATGTAATGACACTGGTGGATCCATAGGTGGATTGTGAAAAGAGCACACATGCAATGACACCGGTGGATCCATATGTGGTATGTGAAAAGAACACACATGCAATGACTCCAGTTGTTGTTAGTAAAAAGAACACACATGTAATGACACCTGTGGATCCATGTGTGGTCTCTGAAGAGAACACACATTCCAATGACACTGGTGGATCCATATGTGGTATATGAAAAGAACACACATGCAATGACACTGGTGGATCCATAGGTGGATTGTGAAAACAACACACATGCAATGACACTGGTGGATCCATATGTGGTATGTGAAAAGAACACACATTTCAATGACTCTAGTTGTTGTTAGTCAAAAGAACACACATGCAATGACACTGGTGGATCCATGTGTGGTCTCTGAAGAGAACACACATTTCAATGACTCTGGTTGTTGTTAGTAAAAAGAACACACATGCAATGAAACTGGTGGATCCATGTGTGGTCTCTGAAGAGAACACACATGCAATGACTCTGGTTGTTGTTAGTAAAAAGAGCACACATGCAATGACACTGGTGGATCCATATGTGGATTGTGAAAAGAACACACATGCAATAACTCCAGTTGTTGATAGTAAAAAGAACACACATGCAATGACACTGGTGGATCCATGTGTGGTCTCTAAAGAGAACGCACATTTCAATGACGCTGGTGGATCCATATGTGGTATATAAAAAGAACAGTCATGAAATGACTCTGGTTGTTGTTAGTAAAAAGAACACACATGCAATGACACTGGTGGATCCATAGGTGGATTGTGAAAAGAGCACACATGCAATGACACCGGTGGATCCATATGTGGTATGTGAAAATAACACACATGCAATGACTCCAGTTGTTTTTAGTAAAAAGAACACACATGTAATGACACCTATGGATCCATGTGTGGTCTCTGAAGAGAACACACATTCCAATGACACTGGTGGATCCATATGTGGTATGTGAAAAGAACACACATGCAATGACACTGGTGGATCCATAGGTGGATTGTGAAAACAACACACATGCAATGACACTGGTGGATCCATATGTGGTATGTGAAAAGAACACACATTTCAATGACTCTAGTTGTTGTTAGTCAAAAGAACACACATGCAATGACACTGGTGGATCCATGTGTGGTCTCTGAAGAGAACACACATTTCAATGACTCTGGTTGTTGTTAGTAAAAAGAACACACATGCAATGAAACTGGTGGATCCATGTGTGGTCTCTGAAGAGAACACACATGCAATAACTCTGGTTGTTGTTAGTAAAAAGAGCACACATGCAATGACACTGGTGGATCCATATGTGGATCGTGAAAAGAACACACATGCAATGACACTGGTGGATCCATAGGTGGTATGTGAAAAGAACAGTCATGAAATGACTCTGGTTGTTGTTAGTGAAAAGAACACACATGCAATGACACTGGTGGATCCATAGGTGGATTGTGAAAAGAGCACACATGCAATGACACCGGTGGATCCATATGTGGTATGTGAAAATAACACACATGCAATGACTCCAGTTGTTTTTAGTAAAAAGAACACACATGTAATGACACCTATGGATCCATGTGTGGTCTCTGAAGAGAACACACATTTCAATGACATTGGTGGATCCATATGTCGTATGTGAAAAGAACAATCATGAAATGACTCCAGTTTTTGTTAGTAAAAAGAACACGCATGCAATGACACTGGTGGGTCCATGTGGATTGTGAAAAGAACACACATGCAATGACACTGGTGGATCCATATGTGGTATGTGAAAAGAACACACATGCAATGACTCCAGTTGTTGTTAGTAAAAAGAACACACATGCAATGACACTGGTGGATCCATGTGTGGTCTCTAAAGAGAACGCACATTTCAATGACACTGGTGGATCCATATGTGGTATGTGAAAAGAACAGTCATGAAATGACTCTGGTTGTTGTTAGTGAAAAGAACACACATGCAATGACACTGGTGGATCCATAGGTGGATTGTGAAAAGAGCACACATGCAATGACACTGGTGGATCCATATGTGGTATGTGAAAAGAACACACATGCAATAACTCTAGTTGTTGTTAGTAAAAAGAACACACATTCAATGACACTGGTGGATCTATGTGTGGTCTCTGAAGAGAACACACATTTCAATGACACTGGTGGATCCATATGTCGTATGTGAAAAGAACAATCATGAAATGACTCTAGTTGTTGTTAGTAAAAAGAACACGCATGCAATGACACTAGTGGATCCATGTGGATTGTGAAAAGAACACACATGCAATGACACTGGTGGATCCATATGTGGTATGTGAAAAGAACACACATGCAATGACTCTGGTTGTTGTTAGTAACAAGAACACACATGCAATGACACTGGTGGATCCATTTGTGGTCTCTGAAGAGAACACACATGCAATGACTCTGGTTGTTGTTAGTAAAAAGAACATACATTTCAATGACACTAGTGGATCCATACGTGGTATGTGAAAAGAACAGTCATGAAATGACTGAAGTTGTTGTTAGTAAAAAGAACACACAGGCAATGACACTGGTGGATCCATAGGTGGATTGTGAAAATAGCACACATGCAATGACACCGGTGGATCCATATGTGGTATGTCAAAAGAACACACATGCAATGACTCCAGTTGTTGTTAGTAAAAAGAACACAGATGTAATGACACCTGTGGATCCATGGGTGGTCTCTGAAGAGAACACACATTCCAATGACACTGGTGGATCCATATGTGGTATGTGAAAATAACACAAATGCAATGACACTGGTGGATCCATAGGTGGATTGTCAAAAGAACACACCTGCAATGACACTCGTGGATCCATATGTGGTATGTGAAAAGAACACACATGTAATGACTCTGGTTGTTGTTAGTAACAAGAACACACATGCAATGACAGTGGTGGATCCATATGTGGTATGTGAAAAGAACATCCATGAAATGACTTCATTTTTTGTTAGTAAAAAGAACACATATGCAATGACACTGGTGGATCCATAGGTGGATTGTGAAAAGAACACACATGCAATAACACTGGTGGATCCATACGTGGCATGTGAAAAGAACACACATGCAATGACTCTGGTTGTTTATAGTAAAAAGAACACACATGCAATGACAATGGTGCATCCATGTGTGGTCTCTAAAGAGAACACACATGCAATGACTCTGGTCGTTGTTAGTAAAAAGAACACACATGCAATGACAATGGTGCATCCATGTGTGGTCTCTAAAGAGAACACACATGCAATGACTCTGGTCGTTGTTAGTAAAAAGAGCACACATGCAATGACACTGGTGGATCCATATGTGGTATGTGAAAAGAACACACATGCAATGACTCCAGTTGTTGTTAGTAAAAAGAACACACATGCAATGACACTGGTGGATCCATGTGTGGTCTCTGAAGAGAACACACATTTCAATGACACAGGTGGATCCATATGTGGTATGTGAAAAGAACACACATGAAATGACTATGGTTGTTGTTAGTAAAAAAGCACACATGCAATGACACTGGTGGATGCATATGTGGATTGTGAAAAGAACACACATGCAATGACTCTGGTTGTACTTAGTAACAAGAACACACATGCAATGACACTGGTGGATCCATGTGTGGTCTCTGAAGAGAACACACATTTCAATGACTCTGGTTGGTGTTAGTAAAAAGAACACACATGCAATGACACTGGTGGATCCATGTGGGGTCTCTGAATAGAACACACATGCAATGAATCTGGTTGTTGTTAGTAAAAAGAACACACATGCAATGACACTGGTGGATCCATAGGTGGATTGTGAAAAGAGCACACATGCAATGACACCGGTGGATCCATATGTGGTATGTGGAAAGAACACACATGCAATGACTCCAGTTGTTTTTAGTAAAAAGAACACACATGTAATGACACTGGTGGATCCATGTGTGGTCTCTGAGGAGAACGCACATTTCAATGACACTGGTGGATCCATATGTGGTATGTGAAAAGAAAAGTCATGAAATGAATCTGGTTGTTGTTAGTAAACAGAACGCACATGGAATGACACTGGTGGATCCATAGGTGGATTGTGAAAATAACACACATGCAATAACACTAGTGGATCCATATGTGGTATGTGAAAAGAACAGACATGCAATGACTCTGGCTGTTGTTATTAACAAGAACACACATGCAATGACACTGGTGGATCCATATGTGGTATGTGAAAAGAACAGTCATGAAATGACTCCAGTTGTTGTTAGTAAAAAGAACACACATGCAATGACACTGGTGGATCCATAGATGGATTGTGAAAAGAACAGACATGCAATGACACTGGTGGATCCATATGTGATATGTGAAAAGAACACACATTTCAACGACTCTGATTGTTGTTAGTAAAAAGAACACACATGCAATGACACTGGTGGATCCATGTGTGGTCTCTAAAGAGAACACACATTTCAATGACCCTGGTTGTTGTTAGTAAAAAGAACACACATGCAATGACATTGGTTGTTGTTAGTAAAAAGAGCACACATGCAATGACACTGGTGGATCCATATGTGGTATGTGAAAAGAACACACATGCAATGACTCCAGTTGTTGTTAGTAAAAAGAACACACATGCAATGACACTGGTGGATCCATATGTGGATTGTGAAAAGAACACACATGCAATAACTCTGGTTGTACTTATTAACAAGAACACACATGCAATGACACTGGTGGATCCATGTGTGGTCTCTGAACAGAACACACATTTCAATGACTCTTGCTGTTGTTAGTAAAAAGAACACACATGCAATGACACTGGTGGATCCATATGTGGTATGTGAAAAGAACAGTCATGAAATGACTCTGGTTGTTGTTAGTAAAAAGAACACACATGCAATGACACTGGTGGATCCATAGATGGATTGTGAAAAGAACAGACATGCAATGACACTGGTGGATCCATATGTGGTATGTGAAAAGAACACACATTTCAACGACTCTGATTGTTGTTAGTAAAAAGAACACACATGCAATGACACTGGTGGATCCATGTGTGGTCTCTAAAGAGAACACACATTTCAATGACCCTGGTTGTTGTTAGTAAAAAGAACACACATGCAATGACATTGGTTGTTGTTAGTAAAAAGAGCACACATGCAATGACACTGGTGGATCGATATGTGGTATGTGAAAAGAACACACATGCAATGACTCCAGTTGTTGTTAGTAAAAAGAACACACATGCAATGACACTGGTGGATCCATATGTGGATTGTGAAAAGAACACACATGCAATAACTCTGGTTGTACTTATTACCAAGAACACACATGCAATGACACTGGTGGATCCATGTGTGGTCTCTGAAGAGAACACACATTTCAGTGACTCTTGTTGTTGTTAGTAAAAAGAACACACATGCAATGACACTGGTGGATCCATGTGTAGTCTCTGAAGAGAACACACATGCAATGACTCTGGTTGTTGTTAGTAAAAAGAACACACATGCAATGACACTGGTGGATCCATAGGTGGATTGTGAAAAGAGCACACATGCAATGTAACCGGCGGATCCATATGTGGTATGTGAAAAGAACACACATGCAATGACTCCAGTTGTTGTTAGTAAAAAGAACACACATGCAATGACACTGGTGGATCCATGTGTGGTCTCTGAAGAGAACACACATTTCAATGAAACTGGTGGATCCATATGTGGTATGTGAAAAGAACAGTCAGGAAATGACTCTGGTTGTTCTTAGTAAAAAGAACACGCATGCAATGACTCTGGTGGATCCATAGGTGGATTGTGAAAAGAACACACATGCAATGACACTGGTGGATCCATATGTGGCATCTGAAAAGAACACACATGCAATGACTCTGGTTGTTGTTAGTAAAAAGAACACACATGCAATGACACTAGTGGATCCATGTGTGGTCTCTGAAGAGAACACACATGCAATGACTCTGGTTGTTGTTAGTAAAAAGATCATGCATGGAATGACACTGGTGGATCCATATGTGGTATGTGAAAAGAATACCCATGCAATGACTCTAGTTGTTGTTAGTAAAAAGAACATACATGCAATGACACTGGTGGATCCATATGTGGATTGTGAAAAGAACACACATGCAATGACTCTGGTTGTACTTAGTAAAAAGAACACACATGCAAGGACACTAGTGGATCCATGTGTGGTCTCTGAAGAGAACACACATGCGACGACACTGGTTGTTGTTAGTAAAAAGAGCACACATGCAATGACACTGGTGGATCCGTATGTGGTATGTGA
Source organism: Avena insularis (assembly GCA_023614405.1). NCBI lineage: Eukaryota > Viridiplantae > Streptophyta > Magnoliopsida > Poales > Poaceae > Avena > Avena insularis. The sequence goes on along the minus strand of CM042694.1, from coordinate 313,897,040 downwards.
AAAGAACACACATGCAATGACTCCAGGTTTTGTTAGTAAAAAGAACACACATGCAATGACATTGGTGGATCCATATGTGGATTGTGAAAAGAACACACATGCAATGACTCTGGTTGTACTTATTAACAAGAACACACATGCAATGATACTGGTGGCTCCATGTGTCGTCTCTAAAGAGAACACACATTTCAATGACTCTTGTTGTTGTTAATAAAAAGAACACACATGCAATGACACTGGTGGATCCTTGTGTGGTCTCTGAAGAGAACACACATGCAATGCCTCTGGTTGTTGTTAGTAAAAAGAACACACATGCAATGACACTAGTGGATCCATAGGTGGATTGTGAAAAGGGCACACATCCAATGACACCGGCAGATCCATATGTGGTATGTGAAAAGAACACACATGCAATGACTCCAGTTGTTGTTAGTAAAAAGAACACACATGCAATGACACTGGTGGATCCATGTGTGGTCTCTGAAGAGAACACACATTTCAATGACACCGGCGGATCCATATGTGGTATGTGAAAAGAACAGTCATGAAATGACTCTGGTTGTTGGTAGTAAAAAGAACACACATGCAATGACACTGGTGGTTCCATAGGTGGATTGTGAAAAGAACACACATGCAATGACACTGGTGGATCCATATGTGGCATGTGAAAAGAACACACATGCAATGACTCTGGTTGTTGTTAGTAAAAAGAACACACATGCAATGACACTGGTGGATCCATGTGTGGTATCTGAAGAGAACACACATGCAATGACTCTGGTTGTTGTTAGTAAAAAGAGCACGCATGCAATGACACTGGTGGATCCATATGTGGTATGTGAAAAGAACACACATGCAATGACTCTGGTTGTTGTTAGTAACAAGAACACACATGCAATGACACTGGTGGATCCATGTGTGGTCTCTGAAGAGAACACACATGCAATGACTCTGGTTGTTGTTAATAAAAAGAACACACATGCAATGACACTAGTGGATCCATGTGTGGTCTTTGAAAAGAACTCACATGCAATGACTCTAGTTGTTGTTATTAAAAATAACACACATGCAATGACACTGGTGGATCCATATGTGGATTGTGAAAAGAACACACATGCAATGACTCTGGTTGTACTTAGTAACAAGAACACACATGCAATGACACTGGTGGATCCATGTGTGGTCTCTGAAGAGAACACACCTTTCAATGACTCTTGTTGTTGTTAGTAAAAATAACACACATGCAATCACACTGGTGGATCCATGTGTGGTCTCTAAAGAGAACACACATGCATTGACTCTAGTTGTTGTTAGTAAAAAGAACATAGAAGCAATGACCCTGATGGATCCATAGGTGGTATGTGAAAAGAACACACATGCAATGACTCCAGTTGTTGTTAGTAAAAAGAACACACATGCAATGACACTGGTGGATCCATATGTGGTATGTGAAAAGAACACACATGCAATGACTCTGGTTGTTGTTAGTAACAAGAACACACATGAAATGCCACTGGTTGTTGTTAGTAAAAAGAACACACATTCGATGACACTGGTGGATCCATGTGTGGTCTCTAAAGAGAACACACATTTCAATGACTCTGGTTGTTGTTAGTAAAAAGAACACACATGCATTGACTCTGGTTGTTGTTAGTAAAAAGAACACACATGCATTGACTCTGGTTGTTGTTAGTAAAAAGAACACACAAGCAATGACACTGGTGGATCCATAGGTGGATTGTGAAAAGAGCACACATACAATGACACCAGCGGATCCATATGTGGTATGTGAAAAGAACACACATGCAATGACTCCAGTTGTCGTTCGTAAAAACAACACACATGCAATGACACTGGTGGATCCATGTGTGGTCTTTGAAGAGAACACACATTTCAATGACACTGGTGGTTCCATATGTGGTATGTGAAAATAACAGTCATGAAATGACGCTGGTTGTTGTCAGTAAAAAGAACACACATGCAATGACACTGGTGGATCCATAGGTGGAATGTGAAAACAACACACATGCAATGACACTGGTGGATCCATATGTGGTATGTGGAAAGAACACACATGTCAATGACTCTGGTTGTTGTTAGTAACAAGAACACACATGCAATAACACTGGTGGATCCATGTGTGCTCTCTGAAGAGAAAACACATTTCAATGACACTGGTGGATCCATATGTGGTATGTGAAAACAACACACATGAAATGACTCTAGTTGTTGTTAGTAAAAAAGCACACATGCAAGGACACTGGTGGATCCATATGTGGTATGTGAAAAGAACACACATGCAATGACTCTGGTTGTACTTAGTAACAAGAACACACATGCAATGACACTGGTGGATCCATGTGTGGTCTCTAAAGAGAACACACATTTCAATGACTCTAGTTGTTGTTAGTAAAAAGAACACACATGCAATGACACTGGTGGATCCATGTGTGGTCTCTGAAGAGAACACACATGTAATGACTCTGGTTGTTGTTAGTAAAAAGAACACACAAGCAATGACACTGATGGATCCATAGGTGGTATGTGAAAAGAACACACATTTCAGTGACTCTAATTGTTGTTAGTAAAAAGAACACACATGCAATGACACTGGTGGATCCATAGGTGGATTGTGAAAAGAACACACATGCAATGACACTGGTGGATCCATATGTGGTATGTGAAAAGAACACACATGCAATGACTCTGATTGTTGTTAGTAAAAAGAACACACATGCAATGACCCTGGTGGATCCATGTGTGGTCTCTGAAGAGAACACACATTGCAATGACACTGGTGGATCCATATGTGGTATGTGAAAAGAACAGTCATGAAATGACTCCAGTTGTTGTTAGTAAAAAGAACACACATGCAATGACATTGGTGGATCCATAGGTGGATTGTGAAAAGAACACACATGCAATGACACTGGTGGATCCATATGTGGTATGTGAAAAGGGCACACATGCAATGACTCTTGTTGTTGTTAGTAAAAAGGGCACATATTTCAATGATACTGGTGGATCCATAGGCGGATTGTGAAAAGAGATTTTCCCTCTCGCTCGGTCACAAATCTCACAAAATCCCAAACGTGTGGAGATACCAAACATGTGCTCACTCTGGGTGCTATGCCCTGACACAGATGTCACGTGGATCGTCTCCACCAACCGTTGATCCCATGTGATCCAATGGGCAGGATAACCCCTCCCTTCTCCACTTTTTTTATGCATGGTTAATTCATGCCACCACTCTATCCGTGCCACCGATACTTTACCTCCATAAAGAAGTGAAAATCCATCTATCTAACTAAAATAAATCAAATAAATGATCATATTTCGAAGAAGCCATCGTCTTCGTCTTCCGGTTTGTCCTCGTCTTCATCAACGCCATGGCCGCCGTCGGTGTCCTCCTCCGATGATTCGACACCGCCCCCTTCCTCAAATAAGCGTGCTATCTCCTCATCGGAGTCCTCCTCCTCCTCTTCATAGTCCCACGGGTCCACGTCACTCTCCTCCGCTTCTACCTCCAACTGATCGATGAACGCCTCCTCGTTGGCCGAGTCGGACTTGTCCAAATAGCTATCTCCTCTCTTCTTCCTGGTCTTCTTCTCGTTCCTCTTCTTGTTCCTGCGCTGCAACACGCCCGTCCCTGGCTGCTACTTTGGCCGCTGTTTGACGGCTTGGACCTTCCATTGCCACGGAGAGGGGGCATCATGCTCGAGGTAGTTGCTCCGAATGGTCGATGGCGGGTACACAGAGTGGGGTGCCGATCTGATCAAGGACGAGTAGCGGTTTTGTGCGTTGTGTCCATGCATGCATTTGTCGATTATCAAAAAAAAGTAATATCTCGCGTACTGAACATAATTTGATCACAAAAAAAGTAGCACAGCGTATTCTAGACTTGTAAGTATCCCGTGCGTGCCTGTCAGGTGGAGTTCGACGGAGTTCGACATGCCGACGTGATCGTGCAGCAGTTGCGCGCATCATTGCCCCATCAACACATGACGAACGCACGCGGGATGTGCGCGCCGATTCCCGTGATGACGGCTACCCACTCGCACTCTTATTATATATGGATTTTGGCGCGCAAGACCATCAAGTGTCCATTGCAATAAAGACAAGTCCCATCGATTCCCTATCCCTGCCTCCCTGGCTTCTTTGAGAAGGTAGACCGTACACGGTGGTCTTGTATAATAGTACTAGTACTACTGGACCACGGCCTGTACTCTTTGACTCTTCTCCCACACTAATCACTATCTCCTTCCTCCTCCCGCCGCCACACTCACCCTGCAAGCCATGGCTCCCGAGGAGGGAGAGGCGGTCGACGATCCTCGTGGAGAAAAGGGAGAGAAATCACCGGGAGGCACTTCTTGCTCTACCAGCCGCTCAAGCCCACCCTCTCATCGAGGCCCAATCTCCCCCGACAATGGCGTCGAATGTTCTAGCAGGCGAGGGCTCCTCCCGGTACGGTCTTCTTGTTCTACTTCTTCTCCATCTCCCTCTCCATCATGATCTTAATCAGCTTCTTCTTGTTTTTCTTCTTCTTCTAGCTCTTCCTCTTCTACGTATTACAGGTCGGCCATGGAGCCCGAATCCACCATGACGGAGGCGTTGCAGGACCCGTTCGGCCTTGTTCCATGTCTCAGCGAGGTAGCAAATCTCCATGTTGTTATTTCTCCGAGTTATGATGTGGATTTCTTAGATGCTGTCCGCCCCGCATTGGTTTTTCTTCTTCTTTTGCGAGTTGTATTAGTTTTCATGAATATGAATGGATCTCTTGGTCTTTCCTTACCGCTGTTCATAGATTCACTATGGATTTTTTGTGATTAGGATTATTTTATCGTGGTCATGAATAGATCTCTAGGTCCATTTTTTAACACTACTGTCAATAGATTCAACGAGGATTTTTTTGATCTGTATTAGTATTCACCTGGGACCTGGAGTGTAATTGTAGAATTCCTATTTCAATTAACATGAACGATGCAGCGATTAAAGGCCGAGTACCGTGACAAGGTGGCCGCGATCAGTTCCAAGATTACCAACCAACATGAGCTTGCACGCTCCCTCACCCAAGCTAATGAGAGCCTACGCAAGCAATTATCTGTGCAGAAGGAGATCTCGGTAGATTTTGCACGTGACGTCGTTAGGCTGCAGAAAGTGCTCAACCGTAACTTGAGCAGACAAGAACAGGCCATCAAGATAATCAACGAGCTCACGGAGGAGAAGAAGAATCTCGTGGAAAGGTGCATTCTCCTGCAGGACGAAGTCAGCGAGGCACTCAGAGGATGCGTCGAGGACACCAAGGCTACCATCCGAGCCTACCAAGACAGGAACCATTGCCTGGATGCAGTCAAGGAGATGAAGGCAGACATGAGCAGAGAGATCACCATACTCGAGGGTGTTCAGAAAGAGAACGAGGAGCTAAGGGCATGTCTGGAGGCGTATCAGAGCAATGCCCAAGTCTGATTCCCATTAGCAGGGACACGAATATCAGTTTGTCCTCCTCTCCTTTTGTAATGTTTAGGGTTCAGGGAGCAATGTCCATGTCTGCTTCCCATTATAGGGTGCGATAAGAATCCTAGGGAAACTCCTTATCTATCTGGACATGTGTTGGTGTTCATGTTCATGAATGGACACCCATGTTTTCTTTCCATTATGTATCTAGACATGGGTTTCTGCATTATGAGTTTGCCACTCTCCCACTACTATTTGGTGATATTGGGAAAAACCCACAGCACACTAAACTGCAGATAAATCTTATTTGTCTTTGAAATTGAAATTATGATAGTGCCACTAGTCGATTCATAAAATGTTGATTAGTCCTAGATTGCTTCTTCCTTGAAATTATGGCAGTGCCACTAGTCGGTTCAGTTAATTATGGAAACTAACCAGCTTGTCCCGGTGAACTAAACAAACCATACTATGTATTTTTGTTGCAGGGAAAGAGGTGAAAGATCAACCAGGACCTGGTGACCTGGCTAAATGACAAGATAGCAATCCAAAGGGAGAAGCAGCATTCCCAGAAACTGGCCTTTGACCAACTGCGCGCTAAACTCGCGGTCCTTTCTGACAAGTGCCAGAAACTGAAGGAGTTAAACACCGACTGGGCGAAGCTACATAGTGAAGGTCGCGCCTCAGCTAGGAAGCAGACGGAGATCATGAAAGGGATCTTGAAGGAAAATCGTATGGCTACGGACAAAATTCTCTAATCCGTGATGGAGCGCTAGAACCTACAGCTGAAGCACGACATAGTACTGAGGAGCTGGCCAATCTTAGGGAGGAAAACAGGTAGCTCCGGGCTAGGATCGCTTGAACACAACATATGTCTATTTAGTACTGAACTGCCTGGTTTATCCTCTGAAGTGGTGATTTTGTAAGCGTGAACTTAACTCTATGCACGATATGTGTGTTCGTCTGAAATTAGTTTGCTGGAGGATTGAGTTTGGCTTAGTTCATAAAGCGCTACTACAAGTCTTACAATTAACTAGTTTTAGGCATTTACACAACATAAATTATTCATCTCGAATTTCCTTTATCCTCTATAGTCTGTCCTTGTTCACCCTCACGCGCCTTCTTCAGTTCCTTCAACAGATCAACAATGCAGTACTCTAGCTTTTTCTTGTCTTCCCTGAGCTGATCCCTCTCCTTTTCTGCATTATGAATCAGCAACCTATGACTATCCTGAAGCTTCTTTGCAGTTCCAACAACCAAGCTCCCATCGATTCCGTCAGTTAGCTCTGACTGCAAATTCTCGATTTCTTGTTCCAGCTCCTTATTTTGTACCGACAGCTTGTAATTTTTTCAGCTGCATCACTTACATTAGTAAATCTCCCCGACCTTTCCCACTCATACATCTCCCATAACTGTGCCAAACATTTCTTAAGTGCATCTGGCCACTCAAGATCCACCCACTCTACTGCTTTACACACCGGGCCAACCTAAAAACACACACACTATAGTGTTATGAACATGCATGATACATTTTATTTCATGTCACAGTTGCACATAATGTAAACAAACCTGATTTGTATAGCCCAAAAACCTTCTCCCAGTGTTACTGCCTTCGAATGCAACATATCTCCTCAGTTTTAGCCCATGGTCACATGGCACTTCTCCATCGAGATCTAGGCCCTCCCATTCGGAGTCGTAGATCGTCTGTGGTACCTATAGGTAAACGCAAAGCTGAAATCGAACACGATTGCATGCACATATGGAGCTCAGATCGAGAGATTTACCATTACCTAACCCTAGCCCGAGAAAACAGAGGAACTCACATCATGGAAGGAATACTCGATGTGGGAGAGAAGGTTGTCGCTGCTCGACTGGTCGTCCTCGCTATTCAAGGACAACATGGCGAATGCGTCGTCGCAGGCGACGGTGCCGGTGTGTGTGTGTGTGTGTGTGTGTGTGAGAGAGAGAGAGAGAGAGAGAGAGAGAGAGAGAGCAGCCCTTCTACCGCTGCAACAATGACTAAATTGGCATGTTACAATAGATTAATGGATACCATGCCCTTTCCCTAGATTACTGTCTCCTGCCTGATATGGATTCTCTTCACACATTCTCATTTCAAATATTAAACATGCACTCCCTCCATCCCAATTTCATTGCCTAACAAAAACATACCAGCATATTACATCATCCAAAGAAACAAAATCATGTCAACTACAAGGTACTTATGCATCACTTCTTCAGTCATGGTTTCACAAAACATTACATTACAATCTCTCAACAAACATAACCACAACATGGTTTCACAAGACATCACATTACAATCTCTCAACAAACGTAATCACAGAAACAAGTATATTACATCAACTCAAGAAACAAAATCATGTCGACTACAAGGTACTTACACATCACTTGTCCTGTCATGGTTTCGCAAAACATTACATTACAGTCTCTCAACAAACAAAATAATAGAAACAAGTACAGTACATCATCTCAAGAAACATAATCATGTCAACTACAATGTATTTATGCATCACTAGTCCAGTCATGGTTTCACAAAACATTACATTACAATGTCCCAACAAACATAATAACAGAAACAAGTACGGTACGTCATCTTAAGAAACATAATCATGTCAACTACAATGTACTTATGTCTTATTACAACAACGATGGTTTCAGTGAGAGACATGTCCGAAAATCTCAACATCTCGCACAACATTATATCGCAATCTCTCAACAAACATAATCACAGAAACACGCTCTAAATGCAACAACAATCAATATTACAAATACAGGAAGGGGAACCCCGCGGTCCATATGACAAGCCCAGGGTAGCAGCTCTCATCAGATCTCATCAATGTCAACCACCTCATTCTGTTCAGCCACTACAGGGGCATCTACATCCACTATAACATGTTCAACAACATCAGAAATGGTACCAAGGAAGAGCACCTTCCTGGTTCGCTTCTTTCGCCGCATAATCTGCATAAGATCTTCAGTATCCAAAACATCTATGAATTGCTGCTTCTTATGATGCCACCATCGGATTTTTGCCATCTGCTTAGGGCCAATACTGATTTCCTTACCGATCATCTCTCTTATTTCATTAAGAGTTATGTTTTTGGAATCGACAGTGATCTCCACAGTACATGACGAAACTGGCTTATTAACTCCCTCATCAAGTTTTGCCATGTATGAATCCACCTCTATGTGTATACTGGACTTATCTAGATCAGCATCTATTGGTCCGTATTCTCTAGGAGCAGAAGCTCTGGCAGCAAGATCTCCAGCATCTGCATACATATCATTAATCAGCGCTTCAACTTTCACCTTACGATCAGCTCCACAACACTCCCAAACCATCTGAAGCTCATGGGAGTGCTCAATTTGCTGATAGGTATCATTCATGTTATGCCACACCAATTTTGTCCTCTGTCTAGAACCCCAGGGAATTCTAGCGGCAAGCATATCTACCACTCTTGAAAGCAGACACAACCTCTTTGCAATTCTGGCGGATGCACATCTTGCCCGAACACAACCCTCTCGCAACCAAAATCAAGTTTTGTAGTGTACTGCGGAACATGAACTGTGAACTCATATAGGTCCCTTGTATCAAAGCTGTGCCCAATTTGATTAAAAAGGGGAACATTTCAGTTCATTCAATTCTATTATGCCGTAACTAATCTACTTGCAAGATAAGGCACAGATAAGAAAAATTCACCTCTCGCTCTTTTCTCGGGTTTTTTTCTTCGAGATCTAAGTGCTGCATCCGCCCACTGGAGCCGAACAATCCGCCGCCGGCCTTGCTTTTCTCTTCAACCCGCTGCTCGTAGGTACCTTGGGAGCAGAATCCTTGCTGGCCTCCTTGCTAACCGGGGCAAAAGACCTCGCCACTGCTATGTGTTGAGCCCCAGACTTGGGCCCCGACGGACCCTTTTCAGTCGGCGACGTAGCTACAACCTTCGCCTTGCAAGACATGCTGGGTCGCCGCCGTCAGATTCAGTGTCGGGAGAGGGAGAAAAAAGGCCCTCTGCCGCCGGCAGATTTAGGGTCGGGGAAGGGAAGAAAAGGGACCGCCGCCGCCACCGCAGCAAGATTCAGTGTTGAGAGTTAGGAAAGTACAGTAATGAATTTGCCCCTACGATACGTGTAGGGTGGCTAAGAAGAGTGACCGGCGAAGGAGGGGCACAGCAGGAACTAGTGTAACGGAATATCCTGACTTAATGGACACGATTTGAAAATATTGGGTTTGGCCATCATTCACTTGAAAGACCCCTCTCAGCAATTGACGCCCCAACTTTTCGAATCGCGGTGATAAAAATCAACTTGGGTACCGCGTTGCAGCGACCCAACTTTCGGGCTGCAAAATGATATTCTCCTAAATCTAGTAGTACTAGGACTATGTACTCAGGAACGACACGTGTGCTCCACTAGTGCGCCTCCGCACGTAAGGTAATCCAGTACGGCGTAGATCGCCACTGCATAGTCGCGTGGTTATTATGCATTGGTCCATGCTCTAGTCATGGGCACGTGCCGCAGCAGTAAATTTTTTGTGAAAAATAGATTACTCATAAATAATTACTCCCTCCATCCTAAAATAGTAGTTACTGACTTGGCTTTGTCTAAATACGCATGTATTTCGACGTATTTTAGTACTTAGATGCTCCCTCATTTCCAAATTAGAAAGTATACTAGGTTTTATTGAAGTCAATATTTATAAAGTTTGACCAACTATATGTACAAATATACTAACTTACATAACGCCAAACGCATATAATATGAAAACATGGTTCGTGATGATTCTGATAACATTAAGTTGATGTCGTAGATGTCCATATTGTTTTCTAGATATTTAAGCTAAATTCTGGGGTAGCCTATCCTGCACGCTGGACCCACGTTGATGCGTCGTCCACACCAGCGCAATTTCAACGGTAATCTTGGTTCAAGACTTAAATCAAGTAGAATTGATAAGTTTGGGCATAAAATTCCATAGTCACTGAGTTAGATGACTAAAATCGAAGCACCGTAAGAACGATTAGTGTGTTTATCTCTGGTCCATGTCGTAGAAGTGAACAATTACATAAAACTCGTACTAAACCCCTAAATACTCCATAATAACATTAGCAACAAACTATGTTTACATCCAAAATGCATCATTCCTAGTACCAAAAGAGAACCTACATGCGACTACTACTAGTAGACTGGAGTAGTAAAATAGTACTACTAGCAGTACTATTTATCTGCTAATACACCATTACAGTTTTGATCATCAGTTGTAGTTTAAGATCATTTTTTCCTGTCGATGCAAATCTAGAAATATACATGGGTGGACTATCCAACCTTCATCAGGAACCGCGGTGGCACCCTGAGGTATGTCCTGAGCTTGTCGGACGGGAGGTTGGCTGGCGACGAGCTACTCGTCAGCTCGATTACCGCATTAAGGCTCTCGACCATCGACAAGTCCGCCGACCCTGGCGGGCCAGGCGCACACAGTTTCACCATGTACCGCGGCCACAAGCACCTGTCCTGCCTGATGCACACCAAGGACACGACGGCGGTCGGCCGAGCGTGCTGATGGTCTGGCCAAACACGGCACCGTCATCCCCGCAGAGGAAGCATGTGAATCCCCTCGTGCTTGTTGGTGGTGGAGTCGGGATGAGGCAAAAAAAGGCGCTGCTGTAGATGGCCCTGGTTACTATGACCCCGTGGGCCTCCTTCATGTGGGGAAGGAGCCCTGCCGGCGAGGGGCCTGTTCGTCTGCGGTACCAAAGTTCACAGGCCAGCGCATGGCGGTACCTAAGTTGCCTGAAATTACTGCGTTTCGAAAAGTTGGTCCGCCAACTACTGAGAGGGGCCATTTCGAGGCAAACTCATCTCACCCCTGCCAAATTCAAACATTCCGTTAAACCGCCCCGTGAAGTAGACGGTTGGGACCCTCATGTCGGTCATCTATCCGTGACGCGAGCGCCAACGCGGCAACCTCTTAGGAAAATCGAGCAGCTAAGTGGATTGGATGCGTTGACCAATTTCACAAATCCATTCCCAGCTTTCCCTAGCACCGGCGGCGTCGGAATCCACCCTCTAGGCAGGACAATCCCTTCGGATATTTGACTTACAGGCCAAGTTACTCGCCCGATCGCTGATCCCGAGCTCCAATGGCGCATGCCGTAGCCGCTGTTGCGAGGCTCTATCCCACCTCCGCCCCCGACGAGCCGAGTAGTTCAGAGGATGGAAGATCCTACTATCAAGGAAGAAGAAGTTCTGGCTACAAGCGGGTGAGTTATCCTTCTCTTTGCTATTCACACTAATTATAACTGCTAGCTGGCTACTGAACCTCAAATTGTTTGTTAACCCAACACTGACAAACATATTTTGTCCACAGTTTTCTGTCAAGTGGGATCTACGCGGACCCCCTTACTTGGTTACGGTAGTCCTCTATAGGTACGACTTTAAGGGAAAGTGGTATGGACACCATTGTTTCACGATGGAAGAAGCGCATGCGCAGATCTGCACTATATCTGGTATGGTTGCTGCTCTGCGTAATCATGTTGAATTATGGCCGAAGCAGACTGCAAAGTTCAGCTTCACGGATGAACGTGGCATCATGGTTCCTATAACGTGTGACAGTCAGCTAATTGAGTTGATGAAAAGGTATGCTTCGGCTGCCATGTTTGAGCTGAAATGTGATGTACTGGATGTGGAAGCTGCTGCAACTAGGAGTCTCCCTTCTATTCTTAGACAGGGTGGTTGCTCGAACCCAATTAGCTCCTGGTAAGCAAAGGTCGCTTGGGGTTTGCATGTTTGTGCTGAATTGTAATTTTTGTTTTATTTACTCTTTAGATATTGGGCAGTTATGCAACAATCTTGTTTCTTTGACAGGAAGCACCGCAAGGTTAGAAACATGACTGCCGGGTCAGTCATTTTGCTGCCCGAAGAAATTAAAGACGAGTGGAAAGATGATGATGGACACGATTCTGGTGCCCATTGTCCCGGCGATGCAGAGTACGTGAAGCTAAGAAAATTGGCACCAAGGAAGAAGAAGAAGGCAGGAAATGAAGAAGCCAGTGGACGTGAAGGCTTGGCACCCATGCTGCGGAAGAAGGCTGCTGGCAATGAAGATGCATAGTAATGTGTTGAACTTGAACCTATATATGTAATTCTGTTAAAATCTAGAGCTCTGTGTGTGGCACGTTGCTGGGCGAAACAATCTACCCACGGTCTGTGAGTAAAATGTACTGCGACTTAGGGTTTGGAAACGCCCGAGTCAGTAGTTGAATCTGAAATTGTGATTGTGCCACTGCTATCTGAAAACAAGGATCCACTGGTTCCACGATTGCTGAGGGGAAGGAGGTCTCCAAATACGACGAAATGTAAGTGGCACAGAAATAAATTATTTAAGATGCCACACTCCACGAAGCAGCAACTTATTTCAGATGCTGCACAACGACGTGGCAACATAGCAATGTTCTCACCTATAATGCCCAGATGAGGAGGAAATCGGTACCACTTTCTGGCCTAACCTTGACCCCGTCTATCTCACCGCCTCTCTGCTCCTGCATCCCCTGCATCTGGCGAAGCTCCCGGATCTCGATGAAAGTGTACGTGCTTCCACTTTATAAATTGTGGTTGTGCCATTTGCATGCGGCACAATCCACATAAATTACGTTTAAAAAACCACCAATGTCAGAATACACTAGTAGAAAAGGTGTCTTTGGTCCACGATCACGTTCCCAATCCGGGATAGAGATCTAAATCGAGGCAGAAATTGATCTAAATCACAAATTCTTCCACAAATTAATCGAGAGAGAGAGAGATCTAAATCGAGGCATTTCATTACTTCAACCATAAATTCTTCTAAACAAAGGTGCGATTTCACATCCTACATTAATTTAACCACTAGTCAACAATTTCACTTCCGCTGCCACTGTCCTCCGAGCCGCCGGTTTCCTCGTCGCTGTCGGACGGAACCTCCACGATGTCGACATTGTTCGCGAGATGGAGCACCTCTTCGTAGCGAGCGGCGGCGATGACGGTGTACTTGGTCCGTCCAGGGACGGACCAGAAACTCTCCTGCCCTTCTCAGTTGCAGAGATCCCGGTGCACCACGCGCTCGTCAACGATGTGGTTGCCAATCTTGGCCTTCCTCTCCTTCTTGAACAGCGTCGGCCAGTACGGTCTGGCCGCCGCGTACCGGGGCAGCGCCCTCTTCCACGCAGGCATCTGGCGGGGGCGTGCCACAATTTTGCTCTCCATCTCGGCTCGGCCAGGGAGCGGAGCCACCGGCACCACCGCAGAGCTGATGCGCCATCCATGGGGTACCGTCGCGGCTGGTGGCGCGAGGATGTCGAAGTTCGTGAACATCACCGCCTCGTAGAAGTTCAGATCGAGAATCTCCATGGCGGCACGGTGGAGATTGGAGAGGGAGCGAGGGGATGGACGATTAAGCGACGGCACAGTGGAGATTGGAGAGGACGAGGGGATGGACGATGAAGCGATGCACTGTGGCGTCTCCTATTTGTACACGAGGACGACGAAGCGACGGGCAGAATATCGAAGGGGCATTGGTCAGACAAAGGAAGTAATGCGGGGTCAGACTAATGAGAGAGCAATTTTTTTCCTCCCTGGACTCCAGGACCAATAGTTCAGACCACTAGGTCAACAAGTACAACTATTACAACTTAAAAAGGCATGGAGCTTTAGCTAAATAGAACTAGTTATCACACATCTCCTTGATCTTCCTAATCTTAGCCCGATGCACATCTTCCTGCGAGAGGAAGGATCGAATCATCTGCTCCTTCCTTTTAGCATCTTCCTTGCACAGCTTCAATTGTTTCTCTGCATTTTTCCTCATGCACTTGTCAATAATCGTAGTTGTGAACTGCAGGACTTTGGCCTGGTGGAGATCATTCCTTGCTTGAGTCAGTTCTTGCTCTGCTTTAGCCTTTAGGGCCAACGCTGTGTCCCTCTCCTTCTCGACTTTGCTAACCTTGTCTGGCACCCACCTGAGATCTCGCTTATGATTGGTCGTGTCAACTGGTTCCCATAGCTTCATCTCAACACTGTCAAGAAGTGAGCTGAATACAGATTCTTTTAACTCAACAGTCATTTCCCATAGTTTGTCTAGCGTTTTCTGCATCGATTTGGGCCACTCTGGATCTACCCATTTGACAACACCGCAACTTCCGCCATGCATCATTGCACGATGTCCTTGACACCGTAGAAACCTCCTGCCTGCGTTTTGTCCTTCGAACGTTACAAATTTAGCGGGCACATATCCATGTTTACATAGCAGAGGACTGTCTTCATCCGCTAAACCGTGATAGTCGGCGTCATACATCGTATGGTTGTCCTAGCACATCATATGCGCATGAGTAAACAGATTAGATCTAGCTCAAAAAATAGATAACTGGCGATAGATCACATCAAAATCACCATCCCTGTCGTCACGACGTGTTTCCTCGCCGTCTCCCCTTGAACCGATGGCGAGAGGGGAGGGGGTGGCTGCCGGAGAGGGGATTGGGATGGAGGCGCCATCGGCTTGTGGCTACGGCAGGATGGGAGTGAAGTGGGGAAAGTGGCTTCGAGGGTAAGGAAGAGAAGTATGGGGAGGAAGAGAAGTAATGGGGACGTGACACTATGGTGTGGCCCACTAAACTCGTGAGACGTGACACTCGCAACAGGGGAGCGCTCGGTGTTGCTAGTTTGTCTAGAGCAAGCGTGGCCAATCATGCCGCAGAACAGCCTACTCGCAGATCGCTCTCACGAAGACCATCCCAATCGTCCAAACGCCCCGATCAAACGGTATGTAACAATCGTCAAGCAGAACAACTATGTTAGGGCGTTCCTTCTAGAAGACTCAGTCTAACGGCTACCCATGCAATGACACTGGTGTATCCATGTGTGGTTTTTGAAAAGAACAGACATGCAATCACACTAGGTGGATCGATATGTGGTTTATGGAAGTAACAGACATGCAATGACTCTAGCTGTGATTCATGAAAAGAACAGACACACAATGACACTAGTGGATCAATGTGTGGTTTATGAGAAGAACACACATCCAATGACACTGGTGGACTCTAGCTGTGGTTCATGAAAAGAACAAACATGCAATGACACTGGTGGATCCATATGTGGTTTGTCTAGAGGAACACACATGCAATGACACTGGGTGTGGTTCATGAAAAGAACAGACATGCAATGCCATGGGTAGATCCATGTGTGGTTTATGGAAGTAAAAGACATGCAATGACACTAGTTGTGATTCA
Source organism: Avena insularis (assembly GCA_023614405.1). Lineage (NCBI taxonomy): Eukaryota > Viridiplantae > Streptophyta > Magnoliopsida > Poales > Poaceae > Avena > Avena insularis. The sequence continues at coordinate 313,881,321 of CM042694.1, read as the reverse complement.
TGAAAAGAATAGACATGCAATGACACTGGTGGATCCATGTGTGGTTCATGAGAAGAACACACATCCAATGACACTGGTGGACTCTAGCTGTGGTTCATGAAAAGAACAAACATGCAATGACACTGGTGGATCCATATGTGGTTTGTCTAGAGGAACACACATGCAATGACACTGGGTGCGGTTCATGAAAAGAACGGACATGCAATGACATGGGTGGATCCATGTGTGGTTTATGGAAGTAACAGACATGCAATGACTCTAGTTGTGATTCATGAAAAGAACAGACATGCTATGACACTGGTGGATCCATGTGTGGTTCATGAGAAGAACACACATCCAATGACACTGGTGGATCGTTATGTGGTTCATGAAAAGAACAGACATGCAGTGACACTGGTGGATCCTTATGTGGTTTGTCTAGAGGAACACACATGCAATGACAATTGGTGTGGTTCATGAAAAGAACAGACATGCAATCACACTAGGTGGATCCATATGTGGTCTGTGGGAAGAACAGAATGACACTGGTGGATCCTTATGTGATTCATGAAAATAACTGACATGCAATGACACTGGGTGCGGTTCATGAAAAGAACAGATATGTGTGGTTTATGGAAGTAACAGACATGCAATGACTCTAGTTGTGGTTCATGAAAAGAACAGACATGCAATGACAATGGTGGATCCATGTGTGGTTCATGAGAAGAACACACATCCAATGACACTAGTGGATCCTTATGTGGTTTGTTTAGAAGAACACACATGCCATGACAGTAGGTGGATCCTTATGTGGTTTGTGAAAAGAACAGACATGCAATGACACTAGCTGCCATTCATGAAAAGAACAGACATGCAATGACACTGGTGGATCCATATGTGGTTTGCCTAGAGGAACACACATGCAATGACACTGGTGGATCCTTATGTGGTTCATGAAAAGAACAGACATGAAGTGACACCGGTGGATCCTTATGTGGTTTGTCTAGAGGAACACACATGCAATGACACCGAGTGTGGTTCATGAAAAGAACAGACATGCAATGACTTATGTGGTTTGTTTAGAAGAAAACACATGCAATGACATTTGATGTGGTTCATGAAAAGAACAGACATGCAATGACACTGGTGGATCCTAATGTGGTTTGTTTAGAGGAACAGACATGCAATCACACTAGGTGTGGTTCATGAAAAGAAGAGACATGCAGTGACACCGGTGGATCCTTATGTGGTTTGTCTAGAGGAACACACATGCAATGACACCGGGTATGGTTCATGAAAAGAATAGACATTCAATGACTTATGTGGTTTGTTTAGAATAACACACATGCAATGACACTGGGTGTGGTTCATGAAAAGAACAGACATGCAATGACACTAGTGGATCCTTATTCGGTTTGTGAGAAGAACAGACATGCAATGACACTGGTGGATCCTTATGTGGTTCATGAAAAGAACTGACATGCAATGACACTGGGTGTGGTTCATGAAAAGAACACACATCCAATGACACCGGTGGATCCTTATGTGGTTCATGATAAGAACAGACATGCAGTGACACCAGTGGATCCTTATGTGGTTTGTCTAGAGGAACACACATGCAATGACACTGGGTGTGGTTCATGAAAAGAACAGACATCCAATGACATGGATGGATCCATGTGTGGTTTATGGAAGTAACAGGCATGCAATGACTCTAGCTGTGATTCATGAAAAGAATAGACATGCAATGACACTAATGGATCCATGTGTGGTTCATAAGAAGAACACACATCCAATGAAACTGGTGGATCCTTATGTTGTTCATGAAAAGAATAGACATGCAGTGACACTGGTGGATCCTTATGTGGTTTGTCTAGACGAACACACATGCAATGACAATTGGTGTGGTTCATGAAAAGAACAGACATGCAATCACACTAGGTGGATCCATATGTGGTTTGTGGGAAGAACAACCATGCAATGACACTGGTGGATCCTTATGTGGTTCATGAAAATAACTGACATGCAATGACACTGGGTGTGGTTCATGAAAAGAACAGACATGCAGTGACACCGGTGGATCCATGTGTGGTTTATGGAAGTAACAGACATGCAATGACTCTAGTTCTGGTTCATGAAAAGAACAGACATGCAATGACACTAGTGGATCCATGTGTGGTTCATGAGAAGAACACACATCCAATGACATTGGTGGATCCTTATGTGGTTTGTTTAGAAGAACACACATGCAATGACACTAGGTGGATCCTTATGTGGTTTGTGAAAAGAAGAGACATGCAATGACACTGGCTGTGATTCATGAAAATAACAGACATGCAATGACACTAGTGGATCCATATGTGGTTTGTCTAGAGGAACACACATGTAATGACACTGGTGGATCCTTATGTGGTTCATGAAAAGAACAGACATGAAGTGACACCGGTGGATCCTTATGTGGTTTGTCTAGAGGAACACACATGCAATGACACCGGGTGTGGTTCATGAAAAGAACAGACACGCAATGACTTATGTGGTTTGTTTAGAAGAAAACACATGCAATGACATTTGGTGTGGTTCATGAAAAGAACAGACATGCAATGAAACTGGTGGATCCTTATGTGGTTTGTTTAGAGGAATAGACATGAAATCACACTAGGTGTGGTTCATGAAAAGAAGAGACATGCAGTGACACCGGTGGATCCTTATGTGGTTTGTCTAGAGGAACACACATGCAGTGACACCGGGTGTGGTTCATGAAAAGAACAGACATGCAATGACTTATGTGGTTTGTTTAGAAGACTACACATGCAATGACACTGGGTGTGGTTCATGAAAAGAACAGGCATGCAATGACACTGGTGGATCCTTATTCAGTTTGTGAGAAGAACAGACATGCAATGACAATGGTGGATCCTTATGTGGTTCATGAAAAGAACTGACATGCAATGGCACTGGGTGTGGTTCATGAAAAGAACAGACATGCATTGACACCGGTGGATCCTTATGTGGTTTGTCTAGAGGAACACACATGCCGTGACACCGGGTGTGGTTCATGAAAAGAACAGACATGCAATGACTTATGTGGTTTGTCTAGAGGAACACACATGCAATTACGCTGGGTGTGGTTCATGAAAAGAACAGACATGCAATGACACTGGTGGATCCTTATGTGGTTTGTGAGAAGAATAGACATGCAATGACACTGGTGTGGTTCATGAAAAGAACAGACATGCAATGACTTATGTGGTTTGTTTAGAAGAACACACATGCAATGACACTGGGTGTGGTTCATGAAAAGAACAAACATGCAATGACACTGGTGGATCCTTATGTGGTCTGTCTAGAGGAACACACAGGTAATGACACCAGGTGTGGTTCGTGAAAAGAACAGACATGCAATGACTTATGTGGTTTGTTTAGAAGAACACACATGCAATGACACTCGGTGTGGTTCATGAAAAGAACAGACATGCAATGACACTGGTGGATCCATGTGTGGTTCATGAGAAGAACACGCATCCAATGACACTCGTGGATTCTTATGTGGTTCATGAAAAGAACAGACATGCAATGACACTGGTGGATCCTTATGTGGTTTGTTTAGAGGAACAGACATGCAATCACACTAGGTGTGGTTCATGAAAAGAAGAGACATGCAGTGACACCGGTGGATCCTTATGTGGTTTGTCTAGAGGAACACACATGCAGTGACACCGGGTGTGGTTCATGAAAAGAACAGACATGCAATGACTTATGTGGTTTGTTTAGAAGAATACACATGCAATGACACTGGGTGTGGTTCATGAAAAGAACAGGCATGCAATGACACTGGTGGCTCCTTATTCAGTTTGTGAGAAGAACAGACATGCAATGACAATGGTGGATCCTTATGTGGTTCATGAAAAGAACTGACATGCAATGACACTGGGTGTGGTTCATGAAAAGAACAGACATGCATTGACACCGGTGGATCCTTATGTGGTTTGTCTAGAGGAACACACATGCAATGACACCGGGTGTGGTTCATGAACAGAACAGACATGCAATGACTTATGTGGTTTGTCTAGAGGAACACACATGCAATGACGCTGGGTGTGGTTCATGAAAAGAACAGACATGCACTGACACTGGTGGATCCTTATGTGGTTTGTGAGAAGAATAGACATGCAATGACACTGGTGTGGTTCATGAAAAGAACAGACATGCAATGACTTATGTGGTTTGTTTAGAAGAACACACATGCAATGACACTGGGTGTGGTTGATGAAAAGAACAAACATGCAATGACACTAGTGGATCCTTATGTGGTCTGTCTAGAGGAACACACAGGTAATGACACCAGGTGTGGTTCGTGAAAAGAACAGACATGCAATGACTTATGTGGTTTGTTTAGAAGAACACACATGCAATGACACTCGGTGTGGTTCATGAAAAGAACAGACATGCAATGACACTGGTGGATACATGTGTGGTTCATGAGAAGAACACGCATCCAATGACACTGGTGGATTCTTATGTGGTTCATGAAAAGAACAGACATGCAGTGACAATAGTGGATCCTTATGTGGTTTGTCTAGAGGAACACACATGCAATGACACTACGTGTGGTTCATGAAAAGAACATACATGCAATGACACCGGTGGATCCTTATGTGGTTTGTCTAGAGGAACACACATGCAGTGACACCGGGTGTGGTTCATGAAAAGAACATACATGCAATGACTTATGTGGTTTGTTTAGAAGAATACACATGCAATGACACTGGGTGTGGTTCATGAAAAGAACAGGCATGCAATGACACTGGTGGCTCCTTATTCAGTTTGTGAGAAGAACAGACATGCAATGACAATGGTGGATCCTTATGTGGTTCATGAAAAGAACTGACATGCAATGACACTGGGTGTGGTTCATGAAAAGAACAGACATGCATTGACACCGGTGGATCCTTATGTGGTTTGTCTAGAGGAACACACATGCAATGACACCGGGTGTGGTTCATGAACAGAACAGACATGCAATGACTTATGTGGTTTGTCTAGAGGAACACATGCAATGACAGGTGTGGTTCATGAAAAGAACGACATGCACCGACCTTGGTGGGTGGATCCTTATGTGGTTTGTGAGAAGAATAGACATGCAATGACACTGGTGTGGTTCATGAAAAGAACAGACATGCAATGACTTATGTGGTTTGTTTAGAAGAACACACATGCAATGACACTGGGTGTGGTTGATGAAAAGAACAAACATGCAATGACACTAGTGGATCCTTATGTGGTCTGTCTAGAGGAACACACAGGTAATGACACCAGGTGTGGTTCGTGAAAAGAACAGACATGCAATGACTTATGTGGTTTGTTTAGAAGAACACACATGCAATGACACTCGGTGTGGTTCATGAAAAGAACAGACATGCAATGACACTGGTGGATACATGTGTGGTTCATGAGAAGAACACGCATCCAATGACACTGGTGGATTCTTATGTGGTTCATGAAAAGAACAGACATGCAGTGACAATAGTGGATCCTTATGTGGTTTGTCTAGAGGAACACACATGCAATGACACTACGTGTGGTTCATGAAAAGAACATACATGCAATGACACTGGGTGTGGTTCATGAAAAGAACAGACATGCAATGACACTGGTGGATCCTTATGTGGTTCATGGAAAGAACTGACATGCAATGACACTGGGTGTGGTTCATGAAAAGAACACACATCCAATGACACTGGTGGATCCTTATGTGGTTCATGAAAAGAACAGACATGCAGTGACACCGGTGGATCCTTATGTGGTTTGTCTAGAGGAACACACATGCAATGACACTATGTGTGGTTCATGAAAAGAACAGACATGCAATGAAACTGGTGGATCCTTATGTGGTTTGTGAGAATAACACACATGCAATGACACTAGTGGATCCTTATGTGGTTCATGAAAAGAACTGACATGCAATGACACTGGATGTGGTTCATGAAAAGAACTGAGATGCAATGACACTGGGTGTGGTTCATGAAAAGAACATACATGCAATGACACCGGTGGATCCATCTATGGTTTATGGAAGTAACAGATATGCAATGACTCTAGTTGTAGTTCATGAAAAGAACAGACATGCAATGACTTATGTGGTTTGTTTAGAAGAACACACATGCAATGACACTGGGTGTGGTTGATGAAAGAACAAACATGCAATGACACTAGTGGATCCTTATGTGGTCTGTCTAGAGGAACACACAGGTAATGACACCAGGTGTGGTTCGTGAAAAGAACAGACATGCAATGACTTATGTGGTTTGTTTAGAAGAACACACATGCAATGACACTCGGTGTGGTTCATGAAAAGAACAGACATGCAATGACACTGGTGGATACATGTGTGGTTCATGAGAAGAACACGCATCCAATGACACTGGTGGATTCTTATGTGGTTCATGAAAAGAACAGACATGCAGTGACAATAGTGGATCCTTATGTGGTTTGTCTAGAGGAATACACATGCAATGACACTACGTGTGGTTCATGAAAAGAACAGACATGCAATGACACTGGGTGTGGTTCATGAAAAGAACAGACATGCAATGACACTGGTGGATCCTTATGTGGTTCATGGAAAGAACTGACATGCAATGACACTGGGTGTGGTTCATGAAAAGAACACACATCCAATGACACTGGTGGATCCTTATGTGGTTCATGAAAAGAACAGACATGCAGTGACACCGGTGGATCCTTATGTGGTTTGTCTAGAGGAACACACATGCAATGACACTATGTGTGGTTCATGAAAAGAACAGACATGGAATGAAACTGGTGGATCCTTATGTGGTTTGTGAGAATAGCACACATGCAATGACACTAGTGGATCCTTATGTGGTTCATGAAAAGAACTGACATGCAATGACACTGGATGTGGTTCATGAAAAGAACTGAGATGCAATGACACTAGGTGTGGTTCATGAAAAGAACATACATGCAATGACACCGGTGGATCCATCTATGGTTTATGGAAGTAACAGATATGCAATGACTCTAGTTGTAGTTCATGAAAAGAACAGACATGCAATGACACTGTTGGATACATGTGTGGTTCATGAGAAGAACACACATCCAATGACACTGGTGGATGCTTATGTGTTTTGTTTAGAAGAACACACATGCAATGACACTAGGTGGATCCTTATGTGGTTTGTTAAAAGAACAGACATGCAATGACACTAACTGTGATTCATGAAAAGAACAGACATGCAATGACACTGGTGGATCCATATGTGGTTTGTCTAGAGGAACACACATGCAATGACACTGGTGGATCCTTATGTGGTTCATGAAAAGAACAGACATGCAGTGACACCAGTGGATCCTTATGTGGTTTGTCTAGAGGAACACAAATGCAATGACACCGGGTGTGGTTCATGAAAAGAATAGACATGCAATGACTTATGTGGTTTGTTTAGAAGAAGACACATGCAATGACATTGGGTGTGGTTCATGAAAATAACAGACATGCAATGACACTGGTGGATCCTTATGTGGTTAGCTTAGAGGAACAGACATGCAATCACACTGGGTGTGGTTCATGAAAAGAACAGACATGCAGTGCCACTGGTGGATCCTTATGTGGTTTGTCTAGAGGAACACTCATGCACTGACACCGGGTATGGTTCATGAAAAGAACAGACATGCAATGACTTATGTGGTTTCTCTAGAGGAACACACATGCAATGACACTGTGTGTGGTTCATGAAAAGAACAGACATGCAATGACACTGGTGGATCCTTATGTGGTTTGTGAGAAGAACAGACATGCAATGACACCAGTGGATCCTTATGTGGTTCATGAAAAGAACTAACATGCAATGACACTGGGTGTGGTTCATGAAAAGAATAGACATGCAATGACACCGGTGGATCCTTATGTGGTTTATGGAAGTAACAGACATGCAGTGACACCGGTGGATCCTTATGTGGTTTGTCTAGAGGAGCACACATGCAATGACACTGGGTGTGGTTCATGAAAAGAACAGACATGCAATGACAAAGGTGGATCCTTATGTGGTTTGTGAGAAGAAGTGACATGCAATGACACTGGTGGACCCTTATGTGGTTCATGAAAAAAACACACATGCAATGACACTGGGTGTGGTTCATGAAAAGAACAAACATGCAATGACCTTTGGTGGATCCATGTGTGGTTTTTGGAAGTAACAGACATGCAATGACTCTAGCTGTGGTTCATGAAAAGAACAGACATGCAATGACACCGGTGGATCCATGTGTGGTTCATGAGAAGAACACACATCCAATGACACTTGTGGATCCTTATGTGGTTTGTTTAGAAGAACGCACATGCAGTCACACCCGTGGATCCTTATGTGGTTTTTCTAGAGGAACACACATGCAATGACACCGGGTGTGGTTCATGAAAAGAACAGACATGCAATGACTTATGTGGTTTGTTTAGAAGAATACACATGCAATGACACTGGGTGTGGTTCATGAAAAGAATAGACATGCAATGACACTGGTGGATCCTTATGTGGTTTGTTTAGAGGAACAGACATGCAATGACACTGGTGGATCCATGTGTGGTTCATGAGAAGAACACACATCCAATGACACTGGTGCATCCTTATGTGGTTCATGAAAAGAACAGACATGCAGTGACACCGGTGGATCCTTATGTGGTTTGTCTAGAGGAACACACATGCAATGACACCGGGTGTGGTTCCTAAAAAGAACAAACAGGCAATGACTTATGTGGTTTGTTTAGAAGAACACACATGCAATGACACTGGGTGTGGTTCATGAAAAGAACAGACATGCAATGACACTGGTGGATCCTTATGTGGTTTGTTTAGAGGAACAGACATGCAATGACTTATTTCATTGTACAAGACACTTTCCATTTTTATACTACTCAGTTTTTCCCTTGGTTTTATGTGGTACTACTTAGTTTTGCCTCCCCTCTCTCTATCTTTCGTAGAAGCCCAAACCTGTGCTCACCCTGTCTGCTACTCCTGATTGGATGTCATAGCTGCCACGCGGATCGTGCGCACCAACCGTTGATTCTGTGCGATCCAACGATGATTGCTGCACACATCGTGCCCTTCACAGTACAACGTTGAGACAGCACGGACATCTCCCTCAGCGAGACTTCTACAGGAAGGAACATGATGCCGTCCATGGAAAAAGTCGTCGAGCGGTCATGTCAAGTTTAATCAAGTCTAAAAAGCCTACTACTACTACTACTACTACACATGCACAGGGCAACGGGGTCATCGAGTGCACGGTTGTCGACAGGACGCTGCAATTTATTGCCACTTGATTTTAATAAGACATATCCCATTTTTACGAAGCGCTCTCAATCTCACTTCCAACTGGGCCCTACCGCTAGTAACTTCCATGAGTCAAGGGCCCCCCTCGAGTAGATCTAACATTGCTAGAAATCAGTTCCGCTCCACTTGCATGCAGTGGAATCGAGGTCTGCCATGAGCGTGTTTTCAATGCAGCTCTAAAGTGGAGATCATGGCTGTTTCAAAAAAAAGGGAACCGAAAAAAGGGTGGAGATCGTGGTAGCCCCCCGCCCACCACACGTGTCCACTCAAGGACTACGAACGGTCCGGTGTTTATAAGCCCCCCTCGACCTTCTTCTTCCATGAGCTCGTGTCATTTCCCCCCAGTCTGTCTAGTCCCAAGACCCCAATCTACACCTGCCGCGCACGCCAAAGCTCCGTTGCTTGCACTACCTCCTTCCCTTGGTGCGCCATGAAGCGTACGTGTGGAGACAAGCCGGAGGTGAAGCCATTTGAAGGCGCAATAGCAGATGGCTAGGTCGTCGCCAAGCAGGCGGAGGCGTCTTCCCCGGGGACGAACGCCGCTCGTCGCCGCACCGTCGAGGGTGCGAGCTCATCTGTCTAGCCAGTAGCCGTCACCGCCGAGTAGCAGGTGGTAGCCATCGCCGCCGAGCAGCAGGTAGTAGCCGTCACCGCCGAGCAGCAGGTGGCCGACAACGTCGTGGTGCTAGTGGCAGATCTGAATGGGGGGCAGGCGGCAGGCAGAGGCAATCTGGTGATCTACATCAACGACCCCATCGCCATACAAGAAATCTTCGATGCAATCGCGGAGAATGATAAGTTCAAGGAGGAGGTCCCTGATGAGGAGTCCGAGGTACTACATTGCTAGCTTCTCTAGTCGCAGCCGCAGTTTTCACTGTTCATACATAGGATTTGCTCAATTGTGTACAGATTCTTTTGCTCTTGAAGTAGGGTAGTATATATATGATTTGATCGGTTGATTCATGCATCTGTCATCTAGTCACAAAACCCCAATCCATCTAGTCACAAAACCCCAATCTGCTCATCTGCCATCTAGTTGAGTTTGCTAGTTGAGTGTTGATTTCGATACACAGCAGGCCTATAACTTTACATTTCTATTCCTTACTAACCCCAATGATTCAATTTTGCCCCAAAATAGTGCAAGGGCATCTGATGGTGTCGTTTTCTTAGGGATGGTTAGTGAACTTGAGGCAGCAATGCACATAAACAATATAGGTTATGCTGTTGGTATTTTGGTTCTCCGACTCCATCGCTGAAAAAATGAGGCCCTAATTTTTCTCTCATATGGAACCTAAATATATAATCTTTGTATTGTTTCTGATCTATGAATGTGTTGTATGATGCATTTTTATATCCCTGAATATTTTTTTGTATGATTACATTTCAATTTCTTATCGTGGCCAATGATTCAAATTTGCCCCAAAGAGAGGTAGACACATTGGTGTCAGATTTTTTCAGGGATGAGTGAGCGAACCTGGGGCCATGTACAAGATCAATATAAGCTATGAAATTGTTACTTGGTTCGCTCACGCCATCTCTGTAGAAACTTATGAGGCTGCAATCTTTATTCTACATTCATAGAACTATGATATTTGAATTATCTATTGCATGCATTCATAATGTATAAGAATTAAATTTTAGTTTGTCACCAAGGCCAATGATTGAAATTTGCCCCAAAGGATTTCAAGGGGAGACACGTATGATGGTGTTGTGTTTTAGGGATGGGTTGGTGAACCTGAGGCAGCAATGCACACAAACAATATAGGTTGTGCTGTTGGTACTTTGGTTCTCCAACTCCATCTCTGAAACAAATTATGAGACCCTTGATTTATTCTCATATGGAACTACATATATAATCCTTGAATTGTTTCTGATCTTTTAATGATTGGTATGATGCATATGTATATGAATGGTTTTGATCATAAGTATTTTTAACATGTACCCAAAGATTAATTGTTTGGTTTTTTATTTATAATTACAATCTTTAGGCTTGTTTTTGTACCTGACTATGTATATCCCTGAATATTGTTTTGTATGATTACATTTCAATTTCTTATTGTGGCCAATGATTCAAATTTGCCCCAAAGAGAGGCAGCCACATTGGTGTCAGATTTTTTCAGGGATGAGTGAGCGAACCTGGGACCATGTACAAGAACAATATATGTTGTGCAATTGTTACTTGGTTCGCTCACGCCATCTCTGAATAAACTTATGAGGCCGCAATCTTTATTCTACATTCATAGAACTATGATATTCGAATTATCTATTCCATGCATTCATAGTGTATAAGAATTACATTTTAGTTTGTCACCGAGGCCGATGATTGAAATTTGCCCCAAAAGTGTTCAAGGGGAGACACGTATGATGGTGTCGTGTTTTAGGGATGGGTTGGTGAACCCGAGGCAGCAATGCACATAAACAATATAGGTTGTGATGTTGGTACTTTGGTTCTCCAACTCCATCTCTAAAACAAATTATGAGGCCCTTGATTTATTATCATATGGAACTACATATATGATCCTTGAATTATTTCTGATCTTTTAATGATTGGTATGATGCATATGTATATGAATGGTTTTGATCATAAGTATTTTTAACATGTACCTGAAGATTAATTGTTTGGTTTTTTATTTATAATTACAATATTTAGGCTTGTTTTTGTACCTGACTATGTATATCCCTGAATAATGTTTTGTATGATTACATTTCAATTTCTTATTGTGGCCAATGATTCAAATTTGCCCCAAAAGAGAGGCAGACACATTGGTGTCAGATTTTTTTAGGGACGAGTTAGTGAACCTGGGGCAATGTTCAAGAACAATATAGGCTATGCAATTGTTACTTGGTTCACTTACGCCGTCCCTGTAGAAACTTATGAGGCCTTAATCTTTATTCTACATTCATAGAACTATGATATTTGAATTATCTATTCCATGCATTCAGTGTATAAGAATTACATTTTAGTTTGTCACTGAGGCCGATGATTGAAATTTTCCCCAAAAGATTTCAAGGGGAGACACATATGACGGTGTCGTGTTTTAGGGATGGGTTGGTGAACTTGAGGCAGCAATGCACACAAACAATATAGGTTGTGTTGTTGGTACTTTGGTTCACCAACTCCATCTCTGAAACAAATTATGAGGCCCTAGATTTATTCTCATATGGAACTACATATATCATCCTTGAATTGTTTCTGATATTTTAATGATTGGTATGATGCATATGTATATGAATGGTTTTGATCATAAGGATTTTTAACATGTACCTGAAGATTAATTGTTTGGTTTTTTATTTATAATTACAATATTTAGGCTTGTTTTTGTACCTGACTATGTATATCCTTGAATAATGTTTTGTACGATTACATTTCAATTTCTTATTGTGGCCAATGATTCAAATTTGTCCCAAAAGAGAGGCAGACACATTGGTGTCAGATTTTTTCAGGGATGAGTTAGTGAACCTGGGGCGATGTACAACAATATTACAGGTTGTGCAATTGTTACTTGGTTCACCTACTCCATCCCTGAAGAAACTTATGAGGCCCCTAGATTTATCCTACATTCACTCTGATGCAATTATTTGTCATTGTGTTGAGATGAAATGATATATGAACCGATCAAACTATTGCTGAAATACTTTATCTTTGATATCCACATATATAATTTCTTACATATACATGTTGTCAATTCTTGAGTTGTAATACAATTCAATCATATGTATGAGTTCTAAGTTATGTTCGTAAAAATCAACAAGAGGATGATGATAAAGTGGACGATAGCAAGGTATCCAGGGACAACAAGAGCCGCTACGTGCTGAGGCTGTTATGGTGTGGGCTAATACATTTTCACCATAGGGGGAGAATGTCTTGCCCATTCTGTGGCAGAGCAATCAACGTGGACCTCAACAGCATGATCCAGCACGTGGAGGGCGTTGGCAGAAGTGGAGGCAGAAGCCATAGGCTGATTACCTTGGCACGGCACGCAGCCTATGGCAAATTCCTCCGGGAGTATGTTAGGATTGGCCTGTATCCCATCGACTAGGGTGTCGCTGCCTCCTCCTGATAAACCCTTGCCCTTCTAGGCGTCTCCGTGTCCCGACCTCCTGCTATAGCCCTTGCTTTTATTTTGTTCTAGTTAATTATTACCTATGCATGGCATGTAAGACAATATATCTGTGGTGTCTCTGATGAACCTTCTATATTAATCTACTCCTTTATATGGAGTGCCTTAAAGTTTCTAGTGTTCAATTATATTTACTGATCATGCTCATGCACACTACAAAATATTTCTAGTGCTCGATTATATTATAATTGTCAAGAAATACATAAATTGGTCGAAATTTTGTATTGAAGTAACTAAATGTATCAAACACATAATAAATTAGAAACTAAAATCTAGTTCAAACACATAATGTATCACCACCACTTGTTGTCATCCTTGACTTGCTTCCCCTTCAACCGCTTGATGTCGCCATAGTCCCAAGATCCCTGCTCGTCCTGAAACCGCCTTTTGTCCTCCTCGCGCTTCTTCTCCTGGGCTAGCTTGCAACCAGGGCATATCTCTCTCGCGAAAAACCCTACCTTAACCATCCCATCTTTCATGGTAATGATCTTACTGTACAACTCATACGCCATGTAGGCGTCTCTGGCTGCATACTCGAGGCGTGCCTGGCTCATCGGCTTCCACTCCCAGTAGTCATGATCGAGTCGCTTCAATTTTTTCAGTTTTTCATAGGATTTATCGATGATTTCCGCTGCCAGATCACCCATGCCATCCTTCGCTGGGTATGGTTTGATCTTGTATAGATTTTGGATATCGATGTGGTGCCCATCTAGGATTTTTATCAACGCACGAGAAAACATAATTGTGTCATTTGTGATATCCACGCTAGTGAAAGTTATCCCTTTCCTACACAAGAACTCAACCAGAGCCGGACAATGCATCTCAGTTGGTTTACTCCTGCACTTGGATGGTTCTAGGGATGTAAGGGAACAAGGGATGCAGAAGTGGTGATCTGAAATTTAAATTTCACATACCTGCAGAAGTGGTAAACTAGGACCTCCTCATGTATGGCGATTTACACGACAGGGATCTCTTGTGGAGGATTTTTTTTCACTTATTTGCACGGGTGTACTCCAAGTCTAGCCCCACAAACTTGTGCTTCTCTTTCTCAAGCAATTGCTCAAACCTGGCGAGAGTTGTCTCCGCAGTCCCTTCATCATTTGTGTACACCACTGTCAAAGTCGTGGTGCCATGGGCAGGGACCAAGTGGATCTCTGTTGTGCGTTTCCCATCATCCATGCCTGCAAGGAAATGGGTGAAAGGAAATGCCTACAAGGAACTCCCTGCGAGAGGAAGAAGAAGATGAACCGATGGCTACAGAACAGAGGAAGTAGAAGCGCCCAGGAAAAACTGCAGAGGAATGACCGAGGAAGAGGAATGACTGCAGAAGAAACGTGGTAACTGCAACTTTCAGTTCGAGAACTCACCGCGGTTACATGGAGATCGTGGCAGTGCTGCCGGTTCAACAAGTGGGGCCAGTTCCTACGAGAATATGAAATTAGCTGTGCATTTTTCTATGCGAGAAATTGAGAGAAATCATTTATATTTTGTCTTTCATAATTAAACACAATGAAGTTGGTACATCCCAAGAGATTTGAACAAAAGAGATTTTTTAGTTTAACATACAACAACACTTACAGGCCCAACATGGCAGAATTTGGAGAGCCCCAGAACTTGAGGTATCACAGAGACCTCGACAGAGGTGGCAGAATTGGTGCGGGTGCAACCACGGCGACGGCGAGCTTGGATTCTAGAGGAGGAAAACAGAACCGAGCATGGTCGACAAGGTGATAGATCTCACCGGGAACCAATTCTCGTCCCCTCACCGTGCCATGGGTGCTTCCATGGTGAGGGCGAGCTCCGACTCGGGATGGGGAGGAGAGCGGGGCCGAGCAGCTTCGTCACGTCCCAGCTCTGCGCCATGGCCACGACTACAGATTGCCGCTCCAGGGAAGAAGACGCATAATGGATGCAGGCGCCAACGCTGCAAGCCTACAGGGAGGAGAGCTGGGCCGAGCAGGTTCGTCCATGTCCCAACTCCGCACCATGGCTGCGACGCCCCATAGATTGCCGCTCCGGGGAAGAACAAGACACGTAATGGATGCAGTGGCCAACGCTGCAAGCCTAATTGACACCTAAGCGACGGGAGCGACAAGAGCGACATAACGGTGAGAACTGATAGGGGGGCCCAACTTGACGGCCATTAGCCTGATTTTTTTATTGAAACATAAAGTTGAATTCGTGCCGAAAAAGACCCTCTTTGTATTCACACCAACCCTAGTCATCCCGGCTGATTTCAAGGAACTTGGATACCGCATTGCCGGACACCCCAACTTTCGGGCCGCAAAATGATATTCTCGCCGGCGAGGCAATGAAATCACAGGCGGAATTAATGCAGGAGCACGGGCCGTGTGAGCACGCGATCTTGTGCTCGTCGAGCTTGTCGAAGGCGACCAAGCTAAAGCAGCCGTCATAGGGGCACTCAATCATCACCTCAGACTGGATGGCGTCCATAGCAGCCGGCTCACGGTCGAATCAGCCAATGCGGTACATGAACTTGTGGGAGTGGTTACAGAGGGAAGATCGGCTCACCGACGTAGTGCCCGCCGGCCAGAAACCCGGGTTGAGTGGGTATACTGAAGAGTATACTGACTGAGTTTCATACTGTACTGGTACAATTATACAGGAATACGCTAGGCATGGGCGCACCGGTGGAAGCTACACTTGGCCACTTTTTTCTTAGACAGTGTCCACATTCTGTACATGCTTCGTCAAAACAAAAAAGCTGCAGAAAGTTGACATGTGAGTAATAAAGTATGTGTCATGTTGTACTGTACCAGATAGTAAAGTACAGACAGAGGGAGAGACTGAGGCAAGTAGATCTAGGTGAGTGAGAGGCAAGAAGATCTACTCCTGGAGAGAGACGAAAAGCCTGCATCCTGCTGCAAGGTGTACAGTGCTGCAAGGGAGAGACCGAGGACTGCATGCATGTCTTCGACACCAACCTGTAATTAACTATTTTGGTCTTATCAAATTTAAATGGCCTTAATAATCTCAAACCGAGGGACTACTAGTAATAGTACTAGTACTACATCTTACAACAAATCAAAAAAACCAGTACTGCATTTATTAGTGGTACTTTTCTTGAGAAATTATAATTAGTAGTAGTACTTAGATATGTGAAAAACCAATCCAAGTTACTACTCCAATAGAGAGTACGATCACTATGTTTTATGGATTCTTGTTTACTATACGTACTAGTAGTAAAAGCTAGAATGTAGATTGTTTCAGAATAAATTTTGGCTCTACAATATCTAGCAAAGGCGCAAACTTAAAAAGACACTTCATTGCTTAGTTTCAGGGATCTTGTGCTAAATGCATGGATTTGGATGTAATTTTCATTTTCATGAGGTCCTTGATGTAACTTGTACTTCCACCGACCGCGTGTTAACTAATAAAGCACCTCGCTCCTACGAGACCTACCACAATTAAAAAATAATTACACTGCCCCGATTATCAGACAAAGTGGAACATGGTTTCTTATAATTCCAAAATTTTAAGAAATAGGATGTTTCAAGCTTCCTAGTTAACTTTGCCCCTCTTCGCCTATATATTATCTTCGATACAGAAACCCTAAGTACCCGATTAAAATTCCACAAAAGATTTTGTAGCCACCGTCATCTCCATCCCTAGATCGGGAGGGATCTGAAACTCTTTCCGGCACCCTGCCGGAGAGGGGAGTTTACCCTGGAGGCCTTCTTCATCACCATGCAAGCCTCCGGTTTGATGCGTGAGTAGTTCATCCTTGGACTACGGGTCCATGTAGTAGCTAGATGGTTGCACTACTAGGAAACAACTTATCAGTGGCGCACCTTTTTTCACTATCCGTGGCGCATTTCCTAGTGCGCCACTGATACGTCGCCACTGATAACTCTCTTCTATGGTGCATATTGAAATGCGCCACAGAAATCTCAAACTTCTGTGGCGCATATGGCCAATATGCGCCACAATTTTTTTTCCAAAATTCAAAAAGAAGGCGGGCCAGATCTCAAACTTCTGTGGCGCATATGGCCAATATGCTCCACAGAAGTTTTTTTCAAATTTCAAAATAAAAACCAGGCCAGATCTAGATCTGGCTGGAGGTGGTGGTTATGGTGGTGGCTGGTAGCTGGTGGCTGGAGGAGGGCTAGGAGGAGGTCGCTGAAGTTGGTAGTGGAGGAGGAGGAGGAGGTCGCCGGAGTTGGTGGTGGAGGAGGAGGAGGTCGCCGGATTTTGTGGTGGAGGAGGTCGCCGAAGGTCACCGGAGTTGGTGGTGGAGGAGGAGGTCACTGGAGTTGGTGGAGGAGGAGGTCACTGAAGTTAGTGGTGGTGGAGGAGGAGGAGGTCGCCGGAGTTGGTGGAGGAGGAGGAGGAGGTCGCCAGAGTTGGTGGTGGTGGAGGAGGAGGAGGTCACCGAAGGAGGAGGAGGTTGCCGGAGGTGGAGGTGGCCGGAGAGTGGAGGAGGAGGGAGGAGAAGGGGAGAAGTGTGGAGGGGAGGAGAAGTGGGGAGGAGAGAAAAAGTGGGGGAGAAAAAGGAAAAAGAGAGGTAGAAGGGCGGCGACGGGATTCGAATTTCAAATCCCGCCCAAGACTTTTGTGGCGCATATGGGAGAAATGCGCCACAGAAGTTTCTCCCCCTTTTTATTTTTTTGCATTAAAAAATCTTCTTTCGGCCATAACTTTTTAATCTTTTCGAATTTGGGGATTCTATAAAATCCAGAATGACCACAGGTCATTGAATCCGAGTAGGGAATTTCGAGACGATCATTTTGATATGTTAAAGATTTCTTTTCGACATCGTATGCAAAAGTTATGGCCGTTTTACCGTGCCATGACCTATTTTTGCAAAATACATCAAAATTCATATATTTCAATTTTCACTACAATTACACCCTAAAATATAACTACATCTAAAAGGAATTTTTTTTGAAGTTTTTATCATTTTTGTTTATTTTTTACAAAACTGAAAAGGCGATCCACGGGGGGGTCTATTTTTGCATGTTCCGTGGCGCATACACCTATATGCGCCACAAAAACATGGCACATATGGACATATGCACCACAGAAGTTTCTCCCCCTTTTTTTGGTGCTAGGTCCCATCAACTTTCTGTGGCGCATACATCTATATGCGCCACAGAATCATCACTTTCTATGGCACACATGAAAATATGTGCCACAGAAATGTGGACTTCTGTGGCGCATATTGGTTTCCTACGCCACTGAACTGTCAAACTTCTGTGGCGCATATTTCCTAGTGCGCCACTGATAAATATTTGTGGCGTATGGTTTTACATATGCGCCACAGAATATCTTGTCTACCTATAAACTGTTTCCTAATAGTGTTGGTTCTCCTCCTTTGTGCTATCATGTTTAGATCTTGTGAGCTCGATTCATGATCAAGATCAACTATTTGTAATCCTACATGTTGTGTTTGCGGGGATCCGATAGATATTGAGATGCTATTTTAGATTGATTATTGATTCTATCATGTCTTTGTTATTTGTGATCTTGCATGCTCTCCGTTGTTAGTAGATATCTTGGCTGAGTAGATGCTAGCAACTCCAAGAGGGAGTACTTATGCTCGATAGTGGGTTCATGCCTCTAGTAATCTAGGGAACTGACAGAAATCTCTAAGGTACTAGATGTGTTGTTGCTACTAGGGAGAAAATAGAAATCCTTTGTTCATAAAACAATCGTATTGTTTACTTTACACGCAATGCTTAATGCAATTATCTATTGCTTGCAACTTAATACTGGAGGGGGTTCGGATGATAACCTGAAGGTGGATTATTAGTCATAGATGCAGTTGGATTACTGTCTATGTATGCTATTATAATGCCCAATCAAATCTCGTAGGAGTCAAGATGATTAGTATATGCATGTATGCTTTCTCGATGTTTGTCAATTGCCCTGATGTAATTTGTTCACCCAACATGTCATCTATCTTAAGGAGAATCACCACTAGTGAACTATGGACCCCGGTCCTTTCTTTTACCATCAATGTACAATTGTTTACTATTTTCCGTTTACTTTCTGCAAGTTATTACTATCTTCCACACAATACGTTTAATCCTTTGTTTTCCACAAAACCGGTGAGATTGACAACCTCACTGTAAGTTGGGGCAAAGTTTTGTGGTTGTGTTGTGCAGGATTCCAAGTTGGAAACAACACCTTGGAGGTGTTTCCTTGCTCCTACTGGTTTGATAACCTTTGTTTCAGAACTGCGGGAAAACTTGCTGCTGTGCTCATCATACCTTCCTCTTAGGGTTCCCCAACGAGCTCGATATATTTTGGGCCATCAAGCTATTTTTCTGGCGCCGTTGCCAGGGAGTCAAGGACATCTTCACAACAGGAGTCACTCATAACCAATCTCTTTACTTTGTTTTATTTGTTTTGCTTAGTTTATTTCTATTTTGTTTTCTTGTTTCTTTATGAAAAACACTAAAAAATATTATTAGTTCCTATCTTAAGTTTCCATTATGTCTAGCATTGTTCCAATCACTATGTCACCTGAGGAAATGATTTTCACTTTCAAACAAAGAATTGAAGAGAGTTTCAAAGAAGCTTGGTCTAGAATCTCTGATTTACATGAAAAAACTGAACCTAAAATGACTCAAAGCTTGTTTCTTAGCAGTTTTTAACTTGGAACTGCTCTTTGCTATAGATATACTTTGGATGCTGTAGTGGGAGGAGATTTCCTCCAATTCAATTAGGATGATGCTTTTAATGCCATAAAGAAGTTGGTCTTAACTTACAACCTTCCTAGCAAATCTGATTCTTCCTTTATAAACATATTTGCTAGATTGAACACTCTTGAGACTCATACTGCTAGTTTAAAAGATTGCTATAATACTCTTAGAGAGCATCATGATTATGTTCCAATAAATTCTGAACCCTCAAAATGGCTTCCCACAGTAAAGATTGTTATAAATAATGAAACTTTTCATGCTCGCTGTGATATCATGTGTGAATTCTATCTTATGCCTGAAGATATCTATGAATCTTTGAATCTTAGGCACTTTCTGAAGGAGGAGAAGAAATATTTCTTGCTAATAATGCCACAATATTACCCATTGGAATAGTTGAAGGAGTGTTTACAAAGATCCTAGGGAAAATGGTTTCTACTGATTATCTTGTTATTGAATGTGTAGGAAAAAGACAAATTACACTTGAAAGATCCCTATTAAAACTCCTTGGAGCAATAATAGATGTGGAGAAGGGCACCATGCACTTTGCTTCTCCACCAAACAATCATATGTTCCCCAAGGTTAAGAATAAAAGTAAGAGAGGTAAGGGCAAGAAATTTGGTTTTAATGCTTCTTCATTTAAGAACACTTGATTCTTTTCTTGCTTCATATGCGTAACTTAAAGGCGTTAAAGAAAAGTACTTATTGGGAGATAACCCAAAAGTTTTAGATGAGTCTTGGAAGTTATTACCTCTGTAATAACCGCTCATTATCCTTTTATTTGCTTTTTGTGCCAAGAGTAACCTCTAATGAGAGAGAAGTAATGCTTGGGAAAGTTGTTGTACCGAAACAGATTTTTGTGCTTCGCTGTAAAAATTCGTGTAAAATCTCTGTACATGAGTTTGAGATGTAATGTTTTGTGCTTCTTCCCCAGGTTGTTATCCAACTTTCTCTAGTTCAACACTTTTCGATTTGAGCAAGAGAAAGTCTTCGAAAAAATTGGTTTTTACCTGCTGGTCTGTTTTGACAGATTTCTGCCATTATTTACATTTGCTTCTTGTTGATTCCTTTTTGAGTTCTTTTTGAGGAACTGAGATTTTTAAGGGAAGTGCTACAGTAGCTTGTGTTTTCATTGAAGTTTTATTGTTGTTGAAACTAAACCCAAAGACTTATTATATTGAGTACACTAATGTTGCTAATAAAGATTATGTGAAGTTTTGTATGAAGGAAGAATTTCAGGTGTAAGGAAAGAATGATGTAATGAAATGAAGAATGGACTAAAGCTCAAGCTTGGGGATGCCACTCGTGTCACTCCAATAAATATCCAAGAAGTACAAGCTTCAAAGCTTGGAGATGCCCAAGGCATTGTTGGAATTCTTGCCTAATTAGTCCATCTCATATTCCATTTTAATAATTCCTAAAAAAATTCTAGAGGCCCATGTGGCCCATTCATGCATGGCAAGAGGTGGAAAAATGTTTAGTCCCACATTGCTAGTTGAAGGAAGATTTCACCACCTTATAAGGGGGTTCTTCCACCACTTGGTAAAAGGATGAGAAGGAGAGAGATGTACACGCGTGCTCCTCCTCCTCCGCCGCCCGCCTCGCCACGACGCGCGCGCTGCGGGTTACGGGAATGCCTCAATCTGAGAGCTTCCCTTTATTTTTGCCACGCATGAATGGATTAATTATATGAACAGACTGTGTAAGTGGAGATTTAATACGAACATTTCCTCTGAGAATGAATTCAGACATTTCCTCTGCGGTTTCTCTCCTGTCATAAGCTTCGCCTCCAGTTCCAAAGCATCACGTTCCTGCTCCATTCTTCTCCATCTCGTCTCGCGACGTGCATTGCTAGCCAAGATAGTAGGCCTCCGAGACCCCGCTGCTTCGAGTCCTGTACGGGAGAAGGGCGATAAGGTTTTTGGGGAGCGTTGTCGGCGCGACTACTGGCGATTTCATCCGGGCCTCCTTCACGGATAGCGAGTACGATAATGACGTCTTCCCCAAAGAAGACTTTTTCCCTGACGTCAGCAACCTCTTCCTCGATGACATGGCTGACGATTGTGCCAACGCCAACCCCAGCGGTTCCTCTAGCGGTCCCTCTGCTATGATGTACATCTTCTTACTTAATCTTGTTTATCTCAGTCAGATAGTATGTTCTTCCTTTAGGGTTGCTAGTGATCTTGCTCTGATATTATCTCAAGTTGTATGCATTGCAATTCTCTTTGATATCTGCCTTAGTTCGTATCTACTAAATCATATGATTAGTTTAATTTCTATTATTCTATTCATGTTTTATTTAGCATTTATCTTGGGTAAATTTCTCCTAAACTCAACAATCCAAAAACCTTATTATAGGCAATTTGCTTCGAGTAGTTTTGTTGCATCCACGAAGCCACCTATGTTTGAAGGTGTTAATTACAAAAGATGGTGTGCGAGGGCAGTGCTCTGGTTTCAGACCATGAGCTTCTATAACGTCATTCTGGCGCTTTGAGGAGATCTTAATCCTGCTCAGGAAGAGGCTTTTCAAAAACGTGATACCACTTTTAAGGTTGCCTTGATCAGCATCCTTGGCGACAATATTGTTGATTCATATTTGTCATTTAGCAATGGCAAGGATATGTGGGATGCGCTCGAGAGAAAATTTGGAGTCTCCGATGCTGGAAGTGAACTGTATCTCATGGAACAATTCTATGACTATAAGATGGTTGATGACCGCTCCATTGTGGAGCAGGCTCATGAAATACTGTCAATTGCCAGGGGAGCTTGAGCACTTCACTTGTGTGTTACTGGACAAGTTTTTTGCCGGAGGCATTATTGCCAAGCTTCCCCAGTCATGGAGGAATTTTTCTACTTCTCTGAAGCACAAGAGACAAGAGTTTTCCGTGACGGATCTCATTGGGACTCTTGATGTGGAAGAGAAGGCGAGAGCAAAAGACACATGTGCTCGAGGTATCGAGGGAGGCTCTAATGCTAATCTGGTATAGAAAAGGAACTTCCAGCCTAACAAGTTCAAGAACAAGGGCAAGTTTGATGGCAAAGGAAAGTTCGATGGAAAGAACAAGGCTTCACAGTCTACCAGCTTCAAGAAGAAGACTGATAAGAAGAAAGGTGCTTGTCATGTGTGCGGTGATCCTGATCATTGGGCTCCTGCTTGCCCCAACCGCTTTGACAAGCACCAACATGGAAAAGGCAGCAAGACTGCTAATGTTGTCATGGGTGACGTTGAGATGAAAGATGTTGGGTATGGTATATTACCTACTGTTTTTCATTATGTCACTCTCCTAATTGGTGGATTGACTCTGGCGCTAATGTACATGTTTGTCCTGATGTTTCCACGTTTTCTTCATATCAGGTCAGAGGGACTCAATCCGTGCTGATGGGGAACGGCTCGCATGCATTTGTTCATAGTGTTGGTACGGTCGATCTGAAGTTCACTTCAGGAAAGACCGTGCGCCTGAAGAACGTGCACCATGTTCCCTCAATAAATAAAAATCTTGTTAGCGGATCTCTTTTGTGTCGAGACGGCTACAAGATTGTATTTGAGTCCAATAAATTTGTAATCTCTAAGTATGGAACCTTTGTTGGTAAAGGTTATGAGTGCGGAGGCTTGTTCCGCTTATCTCTGTTAGACGTTTGAAATAAAGTTGTTAATCATATTTACACGAATTTTTAATCAAATGTCTGGAATTCACGTCTTTGCCATATTAATTTTGGTTGTATGACACGACTAGCTAAAATTAATTTAATCCCTGATTTCACTACTGTTAAGGGATCTAAGTGCCAAGTCTGCGTGCAAGCAAAACAACCTCGTAAGTCACATACGATTGCAGAAGCGAGAAATTTAACACCACTAGAGCTCAGATATTCTGATCTTTGTAAGATGAATGGTGTGTTGACAAAAGGTGGAAAGAAATATTTCATGACACTGATTGATGACTCTACGAGATATTGTCATGTATATCTTCTGAAATCAAAAGATGAGGCCTTAAGTTTCTTCAAAATCTATAAAGCTGAAGCAGAAAACCAACTTGATCGAAAGATTAAGAGGCTTAGGTCTGATCGTGGTGGAGAGTATTTTTCCAACGAGTTTGATTCTTTTTGTGCAGAACATGGTATAATCCATGAAAGGACGCCTCCCTATTCACCTCAGTCAAATGGGATAGCTGAGAGAAAGAACCGTACTCTAATAGATTTGGTTAATGCCATGTTAGATACATTGGCTGTATCTAAGGAATGGTGGGGGGAGGCTCTATTGACAGTGTGTCATGTCCTAAACCGAGTTCCCACGAAGAACAAAGAAATTACACCATTTGAATAATGGGAGAAGAAAAGGTTAAAACTCTCTTACCTAAGGACTTGGGGATGTTTGGAAAAAGTTCATGTGCCAATTGCCAAGAAGCACAAACTTGGGCCAAAAACTGTTGACTGTGTATTTTTGGGTTATGCTTTCCATAGCATTCGTTATAGATTCTTGATAGTATAATCAGAGGTACCTAACATGCATGTCGGTACAATTATGGAGTCGACTAATGCGATTTTCCTTGAGGATATCGTTCCAATGAAGGATATACCTAGCTCATCAAATCGGGAGATGCCTAGTTCATCCAGTCAGGATTTTGGTACAAATTTCGAACCCATCACTCCAATTGAACATGTTGATAATCCTAAGGAGGATGATATGAAATTCCTAAAAGGAGCAAGAGATAGAGGACTACAAAGTCCTTTGGTGATGATTTCATTGTGTACCTCGTGGATGATACTCCCACTTCTATTTCAGAAGCCTATGCATCTCCTGATGCTGACTACTGGAAGGAAGCCGTTCATAGTGAGATGGATTCCATCTTAGCCAATGGAACATGGGAGATCACTGATCGTCCTTATGGGTGTAAACTTGTAGGATGTAAATGGGTGTTTAAGAAAAAGCTTAGGCATGATGGTACTATTGAAAAGTACAAGGCATGGCTAGTGGCCAAGGTATACACTCAAAAAGAAGGTGAAGACTTATTTGACACTTACTCACCTGTTGCCAGATTGACCACCATTTGAGTACTACTTTCATTAGCTGCCTCTCATGGTCTTATCGTTCATCAAATGGATGTTAAGACAGATTTCCTAAATGGAGAGTTGGATGAGGAAATTTACATGGATCGGCCAGATGGCTTTGTGGTAAATGGTCAAGAAGGAAAGGTGTGCAAATTGTTGAAGTCTTTATATGGCCTAAAACAAGCCCCTAAACAGTGGCATGGGAAGTTTGAAAGAACTTTAACCGCTGCAAAATTTGCTGTAAATGAAGCTGATAAATTTGCTGTAAATGAAGCTGATAAATGTGAAGGAGTCATCCTTTGTTTGTATGTTGATGACATACTGATTTTCGGAACCGACCTTAATGTAATTAAGGAAGTAAAGGATTTCTTATCTCGTTCCTTTGATATGAAAGATCTGGGTGTAGCTGATGTTATCCTGAACATCGAGCTACTAAGGATGATGATGGTGGAATTACATTGCTTCAATCCCACTATGTGGAAAAGGTCTTGAGTCGTTTTGGGTATAGCGACTGCAAGCCTTCTCCTACACCATATGATCCTAGTGTGATGATTCGAAAGAATCGAGGAAATACTAGAGACCAACTGAGATACTCTCAAATTATTGGCTCGCTTATGTATTTAGCTAGTGCCACTAGGACTGACATCGCTTTTGCTGTGAGCAAACTCAATCAATTTGTTTCAAATCCAGGGGATTATCACTGGCATGCTCTTGACAGATTTATGCGCTATCTAAAAGGCATTGCGAGCTACGACATTCACTATACCGGGTATCCGAGGGTACTAGAGGGTTATAGTGATTCAAATTGGATATCTGATGCTGATGAGATAAAGGCCACGAGTGGATATGTATTCACACTTGGTGGTGGTGCTGTTTCTTGGAAGTCTTGCAAGCAGACTATCTTAACGAGGTCAACTATGGAAGCAGAACTCACAGCATTAGACACAACCACTGTTGAAGCAGAGTGGCTTCGTGAACTCTTGATGAACTTACCTATGGTTGAAAAACCAATACCCGCAATCCTTATGAACTGTGAGAATCGAATAGTGATTTTCAAAGTAAATAGTTCTAAGGATAATATGAAGTGATCAAGACATGTGAAGAGGAGACTAAAATCTGTCAGGAAAATGAGAAACTCCGGAGTTATTGCATTGTATTATATCCAAACATCTAAAAACTTGGCAGATCCCTTCACAAAGGGTCTATCACACAATGTGATAGAAAATGCATCGAAGGAGATGGGTATGAGACCCACAATATGCGTTTTTCACAGTGGTAAACCATTCAATGTGATCGGAGATCCCGTGAATTATAATTGGGAGACAAGATGTTGATTAGCTGAGAGTAAAGTATCCCTACTTTAATGAATACCACTCCATGAAGATGCAATACTTTCCTATTCTGCACGGCAAGTTGATTTATTATCTTAATGTGTTCTAAATGGCTTATCTTAAGCAGAGATGTTGTCCTACAGAACATCTTTTGAAGAACACACCTATATGAGTCTGACTGTTAAACGTTGCAGTCTATGAGAGTAGGGTGCTCTCTAATAAACTCATGAAAGGCCATGGAGTATGATGCATAAGATCCACCCACGGGGAAGTCCCACGGCAGCCTAGTATCGGTCAAGACTTTGTGTGAATCTAGGTTTGCAGCAAACTTGCAGTTCAAGGCATAGTCCACTATACAAGTTGCATCCTAGTGTAGCATAAAGTTCTAGGTGGAAGTTCAACTTAACAGTCTCCACTATAGTACCGGTATATAAACAATGTTTTGGAACCAAAGGCAAACTTCATGTGCCTCTGGGATCTGGTGGGGGATTGTTGAATTCTTGCCTAATTGGCCTAGCCCATATTCCATTTTAATAATTCCTAAAAAAATCCTAGAGGCCCATGTGGACCATTCATGCATGGCAAGAGGTGGGACAAATGTTTAGTCCCACATTGCTAGTTGAAGCAAGATTTCACCACCTTATATGGGGGGTTCTTCCACCACTTGGTAAAAGGATGAGAAGGAGAGAGATGTACACGCGCGCTCCTCCTCCTCCGCCACCCGCCTCGCCACGCCTCGCCTCGTCACGACGCGCGCGCGTGCCGCGGGTTGCGGGAATGCCTCGAGCCGAGAGCTTCCCTTTCTTTTTGCTGCGCATGAATGGATTAATTATATGAATAGTCTGCATAAGTGGAGATTTAATACGAACATTTCCTCTGAGAATTAATTCGGACGTTACCTCTACGGTTTAATTCGGACGTTTTCCTTTGAGGTTTAATTCAAACTTAATGGAGGCCATTTTCTTTCCCGACGCTACCCGTTCGTCTGTGCCTATAAGAGTGAGAGGTCGCTCCTCTCCTGTCATAAGCTTCGCCTCTAATTCCAAAGCATCACGATGCTGCTCCATTCTTCTCCATCCCGTCTCGTGACGAGCATCGCTAGCCGGGATAGTAGGCCTCCGGGACACCGCTACTTCGAGTCCTATATGGGAGAAGGGTGATAAGGTTTTTTGGGAGCGCTTCGGCGCGACTGATACATTGCTGTATCTATAATTTTTGATGTTCCATGCTTGGTTTTATCTACTTTCTTATGTTTTGTCCACACTTTGGAGTACTTTTCATATGATTTCTTGGACTAACCTATTAACAAGAGCCACAGTGCCAGCTGCTTGTTTTCTACTGTTTTTGGTTCCAGGAAGTCAGAAAATGAATATTCTCGGAATTGGACGGGACAAAAACCAAAGTTATTATTTTACCGGGGGACACTTGGAGCCAGAATACGAGACGGAGAAGGACCAGAGGGTGGCCACACCACCTGGTGGCACGGGCCAGGCCAGGCCGCGCCAGGGGGTGGTGTGGGCCCCTCCGGCACCCCCTCGGTCTCCCCTCTCGCCTATAAGAGCCTCCTGATGCATAAACCCTAAATAGTCAAGCCTCCAGCCACGAAAAGTTCCGCAACACCGCCGCCACCGAAGGGGAGATTCGGGGGATAGAAAGTCTCTGTTCCAGCGCCCTGCCGGGATGGGGAGGTGCCCCCAGAGCCATCTCCATCGATCTCCACCGCCATCTCCATCACCATTGCTGATTCCCATGATGAGGAGGGAGTAGTTCTCTCTCGAGGCTAAGGGTTCTACCGGTAGCTATGTGTTCATCTCTCTCTCTATGCATGATCTTATTGAGATCATAAGCTTGTAATCTATACATCTACCTTGCTACTCAAGTGCTTTAATAAATCTCTGCTCTCCCCATTTGTGTGAAGTTGACAGTGTGCACACCATTGTGGCACTTAGGCTAGATATTTCAAATACTTGTTATGAGTTATATTTGGAGTTGGATGTCTCTATGAAATTGTGGTGTTTCTTGGAACCATCTAGTACTCAAGGTGACAGTGTGGGGTTATCTAGATGGGAAAGATGAACTTTGAGGTGTGCTGTTATAGCCCTACCATCGATTAGAGTGTCCAACCGGAGAGTAGTTAAGAGTAGTATCATAAAGAGAAGATATTTTTATGAGAGTGTTCACTAGTGAAAGTATGATCCCTAGGTCTTATTTCTTAGCATTGAAACACCGTTTGCAACTAGATCTGTTACATGTTTGCTTGCTTCTATCTTTATTTCAGTTTTACTTTAGTCTTTTCCACGCCATCAAGCTATTTTCTATCACCGTTACCACTTATAATTATCCATACCACTTGTATTTCACTAACTCTTCGCTGAACTAGTGCACCTATACACCTGACAAGTGTATTTGGTGTGTTGGGGACACAAGAGACTTCTTGTATCTTGATTACAGGATTGCTTGAGAGGGGATACCTTTGACCACTTCCTCCCTGAGTTCGATAAACCTTGTGATTGCTCGAAGTTATTTCCTTTAGATTCTGCAATTTTGTCTTTTTGTTTCTTGTTTTCACTAGTTAGGCTTAATGGAAAACAACAACAAAATTAGAGAGCTTTATAGTATTTATCTTGAGTTAGGACATGAAGTGTTTGAAGAGAAAATTAAAAAACCCATGGAACTTTATTTGCATGATAATAGCAATGTTGTTAGTATGAATTCTTTGGACACCATTATTGATAATGCTATGGAAAAGTCTAAGCTTGGGGAACCTTGTTTTTATGAAAATGATCTTTTTAGTTCCCCAACTTTGGAAGATAGCTATTCTATTGCTTATGATGATACAAAACCTCCAATATATGATGATTACAATGATGAATATGTTATTTTCAGTCCACCTACTATTGAGGAGAAAATTAATTATGATTACAATATGCCTCCTATATTTGATGATTATGGTGATGAGAATAATAATGATAGCTATTTTGTTGAATTTGCTCCCACTGTGATTAATAAGAATGACTATTCTTATAGGGAGAGTAATAATTGTTCTATGCATGTGGCTGATGATAAGAATGTTTTATGTGATAGTTATATTGTTAATTTTATTCATGATGCTACTGAAAGTTATTATGAGAGAGGGAAACATGGTTTTATGTATCTCAACAATACTAAGTTTCCCCTCTTTATGTTGAAATTTTTGAAGTTGCACTTGTTTTGCTTTACTATGCTTGTTTCTTTGTGCTTTCATGACTTGTTTCTTTACAAGATTCCTATGAATAGGAAGTGGGTTAGACTTAAATGTGTTTTGAATTTGCTTCTTGATGCTCTCTTTTACTTCAATTTATATTCCCTATGTGAGCATCTTCTCAAACTATCATGCCTAACTTAAAGGCTTTAAAGAAAAGTACTTATTGGGAGATAACCCAACAGTTTTAGTTGAGTCTTGGAAGTTATTACTTCTGTAATAACCGCTTGTTATCCTCTTTATTTGCTTTTTGGGCCAAGAGTAACCTCTAATGAGAGAGAGGTAATGATTGGGAAAGTTGCTGTCCCGAAACAGATTTGTGTGCTTCACCGTAAAAATTCGTGTAAAATCTCTGTACGTCCTTTTGAGGCGTGAATTTTTGTGCTTTTGCCCCAGGTTGTTATCTAACTTTAGTTAGTTCAATACTTTTCGATTTGAGCAACAGAAGGTCTTAGAAAAAATTCGTCTTTACCTGCTGGTCTGTTTTGACAGATTTCTGCCATTATTTGCATTTGCTTCTTGTTTGTTCCTTTTTGAGTTCTTTTGGGGAATTGAGCTTTTTGAGGGAAGTGCTACAGTAGCTTGTGTTTTAATTGAAGTTTTATTGGTGTTGGAGCTGAAACTAAAGACCTATTATCTTGAGTGCACTAATGTTGCTAATAAAGATTGTGTGAAGTTTTGTATGAAGGAAAAATTTCAGGTGTATGGAAGGAATGAGTAATGAGATGAAGAATGGACTAAAGCTCAAGCTTGGGGATGACATGCATGTCACCCCAAGAAATATCCAAGAAGTACAAGCGTCAAAGCTTGGGGATGCCCAAGGCATCCCCTTCTTCATCAATAAAAATCTCAGGTTTCTTCCAAACACTTCATTTTTATTGTTTCATGCACAGTTGTGTTGTTCTTGGAGCGTCTTTTTTTCGTTTTCGTTTTGGTTTTTCATTTGCTTGGTTTGCTTAGTTTTCTGAATAAATTGGTTGGACCCCTCTTTCATACATTGGTTTTCAAATAGTTTGGTTTGGATTGGAAAAGTGTAGGAAAGTTCATGCTTAAGTGTTAAAGAGGGTTTGTTTTTGACCTTGGCCTATGCTTTGTTATGCCATGCTTGATATTGTTTTGTATTTATGCTTAGTATTCTTTGCTGTAGCATGATTTGTTATAAACAATTGAGATTGCTTAATGTGCCTTGGATGAATCATGTGTTGTTTTAGCATATTAAAGCATAGTATTGTGGTATTCTCCTTTGATGCTTTATTTGGGTTGACTTGGCGCATGCTCACACCATGTTATGACTATCCCAAGTCACCATAAGCCTTTATGATCCTTTAGTTTTCAACTTGTAGTATCAATTTATGCTTTGATCAATGATGTTTTATCGCTCTGCATGATTATGGCCATTATTGCTCTCTTAGATGGTCGCTCCCAGTCTTTTGCTAGCATCCACAACCAAGTATGAGTTCCACTCATGCATCCAACTCCTAAAACCAAGTTATTCCATAGATTCCACCATACCTACCTACTAGCATACGCTATTCCAAGTATATTCATGTTTTTATCTACCTTCCGAATTAAACTTGTTATGAGAAAACTAGTGATTAAAGCTCTCACGAACTTGATGGCACACTTTACTTTTCTTGCCCTTAATAAACTTGAACCATTGTGTCGTCTATGTTGTATATGCTTGCACTTATTTGTTAGGGATTAGAAGAACCATGTTGTCATGGGGAACGCTTTCAACATTGCACGGGTACTTTGTACCTAGTTGATATCATGCTCTTTTGTCTACGGATGTCGTCGGTGTGAAATGAAAGGGGAACTTGTAAGTCCATGGAGTTATGTATATGTGTTAGAGAAATGCCTGGGCCGCTGGTCTAATCCATGCTGACATGGTGGAAACCTGCAGCGTAACCATAATGAGTTGTCTATGAAGCAATCTTCTTATGAAAAAAAGAGACAGATGTGGAGAAAAAGAAAAGAGAAAAAAAGAGATATATGAAAAGAGTAAAGAGAGAAAAAAGCACCATATTCCCATGGTAAATAAGAAGATTGCTGAGATGCTTGTTGTCTACTTGCCTTGTCATTTTGATATGGGGATTCTTCCGTATCATCGGGCAAGGGGTACCCCGTTGGCGGTTCTCTATGATACACATGTACTTAAGATGACAAGAACTTACCTGTGACTAAACTTGAGTAGCATGAGGAGCGGCCCTCGTATTCAAGGGACATGAGATTTCTAACTTATACTTAGTCAAGCATGTACACGATAGTTTGTTCACTTTACCCTTAATCACTTCAAGATGCTTATGATAGGGGCAATGAGAGCTGAAAGCTATGAAGTACCATAATTTTTGGAAGCTCTTTATGAAACTTGAATCCCTACTTTCTTCTATGCAGGCCTTTCTTTTACTTTTATGTTGAGTCTCCGCCTTCTACATTTATGCACCTACTTGGAGAGCATAGTGGCCATTCTTAGTTCTATGTGCATTGTCCCAAGACTTGTTGATTGATGCATACCTTGATATTGCTTGTTTTAAACTATTTGTATCTAGTCACTCTTATGAACTTTGAAGGTGTCCTATGCATTTGTGTTTGCTACTCTATGAGGGACAAGCTGAATACCACTATGCTATGTTTTCTTTGTGTGAAACAAACAAACATCTTGCAAAGCATTGTTATTCATGAATCTTTTGATTATGCCTTTTCATGTTGCAACATAGTTTCTTTGTCTTATTGCTAGAACTTTGTATTTCATGTTATGATTGAAGTACTATGATCCCAGCTTTGAATGTTTTACAAATACTTTGATCAAGTTTATGATGGTGCATGTCACCTCAAAAATTATTCTTTCTTTTTATCACTTACCTCCTCGAGGATGAGCGAGAGTTAAGATTGGGGATGTTGATACATTGCAAATGTATCTATAATTTTTGATGTTCCATGCTTGGTTTTATCTACTTTCTTATGTTTTGTCCACACTTTGGAGTACTTTTAATATGATTTCTTGGACTAACCTATTAACAAGAGCCACAGTGCCAGCTGCGTGTTTTCTGCTGTTTTTGGTTCCAGGAAGTCAGAAAATGAATATTCTCGAAATTGGACGAGACAAAAGCCAAAGTTATTATTTTACCGAGGGACACTTGGAGCCAGAATACGAGACTAAGAAGGGCCAGAGTGTGGCCACACCACCTGGTGGCGCGGGCCAGGCCAGGCCACGCCAGGGGGTGGTGTGGGCCCCTCCGGCACCCCATCGGTCTCCCCTCTCGCCTATAAGAGCCTCCCGATGCATAAACCCTAAATAGTCAAGCCTCCAGCCACGAAAAGTTCCGCAGCACCGCCGCCACCGAAGGGGAGATTCAGGGGACAGAAAGTCTTTGTTCCGGCACCCTGCCGGGACGGGGAAGTGCCCTCGGAGCCAGCTCCATCGATCTCCACCGCCATCTCCATCACCGTTGCTGATTCCCATGATGAGGAGGGAGTAGTTCTCTCTCGAGGCTAAGGGTTCTACCGGTAGCTATGTGTTCATCTCTCTCTCTATGCATGATATTATTGAGATCATGAGCTTGTAATCTATAGATATACCTTGCTACTCAAGTGCTTTAATAGATCTCTGCTCTCCCCATGTGTGTGAAGTTGACGGTGTGCACACCATGGTGGCACTTAGGCTAGAGATTTCAAATACTTGTTATGAGTTATATTTGGAGTTGGATGTATCTATGAAATTGTGGTGTTTATTGGAACCATCTAGTACTCAAGGTGACAGTGTGGGGTTATCTAGATGGGAAAGATGAACTTTGAGGTGTGCTATTATATCCCTACCATCGATTAGAGTGTCCAACCGGAGAGTAGTTAAGAGTAGTACCATAAAGAGAAGATATTTATATGAGAGTGTTCACTAGTGAAAGCATGATCCCTAGGTCTTGTTTCTTAGCATTGAAACACCGTTTGCAACTAGATCTGTTACATGTTTGCTTGCTTCTATCTTTATTTCAGTTTTACTTTAGTCTTTTCCATGCCATCAAGCTATTTTCTATCACCGTTACCACTTATAATTATCCATACCACTTGTATTTCACTATCTCTTCGCCGGACTAGTGCACCTATACACCTGACAAGTGTATTGGGCGTGTTGGGGACACAAGAGACTTCTTGTATCTTGATTGCAGGATTGCTTGAGAGGGGATACCTTTGAACACTTCCTCCCTGAGTTCGATAAACCTTGGGTGATCCACTTTAGGGAAAACTTGCTGCTGTTCTACAAACCTCTGCACTTGGAGGCCCAACAACTGTCTACAAGAATAGAAGTGCGTAGACATCAGCGACTACTGGCGATTTCATCACGGACTCCTCCACGGATAGCGACTACGACAACGACGTCTTCCCCAATGAGGACTTCTTTCCCGACATCAGCAACCTCTTCCTTGATGACATGGCTGATGATGGTGCCAACGCCAACCCAGTGGTTCCTCCAGCGGTCCCTCTACTATGATGTACATCTTCTTACTTAATCTTGTTTATCTTAGTCAGATAGTATGTTCTTCCTTTTGGGTTGCTAGCGATCTTGCTCTGATATTATCTCAAGTTGTATGCATTGCAATTCTCTTTGATATTTGCCTTAGTTCGTATCTGCTAAATCATATGATTAGTTTCATTTATGTTATTCTATTAATGTTTTATTTAGCATTTATCTTGGGTAAATTGCTCCTAAACTCAACAGGCATCCCCTTCTTCATCAATAAAAATCTCAGGTTTCTTCCAAACACTTCATTTTTATTGTTTCATGCACAATTGTGTTGTTCTTGGATCGTCTTTGTTTTTTGTTTTTGGTTTTCATTTTCTTAGTTTGCTTAGTTTGCTTGAATAAATTGGTTGGACCACCTCATTCATACATTAGTTTTCAAATAAGCTTCGTTTGGATTGGAAAAGAGTAGGAAAAGCTCATGCTAAAGTGGTAAAAGGAGCTTGTTTTTGACTGTGGCCTATGCTATGTCATGTCATGCTTGATATTTTTTTGTCTTTATTCTTATTGATTTTTTTTGTAGCATGACATGTTATAAACAATTGAGATTGCTTAACGTGCCTTGAAAGAATCATGCATTGTTTTAGCATATTAAAGCATAGTATTGTGGTAGTCTCCTTTGATGCTTTATTTGGGTTGACTTGGAGCATGCTCACACCATGTTATGACTATCCCAAGTCACCATAGCCTTTATGATCCTTTAGTTTTTGACTTGTAATATCACTTTATGCTTTAATTAATGATGTTTTGTCGATTT
Source organism: Avena insularis (assembly GCA_023614405.1). Classification (NCBI taxonomy): domain Eukaryota; kingdom Viridiplantae; phylum Streptophyta; class Magnoliopsida; order Poales; family Poaceae; genus Avena; species Avena insularis. The sequence goes on along the minus strand of CM042694.1, from coordinate 313,846,318 downwards.
GCATGATTATGGCCATTATTGCTCTCTTACTTGGTCGCTCCCAGTCTTTTGCTAGCCTCCATCACCAAGCATGAGTTCCACGCATGCATCCAACTGCAAATAAAACCAAGTTATTCCAAAGAGTCCACCATATCTACCTATTAGCATTTGCTATTCCAAGTATATTCATGTTTTTATCTACCTTCCGAATTAATCTTGTTATGTGAAAACTAGTGATTAAAGCTATCACGAACTTGATGGCACACTTTACTTTCTTGCACTTAAAAAACTTGAACCATTGTGTCCATCTTGGTTGCGTATATGCTTGCGCTTTATAAGTTGAAGTTAGCAGAACTATGTATCATGGGGAACGCTTTCAACATTGCACTTATATTCCGTTGATATCATGATTCTTTTGCTTATGGATCCTGGTGGTGTGAAATAAAAGGGGAACTTGTAAGATCATGGAGTTTGTATGTGTGTTAGAGAAACGCCTGTGCCGCTAGCCTAAGCCATGCCTAATCATGGTGGAAACTTGCAGCATAACCATAATGAGCACTCTATGAAGCATCCTCAATAAAAACCTATGCAAATAGTAAATAAAAAGATCGCTGAGATGCTCATTGTCTGCTTGCCTTGTCATTTCGATTATGGGATAGCTCCTGTATCATGTGCAAGGGGTACCCCGTTGGCGGTTGTCTATGATACATATGTACTTACAATGACAAGAGCTTACTTGTGACTGAAGTTGAGTAGCATGATGTTCGATACTCGTGAGCAAGGGGCATGAGATTTCAACTTATAACTTGTCAAACATATCCTCTTAGTTGTGTCACTTTATCCTTAATCACCTAAAGATGCTTATTATAGGGGCAATGAGAGCTGAAAGCTAATAAGTACTATAATTTTTGGAAGCTCTTTACGAGACTTGAATCCCTGCTTCCTTCTATGAAGGCCTTTCTTTTACTTTTATGTTGAGTCTCCATCTTCTATCTTTATGCACCTATTAAGAGAGCATAGTGGCCATTCTTAGTTTAATGTGCATTGTTCCAAGACTTGTTGATTGATTCATAACTTTGATATTGCTTGTTCTTAAACTATTTGTATCTAGTCACCCTTATGAACTTTGAAGGTATCCTATGCATTTATGTTTTGCTACTCTATGAGGGACAAGCTGAATACCATTCTCATTACGCTTTCTTTATGTGAAACAAACAAACATCTTGCAAAGCATCGTTATTCATGAATCTTTTGTTTGTGACTTTTCATGCTTCATCATAGTTGCTATGTCTTTTTGTTAGAACTATATCTTTCATGCTATGTTAAAGTATTATGATCCCAACTATCAATGTTTTATAAATACTTTGATCAAGTTTATGATGGTGCATTTCACCTCAAAAATTATTCTTTCTTTTTAGCACTTAGCTACTCGAGGACGAGCAGGAGTTAAGCTTGGGGATGTTGATATGTTGCTAACGTATCTATAATTTTTGATGTTCCATGCTTGTTTTATATCTACTTTCTTATGTTTTGTCCACACTTTGGAGTATTTTTATACACTTTCTTGGACTAACCTATTAACAAGATGCCACAGTGCCAGCTGCCTGTTTTCTGCTATTTTTGGTTCCAGGAAAGTCAGAAAATGAATATTCTCAGAATTGGGCGGGACAAAAGCCGAACTCAATATTTCACCGAGGGGGACACGGAGCCAGAAGACAAGACGGACAGGGGCCAGAGGACAACCACACCACCTGGCCACGCGGCCAGGCCTGACCCACGCAAGCGGGTGGTGTAGCCGCCTAGGGCACCCCCTCGGCCTCCCCTCTCACCTATAAGATGCGTCTGATACAAAAACCCTAAGGACCCAATCAAAATTCCATGGAAGAGTCTGTAGCCACAGTCATCTCCATCCCTAGATCGAGAGGGATCTGAAGCACTTCCCGGCACCCTGCCGAAGAGGGGAATTCACCCTGGAGGCCTTCTTCATCACTATGCAAGCCTCCGGTGTGATGCGTGAGTAGTTCATCCTTGGACTACGGGTCCATGTAGTAGCTAGATGGTTGGTTCTCCTCCTTTATGCTATCATGTTTAGATCTTGTGAGCTCCATTCATGATCAAGATCATGTATTTGTAATCCTACATGTTGTGTTTGCGGGGATCCAATGGATATTGAGATGCTATTTCAGATTGATTATTGATTCTATCATGTCTTTGTTATTTGTGATCTTGCATCCTCTCCGTTGTTAGTAGATATCTTGGCCGGGTAGATGCTAGCAACTCCAAGAGGGAGTATTTATGCTCGATAGTGGGTTCATGCCTCTAGTAATCTGGGGAAGTGACAGAAATCTCTAAGGTACTAGATGTGCTGTTGCTACTAGGGAGAAAACAACAATCCTTTGTTCATAGAACAATCATATTGTTTACTTTACACGCAATGCATAATGCAATTATCTGTTGCTTGCAAATTATTACTGGAGGGGGTTCGGATGATAACCTGAAGATGGATTATTAGTCATAGATGCAGTTGGATTATTTTCTATGTATAATGTTGTAATGCCCAGTCAAATCTCGTAGGAGTCAAGATGATTAGTATATGCATGTATGATTTCTCGATGTTTGTCAGTTGCCGCGCTGTAATTTGTTCACCCAACATGTCATCTATCTTAAGGAGAATCACCACTAGTGAACTATGGACCCTGGTCCTTTCTTTTACCATCAACCTACAACTGTTTACTGTTTTCTGTTTACTTTCTGTAAGTTATTACTATCTTGCACACAATACGTTTAATCCTTTGTTTTTCGCAAAACGGTGAGATTGACAACCTCACTGTAAGTTGGGGCAAAGTTCTATGGTTGTGTTGTGCAGGATTCCAAGTTGGAAAACAACACCTTGGAGGTGTTTCCTTGCTCCTACTGGTTCGATAACCTTGGTTTCATAACTGAGGGAAAACTGGTTGTTGTGCTCATCATACCTTCCTCTTGGGGTTCCCTAACGAGATCGATATATTTTGGGCCATCAAGCACCTAGGGTGCAGAATAGTTATTTTGCACCCCACATATTTTTATGTTCTCACATATCGAAATTTATGTTTTTTATACTAATAATTATGTTCATGTTCATCATCAACATAAAAATATGATTTATGAGTCATTATAATTAAAAAACATAGAAAATAAGCATTTTACGTCGTATTTTTATACGGCATGTAAACTAATTTTTTTATGACATGTCTAAATTTTCTTATGTTTTTCTCAACTTCCGAGATCAGAGAAAATTTACGTGACGTAAAAATAATATACGGTTTGGAAGATAGAGGGTGGGTGTAGAATAACTATTCTATACCTTGGGGGTCAAATAGCGCCACTCTCTCTCTATATATATATAGTGGATCGACAACATGTTGTACTTGTGATTCCCATGTTTTATGGGTTTTGAAGCTTCCTATAGCTAACCCTGCACATTTGAATAACTTTATGTCGATATCTCGGAATTAGGTCAAATTTGAAACTACAAGTAAATTGTAGGTTTTGCTTTGATAGATTTACGAAAAAGCTTTTGGACATACCCATCGAGGGTTCAAATTAATATACCAGAAACCAGCGAGGGTTTCAACGATAGGTTCAACTTCTTGCTAAGACTTTGCATATTGGTAATTTAACGAAATGAGGTCAAACTTGAGCTAGCTACAAGTAAACGCTATAGATTGCTCTTGAATTAAATTTCTTTTCATAGGTAGATCATCGGTGCATCTTCTTGTAGTAAACAATATCGTCGGTCTGAGTTTCCAATTATCAAGAAAGAACGTTCAATTCTACATTTTCCGAGTGAAGAATATGAGCGAGGTTGTCCTTTTCCCTAAAGAAAAGTCCGAAGAATATTGGATCTGAATGCCACAAGCCAAGTTTACATACATATATACTGGACCAACATGTTGTACCAACGATTCAGATATTTTATGAGTTTTCAAACTTCCCAGCTAACTCTTCCCATTAGAATGACTTTATGTCGATTTATCGAAATTAGGTCAAATTTGAAACTACAAGTAATAGTAAATTGCACGTGTCCTGCACGTGAGACTCAGATAATATACATATGGCATATCATCACTATATAAAATTATAATAGGAAAAGCGGAAAAAATATAATAGGCAAAATTTGAACTACTACAAGTAAACTGTGTAGGTTGCTTTGAAAGTTTTATGGAAAAGCTCTTAGAGGTACCTAGCGGAGGGGGTGCACGGGGGGGGGGGGCAATTAATATACTTTCAGGAATCAAAAGAGAGTTCTGACGGCAGGTTCATCTTCTTGCTAAGATTTTGCGTCTTGACAGTTTAATGAAATTAGGTAAAACTTGAGCTACAACTAAATGCGATAGATTGCTCTTGAATTTAATGAAATTAGGTCAAACTTGAACTACATGTAATAAATTGTATGTTGCTTTGAAAGTTTTATAAAAAAAGCTTTTGGAGGTACCCATTGAGCGGTTAATTAATATATCAGAAACCATAAAGAGTTTTGACAAGTGGTTCGACTTCTAGCTAAGATTTTGCATCATGAAAATTTTGAACACCTTTTGAAAACGATCACATGAAATAGGGAGAGAGGGGAAATGATATTTCTATTCTCTATGGGCAACCCACAAGCTTGAGGTGCACCTTAGGCTTAAAGATAACTTTATTTTTTCCACTATATATAAGGTGAACCTTAGCGGATGCCACATAGTAGGCCATTTTTTTGAACGGGTAGTAGGCCATATTAAGGTGTCCTTTTTTACACAATGCGGGAGTAGTATATTTCTTTGCTTAGACATATGGTTACCTCTATCCACGTGTTGTACATGCTGAGAGAATAAAACGTTGGCAGGGGAAGAGGGCAGCAGTGAAGAGAAGTTGAAGCGGTTCCATGTCAGAGCAAAGTTATGATGGGTTTCTGACACGAGGTACTCCTGCACCCTTAAAGAGTACTACACTATGCTAGTACTACTAAATTTCAGGACCTATGCATGCAAAAAAATTGTGTGTTTTCTCTCTCCTTTGCTGCCTCTCACCATCCATCCCACTATCTCCTACCCTTTCCCCTCACGCACCGGCCCGGCTGATCTCTCCCTCATCCACAGCATGGTGCTGCGCACGTGTGCCTTGGTACGGTGGCTCTATGTCTCTGGCGTGTTCGGCAGCCGCATTGGTGTGGAGTAGGGACGAGGAGTACATAGGAAGGAAACCACTTTGGTCCTTGGCGGCAAAAAAATTCAAACTTTTCCGGTTTTCGAAATTTACACTTGCTTCCCAAACATCGGGAGGGAAGGTTACTCAAAAGGTCGAACATTCGCAGCACTTCTTATCTTATATTTATCTTGTCTTATCTCTTACAATACCATACCATACCACTGTATATTGTACGGATAACTACGAACATTGACCGTTGGATCAAGACCGGCAAATCCAAACATTGCTAACCATTGGATCTTCTTTTCCATTCTTAGCATCTACAAATATTCTACTAATAGTCTTTAGTACGATGAATGCTAGTATGCGCAAACCTCAAAACACACACTTCATTGATCAGTTTCAAGGTCCTTGTGCTAAATGCAGGGACTTGGGTGCAATTTTCATTTTTATGAGGTCCTTGATGTAACTTGTACTTCCACCGACCGTGTTAACTCTCAAGCACCTCGCTCCTATGAGACCTACCACGGTTAAAATAAAATGCAACCGCCCCAATTATAAAAACAAACTGGACCACAATTTCTTATACATAATACCCAAGTTTTTAGTACTAGGATTTTTCAAGATTCCTAGCTAACTTCGCACACTTCAGTGACTGCTTGTCGATTAACAAAATTTGGTCAAACTTGATCTACAAGTAAGCGTGATAGATTGCTCTTGAATTAAATGTATTTTCGGAGGTAGATGGGTGCATCTTCTTGTAGTAAACAATATCGTCAGTGTGAGTTTCCAACTATCAGGAAATAAAATTCTCATTTTTCCGAGTGATGACGAGATGGTTCTTTTCTGTAAAGAAAGCTCGAAGCAGAATATGGATCTTAATGCCATAAGCCAAGCTTCTAGACATATTAAGTGGACCAACGTGCTTTTATTAAGATTCCCATATGTTTTTTGAGTTTTCAAACTCCCTAGCTAATTAACTCCGCCCACTTGAATGACTACATGTCGATTTATCGAAATTAGGTCAAACTTGAATTGTAACTAAATTGTAGGTTGCTCTGAAAGTTCTACGAAAAAGCTTTTGGACGTACCGTACCGATCGGGAGGGGTGTCACAATCAATATATGAGAAAAAACCGAGAGTTTTGACAACATGTTTGACTTCTTGCTAAGATTTTGCATCGCATGACACTATTTAACGAAATTGGGTCAAACTTGAGCTACAAGTAAGAGCGATAGATTGTTGTTGAAATATATGACTTTTCAGAGAGGTAGATGGGTGCATTTTCTTGTAGTAAACAGTGTTGTCGGTACGGTGTGATTTTCAAACTATATCAGGAAAGAAGATTCAATTATTCTCAATTTATTTAGTGATGACGAGCGAGGTTGTTCTTTTCCATAAAGAAATGTCCGAAGAATAATATTGGATCTGAATGCCAGAAGCCAAGTTTACCGACATATATAGTGGACCAACATGTTGTACCAACGATTCCCATGTTTTATTTATGAGTTTTCAAGCTTCCTAGCTAACTCTTTCCATTTGACCGGATGACTTCATGTCGATTTATCGAAATTAGGTCAAATTTGAAACTACAAGTAAATTGTAGGTTGCTTTGAAAGTTTTACAAAAAATCTTTTGGAGGTACCCATCGAGGGGTCACAATTAATATATCATAAAACACCGAGAGTTTTGATGATATGTTCAACTTCTTGCTAAGATTTTGCATCTTGACAATTTAACGAAATTAGGTCAAACTTGAGCTACAAGTAAGCGTGATAGATTGCTCTTGAATTAAATGTATTTTTGGAGGTCGATCGATGCACCTTGTTGTAGTAAACAATACCGTCAGTGTGAGTTTCCAACTATCAGGAAAGAACATTCAATTCTACATTTTCCGAGTGAAGACGAGCGAGGCTACTAGTTGTTATTTTTTGTAAAGAGAAGTCCAAAGAATATTGGATGTGGATGCCACAAGCCAAGTTGATAGACATATATAGTCGTTCGACAGCATGTTGTACTTACGATTTCCATGTTTTATGAGCTTTCAAACTTCCTAGCTAACTCTGCCCATTTTAATGACTTTAAGTCGATTTATCAAAATTAGGTCAAATTTGAAACTACAAGTAAATTGTCGGTTTTGCTTTTTAACTTTTATGAAAAAGCTTTTAATTTGGAGGTACCCATCGAGGGGTCATAATTAATATATCTGAAAACAACAAGAGTTTTGACGATAGGTTTAACTTCCTGCTAAGATTTTGCATCTTGACAATTTAACGAAATTAATTAGGTCAAACTTGAGCTACAAGTAAGCGCGATAGATTGCTCTTGAATTAAATGACATTTCAGAGGTAGATGGGTGCATTTTATAGTAGTAAGTAGTGCCGTGGATGTGAGTTTCCAACTACTAGGAAAGAACATTGAATTCTATGTTTTCCGAGTGAAGACAAACGAGGTTAGTTGTTCTTTTCCATAAAGAAAAGTCCAAAGAATATTGATGTGATGCCACAAGCCAAGTTGACAGACATATATATAGTGGATTAACAACATGTTGTACTTGCGATTCCCATGTTTTATGGTTTTGAAGCTTCCGATAGCTAACCCCACACATTTGAATAACTTTATATCGATATCTCAGAATTAGGTCAAATTTGAAACTACAAGTAAATTGTAGGTTTTGCTTTGATAGATTTACAAAAAAGCTTTTGGACGTACTCATCGAGGATTCAAAATTAATATACCAGAAACTAGCGAGAGTTTCGATGATTGGTTCAACTTCTTGCTAAGACTTTGCATATTGGTAATTTAACGAAATTATGTCAAACTTGAGCTAGCTACAAGTAAACGCCATAGATTGCTCTTGAAATAAATGTCTTTTCATAGGTAGATCATCGGTGCATCTTCTTGTAGTAAACAGTGTCGTCGGTGTGAGTTTCCAACTATCAAGAAAGAAGATTCAATTCTACATTTTCCAAGTGAAGAATACGAGCGAGGTTGTTCTTTTTCCTAAAGACAAGTCCGAAGAATATTGGATCTGAATGTCACAAGCCAAGTTTACATACATATATATTGGACCAACATGTTGTACCAACGATTCCCATGTTTTATGAGTTTTCAAACTTCCCAGCTAACTCTGCCCATTAGAATGACTTTATGTCAATTTATCGAAATTAGGTCAAATTTGAAACTATAAGTACTAGTAAATTGCACGTGCCCTACACATGAGACTTAGATAATAGACATCTGGCATATCATCACTATATAAAATTATAATAGGCAAAGCGGAAAAAATCTAGTAGGTAAAATTTGAACTACTACAAGTAAACTGTGTAAGTTGCTTTGAAAGTTTTACAAAAAACTCTTAGAGGTACCCATCGGAGGGGGCGCATGGGGGGGCAATTAATACACTATCAGGAACCAAAAGAGTGTTTTGACGACAGGTTCATGTTCTTACTAAGATTTTGCGTCTTGACAGTTTAATGAAATTAGGTCAAACTTGAGCTGCAACTAAGTGCTATAGATTGCTCTTGAATTTAATGAAATTAGGTCAAACTTGAACTACAAGTAATAAATTGTAGGTTGCTTTGAAAGTTTTATGAAAAAAGCTTTTGGAGGTACCCATCGAGCGCTTAATAAATATTTCAGAAACCACAGAGAGTTTTGACGAGTGGTTCGACTTCTAGCTAAGACTTTGCACCATGAAAAATTTGAACACCTTTTAAAAACGATCCCGCGCATCCGGACATAGTTCATGCCCCAAAATTTCAGATAGTTCAAAATTCCCATTCGACCCCTATTAAATTCGGTAGGTGGGGGGCTTCACTCGTAATTTTCCCAGTATAGTGCTAGCAGTACCTAAACCCAACCCCCCTCCCCCTCTCTCTCCTCCAGGAATACGTCACCGACTGGAACATCCCCGCTGCACTTTAGCCAGCGTACCCGCACACCTCATCTGCTCAATGAATGCTCTTGTCTGGCGCGCTGATCACATCATCGACCGCCTAGGATCTGCTCCACAGACACCGTGGTCTAGCGTTCTGCTCGTATCCTCGCCTGCCCAAGATCTGCTTCCCCGTCGTTGACACCCACTACGACCGTAGCAGCTTCAGCAACCTCGACTTGACCCGTGAGGATGCGGAGGAGGCATAGACACCACCTCGACCGAGGTAAAACCAGATCTCCCTGCTCGATTTGTTTGTTGGCAATGTACTGTATTCGTGCTAAATTTCCTAACTAACAGGTTCTTTACTTGATATACACCTGTTATGTACTCCATCTGTTTCAAAATATAAGATACTTTAGCTTTGTGAAATAAGTGTATCCAGACTCATTTTAGTGTGTAGGTTCACTCCAAACCTAGATGAACCTACACACTAAAAGAGGTATATATGCACTCTTTTCACAAAGCTAAAACATCTTATATTTTGAAATGGAGGGAGTACTAAATTAACCCGTCGTGGTTACGCTTAAACTACACGCATTGAACTGTTTTGATGTACTGTACTATTTCTTTGTGAATTATTAGTCACTTAACATATTTGTTTATATTCTCTGTTGTACCTGTTCACATGAGATATGATTATATAATATCTCTCTCATTCGCCGATTTACAAACTATAGTATTTCCATCGTGCTATTGTCCTGCTATACTATACTACACGTTTACACATGTCATATTATTTGACCATTATGTACTGTCGATTTGATCCCTCTTAACCTGCGGCTCAAACTATTTGCTGTTATTATGCAAGGAGCAGCCTTAGTTTGCACACAATATCATAGAGTGAATGGTTCCTATAATCTCATAAGACCCTATCACTTTTGTTTCACTTCATGCCAACGTATATCATGTTGGAACCTGTTTGTATTTACAGTTGGCCTTACCTTTATGCAGAGGAGCAACAATGGAGTACAAACTCTGCCCATCCACATGAGCCACCATATATCTCGTGTAACACCTACCGTAAGGCCCCCCACCCAAAGTTTGGTCCTTGCCATATTTTTTGTTTTCTTAAATTTACCATTTGTCTTTCTTGTTTCCATATTTTTTTGCCAAAAATTAGCGTCAAACATTTTAGCCCCACTATGGTCTGCTTTTGTTCCATGTGCTTAGTTCAATTTCCTAGATATGGAGAGGCCGGGTGTATTGTATCTGAGTTGTCTGATAATAAGAACAACGCCACACTAGCGATAAGATCCACACATGTATCATAAGGAACTCTGTGCAGTTCATCTCACTCTTATATCTATTGTGTATCATAGTTAAATGAACTGGCTATTTTAATACGAGGCACTTGATGGTTCAGTTTGTTGTTCTCAGGCCGCCGAAGCGTTGAAATTATCTGGCTATTCATGAATAATTCAATGTATGATTGCTTGATTCATTGTTTTTCTGAAATTATCTGGCTAGCATATTCGAGGCTCACAATTGATGTGTTTATTGGCTAAGTTACTCTTTTTTGTCTATGATTAAATCAGTGGCAGATTTTGTTGTGTAGTTCCTAGCTAGTTTATATATGAGAAACATAATGGCTTAGTTTTAATATTTGTTTTATTCATGTTCTGCACATTCTAGTTTGAGCAGTCTGCATCTGGTACTTTGGTTGATTGCTCGCATTGTTATTCAAAATGAACTTGTAGTTTGTTTCCCAAGTCTTTTGTTTAAGTAACTTGTTTTGTCTTGGTCTCAGCCATCTTCAAGTAGAACAGTCATTTCACAGAGCAGCGCATGCTCGCATCGCTCCATGGCGCCAGCTGGTCCACTTATTCAAGAAGAAATAGATGTATGAGCCACCACTGTTAATTGCTTCCTTCCTTATATATTGCCGCATTGACACATTTAAAATTCATGGTGGTGTGATTGCATGGTAATGCTGTTATAACTTGTTTTGTGTTTGTTTTAGGCTGCAAATGACCCTCTGAATGCCAAACAAAGACTCGGTTCTCCAAGTTTAGATTTTGTTTCACACAGCAATAGTGACAATACCTGTTGCTCATGGCACACCACTTCGACTGATCCTCGTTTTTCAGCCAAAAGATTATTTGAGGATGCCCTCCAAGATGCCCGTGATATTATTGAGCAAGAAGCCAACAAAACAGATTCAGTAACCACCATAGCACACAAAGACTTATATGAATTGAAAAACAGGCAAGCCTTAACGCATAACATACATAATAATCTCATCTGCAGCTCTCATGTGAAGCCAATTGTTACATGACTCGGGATGCAAGCTCCATAGAGACCTTTTCTGTAACACGAGTTATGGTGTTTTTTAGTTGTCTAGACTCTGCTGCAACTTTTATGCTTCATTTTATTACTATCAAGTTTTCTGAGGATTGTAATAATCTACTCTAATTTGCAGTTATAAGTTGTTTGAGAATTGTTGCAAACTGAGCATCTATCAGAATTACTACACACACATGAAAAATAGTGAAATTGTAAGAGGTACAACACACGATCTACCGGAACAGGGAGAACGTCCATTGTATTACACGGGCACCATAGAACTTGCAAAGTTCATAGACGTTCACTCAACAAAGTGAACACATAAAGATCAGACCTGAAGAGAATACATCAGGAGCAGACCCACACAATCCATCAATCTGATGGATAGCCGTCTGATGACCCACAAGTATAGGGGGTGTATCGCATTATTTTCGATAAGTAAGAGTGTCGAACCCAACGAGGAGCAGAAGGTGCTGGCTAGTGGTATGGATCAGGAATTCTTTGCAAATACTTAGCAAACGGATTTTTAGGGGTTTTTGATAAAGCAAGTTAACAAAGTACGAGCAAATAAAAGATAGTAGGAATAAAAGCAGCAATTGGCCCAATCCTTTATGCATCAAAGGACAAGCCGGTTGTATTACTTGAGATGACCAAACGTTCTAGAGGACACATGGGAAGACTGTCAAGTGCTTTCACTTCATATAGTTGATTAATCTTCTCTAGCTTGCTAAGTGTTGTGTGGGTGAACCTGTGCTAATGTACCGCCCCATCCAAGACTAATAAATACTTGTGATTATACCCTTTGCAAACATCCGTAAGTACAAGAAAGTAATTAAGGTAGAGACCTAACCGCAACTTTAAACTCTAAGACCCTTACGTCCCTTGTGCAATGGTTTCCTAACAGGGGTTCAGGTTTCTGTCACTCCGGCAATCCCTACGATTAGTAGCCAAATACACAACACATTCCCCTAGGCCCATATAGGTGAAGTGTCATGTAGTCGATGTTCACATGACACCACTAGAAGAAGTACACCACAACTTAAATATCAAACTATTGAATCTTTCTCAGCACAACTCCACTACTAACAACATGACTTCTCCCATGTCCTCAAGAACAAAACGAACTACTCACAAGACATCATATGGATCATGATCAGAGATGGAATAATTGATGTATAACAATCTGAACATAAACAATAATTCAATGGTTCACCTAATAGCATCAACTACAAAGAGTAATCAACACCGGGAAAGTTTCCCCTATGAACTAATGCAAGATTCAACTCAATTGTTACAACAATATGGAGATGGTCATGAGGGTGCTGATGGTGATGATGATGGTGGTGATGATGATGATGATCCCGATGAAGTCCAGCTTGATGGTGGTGTTGATGGCGACGATCTCCCCTCTTCGGGAAGGAATTCCCCCAACAGAAATCTGTCTGCCGGAGAGATATTTCTCTCTCGGTGTTTTCCGCCCCGCAGAGGCGGCGGAATCTTTCTGTGGTCGCTCCCCGAGTCTTAGGGTTTCAGGAGGAATATATACGCTAGAGGGGAGATCCAGAGGTGGGTCAGGGCGGCCACACCACCTGCTGGCGTGGCCTACGGCTGCCCGCATTAGGGGGTGGTGTGGGCCCCCTGTGGCCCATCTCCACTCCGTCTTCTAGCATCCTTAGTCTTCTGGAAAAATAGGATTTTCCGAATATTTTCCCGGATTTTCTGATCTTCGCGAATTTTGCCTCCAAACAACACCTTTTCCACCAGAATCCTGACTGCAGCGGTCCATGCTCCAAAAGTCATCAATGATACATTGCAAATGTATCTATAATTTTTGATGTTCCATGCTTGGTTTTATCCACTTTCTTGTGTTTTGTTCCAACTTTGGAGTACTTTTCACATGATTTCTTGGACTAACCTATTATCAAGAGCCACAGTGCCGGCTGCCTATTTTCTGTTGTTTTTGGTTCCAGGAAAGTCAGAAAATGAATATTCTCAGAATTGGATGGGACAAAAGCCAAAGTGCCTATTTTTCCGGAAGTCATCAAGTGCCGAATCTGACGAGAGGGAGGGCGGCCACACCACCTGGCCGCGCGGCCAGGCCTGGCCCGTGCCAGGGGGTGGTGTGGCCAGCCCAGGCACCCCCTCAGCCTCCCCTTCCGACTATAAGATGCCCTCGGGACATAAACCCTAAGTACCCGATCAAAAATCCCCGAAAGAGTCTGTACCCGCTGTCATCTCCATCCCTAGATCGGGAGGGATCTGAAGCTCTTCTCGGCACCCTGCCGGAGAGGGGAATTCACCCTGGAGGCCTTCTTCATCACCATGCAAGCCTCCGGTGTTATGCGTGAGTAGTTCATCCTTGGACTACGGATCCATGTAGTAGCTAGATGGCTGGTTCTCCTCCTTTGTGCTTTCATGTCTAGATCTTGTGAGCTCCGTTCATGATCAAGATCATCTCTTTGTAATTATGCATCTTGTGTTTGCAGGGATCCGATGGATATTGAGATGCTATTTTAGATTGATTATTGATTCTATCATGTCTTTGTTATTTGTGATCTTGCATGCTTTCCGTTGTTAGTATCTATCTTGGCCAAGTAGATGCTAGCAACTCCAAGAGTTAGTATTTATGCTCGATAGTGGGTTCATGCCTCTGGTAATCTGGGGAAGTGACAGAAATCTCTAAGGTACTAGATGTGTTGTTGCTACTAGGGATAAAACAACAATCCTTTGTTCATAGAACAATCTTATTGTTTACTTTACACGCAGTTCGTAAAGTAGTAATCTATTGCTTGCAACTTAATACTAGAGGGGGTTCGGATGATAACCTGAAGGTGGATTATTAGTCATATATGCAGTTGGATGGCGGTCTATGTATTATGTTGTAATGCCCAATCAAGTCTCAAAGGAGTCAAGATGATTAGTATATGCATGTATTGCTTTCTCGGTGTTTGTCAATTGCCCCGCTGTAATTTGTTGACCTAGCATGTTATCTATCTAAGGAGAGCCACATCTAGTGATGTATGGATCCCGGTGCTTTTACTTTACATATAATCTATAAATTGTTTACTGCTTCGTGTTTACATTCTGAACTTTTATTTCTTTCCATTCGATACGTTTAATCCTTTGTTTTCCGCAAAACACGGTGAGATTGACAACCTCATCGCAAGTTGGGGACAAAGTTCTGTGGTTGTGTTTTGCAGGTCTCCACGTTGCTACTAGCACCGGTAGTGCGCCCTGCCAAAGCTCAGCTAGTAACACCTTTGGGGTGTTTCCTTGCTCCTACTGGTTCGATTAAACCTTGGTTTCATAACTGAGGGAAACTTGCTGCTCTGCTCATCATACCTTCCTCTTGGGGTTCCCAACGAGCTCTACATCAACACCGCCATCAAGCTTTTTTATGGGCACCGTGCATTGAGCCATCAAGCGATTTTCTGGCGCCGTTGCCGGGGAGTCAAGGACATCTTCACAAGGGGAGTCCCTCATAACCAATCTCTTTACTTTGTTGTTTTTGTTTTGCTTAGTTATCTTTTTGCTTTGTTTGCTTGTTTTGTTCTTCAAAAACACAAAAAAAAATAGTTTTACAAGTTTGCTTTCTTATTTGAAAACCCAAAAAAATGACTACTCTTGAAAACACCAAGTTGTGTGACTTCACTAGCACCAACAACAATGATTTTATGAGCACACCTATTGCTCCACCTGTGGCTGAAAATACTTTCTTTGAGATAAAACCTTCTTTGCTCAATCTTGTTATGAGAGAACAATTTTCTGGTATTGGTAATGAAGATGCTACTTCCCATCTAAATAACTTTGTTGAACTTTGTGAGATGCAAAAGCATAGGGATATAGATGGTGATATTATTAAGCTGAAATTGTTTCCTTTCTCTTTGAGAGGAAAATCTAAAGAATGGTTGAATTCCTTAACAAGGAATAGTATTGATTCTTGGACTAAATGCAAAGATGCTTTTATTGGAAAATACTATCCTCCTGCTAAGATTATATCCATGAAAAGTGAAATAATGAAGTTTAAACAACTTGATAATGAGCATGTTGCTCAAGCTTGGGAAAGAATGAAATCTTTGGTAAAGAATTGTCTCACTCATGGACTGACTGCTTGGATGATCATCCAAACTTTTTATGCAGGATTGAACTATTTTTCAAGGAACCTATTGGATTCTGCTGCTGGAGGTACCTTTATGACCATCACTTTGGGTGCTGCAACAAAACTTTTTGACAATATGATGGTTAATTATTCTGAATGGCATACTGAGAGAGCTCCACAAGGTAAGAAGATAAATTTTGTTGAGGAAACCTCCACCTTGAGTGATAAAATTGATATTATTATGTCTATGCTTGTTAATGGCAAAGCCCATATTGATCCAAATAATGTTCCTTTAGCCTCTTTGGTTGCTCAAGAAGAACAAGTTGATGTGAACTTCATAAGAAATAACAATTTTGGCAACAATGCTTATGGTAATAATGCTTATAGGAACAATTTTGGTAACAACAATTATAAGCCATATCCTCCCAACAATGGTAATGCTTATGGAAATTCTTACAACAATAATAAGAGTGCTCCCTGTGAACTTGAAGTTATGCTTAAAGAGTTTATTAGTAAACAAACTGCTTTCAATAAAACTATTAAGGAAAAACTCTCTAATGCTGAAAGAAATATAGCATCTTTAGCTGAAGATCAATCTACTTTGAATAAAATGGCTCCTAAACCTGAAACTAATGAGAATCCCTTTGCAGCTACTAATGCCATACAAGTAAGAATTGATGAAAATGTTAGACTATTAGCTGAATTACATGCTAAGTGGGAAAGAGAAGATGAAATTGCTAGAAACATTAGTGTTACTACTATTACCACCACTAGTGTTGAGGCTAGTAATAGTTCTACTACTTTAGATGAGAAATTTGAATTTGATCTTGATGGTTGCAATATCTCTGAAGTTATTAAGTTCCTACAAAATCTTGCTAAAAGTCCTAATGCTAGTGCTATGAACATGGCCTTTACAAAACACATTATTGATGCTCTCATAAAGATTATAGAAGAAAAGATGAAACATAAATCTTCTATTCCTATAAAACAAGAAGATGGTTGGGAACCATTCATTAATATGAAAGTGAATGACTTTGATTTCAAAGCTTTGTGTGATCTTGATAGTAGTGTCTCTATTATGCCTAGAAGGATTTATGATATGCTTGATTTGCCTCGTCTTGAAGATTGCTATTTGAATGTCCCACTTGATGATAATGTTAAAAAGAAACTCATGGGGAGTCTTAATGATGTTCTTATTATGGTTAACAATTCCTATGTCCCCATTGATTTCTATGTTTTGGATGTTGAATACAATGCTTCTTGTCCTATTACTTTGGGAAGACCTTTTCTTAGAACTGTTGGTGACATCATTGATATGAAAGAAGGCACCATTAAATATCAACTCCCACTCAAGAAAGGTATAGAACACTTACCTAAAAAGAGAGAAAATATTTCTTTTGCTTATCCTATGAAAACAAAATTTGGTCTTAATGCTTCTTCATTTGAGAACACTTGATTCTTTCTTTGGTTCTTATGCCTAACTTAAAGGCGTTAAAGAAAAGTACTTATTGGGAGATAACCCAAAAGTTCTAGATGAGTCTTGGAAGTTATTACTTCAGTAATAACCTCTCCTTATCCTTTTTATTTGCTTTTTGTGCCAAGAGTAACCTCTAATGAGAGAGAAGTAATGATTGGGAAAGTTGCTGTCCCGAAACAGATTTTTGTGCTTCACCGTAAAAATTCGTGAGAGATCTCTGTATGTCGGATTGAGCTGTAATGTTTTGTGATTCTGCCCCAGGTTGTTATCTAACTTTCGTTAGTTCAACACGTTTTGATTTGAGCAACAGAAGGTCTTCGAAAAAATTCGTCTTTACCTGCTGGTCTGTTTTGACTGATTTCTGCCATTTTCTGCATTTGCTTCTTGTGGGCTCCTTTTTGAGTTCTTTTGGGGAATTGAGATTTTTGAGGGAAGTGCTACAGTATCTAGTGTTCTAATGGATGTTTATTTGGTGTTAGAACTGAACCTTAAGACTTATTTATCTTGAGTGCACTAATGTTGGTAATAAAGATTGTGTGAAGTTTGTATGAAGAAAAAATTTCAGGTGTATGGAAGGAATGAGTAATGAGATGAAGGATTGACTAAACCTCAAGCTTGGGGATGTCAAACGTGTCACCCCAAGAAATATCCAAGAAGTACAAGCATCAAAGCTTGGGGATGCCCAAGGCATCCCCTTCTTCATCAATAAAAATCCCAGGTTTCTTCCAAACGCTTCATTTTTATTGTTTCATGCATAGTTGTGTTGTTCTTGGAGCGTCTTCTTTTTGTTTTCGTTTTGGTTTTTTATTTGCTTAGTTTTCTGAATAAATTGGTTTGACCCCCCTCTTTCATACATTGGTTTGCAAATAGTTTGGTTTGGTTTGGAAAAGAGTAGGAAAGTTCATGCTTATGTGTTAAAAAGAGCTTGTTTTTGACTGTGGCCTATGCTTTGTCATGCCATGCTTGGTATTGTTTTGGACTTATTCTTAGTATTCTTTGCTGTAGCATGACTTGTTATAAACAATTGATATTGCTTAATGTGCCTTGGATTAATCATGTGTTGTTTTAGCATATTAAAGCATAGTATAGTGGTATTCTCCTTTGATGCTTTATTTGGGTTGACTTGGCGCATGCTCACACCATGTTATGACTATATCAAGTCACCATAGCCTTTATGATCCTTTAGTTTTCAACTTTTAGTATCACTTTATGCTTTGATCAATGATGTTTTGTCGCTCTGCATGATTATGGCCATTATTGCTCTCTTAGTTTGTCGCTCCCAGTCTTTTGCTAGCCTCCACCACCAAGTATGAGTTCCACTCATGCATGCAACTCCCTAAACCAAGTTATTCCAAAAAGTCCACCATACCTACCTACTAGCTTATGCTATTCCAAGTATATTCGAGCTTTTGTTTACCTTCCTCTTGTTATGAGAAAACTAGTGATTAAAGCTCTCACGAACTTGATGGCACACTTTACTTTACTTGCCCTTAATAAACTTGAACCATTGTGTCTTCTATGTTGTATATGCTTGGACTTATTTGTTGGGAATTAGCAGAACCATGCTTTCATGGGGAACGCTTTCAACATTGCACTTGGTACTTGTACCTAGTTGATATCATGCTCTTTTGTATATGGATGTCGTCGGTGTGAAATGAAAGGGGAGCTTGTAAGTCCATGGAGTTATGTATATGTGTTAGAGAAATGCCTGGGCCGCTGGTCTAATCCATGCTGACATGGTGGAAACCTACAGCGTAACCATAATGAGCTTTCTATGAAGCACTCTTCTTATAAAAAAAAGAGTCCTATGTTGAGAAAAAAAAGAGAAAATAAAAAAAAGATACTATGAAAAGAGGAAAGAGAGAAAAAAAGCACCATATTCCCATGGTAAATAAGAAGAATGCTGAGATGCTCGTTGTCTGCTTGCCTTGTCATTTTGATATGGGGATTCTTCCGTATCATCGGGCAAGGGGTACCCCGTTGGCGGTTCTCTATGATACACATATACTTACAATGACAAGAACTTAGCGGTGACTAAACTTGAGTAGCATGAGAAGCGGCCCTCGTATACAAGGGACATGAGATTTCTGACTTATACTTCGTCAAGCATGTACACCATAGTTTGTTCACTTTAACCTTAATCACTTCAAGATGCTTATGATAGGGGCAATGAGAGCTGAAAGCTATAAGTACCATAATTTTTGGAAGCTCTTTATGAGACTTGAATCCCTACATCCTTTTACAAAAGGCCTTTCTTCCACCATTATATTGAGTCTCCACCTTCTATCTTTATGCACCTACTTTGAGAGCATAGTGGCCATTCTTAGTTCTATGTGCATTGTCCCAAGACTAGTTGATTGATGCATAACTTGATATTGCTTGTTTTAAACTATTGTATCTAGTCACTCTTATGAACTTTGAAGGTGTCCTATGCATTTATATTTGCTACTCTATTGAGGGACAAGCTGAATGCTATTATGCTATGTTTTCTTTATGTGAAACAAACAAACATCTTGCAAAGCATGTTATTCATGAATCTTTTGTTTGTGCCTTTTCATGTTGCATCATAGTTTCTTTGCTTATTGCTAGAACTTTGTCTTTCATGTTATGATTGAAGTACTATGATCCCAGCTTTGAATGTTTTACAAATACTTTGATCAAGTCTTTGATGGTGCATGTCACCTCAAAAATTATTCTTTCTTTTTATCACTTACCTACTCGAGGACGAGCAGGAGTTAAGCTTGGTGATGTTGATACATTGCAAATGTATCTATAATTTTTGATGTTCCATGCTTGGTTTTATTCACTTTCTTGTGTTTTGTTCCAACTTTGGAGTACTTTTCATATGATTTCTTGGACTAACCTATTAACAAGAGCCACAAAGTGCTACCATTTGTTTTGCTGTTTTTGGTTCCAGGAAAGTCAGAAAATGAATATTCTCGGAATTGGACGGGGCAAAATCCAAAGTGCCTATTTTTCCGGAAGTCGTCAAGTGCCAGAATACGAGATGGAGAGGGGCTAGAGGGCGGCCACACCACACCGTCACATGGGCCAGCCTCGTGCTGTGGGTGGTGTGGCCAGCCAGAATCCCTCGGCCTCCCTTCCGACTATAAGATTCCCTCGACGTAAACCCTAAGTACCCGATCAAAATCCACGAAGAGTCTCAGAGTGCCGTCATCTCCATCCCTAGATCGGGAGGGATCTGAAGCTCTTCCTGGCACCCTGCCGGAGAGGGGAATTCACCCTTGAGGCCTTCTTCATCACCATGCAAGACTCTGGTGTGATGCGTGACTAGATCATCCTTGGACTACGGATCCATGTAGTAGATAGATGGCTGGTTCTCCTCCTTTGTGCTTTCATGTCTAGATCTTGTGAGCTCCGTGCATGATCAAGATCATCTCTTTGTAATTCTGCATGTTGTGTTTGCGAGGATCCGATGGATATTGAGATGCTATTTCAGATTGATTATTGATTCTATCATGTCTTTGTTATTTGTGATCTTGCATGCTTTCCGTTGTTAGTAGCTATCTTGGCCAAGTAGATGCTAGCAACTCCAAGAGTTGGTATTTATGCTCGATAGTGGGTTCATGCCTCTTGTAATCTGGGGAAGTGACAGAAATCTCTAAGGTACTAGATGTGCTGTTGCTACTAGGGAGAAAACAACAATCCTTTGTTGATAGAAAAATCATATTGTTTACTTTACACGCAGTTCGTAAAGCAATAATCTATTGCTTGCAACTTAATACTGGAGGAGGTTTGGATGATAACCTGAAGGTGGATTATTAGTCATAGATGCAGTTGGATGGCGGTCTATGTATTATGTTGTAATGCCCAATCAAGTCTCAAAGGAGTCAAGATGATTAGTATATGCATGTATTGCTTTCTCGGTGTTTGTCAATTGCCCCGCTGTAATTTGTTCACCCAGCATGTTATCTATCTAAGGAGAGCCACCTCTAGTGAACTATGGATCCCGGTCCTTTTACTTTACATACAATCTATAAAATGTTTACTGCTTTGTGTTTACTTTCTGCAAACTTTTACTTCTTTCCATTCGATACATTTAATCCTTTGTTTTCCGCAAAACACAGTGAGATTGATAACCTCATCGCAACTTGGGGACAAAGTTCTGTGGTTGTGTTGTGCAGGTGTCCACGTTGCTACTAGCACCGGTAGCACGCCCTGCCAAAGCTTAGCTAGTAACACCTTTGGGGTGTTTCCTTGCTCCTACTGGTTCGATTAAACCTTGGTTTCATAACTGAGGGAAACTTGCTGCTGTGCTCATCATACCTTCCTCTTGGGGTTCCCAACGGGCTCTACATCAACACCACCATCAAGCATTTTTCTAGGCGCTGTGCATTGAGCCATCAATCAACCATGCAAAAACAGATGAAATAACATAAGTATCACCTCTCAATATGAAATATATCAATGAATAATAGTGAATTAAGACATACAATAGTGATGCAAAATGGACGTATCAACTCCCCCAAGCTTAGACTTCGCTTGTCCCCAAGCGAAACTGAGCTCAATAAACACGGCCTCAGGTTTATGGAGTGAAGAGTCGATAAAAGAATACGGACAAGAAGCATCACATCCATCAAGTGCATAGATCATAATAGAAGACACCTCACTATTATATAACTCAACTTGCAATGAGTAAGGAAACACAATAAAGATACATAAAGTGAATCATAATTGGTAATGGCAAACTTAGCTCTTGGTTGAAGAATGGTTGATAATTTGCTGGAGTTCACAAATAGCTGGTTTTCAAAGATAGCTTTCAAAGTAGTAAACATCAAGATAAGAGCAAAGTGCAAAACAAGGAACATAAGAAACATGATTGAATAAATCATCATATCAATGAATGAAACACAACAACTCAAAATACTTGCTGAGATAGAAGGGAGTAGGTTTACTGACTCAACTACAAAGTAAAAGAAAGGCCCTTCAAAGAGGGAAACAGGGATTGCAAGTCTCATAAAGAGCTCCCAAGAATTATGATACTTACTAGCTTTCAGCTCTCATTGCCCCTATCATAGGCATCTTTAGGTGATTAAGGTTAAAGTGATCAAATATGAGGATATGCATTGACAAGTTGTAAGTTGAGAATCTCATGTCCCTTGAATACGAGGGTCGCTCCTCATGCTACTCAAGTTTAGTCACCGGTAAGTTCTTGTGATCGTAAGCATATGTGTATCATAGAGAACCACCAATGGGGTACCCCTTGCCCGATGATACAGAAGAATCCTCGTATCAAAATGACAAGGCAAGCAGACAACAAGTATCTCAGCAATCTTCTTATTTACCATGGGAATATGGTGCTTTTTTTTCTCTCTTTCCTCTTTTCATAATATCTCTTTTTTTCTTTTCTCTTTTCTCAATCTCTATCTCTTTTTTTATAAGAAGAATGCTTCATAGATACTCGTTATGGTTACGCTACAGGTTTCCACCATGTCAGCATGGATTAGACCAGCGACCCAGGTGTTTCTCTAACACACATGCATAACTCCATGGACTTACAAGCTCCCCTTTCATTTCACACCGACGACATCCATAGACAAAATAACATGATATCAACTAGGTACAAAGCACCAGTGCACTGTAGAAAGCGTTCCCCATGACAGCATGGTTCTGCTAATTCACAACTTACAAAGCGCAAGCACATACGCAACATAGGTGAGCACAATGGTTCAAGTTTATTAAATGAAAGAAAGTAAAGTGTGCCATCAAGTTCGTGAGAGCTTTAATCACTAATTTTAACATAACAAGTTTAATTTGGGAGGTAGATAAAACAAGAATTTACTTGGAATAGCAATAATGCTAATAGGTAGGTATGGTGGACACAAATGTCATGGGTTTTGGTTTAAAGGAGTGGATGCACGAGAAAAATTCCCTCTCAGTACAGGTTTTTGGCTAGCAAGGCTGGGTAGCAAGTACAAGAGTTGAAGGAAACAAACAAACATACATGTGATAAAGACAAACATGCAATCTTCCATGGAAGCACAAAAGATCTTAACTAGAGAATACTAGACTTATGAGCAAATCAAGAAAGAAAGATGATGACATTATTTTTTCTTTACAGTACTTTTACCTTTTTCATTCAACTCTCAAAAATAGTGTTGCTACTGACCGAGCCAGGTTTGCCAAAACCAACTAAATTAACTCAATGGTCCCAATGTGATACCAATAATAACAACAAGATCAATCATATAACCACGAATTGAAAACTAATATAAGCTATGCAAAAGAGTAAATGATAGAACTTCTCATTAATAATCCATAACAGCAACTCACACCAAGGGATACATATCTAACGAGAGAGGGGACACTTCCAAAATGCAAACCATACTACATAATAACTCCTCTATTCATGATATGACTCTACTAAAAAGGTAAAAAGATAGAAGATAGTGATGTGATACCGCGACACTCCCCCAAGCTTGGAACAAACTAAGGGGATGCCAAACCTGATGACGAATTACTCCTTTGGTGGTGGTGGTAATATTTTCTTAGTTGATGCGAGGAAATCTTCCAGCATCTTGCGAAGCCTATCATTCTCCCATTGAAGCATGTCCACCTTCCTCTTCAAGTCTCGGTACTTATTGCAGAATTCTTTAGTGACTCGTAGGGCTTCCGTTGATGCAGGGCAAGTGACTGAAGGTACCAGCCCTTCCTTGGGGTCTCGGAGGTCTTCCTCCATAGGCTCCTTCCCTTTATCCTTGGCGGACACCATTGTGCTTCTACGCTTTCAAGAATAGTTCCTGGCAGAAACAGATCGAAACGAAAACATGACAAGAAGACGATATACGAACCTCGGAAGATCCGGGGGGTTATATATTACAAAGTTTCCTATCAAAAGGAAGGTAGTGGGAGAAAACGAGTCAGAGTCCGGGGTGGACTCACCACCTGGTGGCGCGGCCAGGGGAGGGCCCGCGCCGTAGGGTGGTGTGAGCCACCCTGGCTCCATTTCTGTCCCTTTTTCGCTTTGTAGCTTTCCTTATTGACTGAAAACTGCAAAATATAGTTGGATAGTATTTTCACGGAACTTTTGTTACCAAAACTGTTACCTATTTGAAAATAGACTCTCCAGGTCTCTGAATTTGGTATCTAGTAGATTCTTTTGGAGTCACCACTTGAATAACATCAATATCTTCATCTTCATACACTTATCACTTGAGTCATAAAACCCTTCTCTTCCTTATTACACCATTGTCTCCACTTCCTGGAAATTTCTTTCACACAAAACTTCACACAATTCTCATTAGCAACATTAGTATAAGTGAAGTGATAAAACCTTTTGAGTCCAACTTCAACTGAAAACCATCAAAACATAAGATACTGTAGCAACTCCTTCCGAAAACCCAAAAATAATTCTAAAAGGAAATCGAATAAAGAAGCAAATGCAAGAGTGGCGAAATCTGCCAAAACAGACCAGCAGGTAAAGATCAATTTTTTGGAAATCTTCTGTTGCTCAAATCAAAAAGTGCAAAACTAACGAAAGTTAAAAAAAACCTTGGGCAGAAGCAAAAAAAAATTACAGCTTAATCCTACATACAGAGATCTCTCACGAATTTTTACGGTGAAGCACAAAAATCTGTTTCGGGACAGCAACTTCCCCAAATATTACTTCTCTCTCATTAGAGGTTGATCTTGACACAAAAACCAAACAAAACGGATAAGGAGCGGTTATTACTGAAGTAATAACTTCCAATACTCAAAAAAACAAAAACAAACTGAAAGCAAAAAAAATTGGGTTGTCTCCCAAAAAGCTCTTTCTTTAAAGCCATTAAGATGGGCATGATAATTTTGAAGATGCTCACATAGGAATATGAATTGAAGTGAAAGAGAGCATTAAGAAGCAAAAATACACACATTTAAGTCTAACCCACTTCCTATGCAAGGGAATTTTGCAAACAAACAAGTTGTTGAAACTAGAGGCAACTTGCATAAGAAGGCAAAAGAAGTGCAACATAAAAACTTTCAGCATGAAACGAGGAAACTTGATATTATTGAGATGCATATGAACACTTTTCCCTCTCTCATAGTAACTTCCAGTATCATGCATAAACTTAACAATATAGCTATCACAAGTACCATCATAGCAGTGATCACTTATTCTAACAGAAAACACAGAAATACTAGCTCTCATAACACTACTTTGTGAAACAATATTAGAGGTATCTATAGAAAGGATAGTCTGTCCCTCTTCTTCATACTTAGTGACAAAGTCTTTCACATTTGCTATTATAGGTTCATCAACCTTTTGTTTATCAGGTTCAACAGCTTTACTCGTACTTTCATTAACCATACTAGCTATCATAGAATGTTTCTTTACCTTAACTGGAAAGGCATTTTCTCAATATAAGGTTCAGGTAAAACATGATTAGCAGTATAAACTTCAGTATTTCTTAAAGGAATACTCTTAGCAATATCTTTATAAGGTTCATGATACTTATTCCACTTCTTTTTAGGCACTTCAATATAGGAAGCAAAAGCCTTAAAATAAGAAGCAATAGCTTGAGAGTCTAGACCATAAGTATTTTTAATATTTTGAAAGTCATCAGTTCCCATAGAAGATTCAATGCATTCATAATCATAAATTATACCTGACTTTGTACCTTTGTCATTCTCCCAAGCTTCAGCTTTATCTTG
The DNA here is from genome assembly GCA_023614405.1 of Avena insularis. NCBI lineage: Eukaryota > Viridiplantae > Streptophyta > Magnoliopsida > Poales > Poaceae > Avena > Avena insularis. The sequence continues at coordinate 313,820,722 of CM042694.1, read as the reverse complement.
AATACGGTCCAGAAGATCCCATTTAGCTTCTTCTTCCATGCGAGCGAATGATCTAGCACAAGAAGCATCCAATAAATCTTTATCATGTAGAGGGAGCCTTGCATAAAAGGTATTGATAATAATATTGTTGGGGAGCTCATGAATGGGACATTTGAGCATTAGTAACTTCAATCTCCCCTAAGCTTGAGCTGTACTCTCTCCATCAAGAGGCTAAAAGTTGTATATTTGATTCCGATCTTTATGAATCTCACTAGGAGGATAAAACTTTGAATAAAAGAGAGGTACTATTTCCTCCCATTCTAGAGCTTGACCATTCTTCGGCAGCTTATACCATTCCTCAGCTCTTCCTTTCAGCGATAATGAGAATAACTTCTTATTAACTTGATCTGTAGTAATACCTGCACACTTGAATAACCCGCATAATTCGTGTATAAAGAGCAAATGATCACCGAGATGGATAGTTCCTTCCCCAACATAGTAGTTATCCATAACACGATCAATAATTCTTGTAGGTATTTTGAAAACATCATTCTCAGCAGGTGGTGGCTTATCTACTACCTTAGCAATGGTAGTAGCAGTACCAAATAAGAAACTCAGCGAATTATCCATAACGAATATGAAGCAACTAACAGAAGTAAAAAATACTCACAGCAGAAGTTTCCTTTACAAGTTCCACTCTCCAATAGCGCTTCACTCCCTGGCAACAGCGCCAGAAAATAGTCTTGATGACCCACAAGTATAGGGGGTGTATCGCAGTATTTTCGGTAAGTAAGAGTGTCGAACCCAACGAGGAGCAGGAGGTGCTCGCTAGTGGTATGGATCAGGAATTCTCTGCAAATACTTAGCAAACGGATATTTAGGGTTTTTTGATAAACCAAGTAAACAAAGCACGAGCAAATAAAAGACAGTAGGAATAAAAGCAGCAAGTGGCCCAATCCTTTATACAGCAAAGGACAAGTCGGTTGTATTACTTAAGATGACCAAACGTTCTCGAGGACACATGGGACTGTCAAGTCCTTTCCTTCATATAGTTGATTAATCTTCTCTAGCTTGCTAAGTGTTGTGTGGGTGAACCTGTGCTAATGTACCGCCCCATCCAAGACTAATACATACTTGTGATTATACCCCTTGCAAACATCCGTAAGTACAAGAAAGTAATTAAGGTAGATACCTAACCACAACTTTAAACTCTAATTCTCTTACGTCCCTTGTGCAATGGTTTCCTAACGGGGGTTCAGGTTTCTGTCACTCCGGCAACCCCTACGATTAGTAGCCAAATACACAATGCATTAGCCTAGGCCCATGTAGGTGAAGTGTCATGTAGTCGATGTTCACATGACACCACTAGAAGAAGTACACCACAACTTAAATATCAAACTATCGAATCTTTATCAACACAACTCCACTACTAACAACATGACTTCTCCGATGTCCTCAAGAACAAAATGAACTACTCACAAGACATCATATGGATCATGATCAGAGATGGAATAATGATGTATAACAATCTGAACATAAACAATAATTCAATGGTTCACTCAATAGCATCAACTACAAAGAGTAATCAACACCGGGAAAGTTTCCCCTATGAACTAATGCAAGATTCAACTCAATTGTTATAGCAATATGGAGATGGTCATGAGGGTGCTGATGGTGATGATGATGGTGGTGATGATGATGTTGATCCCGATGAAGTCCAGCTTGATGGTGGTGTTAATGGCGATGATCTCCCCTCTCCGGGAAGGAATTCCCCCGGCAGAAATCTGTCTGCCGGAGAGATCTTTCTCTCTCTGTGTTTTCCGCCCCGCAGAGGCGGCGGAATCTTTCTATGGTCGCTCCCCGAGTCTTAGGGTTTCGGGAGGAATATATACGCCATAGGGGAGAGCTAGAGGTGGGCCAGGGCGGCCACACCACCGTCTGGCATGGCCTAGGGCTTCCTGTGCCAGGGGGTGGTGTGGGCCCCCTGTGGCCCATCTCCACTCCGTCTTCTAGCATCCTTATTCTTCTAGAAAAATAGGATTTTCCGTATATTTTCCCGGATTTTCTGATCTTCGTGAATTTGGCCTCCAAACAGCACCTTTTCCATCAGAATCCTAACTACAGCGGTCCATGCTCCAAAAGTCATCAACCATGCAAAAACATATGAAATAACATAAGTATCACCTCTCAATATGAAATATATCAATGAATAATAGTGAATTAAGACATAGAATAGTGATGCAAAATAGACGTATCACAGTCGTAGTAATCGTCCATAATCCTCCTACTCCATACCCATATACAACGCTTGGTTCCTCTTTCCACACAAGAGCCTCAAAGTTGTAAGATCTAATCTCGGATAGATCCGCATAGTATATGATGCCGGTCTGCACCGTGAGTACCCTGGTGTTGTCGGCTGTAACATCCCAAAAACTTCAATCCAAGGTTACTAAGATCCAAATCATCAAAATTAGGGTTAACAAAAACTTTTCCACTTAAAATTATTAAAGCCTTCATATGTGTGTGCATTTAAATAGGAGTTGTTTCGAATTGCCATGATTAAGTGATCTATTGCTTGTAAAATGATTCTTAGGTGAACTAAACATCATCTAGATCATTCCCAAACAAATCCCAAATAAAAACCAATCAAAATGAATAAAAGAAAGAAATGGTCATTTGTGCCATTTTAACTACCATGCCTACTTTGGCTATTCATAGAACTCAATACTTAACAGAAACAAATATGGATCTTTGCACCCCTTGCTAGTACATGTAATAGTGTACCGAGGCCCACTTTGTGATCTGCCAAAAACTTTCAAACACTAATTTCAAATGGCATTTGAAAATTGAATGTAGTTCATATGGGAAGATCCCACTTATTCAAAAACCACTCAAATGAGCTCCATTTTCAAAACCCAAGCAACCACAGAGGCTTAAGCATGTGTCTAGCAACCCCACCAAAAATCATCCAAAAATTCAAAACTTTAGTTCATGCGGCCATTGTGTCGAATAGGTGGCATGCACAAAAATTCTGCCTAACTATTACTATTCAATGACAATTGCATTGTCGAGTAATTGGGCTCCATTTGGTCCCCTTGTACCCTCTAACTCTAACCATCCCCTAACTAAGCTACTAACCAGCCTAGAGCAGCAGTGGAGCGCCGCCATTTTGTGGTCGCCGCTGGTCGATCATGGATAGAGCGCCCCAGACCACGCAACGCCATTCCAGCGCCACCACTAGCTCTGCCCAACCCTACTGCCGCTCCCTGTACATCCCTCGCTCACCTCCAGACCCTGGACCACACCCCAGTGCCGCCGCCCATTCTCTCTGTGCCATGCTCAGCACGCGCCAGAGCGCAATCATCGCCAGCACGCTGCAGACCGCCACTAGACATAATATCCCGCATGCCGCTCCGCCTCGACCCCAGCACCCCTCCAGACATGGTCGTGCGCCGCCGCGCGACCCACAGTCGCCGTGCATCGCGTCGAGCACTGCCTCTGTCTCCCAGAGCGCGGGACGCTCTCGACCAAACGCCACCGCCCCTAGCCGTGCATTAAAGCCGTAGATGACCGCCAGGAGGTAGGCCACCGTCCGCCTAAGCCGCCCATGCCTCTAGCTGCCTATATCAGCGTCACCGGTGAGCTCGCCATCGTACAGCTCGGTCCCCTCGTCGCCCTATAAATGGAGCCCTCCCCAGCACAAACCACTCACACCTTTCCACTCCCCTCTCCTCACTGATCCTTCCCCACCTCTCACCGGAGCCACTCGAGCCTTGGTTCGCCGGAATTTAGCAGGAGGAGCCCGCTGCAGAGGAGGAGAAGGCGCCATCGATTTCTTCCACCCTAGGAGCTACCGCGACCACCCCTGAGTCCGCCGTTGACAACACGCTCGATCGCCCCCGTCACCATAGTAGCTGGACCCCTGGTATGCCCCCTGAGCACCCCTACCGAGCCTCTAGGGTTAGTTCTCGTCGGCGAACTGTTTGCTGGAGACGACACTCCTCAGCCGTAGATCCCACTTTTAATCTAACGGCCCACATCGCCCCGTACCGCTTCGTGTGTAAAGAGCCGCTGACCGGTGTACCCCCCTGTCAGCTGTTCTCTGTGCCGTGGAACGCCACTGGGCCGGCCCGTTTTCCTTCCCGCGCTAGCCTAGCATTTCAAATTTAGATTTGTCTATTTAGGTTTGAACTTAGTTCTGTCCCCTAGTTTGAAAATCATTTCAGAGAGATTTACAAATCCAAATGGAGTAATTTAAATTGTGTTAGAAAGCTACTGAAAAGATCTATCCAAGCCTGTTGGATTTAATTCAATTAGAATAAGAGATCTCTCCTAGTAAAAATAACAAGACAGAAGCATTTACACATTCAAACATTTTTATAAAATCAACCATGTTAGCTTTTGAGTTGATTCCAACTCTCAAAAATCATATTTCACCATATCTATCTAAATATGTAATAATATTAAGGTTTACATGCAGTGACTTTGGACTAGTACCAAAATAATGCTATATAGGCATTTCTAGTCACTTTAAATCATTAAATTTAAACTTAAACCAAAGTAAATGTGATCCAACCCTTAAATCACATTCCCACATGTTAGAATATGTGGTGAGTACATGTGTCCACATGATCCCATATTTTAAGTGGTCAATATTAAATCTTAGTTATTTTCAATGAGTAGAAATTACCTTTCTTAAATAAAAGGAATGAAACTAGTTAATAAAATCTTGTGATGCTTGTGATGATAATTGATCATCAAATGTGTGCCCTAGAGTGCTAAGTAGACTAGTTAAGCATTGCTTGGTGATTGTGTACTCAGTATGTATTTATAGACGATAGTACCGACCAAGCTTTCGAGGAGGAGGAGTTCTACCAAGAGGAGGAGGAAGAAAACTTCAACCACTGCACTACACAAGGCAAGCCATCATTAACAATGCAAGCTAACACTTGCAAGTATAATGCTTAGCAAGCGAGAATTAAACTAGATGTTTTGAGCAAAGATGCTTTAGGCATGCTTGAGTTATACCACTTTGACTATTACTTACCCCAAGTATTATTCCCAAGCTTTACTTCCTTTTACCTTCCCAAATTCCCTTACTTTTTTTGAAGGTAGCATAAAGAGTATAAAAATTGACCTATCTTGATAACTTTAGATGTCATTCTATGGCATGAGATTGATCCCATCTTTCCACCTTAGTGAACACTCTTAACTTAGTAGTTTAGAGCTAAACTAAAACTTGAGTCACTTTAGATGGGAACACTTGGTGAAAATGAATTATGAAAACCTTGGAATGATGAGTCATTCTATTGAGATGTTTTGACATGTGTTGAGAAACACAAATGGTTTATGATGATGAAAATATTGAGGCATGAGCCTTAACCCTTTTACAAAAATGATGGTTGGATTCGGATGCGATACCATTCCAAATTTACCGTACAACCACAATACCTGAATTGGGTAAGGCTTAGCCGGAAGTTTATATGCATTAGTATTAGTTCCCTCGCGGAGAGGTTTGAGCTGAGGCTACCTCTCGATGTGGTCCACCTATGCAGTTCCCAAGATGATAGATGGTCATGGTTGGGAGGCCATGCTCATAGGAGAGGTGCTTATACTAGGGTGTGTAAAGGAAAGGTTATGTTTGATTATCTGCATACTAAGTATGATGATTCAGGGTTATCCCTGACAGATGTATCGAATCTTGTGGTGAAAGTGTACCACCTCTATAGAGTGACAAACCATTCGAATAGCCGCGTCCAGGGTTATGGATAGTTGCAGTGGCCATACTATTTCATTGTCAGATGTTTTCAAAATAACTTATGAGATGAATGATGAATCTTGACTTGACCACAACAGGGTTGTGACTATGACACTAGCTTCCCAACTGAAGTGATTCTAGAACTTTATTTTATCTTTCTTTGTTTCTGAACTCAGCTTCGGTTTCAAACTTAATCTCATAGTTAAACTTAGAGTTAGCACTTTACATTAGAACTATACTAATTGTTAGTGGTAGTTTGCGAGTACTTAAAGATTACTCATGGCTTTTGTCCCTGGCTATTCTCATGGCCAGACTATGACTAGAGACTACTAAGATGATGGGGCGCAGGGACGGCTATGATAACTAGGACTATCTACCTTCGTCAGCATTGTCTGTGCTCCTGAAGATGGACCCCACTGCTATGCTTATTATTTATTCCGCTGCTTGTTGTATTAAGACTGGATCATTAGATCCTTATTTGTGTAAGACCTTATGTATGGTTTGTAATGGATGATGTACTGTGATATCCAATCCGTTATGTCTCGCAAAAATGGTAATCATGGGATTGCAATGTATGATATAACGGGCATCTGGGATTAAAAATCCGGGTGTTGACAAGTTGGTATCAGAGCCATCCTGACCATAGGAGACCCTAGTTAGAATGGGCGTCCGAACAAAAACTTAATTTCAAAACCAAAGTGAGTATTTATGAAAAACTATTTCCTCTCTTGTCCTTGGGAATTCATTCTTTCTCAAAAATTCATGTTCCTCAAATTCTTACATTACTACATAAAATTTGACACGCTTGATCACTTCACTAATTTCCTCATCCTTAATTATTGTAGATGGAGACTTAGTTCAGCAAGTTCTACCAGTTGGGAAATGGAGGTCAGCTGATCTTCCAAAGGGACCTAGATTCACTGTCAGAGTTACTGGGACGCCCACATCCAGAGTTTCTTGGAGCTCAACTTCTAGGACCCCCAGGAGGAGATTTACAGTGGCTGGTCACCGCTGATCTTCGAGGAAGCATAGAAGCCCCAACGTCCGAGAGAATCCAGTTATCCGTCCGAGAGAACAACTGGCTAGATGGATTAGCCAGGGCAATGCATGAACCTCTCGCACGTCTATGTTCCCTTAGCGTCAACCAAATCCAAGGAACCCGTTTTGCTCACTATGCAAGACGTGACTTCATGGGAATGCCGGTGGAGATGCCCAGTCACCCGGAGCTGAAGCGTCAAGTGGAGAACCGTGACTTCCTGTTGTACGATCGCTAGAAGGAATTGGACAATGCTAGGGAGTTTTCCAACCACAACCGTGCTATTGCCGCCCAGAAGGCCCAGACTTTCTCACTGCTTGTCAAGGATCGTCAGTCTCTTTGCCTCCAGCGCGAGAAGAAGGATTGCACCATCGCCCGTCTTTGCAAGAAGGTGGCCGACCTCGAGAACACCGTCAAGGAGCAAGAAGCTCAGGTTGCAACCAAGGAGGAAGAAGAGGAGGGTGAAGACATCCAGGGAGACATGGATTCCTACCTCAGCAATGATGATAACTTTCTGGAGGAGGATGCCGTGGACTTCTACACTGACGACGAGGACTCCGACTTCATCGACGATGAGTAGATGCACTAGAGAACTGTCGTAGCATGAGATGTATCGGTCCTACTGTATCGTAGCTTACAGAATGGTTCTTCAAACCATCTGTTTCCCTTTGTTGTTGTGGTGTGTGTTTGTATCGTGTGCTTGTTTGCATGAATGAAATGAAGTTAGTTGCAAAACCTGAGTCAAACTCAAAGTTTTAGATTTGAAATCAAAACCCTGAACCTTAGAACTTTCCCTCTTACCCCTTTATCTACCTCAATCTTTAGATGACTCGTGGAAACCAAGGAGGGAGCAGCTCATCGCAAGACCCAATGCTGCAGATCTTGCAGAATCTCATCGCAGATAGAGAAGCAAGCAGCGCAGAGCGCCAAGCTAACCTAGCAACACTGCAACAGATCGCCCAGATGGCTCTCAACAACCAAGGGCATGGAAATGAGGATCATCAAGGATCCAAGCTGAAGAAATTCCAGAATACCAATCCCCCAATCTTTAGCACTTTAGAGAACCCATTAGATGCAGATGACTGGTTGCACACAATGGAGAACAATTTAGAAGTAGCCAGAGTTGATTGCAATGACAAAGTTCTCTTTTCCACCCACTACTTGGCAGGAGACGCAAGAGCCTGGTGGAACAGTATCCGCCTGATGAACCATGGTCAAGTGATGACATGGGAAGCCTTCAAAATCAAGTTCAGCCACACCCACGTGCCGCAGGGCTTAGTCACCAGAACGAGGGATGAATTCAGAGAGTTGAAGCAAGGCAGAATGACTGTGGTAGAGTACCGTGACAGATTCCTGTCACTTGCCAGATACGCACCTGATGAGATCAACACGAAGGCCAAGAAGAAGGAGAGATTCCTGAACGGACTTCCTGAACTGTCCTCGTCAACATCCGCTTCGAGAATCTCGAAGAGCTAGTCGACTCTGCCATTCAGATGGAAGGGAAGATTAACCAGGCAAACGACAACCACAAACGTCGTATGATGCAGCAATCGGGATCCAGCAGTCACCAGAAGTACCGTCCCAACCCCTCACCAGGATATGCACCAAGGAACAATCGACCCCCAATGTCTCGCCCAAGCTACCCCAACCGTAGCGGAGGCAATGTGAAGTCCGGAGGAAACAACAACCACTCTGGTAACACCAACAATTTCAACCTTGACCCTCGCAAGAGCAATAACGACAACAACACTGCACCCAGAACTGGTAGCAATGTTGTGCCTGTCGCAGCAAAAGACAAGTCCCAGATCACTTGTTTTGAGTGTGGAGTGAAGGGTCACTATTCCAATGAGTGTCCCAAGAAGACTGCCACCACTGCCAATGTGAATGCCCCAGCTCAATAATAGTGTCGTGTTCAACCAGGGAGAAGATTTGCCCTAGGGAACCCTCACAACCACAACGGCCGTCTCTTCCACATGAACGCCGAGGAAGCTCAAGAAGCGCCAGACGTAGTGCTGGGTATGTTTCTGTCAACTCAGTTTTAGCAAGGGTATTGTTTGATTCAGGAGCATCGCATTCATTTGTCACCGAAGAATTTGCATGCACTAGTAAGATTCACCCAACCTACTTGAAGCATTTCATGATAGTTCAAATCCCCGGATCAACTACAAAAGCTAGAAAAATTTGCAAAGTTGTGCCTATCAGAATACATGGGATAGATTTTTATGCCAACCTAATCGTACTCGGAACCAAAGGATTGGAAGTAGTACTAGGTATGGACTGGATGTCAAGGCATAAAGGACTGATAGACTGTGCTAAGAAACCCATCACCATGACCAGTAGCTCTGGAGTAACAGTAGAGCATATATCTGAAACCTTACCCCATCAATTCAAGTGCAACAAGAGTCTAGCCCTACCCACCATAGACCAGGTCAGAGTAGTCTGTGAATACCCCGATGTATTCCCAGATGAATTGCCAGGTATGCCCCCGGATAGGGATATTGAGTTCATTATCGAACTAATCCCCGGAACCGGACCCATAGCCAAGAGACCCTATAGCATGAACCCCTCAGAGTTAGTGGAACTGAAGAAGCAGTTGGATGCCATGTTAGCAACAGGATTGATTCAACCAAGCACATCACCATGGAGATCACCAGTGTTATTCATCGACAAGAAAGATGGAGGCAACCGTCTGTGAACAGATTACAGGAAACTGAATGACATCACCATCAAGAACAAGTACCCCTTGCCCAAGATAGAGGATCTATTTGATCAGTTGACTGGAGCCCACGTATTCTCAAAGATTGATCTTAGGACTGGTTATCACCAACTTAAGATTCATGCAACAGATATTCCGAAGACCGCCTTTACTACTCATTATGGTTTATACGAGTATACGGTCATGTCTTTTGGATTAACCAATGCCCCTGCTTATTTCATGAATCTCATGAATAAGATCTTTATGAATTTCCTAGATAAGTTTGTAGTTGTGTTCATCGAAGATATCCTTATCTACTCCAAGTCAGAAGAAGAGCATGAGCAACATCTGAGAATCATCCTAGAAACCCTGAGAGAGCATCGGTTATATGCAAGTTCAGTAAGTGTGAGTTTTGGCTGAAAGAAGTAGGATTCCTAGGACATATTGTGTCTGCCGGAGGAGTCTCTGTTGATTCCGCCAAGATCAAAGATGGCGAAGAATGGGAAGCCCCAACCACTCAAACCCAAGTCCGTGCATTTCTTGGATTAGCAGGATACTACCGCAAGTTCGTAGAGGGATTCCCGAGCATCACCAGACCCATGACCCAATTGTTGAAGAAGGACAAGAAGTTTGAATGGACTAACAAATGTGAAGCCAGTTTCCAGGAGCTAAAGAAGAGATTGATATCAGCCCCAATACTGATCATGCTAGATATCAAGAAGCCGTTTGATGTATATTGTGATGCATCCAAGATTGGTCTCGGATGTGTATTAATGCAAGAAGGCAAAGTCATCGTGTATCTGTCTCGACAACTGAAGCAGCATGAGCAGAACTATCCGATCCATGATCTTGAGTTAGTAGCCGTAGTTTTGGCATTGAAGACATGGCGTCACTATCTGATGGGTAATCGCTGTGAGATTTACTCAGATCAGAAAAGCTTGAAGTATATTTTCACTTAGAAGGAGCTGAATATGAGGCAAAGGAGATGAATATAGTTAATCAAGGATTATGACCTTGACATTCACTATCACCTAGGCAAAGCCAATGTGGTAGCGAATGCTCTTAGCAGATTGCCATGTAGGCTAAACACCATGATCAAGCAGAAGCAACCAAGTTTGTATGAGGAGTTGGAGCAGTTCAGAACTGAGCTGGTTAGCAAAGGATTCTTAGCTAGTATTGAACTTCAACCCACATTAATCATCCAAATCAAGGAAGCCCAGAAGGGAAATGAAAGTATTGACGGAATCAAAGGTCGTATTGGTACATGAAAGGTACCTGGATTCACTTAAGACGAAGAAGGAGTTATGTGGTACAAAAGGTCGTATCTGTGTGCAGCAGATTCGGAGCTAAAGCAAGTTATCATGCAGGAAGCTCATGATACTCTTTATTCTATCCACCCCGGAGGAACGAAGATGTATCAAGACCTGAAAGAGCAATTTTGGTGGCACAAGATGAAGAGAGAAATCGGAAGCTACATCGCCAAGTGTGATAGCTGTCAAAGAGTCAAAGCAGAGCATCAGAGACCCGCAGGACTGTTACAACCTTTGCAGATTCCAGAATGGAAATGTGATTCCGTCGGAATGGACTTTATCACCGGTTTACCTACTTATAGTAGGGGAAATGACTCAATCTAGGTCATAGTTGATAGACTGTCCAAGGTAGCTCACTTCATACCTGTTAAAACTACCTACCAGAGTTCAAAGCTAGCAGAACTGTATATTGCCAGGATTGTTAGTCTGCATGGAACTGATACATTGCAAATGTATCTATAATTTTTGATGTTCCATGCTTGGTTTTATCTACTTTCTTATGTTTTGTCCACACTTTGGAGTACTTTTCATATGATTTCTTGGACTAACCTATTAACAAGATGCCACAGTGCCAGTTGCCTATTTTCTGCTGTTTTTGGTTCCAGGAAAGTCAGAAAATGAATATTCTCAGAATTGGACGGGACAAAAGCCAAAGTTCCTATTTTACCGGAAGACTCACGGAGCCAGAATACGAGACGGAGGAGGGCCAGGTCCTGGCCACACCACCCTAGGCGCGGGCTAGCCCTACCCGTGCCACCAGGTGGTGTGGGCTCCCTGGACGGCCACCGACCTTGTCTCCTTCGCCTATAAGAGCCTCCCGATACCAAAACCCTAAATGATCAATCAGAAATCCACGAAAAGTTCTGCAGCGCCGCCGCCATTGAAGGGGAGATTCGGGGAAAGAAAGTCTGTTCAAGGCACCACGGATGGGGAAGTGCCCCCGGAGCCATCTCCATCGATCTCCACCACCATCTCCATCACCATTGCTGATTCCCATGATGAGGAGGGAGTAATTCTCTCTCGAGGCTAAGGGTTCTACCGGTAGCTATGTGTTCATCTCTCTCTCTATGCATGATCATATTGTGATCATGAGCTTGTAATCTATAGATCTACCTTGCTACTCAAGTGCTTTATTAGATCTCTGCTCTCCCCATGTGTGTGAAAGTGACAGCGTGCACACCATGGTGGCACTTAGGCTAGAGATTACAAATACTTGTTATGAGTTATATTTGGAGTTGGATGTCTTTATGAAATTGTGGTGTTTGTTGGACTCATCTAGTACTCAAGGTGACAGTGTGGGGTTTTCTAGATGGGAAAGGCTTACTTTGAGGTGTGCTGTTATAGCCCTACCGTTGATTAGAGTGTCCAACCGGAGAGTAGTTAAGAGTAGTATCATAAAAGGGAAGATATTTATATGAGAGTGTTCACTAGTGAAAGTATGATCCCTAGGCCTTGTTTCTAAGCACTGAAACACCGTTTGCTATTAGATCTGTTACATGTTTGCTTGCTTCCATCTTTATTTCAGTTTGCCTTTAGTCTTGACCTCACCATCAAGTCATTTTCTATCACCATTACCACTTGTATTTCACTATCTCTTCGCTGAACTAGTGCAGCTATACACCTGACAAGTCTATTGGGTGTGTTGGGGACAAAAGAGACTTATTGTATCTTGATTGCAGGGTTGCTTGATAGGGGATACCTTTGACCACTTCCGCCCTAAGTTCGATAAAACCTTGGGTGATCCACTTAAGGGAAAACTTGCTGCTGTTCTACAAACCTCTGCACTTGGAGGCCCAACAACTGTCTACAAGAATAGAAGTGCGTAGACATCAAGCTATTTTATGGTGCCGTTGCTGGCGAGGAAAGGTAAAAGGTATTCACACCGGAGGATTAAAGAAGAAGAACCTCCCACGGCAAACGCCTATTTTAAAGCGCCGTCGGGAGGTATAAAGGTACTCACATCCTCCGATGTGAGTGCTCGAAGTTAATTCCTTTAGATTCTGCAATTTTGTGTTTTTGTTTCTTGTTTTCACTAGTTAGGCTTAATAGAAAACAACAAAAAAATTAGAGAGCTTTATAGTATTTATCTTGAGTTAGGACATGAAGTGTTTGAAGAGAAAATTAAAAAACCTATGGAACTTTATTTGCATGCTAATAGCAATGTTGTTAGTATGAATTCTTTGGACACCATTATTGCTAATGCTATGGAAAAGTCTAAGCTTGGGGAAGCTGGTTTTGATGAGCATGATCTTTTTAGTCCCCCAAGCACGGAGGAGAAAATTTACTTTGATGATACTATGCCTCCAATATATGATGATTACAATGATGAGTATGATATTTTCAGTCCACCTACTATTGAGAGGAAATTAATTATGACTACAATATGCCTCCTATATTTGATGACTATGGTGATGAGAATAATAATGATAGCTATTTTGTTGAATTTTCTCCCACTACAATTAATAAGAATGACTATGTTTATGAGGGGAGTAATAATTGTTTTATGCATATGGCTCATGATAAGAATGTTTTATGTGATAGTTATATTGTTAATTTTATTCATGATGCTACTGAAAGTTATTATGAGAGAGGGAAACATGGTTTTATGTATCTCAACAATATTAAGTTTCCCCTCTTTATGTTGAAAGTCTTGAAGTTGCACTTGTTTTGCTTTCCTATGCTTGTTGCTTTGTGCTTTCATGACTTGTTTCTTTACAAGATTCCTATGCATAGGAAGTGGGTTAGACTTAAATGTGTTTTGAATTTTCTTCTTGATGCTCTCTTTTACTTCAATTCATATTTCCTATGTGAGCATAGGAAGTGGGTTAGACTTAAATGTGTTTTGAATTTTCTTCTTGATGCTCTCTTTTACTTCAATTCATATTTCCTATGTGAGCATAGGAAGTGGGTTAGACTTAAATGTGTTTTGAATTTTCTTCTTGATGCTCTCTTTTACCCAAGAGTTTAGATGAGTATTGGAAGTTATTACTTCAGTAATAACCTCTCCTTATCATTTTTATTTGCTTTTTGTGCCAAGAGTAACCTCTAATGAGAGAGAAGCAATGATTGGGAAAGTTGTTGTCCCGAAACAGATTTCTGTGCTTCACCGTAAAAATTCGTGTAAAATCTTTGAACGTATTTTTGAGGCGTGAACTTTTTGCTTCTGCCCCAGGTTGTTATCTAACTTACGTTAGTTCAACACTTTTTGATTTGAGCAACAGAAGGTATCCGAAAAAATTCATCTTTACCTACTGGTCTGTTTTGACAGATTTCTGCCATTTTCTGCATTTGCTTCTTGTTGGTTCCTTTTTGAGCTCTTTTGGGGAATTGAGATTTTTGAGGGAAGTGCTTCAGTAGCTAGTGTTCTAATGGAAGTTTATTGGTGTTAGAACTGAACCTTAAGACCTTTTATCTTGAGTGCACTAATGTTGCTAATAAAGATTGTGTGAAGTTTTGTATGAAGGAAAAATTGCAGGTGTATGGAAGGAATGAGTAATGAGATGAAGAATGGACTAGAGCTCAAGCTTGAGGATGCCACATGTGTCACCCCAAGAAATATCCAAGAAGTACAAGCGTCAAAGCTTGGGGATGCCCAAGGCATCCGCTTCTTCATCAATAAAAATCCCAGCTTTCTTCCAAACACTTTATTTTTATTGTTTCATGCACAGTTGTGTTGTTCTTGGAGCATCTCCTTTTTCGTTTTTGTTTTGGTATTTTGTTTGCTTGGTTTTCTTAGTTTTATGAATAAATTGGTTGGACCCCCTCTTTCATACTTTGGTTTGCAAATAGTTTGGTTTGGTTTGAAAAGAGTAGGAAAGTTCATGCTTATGTGGTAAAAAGAGCTCGTTTTTGACTGTGGCCTATCCTTTGTCATGTCATGCTTGATATTTTTTTGTCTTTATTCTTAGTATTATTTGTTGTAGCATGACTTGTATAAACAATTGAGATTGCTTAATGTGCCTTGGATGAATCATGCGTTGTTTTAGCATATTAAAGCATAGTATAGTGGTATTCTCCTTTGATGCTTTATTTGGGTTGACTTGGCACATGGTCACACCATGTTATGACTATCTCAAGTCACCATAGCCTTTATGATCCTTTAGTTTTCAACTTTTAGTATCACTTTATTCTTTGATCAATGATGTTTTGTCGCTCTGCATGATTATGGCCATTATTGCTCTCTTAGTTTGTCGCTCCCAGTCTTTTGCTAGCCTCCACCACCAAGTATGAGTTCCACTCATGCATCCAACTCCCTAAACCAAGTTATTCCAAAGATTCCACCATACCTACCTACTAGCTTATGCTATTCCAAGTATATTCATTCTTTTGTTTACCTTCCTCTTGTTATGAGAAAACTAGTGATTAAAGCTCTCACAAACTTGATGGCACACTTTACTTTACTTCCCTTAACAAACTTGAACCATTGTGTCTTCTATGTTGTATATCCTTGCACTTATTTGTTGGGAATTAGCAGAACCATGCTTTCATGGGGAACGCTTTCAACATTGCACTTGGTACTTGTACCTAGTTGATATCATGCTCTTTTGTATATGGATGTCGGATTGTGAAATGAAAGGAGCTTGTAAGTCCATGGAGTTATGTATATGTGTTAGAGAAACGCTCGTCATTGGTCTAATCCATGCTGACATGGTGGAAACCTGCAGTGTAACCATAATGAGCTGTCTATGAAGCATTCTTCTTATAAAAAAAGAGTCTTATATTGAGAAAAAAAGAGAAAAGAAAAAAAAGAGATACTATGAAAAGAGGAAAGAGAGAAAAAAGCACCATATTCCCATGGTAAATAAGAAGAATGCTGAGATGCTCGTTGTCTGCTTGCCTTTTCATTTTGATATGGGATTCTTCCGCATCATCGGGCAAGGGGTACCCTGTTGGCGGTTTTCAATGATACACATGTACTTACAATGACAAGAACTTACCGATGACTAAACTTGAGTAGCATGAGGAGCGGCCCTCGTATACAAGGGATATGATATTTCTGACGTATACTTCGTCAAGCATGTACACCATAGTTTGTTCACTTTAACCTTAATCACTTCAAGATGCTTATGATAGGGGCAATGAGAGCTGAAAGCTTTAAGTATCATAATTTTTGGAAGCTCTTTATGAGACTTGAATCCCTACTTCCTTTTTACAAAAGGCTTTTCTTCCACCATTATATTGAGTCTCCACCTTCTATCTTTATGCACCTACTTTCAGAGCATAGTGGCCATTCTTAGTTCTATGTGCATTGTCCCAAGAATAGTTGATTGATGCATAACTTGTTATTGCTTGTTTGAAACTATTGTATCTAGTCACTCTTATGAACTTTGAAGGTGTCCTATGCATTTATATTTGCTACTTTATTGAGGGACAAGTTGAATACTTTTATGCTATGTTTTCTTTATGTGAAACAAACAATCGTCTTGCAAAGCATTGTTATTCATGAATCTTTTGTTTGTGCCTTTTCATGTTGCATCATAGTTTCTTTGCTTATTGCTAGAACTTTGTCTTTCATGCTATGCTTGAAGTACTATGATCCCAGCTTTGAGTGTTTTGCAAATACTTTGATCAAGTCTTTGATGGTGCATGTCACCTTGAAAATTATTTCTTTTTATCACTTACCTACTCGAGGACGAGCAGGAGTTAAGCTTGGGGATGTTCATACATTGCAAATGTATCTATAATTTTTGATGTTCCATGCTTGGTTTTATCTACTTTCTTATGTTTTGTCCACACTTTGGAGTACTTTTCATATGATTTCTTGGACTAACCTATTAACAAGATGCCACGGTGCCAGTTGCCTATTTTCTGCTGTTTTTGGTTCCAGGAAAGTCAGAAAATGAATATTCTCAGAATTGGACGGGACAAAAGCCAAAGTTCCTATTTTACCGGAAGACTCACGGAGCCAGAATACGAGACGGAGGAGGGCCAGGGCCTGGCCACACCCCCCAGGCGCGGGCTAGCCCTACCCACGCCACTAGGTAGTATGGGCCCCCTGGCTGGCCACCGACCTTGTCTCCTTCGCCTATAAGAGCCTCCCGATACCAAAACCCTAAATGATCAATCAGAAATCCACGAAAAGTTAGCCGGAGGAGCCGCTCGAGCCTTGGTTCGCCGGAATTTAGCCGGAGGAGCCCGCTGCAGAGGAGGAGAAGGTGCCATCGATTTCGTCCACCCCAGGAGCTGCCGCGGCCACCCCTGAGTCCGCCGTCGGCAGCACATTCGATCGCCCCCATCACCACAGTAGCTGGAGCCCTGGTATGCCCCCTGAGCACCCCCACTGAGCCGCTATGGTTAGTTCTCGCCCGCGAACTGTTCGCCGGAGACGACACTCCTCAGCCGTAGATCCCACTTTTAATCTAATGGCCCACATCCTTGATCCGCCGTGTGTAAAGATCCGGAGATGGACCCCACATCTGTTCTTTCTTGTGGTGAACGCCACTAGGCCAGCCCGTTTTCCTTCCCGCCCTAGCCCAGCATTTCAAATTTAGATTTTTCTATTTAGGTTTGAACTTAGTTCTGTCCCCTAGTTTGAAAATCATTTCAGAGAGATTTACAAATCCAAATGGAGTGATTCAAATTGTGTTAAAATGCTACTGAAAAGATCTATCCAAGCCCGTTGGATTTAATTCAATTAGAGTTAGAGATCTCTCCTAGTAAAAATAACAAGACAGAAGCATTTACACATTCAAACATTTTTATAAAACCAACCATGTTAGATTTTGGGTTGATTCCAACTCTCAAAAATCACATTTCACCATATATATCTGAATATGTAATAATATCAAGGTTTACATGCAGTGACTTTGGACTAGTACCAAAATAATGCTATATAGGCATTTCTAGTCACTTTAAATCATTAAATTTAAACTTAAACCAAAGTAAATGTGATCCAACCCTGAAATCACATTCCCACATGTTAGAATATGTGGTGAGGACATGTGTCCACATGATCCCATATTTTAAGTGGTCAATATTAAATCTTAGTTATTTTCAATGAGTAGAAATTACCTTTCTTAAATAAAAGGAATGAAACTAGTTAATAAAATCTTGTGATGCTTGTGATGATAATTGATCATCAAATGTGTGCCCTAGAGTGCTAAGTAGAGTAGTTAAGCATTGTTTGGTGATTGTGTACTCCGTATGTATTTATAGACGATAGTACCGACCAAGCTTTCGAGGAGGAGGAGTTCTACCAAGAGGAGGAGGAAGAAAACTTCAACCACTGCACTGCACAAGGCAAGCCATCATTAACAATGCAAGCTAACACTTGCAAGTATAATGCTTAGCAAGCTAGAATTAAACTAGATGTTTTGAGCAAAGATGCTTTAGGCATGCTTGAGTTATACCACTTTGACTATTACTTACCCCAAGTATTATTCCCAAGCTTTACTTCCTTTTACCTTACCAAAGTCCCTTACTTGTTTTGAAGGAAGCATAAAGAGTATAAAAATTGACCTATCTAGATAACTTTAGATGTCATTCTATGGCATGAGATTGATCCCATCTTTCCACCTTAGTGACACTTTTAACTTAGTAGTTTAGAGCTAAACTAAAACTTGAGTCACTTTAGATGGGAACACTTGGTGAAAATGAATTGTGAAAACCTTGGAATGATGAGTCATTCTATTGAGATGTTTTGACATGTGTTGAGAAACACAAATGGTTTATGATGATGAAAATATTGAGGCATGAGCCTTAACCCTTTTACAAAACTGATGGTTGGATTCGGATGCGATACCATTCCAAATTTACCGTATAACCACAATACCTGAATTGTGTAAGGCTTAGCCGGAAGTTTATATGCATTAGTATTAGTTCCCTCGTGGGAGAGGTTTGAGCTGAGGCTACCTCTCGATGTTGTCCACCTATGCAGTGCCCAAGATGACAGATGGTCATGGTTGGGAGGCCATGCTCATAGGAGAGGTGCTTATACTAGGGTGTGTAAAGGAAAGGTTATGTTTGATTATCTGCATACTAAGTATGATGATTCAGGGTTATCCCTGATAGATGTATCGAATCTTGTGGTGAAAGTGTACCACCTCTACAGAGTGACAAACTATTCGAATAGCCGTGTCCGCGGTTATGGACAGTTGGAGTGGCCATACTATTTCGTTGTCAGATGTTTTGAAAATAACTTATGACATGAATGATGAATCTTGACTTGACCACAACAGGGCTGTGACTATGACACTAGCTTCCCAACTTAAGTGATTCTAGAACTTTATTTTATCTTTCTTTGTTTCTGAACTCAGCTTAGGTTTCAAACTTAATCTCATAGTTAAACTTAGAGTTAGCACTTTACATTAGAACTATACTAATTGTTAGTGGTAGTTTGCGAGTACTTAAAGAGTACTCATGGCTTTTGTCCCTGGCTATTATCATGGCCAGACTATGAAGGAGACTACCAAGATGATGGCCAGCAGGACGACTATGATAACTAGGACTAACTGCCTTCGTCAGCATTCCCTATGCCCCTGAAGATGGACCCCACCACTACGCTTATAATTTATTCCGCTGCTTGTTGTATTAATACTGGATCATGAGATCCTTATTTGTGTAAGACCTTATGTATGGTTTGTAATGGATGATGTACTATGATATCCAATCTGTTATGTCTCGCAAAAATGGTAATCCTGGGATTGCGATGTATGACATAACGGCATATGCGATTAAAAATCTGGGTGTTGACATCGGCGCAGACGCACCGATTCTCAGCAACAAACAGAGCATGACTTCCGATGCCTCTGACCGGCAGAAGGACACGGTTCTGGGTATCAACCCGGTAGACAACCGGCCTACCTCCATAGACCGGTCCACTCACAACGAACAGCAACTCCCCATCGGACTCGACGAGGTAAAAACGATTCTCTGGGAACTGGCAGCCCGGAATAGGGCCTGTAATGGTGGGATGCATCTCTAGGGTTCGTGCGGAGCACTGCAGCTGCACATCTCCATGAGCAGCATCACACATAGTCGAGAGGACAGGCCTGTATCTGTCTACGACAAAAACATCACCGGCATAAGAAGTCATGCTCCGGAGTTCCGCGAAGTCATACGGCGAGTACCACCCTTCACCAAAGACCGGGCGACTCCCTTCCTCCGTGCTCTCATCCGCCCACCGAATGGTGGTGTTCTGATTGTTTGATGTAAACACCATCAACGACGGGAACATCGTCACATCAATAGAAGCCACCCGCTCGGTCGGTATCTCCACCCTCAGGCGCTTGATAGCACCCGAGAAGGGGTTGTACAACCGGGTCTTGTACGGTTGCACCCTCTGTCCAAGCACAAGGAGGCCGCCGGTTGTGCTACCGACATAAAAGTACCTTCCAGAGATAGAGGGAGGAGAAACAGAGATTCAGTCAAGGTAAACAGACTAAAATTCAATCAAGGTAAACCATGGAGCAAAACCCTAGGCAACAAGTGGACGAAGAAACAAAACTTGAAAAAAGATAGTACAAGATGTGAATGCAAAAAAAGGATCGCACATATAAAGATGAATATAAAGAAAGCACATGCGAATAACCCGGCTAATCTTCTTCTCAAGGTGGCGGCCAGTTCTCACGTTCAAGAACGTGATGACGGCGTCTTCTACCCGATACTCCTCCGACAACTTGTGCTCTAGAACAATCCAGTTGGCTGGCATAAAGCGCTCCTCCGTGAAGCCTGCGCAGGCCGAAAAGCGGCGTAGTAGTCAAGTAAATCGTCGAAAGAAAGATGTCACCTATCTTCTGGACGAGTCCCTTAGGGAGGCCAGCCCATGGTGAGTCCTCCTGCTTCTTGTCGGCCATGGATGATGGCGTTCTTGTGGTCTCGGTCCCATCGACTAGCACAGGAAGCGGTTCCAGAGACACACATTTAAACAAAGGCCTGGGAAATCCAAGAGAATCGTGTGGAAACAAGACGACGACATGCACATAGCAACCGCAAGCGCGTTTCATCAAACTGGCACATGCACGCGCATGCGCAGGCGCACTAATTACGGTACAATGGTCATGCGCACACCAAATTTACGACTCCTGGGAGCACGCGAGTGTGTAGGTGTAGGATGATACTAGTAGTAGTAGTAGTATCATAACCTCATTGTATTTAATTATCCCAAAATCTAAGAAGAAAACCTGTGCTCCCTGGTCTTAGGGCACACGCAAACGCAGGGCATTTTCCATTTTTTGCATGGCATTTTCCATTTTTCAATTTCGCTTTTTGGCTGCACCCTTGGATGCTCACCATGTGGCCGGATGGGGTGTATGCTTTGTGGAGCTAAAAACCTCATGTTTTCTCAATAGCACGGTCGTTAATTATTGAGGTATATATGTTTTTAGTCCCACAACTTGCACTGTGGGAGCGTTTTAGTCCCACATCTTGCAAAGTGAGCAACACTAGCCCCACAACTTGTAACGAGGAACATTTTAGTCCAATTCAATCAAATTTCTTTGATTTTGTCTAAATTCGTCGTAACTAATTCTAGAAGTGACATGTGGCATCATAATTTTTGCAAAATGACCCTTGTGTATTTCCTGCCTGCCAGTTGTGACCTTGGTACGACTTGACAGGAGGATCTGAATAAGAAAACAAATAAGAAAAACTACCAATGCATTGTAGGGTATCGAACTGGTTACCTGCGCTACTGAAGAAATCAACCTTGCCACTACAACATGCACACAGAAGTGATTAACTGAAGATCGCTCTGGCTGATGTGTTCTTTATTTTAGATATTCAAAAATATGTGTTCTGGGGTACAATAACAACTCAACTTTATTCCTTTTCATTTTTGCGAATAAGGAAAAACTCAAGTTTATTCTAGACACTGTAGCTAGCTACTAGGTTAACGACAAAGCTATACAATTGATATTATGGACCGTGCCAACATAGACGTGAGCATTTTTGCGTTCGTATGTGCTTTTTTATTGTATAAATAATTACTTCCCCCCCAAGTACTCCTCGTCTGGCATAATTACGTCCTCTCAAGTACTCCTCGTCTCACATGAGTACTCGTGGGCATCTACCGGCATAGTGGCTTATGGGTGTGTGTGTATCGTTGTACAAAAGTGTTAAGTTCGAATCCATTCTCCTCTTAGAGATTTAACAGGTGGCCCACTTATCAGTCCCCATAGGAACACAAATGATATAAAAAAATATAGAGGAGTCATTTAAAAAAAATCAACGTCATTTATAGACAAATTAAGTCAAATTCACTAGAATTCCATTAAATTGGACTAAAATGCTCTCGAGATATAAGTTGAGGGACTAATATTGCTCATTTTTCAATATGTGGGACTAAAATTCTCTCACGGTGCAAGATGTGGGACTAAAGGTGTATATACTTCTTAATTATTTTACAGCCTCAATTGCTAGGCCGGAGGACCAATTAATGCTCCTAGTTTTGCTCAATTACTCCTCTAGTTGACCGTAAAATATGAACCACCACGTTGTGTAATGCTTCTGGCCGATCATGTTGTTAAAACGGGAGTGCATCCATTGGCTTGCATGTTTTTAATTAGATGCGGTGGCCACGAGCATTGCCTGGATTTTAGGATTACTACTGCATGCAATAACTATCTATAAAGCGAGTAGGTGAAGTTAATTCTCCGAACTAGTACTACTCCGGCCTAGTAATACCGAACACAAGGAGTACCTCAAGTGTGGTAATATGGATGATCAGTTGATGTGACTCTCGGCCATGAATTCCTGACCATATAGCCATACGTTCTACCACATTTTTACTACTACTACTAGTAGTACATGGACACAAGAAAAATTCAAAATCTCAATCGAGTGGCAAAATGACACACACCGACTTCGAAGCATTTTCCACCTAACCATTTCAAAAACTTTGAGGCAAAATCTCCCACCTAGGGAGTACCATTTTTATATTATTATTATTATTATCAGATAGGCGCTTGTCAAATTCAAAATCTCAATCGAGTGGCAAAACCGCATACCGACTTTGAAGCATTTCCTGCCCCTCCGTTTCAAAAACTTTGAGGCAAAATCTCCCACCGGGGTTGTACCATTTTTGAATTATTATCATATGGGCGCTTGTCAAATTCAAAATATCAATCGAGCGGCTAAACCGTACACTGACTTTGAAGCATTTCCCGCCCCTCAGTTTCAAAAACTTTGAGGCAAAATATCCCACCGGAGCAGTACCATTTTTATACTATTATTAGATGGACGGTCGCCAAATTCAATATCTGAATCAAGTGGCTAAATCACACACTGATCTTGAAGCATTTCCTGCCCCTCAGTTTAAAGAACTTTTGACTTCAAAATTCTGATTCTACCCATTGTTCTAACGCCCTATGGGCAAGCTAAAGTCGATAGCTTGGGGGAACGATCGTAATTTATATTTCTGTTCACCTCCTTAGTCCGGATTCGCCCAAATTTTCCCTCTGGTCCTTCCCAAAATCTCAGCCCCCTCTCTCCCACGCCCTCACCTCCACGACCACTACGCACACCGGCCGGCGGCAATTCCACGGCGGCCGGACCCGCTTGAGCGGCGGTCTCGTGCACCGCCGCGGAGCCGCTTCACCGATGCTCACCCACCGGATCTGGTTCACCAGGTCTCTCTGCCATTGCACCAGAGCTGCGGTGTCGTTCACCACGTCGATGGCGTCATCGACCGCCCAATCTCTGCTTCCCGGCCGCCGAAAGCTACCCAACCGTACCGGATCCGCTTCACCGGTGTACACCGGACGTGATGTAGTTCTAGGAGTCCCTTGTCCACTGCTCTAGACCAGCTGCTCGGTCATCGCCGTTCACTGCACTAGATCTGCCTTAGCGACGCTCTCGTCCATCACGCTCAAGCCGACATCGACCTCCCAAGATCTGCTTCCCTGACACCAACAGCCACCGCAACTGCAGCACCCTCAGTGACCTAGACGTCACCCGCACGGTACCGACGATGCTTAGACGCCTCTCCGACCAAGGTTAACCAGATCTGCAACTCGTTTTTGTTTTGTCAGCAGTATAGCAGGTTCAAGCCTATCGCAGTGAACTGCATTTTTGTCATCGTGCTCGTACATACAAGTCAGTGGGCATGCATGTTGTTCGTGCTAGTACATACAACTTCATTAGACATGTTGGTTTGTGATACGTCCAAAACGTATCTACTTTCCCGAACACTTTTGCTATTGTTTTTCCTCTAAACTTGTGTGATTTGGATACAATTAACACGGACTGACGCTGTTTTCAGCAGAATTACTTTGGTGTCTAGTTTTTGTGCAGAAAATCAACTATCAGGAAAAATCCCGGAAAATATGCCAAAAAACCTATTTCGCCAGAAGACTCACGGAGCTAGAATACAAGACGCAGGGGGGCTGGGCCCTGGCCACACCACTGGGCCTGAGCTAGGTTTAGCGCCGCCAGGTGGTCTGGCCACTGCACACCCCCTCGGTCTCCCTCTTTGCCTATAAGTTGCCTTCTGACCTAAAAACTCAGGGGGGTTTGACATTTTTCCAGAAAGAGTTCTGCTCCACCGCCACCACCAGATTTCGTGATTCGGAGCCAGAAACTCTGTTTTGGCACCCTGCCGGGACGGGGAATTGGAGGAGATCATCGCCATCATCATCACCATCGCTTCTCCATCGACCATCCAGGTTTCCCCCATCTATGAGTGAGTAATCCCACGCTGTAGGCTATGGGGATGGTAGGGATTGGATGAGATCGTTCATGTAATGGCATCGCATTATTAGGGCATGGTGCCTAGTATCTTCTATTAGTGTTTTTTGACTTTGTTGCGACTTGTTATGCTTAATGCTTGTCACTAGGGCCCGAGTGCCATGATTTCAGATCTGAACATGTTATTGATTCATTATGATATCATTGTTTTGGTCTTACCTGCGAGTTGTAAACACATGTTGTTGTCCGGAACCAAAGGCCCCAAAGTGACAGAAATCAGGATAACCGGAGGGAATAGCTTTGATGTGAGGATCACATGTGTTCACCGAGTGTTAATGCTTTGCTCCGGTGCTCTATTAAAAGGAGCACCTTAATTGCCAGTAGTTCCCTTGAGGCCCCGCTGCAAACGGGATGGTAGGACAAAAGATGTTGTGCACGTTCTCATTGCGAGCACGTATGACTATATATGGAAAACATGCCTATGATTATCTAGTACTTGGATGCTTTATCTTATTTATCTGCAATTGCCCTATGTTTTGATTGCCATATGAATTGTCTTGTCCATGCAACGCCCTTCCATCCATCCCTATGCCTACCGTGCTTTAATCCTACTGTTTGCTGCAATTGTTACTACTGTCTTTACTTTTACTACTGATGTTACTTTACTATTACTACTACAAAACTGTTGCTACTGATAAACTGCTGTGAGCAAGATTGTTTCCAGGTGCAGCTGAATTGACAACTCAGGTGTTAAGGCTTATAAATATTCTTTGGCTCCCCTTGTGTCGAATCAATAAATTGGGTTTCACTTCCCTCGAAAATACTGCGATACACCCCCTATACTTGTGGGTCATCAAGACTATTTTCTAGCACCGTTGCCGGGGAGCATAGCTTTATTTATCAAGTCCACTTGGAATCACTATTGTTCGCTGCCATCCATCCATCATGAGTAAGTCTCATGATGGCAAGGTTCCTATTTTACCATCCACTACAAGAAGAGGTATGGTTCTGAACACCTCTGTTGCTCTTGATTCACCATCTGTTATGAGTAGGTTCCTTACGCCACCACATACACATGCTACACACACTGCTACTACTGCTGAATCTGAAACTTCTGATACTTATGATGCTGCTTCTACTGTGCTTGATAAGAGTGGTTCATTAGGTCCTTTCCTAGATGCTACGGTTGCTAGAACTATAGCTGGAAATACTGAAACTCCTAATGAAGACACTACTACACCTATTAGTTCACCTGAGTCTAGAGAGAGGTATGATATTGAAGACGGTTATATTGAGATAACCGATGAATTTATTAAAGAATGTCAAAACACCCATGATAGGAGTGATGCTAAGAGTCTCCTTGAGAGGCGTACTATTAAACCCAAATTGTCTCCTAATTCTAAGTTTGATGCATCTCCCATAAACATTAAAGATAAAAATTATGATTTCTCTCTTGATCTATCTTACATAGCTATTGTAGAGAAAGAACCTTTTTGTGGGACTAAGAATGAAAGTGCGGTAGCACATATGACTGAGCTTTCTACCATGAGTGGCTTGTTTTCTGATGATATTAAGGCGCACACATACTTTGTTACTAAGATTTTCCCTTTTTCACTGAAAGGAGAAGCTAAAACTTGGTTTAGTAATTTACCTCCTAGATCTATTGATAGCCCTGATTGCTTGATTAGTACTTTCCTGCAAAAATATTTTCTTCCTAGTGCTAAACATGCTATTTTGCAGGAACTTTTTGATTTTAAACAGGGAGAAAAAGAGATATTGCCTGAATCATGGGCAAGGTTTTGTGCTTTGATTCATGCACAGGCTAGATGTCCATTACCTAAGAATGAACTTCTTGATATATTTTATAATGGACTAACTAAAGAATCTAGGACATACCTGGATAGCTGTGCTGATTGTGTTTTCAGGAATAGGACTCCCAAGGAAGCTGAGGAATTAATGGCTAAAATAAGCAAGAATATGAAGATTGGACTCCTCCTGAACCAGAGATACCTGAGACAACTATACCTGAACCAACTATCCCTGTGCCTATACCAACTTCTAAGAAGAGGGGAGTTATTGAACTAAATGATGAAGTGATGAAGGAAGCTAAGAAATGTCTTAAGGAGAAGGAAATTAAAGCTGCAGATGTCAAGAATTATGTAAGCCAATTCCCCATCCATCCACTATTGAGGTACACCCTCTCCAACATTTTGATGAAGGTGATATCCCTTACTCTAAACCTCTTGATCAATGCTTAGAAGAATTCGATATTTTTATTGTTAAGCAAGATAATTTTAATAAAAGTGTGAAAAATCATCTAATGGAAAACTCTAGAGCTATTGTTGAGTTAAAGGATATTGTGGAAAGAACCTCTAATGATGTTAAATTTTTTGTTAAACATTTTCAATTGGTTCAAACTCAAATAGATCAACTTATTAAAGTGCAAAAAGACTTGCTAGTTAATGCTGCTAAAGAAAAACATGCTTATAAAATTAGAACTAGAAGTGGTGCTGCTACCCAGGATCCTCTATATCCTGAGGGGCATCCCAAAAGAATTGAGCAGGATTCTCAACAAGCTTAAAATAGTGGTACTACTCGTAAGAAAGAAAAAAGAAACATAAAACTATTGTAGAGCCCTCTGAACCTGCTAAAGATCCTAATAGTATATCTGTCTCTGATGCTGAAACTGAAAGTGGTAATGAAGAAAATGATGTTCCTGATAGAGAAAAGTTGAAGAAGAACCTGAAAGGCACACTAAGAATACTAAATACACTAAAGAAGATTTTGTTGCTAAGAACCATGGTAGTGAAAGAGAGCCTTGGGTCCAAAAACCTATGCCTTTCCCTGATAAGAAACACAAGTCAAAGGAAGATGAACACTATAATAAGTTTTGTGAGTGGATGAAACCTTTATTCCTGCAAATTCCTTTGACTGATGCTATTAAATTGCCTCCTTACTCAAAGTATAAGAAGGATATTGTCTCGAATAAAAGGAAGATCCCTAATAAAAAAATTCTACTTTGCTTGCTAATTATTCCTTTAATGGTAAGGTTCCAAAGAAACTTGGAGACCCAGGGATTCCAACTATTCCTTGCTCTATTAAAAATAGTTATGTTAGAACTTCTTTGTGTAATTTGGGAGCAGGAGTTAGTGTCATGCCTTTTTCTCTCTATAAGAGACTTCAACTTGAAAAACTAATACCAACTGATATATCTTTGCAAATGGCTGATAAATCTACCACTATTCCTATTGGTATATGTGAGGATGTACCTGTTCAAGTGGCTCATAATTGCTTCATATTAACTGATTTTGCTGTGCTTGAAATGCCCGAGGATGATAATATGTCTATTATTCTTGGGAGACCTTTTCTTAATACTGCAGGAGCTGTTATTAATTGTAATCAAGGAAAGGTGACCTTTAATGTTAATGACAAAGAGCATACTATCTATTTCCCCAAGAAGATTGATCGGACTTATGGTTTAAATTCAATTGAACATGTTGAGGACATTCAAGTTGGAGAAATATATTGTCCCATACCAAGAGAAAATTTTGAAACTATTATGATTGGGACCATTGCTATCAAGGTTGAGGTAACATAATCATTAGTGGAATACAAAGTTTTGTTTCATATAAAATTGTTTTGGTAACAAGACCTGATCAACCTTGTTAAAAAAGGATTTCATTGAACAAAACAATGTTTTCACCATGTTTGTCTCCGCTTACTTCTATTTTATCTATTTTAGTTTTTGTTTTCGTTCAGTTTACTTCTCTGTTGTTAGATGCTTGCATGTTAAAGTGTCTTAGAACTTCTGAAGTTCTAGCCTTTTTTTGTCTTTGCATCATTCAAAAAACCTTTTTCTGTCAGAAAATCATTCATCTATACCTGAAAATTGCTCAAAAATAAAGTGTCTCCAAAAATTCCAGAAAATTCATATTCAATTTTTACGTGAAAAAGGGGTAGAGAAGTGCCTAGAAGGTACCAGGGGGGCCACCAGGCAGGCACACCACCTGATGGCGCGGCCAGCCCAGGGGCGCGCCTGGCCATGGTGTGGGCCACCACTGGCCCTCCACTCACTCACTCTCTCACTTCTCACTTTCTTGTCTCTCCCGAGAAAACACCAGTTCATTGCTCTAAATCGCGTTCTTGTTGTTCTTGCCCTTGATTTTTCGATCTCCTTGCTCAACCCATCTTTGCTACTGAAATTTGGAGCATTTGTTCTCCGGTATGTGACTCCTCTGCTTGTCCAAGTAGATTTGTGTTAGTGGTTTATATCTTGAGTATTTTGCTGCTGTAGGTGACAGGTTATGAGAGCTTGTAAGCTTGTTCATTGCTTAGAGATATAGTTTTGATGCATGTTTAGGCCTCTACAAGTCCCTATGAGTAGTGCCCTTCATTATATATTCACTTTGCAATCACTTGTTTAATAGATGTTTAAGTTTCAGAACAAACAATGAATAAGCATCAACTCAACCAACATGAACTGAGGGTGCCTGAGGTTATGAAGGTTCACCGAGAGGAGGAAGTTTTTCCTTCCATCTATCCATGCTCCGAATTCATGAGGGGTGTAGGAATTTCTCAGGACTTCCATACTTTGGTTACTAATGCAGGATTGGAGCACTTTGTGGAGGATGAACCCTGTCAATTTGTGAAACTATGTCTGTAGTGCAGGACTTGCGATTTAGTCACTCTTTGCCTAACCCCATGGTCCACTACAAAATTTACAATATAGCTGTCGACCTTTCTCTTGATGAATTTTGTGTAGCTATTAAGGTACCTCAGTGGGGATCATGTGGAAGGATTAAAGAGCGACCTTCACCACTCATGGACTTGTACGCAGAAATTTGCCAAGGGAGCAGCTTCTCAAAGGAGAGCGGGAAAATCCATAACATTCATCTCCCTTCTATTTGCTACTCTGCTTACTTTATTGCCAAGTGTGTTCTTGCTAGGAAAACTGCCAACAAGTTATCCTCGTATGATCTAGCATTCATCTTAGCTACTTTAAAACGAGATAGGACTTACAACTTGGGTGCTTTCATAGCTTTCCGTCTTGCTGCTAATCACGAGAAAGGTGGAATTTGTGGAGGCCTCATTGCTTCTCGTTTACTAGCATTGCATGGTTTAGTGCCTCATCATCTAGACCTACAGTTTCCCATAGAAAGGCTTGATCTTAATTCCATGATACAGCATAAATTTGTTTCTTCTTGGGCTAATTTGAGTGAGTTGTCTTATCAAATAACCTTTCTCAAGGCTGGTTGGAGAAGGAGCAAGTTCAAGCGAGGTGTTCTTTTGCCTGCACCTATTTTGTTTAACCTTGATAACATGGTAGGATGGTCCCTCGCGGAGGAGGAGCTTGATACGTACTTGGGAGAGCTCTCCTAACAGGAGAAGGATACTAGAAGGGATGTCACAGATGATTCGGTCCAGCCCTCGAATGAGGGAGAATCTTCATATCAGCAGCCTACCTATGATTGGGGAGCTTCTTCTTCCCAAGGGCCTAACTACGATCATTCTTACAATGACCCGCCGGCTTGGAACCCTTACTCGTATTTGGATTGATACCCACTTAGGGCAAAAGCCTAAGCTTGGGGGGAGGTACACCGACATCGCACTCATCTCCATATCATTTTGCGTCGGTACTTTGTATATTCATGTTTCGTTCTCTTTTTAGTTTTCGTTCTTTCTTTGCTTTTGCTTTCTAAAACACAAAAAGACCAAAAATATTTCTGTTGTTTCTCTTTGTTTGCTTCTTCTTCTTTTTGCCTTGGTTTGCTTTTCCCTTTTTGCTTTGTTTGAACTATTCGAAAAACCCAAAAAGATTTTGCTTTGCTTGTTCTTCCTTTTTGGTTCTTGTTTTTTTTTAAATCGAAAAGACCAAAAATATTTGTTGTTCTTCTTTGGTTTTGTGAGTTTGTTCCAGGGTTCAACAGTCCTCAGTGGAATTTGGTTTCATGTTATTATTCAAGCCACACAAGTGAAGGGCAATAATGAGGATTAATGACAACTTGAGGTGTGGTAAGAGGCTGGTAACGAACTCTATTTGTTTTCAGTTTTGTACATATACTCATCATTGTGGGCATGCTTAGTCTATTCATGTAGGGTGTATGTTATTCATGGATTCTTAGTAGTTCTTGCTTTCATATGATTAGTTCCAGCTTGCGAATAGTTTGTAGCTTGTCATATGAATGTTTGCTTGCATTACTCTATTCATAACTTAGTATGACATTGTGGTATCCTCCTCTGAATGTTTCACTTGAATCGACTTGGCACATGCTCACGCATGCATATGACTGAAATAATCAGTTAAGCCTCGATGAATTATTTTGCCTTGAGGGTCTTGAATCACTTTCATGCCATGATTAGTCCTGTTTTGTTGCAAGCATGATTATGACAGCTATTGCTCTCTTGTTTGTCGCTCCCTTGCTATTGCTAGCCTTCACTTACACTGAGTATGTTTTACTCGTGTTTCCAACTCCCTAAAACCAAATATTGCCAAAAGTGTCCACCATACCTACCTATTAGCATCATTTGATGTTCTGTGCATATTCAATATGCCTTGTTTTCTTCCGAATAAAATGTTTGCTTGTTATGAGAAAGTTAGTTAGTAAAGCTCTCACGAACTTGATGTCACACTTTATTTCCTACACTTAATAAACCTGAACCATTGTGACTGTCCATGAAAGCTATATGCTTGCAAATTATAGGCTAGGGATTAGCAGAACCGTGTTGTCACGAGGAACGCTTTCAACACCTATAAATATATACCCAGTTGATATCATGCTCTTTTGTTTGCGGATGTCGTCGGTGTGAAATAAAAGGGGAGCTTGTAAGTCCATGGAGTTATGTATGTGTGTTAGAGAAACGCCTGGGCCGCCGGTCTAATCCACGCCTAATCATGGTGGAAACCTGTAGCATAACCATAATGAGTATCTATGAAGCATTCTTCTTATAAAACAAAGAGAGATAGCTATTGAGAAAAAGAAAAGAAAAAAGAGTTATGAGAAAAGAGGAAAGAGAGAAAAAAAGCACCATTTTCCCATGGTAAATAAGGAGATTGCTGAGATACTCGTTGTCTGCTTGCCTTGTCATTTTGATATGGGGATTCTTCCGTATCATCGGGCAAGGGGTACCCCGTTGGCAGTTCTCTATGATACACACATATTTACTATGACAAGAACTTACCGGTAACTAAAGTTGAGTAGCATGAGGAGAGGCCCTCGTACTC
This sequence comes from Avena insularis, assembly GCA_023614405.1. NCBI lineage: Eukaryota > Viridiplantae > Streptophyta > Magnoliopsida > Poales > Poaceae > Avena > Avena insularis. The sequence continues at coordinate 313,789,099 of CM042694.1, read as the reverse complement.
AAGGGACATGAGATTTCCAGTTTATAGTCTGTCAAGCATATAACTAAGATTGGACCTCACTTTCACCTTAACCATACTAAAGATGCTCATGATACGGGCAATGAGAGCTCAAAGCTACTGAGTACCATACTTTGAGCATTTGGAAGCCTTTCAAACTATTCAAAACATTTTCATTTCCTTATTGAGTCACCACTTATTCTATGAGCACTTTCTTGAGAGCATAGATGACATTCTTAGTATAATATGATTGTCTCATTACTAGATTAATTGTGTTATGACTTTGATGCTTGTATCTTTGATATCTTTACTTCTAGTCTTCACTTGAACTTCAGAGGTACCTTGGCATTCACAATCAAAGGCAAGCGAGATACCACTCTATCATACCTTGTTATGAGAATTGTAAGTTGCTTATGTTTATGTTTCATGCTACTTATTATTTTTGAGTCGGAATCTCTTCATAGCTTGCAATTCCTATTAAGTAAACTTAGTTGCATACTCCTAATTATGAATTATCTAAGTAGTTGATCACATGCTAAGAATATATACATCATATGAAGCAAATGTGTTTGTGAAAGTTTCTTTTATCGCACTCAGTTTTCAACTAAATTGCTTGAGGACAACCAATAAGCTAAGCTTGGGGGGAGTTGATATGTCCAAAACGTATCTACTTTCTCGAACACTTTTGCTATTATTTTTCCTCTAAACTTGTGTGATTTGGATACAACTAACACGGACTGACGCTGTTTTCAGCAGAATTACTTTGGTGTCTAGTTTTTGTGCAGAAAATCAATTATCAGGAAAAATCCCGGAAAATATGCCAAATATCCTATTTCGCCAGAAGACTCATGGAGCCAGAATACAAGACGGAGGGGCTGGGGGCTCTGCGTCAAAAGTAGGCTTGCTCGTGCGAGGGGTGTTCGCCGCCTGCACCCCCTCGGTCTCCCTCTTCGCCTATAAATTGCCTTCTGACCTAAAAACTCAGGGGGGTTCGACGTTTTTTTAGAAAGAGTTCCGCTCCGCCTCCACCACCAGATTTCGTGATTCGGAACCAGAAACTCCGTTCTGGCACCCTGCTGGGACGGGGAATTGGAGGAGATCATTGCCATCATCATCACCATCGCTTCTCCATCGACCATCCATGTTTCCCCCATCTATGAGTGAGTAATCCCCCGCTGTAGGCTATGGGGATGGTAGGGATTGGATGAGATCGTTCATGTAATAACATCGGATTGTTAGGGCATGGTGCCTAGTATCTTCTATTAGTACTTTTTGACTTTGTTGCGACTTGGTATGCTTAATGCTTATCACTAGGGCCCGAGTGCCATGATTTCAGATCTGAACATGTTATTGATTCATTATGATAGTATTGTTTTTGGTCTTACCTACAAGTTGTATACACACGTTGTTGTCCGGAACCAAAGGCCCCGAAGTGACAGAAATCGGGATAACCGGAGGGAATGGCTTTGATGTGAGGATCACATGTGTTCAAAGAGTGTTAATGCTTTACTCCGGTGCTTTATTAAAAGGAGCACCTTAATTGCCAGTAGTTCCCTTGAGGCCCCGCTGCAAACGGGCTGGCAGGACAAAAGATGTTGTGCACGTTCTCATTGCGAGCACGTATGACTATATATGGAACACATGCCGATGATTATCTAGTACTTGGATGCTTTATCTTATTTATTTGCAATTTCCCTATGTTTTAATTGCCATATGAATTGTCTTGTCCATGCAAGGCCCTTCCATCCATCCCTATGCCTACCGCGCTTTAATCCTACTGTTTGCTGCAATGTTACTACTGTCTTTACTTTTACTACTATTGTTACTTTACTATTGCTACTACAAAACTGTTGCTACTGATAAACTGCTGTGAGCAAGATTGTTTCCAGGTGCAGCTGAATTGACAACTTAGTTGTTAAGGCTTATAAATATTCTTTGGCTCCCCTTGTGTTGAATCAATAAATTGGGTTTCACTTCCCTCGAAAATACTACGATACACCCCCTATACTTGTGGGTCATCAGTTTGCATGCGCTGCTCTACAAATTTCAAGTCATGGACATGTCTGTTATTTTGTCATACACATGTTCTTAGCTACTCCATACAACAGTAATTGCATGCTACCGTGTAATTCTTGCAAAATCTGAGGTCAGCGAAAAATATTAGTGTTGATTCCCTGCTCTACAGTTGCTGAATCTATCTGTTTCATCCTGGGATCAGTTCTTGCTATTATTTCCTCCTTGGCATCGTTCTACTATCCTGTAGTAGCCATTTAAACTCTTCGTACTAATTCGATTATACTTTTGTTGTTGCCATCTGCTTCTTCAAAAGCTGCATCACTAACTATTTCCTTTTTCTTGCATATAGCTCAAAATGGAACAATGAACATGATGGTTTGCATATCCTATTCTACAGGTTCACAAGGGATGTCATTAATTCCTTATCTGGTGCTGGTTCATCCTGACAACGGTATAATTGTCCTCTACTATGTAGTTCACTCGTGGTTTGCATTCCTGCTCTAGATGTTCTCTTATGATGCCATTATAATTTCTATCTGGTTAATTCTTAGCTATGACAGCAACTACATGCCATTGTGTAGCTCAGCAAATTCCGAGTCACCCAACGATTATGCATTCTAGGAGATGTCATTGCTTCCACATATATTTGCTGAAATGACCTCGCTTGTTTATATTTGCTGAAATTCTAAGAAACACTTTGTTTGATTGCTCATTTCATTCTAGGCACACTTGTCTAATGCTTGTTTATCCTGCTCTATAGGTTCACGAGCGATACCATTATATCTTGCATCTGGTTATGGGTTTGGTTCGTCCTAAGTCATGACATAACTATCCTCTACAACATATAGTTCATTCGTGGTTTGCATTCCTGCTCTACAGGTTCGCTATGACAGTAACTGCATGCCATTTTGTGTCTCAGTGCAAATTCCGAGTCACCCGACGTCTCTTGCATTTTAGGGTATAGAAGCGCTTCCATACATATTTGTTGAAATAACCTGGCTAGTTTATTTTTGCTGAAATTCCAAGCCACACACACAAATTTTTTGATTGCTCGTTTCACGGTAGGCACACTTGTTTAATGCATGCTTGATTGTCCTGTTTGTTTGACGTGTCGGTCAATAATTGAACCATTGACCAGTTGTAAACTCCAGATCATAGCTCCTGTCATATCAGTCAAATGAGTAGTTTATCTTGTTTGATGTATTAACTTGTTATTACTTAGCTTCAAGGTGCAATTATTGTTATCGCCACCAAAGAGGGGGCTGCAAGATCATGTCTCCTCCAATATAGCTGTCACACTCAAAGGAAGATGCAAGTAATCAATTGAGGACTCTGCTATCAACTTGATTGTCAACTGAAATGTCGATTTTTCTTTCCCATGATTTGATAAATATGTAATAATTTTAAGAAGTTTGCAGCTGATGTAATATCTAAATAACTCGCGTAGGCCATGTATGCATTTAGTTGATGTCGTCCACATATGTGGTAGTCGTTACGGTAACTATGCCAGGCAGGTCGATTAGGCAATAGTACCATGCTTGTTATTGGTCCGTCGTGTATTCGGCCGATGATGAATAGTAAAAAATGCTGGATTATATAAATGTTTTATGATATTGGCATGGGCTTCAGAAAAGGCCGAAACTGTAAAAGGCCGTAAACATAATGGGCCGACCTACAAGTTGTAACTGGACATAATAGTAACATGTTGTAAGAGTAACAGGTCATAACTATAATAGGCCATAACAGTGGCATTAACAGTACCAGGCCGCAATAGAAACAACCCATCGCTATAACAAGCAAGAAACTATGAAATCCCAGAGCAGTAATAGGCCAAAACAGTAGCTGGTCGCAACAGTAATGGGCTGCAATAGTGAAAGGCCAGAATAGTGACAAGCCAGAACAGTAACGGCCCAAGAAATTTCCAGGCTAGGGCAGTAATAGGCTGACACATTTACCAGACAAGAACAGTAAAGGGCCGCTTGTGGGCCTGAACAGGTAAAGCCCAGAATAGTGAAAGGGCAAGACAGTAATAGGCCTGAACAGTAACGGTCCATCTCAGACAAGGGCCGTCAGTGGGTCGCCTACGATAGGTTGCAATAAATAGTGATGGGCCGCCCGCAGGCCTTAAATGTACAGGAGCGACTTGGCGCATGCTGCTAATGGGCTGCAGAGTGTTGGACCATCATGGGCCTTCTTTAGGCCGAAACAGTATTGGGCCTAAAAGTTCACGGGCCGCTGCTGGCTGCAACTTTGGGCCCATTTCAAACAGTACAGGACAAAACAGTGATGGGCCATCTTCTTATTGGGCTCCCTTAATAGGCCGGCCTAGTTAGAATTTAGCAGGCCTTGGCTGGGCCTGACTTCTGCCATGGTTTTTATGGCCGTTAACGATGGTAACTGGCCGCTAATGGCGGCTGCCACGTGGCAGTTTGCATGACGTCAGCAGTCAACACGGCTAGAAAATAGATCTACGACGGAACAAGTTTCCGTGGCTGAAGGTTCCGTGGCGGAAAAAATCGTGGTAGATTCTTTTGTGATGGGGCTTTTGCCACGATGGTCATCTATCATATAAGACTTTTTAGCCACGAAAAACGGGCCTTCAACCACGAAAATCGTCTGTTGTAAAAGCCAACTTTTCTTATAGTGCCACTTGCACCAGAGTACAAATACACTAGCTGCATTTGCTCTTAATCATTGGCACCATATATTCGGTACCCTGAACATGCTTGCTCATGGAAGAGGTTTAGTCTTGGGTCTATACTTTGCAGTCCCAAATCATTTGCAACTTACTAATGTCGCCTTGATTGACATTAATACTTTATCATCACATGATAACATCTGTGTATATGCATCGTCGCTATGGCAGCAGAACGAGGCCTAATTCCAGGAGCCTACAGTGACTTTAGTTCAACCTCGAGGGCTTTCTCATGGGAATTGTGCCCTAGGACATATCATTCTACGTTAAAAGCGAACTAGCCCCGCCATAACATTATACAACACTTTAGATGGTACCCTTATCTATTACTACAAATGTATTCATCGAAACACTAGTACACTCTATGCAACTTTCGATGTTTTTGTTCACCTCGCTTCCTACTTGACTTTAATCTGTATTTACAGGAGTTTCCAACATATTCCCTTATAACATAACCCTTTATGTTTTAAGATATGTCATCCTTTATGGATTTGGAAAATATGTCTACATTTCTCTATTAGACACTGTGGACAAACTTAGCTCAACATTCTGTGATTCAAACTCAATCACCTTTTAAACGTTTCTTCTTGGATCATATATTATGTTAAGTTATGATCATGGTTTTCTAAGATAGAACCTATGTCTCAACATAGTGGATAATGATCATCCTTTTCTTTCTTTCAACCATTGATGTTAAACTTAATACTATTCCTAACTTGAGTTATTAAGGACTAGTTCCTTATTTAACTTCTATTCTGAAACCCTTTTCAGAATCCCTTAAGGAATAATACATAATATCATAATACTCTTAGTATCAACTTCTACACCTTATAAATCATTATTTATCGGTACTTGCGCTTTTATTCTTAACACACTTAAGAATCACTCCTATAAGCTCGCACTCAAAATATGTTCCTAACATATTTGGGTATGAGGCACTACTCTTACTTAAACTATGTTCCTACATATTTAAATTTGAGACTTATATTGCTCACACTCAAAAATATGTCATTCACATATTGTTTTAGGAAGACTTTTATAGATCCCACTCAAATTCATGCAAATTGCATATCCACTCACTATTTTGAACAATTTCAAAATCCTTTGATCAAATATCAAACTTGGAGATTTACTATGAGATACTAGTACTTTTACTAGTTTTAAATCAACTAGATGTTTAGCACACTTGAATCAAAATTCATTTGAATTCGTCCAATACTTGACAAATTGTGCTTTTTTCATTCACCCCCTTTTTCCACTATGGCTTTGCAGTCATTTGGGAACATTCCAAGTAACTCCTTTTACTTGTGAGAATCGGCAACGAATTGCTTTCTAATCTCAAGGGAATTCTTCTTCTAGGATTTCTCATCATTCTAATTTACCATTATTTCCTTAGTAGTTCGTAGGTATGTCATATTCTAAGAATCATGAAAAATGATTCACAAATGTCTCCATACAAGATATGGGTTACATTTTGAATCCTACTTCATGTAGTGAAAACACCAGTGGGAAAACATAATGATCATTATCATTGATTCTTTCCATCTGTGAAGAGAATCGTTCAGGAACATTGTCTGTTGCGCTTCTCAACACTGTGATGCAGGGATTTGAATCCTCATCGTGTTTTTCACTTATCTTCTATTTGCTCCATAATCGAGAAATATCACTAAAAGTGAGTTTTCTCAAGAATGCACCAAAATCCAAGCAATACAAGTTTTGCTTCTCTTTTGGTTTTAGCTATGGATTTCGTATTCAAAGTTTCCAATGAATACTCTACAAGGACTTATTCGCTATTGTTTTTGTTATATCGAATAACCCCAAAACTTTTACAACGATCCATACTAGATATGGAGCCACCTTCACGAATTCAAATGGTTCACTATATGTTCTAACTCAGTGCTACCTATTTCTAACTAATGGTTTCTACATCTACACTACAACGATTTATTTGGCGCCATCTATTTACCCACTTTGATATCAAAATATCACATTGTGATGCCTTGAAATTTGACATTTCAAATCGTTTTGCATTCCACAATTTTCTTCTATGCCAATCTTATAAAGTTGAATTTCATTACTATTGATCAAATCGTAGTAATTAGATTCTCTTTTATATTATACCCTTTGTTTGATGAAACACTTTGATCATATCAAATAGTTTCATATTCATGTTTCCTTTGGTAAACTACTTTACACATTTAAACAATCATATAATGATAATTATCATTTTGTTAAAACACAATACATCGAATATGTATTTACTTTCACAATTCATCAAACACTTTGTATTCAAGTAATACACGGTGTTCAAGTTATTTTGCTGAATTTAGGCATGATTTATATGTGATAAGAAATCGAATGTCTTTCACATATTATCACATAACTTTGAATTTAAACAATGGTTTCATTCAGTAATGAACTTATCATTAAGTTGGGTATTTTAACAAGGCATTTCAATATTTTACAAATGTTCATGCATTATCAATTAGTTTCGAAACATCTAGGATAATTCACATATAATCAAATAAGATATGAACACGAATAGAAATCATTCATAAAAGTGGAACAACTGTTTGTTACAAGCTCATATGAATAACCGTCTCACAAAATATGAGACACACTAAAGAAGTTCACAATCTTTTGATTACAATAATCATACTATACATAAACTAAGTGATAAATATTGAGGGAGAGTGTCATTGGCCATCATCATCATGCTCGCCATCAACACGCAACGTCACCTCCTCTCCAGCAAGCACCTCTCATGCAGAAGTACCTGTTTTCAGTAAAATAGAACAAGTATCAAATATACTTAACACTACAAATGTGTTTGCAAGATTATAACATTTATAAAATTATATATCAAATATATACCTTTGTCATTGATGACCTCAGCGACAACGGGTTCAACCATCACATTCTTGAGATGTGATACGAACCTATGGAATTCCATTGATTCTGCGTCGCCTCTCATAGTGCAAGTCCTAACTTGTGCTTGGTAGCTTGGTAGCAGCGACCGCAGCACAACACCATTTGCAAAAGATCCCGTCATCCAGCTATCCAGGAAGTATGCATGCCTCATGTACGCATCATGCATCCGCTCCAAGTGGTCGTCAAGTGATGAGTTCTCCTCCATCTTAATAGAGAGGAAGTCTCCCATCAACTCATGCTCCCATATGCGTGCTTGTTCCACGAAATGTGTCCTAAGCTGTAGCATTACCCTACGAGGGTTGACATTACCCACGGCAGGCCACAACTCGTCCACCATTCCAAAACACATTGTAACTGAAATGAAGGAGGCCATCTGGCGATGGTGATAGCGGTCTTCCCGCTGCTCTGGGGTCTCTAGGTCAATGGGTGGATCCAAATCCATATCGTTGAGTATGTAGTCGACCACGCCATTCTCGCTAAGGAGAACATGGAGACGTGTAACCCACATAGATAAGTTTGATCCATCTAGTCTGAGCTTCTCTCCTTCTAACCAATCAATCGTCAACAGGAAAGGTGGCATCAGGGAGAACCTTGTCTACATTTATAATTGCAAAAGAAATTTTGACTAAGTTTATAATTAAATGAGTTAATAATAACTCCACTTAGGAACACCTATCCCATGAAGGGTTCCTAGTGATAACACGACCCCTTTTGCCCACATCTCCCCCGATCATCGCGGCCATCAATGTGGGTTCAAGGGTGGACGCTAAACGTCGGTCACATCATTCATGCGACTCATGCTCGATCTTTCCACCATCCGTGTTTCCGAGGCCATGTCTCTGTAACGTTCTAGGCTCGCCAACTCAACCTTACTGTATTTGCTGTGAAACATGGCTTACACCCACTGTATGCGAACATAGATATGTCTGACACCCACTCACCGTGGGTTGCCTCATACCGAAGAACTTTCTTGGTGATGCACACTAAGGGGGAACACAATCATTGGTAATTTTAATAGAGATCATCTTATTAGGCTACCGTCGAGTATCTAATACTAGCACATAATAAGATATATAAACAATAAAATTGAATGTAAATGCGATGTGATATGGTTCTTCACGTCATGATCTCCATTCGACGTCACCGGATTCCGGCGCCGTAGACACCAGGGTACCGGTGTCTTTCTGGCGTGGTAGTCCGTCACCTCCGTGACTATCTACTACTACATAACATAAGGTAATCACTTTACCTTTGCCACAACCATATCACAAAGCAACGCCCCCCTTCAAAACAAAGTAAGACGCCTCTACTTTATCTTTGCATGTTTTACGTGGTTGAATGGGCTTTCGCACAAGTGCCGTTCTTACCTACGAACTTTCAGCACAACGCTGATCAAGTAGTTGTCTCTACTACACCCCTTTCAGGGCCCTCCATTGTAATGGCATACCAACTAATGCGAGAGAGACAGACACCCCCCTAAGCCACTTTATACGGTACAAGCCGTATGTCAAGCGTGGATCAGTCTCACGAATGAATGCATAAAGTTGGTTGGGGGGCGCTTCATCAAGCATTACTGCGGTATACACAAGTACACGTGGGAGGGTAACAACTAAAAGATCAACACCCACATGCTACATCTTGTGTGTTCTACCCGTACTAGCATTACTACGCATAGATCTAGCTCTGATAGCACTGAAGGGGTTCCGCGTATGAAAACAATAAATTTTTACCCAACGCCCTTGAACCCCTGATGCTGCCAGGACCTATATATTAGTAATACAGTAACAGGAGGGGCTTTTCGCAAACTTACCCTTGAAGACTGAAAAGCGTTGTCAACGCTCAGGAGAGCGTGGTTGATGTAGACGAGCCGAAGCCGACCTCAAGGTCATGATGAAGTCCTTGCACTCCTATGGCTCCAACTACTTGAGTGCCTCAAGTGTGATACCTCGCAGGGAGTTACACACGTCCGATGTCTAACGATGACTCCCGCTTCCCCGATCTAGCAGCAGTTGCGAAAGTAGAGCTCCTGGATCCGAATCCCGCAGCGCGACGGCATTCTACGGTGAAGATGTCTCTCATTAGCATAGTCCGAACTTGGGACCACGGTCACGAGAGAGAGAGAGAATATCAATTGGAGGTCTTCCCAAAAGTGAGAAGACCTTTATTGAATATTGTGTGTATTTATCTGGCCAAATACCCCCACTTTATATAGGGGGAGGGGAGGTACTACCTCCCTCAAAGTCCCAGGGTGGGACTAAAGGAGAGGGAGAGGGGGGCAGCCGCCTGCCGGCCCTAGTGGGCCCCGCACGGGGGGGCTTGCCCAGCCGGCCACCCCCTTGCCCCTTCTCCCCTCTTGCCTTTCCCTAATGGGCCCTCTTCCCTCCAGAATTGGGCCATTAAGCCTTTTGACATTTAAATTGATTTTCTCTTTTATTAAATAATTATGAATAAATGATTAAATCAATGTTTAACATTCATTCACATATTATTCAATCTCCGTGGCTATGGAACACCTTCCACCTCCACTCTGGACATCCTCCAGACTTACCGAAACCCTTCCGGTTTTCTCTCTACTATTCTTCGGCGATTCTTCTGATCCTATAAACACTCTCTAAGCATCATCAAACCCTTAAGCGTTATACCCTACGGTTCGGGAACACTCAATACATGGTCGAGACACTCCCGGACCAATGATCGACAGAGGGACCTGGATGCCCATGTGACCCTTGTGCGTTCCATGAAGATCTTTCGTCGTTTGAACCAGGACGGTCGTGTCTTATTCCCTTTGTATCTTGATACTTGCATTGCCTGAAATCTGATCAATGACATCACGATGTCGTGTTCAATCTCGTTACTGAACAATGCTACTTGACTCGTTCTGACAAGTGATATCCCTGTGATCAAATCACACGCTGCGCAGCTATTGGATATAACTTCTCCGAGTGGGCCCTTGACTATCTTTCCGTCACATGGACGGACAAATCCCGCTCTTGACATATATTGTCTCTACGGTTTCCTCCGAGCACCTGAACACACCTTTATAACCACTGTATTACCAAGTGGCACTTGATGCTATCTAAGCACTCTTGGAAGATAGTGATTGATATAGCCTCACGGTCTAAGGAATAGTCTATGAGGATCCATTTCTAATCATCGTAACTTGAACTTCATGATATGATCGGGTCACGATGTTTAGGTTGGGTATTGGTTCATCATCTCATTCACAGAATGAGTTGACTCCATTTCCAACTGGCATAAATGCCACATGATCAGAAAACTTGATCATCTATTGACCAATGAACCAGTGACTAGAGTTTTACTGGGAACCCTGATTGTTTATATATCACACGTATATTGATGTTTCCACTCAATACAGTTATAGCATGATATAAAAATTAATCATAAATTTTATGAAATATGATAATAGTCCTTATTACTATTTGTTTTTAGGGCATATTTCCAACAGTATTAACCATGAGACACATAAATGAGGCCTAATATCCCCATGAAGTTGCATTAAGACACAAACCTATATTAGGAATTTGAATTAATCAATTTTAATCCAATATATATATACATGCCAATACATGCAACAAGTTTCTATCTATATATCGTGAAATATAACTATTTTAGCTTCCATTTCTATGATAAAAACGCTAGGGATACACACACCTCTAGACTACCAAAGTCAGAAAAACTTCTTAGACTTATTTGTTCTTTTCTATCTCCCTTAACTCTGTAATATTTGCTAGACCACATGTATATATTTTTCCTAAAAAAAGCATTACGAAAGTATGTAGGTTGTATACCATTGAGACATAATTATTGCTAGACTCCTACTGCAAACGTAGGTTCATGTTATAAAAAGTCTAAATTAATGAGACATGCTTATATATACCTGTAAAAAAATTACTGAAGAAACAAGCTTCTAATGATGATACTCCTTCTCCAAAAGCACCTAGCTGGAAAATTATGGCCAGAGGAAATAGAACACACAAAGATATCCCATATGCAAGACAGGACCTATCCAATTAGTATGTGAGCCATTAACCTTAGCAAGAGTAGCTACCTAAAATCGATTCCGTTCATCGATAAATAAATACCAACACGTTTATAATTCAATTTGGAGATTTCGTTCATCTGATCACAATCAACTATACATTTTTTAAAGATCAGGTATATCAGATTCAAAACATTAAAACACAGAAGATGCTCACTAAATAGAGAAGATGCTAATTGTCAACATTGATTAGTACAATATTAAAATAGAGAAGATTCTCACTGTCAATTAAAGTGGAAAAATATTTGTGCAAAAAGTATGAGATTCTAGTTAGGATGCCATGCCACTTGTGTGCTAAATCATAAATCTTTGTCTTTCTTAAGATCAAATGGGAGAGAAATATTAGATGAAAATGACTAAACATCAAGCAACCGATTTGAATAAGTAGTACATATACTACATAAACATAATTAAATAGCAATAATCTAAGATCTAGACCTGTACGTGTTAATGGAATTAGAAACAACAATTCATACCTTGGACCATAATAATGACCCACAATCCATATTTGTATGTGTTAATGAATGGACGATAGGAACAATAATTCAGTTAAATATGCATCCTACAAAATCAAAATCAACCAAAAAAAACTTCTGATAAAAGAGACTAACTATTCAATTGGCTCATACTCAGGTGGTTTGCTTATATGGATGCAAGTGGACAGTCCGGCGGACGGGGGCGAACAATCCTCTACTCTTCTATATCAGTGCATGCAATGAATTGGTTAAGTAAGTAGTGAGTACATGATTACTTGATTAGTAAACGGGTTGAGTTAGGAGGACATGGCCTAGACATCTAGCGGACGTCCGCCTGCATCCCAATCCTTACAACATACGACTTGATGATAAACTGTAGGTATTTCAAATGAAAAACTATTTGCGAACTAATTGGTGGTATGAACTGTAATTACAGATCAACGCCAGTATTGCAGAGAGAAAAGTATCGCAGTCTTAGTACCAAATTGATAAATCTTTTCAGATTGCACTAAGAAAGAAAAATATCATATGTTCATCATATTGGCATATTCTGAGAAGGAGACTCCCAACCTATCCTACTAAATTATAGGTATATACAAATGATGATAAGATTTATTGTGAAAAATAATTGATGGTAAGCATTAATATCAAATATTCAGAAAACAAATTCACTTTGCTACACTTATGAATCAGATAGATGAATTACCACCAAATGAAGTTCTTTGCTCCAAACACCAATATATCTTTTCTCTCTCTTCCTCAATATTCCGTTTATATTGGGTTATTAATTATGCATCGTATACATGAAAATGGCCGAAAATTATCTTTGCTTCAGACATGGAGGCATGTTAGGCTAATTTTACTCTGACTAAATCCGGATCAGAAGTTGAGTTGCCAAGTCTAACAAAAGTAGATTGTTCTTAATACATGCTTCCCATGAGTCATTAATTGTCATCATATTACCGTGAAAAAGAGTGCATGGGCGACTGCAATCAATAATATGAAGCGAATTAATCGGGATGCACTTTAATTATAGTAGATTGTAACACTTGTATCGCACAAAGTCAAAGTGGCACATCTTGAACTATTCACCTGTTTAATAAATCTCTCCAAATTCGCATTAAAAAATACCATGGTAGATCATATGACATCGAAATAGATTAAAAATGCAACTTCTAACACCGATGAAACCATCAACTCTCACCTTCTGAAATGTGACATGCCAGAAAATTAGGGATCATATTCTAATAACCAAACGAGTTGAACAAAAATAAATAGTTTTGCTTAAGTACAAAGGTTGTCCGTACGGGGATTATTTTTCTTATCTGTCCAACTGGCTGCAAGGAGGGCTTGGGTGGCTGTGAGTAGGGGTTGAATCTTACCTAACACGATTCTACGTGCAAACTAACCGGAGGGGTAAAATAGGAAGGGGATCCCTCATCTCGCTTGCCCACTCTCTCCACCACCACCTCTCATCTACATCGCTCCTCTCACTCATACTTCACGATGTAGCGAATTCTGAAGATGGCAAGATGATATCTCGGGTGGCATGAATGTCAGGCAGTCATTAAATAAAATGTAGTAGGATCACAAATATTCCATGAAATCAGAACATGTGAAGAACTGCAATACTAATTTAGTACCTTGCCTCCACTCGTGTGACCTCTATTTAGACACACTTTGGGCAGTTGAAGCTATACATAAGAACATCTCACGCAAAATATTCTCCTCAAGTTACATCGTATGTGTTGTCAAATCAATTATATTTTGTTGGGGACACAGATCTCTTCAACTCGTTCCAAGATGGTGCTCTCCCTACTGCGGAAGATGAATGCCAGATTCCTGGTGATGAGGTAGTCCACAGACCCCCTGCCGGATTTTGGGTGATGTTCCTCGCGTTTATCATTCGTGGTCTTTCTCTCCCCCTTCACAAGTTTGTGAGGGGGTTACTCTACTTCTACGAACTCCAGCTGCATCAGCTGACCCCAAACTCCATACTTCACATTGCCTGCTACATCACCCTTTGCGAGTGCTGGCTCGGAATCGAGCCATACTTTGGGCTCTTCAAAAAACTTTTCAAACTGAAGCACCAGTCGGGCTCTGGGTCGGTAGTCTATGATATAGGAGGCTGCGAGATCCATGTAGACTCCAATGTCACTTATTTTGCCATCAACTTTAATTCATCTATCCATGGGTGGAGGGAGAAGTGGTTCTATATTCACGACCAGAAGGTTGATGAGGAACAATCCGGTCTTGCGCCTTTTGACCTGACGGCAGTATGCAAGAGAAGGAGGTCGTGGAAGAATACGATGGTGCCCAGCGAAGCCAAAGAAAGTGAGGCTCTGTACAAGCTTGTCTGTGACCTTGAGCTCAACATAGGAAAGGAAGTAGGCGGCGTAGACCTCATTCGCACCTAGATGCACCGTCGAGTGCAGCTGCTGCAAGCTAGGGCGCATCCGATGTGCTGATGGACTAGTGTTGACGATGTTACTCGCATCTCGCGAGAAAACATCTCTTCGGGTGAAGTAGACAAGAGGTTTTGACTGCTGACCAAGTACACCGCCAAGGAGAAACTCCCTGGTGACTCAGTTGTTCCTCCCTTCTATGCGAGTCATCCTCCGCCTGAGGTAGATTTCTTTTGAGCTCTTATTATTTTTGATTGCCCACTGGGTTTTCCTTTATACTGATGTTTGTTCCTTGTTACAGGACTAGAAGGTGACCGCTGTGTTGCCTCCTCAGCCCGAGGGAGTAGTCCCTTGTGAAGCCGAAGAGGAGGACGAATTAGACTCCACCGTCGCTATCGAGGGAGAGCAGGAAGCCCTCGAGTCTAGCAGGAACAGGACTCACAAGCACTCCCGGAGCTAGAATTCGGATGCATCCTCACCGCCGATGTTGGAGGGTCCTCCGGCTATGGTAAAGGAGCCGATTCCTGCCATGCCTGTGCACGCCATGGATCCTCCTCCGCGGAAGAAACCGAGGACACCAAAGGAGGCATCCGAGGACTCCTTCGACCTCGACAATTTTGATGGGTAAGTTTTATATTCTTGCGAGTTTGTCCTTGTGTCCCAAAATCTTTTCTTCTGAAGTTGCGCTATTTGTTTTATAGCCAAACCGCATCGTCATCATCTGATGAATGTCTATTCGTGAAGGAGTCTAGAGTCGCAGACTCCAAAGACAAGGAGATGGTGGCACAATCTCCTTCTCCTCCGGTGGCGGCCAACTCCGGTGCCCATTCTTCGAATTCCCCCACACCGGGGGCACCAGATTGTTGCCCAGACATCTGTTCAGAAGTAAACTTCGGAGTCCCTAGAGGAACATGTAAGTTTTCTTGTCGTTGGCAGTTGAAATTTGGTTGATTCTCATGCTTCCCTTTTGCAACCTTTCATGAAGGAATCTACTAGCCTCGCCGAACATATTATTTCCTTGGGCCACCAGCATGCTTCGTTGGAAGCCCGCCATCGTACCTTTGAAGGTGAGTTCACATTCTTTCATCCGTGCTATTTTGCATGAAAATTGGTGAGTTTGAGTTGTGCTGTTTCTACTTGCAGGTGAGCATAATGAGCTTCTTTGTGGCGTCGATTCCCTTCAGAAGGGTCTTGCCACCGCAGATAAGAATCGTGACGAGGCACTCCAAGCCTTGGAATGCTCTGCCCAGGAGTCGAAGACTTGCGAGGAGTACCTGCTGGCAGCTGCGACTTACAGGGAAAAGGTGTTCGTAGAACAACTTTTCTCTGTTGCTAAGGCACTCTTGGGTATGATGATGTACCATTTTGTTTGATGTGTACTTTGCATGTATGTTGTTGTGCTCATGTGCATCCTCTGCAGATGCTTCTGGCATGGACTTCGACGCCTAGGATTTGGCCCACTCAGATGCTTTGGCCGGTGTTGTGGTTGTAGTCGAAGAGCGTAGCGTCTCCATCAGAGACTCACTCGAGAGGCGAAGGGTGTGCTTGGGCATCTTTGAGAGGAGATGGTCCCCAAGGCCAAGCTGATCGAGGATCTTGATGGCTTGGTGGAGTCCTTCGTTGGAGGCCTGCCCATGGACTTCAAGAATGCTCAAAGGGGGGGTTGGAGCGACCATTGACTCGTGATGGCGCAAGCTCATGGTGTTGATCTAAACCCCAGTATGGTCTCCTCCGTGATGCCATTCACGGCGGATAGACAGCAGGTAGTGTTTTCTCCCTTTGCCACTAGTTGCAATAAATATGGGCCTCGGCTCATTCAGACCCTCACCAAGTATTCGGTGGAGCTGAGGTGGTTGAAGACGGCAAAAGTCATGGCATCAGAGGCTATAGCCGAAAAGACTGTGTCATCGGAGACTGCCACGGACTCAAGGAAGCCCCCGAGTGCCAACACGTAGCTGTAGTCTGCTGCTTAGTCGCCTTTTGTAATAGTCTAGCTTCTCCCTCTTGAATTATGCCTTGTGGGGGTACCCCTTTTGAGACTTGCTGAACCTTGATGTTTCTTATTTTTGGTGTTTATTTATGAATGGTTGGTCTTATTTGCCTCTTGCTCTGCTTGCAATAGGGTCCTTCGAGTGGTCCGCTCGACTCACCTCCCATCGATGAACCCGTGGCGCAACCACGTTCAAAGGTGGAGGACTGTCACTACTATCTCGATTGCATGACCGCATAAAACATTTGGAGCGAGAGATGCCCATGATCCGTGGTAGCACGGACGTGTGGAAATCAAAAGCCGAAAAAGCCAGTGCGCGCGAGAAGTACCTTCTAGGTGAGGTGGCTCAGTTTAATGAGCAATTTAAGTGTTAGTTCTCTAGCTTCATCCTTTCCTAGCCACTCATGGTGGCACTTTGTCTTTACGCTTTGTACTTCCTTTTGCAGTTGTTAGTGCTCGTCATCCGCAAGATGAGAGGGATCGAATCGCCATTCGACTGAACTTCTTGACCCAGGAGCAGCTGGAAGCTAGTGGGTATTTTTGCGTTGGTCATGATCGTGCGGTCGCGTTGGCGACACTGCAGGACCGTGCGTCGCAGGTGCTGCTTTATTTGAAGAAGTTGCGGTCGTGCCTCAAGCATATTTTTCAGGCGATGTTCCCATTGGATGCAATGCCCTCTAGCTTGTTAGCTTGCCTGAAGAAATTTCAGAATGCTAGCACGGTCCGCGAGTGCGTGCGTCAGCAGTTACTCGCAGGTGCCAAGGCTGCATTGGCACTTGTTCGCCTGCATTGTCCTGAGCTGGATTTCATAGTTGTTGCCCCTGGACCACCGCCCCCACCAGAAGGAATGGCATGAAACATAGTGCCACATTATCGGGCGGTTGATCAGCTAGCCAAAGATATCGCCGAGTTCTTCGAAGAACGTACCAATGTTCTCCTTTTAAGGCAGTAGAGTAGTTTTGAACTTGCACATAGATGCGTAGGTGCTGTAAAGTTCGTATAAGTACATTGGGTGGTTTTTGTTACCCATTTATATGTAAAAGCTTGCTAGCTTATGTAATTTTTGAGTAGCTTGTACTATGCAGTTTCTTTTCGTTAGCCTGACGCATATTCATCTCAGCACCTTGTCAACCTGTCAGGTGCGTTGCAGCTAGGTTGGTTTTACTAAGGGTTCGATTGATAGTACATCAGCTACTCAGGTTACTGCGTTATTCGTGTAACAAGGTGGGAAGGGTGGCGCAGCCCCCGAGTGATACAATTGTAAGTAAAAATACAAACACAAAGTTGGAGTCACTTAGCTTTATTTATTCACAGAATATCTAGAGATATAATGTGTGGCTAAGTAGCCTGGCTGAATAGCCTTATTTGTAAAAAAACATCTAAGGGTAGAAGCGACGTAGCTGCACGACGTTCTAGGGATTGGAGTATGCAACTCTGCTTTCTACGTCTTTAAGGTAGGAGGCGCCACCTGGGATTACTTTGGTAATCATATAAGATCCCTCCCAAGGTGACTCGAGCTTGAGGTGCCCTTGTTGCTTCAGTCGCAAGACCAGGTCTCCTTCAATGAAGGACCTTGGGCGTAGCCTTCTGCTGTGGTAATTGTGGAGGTTTTGCTGGTAGATTATGGATCTTTCCCCTGCAATCTCTCGTGCTTCGTCGAAGAGATCGACGGATTCTTCGAGTGCGAGGGTTGATTCTGCCTCGCTATATGCTACGACCTGTGAGGCTTTGTAGCGCACTTCTGCGGGTAGTACCGCCTCAGCGAGAATATCATTTTGTGGCCTGAAAGTTGGATCATCCCGGCAACGCGGTACCCAAGTTGATTTTTATCACCGCGATTCGAAAAGTTGGGGCGCCAATTGCTGAGAGGGGTCTTTCGAGTGAATGATGGCTAAACCCAATATTTTCAAATCGCGCCCGTTAAGGCAGGATATTCCGTTACACTAGTTCCTGTTGTGCCCCTCCTTCGCCGGTCACTCTTCTTAGCCACCCTGCACGTGTCGTAGGGGAAAATCCATTACTGTACTTTCCTAACTCTTGACACTGAATCTTGCTGCGGCAGCGGCGGTCCCTTTTATTCCCTTCCCCAACCCTAAATCTACCGGCGGCGGAGGACCTTTTTTCTCCCTCCCCCGACACTGAATCCGACAGCGGCGGCCCAGCATGTCTTGCAAGGCGAAGATTGTAGCTACGTCGCCGACTGATTCGGGTCCGTTGGGGCCCAAGTCCGGGGCTCAATGCGTAGCAGCAGCGAGGTCTTCAGCCCTGGTTAGTGAGGAGGCCAGCAAGGATTCTGCTCCCAAGGTACCTACGAGCAGCGGGTTGAAGAGAAAAGTAAGACCGGTGGCAGATTGTTCGGCACCGGTGGGCGGATGCAGCACCCAGATCTCGAAGAAAAGAACACGGGAGAAGAGCGAGAGGTGAATTTTTCTTATCTTTGCCTTATCTTGCAAGTAGATTAGTTACGGAATAATAGAATCAAATGAACTGAAATATTCCCATTTTTAATCAAATTAGGCATAACTTTGATACAAGGGACCTATATGAGTTCACAGTTCATGTTCGACAGTACACTACAAAACTTGATTTTGGTTGCGGGAGGGTTGTGTTCGGGCAAGATGTGCATCTGCTTGTGAATTGCAAAGAGGTTGTGTCTGTTTCGCAGCTGGTAGATATGCTTGCCGCTATAATTCCCTAGGGTTCTAGACAGAGGACAAAATTGGTTTGGTGCAACATGAATGATACCTACCAGCAAATTGAGCACTCCCATGAGCTTCAGATGGTTTGGGAATGCTGTGCAATTGATTGTAAGGTGAAAGTTGAAGCGATGATTGATGATATGTATGCAGATGCTGGAGATCTTGCTGCCAGAGCTTCTGCTCCTAGAGAATACGGACCAATAGATACTGATCTAGATAAGTTTAGTATACGCATAGAGGTGGATTCATACATGGCAAAACTTGATGAGGGAGTTAATAAGCCAGTTTCGTCATGTACTGTGGAGATCACTGTCGATTCCAAAAACATAACTCTTGAAGAAATGAGAGAGATGATCGGTAAGGAAATCAGTATTTGCCCTAAGAAAATGGCAAAAATCTGGTGGTGGAATCATAAGAAGCAGCAATTCATAGATGTTTTAGATACTAAAGATCTTATGTAGATTATGCAGCGAAAGAAGCGAACCAGGAAGGTGTTCTTCCTTGGTACCATTTGTGATGTTGTTGAACAGGTTATAGTGGATGTAGATGCCCCTATAGTGGCTGAACAGAATGAGGTGGTCGACGTTGATGAGATCTGATGAGAGCTGCTACCCTGGGCTTGTCATATGGACCACGGGGTTCCCCTTCCTGTATTTGTAATATTGACTGCTGTTGCATTTAGAGCATGTTTCTGTGATTATGTTTGTTGAGAGATTGCGATATAATGTTGTGCGAGCTGTTGAGATTTTCGGACATGTCACTCACTCCAACCATCATTGTTGTAATAAGACATAAGTACATTGTAGTTGACATGATTATGTTTCTTAAGATGACGTATGATACATTGCAAATGTATCTATAATTTTTGATCTTCCATGCTTGGTTTTATCCACTTTCTTGTGTTTTGTCCACACTTTGGAGTACTTTTCATACGATTTTTTGGACTAACCTATTAACAAGAGCCACAGTGCCAGCTGCCTGTTTTCTTCTGTTTTTGGTTCCAGGAAAGTCAGAAAATGAATATTCTCGGAATTGGACAGGACAAAAGCCAAAGTGCCTATTTTTCCGGAAGTCATCAGATGCCAGAAGGGCTGGGGGCCGTCCATACCACCTGGCCCGCGCCAGGGGGTGGTCTGGCCAACCCCAGCACCCCCTCGGCCTCTCCTTCCACCTATAAGATGCCCTCGGGACAAAAACCCTAAGGACCCGATCAAAAATCCACGAAAGAGTCTGTAGCCGCCGTCATCTCCGTCCCTAGATCAGGAGCGATCTGAAGCTCTTCCCGGCACCCTGCCAGAGAGGGGAATTCACCATGGAGGCCTTCTTCATCATCATGCAAGCCTCCAGTGTGATGCGTGAGTAGTTCATCTCTGGACTACGGGACCATGTAGTAGCTAGATGGCTGGTTCTCCTCCTTTGTGCTTTCATGTCTAGATCTTGTGAGCTCCGTTCATGATCAAGATCATCTATTTGTAATTCTACATGTTGTGTTTGCGGGGATCCGATGGATATTGAGATGCTATTTTAGATTGATTATTGATTCTATCATGTCTTTGTTATTTGTGATCTTGCATGCTTTCCGTTGTTATTAGCTATCTTGGCCAAGTTGATGCTAGCAACTCCAAGAGTTAGTATTTATGCTCGATAGTGGGTTCATGCCTCTGGTAATCTGGGGAAGTGAGATAAATCTCTAAGGTACTAGATGTGTTGTTGCTACTAGGGAGAAAACAACAATCCTTTGTTCATAGAACAATCGTATTGTTTACATTACACGCAATTCGTAAAGCAATAATCTGTTGTTTGCAACTTAATACTGGAGGGGGTTCGGATGATAACCTGAAGGTGGATTATTAGTCATAGATACAGTTGGATGGCGGTCTATGTATAATGTTGTAATGCCCAATCAAGTTCCAAAGGAGTCAAGATGATTAGTATATGCATGTATTGCTTTCTTGATGTTTGTCAATTGCCCCGCTGTAATTTGTTCACCCAACATGTTATCTATCTTAAAGAGAGCCACCTCTAGTGAACTATGGATCCTGGTCCTTTCCTTTACATACAATCTACAAACTGTTTACTGCTTTGTGTTTACTTTCTGCAAACTTTTACTTCCTTCCATTAGATACGTTTAATCCTTTGTTTTCAGCAAAACCGGTGAGATTGACAACCTCATCGGAAGTTGGGGACAAAGTTCTGTGGTTGTGTTGTGCAGGTCTCCACGTTGCTACTAGCACCGATAGTGCGCACTGCCAAGGCTCAGCTAGCACCACCTTTGGGGTGTTTCCTTGCTCCTACTGGTTCGATTAAACCTTGGTTTCATAACTGAGGGAAACTTGCTGCTGTGCTCATCATACCTTCCTCTTGGGGTTCCCCAACGACCTTGTTAATACACGAGCCATCAAGCACTTTTTTGGCGCCGTTGTCGGGGAGTCAAGGACATCTTCACAAGGGGAGTCCCTCATAACCAATCTATTTACTTTGTTATTTTTGTTTTGCTTAGTTTCTTTTTTCTTTGTTTGCTTGTTTTGTTATCAAAAACACACAAAAATTAGTTTTACTAGTTTGCTTTCTTATTTGAAAACACAAAAAATGACTACTCTTGAAAACACTAAGTTGTGTGACTTCACTAGCACCAACAACAATGATTTTATGAGCACACCTATTGCTCCACCTGTGCCTGAAGATACTTTCTTTGAGATAAAACCTGCTTTACTCAATCTTGTTATGAGAGAACAATTTTCTGGTATTGGTAATGAAGATGCTGCTGCCCATCTAAATAACTTTGTTGAAGTTTGTGAGATGCAAAAGCATAGGGATATAGATGGTGATATTATTAAGCTTAATTTGTTTCCTTTCTCTTTGAGAGGAAAATCTAAAGAATGGTTGAATTCCTTAACTAGGAATAGTATTGATTCTTGGACAAAGTGCAAAGATGCTTTCATTGGAAAATACTATCCTCCTGCTAAGATTATATCTATGAGAAGTGAAATACTGAAGTTTAAACAATCTTATAATGAGCATGTTGCTCAAGCTTGGGAAAGAATGAAATCTTTGGTAAAGAATTGTCCCACTCATGGACTGACTGCTTGGATGATCATCCAAACTTTTTATGCAGGATTGAACTATTCTTCAAGGAATCTACTGGACTCTGCTGCTGGAGGTACCTTTATGACCATTAGTTTGGGTGCTGCAACAAAACTTCTGGACAATATGATGGTCAATTATTCTGAATGGCATACTGAGAGAGCTCCACAAGGTAGGAAGGTAAATTCTATTGTGGAAACTTCCTCCTTGAGTGACAAGATTGATATTATTATGTCTATGCTTGTTAATGGGAAAGCCCATATTGATCCAAATAATGTTCCTTTAGCTTCTTTGGTTGCTCAAGAAGAGCAAGTTGATGTGAACTTCATAAGAAATAACAATTTTGGCAATAATGCTTATAGGAAAAATTTTGGCAACAACAATTATAAGTCATATCCTCCCAACAATGGTAATGCTTATGGAAATTCCTACAACAATAATAGGAGTGCTCCCTCTGAACTTGAAGTTATGCTTAAAGACTTTATTAGTAAGCAAACTGCTTTCAATAAAACTATTGAGGAAAAACTCTCTAATGCTGAAACAAATATAGCATCTTTGGCTGAAGCTCAATCTTCTTTGAATAAAATGGCTGCTAAACCTGAAACTAATGATAATCCCTTTGCAGCTACTAATGCTATCCAAGTAAGAATTGATGAAAATGTTAGACTATTAGCTGAATTACATGCTAAGTGGGAAAGAGAAGATGAAATTGCTAGAAACATTAGTGTTTCTACTATCACCACCACTAGTGTTGAGGCTAGTAATAGTTCTACTACTCTAGATGATAAATTTTATTTTGATCTTCATGGGTGTAATATGTCTGAAGTTATTAAGTTCCTACAAAAGCTTGCTAAAAGTCCTAATGCTAGTGCTATGAACATGGCCTTTACAAAACACATTAGTGATGCTCTCATAAAGATTAAAGAAGAAAAGATGAAACATAAAGCTTCTATTCCTATAAAACAAGAAGATGGTTGGGAACCCATCATTAATATGAAAGTGAATGACTATGATTTTAAAGCTTTATGTGATCTTGATAGTAGTGTTTCTATTATGCCTAGGAGGATTTATGATATGC
Organism: Avena insularis; assembly: GCA_023614405.1. Taxonomy (NCBI): domain Eukaryota; kingdom Viridiplantae; phylum Streptophyta; class Magnoliopsida; order Poales; family Poaceae; genus Avena; species Avena insularis. Next base: position 313,765,668 of record CM042694.1, on the reverse strand, counting down.
TTGATTTGCCTCCACTTGAAGATTGTTATTTGAATGTCCCACTTGATGATAATGCTAAAAGAAACTCATGGGGAGTCTTAATGATGTTCTTATTATGGTTAACAATGCCTATGTCCCCATTGATTTCTATGTTTTGGATGGTGAATGCAATGCTTCTTGTCCTATTACTTTGGGAAGACCTTTTCTTAGAACTGTTTGTGCCATTATTGATATGAAAGAAGGCACCATTAAATATCAACTCCCACTCAAGAAAGGTATATAACACTTCCCTAAGAAGACAGAGAAGATTTCTTTTGATTCTCCTATGAAAACAAAATTTGGTCTTAATGCTTCTTCATTTGATAACACTTGATTCTTTTTCTTGCTTCTTATGCCTAACTTAAAGGCGTTAAAGAAAAGTACTTATTGGGAGATAACCCAAAAGTTTTAGATGAGTGTTGGAAGTTATTACTTCAGTAATAACCGCTCCTTATCCTTTTTATTTGCTTTTTGTGCCAAGAGTAACCTCTAATGAGAGAGAAGTAATGATTGGGAAAGTTGCTGTCCCGAAACAGATTTCTGTGCTTCACCGTAAAAATTCATGTAACATCTCTAAACGTCTTTGAGGCATGAACTTTTGTGCTTCTGCCCCAGGTTGTTATCTAACTTTTGTTAGTTCAACACTTTTTGATTTGTGCAATAGAAGGTCTTCGAAAAAATTCATCTTTACCTGCTAGTTTGTTTTGATAGATTTCTGCCATTTTCTGCATTTGCTTCTCGTTGGTTCCTTTTTGAGTTCTTTTGGGGAATTGAGCTTTTTGAAGGAAGTGCTTTAGTAGCTAGTGTTCTAACGGAAGTTTATTTGGTGTTAGAACTGAACCTTAAGACTTATTATCTTGAATAAACTAATGTTCCTAATAAAGATTGTGTGAAGTTTTGTATGAAGGAAAAATTTCAGGTGTATGGAAGGAATGAGTAATGAGATGAAGGATGTACTAAAACTCAAGCTTGGGATGCCAAGGCATCCCCTTCTTCATCAATAAAAATCCTAGGTTTCTTCCAAACAATTCATTTTTTCTTTCATGCATAGTTGTGTTGTTGTCGGAGCGTCTTCTTTTTCGTTTTTGTTTTGGTTTTTTCGTTTGCTTTTGTTTGCTTAGTTTTCTGAATAATTTGGTTGGACCCCCTCTTCCATACATTGGTTTTCAAATAGTTTGGTTTGGATTGGAAAAGAGTAGGAAAGTTCATACTTATGTGGTAAAAAGAGCTTGTTTTTGATTGTGGCCTATGATTTGTCATGCCATGCTTGATATTGTTTTGGCTTTATTCTTAGTATTCTTTGCTGTAGCATGACTTGTTTTAAACAATTGAGATTGCTTAATGTGCCTTGGATGAATCATGCGTTGTTTTAGCATATTAAAGCATAGTATAGTGGTATTCTCCTTCGATGCTTTATTTGGGTTGACTTGGCGCATGCTCACACCATGTTATGACTATCTCAAGTCACCATAGCCTTTATGATACTTTAATTTTCAACTTGTAGTATCACTTTATGCTTTGATCAATGATGTTTTGTCGCTCTGCATGATTATGGCCATTATTGCTCTCTTAGTTTGTCGCTCCCAGTCTTTTGCTAGCCTCCGTAACCAAGTATGAGTTCCACTCATGCATCCAACTCCCTAAACCAAGTTATTCTAAAGAGTCCACCATACCTACCTACTAGCTTATCCTATTCCAAGTATATTCATGCTTTTGTTTACCTTCCGAATTAAACTTGTTATGAGAAAACTAGTGATTAAAGAGTCCTATATTGAGAAAAAAAGAGAAAATAAAAAAAAAGATTATGAAAAGAGGAAAGAGAGAAAAAAGCACCATATTCCCATGGTAAATAAGAAGATTGCTGAGATGCTCGTTGTCTGCTTGCCTTGTCATTTTGATATGGGGATTCATCTGTATCATCGGGCAAGGGGTACCCTGTTGGCGGTTCTCTATGATACACATGTACTTACGATGACAAGAAATTACCGGTGACTAAACTTGAGTAGTGTAACATCCCAAAACTTTAATCCAAGCTTATCAAGATCCAAATCATCCAAATTAGGGTTAACAAAAACTTTTCCATTTCAAAATATGAAAGCATTCATATGTTTGTGCATTTAAAAATAGGAGTTGTTTGAATTGCCATGGTTCTGTGATCCATTGATTGTAAAATGATTCTTAGGTGAAATAAACATCATCTAAATCATTCCCAAGCAAATCCCAAAGAAAATCAAATAAAAAACAATTAAAAATGAGGAATGGTCATTTTAATCCACTACACTACTTTGAGTGTTCCTACCACTCATTTCCCAACAGAAATAATTCTGAATCTTTGCACCCCTTGCTAGTACACATAATGAGGTACCAAGTCCCACTTTGGGATCTGCTAAAAACATTCAAATACTTATTTTAAATGACAGTTTAAAATTAAATTCAATGCATATGCCTAGATCACCCCTATTTCAAAATCCATCTAATTGAACTCCATTTTCAAAACCTTGCAACCAGAGACTACCGAGTACTAGTGGAGATCACTCAAAAATTTTGAACCCGAAATTCAAAAGTAAGGTTCATGCGGCCATTTCATCAAACACTTGGCAGGCAGATTTCAAACCAAACAAATTTCACTATTTTAAATAGTGTTCTGGCCAAACTTGTCCCCCACATTGCCACCAAAATCTCTCCACTACTCCCCCTACCCCTCTCTAGCCCAGCCACACACTGTGCCACGACCAAATGGTCATGGCCATTAAGGCCGAGCCCCCATTTGGGCACCTCACTGGCGACAGCACGCCACAGCCGCCGCCAGCGCCATCCACCATGTCCTGGAGGTAGCCCGTGGTCCACCTCCACTGTCCAACCAGCCCCAGCCCAAGGACAGCGACCAGAATGGCCAGGAACCGCCCCGCCCGGATCCTGTCGACCATGCCGATGCCGCCCGCAGAGCGCGCCCTGTCCTCGCGTAGCCAAACCTCGCCTAACTCCAGCCGCTCGTCTACACGATCCCACCGGCCTAGCAAGCTAACGGACTTGCCCAATCCCCCGACCGTGCCCCGTAGTCACCGACCACCATAAAACTCGCCGTCGGCAGAGACTTAGTGCGTGCCGCGCTCTTCACTTTCCCCGACTGTAAACCACTTCACAAGCACCACCGTGACACTAGCCAAGGCACCGCCCACCGTCCTAGCGCACCGCCCACGCCTCTAGCTCGCTGTGCCGTCGTCACCGGCGAGCACCGCCCATGCTTCTCTGCCGCTCAGCCGCGCCTATAAAAGTAGCCCTCCCCAGCACCAAATACTCACACCATTCCACTCCCCTCTCCTCACTGGTCCTTCCCCACCTCTTGTCGGAGCCGCTAGAGCCTTGGTTCACCGGAATTTCGCCGGAGGAGCCCGCTGTAGAGGAGGAGAAGGCGTCGTCGATTTCGTCCACCCCAAGAGCTGCCGCGACCACCCCTGAGCCTGCCGTCGACAGCATGTTCGATCGCCCCCATCGCCGCCGTAGCTGGAGCCCTGGTATGCTCCCTGAGCACCCCCCACCGAGCCGCTAGGGTTTGTCCTCGCCGGCGAACTATTCGCCGGAGACGACACCTCTCAGCTGTAGATTCCCCTTCTAATCTAACGGCCCACATCGCCCCGTACCACTTCGCGTGTAAAGAGCCAATGACAGGTGGACCCTCCTGTCAGCCGTTCTCTGTGTCGCGGAATGCCACTGGGCCGGCCCGTTAGCGTTTAGCACGACCCAGTTAGTTTGAATTAGGATTTTTCTTTTTAGTTTAAACTTAGTTCTGTCCCTTAGTTCAAAATTCAATTCAGAGAGATTTACAAATCCAAATAGAGTGATTACAATTTTGTTAGAAAGCTACTAAAAAGATCTACCCAATCCCGTTGGATTTAATTCATTTAGAGTTAGAGATCTCTCCTAGTAAAAATAACAAAACATAAGCATTTGCACCTTGCAACATTTTTATAAAATCAACCAAGTTAGCTCTTGAGTTGATTCCAACTCTCAAAAATCACATTTCATCATACCTATCTGAATATGTAATAATATTAGGGTTTACATGCAGTACCAAAATAATGCTATGTAGGCATTTCTAGTCACTTTAAATCATTAAATAATAAACTTAAACTAAAGTAATATTGATCCAACCCTTAAATCACATTGCCACATGTTAGAATATGTGGTGAGGACATGTGTCCACATGATCCCATATTTTAAGTGGTGAATATTAAATCTTAGTTAATTTTTCAATGAGTAGAAATTACTTTTCTAAAATAAAAAGGAGGAAACTATGGAATAAAACTTGTGATGCTTGTGATGATAATAGATCATCAATTGTGTGCCTTAGAGTACTAATTAGACTAGTTAAGTATTGTTTGGTGATTGTGTACTCTGTATGTATTTATAGAAGATAGTACCGACCAAGTCTACAAGGAGGAGGAGTTCTACCAAGAAGAAGAAGAAAACTTCAACCACTGCACCAACCAAGGCAAGCTATTGTTAGCAAGCTAGAATTAAGCTAGATGAATGAGCAAAGATGCTTTAGGCATGCTTTGGTCGCACCACTTTGACTATTACTACCCCAAGTATTACCTTATAAGCTTTACTTCCTTTACTTTACACAAAGTCCCTTACTTGTTTGAAGGTAGCATAAAGTGTATAAAACTTGACCTATTTAGATAAACCTTAGATGTCATTCTATGGCATGAGATTGATCCCATCTTTACACCTTAGTGAACACTCTTAACTTAGTAGTTTAGAGATCAAAACTTGAGTCACTTTAGATGGGAACAATTGGTGAAAATGAATTATGAAAACCTTGGAATGATGAGTCATTGTGTTGAGATGTTTTGACATGTGTTGAGAAACACAAATGGTTTATGATGATGAAAATGTTGAGGCATGAGCCTTAGCCCTTTTATAAAACTGATGGTTGGATTCAGATGCGATACCATTCCAAATTTACCGTACAACCACACTACCTAAATTGGGTAAGGCTTAGCCAGAAATTTATATGCATTAGTATTAGTTCCCTCGCGGGAGAGGTTTGAGCTGAGGCTACCTCTCAATGTTGTCCACCTATGCAGTGCCCAAGATGACAGATGGTCATGGTTGGCAGGCCATGCTCATAGGAGAGGTGCTTATACTAGGGTGTGTAAAGGAAAGGTTATGTTTGATTATCTGCATACTAAGTATGATGATTCAGGGTTATACCTGACAGATGTATCGAATCTTGTGGTGAAAGTGTACCACCTCTGCAGAGTGTCAAACTATTCGAATAGCCGCGTCCGCGGTTATGGACAGTTGGAATGGCCATACTGTTTTGTTGTCAGATGTTTTCAAAACAAATTATGCATGAATGATGAATCTTGACTTGACCACAACAGGGTTGTGTTTATGACAATAGCTTCCCAACCTAAGTAATTGTAGAACTTTATTTTATCTTTCTTTCCTTCAGAACTCAGCTTAGGTTTCAAAGTTAACCTTATAGTTAAACAAGGAGTTAGCACTTTAACTTAGAATTATACTACTTGTTCGTGGTAGTTTGCGAGTACTTAAAGAGTACTCATGGCTTTTGTCCCTGGCGATTCTCATGGCCAGACTATGAAGGAGACTATCAAGATGATGGCCAGCAGGACGACTATGATAACTAGGACTATCTGCCTTCGTCAGCATTGCCTGTGCCCCTGAAGATGGACCCCACCACTACGCTTATCTTTTATTCCCGCTTATTCTTGTATTAAGACTAGATCATGAGATCCTTATTCGTGTAAGACCTTATGTATGGTTTGTAATGGATGATCTACTGTGATATCCAATCCATTATGTCTCGCAAAAATGGTAATCCTGGGATTGCGAGGTATGGCGTAACGGGCATCTGGGATTAAGAATCCGGGTGTTGACAAGTAGCATGAGGAGCGGACCTCGTATACAAGGGACATGAGATTTCTAACTTATACTTCGTCAAGCATGTACACCATAGTTTGTTCACTTTAACCTTAATCACTTCAAGATTCTTATGATAGGGGCAATGAGAGCTGAAAGCTATTAAGTACCATAATTTTTGGAAGCTCTTTATGAAACTTGAATCTCTGCTTCCTTTTATGAAGGCCTTTCTTCCACCATTATATTGAGTCTCCACCTTCTACCTTTATGCACCTACTTTGAGAGCATAGTGGCCATTCTTAGTTCTATGTGCAATGTCCCAAGACTAGTTGATTGATGCATATCTTGATATTGCTTGTTTTAAACTATTTGTATCTAGTCACTCTTATGAACTTTGAAGGTGTCCTATGCATTTATATTTGCTACTCTATGAGGGACAAGCTCAATACTACTATGCTATGTTTTCTTTATGTGAAACAAACAAAAGTCTTGCAAAGCATTGTTATTCATGAAACTTTTGTTTGTGCCTTTTCATGTTGCATCATAGTTTCTTTGTCTTATTGCTAGAACTTTGTCTTTCATGTTATGATTGAAGTACTATGATCCCAGCTTTGAATGTTTTACAAATACTTTGATCAAGTCTTTTATGGTGCATGTCACCTCAAAAATTATTCTTTCTTTTTATCACTTACCTACTCGAGGACGAGCAGGAGTTAAGCTTGGGGATGTTGATACATTGCAAATGTATCTATAATTTTTGATGTTCCATGCTTGGTTTTATCCACTTTCTTGTCTTTTGTCCACACTTTGGAGTACTTTTCATATGATTTCTTGGACTAACCTATTAACAAGAGCCATAGTGCGAGCTGCCTGTTTTCTGCTATTTTTGGTTCCAGGAAAGTCAGAAAATGAATATTCTCGGAATTGGACGGGACAAAAGCCATAGTCATTATTTTACCGAGGGACACCTGGAGCCAGAATACAAGACAGAGAGGGGCTGGGTCCCGACCACACCACCTGTCCGCGCGGCCAGGCCTGGCCCACGCTAGGGGGTGGTCTGGCCGCCCCAGGCACCCCCTCGGCCTCTCCTTCCGCCTATATATTGCCTCTGATATGGAAACCCTAAGGACCCGATCAAAAATCCACGAAAGAGTCTGTAGCCCCCGTCATCTCCGTCCCTAGATCGGGAGCGATCTGAAGCTCTTCCCGGCACCCTGCCAGAGAGGGGAATTCACCATGGAGGCCTTCTTCATCATCATGCAAGCCTCCAGTGTGATGCGTGAGTAGTTCATCTCTGGACTACGGGACCATGTAGTAGCTAGATGGCTGGTTCTCCTCCTTTGTGCTTTCATGTCTAGATCTTGTGAGCTCCGTTCATGATCAAGATCATCTATTTGTAATTCTACATGTTGTGTTTGCGGGGATCCGATGGAAATTGAGATGCTATTTTAGATTGATTTTTGATTCTATCATGTCTTTGTTATTTGTGATCTTGCATGCTTTCCGTTGTTATTAGCTATCTTGGCCAAGTAGATGCTAGCAACTCCAAGAGTTAGTATTTATGCTCTATAGTGGGTTCATGCCTCTGGTAATCTGGGGAAGTGAGATAAATCTCTAAGGTACTAGATGTGTTGTTGCTACTAGGGAGAAAACAACAATCCTTTGTTCATACAACAATCGTATTGTTTACATTACACGCAATTCGTAAAGCAATAATCTGTTGCTTGCAACTTAATACTGGAGGGGGTTCGGATGATAACCTGAAGGTGGATTATTAGTCATAGATGCAGTTGGATGGCGGTCTATGTATAATGTTTTAATGCCCAATCAAGTTCCAAAGGAGTCAAGATGATTAGTATATGCATGTATTGCTTTCTCGATGTTTGTCAATTGCCCCGCTGTAATTTGTTCACCTAGCATGTTATCTATCTTAAGGAGAGCCACCTCTGGTGAACTATGGATCCCGGTCCTTTCCTTTACATACAATCTACAAACTGTTTACTACTTTGTGTTTACTTTCTGCAAACCTTTACTTCCTTCCATTCGATATGTTTAATCCTTTGTTTTCAGCAAAACCGGTGAGATTGACAACCTCATCACAAGTTGGGGACAAAGTTCTGTGGTTGTGTTGTGCAGGTCTCTACGTTGCTACTAGCACCGATAGTGCGCACTACCAAGGCTCAGCTAGCAACACCGTTGGGGTGTTTCCTTGCTCCTATTGGTTCTATTAAACCTTGGTTTCATAACTGAGGGAAACTTGCTGCTGTGCTCATCATACCTTCCTCTTGGGGTTCCCTAACGATCTTGTTAATGCACGAGCCATCAACGTACCATACTTGTTTCTATTATTATGTTTGTTGGGACATTGTAATGTAATGTTTTGTGAAACCATGACTGGACTAGTGATGCATAAATACATTGTAGTTGACATGATTATGTTTCTTGAGATGATGTACTTGTTTACATTATTTTGTTTGTTGAGAGACTATAATGTAATGTTTTGCGAAACCATGATAGGACAAGTGATGTGTAAGTACCTTGTAGTCGACATGATTTTGTTTCTTGAGTTGATGTAATATACTTGTTTCTGTGATTACGTTTGTTGAGAGATTATAATGTGATGTTTTGTGAAACCATGTTGTGATTATGTTTGTTGAGAGATTGTAATGTAATGTTTAGTGAAACCATGACTGAAGAAGTGATGCATAAGTACCTTGTAGTTAACATGATTTTGTTTATTTAGATGATGTAATATACTGGTATGTTTTCGTTAGGAAATGAAATTGGGATGGAGGGAGTGCAGGTTTAATATTTGAAATGAGAATGTGTGAAAGAATCCATATCAGGCAGGAGACAATAATCCAGGGAAAGGGCATGATATCCATTAAACTATTGTAACATGCCAATTTAGTCATTGTTGCAGCGGTAGAAGGGCTCTCTCTCTCTCTCTCTCTCTCTCTCTCTCTCTCTCTCTCTCTCTCTCTCTCTCTCTCTCTCTCTCTCTCTCTCTCTCTCTAGCCTTACCTTCGGTAAAATACTTTATCTCTTAGCCGACACACCGGCGGCGGCGTAAATACTTTGTGATGATGCATTCACCATGCTGTCCTTGAACGGCGAGGACGACCAGTCGAGAAGCGAAAGCCTTCTCTCCGACATCAAGTATTCCTTCCACGATGTGAATTCCTCTGTTTTCTTGGGATAGGGTTAGGCAATGGTAAATCTCTCGATCTGAGTTCCATATGTGCATGCAATCATGTTCGATTTCAGCTTTGCATTTACCTATAGGTACTACGGACGATCTACGACTCTGAATGGGAGGGCCTAGATCGAAGTGCCATGTGACCATAGGCTAAAACTGAGGAGATATGTTGCATTCGAAGGCAATAACACTGGGAGAGAAGGTTTTTGGGCTGTACAAATCAGGTTTGTTTACATTATGTGCAACTGCGACATGAAGTAAAATGTATCGTGCATGTTCATAACACTATAGTGTGTGTGTTTTTAGGTTGGCCCGGTGTGTAAGGCAGTAGAGTAGGTGGATCTTGAGTGGCCAGATGCACTTAAGAAATGTTTGGCACAGTTATGGGAGATGTATGAGTTGGAAAGGTCGGGGAGATTTACTAATGTAAGTGATGCAGCTAAAAAAATTACAAGCTGTCGGTACGAAATAAGGAGTTGGAACAAGAAAACGAGAATTTGCAGTCAGAGCTAACTGACGAAATCGATGGGAGCTTGGTTGTTGGAACTGCAAAGAAGCTTCAGGATAGTCACAGGTCGCTAATTCATAATGTAGAAAAGGAGAGGGATCAGCTCAGGGAAGACAAGAAGAAGTAGAGTACTGCATTGCGGATCTGTTGAACGAACTGAAGAAGGCGCGCGAGGGTGAACAAGGACAGATTGTAGAGGATAAAGGAAATTCGAGATGAATAATTTATGTTGTGCCGATGCCTGAAACTAGTTAATTGTAAGACTTGCAGTTGCGCTTTCCGAAATAAGCCAAACTCAATCCTCGAGCAAACTAATTTCAGACGAACACACATATCGTGCATAGAGTTAAGTTGTAACATCCCAAAAATCATGTTTCAAAAACTCATTCATTTTATTCTTGCATCATTCATTCATATAGGGTTTTTCTCAAAATCATTTGGAGACAGAAGTGAGCTATGATTTCATGTGGGCAAATTGTCTCAATTTAGCCAACACCCTTTGGGATTTGATTGTTCATGATCTTGTTTGCTTGCCACCATGGTTGGAAAGAATAGGAGTAACATTTAAACCCAAGACTTCAATTTAGAAATATTTTCTAAACCCTATTCCAAATATTTGCAACTAGAGCAAATCTCTGTTTATTTTGAAACCCAAGCTTGACCAAGCCTTTGCAAGGTAACCACTAGGTTATTTGATTGTTTGTGAACCCACAGAACCCTGCAAAAATCCCCAAAGAAGTTTGAATTCAAAAGGATTTAAATTCATATTAAATTCTATTCAGAAAATGAAATTAGAAAAAGAAAAGGCTTAAAGAAAGGAAAAGGGCCGAGCGGCCAGAATCTGGCCCAGCAGCGGATCAAGCCCAGCAAGCCCACCCGGGGATCTCCTTTTTCACTGCGCAGGAGCACACCTGAAACACGATGACAGACCCCACCTGCACTCCGCGCTCCTCGCTGACAGGCGGGCCTTCTCCACGTCAGCATCGTCTTCCCCTGTCTCCGCGCACGATCTCCGCCGCTGACCGTTGCCGCAGTGATGCCGGGAGTAATTGGGCATTAATCGACGGACGTTTCCTGTCGAGCATCTGGCTATAAGACCCCCTCTGCCTCGCGATCATTTTCCCCCAAACACCTCGCTCGCTCCGCCACCAGGCTGTCCTCAATCAACTTTGCACCGCCATGACAGAGCCTCTCCGGCGATCGATTCCGGTGAGCCTAGTGTTCCCCTCTGCCTCTCGTTCTTACAATCTGACTCAGCATGTCTTTGCGCATCTCCTGACCTCACTAGTCTGTCCTGTACTGCCCCAGGTCGCCGGTTCCACCTGACACCGCGAGCACCGACGGCGACATCAACTCCGACGAGTTTTTCCGGTAGGCTGCACCGCTTTTCCTGTTCATGCTCACTACTTCGCCTTGACCCTGTGAACCTAACCGTGTCGCTATCTTGCCTCGGGGTGATTCACAGCGACGTCCACGACGACCACCCGACGCAACCGCCGCCCACAGCAACTCCGGTGAGCAATCGCAGCCGTGCCCGAGCGCCCCTTGACCAACCGCAAGTACGACGAGCTTCGCCGTGACCTCCTGAGCCCGGTGAGCTACTCCTCGATCTCACTTACCTCCTGCATCGTCGGCAACGTCGTCGACCGACGATTCGCCGCCACGGTAGCCGCCGCCGCCAGCTTCTTGGCGAAGTAGCCGTTAGATCTGCATCGCGCTAGGATAGATCCACTTAACCTCAAGCGACGCGATCTGAGCCGCCAGATTTCATTTAGATCCTACGGCTGTGGAGCTCGATCCGGTCTTGAACTGCACGGGCGAATAAAAACATGACGCGTGGCTAGAGCTGATCGGAAATAGAATTTAAAACAGATTTTGATCCAGATTTCAAATGCCAATATCTTTTGAATTCCACGTTAGAATTTTGCAAACTTTATACCGTTGGATTCAGAAAAACAAGACCTTTCTGCCTATCCTTTTTGTTTAGCAAATAGTAACCATTAGTTTGGCTTAAATTACAGAAACTTGTTTGAGGCCTTTTTGAGTATAGATTTAGTTTAGTATTTTGTTTTAGGGTTATTTAAGTTGTCTTGGCTATTTTGTGACTTGTTTAGTTTCTGTATTCATGTACTTGCTTGGTTGAGTTTTCAAAAAATCATCACTTGGTAGATTCATGCATGCATGCATTCATACTATTTCTTGTTTGTATATATTTGTGTGTAATTGTGTGCTACAACTTTGTGTGTAGATTTTGCTAGTGATTGTGATTGTGACGAGTGCTACTCTCCACACTACCAAGGCAAGTGATATCATCATGAATATTCCATTCCTATATTTTATATATGCATTAGTAATATTTTTTCTAAGTATAGGACTTGCATGGTTATTTTGCTAAGAACAAGCTATGCTTTGGGAAAACCTATTAGGTAAAACCTTAGTGAAAATTTCCTAAGTCAAGATTCCTATTACTATCATGCTTAGCCTAGATACTAGAAAACAAGGGTGGTTTATATATTCACACTATGGAAAAATATTCTAAGTCTAAGGACTTGTTTTTATTTAACAAAACAACTAAGTTAATGAATCACCTGGGTGGAATGGAAAGAATGGGTTATGTTGAGTGGTTACACAAGGCCAGGGTACTGTGAACCTTGTGTATCTCACTTGTGGATGGCCACCCAGAACAAAGAGATTTGAGTTGTCAAATGTTGAGAAGCTTCAAGTGCAACCACTTGGTAATATGGGCTCTGCCATGATCTTAGGATCTTGGAACTTAGTCTCTTGGATGGGTGGTAGATGGGTTGATAGGTTGGAGCGTCCATTTGACTAAGGAAAGGCTATCAAGGATCATGTCTTGGGAAACCAAGGCTTGTGGGGAAAGTGCACCACCTCTGCAGAGTGTAAAACCTAAGTACTTAGCCATGTCCTGGTAAAGGACAATTTGAGCATCAAGACATGGAAACTTCAAAATCTCATCACTCCAATTTCTAAATAAAACTTGTGGGTGAACAAAGGGATAAAAGGATCTTCATTGATTGGTAGATGCCAGAGTGGATCTAGAGTCTTTGATTGATAGATGCCTTGGGAGTTTTGTGCCAAGCAAAACTTAGTGTTTTCAAAAGTTAAGGAAAATCTATTTTGAGCAATGCAAGCCTAAGCTCCACCAGCCAAATGCATATAGTCTTATAGTCCACTTAAATATATACTAGGTATCACTTGCCAATACTATTCCAAAGTATTGACCCTTGTGGTCAGAACTTATGATGTTGCAGTTACTCGATGATGATTAGGTGTCATGAGTCTACACTCAACATGCTTGCCTGTGGCACATGAAGATGAAGACTTATGTTTATTTACTTATTCCATAAACTCTTGTACTAGGCCTTTGGCCATGAGTTGTAAAAGACTATGTTTTATCTATGGAATGACTGTAATAAACGACCTTTGTATCTGTGTACTTCATCTTAAACTGTGGATGCTAGCAATGATCCAGGGACTAGCATTGCAATCACAGGGATCTTTTCCTTTAATAAGGAGGGATCTTACAGATGGTATCAGAGCCAGGTTGCCTGTAGGATTATGACCCTAGGATTGGAAACCACTAAGGAAAATTTTTACTTCTTCTACACTTGTCTATTCTTCTCGTAAACTTTTCTAATCTTCTCATTCTCATCTCTATTTGTAGATGAACTCCGTCAACGAAGCCGTGAAGAAAGGACCACTCATGACCATGACCTTGGAGTGTGAGACTGAGTTTCCCAAGATTCTCAAGGACCTCATGGAAACCATGGGAGTACATGGTGCTGTGTACAAGGGCTTTCCAAAGGATGGAGGATGGAGTGGAGTATTGGTGGGTGCAACTTCACTTGTACAAGAACAAGGAAGACAACCACAAAGAAAAAGGCTTCTGCATGTACACCAACACTTTTATGCACACCACATTCTTTGAGTCAGCAAAAGAAGCAGCTTGGAAGACTATCAAGGAACTAAGTGCTAGAGTCAAGTGCAGGATGCTCAACCTCCAAAAAGACTTGGAGAAAGAGAAGGAACATACCCAAGAGTTGGAAGTCACCAACCAATCCTTAAGAGGAGATATTATAGACTTAGTGATAGAAGCATGTGAACAAGATAGGGTGATTGCCACTAGGAACATTGTGCTAGCCACCAGATCCAATGAGATAGGATTGTAAACGCACTTCGTTAGTTGGACCACCACCTATCACCTTATTTTTCCAAAATGATACCTTAAATAAGTTTGAACCTTGGTTGATGGAATGGATTCTTGTATGCATGACTTGTATGATTTATGTGTGTCCCAAGAATGTGTTTGAATGTTTGTCTTGTTTATCTTAAATTGTGTTGTTCTAACTTTTTCAATCTTATAAATAGATGCCTATTGCCATCAAAGACTGTTGAGGAGTACCAGTTACCTGCTTTTGGTCCTCGATCGTAGAGCTTACTACTTTACTCGATCTCCTCTTCCTATCATTACGGTGCACCCACTCACCAAGTTTGAGAGGAAGGACCTTTGGGGCTTCAAGGTGAACCAGCCAGACGCCAGCAGAGCCTACTACGGAGGCCATCGCCTTCAAGCTTATGCACGATGACAGTGGAGAGAGGCATGGAGGTTGTCATGCAGGATCGAGGACGATCATAGGACGCCACTCCCGACAGGTTAGAGGCACTCACTTCCACGCCTTGAAGGCGAGATGATGACGGAGAGTCCATTGACTTTGAGGACGACTCGAGGGTCACAAAGAGCCGATACGCCTGTACCTCCAGGACTTAGAGACTCTTATTAGGCACGTGGATACCGATAGGACCAACGTCATGCTTAGTAATGACGAGCTCCAGGTGCAGCTTCGCGAGAAGGACAAGCTCTTCGCGCAGCAGGACGAGATAGTCAAGGAGATGGAGACGAAGTTCGAGACCCAAGACCGTAAGTTCAAGAGTCAAGAGAAGCGTGTCCAGGATAGGAACAAGAGGATTCGTGATATGACCGAGGAACTGCAGTCCAAGGACTTCGAGTTAGAGCAGCAGCAGACAAGAATTGAGAGGCTTCGCTCGTAAGAGGGCTCTCAAGGCCAAGATCGACTCTTTGACCACTACCATCGAGGAGAACAAGACCGCAATGGAGAACGCAGGTCTTACCTTTGTCGAGGAGGAGATTGATGCTGACGAGTAGATTTGACTACTCAGTTATCTTTATTTACCGCACTTGTTATTTATGAACTTATTGTTGGACCATCCGACATGTGGATGGCTTGCCACTTGCGTGTTTGTACTTTGAGACTTTTGTTATCTTGTTGTTTAGCTTTTATCCTAGTGTTGCTTGCTATGTGTTGCTTGTGTGATGTATTGTGCATAAATCATGTAAGGGTATCTCATTCTTATCTCTATATGAATAAACCATGATGCCTCCCGTCACGCAAACACCAACCCCAACCCCAACATTACCCCGAAATGCAACAAATGATGAATGCGCAGACTTTTATGCAAATGATGACGACGCTCATCCGTAACCGTAACAACAACAACAACAACCCCAACAACAACAATAACAACAACAACAACCCTCCGTGTTTTGATATGCTCACCAGATTTCTGCCCGAGGCCGCCTAAGTTTTCAGGAACGATCGATCCCATGGTGGCCAATGATTGGCTACGCTCGTGAACAAAGACTTAGTGACCTAGGGATGCACAGATGCTGAAAAGGTCAGTTTGCAAAGACATCTGTTGGAAGGACCAGCCGCAGATGGTGGGACAACTTCCAGACACCACGCCTATTGATGAGGTGACTTGGGCTATCTTTGAAGATGGATTTCATACCTCATATCTCACCGTATGATGAGCCTGAAAAAGAAGGAATTTCACAACCTGAAATACGCCACCACAAATAAGGGTTGAATACATCAAGAGTTCAACAATCGCGCTTATGCACCGGATGAGGTTGACATCGATGCCAAAAGGAAGGAAAAGTTTCTAGAAGGCTTGAATGATGAGCTAAATCTGCGGTCTGTGGCATATGTTCCAACTTATCGTCAGTGTGACAAGGCTGTTATTGTGGAAAATAAAATGAAGCAAGTTGAGAGTAGAAAGAGGAAACACTACGACAAGCATAGCTCGATCGATTATAAACGATCTCACTATGATGATAGTGTCACCAGATCCCACAAGCATGGGAAGTTTAACAAGCACCACAACCACAACCTCATGACAACAAGCATCATCGCAGTCATGACAATGATAAGTACAAGAACCACAAGAGTGGATATAAGAGCCACCATAGTGGAAGTGGAAGTGGAAGTGGAAGTCAACCTAAGAAGGACAACAAAAGTTGAATGCTTCAAATGCAAGAAGTCGGGCATTATGCTAATGAGTGCCCCGAGAAGAACGTTGAAGGACCTAACAAACCCAATCCTTTTCAGAAAGGACAGTGTTAACCACATCAATGTGGAGGAAGTCTATGAAGAACCCGATGCCGTTGGTAAGTTCAGACTCAATTCCATCTCAGCATTTGTACTCTTTGACACCGGTGCATCTCATTCATTCATGTCTAAAGCATTTGTCGAAAGAAATGGGTTTGCATCTGAAAACATTGGGTGTCCGATAAAAGTTAGCTCCGGAGGGGATATGATAGTGAGTCTTGGATGTCGGGATCTAGTCATAGAGATCGGAAAACATAAGTTTCAAAGAACCTAATAATCCTAAATTCCCAAGGATTGGATGTAATTTTGGGAATGGATTGATGGCTAAGTATGAGGGAGTACTAGATTGTGCAAATCGCAATTTCACTCACAACCCCGAAGGTAAGAGGATAACATTTAAGTCCAATTTTAAATCTAAAGGAAGCAAGCTAAATTCTCTTAAGGGGTTAGCATGGACAAGCAGCTAATTAGGTGTGAGTATCCGGATGTGTTCCCTAAGAGTTACCAGGAATGCCACCAGAGAGATGTGGAATTTATAATAGAATTGGTACCAGTGTTCGACCAAGGGCAAAGAGGCCTTATAAAATGTCATGACGAACTTAAGGAACTCAAGAAACAACTTGGAGAACAATTGCGTAAAGGATTCATCCAGCCAAGTTCTTCATCTTGGGGAGCTCCATTTTGTTCAGAGAAAAGAGATAGAACTCAAAGATTATGCATAGATTACCGTTCTCTCAACGAGGTAACCATCAAGAACAAGTATCCTTTGCCAAGAATAAATGACTTGTTTGATCAGCTAGAAGGAGCTTGTGTGTTCTCAAGATTGATCTTCGTCGCTATTTTCAACTCAAGATAAGAGAGCAAGACATACCTAAAACAACATTTACCACAAGGTATGGATTGTATGAGTACACGGTGATGCCATTTGGTTAACCAACGCCCAAAGATACTTCATGAATATGATGAACAAAGTGTTCATGGAATTTCGACAAGTTCGTTGTCGCTTATCGATGACATCTTAGTCTACTCCAAGAGCAAGGAAGAACATGAAAGACATCTACGCTTGATACTTGAGAAACTAAGGAACATAAGCTTTATGCCAAATTCAGCAAGTGTGAGTTTTGGTTAGAGGAAGTTGATTTCTTGGTCATGTTATGACAAAGGATGGTGTAGCGCTTGATCCCGCTAAAGTTTCGGCTGTGATGTAATGGAAAAGTCCCAAGAACGTAAAATAGGTTCGTAGTTTCCTTGGTTTAGCAGGTTACTACAGAAGGTTCATTGAAAAATTTTCTAAGGTTGCTAAACCAATGACGGAATTGTTAAAGAAAGATAAGAAATTTGCTTGGTCTGAAGGATGTGAACTCAGCTTTCAAGAATTAAAAAAGAGACTTGTGTCAAGACCAAGATCAGGTTTACCAGATTTGGAAAAGGATTTAAGTATATTGTGATGCTTCGCATCAAGGATTAGAGCCGATTTATGCAAGGCGGAAAAGTTGTGGCTTATGTCTCGAGACAACTCAAAACTCATGAAGTAAATTATCCTACTCATGATTTAGAGTTAGTCACCTGTTGTCCATGCACTCAAAACATGGAGACACTACCTTTGGGAAAACGTTGTGAAGTGTTCACCGACCATAAGAGCTTGAAATATATCTTCACCCGTAAGGAGATCAATATGAGACAAAGAAGATGGCTAGAACTTATCAAGGATTACGACTTGAGTTTGCAATACCACCTCGTAAAGCAAATGTAGTAGCAGATGCTCTAAGTCGAAAGCGCTTGTAAATGGCCTTACCAAAGGTGAATTGCCGATGATTTGTGTAAGCAATTCAAGGAACTCAGGTTGGAGATTGTGCCGAAGGACATCTCATGTCTTTGGATGTTCAACCCACTGCTGGATAAGATTAAAGAAGCCCAAAAGACGGATAAAGAGATCAAGAGATCAAGGAAAGGATTAGCCAAGGAAAGCTAAAAGTTTCCATATGGACTAACAAGGTACTTTATGGCACGAGAACGTATTTGTGTTCCACAAGATCCGGAAATGCGGAAACTGATTTTGCAAGAAGCCCATAACTCTCCGTATTCTATTCACCCGGGAAACACCAAAATGTATATGGATATGAAAGAAAGATTTTGGTGGAACAATCTTAAAAGGGACATCGCCGAACACATTGCTTTGTGTGATGTGTGTAGTAGAGTGAAAGCGAGCATCGAAACCAGCAGGTTTGCTTCAACCAATGCCTATTCCTGAATGGAAGTGGGAAAATATTGGTATGGATTTCATTACCGGATTACCAAGGACCAGGTAAGGGTATGATTCCATATGGGTAATAGTAGATCGCCTAACTAAAGTGGCTCATTTTATACCCGTAAAGACAACTTATACCAGTGCAAAGTTAGCCAAAATCTACATGAGCAGAATTGTATGCCTTCACGGAGTACCAAAGAGTATTGTGTCTGATAGAGGAACTCAGTTCACTTCACTTTTGGAGACAAATTTCATGAATCTCTAGGAACGAGGTTGGAATTCAGCATCGCTTTCATCCTCAAACTGATGGACAAACAGAAAGGACTAATCAAATCCTTGAAGACATGTTGAGGGCATGTGCCCTGGACTATGGAGCAAGTTGGGATGAAAGTCTGCCTTACGCAGAGTTCTCTTACAACAATAGTCACCAATCTAGTATTGGGATGGCACCATTTGAGTTTCTATACGGAAGAAAGTGTACCACCCCATTGCTATGGAATGGTGTGGAGAAAGAAGTTTGTTTGGACCAGACCTTATCAAAGACGCCAAGAAAAGGTCAAATTGGTTAGAGACAGATTGAAGATAGCAGCCTCGACAGTAAAAGCTACGCAGATGCTAAGCGAGAGAAGTCACTTACGGTTGGGGATAGAGCTTATCTTAGAGTATCACCACTTCGTGGAGTAAAAAGATTTGGAGTCAAAGGAAAGTTAGCACCAAGATATGTGGGACCATTCAACATTTTAAGTCACAAGGAGAAGTCATATGAAATCGAACTGCAAGATCTTTACTAGCAAATCCATAATGTTTTTCATGTGAGCCAGCTCAAGAAATGTCACCCAAATGGAAGAAACATCTTTGAAAGATACCATATCTTTAGAAGAAGTTCAACTAGAAAGTGATCTCACCTATGAAGAAAAGCTCACAAGATTCTTGAGACCACGAAAGAGTCACAAGAACAAAGACTATCAAGTTTTGCAAAGTACAATGGAATCATCATTCCGAAGAAGAAGCAACATGGGAAAGAGAAGATGATCTTCGGAAAGACCACCCTCACCTATTTGCTAGCCAATCCGAATCTCGAGGGCGAGATTCATTTTAAGGGGGTTAGATTTGTAACATCCCAAAAATCATGTTTCAAAAACTCATTCATTTTATTCTTGCATCATTCATTCATATAGGGTTTTTCTCAAAATCATTTGGAGATGTATGAGCTATGATTTCATGTGGGCAAATTGTCTCAATTTAGCCAACACCCTTTGGGATTTGATTGTTCATGATCTTGTTTGCTTGCCACCATGGTTGGAAATAATAGGAGTAACATTTAAACCCAAGACTTCAATTTAGAAATATTTTCTAAACCCTATTCCAAATATTTGCAACTAGAGCAAATCTCTGTTTATTTTGAAACCCAAGCTTGACCAAGCCTTTGCAAGGTAACCACTAGGTTATTTGATTGTTTGTGAACCCACAGAACCCTGCAAAAATCCCCAAAGAAGTTTGAATTCAAAAGGATTTAAATTCATATTAAATTCTATTCAGAAAATGAAATTAGAAAAAGAAAAGGCTTAAAGAAAGGAAAAGGGCCGAGAATCTGCCCAGCAATGATCAAGCCCAAGAAGCCCACCCGGGATCTCCTTTTCTTCTCACACGCTGAGCACACGCGAACAGACATCGACAGCCGACCCCACTCAAGCAAGGCCTCGCCGACAGCGGCCTTCTCCACGCCAAGATCGTCTTCCCCTCTCAAGACGATCTCCGCCATGACCGCTGCCGCAGTGATGCCGGAGTAATTGGGCATTAATCGACGGACGCTTCGCCGAGCATCCGCTATAAGACCCTCTCGCGATCATTTTCCCCAAACACCTCGCTCCGCCACCAGGCTGTCCTCAATCAACTTTGCACCGCCGCGGACAGAGCCTCTCCGGCGATCGATTCCGGTGAGCCTAGTGTTCCCCTTTGCCTCTCGTTCTTACAATCTGACTCAGCATGTCTTTGCGCATCTCCTGACCTCACTAGTCTGTCTCAGACTGCCAGTCGCCGGTTCCACGACACCGCGAGCACCGACGCATTTACATCAACTCCGACGAAGTTTTCGGTAGGTACGCATCGCCGCTTTCCTGCTCATGCTCACTACCGCTTTGACCTCGTGAACCTAACTGTCGCTATCTTGCCTCGGGTGATTCACGACGCCCACGACCACCCGACGCAACCGCCGCCCACGGCAACTCCGATGAGCAATCAGCCGCGTTCGAGCGCCTTGACCAACCGCAGTACGACGAAGCTTGCCAGTGACCTCCTGAGCCCGGTGAGCTACTCGATCTCACTTACCTCCTGCATCGCCGGCAACGTCGCCGACCGACAGCCCACGCCGTAGCCGCCGCCGCCAGTTCTTGGCCAGAGAAGTAGCAGCCGTTAGATCTGCATCGTAGCGCTAGGATAGATCCACTTAACCCCGAAGCGGTACGCGATCTGAGCCGCCAGATTTCATTTAGATCCTACGGCTGTGGAGCTCGATCCAGTGCGAACCGGTACGGGCGAATAAAAACATGACGCGGGCTAGGGATCTGAAAATAGAATTTAAAACAGATTTTGATCCAGATTTCAAATGCCAATATCTTTTGAATTCCACGTTAGAATTTTGCAAACTTTATACCGTTGGATTCAGAAAAACAAGACCTTTCTGCCTATCCTTTTTGTTTAGCAAATAGTAACCATTAGTTTGGCTTAAATTACAGAAACTTGTTTGAGGCCTTTTTGAGTATAGATTTAGTTTAGTATTTTGTTTTAGGGTTATTTAAGTTGTCTTGGCTATTTTGTGACTTGTTTAGTTTCTGTATTCATGTACTTGCTTGGTTGAGTTTTCAAAAATCATCACTTGGTAGATTCATGCATGCATGCATTCATACTATTTCTTGTTTGTATATATTTGTGTGTAATTGTGTGCTACAACTTTGTGTGTAGATTTTGCTAGTGATTGTGATTGTGACGTGCTACTCTCCACACTACCAAGGCAAGTGATATCATCATGAATATTCCATTCCTATATTTTATATATGCATTAGTAATATTTTTTCTAAGTATAGGACTTGCATGGTTATTTTGCTAAGAACAAGCTATGCTTTGGGAAAACCTATTAGGTAAAACCTTAGTGAAAATTTCCTAAGTCAAGATTCCTATTACTATCATGCTTAGCCTAGCTACTAGAAAACAAGGGTGGTTTATATATTCACACTATGGAAAAATATTCTAAGTCTAAGGACTTGTTTTATTTAACAAAACAACTAAGTTAATGAATCACCGGGTGGAATGGAAAGAATGGGTTATGTTGAGTGGTTACACAAGGCCAGGGTACTGGTGAACCTTGTGTATCTCACTTGTGGATGGCCACCAGAACAAAGAGATTTGAGTTGTCAAATGTTGAGAAGCTTAAAGTGCAACCACTTGGTAATATGGGCTCGCCATGATCTTAGGATGCTGGAACTTAGTCTCTTGGACAGTGGTGGTAGATGGGTTGATAGGTTGGAGCGTCCCATTTGACTAAGGAAAGGCTACTGAAGGATCATGTCTTGGGAAACCAAGGCTTGTGGGGAAAGTGCACCACCTCTGCAGAGTGTAAAACCTAAGTACTTAGCCATGTCCCTGGTAAAGGACAATTTGAGCATCAAGACATGGAAACTTCAAATATCTCATCACTCCAATTTCTAAATAAAACTTGTGGGTGAACAAAGGGATAAAAGGATCTTCAGTCATTGATTGGTAGATGCCCAGAGTGGATCTAGAGTCTTTGATTGATAGATGCCTTGGGAGTTTTGTGCCAAGCAAAAAACTTAGTGTTTTCAAAAAGTTAAGGAAAAATCTATTTTGAGCAATGCAAGCCTAAGCTCCACCAGCAAAATGCATATAGTCTTATAGTCCACTTAAATATATACTAAGGTATCACTTGCCAATACTATTCCAAAGTATTGACCCTTGTGGCTGTAACTTATGATGTTGCAGGTTACTCTGATGATGATTAGGTGTCATGAGTCTACACTCAACATGCTTGCCTGTGGCACATGAAGATGAAGACTTATGTTTATTTACTTATTCCATAAACTCTTGTACTAGGCCTTTGGCCATGAGTTGTAAAAGACTATGTTTTATCTCTGGAATGACTGTAATAAACGACCTTTGTATCTGTGTACTTCATCTTAAATTGTGGATGCTAGCAATGATCCAGGGACTAGCATTGCAATCACAGGGATCTTTTCCTTTAATAAGGAGGGATCTTACATAAGTTCACGCTTACAAAATCACCACTGCAGAGTATAAACCAGGCAGTTCAGTACTAAATAGACATATGTTGTGTTCAAGCGAGCCTGGCCCGGAGCTACCTCTTTTCCTCCCTAAGATTGGCCAGCTCCTTCAGTACTATGTCATGCTTTAGCTGTAGGTTCTAGTGCTCCATCACAGATTGGAGAATTTTGTCCATAGCCATACGATTTTCCTTCAAGATCCCTTTCATGATCTCCGTCTGCTTCCTAGCCGAGCCGCGACCTTCACTATGTAGCTTTGCCTAGTCGGCGTTTAACTCCTTCAGTTTCTAGCACTTGTCAGAAAGGACCGCGAGTTCAAAGACGCAGCTGGTCAAAGGCCGCCGGAATTTCGCTTCTCCCTTTGGATTGCTGTCTTGTCATTTAGCCAGGTCACCAGATCCTGGTCGATCTTTCGCCTCTTTCCCTGCAACAAAAATACATAGTATGGTTTGTTCAGTTCACCAGGACAAGCTGGTTAGTTTCCATAATTAACTGAATCGACTAGTGGCACTGTCATAATTTAAAGGAAGAAGCAATCTAGGACTAATCAACATTTTCTGAATCGACTAGTGGCACTGTCATAATTTTAATTTCAAAGAGAAATAAGATTTATCTGCAGTTTAGTGTGCTGTGGGTTTTTCCCAATATCACCAAATAGTAGTGGGAGAGTGGCAAACTCATAATGCAGAAACCCATGTCCAGATACATAATGGAAAGAGAACATGGTGTCCATTCATGAACATGAACACCAAAACATGTACAGATAGATAAGGATTTGCCCTAGGATTCTTATTGCACCCTATAATGGGAAGAAGACATGGGCATTGCTCCCTGAACCCTAAACATTAGAAAGGGAGAGGAGGACGAACTGATATTCATGTCCCTGCTAACGGGAATCAGACTTGGGCATTGCTCCGATACGCCTCCAGACATGCCCTTAGCTCCTCGTTCTCTTTCCGAACACCCTCGAGTATGGTGATCCCTCTGCTCATGTCCGCCTTCATCTCCTTGACTGCATCCAGGCAACGGTTCCTGTCATGGTAGGCTCGGATGGTAGCCTTGGTGTCCTCGACGTCCCTTCCGAGTGCCTCCGACTTCGGCCCCGCAGGAGAATGCACTTTTCCACGAGATTCTTCTTCTCCTTCGTGAGCTCGTTGATTATCTTGATGGCCTGTTCTTGCCTGTTCAAGTTACAGTCGAGCACTTTCTGCAGCCTAACAACGTCACATGCAAAATCTATCGGGATCTCCTTCTGCACAGATAATTGCTTGCGTAGGCTCTCATTAGCTTGGGTGAGGGAGCGTGCAAGCTCATGTTGGTTGGCAATCTTGGAACTGATCGCGGCCACCTTGTCATGGTACTTGGCCTTTGATCACTGCATCGTTCATGTTAATTGAAATAGGAAATCTACAATTACACTCTAGGTCCCAGGTGAATACTAATACATATCAAAAAAATCCCCGTTGAATCTATTGGCTGCAATGTTAAAAAATGGACCTAGAGATCTATTCATGACCACGATAAACTAATCCTAATCACAAAAAATCCATAGTGAATCAATGAACAGTGGTATCAAGGAAAGACCAAGAGATCCAGTCATATTCATGAAAACTAATACAACTCACAAAAGAAGAAGAAAAACCAATGCGGGGCGGACAGCATCCAAGAAATCCACATCATAACTCGGAGAAATAACAACATGGAGATTTGCTACCTCGTTGAGACATGGAACAGGGCCGAACGGGTCCTGCAACGCTTCCGTCATGGTGGATTCGGGCTCCACGGCCGGCCTGTAATACGTAGAAGAGGAAGAGCCAGAAGAAGAAGAAAAACAAGAAGAAGCTGATTAAGATCATGATGGAGAGGGAGATGGAGAAGAGGTAGAAAAAGAAGACCGTACCGGGAGGAGCCCTCGCCTGCTAGAACATTCGGCGCCATTGTCGGGGGAGATTGGGCCTCGATGAGAGGGTGGTCTTGAGCGGCTGGTAGAGCAAGAAGTGCCTCGCGGCGATTTCTCTCCCTTTTCTCCGCGAGGATCATCGACCGGCCTCTCCCCCTCCTAAGTGGAGCCATGGCTTGCAGGGTGAGTGTGGCGGCGGCAGGAGGAAGGAGATAGTGATTAATGTGGGAGAAGAGTCAAAGAGTATAGGCCGTGGTCCACTAGTACTATTACTATTATACAAGACCACCATGTACGGTCTACCTTCTCAAAGAAGCCAGGGAGGCAGGGGTAGGGAATCGATGGGACTTGTCTTTATTGTGATGGACACTTCAATGGTCTTCGTCTCCTCCCAAAATCCAGTATATAATAAGGGGAGTGCGAGCCGGGTGGTCATCATAGGAATCGGCGCGCACATCCCGCGTGCGTGCGTCACGTGTTGATGGGGCAATGACGCGCACAACTGCTGCACGATCACGTCGGCACGTCGAACTCCACCTGACAGGCATGCACGGGATATTTACAAGTCTAGAATATGCTGTGCCACTTTTGTTGTGATCAAATTATGTTCAGTACGTGAGATATTACTTCTTTTTTTTGATAATCGACAAATGCATGCATGGACACGATGCACGAAATCGCTACTCGTCCTTGATCAGATCGGCACCCCACTCTGTGTACCCGCCACCGACCATTCGGAGCAACTACCTCGAGCATGATGCCCCCTCGCCATGGCAATGGCAGGTCCAAGCCGTCCACTGACCGTCCTGCGTCCTCGGCTCTTTGCTGCATCGTCCGCGCTTGCGAGTCGCCTGCTGAGGCAGCACGTTGTGTCTGACCGTGCCAGGATCCATCGACATCGGCACTTGAGGACACCACGACGTCGAAGATCATACCGGCCATGCATAGGAGCGTGGGGTACCTGCAGTGTCGGACGAGCGCAAAGCAGCAGCCAGGACGGGGGCGCATATTGCACCGGCGAGTACGGACAAGAAGAGGAACGAGAAGAGGACCGGGAAGAAGAGAGGAGATAGCTATTTGGACGAGTCCGACTCAGCCAACGAGGAGGCGTTCATCGATCAGTTGGAGGCAGAAGCGGAGGAGAGTGACGTGGACATGTGGGACTACGAAGAGGAGGAGGAGGACTCCGATGAAGAGATAGCGTGCTTATTTGAGGAAGGGGGCAGTGTCGAGTCATCAGAGGAGGACACCGATGGCAGCGATGGCAGGGACCATGGTGTTGACGAAGACGAGGACGAACTAGAAGACAAAGACGATGGCTTCTTCGAAATATGATCATTTATTTTATTTATTTTAGTTAGATAGATGGATTTTCACTTGTTTATGGAGGTAAAGTATCGGTGGCACAGATAGAGAGATGGCACGGATTGACCATGCATAAAAAAAGTGGAGAAGAGAGGGGTTGTCCTGCCCGTTGGATCACATGCGATCAATGATTGGTGGAGACAATCCGCGTGACATCTGTGTCAGCCAATCAGGGCATAGCACCCAGAGTGAGCACATGTTTGGGATCTCAACATGTTTCGGCTTTTGTGAGATTTGTGACCGAGAGAGAGGGAAAACCTCTTTTCACAATCCGCCTATGGATCCACCAGTATCATTGAAATGTGTGCTCTTTTTACTAACAACAACCAGAGTCATTGAAATGTGTGTTCTCTTCAAAGACCACACATGGAACCACCAGTGTCATTGCATGTGTGTTCTTTTTACTAACAACAACTGGAGTCATTGAAATATGTGTTCTCTTCAGAGACCACACATCGATCCACCAGTGTTATTGCATGTATGCTCTTTTCACATTCCACCTATGGATCCACCAGTGTCATTGCATGTGTGTTCTTTTTACTAACAACAACTAGAGTCATTGCATGTGTGTTCTTTTCACATACCACATATGGATCCACCAGTGTCATTGCATGTGTGCTCTTTTCACAGTCCACCTATGGATCCACCAGTGTCATTGCATGTGTGCTCTTTTTACTAACAACAACCAGAGTCATTCCATGTGTGTTCTCTTCAGAGACCACACATGGATCCACCAGTGTCATTGCATGTGTGTTCTTTTTACTAACAACAACTAGAGTCATTGAAATGTGTGTTCTTTTTAGAGACCACACATGGATCCACCAGTGTCATTGCATGTGTGTTCTTTTTACTAACAACAACTAGTGTCATTGCGTGTGTGTTCTTTTCACAATCCACCTATGGATCCACCAGTGTCATTGCATGTGTGTTCTTTTTACTAACAAGAACCAGAGTCATCGCATGTGTGTTATTTTCACATACCACATATGGATCCACCAGTGTCATTGCATGTGTGTTCTTTTTACTAACAACAACTGGAGTTATTTCATGTGTGTTCTTTTCACATACCACATAAGGATCCACCGGTGTCATTGAAATGTGTGTTCTCTTCAAAGACCACACATGGATCCACCAGTGTCATTGCATGTGTGTTCTTTTTACTAACAACAACCAAAGTCATTGCATGTTTCACATACCACATATGGATCCACCAGTGCCATTGCATGTGTGTTCTTTTTACTAACAACAACTAGAGTCATTTCATGATAGTTCTTTTCACATACCACATATGGATCCACCAGTGTCATTAAAATGTGTGTTCTCTTCAGAGACCGGACATGGATCCACTAGTGTCATTGCATGTGTGTTCTTTTTACTAACAACAACTGGAGTCATTGCATGTGTGTTGTTTTCACATACCACATATGGATCCACTATTGTCATTGCATGTGTTCTCTTTTCACAATCCACCTATGGATCCACCAATGTCATTGCATGTGTGTTGTTTTTACTAACAACCAGACTCATCGAAATGTGTGTTATTTTCACATACCACATATGGATCCACTAGAGTCATTGAAATGTGTGTTCTTTTCACAACCACCTATGGATCCACCAGTGTCATTGCATGTGTGTTCTTTTTACTAACAACAACTAGAGTCATTGCATGTGTGCTCTCTTCAGAGACCACACATGGATCCAGCAGTGTCATTGCATGTGTGTTCTTTTTACTAGCAACAACCCGAGTCAGTTCTCTTTAGAGACCACACATGGATCCACCAGTGTCATTGCATGTGTGTTCTTTTTACTAACAACAACCAGAGTCATTGAAATGTGTGTTCTTTTCACATACAAAATATGGATCCACGAGTGTCATTGCATGTGTGTTCTTTTTACTAACAACAACCAGAGTCATTGCATGTGTGTTCTCTTTAGATACCACACATGGATCCACCAGTGTCATTGCATGTGTGTTCTTTTTACAAATAACAACTGGAGTCATTGCATGTGTGTTCTTTTCACATACCACATATGGATCCACTAGTGTCATTGCATTTGTGTTCTTTTTACTATCAACAACCAGAATCATTGCATGTGTGTTATTTTCACATACCACATATGGATCCACCAGTGTCATTGCATGTGTGTTCTTTTTACTAACAACAACTGGAGTCATTTCATGTGCGGTCTTTTCACATACCACATATGGATCCACCGGTGTCATTGAAATGTGTGTTCTCTTTAGAGACCACACATGGATCCACTAGTGTCATTGCATGTGTGTTCTTTTTACTAACAACAACTAGAGTCATTGCATGTGTGTTCTTTTCACATACCACCTATGGATCCACCAGTGTCATTGCATGTGTGTTCTTTTTACTAACAACAACTAGAGTCATTGAAATGTGTGTTATTTTCACATACCACATATGGATCCACCAGTGTCATTAAAATGTGTGTTCTCTTCAGAGACCACACATGGATCCACTAGTGTCATTGCATGTGTGTTCTTTTTACTAACAACAACTGGAGTCATTGCATGTGTGTTGTTTTCACATACCACATATGGATCCACTACTGTCATTGCATGTGTTCTCCTTTCAGAATCCACCTATGGATCCACCAATGTCATTGCATGTGTGTTGTTTTTACTAACAACAACCAGAGTCATCGAAATGTGTGTTATTTTCACATACCACATATGGATCCACTAGAGTCAATTAAATGTGTGTTCTTTTCACAACCACCTATGGATCCACCAGTGTCATTGCATGTGTGTTCTTTTTACTAACAACAACTAGAGTCATTGCATGTGTGCTCTCTTCAGAGACTACACATGGATCCACCAGTGTCATTGCATGTGTGTTCTTTTTACTAACAACAACTAGTGTCATTGCATGTGTGTTCTTTTCACAATCCACCTATGGATCCACCAGTGTCATTACATGTGTGTTCTTTTTACTAACAAGAACCAGAGTCATTGCATGTGTGTTATTTTCACATACCACATATGGATCCACTAGTGTCATTGCATGTGTGTTCTTTTTACTAACAACAACTGGAGTTATTTCATGTGTGTTCTTTTCACATACCACAGAAGGATCCACCGGTGTCATTGAAATGTGTGTTCTCTTCAAAGACCACACATGGATCCACCAGTGTCATTGCATGTGTGTTCTTTTTACTAACAACAACCAAAGTCATTGCATGTTTCACATACCACATATGGATCCACCAGTGTCATTGCATGTGTGTTCTTTTTACTAACAACAACTAGAGTCATTTCATGATAGTTCTTTTCACATACCACATATGGATCCACCAGTGTCATTAAAATGTGT
Organism: Avena insularis; assembly: GCA_023614405.1. Classification (NCBI taxonomy): domain Eukaryota; kingdom Viridiplantae; phylum Streptophyta; class Magnoliopsida; order Poales; family Poaceae; genus Avena; species Avena insularis. Next base: position 313,736,477 of record CM042694.1, on the reverse strand, counting down.
GTTCTCTTTAGAGACCACACATGGATCCACTAGTGTCATTGCATGTGTGTTCTTTTTACTAACAACAACTGGAGTCATTGCATGTGTGTTGTTTTCACATACCACATATGGATCCACTACTGTCATTGCATGTGTTCTCTTTTCACAATCCACCTATGGATCCACCAATGTCATTGCATGTGTGTTGTTTTTACTAACAACCAGAGTCATCGAAATGTGTGTTATTTTCACATACCACATATGGATCCACTAGAGTCATTGAAATGTGTGTTCTTTTCACAACCACCTATGGATCCACCAGTGTCATTGCATGTGTGTTCTTTTTACTAACAACAACTAGAGTCATTGCATGTGTGCTCTCTTCAGAGACCACACATGGATCCAAAGATGTCATTGCATGTGTGTTCTTTTTACTAGCAACAACCAGAGTCAGTTCTCTTTAGAGACCACCTATGGATCGACCAGTGTCATTGCATGTGTGTTCTTTTTACTAACAACAACCAGAGTCATTGAAATGTGTGTTCTTTTCACATACAAAATATGGATCCACGAGTGTCATTGCATGTGTGCTTTTTTTACTAACAACAATTGGAGTCATTGCATGTGTGTTCTTTTCACATACCACACATGGATCCACCAGTGTCATTGCATGTGTGATCTTTTCACAAATAACAACTGGAGTCATTGCATGTGTGTTCTTTTCACATACCACATATGGATCCACTAGTGTCATTGCATTTGTGTTCTTTTTACTATCAACAACCAGAATCATTGCATGTGTGTTATTTTCACATACCACATATGGATCCACCAGTGTCATTGCATGTGTGTTCTTTTTACTAACAACAACTGGAGTCATTTCATGTGCGGTCTTTTCACATACCACATATGGATCCACCGGTGTCATTGAAATGTGTGTTCTCTTCAGAGACCACACATGGATCCACTAGTGTCATTGCATGTGTGTTCTTTTTACTAACAACAACTAGAGTCATTGCATGTGTGTTCTTTTCACATACCACCTATGGATCCACCAGTGTCATTGCATGTGTGTTCCTTTTACTAACAACAACTAGAGTCATTGAAATGTGTGTTCTCTTCAGAGACCACACATGGATCCACTAGTGTCATTGCATGTGTGTTCTTTTTACTAACAACAACTGGAGTCATTGCATGTGTGTTGTTTTCACATACCACATATGGATCCACTACTGTCATTGCATGTGTTCTCTTTTCACAATCCACCTATGGATCCACCAATGTCATTGCATGTGTGTTGTTTTTACTAACAACCAGAGTCATCGAAATGTGTGTTATTTTCACATACCACATATGGATCCACTAGAGTCATTGAAATGTGTGTTCTTTTCACAACCACCTATGGATCCACCAGTGTCATTGCATGTGTGTTCTTTTTACTAACAACAACTAGCGTCATTGCATGTGTGCTCTCTTCAGAGACCACACATGGATCCAGCAGTGTCATTGCATGTGTGTTCTTTTTACTAGCAACAACCAGAGTCAGTTCTCTTTAGAGACCACACATGGATCCACCAGTGTCATTGCATGTGTGTTCTTTTTACTAACAACAACCAGAGTCATTGAAATGTGTGTTCTTTTCACATACAAAATATGGATCCACGAGTGTCATTGCATGTGTGTTCTTTTTACTAACAACAACCAGAGTCATTGCATGTGTGTTCTCTTTAGATACCACACATGGATCCACCAGTGTCATTGCATGTGTGTTCTTTTTACAAATAACAACTGGAGTCATTGCATGTGTGTTCTTTTCACATACCACATATGGATCCACTAGTGTCATTGCATTTGTGTTCTTTTTACTATCAACAACCAGAATCATTGCATGTGTGTTATTTTCACATACCACATATGGATCCACCAGTGTCATTGCATGTGTGTTCTTTTTACTAACAACAACTGGAGTCATTTCATGTGCGGTCTTTTCACATACCACATATGGATCCACCGGTGTCATTGAAATGTGTGTTCTCTTCAGAGACCACACATGGATCCACTAGTGTCATTGCATGTGTGTTCTTTTTACTAACAACAACTAGAGTCATTGCATGTGTGTTCTTTTCACATACCACCTATGGATCCACCAGTGTCATTGCATGTGTGTTCCTTTTACTAACAACAACTAGAGTCATTGAAATGTGTGTTCTCTTCAGAGACCACACATGGATCCACTAGTGTCATTGCATGTGTGTTCTTTTTACTAACAACAACTGGAGTCATTGCATGTGTGTTGTTTTCACATACCACATATGGATCCACTACTGTCATTGCATGTGTTCTCCTTTCAGAATCCACCTATGGATCCACCAATGTCATTGCATGTGTGTTGTTTTTACTAACAACAACCAGAGTCATCGAAATGTGTGTTATTTTCACATACCACATATGGATCCACTAGAGTCATTGAAATGTGTGTTCTTTTCACAACCACCTATGGATCCACCAGTGTCATTGCATGTGTGTTCTTTTTACTAACAACAACTAGAGTCATTGCATGTGTGCTCTCTTCAGAGACTACACATGGATCCACCAGTGTCATTGCATGTGTGTTCTTTTTACTAACAACAACTAGTGTCATTGCATGTGTGTTCTTTTCACAATCCACCTATGGATCCACCAGTGTCATTGCATGTGTGTTCTTTTTACTAACAAGAACCAGAGTCATTGCATGTGTGTTATTTTCACATACCACATATGGATCCACCAGTGTCATTGCTTGTGTGTTCTTTTTACTAACAACAACTGGAGTTATTTCATGTGTGTTCTTTTCCCATACCACATAAGGATCCACCGGTGTCATTGAAATGTGTGTTCTCTTCAAAGACCACACATGGATCCACCAGTGTCATTGCATGTGTGTTCTTTTTACTAACAACAACCAAAGTCATTGCATGTTTCACATACCACATATGGATCCACCAGTGTCATTGCATGTGTGTTCTTTTTACTAACAACAACTAGAGTCATTTCATGATAGTTCTTTTCACATACCACATATGGATCCACCAGTGTCATTAAAATGTGTGTTCTCTTCAGAGACCACACATGGATCCACTAGTGTCATTGCATGTGTGTTCTTTTTACTAACAACAACTGGAGTCATTGCATGTGTGTTGTTTTCACATACCACATATGGATCCACTACTGTCATTGCATGTGTTCTCTTTTCACAATCCACCTATGGATCCACCAATGTCATTGCATGTGTGTTGTTTTTACTAACAACAACCAGAGTCATCGAAATGTGTGTTATTTTCACATACCACATATGGATCCACTAGAGTCATTGAAATGTGTGTTCTTTTCACAACCACCTATGGATCCACCAGTGTCATTGCATGTGTGTTCTTTTTACTAACAACAACTAGAGTCATTGCATGTGTGCTCTCTTCAGAGACCACACATGGATCCAGCAGTGTCATTGCATGTGTGTTCTTTTTACTAGCAACAACCCGAGTCAGTTCTCTTTAGAGACCACACATGGATCCACCAGTGTCATTGCATGTGTGTTCTTTTTACTAACAACAACTAGAGTCATTGAAATGTGTGTTCTTTTCACATACAAAATATGGATCCACGAGTGTCATTGCATGTGTGTTCTTTTTACTAACAACAACCAGAGTCATTGCATGTGTGTTCTCTTTAGATACCACACATGGATCCACCAGTGTCATTGCATGTGTGTTCTTTTTACAAATAACAACTAGAGTCATTGCATGTGTGTTCTTTTCACATACCACATATGGATCCACTAGTGTTATTGCATTTGTGTTCTTTTTACTATCAACAACCAGAGTCATTGCATGTGTATTATTTTCAGATACCACATATGGATCCACCAGTGTCATTGCATGTGTGTTCTTTTTACTAACAACAACTGGAGTCATTTCATGTGCGGTCTTTTCACATACCACATATCGATCCACCGGTGTCATTGAAATGTGTGTTCTCTTCAGAGACCACACATGGATCCACCAGTGTCATTGCATGTGTGTTCTTTTTACTAACAACAACTAGAGTCATTGCATGTGTGTTCTTTTCACATACCACCTATGGATCCACCGGTGTCATTGCATGTGTGTTCTTTTTACTAACAACAACCAGAGTCATTGAAATGTGTGTTATTTTGACATACCACATATGGATCCACCAGTGTCATTAAAATGTGTGTTCTCTTTAGAGACCACACATGGATCCACTAGTGTCATTGCATGTGTGTTCTTTTTACTAACAACAACTAGAGTCATTGCATGTGTGTTGTTTTCACATACCACATATGGATCCACTACTGTCATTGCATGTGTTCTCCTTTCAGAATCCACCTATGGATCCACCAATGTCATTGCATGTGTGTTGTTTTTACTAACAACAACCAGAGTCATCGAAATGTGTGTTATTTTCACATACCACATATGGATCCACTAGAGTCATTGAAATGTGTGTTCTTTTCACAACCACCTATGGATCCACCAGTGTTATTGCATGTGTGTTCTTTTTACTAACAACAACTAGAGTCATTGCATGTGTGCTCTCTTCAGGGACCACACATGGATCCAGCAGTGTCATTGCATGTGTGTTCTTTTTACTAGCAACAACCCGATTCAGTTCTCTTTAGAGACCACACATGGATCCACCAGTGTCATTGCATGTGTGTTCTTTTTACTAGCAACAACCCGATTCAGTTCTCTTTAGAGACCACACATGGATCCACCAGTGTCATTGCATGTGTGTTCTTTTCACAATCCACCTATGGATCCACGAGTGTGATTGCATGTGTGTTCTTTTTACTAACAACAACCAGAGTCATTGCATGTGTGTTCTCTTGTGATACCACACATGGATCCACCAGTGTCATTGCATGTGTGTTCTTTTTATAAATAACAACTGGAGTCATTGCATGTGTGTTCTTTTCACATACCACATATGGATCCACTACTGTCATTGCATTTGTGTTCTTTTTACTATCAACAACCAGAGTCATTGCATGTGTGTTATTTTCACATACCACATATGGATCCACCAGTGTCATTGCATGTGTGTTCTTTTTACTAACAACAACTGGAGTCATTTCATGTGCGGTCTTTTCACATACCACATATGGATCCACCGGTGTCATTGAAATGTGTGTTCTCTTCAGAGACCACACATGGATCCACCAGTGTCATTGCATGTCTGTTCTTTTTACTAACAGCAACTAGAGTCATTGCATGTGTGTTCTTTTCACATACCACATATGGATCCACCAGTGTCATTGCATGTGTGTTGTTTTCACAATCCACCTATGGATCCACCAGTGTCATTGCATGTGTGTTCTTTTTACTAACAACAACCAGAGTCATTGAAATGTGTGTTATTTTCACATACCACATATGGATCCACTAGAGTCATTGAAATGTGTGTTCTTTTCACAACCACCTATGGATCCACGAGTGTCATTGCTTGTGTGTTCTTTTTAGTAACAACAACCAGAGTCATTGCATGTGTGCTCTCTTCAGAGACCGCACATGGATCCACCAGTGTCATTGCATGTGTGTTCTTTTTACTAGCAACAACCAGAGTCAGTTCTCTTTAGAGACCACACATGGATCCACCAGTGTCATTGCATGTGTGTTCTTTTTACTCAGAACAACCAGCCATTGAAATGTGTGTTCTTTTCACATACCACATATGGATCCACCAGTGTCATTGCATGTGTGTTCTTTTTACTAACAACAACCAGAGTCATTGTGTAACTACCTCGGTGAATTACGCTCCTAGTACGAGCCTGGATGATCAGAAATGGTTGAAATAGTACGGTGGGGCCCAAATGCCACTCACAGGTAGACCTTTCGGCCGTCCCAACCATTTCCAAGCATCGGGACAAGAACGGCATGTAATCGGCAAAGAAGGGATCAACTACATACACAAATGAGTATGTATGCAAGCCACCATACAATAGTACATCGAGCCATTCCATCTAAAAAGAAAGGAATATAGCAACGCCATACCAAGATCCAAATATCCTAGATAGATATAATAGTTTAGGATATCTCCTCATACATCAATCAACAGAGTATCAAGAAGCGAAGACAAAATCCGGCACGGATAAGAAGCAAATTGGCATAAGATGCCCCATAAATAAGCACATCCTGCCCACAGATCTCACGGATCCCCGTTCCCGGAATCCCTACACCGAATGATCGTTGCCCACATCGTCCGTCTCTTCCACCCAGTATCCATATTGCGAGTGTACCTGCCCATCTGAACCAATAATTTATCGTGTGAGACCCTAGGGGTACTCAGCAAGTCTTTATGCCTCTAAAGGGGACACAACCTGGGGTGACGCAATTGCAGCAAAAGATAAACCCTAGCAATTCTATAGATACTCGCTAACCATCCGCCTAACCAGAGATAGACGGATGTCCGTGAATTAATGACAACAGTTATAACAGTAATAACGGTAATATCCACAGATCCATCCTCCTCGCCATCGACGAGGAAGCGAAACAACCCCCATCCGCTGGCGGTTTATTAACCATTCCATGAGTGTTGCTCTATTTACTAGTCGTACCTAGTCTAGTCAAATTAAAAGCGGTACTTTAGTTATGCTGTCTATGATCGAGAAACGTGCTCCAAGTCGCCCATAACCATGACACGGCTTTCAGAAGTTTTTACCGCAGGGTGCACAAATAGCAACACACACCGATATGCCTAAAAACCAAATCAAAACCAACGAGGCAGTCACGACAAAGCGATCACAGATTCAGAATATTTCAGGGGCCACCCCATTGAGCTACCCGCAACGGTTAATGACTCAGACGGCCTCAAGGTTTGGAGCCAGTAAACGATCGGGAACCCGAAGTGTGACTGGGCTTGTCGACACAGCGTAACGGGTCACGGACCTAAATACAAAGGTGCTCCTCGCACAATCTTAAATAAAGCAGAAAGCATGGCATAGGTACAGGATCGTAAATAAAACCTCAAACTAGTTTGTGTCCCCAAGAAATAAGAATGAATCAAGCTCGCCTGGGGGTCCATAAGCCTCCCGGATGTGGATAGCGCGAATATTCTTGGAACAGAATCAAGTACTCGGGGTCTTACGGACACAAGTGAGCCTGAAAAACCAAATAGAATATGGCTCACCGATGCCACTTTCATTAGTTATCCCATTACTACTCAGGTTAAGTTGTTTAGGTACCTCGTTATCCATCGACACTCACATACCCTACACATGTCGTTTCTACGACTCGCATGGCTCAAACAACTCTGTAGTAATGGCTCATGGGATGGAGGAACAAGCTTTGGGTTTAAAAGTAAAGGCTATGCAATACTTGGGATTCAATTTAATGCAACCGCGACTCAATGATGCAAGAATAAGATAGAGGCAACAGGTACTGTATGTATGCAAGCATGTGGTAGTGCTTGCCTGGCAGCTCAGTTGAAGCAAAAGATGGATCTGGGTAGTGTTCCTGGTTCTCTTGATATATCCCCTGCTCAGCGTCTATTCGAAGAAGAACCAAACAAACAAGGGCCAACATAAATAAGGTGCACAAGCATATGAATAAATGCATCAAGCAAACAATCATGCCATGATGAATTATGCACAATTTGCATGGCAATTAAGTAGCATGGCATGGGTGAGGTGTGGAATACAATATTAAAGCATTTTATTTAGTTTTGAGCTCATTTTATTCTCATATTAGTTGCTGTATACATTATATTTATATGATGCATGCTCCAAAACAAACCAAGGAATGCATAAACAGAAAGGTCTCGTCGAGCTAATCATTTTAGACATATTATTTATTGAATTTGGACTTATAAATCAAAAGTTATTAATTATTTAAGAAAAAGGAGCATTTATTGTAATTTAAATAAACTTGGAAATTTTTAAATGTTCAAAATATATTTTGGATTGCATATTTGAATTCCTCACATTTTCCTGATTTGAAAACATATATTATTTGTATTATTTGGATTAATATATTAAAATTTATTTAAAAACAGAATTAAATTTGAATTTGAAATAATTTGAAATAAATTTGAATAAAACAGATAACACAGCCTTTTTACACTCAGCCAGAGCTAGCCCTAGACGCTGACGGGTGGGCCTCTCTGCTGATCGACACACACCTACTGCAGATTTTTTGTCACATGAGGTAAACCAGCCCAGAGGCCGGCTGTGGGGGTCAGGCTCTGAGGCCCGGACGAGGCGAGCCAGGGGGACCCAGGTGGGGGGACATGGGACCGCGGGTTGTTTTCAAGAAAGGACGGGAGCCTTTTTGCAAAACGCCAGGGGCACAGACAGGTGGGACTAGGGGGAGTGCGGGTTGAGAAAAAGGTTGGGGGGGTTGTGCAAAGTGCCCGGCGTGCACTGTTTTTCTTCCCCTCTGCCTCGAGCGGCAGAGTGGCACGGGTGGGGATCGAACCCGCGTCGCGGGCTGGCGCACAGAGGCGGCTGCCGCTGCGGTAGGTCTGGGTGTTGTTGCAGGAAGGGGTGCAGGCGGCTAGATAAGGTTGTTGCGGTGCGGGAGCGAGCAAACAGACGCGGCGGCGGCGCACCGAGGGTGCTCGACAAAAGGAACGGCGACGCCAGGAAGCGACGGTGCAGGCGAGGGTGTCTGGGAGGACAAGGCGCTTACCGCGAGTGCGTCGGTGTGGCTGGCGAGGCTTGGGGAGGGCACGATCGGCGGCGGGGCTGGTGGCGGCGAAGCTAGGGTTCGGCGTCGGTTCCTGGGCGCCTGGTCCTTCTCCTCCGCGACTGCGTGTCCAGGGGCGGTGCAGGGGTGCTCGTGGTCTTCCTCGACAACCCTAACTCCTCGCCCGCCTCCTGGATCGATGACGACGAAAGGGAGCCGACGGTGTGGCCGGCGTCGGGGTGCGGCGGCGGTAGAGAAAGAGAGGGGAAGAGGGAAGGCGAGGCAGAGCCTCTGGGGGGATCTGGGAGAGGCTAGAGGTGGGGAGGGGGTAGATAAGGACGGGGGCGAGTGGTTGGCGTGGGGGAGGGGAAGATGGGAAAAGGTAGCCTCGGTGCCACCTTTCTCTCCTCCTCCTCACGTGCATGGCTCGGGGCAGGACAGGGGAGGCTGCAGGTGGGGTAGGGCGAGGCCAGGGAGGCAGGCAGGTTCGGTTAGAGGGGTCCCTAGGGCAGGGAGAGAAGAGAGGGAGAGAGGTGGCTCGGGTGGGAGGTCTAGGGTAGGAGGGAGGGTGGCTCGGCTAAGGGGGGCCTCATGGCATAGAGAGAGAGGGAAGAGGGTGGAGCTAGGCTCGGTTAGGGTTTAGCTAGAGAGGGAGGCTCGGGTTAGAGAGGGTGGGTGAGAGAAGAGGTGAGGTGTGAGAAGGGGTTTAGGGTATGATGGGGTTTGGTGATTAGGGAGGTAGGGTTTAGGATAGATGAGGGAGTGTGAGATGGTCTTTTTTTTTTCTCTTTTTGCAAGCTCAAGTAAGAACAAGATCAAACCAAGCTTGACCAAAAAGAGGGAGAGGTGGTGTAAGCATGACCAACTAAGATCAAGCTAAAAGAGGGAGATAGAGAGAGTGAGATGATCCACCCAAAACCAAATAAAATCCAAAAGACAAGCTAAAAGGGGACTTGCATGGCCCATGCAAAATATTTATTGCCATGTGGTTTCTTGTGAAAACAATATTATTGCATGGCATTAATATGCATTCCCAAAATTGGAATGAAAGCCAAGCAAAAGAATTTAGAAAGAATTCCAAGTGTAGTAGATGGAGATGATCACATTGGACTATAATTGGGACTTGCTAGTGTGTATATGCCACTAGGTATTTAATAAGCCCACAAAAATATCCCAACATGATGATAACCCCAAACAAACATATGGAAGCTAGGAAAAAGGTTCCACTCACAAGGCATGCAAAGGTGACCATGTGGCTCCCATGTTTCAATATTGTGAAAACAACATGATGCTAAGATGAGAGCATGTGGAAAAATAATTGGATCCATCCCAACCCACATGAGCTAGAGGTAAAACCCAAATAAAGTGCAAAGCTCATATTTGTTTGGATGGTGGAATTATAAGGTGGTGAAGGAAAGGTGGTGGAGTTAATAAGAGATATGCCCCCAACTCAACTTGGGCATCAGACAATATATCAAGAACCAAATACAATATCAAGAGGCAAATACAATTAATAATGCATATGAGATAAGAACCAAATCAAAAAGGGTTTGATATGATGCTCAAATGCAAGGAGGCATGATGACATGAGCATGATATCATGATGATGCTACAATTATATGTTTGAAGGTAGCATTATATAGACTAGGCTAGTAGCATTGCAATTGTTAGACAATTGGGATGCTACAACTCTCCCCCACTAAACAAGAATCTCGCCCCGAGATTCCTAGGAAAAAGAAAACAACACAAGGAGAGGCGGGTGTTCGGAACGAAGGTGATCCTTGCGTTCCCAAGAAGATGAAGAACGGAATGGTGCGACCACTACACCTTGCAAAACTTGCTAGACTTGTTGCGAGTCTTGCGTTTTGCTTGAGAAACGACGGGTCAGAAGAGTTGAAGGATTGTCGTGAGACAAGAAGGATAGGATGGACATAGCTCCGGGTTTTCTCAAGAAACATGATAAAAGAAAAGAACCAGTTGTGAAAGAAAGGACAAGATGATGTATCATGGATAAAGAAAGACACATCATTCAGATTGAAGATTTACCGATACTAGAGAGGATGAATCTTTGTCTCGCCGGAAGAAAAAGAGCTAGATTGGAGAGGTTTGAACCACTATGACAATAGCATCGTATCTTCTCTCGGATTGAAGAAATGAAGTACGGAAACAATATTGCCTTCAAACAATAGAGTCCCTTGATATCAACAGAAAGATTTAGATAGACATCGTCGGATTAGATTCTTGTTGCGCCGGTAAGAACTAATGATCACGCAATTGAGGTGCGCGGATATAACTTCCAGAGACGGATGTGAAGATAGATCATGGGGGATAGGTTCCTTTCATCTTGTTTGGGGATGTAGAGCTCCGGTATAAAGACGAGGATAGAAAAGAATTTGCGTTTGTTTCCACCAGATAATCGAGGATTTTGCTTCGTGTAGAAAGGACGAGATCACCAACAAGAGATTATCGATTACTTTCTTCGAGAGAGCACTCCGGAAAAACAAGGACGGAAGTAAAAGTATCAAGGGATAAAGGCCACTTCTAACTTCCGTGGAATGAGTGAAATCACATAAATTCCCCAATTCAATGTACAAGAGCGAATGATAAGAGTAGTGGTATGGTAGCTACTCCATCCCGCACTCAAAGCATTACTCCGCACCTGAATAAGAAAACCATGCAACCCAACTACCGAAACAGACTGAAGGTATTGACAAGGATAACTCATGGAACTCCGTTAGCAAACCAGGATAGATGCAAACGATACGCCGGATTCAAGATAGATAAGGGTGATGATGTTGTCGTCCTACCTGATGTAACAAGCCACCGGAAAGATATGAAGGAAGATTACGGAGAACAACTGCCAGATTCCACAGGTAAAGAAGAAGATAACACCAACTGATTACGAAAGATCTGAAAAGTCTTCATGGCCTCCGGTGGATTGAGCATCGATGATAGAACGAGACGGTTTCAAAAGATCACTTAACGAGATAGAGGTGAAAAGAACTCCATGTTCTTCTTGAAATGATTGAGAGAGATCTAGCAGTCTTGAGGAAAACTTCGGCGGAACGACGATGATAACTTGCCAACAAGGAACAACTCCGGATTTGATTGAAGATGGAAGATGGAATTAACAATGGACTTGCTAATTCCAGAATTGAAGAAGATGCACTGGAAGAATAGATTATCTGGTCCTTCGGAAGAAAAAGAGATGCCGCCTGATTCACATTGTCGATCGGATCACCGGTTACAAAGATAAAGAGATCTTGGACAAGAAACGATGATATAGCTTTGCTTATGGTATGAGCTATCAGAGACGAAAAAGATGTGCAGATATGGAGTTCAAAAAGATGTGAAGCATGATAAACAGATGATAGACCGCCGTGGTGCCTTGAGAAACTCCGGATTTCCAAGGATGCTTGAATTTGCATAGATATGATCACGGTGTGCTCCAAATCACAGGAAATAACCGTATCCATCTGGAGGATAGAGTTGATAGCATTTTCCATATTCCAATCGACTCTTATCATGAGTGGGATATAGCTTTGCTGAGAACCAAATTACAATCACCAGCATCGGATCGACACATGTTATGTAATTAGCCCAAGAGAAAAGAAGATGAAGTGAAAACTCCAGGATTAAGCGCCGGTGACAAAAGAATGAGTTAGCATGGACATGCTGATAAAAGAGAGATAGATAATGTTTCACACACGATCAAAAAGGAGTGGAAAACAGATGGATCAAAGAAAAATTTTCCGCATTTTTCGGCATTAAAATACCGATAGATGCGCAAAATCACTTAGCAGATAGGGATTAGCATCAGATGCCTGCACAGAAGAACACCCTTTAAGAAGATGGCACCGGTCAACAAGGAGTCAGATAGATCGCGCCGGTTTTCAAAAGCCTGTCGATATGGAACTTACCAACAGTTGATAACCAAAGGCAGATTGTGATAACAAAAGGATGCAACAGATAGACAAGGAATTACACACACACACACACTTTCTATGGTACTACGGAAACCCAGAACACGTGAATCCTAGTTTGAATTTTAAGAAGAGGATTGAAAACGTTACACTTCCTTACCAGAAAAGGGTGGGTGGTTGGGTAAGAAGAAAAGTGGAAGCAGTCCTACTCGCTTTTGTTTTTCCTAGTATACATAACTACCAAAATATTTGCTAGATGTGACAACGACCATTTGGCTGAGACCCTGAAGGTCGGGATGGCTCTGATACCAATTGTAACTACCTCGGTGAATTACGCTCCTAGTACGAGCCTGGATGATCAGAAATGGTTGAAATAGTACGGTGGGGCCCAAATGCCACTCACAGGTAGACCTTTCGGCCGTCCCAACCATTTCCAAGCATCGGGACAAGAACGGGCGAATCGGCAGCGAAGGGATCAACTACATACACAAATGAGTATGTATGCAAGCCACCATACAATAGTACATCAGAGCCATTCCATCTAAAAAGAAAGGAAATATAGCAACGCCATACGGCAAGATCCAAATATCCTAGATAGATATAATAGTTTAGGATATCTCCTCATACATCAATCAACAGAGTATCAAGCGAAGCGAAGACAAAATCCGGTACGGATAAGAAGCAAATTGGCATAAGATGCCCCATAAATAAGCACATCCTGCCCACAGATCTCACGGATCCCGCTCCGGAATCCCTACACCAATGATCGTTGCCCACATCGTCTCTTCCACCTAGTATCCATCTTGCGAGTGTACCTGCCCATCTGAACCAATAATTTATCGTGTGAGACCCTAGGGTACTCAAAGAAGTCTTTATGCCTCTATAGGGGACACATCCTGGGGTGACGCAATTGCAGCAAATGATAAACCCTAGCAATTCTATAGATACTCGCTAACCATCCGCCTAACCAGAGAGAGACGGATGTCCGTGAATTAATGACAAGCTTATAACAGAATAACGGTAATATCCACAGATCCATCCTCCTCCTCGCCATCCGACGAGGAAGCGAAACAACCCCCATCCGCTGGCGTTTTATTAACCATTCCATGAGTGTTGCTCTATTTACTAGTCGTACCTAGTCTAGTCAAATTAAAAGCGGTACTTTAGTTATGCTTGTCTATGATCGAGAAACTGTGCTCCAAGTCGTCCATAACCGCGACACGGCTTTGAAAGTTTTACCGCAGGGTGCACAAATAGCAACACACACTCGATATGCCTCGAAAACCAAATCAAAACCAACGAGACCACGACAAAGCGATCACAGGATTCAGAATATTTGAGGGGCCACCCCATTGAGCTACCCAAGAAGTTAGCTGACTCGAGACGGCCTCAAGGTTTGTGGAGCCTCAGAAACGATCGGGAACCCAAAGTGTGGACTTTGTCACAGCAGAACGGGTCACGGACCTAAATAAGACAAAGTGTGCTCCTCGCACAATCTTAAATAAAGCATAAAGCATGGCATAGGTACAGGATCGTAAATAAAACCTCAAACTAGTTTGTGTCCCCAAGAAATAAGAATGAATCAAGCTCGCTCGTGGGGGTCCATAAGCCTCCGGATGTGGATAGCGAATATTCTTGGAACAGAATCAAGTACTGGGTCTTACGGGACACAAGTGAGCCTGAAAACCAAATAGCGAATATGGCTCACCGATGCCACTTTCATTAGTTATCCCATTACTACTCAGGTTAAGTTGTTTAGGTACCTCGTTATCCATCAGACACTCACATACCCTACACATGCTGTTCTACGACTCGCATGGCTCAAACAACTCCTGTAGTAATGGCTCATGGGATGGAGGAACAAGCTTCGGTGGGGTTTAAAAGTAAAGGCTATGCAATACTTGGGATTCAATTTAATGCAACCGCGACTCAATGATGCAAGAATAAGATAGAGGCAACAGGTACTGTATGTATGCAAGCATGTGGTAGTTCTTGCCTGGCAGCTCAGTTGAAGCAAAAGATGGATCTGGTGTTCTGGTTCTCTTGATATATCCCCTGCTCAGCGTCTATTCGAAGAAGAACCAAACAAACAAGGGCCAACATAAATAAGGTGCACAAGCATATGAATAAATGCATCAAGCAAACAATCATGCCATGATGAATGATGCACAATTTGCATGGCAATTAAGTAGCATGGCATGGGTGAGGTGTGGAATACAATATTAAAGCATTTTATTTAGTTTTGAGCTCATTTTATTCTCATATTAGTTGCTGTATACATTATATTTATATGATGCATGCTCCAAAACAAACCAAGGAATGCATAAACAGAAAGGTCTCGTCGAGCTAATCATTTTAGACATATTATTTATTGAATTTGGACTTATAAATCAAAAGTTATTAATTATTTAAGAAAAAGGGGCATTTATTGTAATTTAAATAAACTTGGAAATTTTTAAATGTTCAAAATATATTTTGGATTGCATATTTGAATTCCTCACATTTTCCTGATTTGAAAACATATATTATTTGTATTATTTGGATTAATATATTAAAAGTTATTTAAAAACAGAATTAAATTTGAATTTGAAATAATTTGAAATAAATTTGAATAAAACAGATAACACAGCCTTTTTACACTCAGCCAGAGCTAGCCCTAGACGCTGACGGGTGGGCCTCTCTGCTGATTGGGACACGCTACGCTGCTGCGAGATACTTTTGCTATCCCCTTGTCACCCCAGGTAATGGGCCAGTGGTGGAGCACAGGGAGGCCCGGAGAGTGGGGAGCGGCCAGGGACCGGCAGTCAGGTAAACTAGCCCTGTGGGCCGACAGGGGCTGCCGGTGGGGAAGCCCCTGATAAGAGGCGAGCGGACGCGGACCCATGGGGGGACATGGGACCGCGGGTTGTTTTCAAGAAAGGACGGGAGCCTTTTTGCAAAACGCCAGGGGCACAAACAGGTGGGCCTAGGGGGAGTGCGGGTTGAGAAAAAGGTTGGGGGGGGTTGTGCAAAGTGCAGCACCTTTATTTTCTTCCCTACCTCGGCAGAGTGGCACGGGTGGGGATCGAACCCGCGTCGCGGGCTGGCGCACAGAGGCGGCTGCCGCTGCAGGTGGTTGCAGGAAGGGTGCGCGGCTAGATAAGGTTGTTGCGGTGCGAGCAAAGCAAACGACGCGGCGCTGGCGCGAGGGTGCTCGACAAAAGGAACGGCGACGCCAGGAAGCGATGGCAGTGCGAGGGGTGTCTGGAGGACAGCGCCATCATGAAAAGGTGCGTCGGTGTGGCTGGCGAGGCTTGGGGTGGGCACGATCGGCGGCGGGGCTGGTGGCGGCGAAGCTAGGGTTCAGCGTCGGTTCCTGGGCGCCTGGTCCTTCTCCTCCGCGACTGCGTGTCCAGGGGCGGTGCAGGGGTGCTCGTGGTCTTCCTCGACAACCCTAACTCCTCGCCCGCCTCCTGGATCGATGACGACGAAAGGGAGCCGACGGTGGCCGTCAGGGCTGCGGTGAGAGAAAGAGGAAGAGGGAAGCGAGGCGAGCCTCCGGGGGATCTGGGCGAGGCTAGAGGGGGGGAGGGGGTAGATCAGGCCGGGGGCGAGTGGGTGGCGGGGGGGAGGGGAAGATGGGACAAGGTGGCCTCGGTGCCACCTTTCTCTCCTCCGCCTCACGTGCATGGCTCAGTGGGCAGGGCAGGCAGGGAGGGGTAGGCGAGGCTGGGGAGGCAAAGGTGTTCGGTTAGAGGCCCCTAGGCGTGGAGAGAAGAGAGGAGAGAGGTGGCTCGGGTGGGAGGTCTAGGGTAGGAGGGAGGGTGGCTCGGCTAAGGGGGGCCTCATGGCATAGAGAGAGAGGGAAGAGGGTGGAGCTAGGCTCGGTTAGGGTTTAGCTAGAGAGGGAGGCTCGGGTTAGAGAGGGTGGGTGAGAGAAGAGGTGAGGTGTGAGAAGGGGTTTAGGGTATGATGGGGTTTGGTGATTAGGGAGGTAGGGTTTAGGATAGATGAGGGAGTGTGAGATGGTCTTTTTTTTTTCTCTTTTTGCAAGCTCAAGTAAGAACAAGATCAAACCAAGCTTGACCAAAAAGAGGGAGAGGTGGTGTAAGCATGACCAACTAAGATCAAGCTAAAAGAGGGAGATAGAGAGAGTGAGATGATCCACCCAAAACCAAATAAAATCCAAAAGACAAGCTAAAAGGGGACTTGCATGGCCCATGCAAAATATTTATTGCCATGTGGTTTCTTGTGAAAACAATATTATTGCATGGCATTAATATTATGCATTCCCAAAATTGGAATGAAAGCCAAGCAAAAGAATTTAGAAAGAATTCCAAGTGTAGTAGATGGAGATGATCACATTGGACTATAATTGGGACTTGCTAGTGTGTATATGCCACTAGGTATTTAATAAGCCCACAAAAATATCCCAACATGATGATAACCCCAAACAAACATATGGAAGCTAGGAAAAAGGTTCCACTCACAAGGCATGCAAAGGTGACCATGTGGCTCCCATGTTTCAATATTGTGAAAACAACATGATGCTAAGATGAGAGCATGTGGAAAAAGAATTGGATCCATCCCAACCCACATGAGCTAGAGGTAAAACCCAAATAAAGTGCAAAGCTCATATTTGTTTGGATGGTGGAATTATAAGGTGGTGAAGGAAAGGTGGTGGAGTTAATAAGAGATATGCCCCCAACTCAACTTGGGCATCAGACAATATATCAAGAACCAAATACAATATCAAGAGTCAAATACAATTAATAATGCATATGAGATAAGAACCAAATCAAAAAGGGTTTGATATGATGCTCAAATGCAAGGAGGCATGATGACATGAGCATGATATCATGATGATGCTACAATTATATGTTTGAAGGTAGCATTATATAGACTAGGCTAGTAGCATTGCAATTGTTAGACAATTGGGATGCTACACATTGCATGTGTGTTCTCTTTAGAGACCACACATGGATCCACCAGTGGCATTGCATGTGTGTTCTTTTTACTAACAACAACCGGAGTCATTGAAATGTGTGTTCTTTTCACAAACCACATATGGATCCACCAGTGTCATTGCATGTGTGTTCTTTTTACTAACAACAACCAGCGTCATTGAAATGTGTGTTCTTTTCACATACGACATATGGATCCACCTGTGTCATTGCATGTGTGTTCTTTTTACTAACAACAACCAGTGTCATTGCATGTGTGTTCTTTTCATAATCCACCTATGGATCCACTAGTGTCATTGCAGGTGTGTTCTTTTTACTAACAAGAACTAGAGTCATTTCATGTGTGTTATTTTCACATACCACATATGGATCCACCAGTGTCATTGCATGTGTGTTCTTTTTACTAACAACAACTGGAGTCATTTCATGTGTGTTCTTTTCACATACCACATAAGGATCCACCGGTGTCATTGGAATGTGTGTTCTCTTCAGAGACCACACATGGATCCACCAGTGTCATTACATGTGTGTTCTTTTTACTAACAACAACCAGAATCATTGCATGTTTCACATACCACATATGGATCCACCAGTGTCATTGCATGTGTGTTCTTTTCACAATCCAATATGGATCCACCAGTGTCATTTCATGTGTGTTCTTTTTACTAACAACAACTAGAGTCATTTCATGATAGTTCTTTTCACATACCACATATGGATCCACCAGTGTCATTGAAATGTGTGTTCTCTTTAGAGACCACACATGGATCCACCAGTGTCATTGCATGTGTGTTCTTTTTACTAACAACAACTAGAGTCATTGCATGTGTGTTCTTTTCACATACCACATATGGATCCACCAGTGTCATTGCATGTGTGCTCTTTTCAGAATCCACCTATTGATCCACCAGTGTCATTGCATGTGTGTTCTTTTTACTAACAACAACCAGATTCATTGAAATGTGTGTTATTTTCACATCCCACATATGGATCCACCAGAGTCATTGAAATGTGTGTTATTTTCTATGGATCCACGAGTGTCATTGCATATGTGTTCTTTTTACTAACAACAACTAGAGTCATTGCATGTGTGCTCTCTTCAGAGACCACACATGGATCCACGAGTGTCATTGCATGTGTGGTCTTTTTACTAGCAACCACCAGAGTCAGTTCTCTTCAGAGACCACACATGGATCCACCAGTGTCATTGCATGTGTGTTCTTTTTACTAACAACAACTAGAGTCATTGCATGTGTGTTATTTTCACATACCACATATGGATCCACCAGTGTCATTGCATGTGTGCTCTTTTCACAATCCACCTATGGATCCACGAGTGTCATTGCATGTGTGTTCTTTTTACTAACAACAACCAGAGTCATTGCATGTGTGTTCTCTTGAGATACCACACATGGATCCACCAGTGTCATTGCATGTGTGTTCTTTTTACAAATAACAACTGGAGTCATTGCATGTGTGTTCTTTTCACATACCACATATGGATCCACTAGTGTCATTGCATTTGTGTTCTTTTTACTATCAACAACCAGAGTCATTGCATGTGTGTCATTTTCACATACCACATATGGATCCACCAGTGTCATTGCATGTGTGTTCTTTTTACTAACAAAAACTGGAGTCATTTCATGTGCGGTCTTTTCACATACCACATATGGATCCACCAGTGTCATTGCATGTGTGTTCTTTTCACAATCCACCTATGGATCCACCAGTGTCATTGCATGTGTGTTCTTTTTACTAACAACAACTAGAGTCATTGCATGTGTGTTCTTTTCACATACCACATATGGATCCACCAGTGTCATTGCATGTGTGTTCTTTTCACAATCCACCTATGGATCCACCAGTGTCATTGCATGTGTGTTCTTTTTACTAACAACAACCAGAGTCATTGAAATGTTTGTTATTTTCACATACCACATATGGATCCACTAGAGTCATTGAAATGTGTGTTCTTTTCACAACCACCTATGGATCCACGAGTGTCATTGCATGTGTGTTCTTTTTACTAACAACAACCAGAGTCAT
Organism: Avena insularis; assembly: GCA_023614405.1. Classification (NCBI taxonomy): domain Eukaryota; kingdom Viridiplantae; phylum Streptophyta; class Magnoliopsida; order Poales; family Poaceae; genus Avena; species Avena insularis. The sequence goes on along the minus strand of CM042694.1, from coordinate 313,716,902 downwards.
TGCATGTGTGCTCTCTTCAGAGACCGCACATGGATCCACCAGTGTCATTGCATGTGTGTTCTTTTTACTAGCAACAACCAGAGTCAGTTCTCTTTAGAGACCACACATGGATCCACCAGTGTCATTGCATGTGTGTTCTTTTTACTCAGAACAACCAGCCATTGAAATGTGTGTTCTTTTCACATACCACATATTTATCCACCAGTGTCATTGCATGTGTGTTCTTTTTACTAACAACAACCAGAGTCATTGCATGTGGGTTCTCTTTAGAGACCACACATGGATCCACCAGTGGCATTGCATGTGTGTTCTTTTTACTAACAACAACCAGAGTCATTGAAATCTGTGTTCTTTTCACATACCACATATGGATCCACCAGTGTCATTGCATGTGTGTTCTTTTTACTAACAATAACCAGCGTCATTGAAATGTGTGTTCTTTTCACATACCACATATGGATCCACCAGTGTCATTGCATGTGTGTTCTTTTTTACTAACAACAACCAGTGTCATTGCATGTGTGTTCTTTTCATAATCCACCTATGGATCCACTAGTGTCATTGCAGGTGTGTTCTTTTTACTAACAAGAACTAGAGTCATTGCATGTGTGTTATTTTCACATACCACATATGGATCCACCAGTGTCATTGCATGTGTGTTCTTTTTACTAACAACAACTGGAGTCATTTCATGTGTGTTCTTTTCACATACCACATAAGGATCCAACGGTGTCATTGGAATGTGTGTTCTCTTCAGAGACCACACATGGATCCACCAGTGTCATTACATGTGTGTTCTTTTTACTAACAACAACCAGAATCATTGCATGTTTCACATACCACATATGGATCCATCAGTGTCATTGCATGTGTGTTCTTTTCACAATCCACCTATGGATCCACCAGTGTCATTTCATGTGTGTTCTTTTTACTAACAACAACTAGAGTCATTTCATGATAGTTCTTTTCACATACCACATATGGATCCACCAGTGTCATTGCATGTGTGCTCTTTTCACAATCCACCTATGGATCCACCAGTGTCATTGCATGTGTGTTCTTTTTACTAACATCAACCAGAGTCATTGAAATGTGTGTTATTTTCACATACCACATATGGATCCACCAGAGTCATTGAAATGTGTGTTATTTTCTATGGATCCACGAGTGTCATTGCATATGTGTTCTTTTTACTAACAACAACCAGAGTCATTGCATGTGTGCTCTCTTCAGAGACCACACATGGATCCACGAGTGTCATTGCATGTGTGTTCTTTTTACTAGCAACCACCAGAGTCAGTTCTCTTTAGAGACCACACATAGATCCACCAGTGTCATTGCATGTGTGTTCTTTTTACTAACGACACCAGAGTCATTGAAATGTGTGTTCTTTTCACATACCACATATGGATCCACCAGAGTCATTGCATGTGTGTTCTCTTTAGAGACCACACGTGGATCCACCAGTGTCATTGCATGTGTGTTCTTTTCACTAACAACAACTGGAGTCATTGCATGTGTGTTCTTTTCACATACCACATATGGATCCACTAGTGTCATTGCATTTGTGTTCTTTTTACTATCAACAACCGGAGTCATTGCATGTGTGTTATTTTCACATACCACATATGGATCCACCAGTGCCATTGCATGTGTGTTCTTTTTACTAACAACAACTGGAGTCATTTCATGTGTGTTCTTTTCACATACCACATATGGATCCACCGGTGTCATTGAAATGTGTGTTCTCTTTAGAGACCACACATGGATCCACCAGTTTCATTGCATGTGTGTTCTTTTTACTAACAACAACTAGAGTCATTGCATGTGTGTTATTTTCACATACCACATATGGATCCACCAGTGTCATTGCATGTGTGTTCTTTTCACAATCCACCTATGGATCCACCAGTGTCATGTCATGTGTGTTCTTTTTACTAACAACAACTAGAGTCATTTCATGATAGTTCTTTTCACATACCACAGATGGATCCACCAGTGTCATTGAAATGTGTGTTCTCTTCAGAGACCACACATGGATCCACCAGTGTCATTGCATGTGTGTTCTTTTTACTAACAACAACTAGAGTCATTGCATGTGTGTTCTTTTCACATACCACATATGGATCCACCAGTGTCATTACATGTGTGCTCTTTTCACAATCCACCTATGGATCCACCAGTGTCATTGCATGTGTGTTCTTTTTACTAACAACAACCAGAGTCATTGCATGTGTGTTCTCTTTAGATACCACACATGGATCCACCAGTGTCATTGCATGTGTGTTCTTTTTACAAATAACAACTGGAGTCATTGCATGTGTGTTCTTTTCACATACCACATATGGATCCACTAGTGTCATTGCATTTGTGTTCTTTTTACTATCAACAACCAGAGTCATTGCATGTGTGTTATTTTCACATACCACATATGGATCCACCAGTGTCATTTCATGTGTGTTCTTTTTACTAACAACAACTGGAGTCATTTCATGTGTGGTCTTTTCACATACCACATATGGATCCACCGGTGTCATTGAAATGTGTGTTCTCTTCAGAGACCACACATGGATCCACCAGTGTCATTGCATGTGTGTTCTTTTTACAAACAACAACTAGAGTCATTGCATGTGTGTTCTTTTCACATACCACATATGGATCCACCAGTGTCATTGCATGTGTGTTCTTTTCACAATCCACCTATGGATCCAACAGTGTCATTGCATGTGTGTTCTTTTTACTAACAACAACTAGAGTCATTTCATGATAGTTCTTTTCACATACCACATATGGATCCACCAGTGTCATTGAAATGTGTGTTCTCTTCAGACACCACACATGGATCCACCAGTGTCATTGCATGTGTGTTCTTTTTACTAACAACAACTAGAGTCATTGCATGTGTGTTGTTTTCACATACCACATATGGATCCACCAATGTCATTGCATGTGTGCTCTTTTCACAATCCACCTATGGATCCACCAGTGTCATTGCATGTGTGTTCTTTTTTCTAAAAACAACCAGAGTCATTGAAATGCGTGTTATTTTCACATACCACATATGGATCCACCAGAGTCATTGAAATGTGTGTTCTTTTCACAACCACGTATGGATCCACGAGTGTCATTGCATGTGTGTTCTTTTTACTAACAACAACCAGAATCATTGCATGTCTTCTCTCTTCAGAGACCACACATGGATCCACCAGTGTCATTGCATGTGTGTTCTTTTTACTAGCAACAACCAGAGTCAGTTCTCTTTAGAGACCACACATGGATCCACCAGTGTAATTGCATGTGTGTTCTTTTTACTAAGAACAACCAGCCATTGAAATGTGTGTTATTTTCACATACCACATATGGATCCACCAGTGTCATTGCTTGTGTGTTCTTTTTACTAACAATAACCAGAGTCATTGCATTTGTGTTCTCTTTAGAGACCACACATGGATCCACCAGTGGCATTGCATGTGTGTTCTTTTTACTAACAACAACTGGAGTCATTGCATGTGTGTTCTTTTCACATACCACATATGGATCCACAAGTGTCATTGCATGTGTGTTCTTTTTACTAACAACAACCAGAGTCATTGAAATGTGTGTTCTTTTCACATACCACATATGGATCCACCAGTGTCATTGCATGTGTGTTCTTTTTACTAACAACAACCAGAGTCATTAAAATGTGTGTTCTTTTCACATACCACATATGGATCCACCAGTGTCATTGCATGTGTGTTCTTTTTACTAACAACAACCAGTGTCATTGCATGTGTGTTCTTTTCATAATCCACCTATGGATCCACTAGTGTCATTGCAGGTGTGTTCTTTTTACTAACCAGAACCAGAGTCATTGCATGTGTGTTATTTTCACATACCACATATGGATCGACCAGTGTCATTGCATATGTGTTCTTTTTACTAACAACAACCAGAGTCATTGCATGTGTGCTCTCTTCAGATACCACACATGGATCCACGAGTCATTGCATGTGTGTTCTTTTAACTAGCAACCACCAGAGTCAGTTCTCTTTAGAGACCACACATAGATCCACCAGTGTCATTGCATGTGTGTTCTTTTTACTAACAACAACCAGAGTCATTGAAATGTGTGTTCTTTTCACATACCACATATGGATCCACTAGTGTCATTGCATGTGTGTTCTTTTTACTAACAACAACCAGAGTCATTGCATGTGTGTTCTCTTTAGAGACCACACGTGGATCCACCAGTGTCATTACATGTGTGTTCTTTTTACTAACAACAACTGGAGTCATTGAAATGTGTGTTATTTTCACATACCACATATGGATCCACCAGAGTCATTGAAATGTGTGTTCTTTTCACAACCACCTATGGATCCACGAGTGTCATTGCATGTGTGTTCTTTTTACTAACAACAACCAGAGTCATTGCATGTGTTCTCTCTTCAGAAACCACACATGGATCCACCAGTGTCATTGCATGTGTGTTCTTTTTACTAGCAACAACCAGAGTCAGTTCTCTTTAGAGACCACACATGGATCCACCAGTGTTATTGCATGTGTGTTCTTTTTACTAAGAACAACCAGCCATTGAAATGTGTGTTCTTTTCACATACCACATATGGATCCACCAGTGTCATTGCATGTGTGTTCTTTTTACTAACAATAACCAGAGTCATTGCATGTGTGTTCTCTTTAGAGACCACACATGGATCCACCAGTGGCATTTCATGTGTGTTCTTTTTACTAACAACAACTGGAGTCATTGCATGTGTGTTCTTTTCACATACCACATATGGATCCACAAGTGTCATTGCATGTGTGTTATTTTTACTAACAACAACCGGAGTCATTGAAATGTGTGTTCTTTTCACATACCACATATGGATCCACCAGTGTCATTGCATGTGTGTTTTTTGTACTAACAACAACCAGAGACATTAAAATGTGTGTTCTTTTCACATACCACATATGGATCCACCAGTGTCATTGCATGTGTGTTCTTTTTACTAACAACAACCAGTGTCATTGCATGTGTGTTCTTTTCATAATCCACCTATGGATCCACTAGTGTCATTGCAGGTGTGTTCTTTTTACTAACAAGAACCAGAGTCATTGCATGTGTGTTATTTTCACATACCACATATGGATCCACGAGTGTATTGCATGTGTGTTCTTTTTACTAACAACAACCAGAGTCATTGCATGTGTGCTCTCTTCAGAGACCACACATGGATCCACGAGTGTCATTGCATGTGTGTTCTTTTTACTAGCAACCACCAGAGTCAGTTCTCTTTAGAGACCACACATAGATCCACCAGTGTCATTGCATGTGTGTTCTTTTTACTAACAACAACCAGAGTCATTGAAATGTGTGTTCTTTTCACATACCACATATGGATCCACCAGTGTCATTGCATGTGTGTTCTTTTTACTAACAACAACCAGAGTCATTGCATGTGTGTTCTCTTTAGAGACCACACGTGGATCCACCAGTGTCATTGCATGTGTGTTCTTTTTACTAACAACAACTGGAGTCATTGCATGTGCGGTCTTTTCACATACCACATATGGATCCACCGGTGTCATTGAAATGTGTGTTCTCTTCAGAGACGACACATGGATCCACCAGTGTCATTGCATGTGTGTTCTTTTTACTAACAACAACTAGAGTCATTGCCTGTGTGTTCTTTTCACATAACACATATGGATCCACCAGTGTCATTGAAATGTGTGTTCTCTTCAGAGACCACACATTCATCCACAAGTGTCATTGCATGTGTGTTCTTTTTACTAACAACAACTAGAGTCATTGCATGTGTGTTATTTTCACATACCACATATGGATCCACCAGTGTCATTGCATGTGTGTTCTTTTCACAATCCACCTATGGATCCACCAGTGTCATGTCATGTGTGTTCTTTTTACTAACAACAACTAGAGTCATTTCATGATAGTTCTTTTCAAATACCACATATGGATCCACCAGTGTGATTGAAATGTGCGTTCTCTTCACGGACCACACATGGATCCACCAGTGTCATTGCATGTGTGTTCTTTTTACTAACAACAACTAGAGTCATTGCATGTGTGTTCTTTTCACATACCACATATGGATCCACCAGTGTCATTGCATGTGTGCTCTTTTCACAATCCACCTATGGATCCACCAGTGTCATTGCATGTGTGTTCTTTTTACTAACAACAACCAGAGTCATTGCATGTGTGTTCTCTTTAGATACCACACATGGATCCACCAGTGTCATTCCATGTGTGTTCTTTTTACAAATAACAACTGGAGTCATTGCATGTGTGTTCTTTTCACATACCACATATGGATCCACTAGTGTCATTGCATTTGTGTTCTTTTTACTATCAACAACCAAAGTCATTGCATGTGTGTTATTTTCACATACCACATATGGATCCACCAGTGTCATTGCATGTGTGTTCATTTTACTAACAACAACTGGAGTCATTTCATGTTCGGTCTTTTCACATACCACATATGGATCCATCGGTGTCATTGAAATGTGTGTTCTCTTCAGAGACCACACATGGATCCACCAGTGTCATTTCATGTGTGTTCTTTTTACTAACAACAACTAGAGTCATTGCATGTGTGTTCTTTTCACATACCACATATGGATCCACCGGTGTCATTGAAATGTGTGTTCTCTTCAGAGACCACACATGGATCCACCAGTGTCATTTCATGTGTGTTCTTTTTACTAACAACAACTAGAGTCATTTCATGATAGTTCTTTTCACATACCACATATGGATCCACCAGTGTCATTGAAATGTGTGTTCTCTTCAGAGACCACACATGGATCTACCAGTGTCATTGCATGTGTGTTCTTTTTACTAACAACAACTAGAGTCATTGCATGGGTGTTATTTTCACATACCACATATGGATCCACCAGTGTCATTGCATGTGTGTTCTTTTCACAATCCAACTATGGATCCACCAGTGTCATGTCATGTGTGTTCTTTTTACTAACAACAACTAGAGTCATTTCATGATAGTTCTTTTCAAATACCATATATGTGTTCTTTTTAAATACCACATGTCAACCAGAGTCATTGCATGTGTGTTCTCTTTAGATACCACACATGGATCCACCAGTGTCATTGCATGTGTGTTCTTTTTACAAATAACAACTGGAGTCATTGCATGTGTGTTCTTTTCACATACCAGATATGGATCCACTAGTGTCATTGCATTTGTGTTCTTTTTACTATCAACAACCAGAGTCATTGCATGTGTGTTATTTTCACATACCACATATGGATCCACCAGTGTCATTGCATGTGTGTTCATTTTACTAACAACAACTGGAGTCATTTCATGTGTGGTCTTTTCACATACCACATATGGATCCACCAGTGTCATTGAAATGTGTGTTCTCTTCAGAGACCACACATGGATCCACTAGTGTCATTGCTTGTGTGTTCTTTTTACTAACAACAACTAGAGTCATTGCATGTGTGTTCTTTGCACATACCACATATGGATCCACCAGTGTCATTGCATGTGTGCTCTTTTCACAATCCACCTATGGATCCACCAGTGTCATTGCATGTGTGTTCTTTTTACTAACAACAACCAGAGTCATTGAAATGTGTGTTATTTTCACATACCACATATGGATCCACCAGAGTCATTGAAATGTGTGTTATTTTCACAACCACCTATGGATCCATGAGTGTCATTGCATCTGTGTTCTTTTTACTAACAACAACTAGAGTCATTGCATGTGTGCTCTCTTCAGAGACTACACATGGATCCACCAGTGTCATTGCATGTGTGTTCTTTTTAATAGCAACCACCAGAGTCAGTTCTCTTTAGAGACCACACATGTATCCACCAGTGTCATTGCATGTGTGTTCTTTTTACTAACAACAACCAGAGTCATTGAAATGTGTGTTATTTTCACATACCACATATGGATCAACCAGTGTCATTGCATGTGTGTTCTTTTTACTAACAACAACTGGAGTCATTTCATGTGTGTTCTCTTTAGAGACCACCGTGGATCCACCATGTCATTGCATGTGTGTTCTTTTACTAACAACAACTGAGTCATTGCATGTGTGTTCTTTTCACATACCACATATGGATCCACTAGTGTCATTGCATTTGTGTTCTTTTGTTATTTTCACATGCCACATATGGATCCACCAGTGTCATTGCATGTGTGTTATTTTTACTAACAACAACTAGAGTCATTTCATGTGTGTTCTTTTCACATACCACATATGGATCCACCGGTGTCATTGAAATGTGTGTTCTCTTTAGAGACCACATGGATCCTGATGCCATTGCATGTGTGTTCTTTTTACTAACAACAACTAGAGTCATTGCATGTGTGTTATTTTCACATACCACATAGGGATCCACTAGTGTCATTGCATGTGTGTTCTATTTACTAACAACAACTGGATTCATTTCATGATAGTTCTTTTCACATACCACATATGGATCCACCAGTGTCATTGAAATGTGTGTTCTCTTCAGATACCACACATGGATCCACCAGTGTCATTGCATGTGTGTTCTTTTTACTAACAACAACTAGTCTCATTGCATGTGTGTTCTTTTCACATACCATATATGGATCCACCAGTGTCACTGCATGTGTGCTCTTTTCACAATCCACCTATGGATCCACCAGTGTCATTGCATGTGTGTTCTTTTTACTAACAACAACCAGAGTCATTGAAATATGTGTTATTTTCACATACCACATATGGATCCACCAGAGTCATTGAAATGTGTGTTCTTTTCACAACCACCTATGGATCCACGAGTGTCATTGCATGTGTGTTCTTTTTACTAACAACAACCAGAGTGATTGCATGTGTGCTCTCTTCAGAGACCACACATGGATCCACCAGTGTCATTGCATGTGCGTTCTTTTTACTAGCAACAACCAGAGTCAGTTCTCTTTAGAGACCACACATGGATCCACTAGCGTCATTGCATGTGTGTTCTTTTTACTAAGAACAACCATCCATTGAAATGTGTGTTCTTTTCACATACCACAAATGGATCCACCAGTGTCATTGCATGTGTGTTCTTTTTACTAACAACAACCAGAGTCATTGCATGTGTGTTCTCTTTAGCGACCACACATGGATCCACCAGTGTCATTGCATGTGTGTTCTTTTTACTAACAACAACTGGAGTCATTGCATGTGTGTTCTTTTCACTTACCACATATGGATCCACAAGTGTCATTGCATGTGTGTTCTTTTTACTAACAACAACCGGAGTCATTTAAATGTGTGTTCTTTTCACATACCACATATGGATCCACCAGTGTCATTGCATGTGTGTTCTTTTTACTAACAACAACCAGAGTCATTGAAATGTATGTTCTTTTCACATACCACATATGGATCCACCAGTGTCATTGCACGTGTGTTCTTTTTACTAACAACAACCAGTGTCATTGCATGTGTGTTCTTTTCATAATGCACCTATGGATCCACCAGTGTCATTGCAGGAGTGTTCTTTTTACTAACAAGAACCAGAGTCATTGCATGTGTGTTATTTTCACATACCACATATGGATCCACCAGTGTCATTGCATGTGTGTTCTTTTTACTAACAACAACTGGAGTCATTTCAGGTGTGTTGTTTTCACATACCACATAAGGATCCACTGGTGTCATTGAAATGTGTGTTCTCTTCAGAGACCACACATGGATCCACCAGTGTCATTGCATGTGTGTTCTTTTTACTAACAACAACCAGAATCATTGCATGTTTCACATACCACATATGGATCCACCAGTGTCATTGCATGTGTGTTCTTTTCACAATCGACCTATGGATCCACCAGTGTCATTTCATGTGTGTTCTTTTTACTAACAACAACTAGAGTTATTTCATGATAGTTCTTTTCACATACCACATATGAATCCACCAGTGTCATTGAAATGTGTGTTCTCTTCAGAGACCACACATGGATCCACCAGTGTCATTGCATGTGTGTTCTTTTTACTAACAACAACTAGTGTCATTGCATGTGTGTTCTATTCACATACCACATATGGATCCACCAATGTCATTGCATGTGTGCTCTTTTCACAATCCACCTATGGATCCACCAGTGTCATTGCATGTGTGTTCTTTTTACTAACAACAACCAGAGTCATTGAAATGTGTGTTCTTTTCACATACCACATATGGATCCATGAGTGTCATAGCATGTGTGTTCTTTTTACTAACAACAACCAGAGTCATTGCATGTGTGCTCTCTTCAGAGACCACACATGGATCCACCAGTGTCATGGCATGTGTGTTCTTTTTACTAGCAACAACCAGAGTCAGTTCTCTTTAGAGACCACACATGGATCCACCAGTGTCATTGCATGTGTGTTCTTTTTACTAAGAACAACCAGCCATTGAAATGTGTGTTCTTTTCACATACCACATATGGATCCATCAGTGTCATTGCATGTGTGTTCTTTTTACTAACAACAACCAGAGTCATTGCATGTGTGTTCTTTTCACATACCACATATGGATCCACCAGTGTCATTGCATGTGTGCTCTTTCCACAATCCACCTATGGATCCACCAGTGTCATTGCATGTGTGTTCTTTTTACTAACAACAACCAGAGTCATTGAAATGTGTGTTATTTTCACATACCACATATGGATCCAACAGAGTCATTGAAATGTGTGTTCTTTTCACAACCACCTATGGATCCACGAGTGTCATTGCATGTGTGTTCTTTTTACTAACAACAACCAGAGTCATTGCATGTGTGTTCTATTTAGAGACCACACATGGATCCACCAGTGGCATTGCATGTGTGTTCTTTTTACTAACAACAACTGGAGTCATTGCATGTGTGTTCTTTTCACATACCACATATGGATCCACAAGTGTCATTGCATGTGTGTTCTTTTTACTAACAACAACCGGAGTCATTGAAATGTGTGTTCTTTTCACATACCAGATATGGATCCACCAGTGTCATTGCATGTGTGTTCTTTTTACTAACAACAACCAGAGTCATTGAAATGTGTGTTCTTTTCACATACCACATATGGATCCACCAGTGTCATTGCATGTGTGTTCTTTTTACTAACAACAACCAGTGTCATTGCATGTGTGTTCTTTTCATAATCCACCTATGGATCCACTAGTGTCATTGCAGGTGTGTTCTTTTTACTAACAAGAACCAGAGTCATTGCATGTGTGTTATTTTCACATACCACATATGGATCCACCAATGTCATTGCATGTGTGTTCTTTTTATTAACAACAACTGGAGTCATTTCATGTGTGTTCTTTTCACATACCACATAAGGATCCACCGGTGTCATTGGAATGTGTGTTCTCTTTAGAGACCACACATGGATCCACCAGTGTCATTGCATGTATGTTCTTTTTACTAACAACAACCAGAATCATTGCATGTTTCACATACCACATATGGATCCACCAGTGTCATTGCATGTGTGTTCTTTTCACAATCCACCTATGGATCCACCAGTGTCATTTCATGTGTGTTCTTTTTACTAACAACAACTAGAGTCATTTCATGATAGTTCTTTTCACATACCACATATGGATCCACCAGTGTCATTGAAATGTGTGTTCTCTTCAGAGACCACACATGGATCCACCAGTGTCATTGCATGTGTGTTCTTTTTACTAACAACAACTAGAGTCATTGCATGTGTGTTCTTTTCACAAACCACATATGGATCCACCAGTGTCATTGCATGTGTGCTCTTTTCACAATCCACCTATGGATCCACCAGTGTCATTGCATGTGTGTTCTTTTTACTAACAACAACCTGAGTCATTGAAATGTGTGTTATTTGCACATACCACATATGGATCCACCAGAGTCATTGAAATGTGTGGTATTTTCACAATCCACCTATGGATCCACCAGTGTCATTTCATGTGTGTTGTTTTTACTAACAACAACTAGAGTCATTTCATGATAGTTCTTTTCACATACCACATATGAATCCACCAGTGTCATTGAAATGTGTGTTCTCTTCAGAGACCACACATGGATCCACCAGTGTTATTGCATGTGTGTTCTTTTTACTAACAACAACCAGAGTCATTTCATGTGTGCTCTCTTCAAGGACCACACATGGATCCACGAGTGTCATTGCATGTGTGTTCTTTTTACTAGCAACCACTAGAGTCAGTTCTCTTTAGAGACCACACATGGATCCACCAGTGTCATTGCATTGTCATTGCATGTGTGTTTGTGACACCCCGGTTCTGAAAAGACCGTGGCCTCTATGTGACATGCCAATCCCTGGATCGGTTCATTGGCCCACAATAGAGTAAGATAGATAACATAGCAAAATATCCGTGTATCATAGATAACGAAGATCCAGAGTACCATTATTACAATAAAAGCTTAGCACAAGCTAGCTCAAATTATTCAGGTAGCAACATAAACGATTAAATCCTCCATTCTTCAAATTGCCCACAAGTGAACAAGTGCCGAGTGGAGTACCGTGGCCTATAACGATCAATCAGAATCGGAATAACCTGCAGCATAAAACACAACAGCCCCGAAGGGTCAATACATGGAATGTATGGCAAGTAGAGCTAGTAATGGAGACAATAGTACTAACATCTACATGCATATTTGGCAAGTGGAGCTGTGTCTGGCTTGCATTTGCAAATACATTTGTCCTACTTTTATAAACAGTTTTGAATTTTCTTTGAAAAGATCCCAATTAAGTTAACCCAACAAGATTAAAGCAATTATGAAATTATAATGAGCGAGAAACATGTCATGGAATCGATATCAAGCAACTCAGTTGTCCATAACCGGGGACACGGCTAATCGATTAGATTATACACTCTGCAGAGGTTAGTACACTTTACCCATGTGACTTGGCCAGCCACTGTACCATCACTCTCATTTTGGGTGATGATAGGAGAAGACCAAGAAGAGGCTGTTAGGAAGTAGCTCCTCAATCCCGGCCTTGCAGTCCAACCTACCAAAATTCTACATCTCTGGATACGCGGGTTCGAGTTACCACAACCTACTAAGTCCAACCAACGCCCATTTCATTATTGGCACATGGTTGTACACGTAAGCTACACAATAAAAGCCAATCATTTTCTCTCGATACTGGTGCCTTTCATAATGAAACCACCAAAAATTATCAATACCATCACACCCAGGGGGTTCATTGATTAAGTTGTTTTTAGTTTTCACAAACCAATACTTTGAGAAAACAAGTATCAATGATGTAACCCAGCCCTCGTTCCACATATCATGGCTAAGCACATCTACAACGGTGGTTCATCTACAAGGAAAGCCCTACCACAATAATAGGACATAGCATAGCGATAATATCATCCTACTCATGCAACTACAAAATACACGACAATGCATTGAAAATAGTAGGACGATATCATGAACAAAGTAGCATCTACTTGCCTTGATTGTAGCGGTCGGAAGAACAATCCACACACGAGCAAGGGTTGCACTCCACACAATCTACACGACACAATTGCATTCATAAACAAACAATTCACAAACATATGCAACAAAGATGATGTATAAATGCAAGAACGGCAAGTGAATTGGTGCTACAGCTGCACCACATAATACTAATACATAATACTACCGAATACATGCATGGAAAATAGATTTGGCGCAAGGGAAACTATTAACCAAAAGTAGAGATCTCTACTACAGCTAGAACTTAAATAATTCACTACCGGTAGTATACTGTTTGTACAATCCTAGAAAAATTCTACCGCATAGGCATCGCTGATAAGAAACAGTACCAATTGGAATTACTCAAAAAGGAGTTATAAAACATCCCGAGTAATTTAAACACTGCAGAAAGCCATTAGACAAATACTGCAGAAGTTTTTACTGTAAGCCTATCTTTTTATTTCACGATGAGATTACCCTCGTTCATACGAGTTCAGGGACATATCACACGTGATTTTTGGAGCTACGAAACTTTTACTACGAATTTATTACTCCGAAAAGGCAACTAACTAGTTTGATTAAAATGTACTAAACCTGACAGTAAAAGTCTGAACCAAAGGTACAGCGAGATTCTACACGACTCACTGAACTCGTGCATATTTTATTTGCAATTTTTGGCCAAGCGGTTTAATTTCTACGCAATTTACAAAATTCTACCGAAATCTGCCAACTAATAGGATTAACGAAATTGACCCGATCAGCGTAGCCGATGATCGGCGCTGACTGGCGTCTGACCAGTCAGCGTCTGGGCCTCGACTAGTCAGCGTCTGAGTGCTGACCAGTCAACGATCTAAGCCGCTGATCTGAGATCGGCGGTGGCTGCTGTTTACGGAAGCGGACGGCGAACGAACACCGGCGAGCTCCGGACGGCGGCGGTCGGTTCGGCGGCGTGGTTCTACCTGCGTACACACGGTCAACTACGGCTCCGGAATAATAAGCAGCGTGCGGCGTCTGTGGCGATCTGCGGCGCGGTTGGCGGCGGCGGATGGAGCGAACGCAGGAACGGAAAGAAGCGGCGAGCGAACGAACCCGGCAGCGATGGCGGCTGGCGGCGGCGGCGAGAAGCGGCGGCGGCGTACGCGGCGTGCGAGGAGAATCGCGGCGGTGGAGGTGTGGCGGCGGGGTCGGGCACGGTCTCTGGCAGGTGGGCTCCTTTAAGTACCTCGCGTGAGAAAAGAAAGAAAAGAGAAAAAAAATTCCTGAACCGAATCGGTCCGCAGTTGGACTCCGTTTTGGAAATCGGTCCGGATTTTCGGACCGTTTTCCGGCGGTTTACTAAAACGTCCGAGTCTTTTGCATACGAACTCCGATTGGAGCGATTTTCACGCCTACGGGTTCGTATCGTCGAGGGGAACAACCTTCAGTCGAAGTTTGTGCGAAAACTCAAACCTACAGAGGTGGTTGTTGCAAGTCCCTCTGAAGCTCCCCGCAGGAACCTCGAAGCGAAGCAAAAAAGGGTTTTGACGATGGCGTTTCTCCAAACCTTTCTACTCAACGGTAATGCATGGAAAGATATGATGCGATGCAATGAATGATATGCAAGACCAAATCTAAAATTTGGGATGTGACAAGACTAACCCCCTTAATATGAATCTCGTCCTCGAGATTCGGCGCGGCTAGCAAATAGGTGTGGGTAGTCCTCTCGGATGTCATCTTCACGCTCCCAAGTGGCTTCCTCTTCAGTGTGGTGGCTCCACTGCACCTTGCAAAACTTGATTGTCTTGAATGCGGTAGTCCTTTCTGCTGTCTCCAGAATCTTGACCGGTTTCTCCTCATAGGTCAAATCATTCTCAAGCTGAACCTCCTCTAGCGGTACAGTGTCTCTCAATGGTGTATCCACCATCTCCGGATGGCACTTCTTCAGCTAGGATACGTGGAACACGTTGTGAACAACAGACAGAGCCTCTGGCAACTCCAACTGATAGGCAACTTCTCCTTTGCATGCTAAGACCCGATACGGTCCAATAAATCGAGGTGCCAGCTTACCCTTAATACCAAATCTCTTGATTCCACAGAGTGGCGATACTCTGAGGTATGCTCCATCACCTATCTCATATACCACTTCCTTGCGCTTGGCGTCAGCGTAGCTCTTCTGTCTTGATTCTGCTACCTTCAGTCTGTCTCTAATCAAGGCGACCTTCTCTTCAGCGTCCTTGATCAAATCAGGTACAAACAACTGACGTTCTCCTACTCCATCCCATAGCAATGGTGTTCGGCACCGTTTCCCATATAACACATCGAACGACGACGTCTTGATGCTGGTTTGATAGTTGTTGTTGTAGGAAAACTCAGCATACGGCAAATTTTCATCCCAACTAGAACCATGAGCGAAAGCGCAAGCTCTTAGCATGTCCTCCAATATCTGATTCACCCTCGGTGCATCCATCGATGCTGGGTGAATGACATGCTAAACTCCAATCTAGTACCAAGTGACTCGTCATTGGCGCCCGGAAGTGTGAGGTAAATTGGGTACCTCTATCAGATACGATACTCTTGGGAACTCCATGTAGGCACACAATCTTGTCCATGTAAATCTTGGCCAACTTTGCACTCGTATAGGTCGTCTTCACCGGTATAAAGTGGGCTACCTTGGTCAAATGATCGACCACTACCCAAATAGAGTCATATCCAGACCTGGCCTGGGCAGTCCTGTGATAAAGTCCATTCCTACTCTATCCCATTTCCAATCCGGCACGGTTTCTGGTGTTCCGCCTTCACTCGGCTACATACATCACATAGAGCGATATGCTCTGCGATGTATCCCTTCATGTTGTTCCACCAGAATCTATCCTTTAGGTCCATATACATCTTTTATTGCCGGATGTATGGAATCTGGCGAGTCATGAGCTTCCTGCGTAATCAACTTCCTTAACTCCGGATCGTTGGGCACACAAAGCGATCTCCATACCACAAGGTACCTTGCTCATCCTCGAATTCCTTGCTCGACCTTCCTTCATCTTTTCCTTAACTTCATCTATCTCTTTGTCTCCCACTTGAGCCTTCTGATTCTGTCTGGCGTTGGTTGGACTTCCATTGTAGCCAAATATCCTTCAGATACTACCTCCAATCTAAGGTCCTTGAATTGCTTGCACAAATCCTCAGGCAATTCACCAATTGTCAATCCATTGGCATAAACCTTTCGGCTCAGAGCATCAGCTACTACATTGGCCTTTCCTGGGTGATATTGTAGATTCATATCATAGTCCTTGATAAGTTCCAACCATCTCCTTTGTCTCATGTTCAGCTCATACGTGTAAATATGTATTTCAGGCTCTTGTGGTGGTGTACACATCACAGTGTTTTCCCATTAAATAATGCCTCCATACCTTGGCGCATGAACCAGACGCTAACTCCAAGTCGTGTGTGGGGTAATTCCGCTCATGGTGCTTGAGTTGTCGCGAGGCATAAGACACTACTCTCCCATCTTGCATCAAGACACTCCCAAGTCACAATCGAGAAGCATCACGGTACACTTGGAAATCCTTACGAAGATCTGGTAAACACGTAAGGCAGCGATCACTAGTCGACGCTTGAGTTCAAAGCTAGCTTCACACATCCGTCCATTCAAACTTCCTCTCCTTCTTGAAGTTCAGTCATCGGCTTTGCAATCTTGGAAAAGTTTTCAATGAACCTCCTGTAATATCTAGCAAGTCCCAAAAAGCTTCGAATCTCTCCTGCATTCTTGGGTGCTTCCCACTCAGTTACTGCAGTCACTTTGCTTGGATCACTTGGTGACTCCTTCTCCTGACACTACGTGTCCAAGAAACCCAACGGTGTTAAGCCAGAATTCACACTTGCTAAATTTGGCGTACAACTGGTGTTCTCTCAGTTTCTCCATAATCAGTCGCAGATGTTTCTCATGCTCAGCATCATCCTTGGAATATATCAGTATGTCATCAATAAACACCACTACGAACTTGTCCAAGTACTCCATAAATACCTTGTTCATCATGGTCATGAAATATGCGGGCATTCGTTAGTCCAAATGACATAGCGTATACTCAGATAACCCATACCTAGTGGTGAAGGCGGTTTTTGGTACATCCTCCTTCCGGATCTTCAATTGAAAGTAACCTGATCGCAGATCAATCTTGCTGAACACCTTTGCTCCTTCCAGTTGATCAAACAAATCATTTATATTTGGCAGAGGGTACTTGTTCTTGATGGTTACCTCATTCAGCGAGCGATAGTCCACCACTAACCTCTTGGTGCTGTCTTTCTTCTCCACAAACAGAACAGGTGCACCCCATGACGACGCACTAGGCTGAATGAATCCCTTTTCCAGCTGCTCCTTCAACTGTTTCTTCAATTCCTTCAGCTCATCCACATCCATCTTATATGGTTTCTTTGCTATTGGTCCTGTTCGGCATCATGTTGATATGAAACTCTTCTTCCCTGTCAGGTGGCATCCCTGGCAGCTCTTCCGGAAACACGTCGAGGTAATCCTAATCACTGGCAAATTATCCATGATAACCCCCTTAAGAGAATTCAGCTTACACCTTCACAGTCGATGGTGACTTGAATCTAATCCTCTTACCATCCGGGGTTTTGAGCGAAACAGCTCGCTGTGCACAATCTATGTGTCCCCCATGCATAGACATCCAATCCATACCCAGAATAACATCTAATCCCTGTGATTCCAACACTACCAAATGTGCTATGAAGTTGTGTGTTCCAATCCAAACAGTTAAATTGCGGCATCCCACTAGCTATCATATCTCCTCCAGGTGAACTCACTCTAAAAGACCTCTTCATAGACTCCATAGGTAACTTATACTTATCCACAAATGCCCTTGATATGAATGAATGCGATGCACCAGTATCGAAAAGTATAAGTGCAGGGTAAGTGTTGATTGAAACTTACCAATCACAAGGTCAGGCTCGTCATAATCTCTTCCACATTCATGTGGTTCATTTGTAGCCTTCTCATTGTTGGTTGGCTTGGTCCTTTCCTCTCCGGACGGTTGTCGCATAGTGTCCCTTTGCTTACACTTGAAGCATGTCACCTCACTCAGATCCTTCTTCACAAATTGCGATCAGTTGCGGTCATGTCCACCGTGTCCTCCAGTGGTGAGAGTGTCCTCCCTTGTGGCTGTGGTGACTGCTCCTATGGTTGTCATGCGATGTCCATCGCCTCCATGGTGGTGGCGATCATGGCTCCATGGTCACTCCCTCCATGCTTGGAGTATCCATCATATGAAGTGCGAGACTTGTGGTGTGAGCGAGTGGTGATTGTTGTTCTTTCTCTTGCGGCTTTCCACCTTGTGCTTCCCTTCCAAGATTCAGCCTTGTCCATGAGCTCACAGAAAGTGGGGCAATAAACCACCAGTAGCTGCACTAAAGCTCATCACCGAGGCCATCCAGAAATCTCCCTCCTTTTTGCATCAGTGTCAACATCCTCGGTGCATAACGGGACAAATTATTGAACTCCTCAATATACCGGCCACAGTGCGATTGGTTTGGCGCAAGTTGCGAACTCCTTCCTCTTCGGGCTCGAGAACTCCACGAAGACACGTGGTCATTCCTGAAACCTTCCTCAAACATAGCCCAAGTCACGGTATTGAGGGTGGGTGATCTGAAATGTGTCCCACCAAGAAGCGGCTGGTCCCTCCAGTAGGTGAGCGGCAAACCTCACCTTCTCAGCATCGTGCATCCAGGTTACAGATCCTTGTTGACTGAACGCAACCAGTCGAGAGCAACCATTGGTTCCGTTGCGATGAGAACTTAGCTGGCCTTAACCTCAGAAATCTGGTGAGAGCATCTCCCTGAGGCTGATTGTTTCCATTGTTGTTGTTCTGATTTGCCATGAACTGGGTCATCACTTGGGTCAGCTGTGCCTGAGCTGCCATGAGCTGCTCCAACTCAGTGGGTTGGCGGCGGGGAGGCATCTGCGGTTCAGCACAGGTAAGTTTAGAAAGAATCAACTACGGTAATAGGATTATACCCATGTATATGGTCAATCAACAACAAACAATAGCAGACAATCACAAGCAAGCAACACATCAACAAACAAGCGGTCCAGCAACATCCCAGGTGTTATCCTAGCAGTATATACCTACTGAAATAGTTTTGCAAGAGTTGGCAATGGTTAACTAAACAGTTGAGCATCAAAACGACAAAACAGCAATTCTGACAGAACAGTTCTGCTGTGTTCGCGAATTTTTCCGCCTGACTTAAACTCGTCAGAAAAATTAGCCAATTTTTTTGCATATAGAACAGGAAGTTCCACATCAGCCCAATTTTTTTCAGAATTTTCCGAGTTACCAGAAAAATATGAAAAATCACGCAGTACTGCTGTATCAGCAGAAAAACTGCAGCGAAAACAACACAGATAGTAACCAAATTGCCATAACTCTTTCATATAATTTTGCACAAATAATTTCTGGGATATTGGAGTACACAAATAAGCATCTAAACACTCTTAAACTAACACGAACTAAGTATCACAACGATCGAGAATAAATCTAACGATTTCGCCTAACGAGGACTAATTGGTGGACTTCTATCTACTTCTTGAAGAGGTTGAGGTAGGTCCTTGCGGTCATGCGTTGGCGCTCAAGGGTACAACCATGGCGGTAGTGTACACCTCTCCTGAACCATCACTTGAAACGTCAAACTCCACCTCTTCTGGATCCTCCTCTTCTTCTTCATCATCAGCTGCAACTGCAACAGCTTCATCTCCTCCACCATCATCGTCTCCATCATCATCATCCTCGTCCTCATCATCATCATCTCCACTGTCATCATCATCCCCATTGTTGCCATCATCTCCATTGTCATCATCAGAGGGTGGATTCATCTGTGCTTGGAGAGCGGCAATCTGGGCTGTCATAGCTTCAATAGTTTGATCCCTTTCTGTTGTCCCTTGCAGTTCTTTGTATATCTGGTGTTCTCCTGCACAGTACCATGAAGATGTGCTATGGTTGCATCTCTGGCTATCAGGGCATTCTCCAGAACTCCCACAACTTCATGCAAAGTGTCAATCTCCTGTCCTTGGACCACCATACCATTGCTAGTAAAATCTGCAATCTCCTTTATCATCCTCACCTTCTCTGCTAGAGCTCCATTCTCCCTTTCCATGTCCTCTATGTGCCTCCGACAGGGCGGCATGTTGTTCCTGTCGCCCGGGGTAACCACAATGTTCCCATCTTCATCACGTCTTCCATAGTCAAGGTAGGGTGAATCTGCCGGTAGTAGGTGTCGGACTTGATGGCACTGGCGAGACAGGGCTTCATGTATGGCCAAGTTGATTCCAAGTCCCCGATTGCGATGGGTCTTGGTGTAGATAAAATGCACTGGGTTTGGCAAGGCGGCATCTCTGAATATGAAGGTAGTGATCTCCCATGCATCCTCTCCATATCCATAGGTGTACAGTCTTCTTCCCTTGAACATGGGCAGTGGCAATCCCAATGACTGCGAGAGCTGAGCTAACTGCCTTGCAAAGGGCCTTGGTGACTCCATGGTGGCATACTCAGTCCTGACTTCTCCCATCTATCAAGTAAAAGAAGAAAGTGTGAGAATAGCATATGGTAAGAATTTTACGAGAGTGAAAGGCATAAGATGAAAGATAGAGTTAATATAGGCTTTAATAAATCTATGGCTTCCTAATCCAATTCTAGGTCACAATCCTACAGTCGACACACGGTCTCTGATACCATCCTGTGACACCCCGGTTCTGAAAAGACCGTGGCCTCTATGTGACATGCCAATCCCTGGATCGGTTCATTGGCCCACAATAGAGTAAGATAGATAACATAGCAAAATATCCGTGTATCATAGATAACGAAGATCCAGAGTACCATTATTACAATAAAAGCTTAGCACAAGCTAGCTCAAATTATTCAGGTAGCAACATAAATGATTAAATCCTCCATTCTTCAAATTGCCCACAAGTGAACAAGTGCCGAGTGGAGTACCATGGCCTATAACGATCAATCAGAATCGGAATAACCTGCAGCATAAAACACAACAGCCCCGAAGGGTCAATACATGGAATGTATGGCATGTAGAGCTAGTAATGGAGACAATAGTACTAACATCTACATGCATATTTGGCAAGTGGAGCTGTGTCTGGCTTGCATTTGCAAATACATTTGTCCTACTTTCATAAACAGTTTTGAATTTTCTTTGAAAAGATCCCAATTAAATTAACCCAACAAGATTAAAGCAATTATGAAATTAGAATGAGCGAGAAACATGTCATGGAATCGATATCAAGCAACTCAGTTGTCCATAACCGGGGACACGGCTAATCGATTAGATTATACACTCTGCAGAGGTTAGTACACTTTACCCATGTGACTTGGCCAGCCCAGCTCGTACCATCACTCTCATTTTGGGTGATGATAGGGAGAAGACCAAGAAGAGACTGTTCGGGAAGTAGCTCCTCAATCCCGACGCGCACCGGTCCAACCTACCAAAATTCTATATCTCTGGATACGCGGGTTCGAGTTACCACAACCTACTAAGTCCAACCAACCGCCCATTTCATTATTGGCACATGGTTGTACACGTAAGCTACACAATAAAGAAGCCAATCATTTTCTCTTGATACCTGGGTGCCTTTCATAATGAAACCACCAAAAATTATCAATACCATCACACCCAGGGGGTTCATTGATTAAGTTGTTTTTAGTTTTCACAAACCAATACTTTGAGAAAACAAGTATCAATGATGTAACCCAGCCCTCGTTCAACATAGCATGGCTAAGCACATCTACAACGGTGGTTCATCTACAAAGAAAGCCCTACCACAATAATAGGACATAGCATAGCGATAGTATCATCCAACTCATGCAACTACAAAATACACGACAATGCATTGAAAATAGTAGGACGATATCATGAACAAAGTAGCATCTACTTGCCTTGATTGTAGCGGTCGGAAGAACAATCCACACACGAGCAAGGATTGCACTCCACACAATCTACACGACACAATTGCATTCATAAACAAACAATTCACAAACATATGCAACAAAGATGATGCATGAATGCAAGAACGGCAAGTGAATTGGTACTACAGCTGCACCACATAATACTAATACATAATACTACCGAATACATGCATGGAAAATAGATTTGGCGCAAGGGAAACTATTAACCAAAAGTAGAGATCTCTACTAGAGCTAGAACTTAAATAATTCACTACCGGTAGTATACTGTTTGTACAATCCTAGAAAAATTCTACCGCATAGGCATCGCTGTTAAGAAACAGTACCAATTGGAATTACTCAAAAAGGAGTTATAAAACATACCGAGTAATTAAAACACTGTAGAAAGCAATTAGACAAATACTACAGAAGTTTTTACTGTAAGCCTATCTTTTTATTTCACGATGAGATTCCCCTCGTTCATACGAGTTCAGGGACATATCACACACGATTTTTGGAGCTATGAAACTTTACTACGAATTTATTACTCCGAAAAGGCCACTAACTAGTTTGATTAAACTGTACTAAACCTGACAGTAAAAGTCTGAACCAAAGGTACAACGAGATTCTACACGACTCACTGAACTCGTGCATATTTTATTTGCAATTTTTGGCCAAGCGATTTAATTTCTACGCAATTTACAAGATTTTATCGAAATCTGCCAACTAATAGGATTAACGAAATTGACCCGATCAGCGTTACGATATTGGGCGCTGACTCAGCGTCTGACCAGTCAACGTCTGGGGCCTCTGACGACTAGTCAACGAACGATCTAAGCCGCTGATCTGAGATCTGACGGTGGCTGCTGTTTTACCGGAAACGGATGGCGAAACGAACACCGGCGAGCTCCGGACGGCGGCGGCGGTCGGTTCCGGCGGCGTGGTTCTACCTGCATGTACACACACGGTCAACTACGGCTCCCGGAATAATAAGCGCGTCAGCGTGCGGCGATCTGCGAAGCGCGATTGGCGGCGGATGGAGCGCTGGAACGAAACGGAAAGCGGCGAGCGAACCCGGCAGCGCGCGGCGATGGCGGCGGCGGAGGGGTGGCCGGCAGCGGCAAGGAGAAGCGGCGGCGGCGGCGACGTTCGCCAGGAGGCGGCGGCAGGGAGGAGTCGCGCGGGTGGAGGTGTGGCGGCGGGGTCTGGCACGGTCTACGAGGCAGGTGGGGCCTCCTTTAAGAAGTACCTCGCGTGAGAAAAGAAAAAAAAGAAGAAAAAAAATTCCTGAACCGAATCGGTCCGCAGTTGGACTCTGTTTCGGAAATCGGTCCGGATTTTCGAACCGTTTTCTGTCGGTTTACTAAAACGTCCGAGTCTTTTGCATACGAACTCCGATTGGAGCGATTTTCACGCCTACGGGTTCGTATCGTCGAGGGGAACAACCTTCAGTCGAAGTTTGTGCGAAAACTCAAACCTACAGAGGTGTTTGTTGCAAGTCCCTCTGAAGCTCCCCGCAGGAACCTCGAAGCGAAGCAAAAAAGTGTTTTGACGATGGCGTTTCGCCGAACCTTTCTACTCGACGGTAATGCATGGAAATATATGATGCGATGCAATGAATGATATGCAAGACCAAATCTAAAATTTAGAGACCACACATGGATCCACCAGTGTCATTGCATGTGTGTTCGTTTTACTAACAACAACCAGAGTCATTTCATGTGTGTTCTTTTCACATACCATATATGGATCCACCGGTGTCATTGAAATGTGTGTTCTCTTTAGAGACCACACATGGATCCACCAGTGTCATTGCATGTGTGTTCTTTTTACTAACAACAACTAGAGTCATTGCATGTGTGTTATTTTCACATACCTCATATGGATCCACCAGTATCATTGCATGTGTGTTCTTTTCACAATCCACCAATGGATCCACCAGTGTCATTTCATGTGTGTTCTTTTTACTAACAACAACTAGAGTCATTTCATGATAGTTCTTTTCACATACCACATATGGATCCACCAGTGTCATTGAAATGTGTGTTCTCTTCAGAGACCACACATGGATCCAGCAGTGTCATTGCATGTGTGTTCTTTTTACTAACAACAACTAGAGTCATTGCATGTGTGTTCTTTTCACATACCACATATGGATCCACCAGTGTCATTGCATGTGTTATCTTTTCACAATCCACCTATGGATCCACCAGTGTCATTGCATGTGTGTTCTTTTTACTAACAACAACCAGAGTCATTGAAATATGTGTTATTTGCACATACCACATATGGATCCACCAGAGTCATTGAAATGTGTGTTCTTTTCACAACCACCCATGGATCCACGAGTGTCATTGCATGTGTGTTCTTTTTACTAACAACAACCAGAGTCATTGCATGTGTGCTCTCTTCAGAGACCACACATGGATCCACCAGTGTCATTGTATGTGTGTTATTTTTACAATCACACATGGATCCACCAGTGTTAGTGCATGTGTGTTCTTTTTAATAAAAACACCATTTTCCATTTAATGTGTGTTCTTTTCACATACCACATATGGATCCACCAGTGTCATTGCATGTGTGTTCTTTTTACTAACAACAACCAGAGTCATTGCATGTGTGTTCTTTTCACATACCACATATGGATCCACCAGTGTCATTGCATGTGTGTTCTCTTTACAATCCACCTATGGATCCACAGTGTCATTGCATGTGTGTTCTTTTACTAACAACAACAGAGTCATTGAAATGTGTGTTATTTTCACATACCACATATGGATCCACAGTGTCATTGCATGTGTGTTCTTTTACTAACCACCTATGGATCCACGAGTCATTGCATGTGTTCTTTTCACATACCACATATGGATCCACAGTGTCATTGAGTTCTCTTTAGAGACCACACATGGATCCTGATGTCATTGCATGTGTGTTCTTTTTACTAACAACAACGAGTCATTGCATGTGTATTCTTTTCACATACCACATATGGATCCACAGGTGTCATTGCATGTGTTCTCTTTTACTAACAACAACCAGAGTCATTGCATGTGTGTTCTCTTGAGACCACACATGGATCCTGATGTCATTGCATGTGTGTTCTTTTTACTAACAACAACTAGAGTCATTGCATGTGTGTTCTTTTCACATACCACATATGGATCCACTAGTGTCATTGCATGTGTGGTCTTTTTACTAACAACCAGAGTCATTGCATGTGTGTTCTTTTCACATACCACATATGGATCCACTAGTGTCATTGCATGTGTGTTCTTTTTACTAACAACAACTGGAGTCATTGCATGTGTGTTCTTTTCACATACCACATATGGATCCACCAGTGTCATTGAAATGTCTGTTCTCTTAGAGACCACATGGATCCTGATGTCATTGCATGTGTGTTCTTTTTACTAACAACAACTAGAGTCATTGCATGTGTGTTCTTTTCACATACCACATATCGATCCACAGTGTCATTGAAATGTGTGTTCTCTTGAGACCACACTGGATCCACCAGTGTCATTGCATGTGTGTTCTTTTTACTAACAACAACTAGAGTCATTGCATGTGTGTTCTTTTCACATACCACCTATGGATCCACGAGTGTCATTGCATGTGTGTTCTTTTTACTAACAACAACTAGAGTCATTGCATGTGTGTTCTCTTCAGAGACCACACATGGATCCACATGTGTCATTGCATGTGTGTTCTTTTACTAACAACAACTAGAGTCATTGGATGTGTGTTCTTTTCACATACCACATATGGATCCACCAGTGTCATTGAAATGTGTGTTCTCTTCAGAGACCACACATGGATCCACCAGTGTCATTGCATGTGTGTTCTTTTCACTAACAACAATTGGAGTCATTGCATGTGTGTTCTTTTCACAATCCACCTATGGATCCACCAGTGTCATTGCATCTTTATTCTTTTTAGTAACAACGACCAGAGTCATTGCATGTGTGTTCTCTTGAGACCACACATGGATCCTGATGTCATTGCATGTGTGCTTTTTTTACTAATAACAACCAGAGTCATTTGATGTGTGTTCTTTTCACATACCACATATGGATCCACTAGTGTCATTGAAATGTGTGTTCTCTTTAGAGACCACATGGATCCTGAGGTGTCATTGCATGTGTGTTCTTTTTACTAACAACTGTGAGTCATTGCATGTGTGTTCTTTTCACATACCACATATGGATCCACCAGTGTCATTGCATGTGTGTTCTTTTACTAACAACAACGATAGTAATTGCATGTGTGTTCTTTTCACATACAACATATTGATCCACCGATGTCATTGAAATGTGTGTGTTCTCTTGAGACCACACATGGATCCTGATGTCATTGCATGTGTGTTCTTTTTACTAACAACAACTGAGTCATTTCATGACTATTCTTTTCACATACCACATATGGATCCACCAGTGTCATTGAAATGTGTGTTCTCTTCACAATCCACACATGGATCCACTAGTGTCATTGCATGTGTGTTCTTTTTACTAACAACAACCAGAGTCATTGCATGTGTGTTCTTTTCACATACCACATATGGATCCACCAGTGTCATTGAAATGTGTGTTCTCTTACGAGACCACACATGGATCCACCAGTGTCATTGCATGTGTGTTCTTTTTACTAACAACAACTGGAGTCATTGCATGTGTGTTCTTTTCACATACCACATATGGATCCACAGTGTCATTGCATGTGTGTTCTTTTTACTAACAACAACCAGAGTCATTGCATGTGTGTTCTTTTCACATACCACATATGGATCCACCAGTGTCATTGCATGTGTGTTCTTTTACTAACAACAACCAGAGTCATTGCATGTGTGTTCTTTTCACATACCACATATGGATCCACCAGTGTCATTGAAATGTGTTCTCTTCAGAATCCACAAATGGATCCACAGTGTCATTGCATGTGTGTTCTTTTACTAACAACAGCCTGAGTCATTGCATGTGTGTTATTTTCACATACCACATATGGATCCACCAGTGTCATTGAAATGTGTGTTCTCTTCAGAGACCACACATGGATCCACCAGTGTCATTGCATGTGTGATCTTTTTACTAACAACAATTGGAGTCATTGCATGTGTGTTCTTTTTACAATCCACCTATGGATCCACCAGTGTTATTGCATGTGTGCTCTTTTTACTGACAACAGCTAGAGTCATTGCATGTGTGTTCTCTTTAGAGACCACACATGGATCCTGATGTCATTGCATGTGTGTTCTTTTACTAACAACAACTGAGTCATTTCATGTGTATTCTTTTCACATACCACATATGGATCCACAGTGTCATTGAAATGTGTGTTCTCTTGAGACCACATGGATCCTGATGTCATTGCATGTGTGTTCTTTTTACTGACAACAACTGGAGTCATTGCACATGTGTTCTTTTCACAAACCACCTATGGATCCACCAGTGTTATTGCATGTGTGCTCTTTTACTAACAACAGCCAGAGTCATCGCATGTGTGTTCTCTTCAGAGTCCACACATGGATCCACCAGTGTCATTGCATGTGTGTTCTTTTTACTAACAACAACTATAGTCATTGAATGTGTGTTCTTTTCACATACCACATATGGATCCACAGTGTCATTGCATGTGTGTTCTTTTCACAATCCACCTATGGATCCACAGTGTCATTGCATGTGTGCTCTTTTTACTAACAACCAGAGTCATTGCATGTGTGTCTCTAGAGACCACACATGGATCCACAGTGTCATTGCATGTGTGTTCTTTTTACTAACAACTAGAGTCATTTCATGACTATTCTTTTCACATACCACATATGGATCCACAGTGTCATTCAAATGTGTGTTCTCTCAGAGACCACACATGGATCCTGATGTCATTGCATGTGTGCTCTTTTACTAACAACAACCAGAGTCATTGCATGTGTGTTCTTTTCACATACCACATATGGATCCACCAGTGTCATTGAAATGTGTGTTCTATTCAAAGACCACACATGGATCCAGCAGTGTCATTGCATGTGTGTTCTTTTCACTAACAACAACTGGAGTCATTGCATGTGTGTTCTTTTCACAAACCACATATGGATCCACCAGTGTCATTGCATGTGTTCTCTTTTACTAACAACAGCCAGAGTCATCGCATGTATGTTCTCTTCAGACCACATGGATCCACCAGTGTCATTGCATGTGTTCTTTTTACTAACAACAACTCGAGTCATTGCATGTGTGTTCTTTTTACATACCACATATGGATCCACCAGTGTCATTGCATGTGCATTATTTTTACAATCCACCTATGGATCCACCAGTGTTATTGCATGTGTGCTCTTTTTACTGACAACAGCTAGAGTCATTGCATGTGTGTTCTCTTTAGAGACCACACATGGATCCTGATGTCATTGCATGTGTGTTCTTTTTACTAACAACAACTGAGTCATTTCATGTGTATTCTTTTCACATACCATATGGATCCACAGTGTCATTGAAATGTGTGTTCTCTTTAGAGACCACACATGGATCCTGATGTCATTGCATGTGTGTTCTTTTTACTAATAACAACTAGAGTCATTGCATGTGTGTTCTTTTCACATACCACCTATGGATCCACCAGTGTCATTGCATGTGTGCTCTTTTTAGTAACAAGAGTCATTGCATGTGTGTTCTCTTGAGTCACACATGGATCCACAGTGTCATTGCATGTGTGTTCTTTTTACTAACAACAACAGAGTCATTGCATGTGTGTTGTTTTCACATACCACATATGGATCCACAGTGTCATTGCATGTGTGTTCTTTTCACAATCCACCTATGGATCCACCAGTGTCATTGCATGTGTCCTCTTTTTACTAACAACAACCAGAGTCATTGCATGTGTGTTCTCTTCAGAGACCACACATGGATCCTGATGTCATTGCATGTGTGTTCTTTTTACTAACAACAACTGGAGTCATTTCATGTGTATTCTTTTCATACCACATATGGATCCACAGTGTCATTGAATGTGTGCTCTTTATACTAACAACAAGTCATTGCATGTGTGTTGTTTTTACATACCACATATGGATCCACAGTGTCATTGCATGTGTGTTCTTTTTACAATCCACCTATGGATCCACCAGTGTTATTGCATGTGTGCTCTTTTACTAACAACAGCTAGAGTCATTGCATGTGTGTTCTCTTGAGACCACACATGGATCCTGATGTCATTGCATGTGTGTTCTTTTTACTAACATCAACTGAGTCATTTCATGACTATTCTTTTCACATACCACATATGGATCCACCAGTGTCATTGAAATGTGTGTGATCTATAGAGAACAGACATGGATCCACCAGTGTCATTGCATGTGTGTTCTTTTTACAGACAACAACTGGAGTCATTGCACGTGTGTTCTTTTCACAAACCACCTATGGATCCACCAGTGTCATTGCATGTGTGCTCTTTTACTAACAACAACCAGAGTCATTGCATGTGTGTTCTTTTCACATACCACATATGGATCGACCAGTGTCATTGAAATGTGTGTTCTATTCAAAGACCACACATGGATCCAGCAGTGTCATTGCATGTGTGTTCTTTTCACTAACAACAACTGGAGTCATTGCATGTGTGTTCTTTTCACAAACCACATATGGATCCACCAGTGTCATTGCATGTGTTCTCTTTTACTAACAACAGCCAGAGTCATCGCATGTGTGTTCTCTTCAGAGACCACACATGGATCCACCAGTGTCATTGCATGTGTGATCTTTTTACTAACAATAACCAGAGTCATTGCATGTGTGTTCTTTTTACATACCACATATGGATCCACCAGTGTCATTGCATGTGTATTCTTTTTACAATCCACCTATGGATCCACCAGTGTTATTGCATGTGTGCTCTTTTTACTGACAACAGCTAGAGTCATTGCATGTGTGTTCTCTTTAGAGACCACACATGGATCCAGCAGTGTCATTGCATGTGTGTTCTTTTTACTAACAACAACTGGAGTCATTTCATGACTATTCTTTTCAGATACCACATATGGATCCACCAGTGTCATTGAAATGTGTGTTCTCTTTAGAGACCACACATGGATCCACAGTGTCATTGCATGTGTGTTCTTTTTCCAGACAACAACTAGAGTCATTGCACATGTGTTCTTTTCACAAACCACCTATGGATCCACCAGTGTCATTGCATGTGTGCTCTTTTAGTAACAACATCGCATGTGTGTTCTCTTGAGTCCACATGGATCCACCAGTGTCATTGCGTGTGTGATCTTTATACTAACAACAACCAGAGTCATTGCATGTGTGTTGTTTTTACATACCACATATGGATCCACCAGTGTCATTGCATGTGTGTTCTTTTCACAATCCACCTATGGATCCACCAGTGTCATTGCATGTGTGCTCTTTTTACTAACAACAGCTAGAGTCATTGCATGTGTGTTCTCTTCAGAGACCACACATGGATCCACCAGTGTCATTGCATGTGTGTTCTTTTTACTAACAACAACTGGAGTCATTTCATGACTATTCTTTTCACATACTACATATGGATCCACCAGTATCATTGAAATGTGTGCTCTTTATACTAACAACAACCAGAGTCATTGCATGTGTGTTGTTTTTACATACCACATATGGATCCACCAGTGTCATTGCATGTGTGTTCTTTTTACAATCCACCTATGGATCCACCAGTGTTATTGCATGTGTGCTCTTTTTACTGACAACAGCTAGAGTCATTGCATGTGTGTTCTCTTCAGAGACCACACATGGATCCACCAGTGTCATTGCATGTGTGTTCTTTTTACTAACATCAACTGGAGTCATTTCATGACTATTCTTTTCACATACCACATATGGATCCACCAGTGTCATTGAAATGTGTGTTCTCTTTAGAGACCAGACATGGATCCACCAGTGTCATTGCATGTGTGTTCTTTTTACAGACAACAACTGGAGTCATTGCACGTGTGTTCTTTTCACAAACCACCTATGGATCCACCAGTGTCATTGCATGTGTGCTCTTTTACTAACAACAGCCAGAGTCATCGCATGTGTGTTCTCTTCAGAGTCCACACATGGATCCACCAGTGTCATTGCATGTGTGATCTTTATACTAACAACAACCAGAGTCATTGCATGTGTGTTCTTTTTACATACCACATATGGATCCAGGAGTGTCATTGCATGTGTGTTCTTTTCACAATCCACCTATGGATCCACAAGTGTCATTGCATGTGTGCTCTTTTTACTAACAACAACCAAAGTCATTGCATGTGTGTTTTCTTAAGAGACCACACATGGATCCTGATGTCATTGCATGTGTGTTCTTTTTACTAACAACAACTAGTGATTTCATGTGTATTCTTTTCACATACCACATATGGATCCACAGTGTCATTTAAATGTGTGTTCTCTTGAGAGACCACACATGGATCCTGATGTCATTGCATGTTTGTTCTTTTTACTAACAACAACTAGATTCATTGCATGTGTGTTCTTTTCACAAACCACATATGGATCCACCAGTCTCATTTAAATGTGTGTGCTCTTTAAGACCACACATGGATCCTGATGTCATTGCATGTGTGTTCTTTTCACTAACAACAAGCTGAGTCATTGCATGTGTGTTCTTTTCACAATCCAAATATGGATCCACCAGTGTCATTGCATGTGTACTCTTTTTACTAACAACAGCTAGAGTCAATGCATGTGTGTTCTCTTGAGACCACACATGGATCCCAGATGTCATTGCATGTGTGTTCTTTTACTAACAACAACTGAGTCATTTCATGACTATTCTTTTCACATACCACATATGGATCCACAGTGTCATTGAAATGTGTGTTCTCTTTGAGACCACACATGGATCCCTGATGTCATTGCATGTGTGTTCTTTTCTAGACAACAACCAGAGGCATTGCATGTGTGTTCTTTTCACAAACCACCTATGGATCCACCAGTGTGATTGCATGTGTGCTCTTTTAGTAACAACTTGAGTCATTGCATGTGTGTTCTCTTGAGACCACATGGATCCACAGTGTCATTGCATGTGTGTTCTTTTTACTAACAACAACTAGAGTCATTGCATGTGTGTTCTTTTTACATACCACCTATGGATCCACAGTGTCATTGCATGTGTGTTCTTTTCACAATCCAACTATGGATCCACAGTGTCATTGCATGTGTGCTCTTTTTACTAACAACAATAGAGTCATTGCATGTGTGTTCTCTTGAGACTACACATGGATCCACCAGTGTCATTGCATGTGTGTTCTTTTTACTAACAACAACTGGAGTCATTTCATGACTATTCTTTTCACATACTACATATGGATCCACCAGTATCATTGAAATGTGTGCTCTTTATACTAACAACAACCAGAGTCATTGCATGTGTGTTGTTTTTACATACCACATATGGATCCACCAGTGTCATTGCATGTGTGTTCTTTTTACAATCCACCTATGGATCCACCAGTGTTATTGCATGTGTGCTCTTTTTATTGACAACAGCTAGAGTCATTGCATGTGTGTTCTCTTGAGACCACACATGGATCCTGATGTCATTGCATGTGTGTTCTTTTTACTAACATCAACTGGAGTCATTTCATGACTATTCTTTTCACATACCACATATGGATCCACCAGTGTCATTGAAATGTGTGTTCTCTTTAGAGACCAGACATGGATCCACCAGTGTCATTGCATGTGTGTTCTTTTTACAGACAACAACTGGAGTCATTGCACGTGTGTTCTTTTCACAAACCACCTATGGATCCACCAGTGTCATTGCATGTGTGCTCTTTTACTAACAACAGCCAGAGTCATCGCATGTGTGTTCTTGAGACCACACATGGATCCACCGATGTCATTGCATGTGATCTTTATACTAACAACAACCAGAGTCATTGCATGTGTGTTGTTTTTACATACCACATATGGATCCACCAGTGTCATTGCATGTGTGTTCTTTTCACAATCCACCTATGGATCCACCAGTGTCATTGCATGTGTCCTCTTTTTACTAACAACAACCAGAGTCATTGCATGTGTGTTCTCTTCAGAGACCACACATGGATCCACCAGTATCATTGCATGTGTGTTCTTTTTACTAACAACAACTAGAGTGATTTCATGACTATTCTTTTCACATACCACATATGGATCCACCAGTGTCATTCAAATGTGTGTTCTCTTCAGAGACCACACATGGATCCACCAGTGTCATTGCATGTGTGTTCTTTTTACTAACAACAACCAGAGTCATTGCATGTGTGTTCTTTTCACATACCACATATGGATCCACCAGTGTCATTGAAATGTGTGTTCTCTTCAAAGACCACACATGGATCCAGCAGTGTCATTGCATGTGTGTTCTTTTCACTAACAACAACTGGAGTCATTGCATGTTTGTTCTTTTCACAATCCAAATATGGATCCACCAGTGTCATTGCATGTGTACTCTTTTTACTAACAACATCTAGAGTCATTGCATGTGTGTTCTCTTCACAGACCACACATGGATCCACCAGTGTCATTGCATGTGTGTTCTTTTTACTAACAACAACTGGAGTCATTTCATGACTATTCTTTTCACATACCACATATGGATCCACCAGTGTCATTGAAATGTGTGTTCTCTTTAGAGACCACACATGGATCCACAGTGTCATTGCATGTGTGTTCTTTTTCCAGACAACAACTAGAGTCATTGCACGTGTGTTCTTTTCACAAACCACCTATGGATCCACCAGTGTCATTGCATGTGTGCTCTTTTAGTAACAACAGCCAGAGTCATCGCATGTGTGTTCTCTTCAGAGTCCACACATGGATCCACCAGTGTCATTGCATGTGTGATCTTTATACTAACAACAACCAGAGTCATTGCATGTGTGTTGTTTTTACATACCACATATGGATCCACCAGTGTCATTGCATGTGTGTTCTTTTCACAATCCACCTATGGATCCACCAGTGTCATTGCATGTGTGCTCTTTTTACTAACAACAGCCAGAGTCATTGCATGTGTTCTCTTGAGACCACACATGGATCCTGATGTCATTGCATGTGTGTTCTTTTTACTAACAACAACTAGAGTGATTTCATGACTATTCTTTTCACATACCACATATGGATCCACTAGTGTCATTCAAATGTGTGTTCTCTTCAGAGACCACACATGGATCCACAGATGTCATTCCATGTGTGTTCTTTTCACTAACAACAACTGAGTCATTGCATGTGTGTTCTTTTCACATACCACATATGGATCCACAGTGTCATTGAAATGTGTGTTCTCTTGAGACCACACATGGATCCATGATGTCATTGCATGTGTGTTCTTTTCACTAACAACACTGGAGTCATTGCATGTGTGTTCTTTTCACAATCCACATATGGATCCACAGTGTCATTGCATGTGTACTCTTTTACTAACAACAACTAGAGTCATTGCATGTGTGTTCTCTTGAGACCACACATGGATCCTGATGTCATTGCATGTGTGTTCTTTTTACTAACAACAACGGAGTCATTTCATGTGTGTTCTTTTCACATACCACATATGGATCCACAGTGTCATTGTAATGTGTGTTCTCTTTAGAGACCACACATGGATCCACCAGTGTCATTGCATGTGTGTTCTTTTTACTAACAACCAGAGTCATTGCATGTGTGTTCTTTTCACATACCACATATGGATCCACCAGTGTCATTGAAATGTGTGTTCTCTTAAGACCACACATGGATCCACAGATGTCATTGCATGTGTGTTCTCTTTACTAACAACTAGAGTCATTGCATGTGTATTCTCTTCAGAAACCACACATGGATCCACAGTGTCATTGCATGTGTGTTCTTTTTACTAACAACAACAGTCATTGAAATGTGTGTTCTCTTGAGACCACACATGGATCCTGATGTCATTGCATGTGTGATCTTTTTACTAACAACAAGAGTCATTGCATGTGTGTTCTTTTACATACCACATATGGATCCACAGTGTCATTGCATGTGTATTCTTTTCACAATCCACCTATGGATCCACAGTGTCATTGCATGTGTGCTCTTTTTACTAACAACTAGAGTCATTGCATGTGTGTTCTCTTGAGACCACACATGGATCCTGATGTCATTGCATGTGTGTTCTTTTTACTAACATCAACTGAGTCATTTCATGTGTATTCTTTTCACATACCACATATGGATCCACAGTGTCATTGAAATGTGTGTTCTCTTTAGAGACCACACATGGATCCACAGTGTCATTGCATGTGTGTTCTTTTTACTAACAAGCTGAGTCATTGCATGTGTTCTTTTCACATACCACCTATGGATCCACAGTGTCATTGCATGTGTGCTCTTTTTACTAACAACTTGAGTCATTGCATGTGTGTTCTCTTGAGACCACACATGGATCCACAGTGTCATTGCATGTGTGTTCTTTTTACTAACAACTGGAGTCATTGCATGTGTGTTGTTTCACATACCACACATATGGATCCACCAGTGTCATTGCATGTGTGTTCTTTTCACAATCCACCTATGGATCCACAGTGTCATTGCATGTGTGTTCTTTTTACTAACAACAACCAGAGTCATTGCATGTGTGTTCTCTTGAGACCACACATGGATCCTGATGTCATTGCATGTGTGTTCTTTTTACTAACAACAACTAGAGTCATTTCATGTATTCTTTTCACATACCACATATGGATCCACAGTGTCATTCAAATGTGTGTTCTCTTGAAGACCACACATGGATCCTGATGTCATTGCATGTGTGTTCTTTTTACTAACAACAACAGAGTCATTGCATGTGTGTTCTTTTCACATACCACATATGGATCCACAGTGTCATTGAAATGTGTGTTCTCTTCAAAGACCACACATGGATCCACGATGTCATTGCATGTGTGTTCTTTTTACTAACAACAACTGAGTCATTGCATGTGTGTTCTTTTCACAATCCACATATGGATCCACAGTGTCATTGCATGTGTACTCTTTTACTAACAACAGCTAGAGTCATTGCATGTGTGTTCTCTTGAGACCACACATGGATCCTGATGTCATTGCATGTGTGTTCTTTTTACTAACAACAAGGAGTCATTTCATGTGTATTCTTTTCACATACCACATATGGATCCACAGTGTCATTGAAATGTGTGTTCTCTTTAGACACCACATGGATCCACCAGTGTCATTGCATGTGTGTTCTTTTTACTAACAACAACGAGTCATTGCATGTGTGTTCTTTTCACATACCACATATGGATCCACAGTGTCATTGAAATGTGTGTTCTTTAGAGACCACACATGGATCCTGATGTCATTGCATGTGTGTTCTCTTTTACTAACAACAATAGAGTCATTGCATGTGTGTTCTCTTTAGATACCACACATGGATCCACAGTGTCATTGCATGTGTGTTCTTTTTACTAACAACAACGAGTCATTGAAATGTGTGTTCTCTTGAGAGACCACACATGGATCCTGATGTCATTGCATGTGTGTTCTTTTACTAACAACAACTAGAGTCATTGCATGTGTGTTCTTTTACATACCACATATGGATCCACAGTGTCATTGCATGTGTGTTCTTTTTACAATCCACCTATGGATCCACAGTGTCATTGCATGTGTGCTCTTTTACTAACAACAAGAGTCATTGCATGTGTGTTCTCTTGAACACCACATAGATCCTGATGTTATTGCATGTGTGTTCTTTTTACTAACAACAACTGGAGTCATTTCATGTGTGTTCTTTTCACATACCACATATGGATCCACCAGTGTCATTGAAATGTGTGTGTTCTCTTTAGAGACCACACATGGATCCAACAGTGTCATTGCATGTGTGTTCTTTTTACTAACAACAACTGGAGTCATTGCATGTGTGTTCTTTTCACAAACCACATATCGATCCACAGTGTCATTGCATGTGTGCTCTTTTACTAACAACCTGAGTCATTTGATGTGTTTTCTCTTCAGAGACGACACATGGATCCACCAGTGTCATTGCATGTGTGTTCTTTTTACTAACAACAACTAGAGTCATTGCATGTGTGTTCTTTTCACATACCATATGGATCCACAGTGTCATTGCATGTGTGTTCTTTTCACAATCCAGCAGTGTCATTGCATGTGTGCTCTTTTTACTAACAACAACGAGTCATTGCATGTGTGTTCTCTTGAGACCACACATGGATCCTGATGTCATTGCATGTGTGTTCTTTTTACTAACAACAACTAGAGTCATTTCATGTGTATTCTATTCACATACCACATATGGATCCACAGTGTCATTTAAATGTGTGTTCTCTTGAGAGACCACACATGGATCCTGATGTCATTGCATGTGTGTTCTTTTTACTAACAACAACTAGAGTCATTGCATGTGTGTTCTTTTCACATACCACATATGGATCCACAGTGTCATTGAAATGTGTGTTCTCTTCAAGACCACACATGGATCCACAGATGTCATTGCATGTGTGTTCTTTTTACTAACAACAACTGAGTCATTGCATGTGTTCTTTTCACAATCCACATATGGATCCACAGTGTCATTGCATGTGTGCTCTTTTTACTAACAACAGCTAGAGTCATTGCATGTGTGTTCTCTTGAGAGACCACACATGGATCCTGATGTCATTACATGTGTGTTCTTTTTACTAACAACAATTTGAGTCATTGCATGTGTGTTCTTTTCACATACCACATAAGGATCCACAGTGTCATTGAAATGTGTGTTCTCTTTAGAGACCACATGGATCCTGATGTCATTGCATGTGTGTTCTTTTTACTAACAACAACGAGTCATTGCATGTGTGTTCTTTTCACATACCACCTATGGATCCACAGTGTCATTGCATGTGTGTTCTTTTACTAACAACAAGAGTCATTGCATGTGTGTTCTTTTACATACCACATATGGATCACAGTGTCATTGCATGTGTATTCTTTTCACAATCCACCTATGGATCCACAGTGTGTCATTGCATGTGTGCTCTTTTTACTAACAACTAGAGTCATTGCATGTGTGTTCTCTTGAGAGACCACACATGGATCCCTGATGTCATTGCATGTGTGTTCTTTTTACTAACAACAACTGGAGTCATTGCATGTGTGTTCTTTTCACATACCACATATGGATCCACAGTGTCATTGAAATGTGTGTTCTCTTTAGAGACCACACATGGATCCTGATGTCATTGCATGTGTGTTCTTTTTACTAACAACAACAGAGTCATTGCATGTGTGTTCTTTTCACATACCACATATGGATCCACAGTGTCATTGCATGTGTGCTCTTTTACTAACAACATGGAGTCATTGCATGTGTGTTCTCTTGAGAGACACACATGGATCCACCGATGTCATTGCATGTGTGTTCTTTTTACTAACAACAACTGGAGTCATTGCATGTGTGTTCTTTTCACATACCACATATGGATCCACAGTGTCATTGCATGTGTGTTCTTTTCAAATCACCTATGGATCCACAGTGTCATTGCATGTGTGCTCTTTTTACTAACAACAACGAGTCATTGCATGTGTGTTCTCTTGAGAGACCACACATGGATCCTGAGTGTCATTGCATGTGTGTTCTTTTTACTAACAACAACTAGAGTCATTTCATGTGTATTCTTTTCACATACCACATATGGATCCACAGTGTCATTTAAATGTGTGTTCTCTTGAGACCACACATGGATCCTGATGTCATTGCATGTGTGTTCTTTTTACTAACAACAACTAGAGTCATTGCATGTGTGTTCTTTTCACATACCACATATGGATCCACAGTGTCATTGAAATGTGTGTTCTCTTGAAGACCACACATGGATCCTGATGTCATTGCATGTGTGTTCTTTTTACTAACAACAACTGAGTCATTGCATGTGTGTTCTTTTCACAATCCACATATGGATCCACAGTGTCATTGCATGTGTGTTCTTTTTACTAACACTAGAGTCATTGCATGTGTGTTCTCTTGAGACCACACATGGATCCTGATGTCATTGCATGTGTGTTCTTTTTACTAACAACAACTGAGTCATTTCATGTGTGTTCTTTTCACATACCACATATGGATCCACCAGTGTCATTGAAATGTGTTCTCTTTAGAGACCACACATGGATCCTGATGTCATTGCATGTGTGTTCTTTTTACTAACAACAACTCGAGTTATTGCATGTGTGTTCTTTTCACATACCACATATGGATCCACAGTGTCATTGAAATGTGTGTTCTCTTCAGATACCACATGGATCCACAGTGTCATTGCATGTGTGCTCTTTTACTAACAACAACTAGAGTCATTGCATGTGTGTTCTTTTCACAAACCACATATGGATCCACAGTGTCATTGCATGTGTTCTCTTTTACTAACAACAACGAGTCATTGCATGTGTGTTCTCTTGAGACCACACATGGATCCTGATGTCATTGCATGTGTGTTCTTTTTACTAACAATAACCAGTGTCATTGCATGTGTGTTCTTTTCACATACCACATATGGATCCACTAGTGTCATTGCATGTGTGATTTTTTTTACAATCCACCTATGGATCCACCAGTGTCATTGCATGTGTGGTCTTTTTACTAACAACAACCAGAGTCATTGCATGTGTGTTCTCTTCAGAGACCACACATGGATCCACCAGTGTCATTGCATGTGTGTTCTTTTTACTAACAACAACTGGAGTCATTGCATGTGTATTCATTTCACATACCACATATGGATCCACCGGTGTCATTGAAATGTGCGTTTTCTTCGTAGACCACACATGGATCCACCAGTGTCATTGCATGTGTGTTCTTTTTACTAACAACAACTAGAGTCATTACATGTGTGTTCTTTTCACAATCCACATATGGATCCACAGTGTCATTGTCATGTGTGCTCTTTTACTAACAACAGAGTCATTGCATGTGTGTTCTCTTGAGACACACATGGATCCACAGTGTCATTGCATGTGTGTTCTTTATAACAACCAGAGTCATTGCATGTGTGTTGTTTTTACATACCACATATGGATCCACCAGTGTCATTGCATGTGTGTTCTTTTCACAATCCACCTATGGATCCACCAGTGTCATTGCATGTGTGCTCTTTTTACTAACAACCGCACGAGTCATTGCATGTGTGTACTCTTTACAGACCACACATGGATCCACCAGTGTCATTGCATGTGTGTTCTTTTCACTAACAACTAGAGTGATTTCATGACTATTCTTTTCACATACCACATATGGATCCACCAGTGTCATTCAAATGTGTGTTCTCTTCAGCGACTACACATGGATCCACCAGTGTCATTGCATGTGTGTTCTTTTTACTAACAACAACCAGAGTCATTGCATGTGTGTTCTTTTCACATACCACATATGGATCCACCAGTGTCATTGAAATGTGTGTTCTCTTCAAAGACCACACATGGATCCAGCAGTGTCATTGCATGTGTGTTCTTTTCACTAACAACAACTGGAGTCATTGCATGTGTGTTCTTTTCACAATCCAAATATGGATCCACCAGTGTCATTGCATGTGTACTCTTTTTACTAACAATAGCTAGAGTCATTGCATGTGTGTTCTCTTCAGAGACCACACATGGATCCACCAGTGTCATTCCATGTGTGTTCTTTTTACTAACAACAACTGGAGTCATTTCATGACTATTCTTTTCACATACCACATATGGATCCACCAGTGTCATTGAAATGTGTGTTCTCTTTAGAGACCACATGGATCCTGATGTCATTGCATGTGTGTTCTTTTACTAACAACAACGAGTCATTGCATGTGTGTTCTTTTCACATACCACATATGGATCCACCAGTGTCATTGAAATGTGTGTTCTCTTTAGAGACCACACATAGATCCACCAGTGTCATTGCAGGTGTGTTCTTTTTACTAACAACAACTGGAGTCATTGCATGTGAGTTCTTTTCACAAACCACATATGGATCCACCAGTGTCATTGCATGTGTGTTCTTTTTAGTAACAACAACCGGACACATGGCATGTGTGTTCTCTTGAGACCACACATGGATCCACAGTGTCATTGCATGTGTGTTCTTTTTACTAACAACAACTGAGTCATTTCATGTGTTCTTTTCACATACCACATATGGATCCACAGGTGTCATTGAAATGTGTGTTCTCTTTAGAGACCACACATGGATCCTGATGTCATTGCATGTGTGTTCTTTTTACTAACAACAACTGGAGTCATTGCATGTGTGTTCTTTTCACATACCACATATGGATCCACAGTGTCATTGAAATGTGTGTTCTCTTGAGACCACACATGGATCCTGATGTCATTGCATGTGTGTTCTTTTTACTAACAACAACTGAGTCATTGCATGTGTGTTCTTTTCACAAACCACCTATGGATCCACAGTGTCATTGCATGTGTGTTCTTTTTACTAACTTGAACTTGAGTCATTGCTTGTTTGTTCTTTTCACATACCACATTTGGATTCACCAGTGTCATTGCATGTGTGTTCTTTTCACAATCCACCTATGGATCCACAGTGTCATTGCATGTGCTCTTTTTACTAACAACAACGGAGTCATTGCATGTGTGTTCTCTTGAGACCACATGGATCCTGATGTCATTGCATGTGTGTTCTTTTTACTAACAACAAGCAGAGTCATTGCATGTATTCTTTTCACATACCACATATGGATCCACAGTGTCATTGAAATGTGTGTTCTTTTGAGACCACACATGGATCCACCAGTGTCATTGCATGTGCTCTTTTTACTAACAACGAGAGTCATTTCATGTGTGTTCTCTTCCACAAACCACACATGGATCCACCAGTGTCATTGCATGTGTGATCTTTATACTAACAACAACCAGAGTCATTGCATGTGTGTTGTTTTTACATACCACATATGGATCCACCAGTGTCATTGCATGTGTGTTCTTTTCACAATCCACCTATGGATCCACCAGTGTCATTGCATGTGTGCTCTTTTTACTAACAACAGCCAGAGTCATTGCATGTGTGCTCTCTTCAGAGACCACGCATGGATCCACCAGTATCATTGCATGTGTGTTCTTTTTACTAACAACAACTAGAGTGATTTCATGACTATTCTTTTCACATACCACATATGGATCCACCAGTGTCATTCAAATGTGTGTTCTCTTTAGAGACCACATGGATCCACTAGTGTCATTGCATGTGTGTTCTTTTTACTAACAACAACCAGAGTCATTGCATGTGTGTTCTTTTCACATACCACATATGGATCCACCAGTGTCATTGAAATGTGTGTTCCATTCACAGACCACACATGGATCCAGCAGTGTCATTGCATGTGTGTTCTTTTCACTAACAACAACTGGAGTCATTGCATGTTTGTTCTTTTCACAATCCAAATATGGATCCACCAGTGTCATTGCATGTGTACTCTTTTTACTAACAACATCTAGAGTCATTGCATGTGTGTTCTCTTCACAGACCACACATGGATCCACCAGTGTCATTGCATGTGTGTTCTTTTTACTAATAACTACTGGAGTCATTTCATGACTATTCTTTTCACATACCACATATGGATCCACCAGTGTCATTGAAATGTGTGTTCTCTTTAGAGACCACACATGGATCCACCAGTGTCATTGCATGTGTGTTCTTTTTACTAACAACAACCAGAGTCATTGCATGTATGTTCTTTTCACATACCACATATGGATCCACTAGTGTCATTGAAATGTGTGTTCTCTTTAGAGACCACACATAGATCCACCAGTGTCATTCCATGTGTGTTCTTTTTACTAACAACAACTGGAGTCATTGCATTTGTGTTCTTTTCACAAACCACATATGGATCCACCAGTGTCATTGCATGTGTTCTCTTTTACTAACAATAGCCAGAGTCATCGCATGTGTGTTCTCTTCAGAGACCACACATGGATCCACCAGTGTCATTGCATGTGTGATCTTTTTACTAACAATAACCAGAGTCATTGCATGTGTGTTCTTTTTACATACCACATATGGATCCCCCAGTGTCATTGCATGTGTGTTCTTTTCACAATCCACCTATGGATCCACCCCTGTCATTGCATGTGTGGTCTTTTTACTAACAACAGCCAGAGTCATTGCATGTGTGTTCTCTTCAGAGACCACACATGGATCCTGATGTCATTGCATGTGTGTTCTTTTACTAACAACAACTAGAGTCATTTCATGACTATTCTTTTCACATAACATATGGATCCACAGTGTCATTGAAATGTGTGTTCTCTTGAGACCACACATGGATCCTGATGTCATTGCATGTGTGTTCTTTTTACTAACAACAACCAGAGTCATTGCATGTGTGTTCTTTTCACATACCACATATGGATCCACCAGTGTCATTGAAATGTGTGTTCTCTTCAGAGACCACACATGGATCCAGAAGTGTCATTGCATGTGTGTTCTTTTCACAATCCACCTATGGATCCACCAGTGTCATTGCATGTGTGTTCTCTTTTTAGAGACCACACATGGATCCTGATGTCATTGCATGTGTGTTCTTTTACTAACAACAACTAGAGTCATTTCATGTGTATTCTTTTCACATACAACATATGGATCCACCAGTGTCATTGAAATGTGTGTTCTCTTGAGACCACACATGGATCCTGATGTCATTGCATGTGTGTTCTTTTTACTAACAACAACCAGAGTCATTGCATGTGTTCTTTTCACATACCACATATGGATCCACAGTGTCATTGAAATGTGTGTTCTCTTGAGACCACATGGATCCAGAAGTGTCATTGCATGTGTGTTCTTTTTACTAACAACAACTGGAGTCATTGCATGTGTGTTCTTTTCACAATCCACCTATGGATCCACCAGTGTCATTGCATGTGTGCTCTTTTTACTAACAACAGCCAGAGTCATTGCATGTGTGTTCTCTTTAGAGACCACATGGATCCTGATGTCATTGCATGTGTGTTCTTTTACTAACAACAACTAGAGTGATTTCATAACTATTCTTTTCACATACCCCATATGGATCCACCAGTGTCATTGAAATGTGTGTTCTCTTTAGAGACCTCGCATGGATCCACCAGTGTCATTGCATGTTTGTTCTTTTTACTAACAACAATTGGAGTCATTGCATGTGTGTTCTTTTTACAATCCACCTATGGATCCACCAGTGTTATTGCATGTGTGCTCTTTTTACTAACAACAGCCAGAGTCATTGCTTGTGTGTTCTCTTCAGAGACCACACATGGATCCACCAGTGTCATTG
Organism: Avena insularis; assembly: GCA_023614405.1. Classification (NCBI taxonomy): domain Eukaryota; kingdom Viridiplantae; phylum Streptophyta; class Magnoliopsida; order Poales; family Poaceae; genus Avena; species Avena insularis. The sequence goes on along the minus strand of CM042694.1, from coordinate 313,672,245 downwards.
CATGTGTGTTCTTTTTTATAACAACAACTGGAGTCATTTCATGACTATTCTTTTCACATACCACATATGGATCCACCAGTGTCATTGAAATGTGAGTTCTCTTCAGAGACCACACATGGATCCACTAGTGTCATTGCATGTGTGTTCTTTTTACTAACAACAACCAAAGTCATTGCATGTGTGTTCTTTGCACATACCACATATGGATCCACCAGTGTCATTGAAATGTGTGTTCTCTTCAGAGACCACACATGGATCCACCAGTGTCATTGCATGTGTGTTCTTTTTTACTAACAACAACTGGAGTCATTTCATGACTATTCTTTTCACATACCACATATGGATCCACCAGTGTCATTGAAATGTGAGTTCTCTTCAGAGACCACACATGGATCCACTAGTGTCATTGCATGTGTGTTGTTTTTACTAACAACAACCGGAGTAATTGCATGTGTGTTCTTTTCACATACCACATATGGATCCACCAGTGTCATTGAAATGTGTGTTCTCTTCAGAGACCACACATGGATCCAGCTGTGTCATTGCATCTGTGTTCTTTTTACTAACAACAACTGGAGTCATTGCATGTGTGTTCTTTTGACAATCCAAATATGGATCCACCAGTGTCATTGCATGTGTGCTCTTTTTACTAGCAACAGCCAGAGTCATTGCATGTGTGTTCTCTTCAGAGACCAGACATGGATCCACAAGTGTCATTGCATGTGTGTTCTTTTTACTAATAACAACTGGAGTCATTGCATGTGTGTTCTTTTCACATACCACATATGGATCCACCAGTGTCATTGAAATGTGTGTTCTCTTCAGAGACCACACATGGATCCAGAAGTGTCATTGCATGTGTGTTCTTTTTACTAACAACAACTGGAGTCATTTCATGACTATTCTTTTCACATACCACATATGGATCCACCAGTGTCATTGAAATGTGTGTTCTCTTCAGAGACCACACATGGATCCACCAGTGTCATTGCATGTGTGATCTTTTTACTAACAACAACCAGAGTCATTGCATGTGTGTTCTTTTTACATACCACATATGGATCCAGCAGTATCATTGCATGTGTGTTCTTTTCACAATCCACATATGGATCCACAAGTGTCATTGCATGTGTGCTCTTTTTACTAACAACAGCCAAAGTCATTGCATGTGTGTTTTCTTAAGAGACCACACATGGATCCACGAGTGTCATTGCATGTGTGTTCTTTTTACTAACAACAACTGGAGTCATTTCATGACTATTCTTTTCACATACCACATATGGATCCACCAGTGTCATTGAAATGTGTGTTCTCTTTAGAGACCACACATGGATCCACCAGTGTCATTGCATGTGTGTTCTTTTGACTAACAACAACTAGAGTCATTGCATGTGTGTTCTTTTCACATACCACATATGGATCCACCAGTGTCATTGAAATGTGTGTTCTCTTCAGAGACCACACATGGATCCACCAGTGTCATTGCATGTGTGTTCTTTTTACTAACAACAACTGGAGTCATTGCATGTGTGTTCTTTTCACAAACCACCTACGGATCCACCAGTGTCATTGCATTTCTGCTCTTTATACTAACAACCACCAGAGTCATTGCATGTGTGTTCTTTTTACATACCACATATGGATCCACCAGTGTCATTGCATGTGTGTTCTTTTCACAATCCACCTATGGATCCACTAGTGTCATTGCATGTGTGCTCTTTTTACTAACAACCAGAGTCATTGCATGTGTGTTCTCTTCAGAGACCACACATGGATCCACCAGTGTCATTGCATGTGTGTTCTTTTTACTAACAACAACTAGAGTGATTTCATGACTATTCTTTTCACATACAACATATGGATCCACCAGTGCAATTGAAATGTGTGTTCTCTTCAGAGACCACACATGGATCCTGATGTCATTGCATGTGTGTTCTTTTTACTAACAACAACCAGAGTCATTGCATGTGTGTTCTTTTCACATACCACATATGGATCCACCAGTGTCATTGAAATGTGTGTTCTCTTCAGAGACCACACATGGATCCTGAAGTGTCATTGCATGTGTGTTCTTTTTACTAACAACAACTGGAGTCATTGCATGTGTGTTCTTTTCACAATCCAAATATGGATCCACCAGTGTCATTGAATGTGTGCTCTTTTACTAACAACAGCCAGTCATTGCATGTGTGTTCTCTTGAGACCACACATGGATCCTGATGTCATTGCATGTGTGTTATTTACTAATAACAACTGGAGTCATTGCATGTGTGTTCTTTGCACATACCACATATGGATCCACTAGTGTCATTGAAATGTGTGTTCTCTTCAGAGACCACACATGGATCCACCAGTGTCATTGCATATGTGCTCTTTTTACTAACAACAACTGGAGTCATTGCATGTGTGTTATTTTCACATACCACATATGGATCCACCAGTGTCATTGAAATGTGTGTTCTCTTCAGAGACCACACATGGATCCTGATGTCATTGCATGTGTGATCTTTTTACTAACAACAACCAGAGTCATTGCATGTGTGTTCTTTTTACATACCACATATGGATCCAGCAGTGTCATTGCATGTGTGTTCTTTTCACAATCCATCTATGGATCCACAAGTGTCATTGCATGTGTGCTCTTTTTACTAACAACAACCAAAGTCATTGCATGTGTGTTTTCTTAAGAGACCACACATGGATCCACCAGTGTCATTGCATGTGTGTTCTTTTTACTAACAACAACTAGAGTCATTTCATGACTATTCTTTTCACATACCACATATGGATCCACCAGTGTCATTGAAATGTGTGTTCTCTTTAGAGACCACACATGGATCCACCAGTGTCATTGCATGTGTGTTCTTTTTACTAACAACAACCAGAGTCATTGCATGTGTGTTCTTTTCACATACCACATATGGATCCACCAGTGTCATTGAAATGTGTGTTCTCTTCAGAGACCACACATGGATCCACCAGTGTCATTGCATGTGTGTTCTTTTTACTGACAACAACTGGAGTCATTGCACGTGTGTTCTTTTCACAAACCACCTATGGATCCACCAGTGTCATTGCATGTGTGCTCTTTTACTAACAACAGCCAGAGTCATCGCATGTGTGTTCTCTTCAGAGTCCACACATGGATCCACCAGTGTCATTGCATGTGTGATCTTTATACTAACAACAACCAGAGTCATTGCATGTGTGTTGTTTTTACATACCACATATGGATCCACCAGTGTCATTGCATGTGTGTTCTTTTCACAATCCACCTATGGATCCACCAGTGTCATTGCATGTGTGCTCTTTTTACTAACAACAGCCAGAGTCATTGCATGTGTGTTCTCTTCAGAGACCACACATGGATCCACCAGTATCATTGCATGTGTGTTCTTTTTACTAACAACAACTAGAGTGATTTCATGACTATTCTTTTCACATACCACATATGGATCCACCAGTGTCATTCAAATGTGTGTTCTCTTCAGAGACCACACATGGATCCACCAGTGTCATTGCATGTGTGTTCTTTTTACTAACAACAACCAGAGTCATTGCATGTGTGTTCTCTTCAGAGACCACACATGGATCCACCAATGTCATTGCATGTGTGTTCTTTTCACATACCACAACTAGAGTCATTTCATGACTATTCTTTTCACATACCACATATGGATCCACCAGTGTCATTCAAATGTGTGTTCTCTTTAGAGACCTCACATGGATCCACCAGTGTCATTGCATGTGTGTTCTTTTTACTAACAACAACTGGAGTCATTGCATGTGTGTTCTTTTCACATACCACATATGGATCCACCAGTGTCATTGAAATGTGTGTTCTCTTCAAGGACCACACATGGATCCACCAGTGTCATTGCATGTGTGATCTTTTTACTAACAACAACTGGAGTCATTGCATGTTGTGTTCTTTTCACAAACCACCTACGGATCCACCAGTGTCATTGCATTTGTGCTCTTTATACTAACAACCACTAGAGTCATTGCATGTGTGTTCTTTTTACATACCACATATGGATCCACCAGTGTCATTGCATGTGTGTTCTTTTCACAATCCACCTATGGATCCACTAGTGTCATTGCATGTGTGCTCTTTTTACTAAAAACCAGAGTCATTGCTTGTGTGTTCTCTTGAGAGACCACACATGGACCCACCAGTGTCATTGCATGTGTGTTCTTTTTACTAACAACAACTAGAGTGATTTCATGACTATTCTTTTCACATACCACATATTGTGTGTTCTCTTCAGAGACCACACATGGATCCACCAGTGCCATTGCATGTGTGTTCTTTTTACTAACAACAACCAGAGTCATTGCATGTGTGTTATCTTCACATACCACATATGGATCCACCAGTGTCATTGAAATGTGTATTCTCTTCAGAGACCACACATGGATCCTGAAGTGTCATTGCATGTGTGTTCTTTTTACTAACAACAACTGGAGTCATTCCATGTGTGTTCTTTTCACAATCCAAATATGGATATACCAGTGTCATTGCATGTGTGATCTTTTTACTAACAACAGCCAGAGTCATTGCATGTGTGTTCTCTTCAGAGACCACACATGGATCCACAAGTGTCATTGCATGTGTGTTCTTTTTACTAATAACAACTGGAGTCATTGCATGTGTGTTCTTTTCACATACCACATATGGATCCACCAGTGTCATTGAAATGTGTGTTCTCTTCATAGGGCACACATGGATCCACCAGTGTCATTGCCTGTGTGATCTTTTTACTAGCAACAACTAGAGTCATTGCATGTGTGTTCTTTTTACATACCACATATGGATCCAACAGTGTCGTTGCATGTGTGTTCTTTTCAAAATCCACCTATGGATCCACAAGTGTCATTGCATGTGTGCTCTTTTTACTAACAACAGCCAAAGTCATTGCATGTGTGTTCTCTTATGAGACCACACATGGATCCACCAGTGTCATTGCATGTGTGTTCTTTTTACTAACAACAAATAGAGTCATTTGATGACTATTCTTTTCACATACCACATATGGATCCACCAGTGTCATTGAAATGTGTGTTCTCTTTAGAGACCACACATGGATCCTGATGTCATTGCATGTGTGTTCTTTTTACTAACAACAACTAGAGTCATTGCATGTGTGTTCTTTTCACATACCACATATGGATCCACAGTGTCATTGAAATGTGTGTTCTCTTGAGACCACACATGGATCCACTGATGTCATTGCATGTGTGTTCTTTTCACAATCCACATATGGATCCACAGTGTCATTGCATGTGTGGTCTTTTTACTAACAACAGGAGTCATTGCATGTGTGTTCTCTTGAGACCACACATGGATCCTGATGTCATTGCATGTGTGTTCTTTTTACTAACAACAACTGGAGTGATTTCATGACTATTCTTTTCACATACAACATATGGATCCACCAGTGTCATTGAAATGTGTGTTCTCTTCAGAGACCACACATGGATCCACCAGTGTCATTGCATGTGTGTTCTTTTTACTAACAACAACCAGAGTCATTGCATGTGTGTTCTTTTCACATACCACATATGGATCCACCAGTGTCATTGAAATGTGTGTTCTCTTCAGAGACCACACATGGATCCAGAAGTGTCATTGCATGTGTGTTCTTTTTACTAACAACAACTGGAGTCATTGCATGTGTGTTCTTTTCACAATCCACCTATGGATCCACCAGTGTCATTGCATGTGTGCTCTTTTTACTAACAACAGCCAGAGTCATTGCATGTGTGTTCTCTTTAGAGACCACACATGGATCCACCAGTGTCATTGCATGTGTGTTCTTTTCACATACCACAACTAGAGTCATTTCATAACTATTCTTTTCACATACCCCATATGGATCCACCAGTGTCATTGAAATGTGTGTTCTCTTCAGAGACCTCGCATGGATCCACCAGTGTCATTGCATGTCTGATCTTTTTACTAACAACAATTGGAGTCATTGCATGTGTGTTCTTTTTACAATCCACCTATGGATCCACCAGTGTTATTGCATGTGTGCTCTTTTTACTAACAACAGCCAGAGTCATTGCATGGGTGTTCTCTTCAGAGACCACACATGGATCCAATAGTGTCATTGCATGTGTGTTCTTTTTACTAACAACAACTAGAGTCATTTCATGACTATTCTTTTCACATACCACATATGGATCCACCAGTGTTATTGAAATGTGTGTTCTCTTAAGAGACCACACATGGATCCACCAGTGTCATTGCATGTGTGTTCTTTTTACTAACAACAACCAAAGTCATTGCATGTGTGTTCTTTTCACATACCATATATGGATCCACCAGTGTCATTGAAATGTGTGTTCTCTTCGGAGACCACACATGGATCGACCAGTGTCATTGCATGTGTGTTCTTTTTTACTAACAACAACTGGAGTCATTTCATGACTATTCTTTTCACATACCACATATGGATCCACCAGTGTCATTGAAATGTGAGTTCTCTTCAGAGACCACACATGGATCCACTAGTGTCATTGCATGTGTGTTGTTTTTACTAACAACAACCGGAGTAATTGCATGTGTGTTCTTTTCACATACCACATATGGATCCACCAGTGTCATTGAAATGTGTGTTCTCTTCAGAGACCACACATGGATCCAGCAGTGTCATTGCATCTGTGTTCTTTTTACTAACAACAACTGGAGTCATTGCATGTGTGTTCTTTTCACAATCCAAATATGGATCCACCAGTGTCATTGCATGTGTGCTCTTTTTACTAGCAACAGCCAGAGTCATTGCATGTGTGTTCTCTTTAGAGACCAGACATGGATCCACAAGTGTCATTGCATGTGTGTTCTTTTTACTAATAACAACTGGAGTCATTGCATGTGTGTTCTTTGCACATACCACATATGGATCCACCAGTGTCATTGAAATGTGTGTTCTCTTCAGAGACCACACATGGATCCACCAGTGTCATTGCATATGTGCTCTTTTTACTAACAACAACTGGAGTCATTGCATGTGTGTTATTTTCACATACCACATATGGATCCACCAGTGTCATTGAAATGTGTGTTCTCTTCAGAGACCACACATGGATCCACCAGTGTCATTGCATGTGTGTTCTTTTTACATACCACATATGGATCCAGCAGTATCATTGCATGTGTGTTCTTTTCACAATCCACATATGGATCCACAAGTGTCATTGCATGTGTGCTCTTTTTACTAACAACAGCCAAAGTCATTGCATCTGTGTTTTCTTAAGAGACCACACATGGATCCACGAGTGTCATTGCATGTGTGTTCTTTTTACTAACAACAACTGGAGTCATTTCATGACTATTCTTTTCACATACCACATATGGATCCACCAGTGTCATTGAAATGTGTGTTCTCTTCAGAGACCACATGGATCCTGATGTCATTGCATGTGTGTTCTTTTTACTAACAACAACTGGAGTCATTGCATGTGTGTTCTTTTCACAAACCACCTACGGATCCACCAGTGTCATTGCATTTGTGCTCTTTATACTAACAATCACCAGAGTCATTGCATGTGTGTTCTTTTTACATACCACATATGGATCCACCAGTGTCATTGCATGTGTGTTATTTTCACAATCCACCTATGGACCCACCAGTGTCATTGCATGTGTGCTCTTTTTACTAACAACAGCCAGAGTCATTGCATGTGTGTTCTCTTCAGAGACCACACATGGATCCACCAGTGTCATTGCATGTGTGTTCTTTTTACTAACAACAACTAGAGTGATTTCATGACTATTCTTTTCACATACAACATATGGATCCACCAGTGCAATTGAAATGTGTGTTCTCTTCAGAGACCACACATGGATCCACCAGTGTCATTGCATGTGTGATCTTTTTACTAACAACAACCAGAGTCATTGCATGTGTGTTCTTTTTACATACCACATATGGATCCAGCAGTATCATTGCATGTGTGTTCTTTTCACAATCCACATATGGATCCACAAGTGTCATTGCATGTGTGCTCTTTTTACTAACAACAGCCAAAGTCATTGCATCTGTGTTTTCTTAAGAGACCACACATGGATCCACGAGTGTCATTGCATGTGTGTTCTTTTTACTAACAACAACTGGAGTCATTTCATGACTATTCTTTTCACATACCACATATGGATCCACCAGTGTCATTGAAATGTGTGTTCTCTTCAGAGACCACACATGGATCCACCAGTGTCATTGCATGTGTGTTCTTTTTACTAACAACAACTGGAGTCATTGCATGTGTGTTCTTTTCACAAACCACCTACGGATCACCTAGTGTCATTGCATTTGTGCTCTTTATACTAACAATCACCAGAGTCATTGCATGTGTGTTCTTTTTACATACCACATATGGATCCACCAGTGTCATTGCATGTGTGTTATTTTCACAATCCACCTATGGACCCACCAGTGTCATTGCATGTGTTCTCTTTTTACTAACAACAGCCAGAGTCATTGCATGTGTGTTCTCTTCAGAGACCACACATGGATCCACCAGTGTCATTGCATGTGTGTTCTTTTTACTAACAACAACTAGAGTGATTTCATGACTATTCTTTTCACATACCACATATGGAGCCACAAGTGTCATTGAAATGTGTGTTCTCTTCAGAGACCACACATGGATCCACCAGTGCCATTGCATGTGTGTTCTTTTTACTAACAACAACAAGAGTCATTGCATGTGTGTTATCTTCACATACCACATATGGATCCACCAGTGTCATTGAAATGTGTATTCTCTTCAGAGACCACACATGGATCCTGAAGTGTCATTGCATGTGTGTTCTTTTTACTAACAACAACTGGAGTCATTGCATGTGTGTTCTTTTCACAATCCAAATATGGATCCACCAGTGTCATTGCATGTGTGCTCTTTTTACTAACAACAGCCAGAGTCATTGCATGTGTGTTCTCTTTAGAGACCACACATGGATCCACAAGTGTCATTGCATGTGTGTTCTTTTTACTAATAACAACTGGAGTCATTGCATGTGTGTTCTTTTCACATACCACATATGGATCCACCAGTGTCATTGAAATGTGTGTTCTCTTCAGAGGGCACACATGGATCCACCAGTGTCATTGCATGTGTGCTCTTTTTACTAACAACAACTAGAGTCATTGCATGTGTGTTATTTTCACATACCACATATGGATCCACCAGTGTCATTGAAATGTGTGTTCTCTTCAGAGACGACACATGGATCCACCAGTGTCATTGCATGTGTGATCTTTTTACTAGCAACAACTAGAGTCATTGCATGTGTGTTCTTTTTACATACCACATATGGATCCAACAGTGTCATTGCATGTGTGTTCTTTTCACAATCCACCTATGGATCCACAAGTGTCATTGCATGTGTGGTCTTTTTACTAACAACAACTAGAGTCATTGCATGTGTGTTATTTTCACATACCACATATGGATCCACCAGTGTCATTGAAATTTGTGTTATCTTAAGAGACGACACATGGATCCAGATGTCATTGCATGTGTGATCTTTTACTAGCAACAACTAGAGTCATTGCATGTGTGTTCTTTTTACATACCACATATGGATCCAACAGTGTCATTGCATGTGTGTTCTTTTCACAATCCACCTATGGATCCACAAGTGTCATTGCATGTGTGTTCTCTTCAGAGACCACACATGGATCCACCAGTGTCATTGCATGTGTGTTCTTTTTACTAACAACAACTAGAGTCATTTGATGACTATTCTTTTCACATACCACATATGGATCCACCAGTGTCATTGAAATGTGTGTTCTCTTTAGAGACTACACATGGATCCACCAGTGTCATTGCATGTGTGTTCTTTTTACTAACAACAACTAGAGTCATTGCATGGTTGTTCTTTTCACATACCACATATGGATCCACCAGTGTCATTGAAATGTGTGTTCTCTTCAGAGACCACACATAGATCCACCAGTGTCATTGCATGTGTCTTCTTTTTACTAACAACAACTGGAGTCATTGCATGTGTGTTCTTTTCACAAACCACCTATGGATCCACCAGTGTCATTGCATGTGTGCTCTTTTACTAACAACAGCCAGAGTCATCGCATGTGTGTTCTCTTCAGAGACCACACATGGATCCACCAGTGTCATTGCATGTGTGATATTTATACTAACAACAACCAGAGTCATTGCATGTGTGTTCTTTTTACATACCACATATGGATCCACCAGTGTCATTGCATGTGTGTGCTTTTCACAATCCACCTATGGATCCACCAGTGTCATTGCATGTGTGCTCTTTTTACTAACAACAGCCAGAGTCATTGCATGTGTGTTCTCTTCAGAGACCACACATGGATCCACCAGTGTCATTGCATGTGTGTTCTTTTTACTAACAACAACTAGAGTGATTTCATGACTATTCTTTTCACATACCACATATGGATCCACTAGTGTCACTGAAATGTGTGTTCTCTTTAGAGACCACACATGGATCCACCAGTGTCATTGCATGTGTGCACTTTTTACTAACAACAGCCAGAATCATTGTATGTGTGTTCTGTTTAGAGACCACACATGGATCCACCAGTGTCATTGCATGTGTGTTCTTTTCACATACCACAACTAGAGTCATTTCATGACTATTCTTTTCACATACCACATATGGATCCACCAGTGTCATTGAAATGTGTGTTCTCTTTGAGACCACACATGGATCCTGATGTCATTGCATGTGTGTTCTTTTGACTAACAACAACTAGAGTCATTGCATGTGTGTTCTTTTCACATACCACATATGGATCCACAGTGTCATTGAAATGTGTGTTCTCTTGAGACCACACATGGATCCACCATGTCATTGCATGTGTGTTCTTTTACTAACAACAACTGAGTCATTGCATGTGTGTTCTTTTCACAAACCACCTAGGGATCCACCAGTGTCATTGCATTTGTGCTCTTTATACTAACAACCACCAGAGTCATTGCATGTGTGTTCTTTTTACATACCACATATGGATCCACCAGTGTCATTGCATGTGTGTTCTTTTCACAATCCACCTATGGACCCACCAGTGTCATTGCATGTGTGCTCTTTTTACTAACAACAGCCAGAGTCATTGCATGTGTGTTCTCTTCAGAGACCACACATGGATCCACCAGTGTCATTGAATGTGTGTTCTTTTTACTAACAACAACTAGAGTGATTTCATGACTATTCTTTTCACATACCACATATGGATCCACAAGTGTCATTGAAATGTGTGTTCTCTTCAGAGACCACACATGGATCCTGATGCCATTGCATGTGTGTTCTTTTTACTAACAACAACCAGAGTCATTGCATGTGTGTTATCTTCACATACCACATATGGATCCACAAGTGTCATTGAAATGTGTATTCTCTTCAGAGACCACACATGGATCCTGAAGTGTCATTGCATGTGTGTTCTTTTAACTAACAACAACTGGAGTCATTCCATGTGTGTTCTTTTCACAATCCAAATATGGATATACCAGTGTCATTGCATGTGTGCTCTTTTTACTAACAACAGCCAGAGTCATTGCATGTGTGTTCTCTTCAGAGACCACACATGGATCCACAAGTGTCATTGCATGTGTGTTCTTTTTACTAATAACAACTGGAGTCATTGCATGTGTGTTCTTTTCACATACCACATATGGATCCACCAGTGTCATTGAAATGTGTGTTCTCTTCAGAGGGCACACATGGATCCACCAGTGTCATTGCATGTGTGCTCTTTTTACTAACAACAACTGGAGTCATTGCATGTGTGTTATTTTCACATACCACATATGGATCCACCAGTGTCATTGAAATGTGTGTTCTCTTCAGAGACCACACATGGATCCACCAGTGTCATTGCATGTGTGATCTTTTTACTAGCAACAACTAGAGTCATTGCATGTGTGTTCTTTTTACATACCACATATGGATCCAACAGTGTCGTTGCATGTGTGTTCTTTTCACAATCCACCTATGGATCCACAAGTGTCATTGCATGTGTGCTCTTTTTACTAACAACAGCCAAAGTCATTGCATGTGTGTTCTCTTATGAGACCACAGATGGATCCACCAGTGTCATTGCATGTGTGTTCTTTTTACTAACAACAAATAGGCCCATTTGATGACTATTCTTTTCACATACCACATATGGATCCACCAGTGTCATTGAAATGTGTGTTCTCTTTAGAGACCACACATGGATCCACCAGTGTCATTGCATGTGTGTTCTTTTTACTAACAACAACTAGAGTCATTGCATGTGTGTTCTTTTCACATACCACATATGGATCCACCAGTGTCATTGAAATGTGTGTTCTCTTCAGAGACCACACATGGATCCACCAGTGTCATTGCATGTGTGTTCTTTTCACAATCCACATATGGATCCACCAGTGTCATTGCATGTGTGGTCTTTTTACTAACAACAACCAGAGTCATTGCATGTGTGTTCTCTTCAGAGACCACACATGGATCCACCAGTGTCATTGCATGTGTGTTCTTTTTACTAACAACAACTAGAGTGATTTCATGACTATTCTTTTCACATACAACATATGGATCCACCAGTGCAATTGAAATGTGTGTTCTCTTCAGAGACCACACATGGATCCACCAGTGTCATTGCATGTGTGTTCTTTTTACTAACAACAACCAGAGTCATTGCATGTGTGTTCTTTTCACATACCACATATGGATCCACAAGTGTCATTGAAATGTGTGTTCTCTTCAGAGACCACACATGGATCCACCAGTGCCATTGCATGTGTGTTCTTTTTACTAACAACAACCAGAGTCATTGCATGTGTGTTATCTTCACATACCACATATGGATCCACCAGTGTCATTGAAATGTGTATTCTCTTCAGAGACCACACATGGATCCTGAAGTGTCATTGCATGTGTGTTCTTTTTACTAACAACAACTGGAGTCATTGCATCTGTGTTCTTTTCACAATCCAAATATGGATAGACCAGTGTCATTGCATGTGTGCTCTTTTTACTAACAACAGCCAGAGTCATTGCATGTGTGTTCTCTTTAGAGACCACACATGGATCCACAAGTGTCATTGCATGTGTGTTCTTTTTACTAATAACAACTGGAGTCATTGCATGTGTGTTCTTTTCACATACCACATATGGATCCACCAGTGTCATTGAAATGTGTGTTCTCTTCAGAGGGCACACATGGATCCAAGATGTCATTGCATGTGTGCTCTTTTTACTAACAACAACTAGAGTCATTGCATGTGTGTTATTTTCACATACCACATATGGATCCACCAGTGTCATTGAAAGGTGTGTTCTCATAAGACACACATGGATCCACCAGTGTCATTGCATGTGTGATCTTTTTACTAGCAACAACTAGAGTCATTGCATGTGTGTTATTTTCACATACCACATATGGATCCACCAGTGTCATTGAAATGTGTGTTCTCTTCAGAGACGACACATGGATCCACCAGTGTCATCGCATGTGTGATCTTTTTACTAGCAACAACTAGAGTCATTGCATGTGTGTTCTTTTTACATACCACATATGGATCCAACAGTGTCATTGCATGTGTGTTCTTTTCACAATCCACCTATGGATCCACCAGTGTCATTGCATGTGTGGTCTTTTTACTAACAACAACTAGAGTCATTGCATGTGTGTTATTTTCACATACGACATATGGATCCACCAGTGTCATTGAAATGTGTGTTCTCTTCAGAGACGACACATGGATCCACCAGTGTCATTGCATGTGTGATCTTTTTACTAGCAACAACTAGAGTCATTGCATGTGTGTTCTTTTTACATACCACATATGGATCCAACAGTGTCATTGCATGTGTGTTCTTTTCACAATCCACCTATGGATCCACAAGTGTCATTGCATGTGTGTTCTCTTATGAGACCACACATGGATCCACCAGTGTCATTGCATGTGTGTTCTTTTTACTAACAACAAATAGAGTCATTTGATGACTATTCTTTTCACATACCACATATGGATCCACCAGTGTCATTGAAATGTGTGTTCTCTTTAGAGACCACACATGGATCCACCAGTGTCATTGCATGTGTGTTCTTTTTACTAACAACAACTAGAGTCATTGCATGTGTGTTCTTTTCACATACCACATATGGATCCACCAGTGTCATTGAAATGTGTGTTCTCTTCAGAGACCACACATAGATCCACCAGTGTCATTGCATGTGTGTTCTTTTTACTAACAACAACTGGAGTCATTGCATGTGTGTTCTTTTCACAAACCACCTATGGATCCACCAGTGTCATTGCATGTGTGCTCTTTTACTAACAACAGCCAGAGTCATCGCATGTGTGTTCTCTTCAGAGACCACACATGGATCCACCAGTGTCATTGCATGTGTGATATTTATACTAACAACAACCAGAGTCATTGCATGTGTGTTCTTTTTACATACCACATATGGATCCACCAGTGTCATTGCATGTGTGTGCTTTTCACAATCCACCTATGGATCCACCAGTGTCATTGCATGTGTGCTCTTTTTACTAACAACAGCCAGAGTCATTGCATGTGTGTTCTCTTCAGAGACCACACATGGATCCACCAGTGTCATTGCATGTGTGTTCTTTTTACTAACAACAACTAGAGTGATTTCATGACTATTCTTTTCACATACCACATATGGATCCACCAGTGTCACTGAAATGTGTGTTCTCTTTAGAGACCACACATGGATCCACCAGTGTCATTGCATGTGTGCACTTTTTACTAACAACAGCCAGAGTCATTGTATGTGTGTTCTGTTTAGAGACCACACATGGATCCACCAGTGTCATTGCATGTGTGTTCTTTTCACATACCACAACTAGAGTCATTTCATGACTATTCTTTTCACATACCACATATGGATCCACCAGTGTCATTGAAATGTGTGTTCTCTTTAGAGACCACACATGGATCCACCAGTGTCATTGCATGTGTGTTCTTTTGACTAACAACAACTAGAGTCATTGCATGTGTGTTCTTTTCACATACCACATATGGATCCACCAGTGTCATTGAAATGTGTGTTCTCTTCAGAGACCACACATGGATCCACCAGTGTCATTGCATGTGTGTTCTTTTTACTAACAACAACTGGAGTCATTGCATGTGTGTTCTTTTCACAAACCACCTACGGATCCACCAGTGTCATTGCATTTGTGCTCTTTATACTAACAACCACCAGAGTCATTGCATGTGTGTTCTTTTTACATACCACATATGGATCCACCAGTGTCATTGCATGTGTGTTCTTTTCACAATCCACCTATGGACCCACCAGTGTCATTGCATGTGTGCTCTTTTTACTAACAACAGCCAGAGTCATTGCATGTGTGTTCTCTTCAGAGACCACACATGGATCCACCAGTGTCATTGCATGTGTGTTCTTTTTACTAACAACAACTAGAGTGATTTCATGACTATTCTTTTCACATACCACATATGGATCCACAAGTGTCATTGAAATGTGTGTTCTCTTCAGAGACCACACATGGATCCACCAGTGCCATTGCATGTGTGTTCTTTTTACTAACAACAACCAGAGTCATTGCATGTGTGTTATCTTCACATACCACATATGGATCCACCAGTGTCATTGAAATGTGTATTCTCTTCAGAGACCACACATGGATCCTGAAGTGTCATTGCATGTGTGTTCTTTTTACTAACAACAACTGGAGTCATTGCATGTGTGTTCTTTTCACAATCCAAATATGGATAGACCAGTGTCATTGCATGTGTGCTCTTTTTACTAACAACAGCCAGAGTCATTGCATGTGTGTTCTCTTCAGAGACCACACATGGATCCACAAGTGTCATTGCATGTGTGTTCTTTTTACTAATAACAACTGGAGTCATTGCATGTGTGTTCTTTTCACATACCACATATGGATCCACCAGTGTCATTGAAATGTGTGTTCTCTTCAGAGGGCACACATGGATCCACCAGTGTCATTGCATGTGTGCTCTTTTTACTAACAACAACTGGAGTCATTGCATGTGTGTTATTTTCACATACCACATATGGATCCACCAGTGTCATTGAAATGTGTGTTCTCTTCAGAGATGACACATGGATCCACCAGTGTCATTGCATGTGTGATCTTTTTACTAGCAACAACTAGAGTCATTGCATGTGTGTTCTTTTTACATACCACATATGGATCCAACAGTGTCATTGCATGTGTGTTCTTTTCACAATCCACCTATGGATCCACAAGTGTCATTGCATGTGTGCTCTTTTTACTAACAACAGCCAAAGTCATTGCATGTGTGTTCTCTTATGAGACCACACATGGATCCACCAGTGTCATTGCATGTGTGTTCTTTTTACTAACAACAAATAGAGTCATTTGATGACTATTCTTTTCACATACCACATATGGATCCACCAGTGTCATTGAAATGTGTGTTCTCTTTAGAGACCACACATGGATCCACCAGTGTCATTGCATGTGTGTTCTTTTTACTAACAACAACTAGAGTCATTGCATGTGTGTTCTTTTCACATACACAATATGGATCCACCAGTGTCATTGAAATGTGTGTTCTCTTCAGAGACCACACATAGATCCACCAGTGTCATTGCATGTGTGTTCTTTTTACTAACAACAACTGGAGTCATTGCATGTGTGTTCTTTTCACAAACCACCTATGGATCCACCAGTGTCATTGCATGTGTGCTCTTTTACTAACAACAGCCAGAGTCATCGCATGTGTGTTCTCTTCAGAGACCACACATGGATCCACCAGTGTCATTGCATGTGTGATATTTATACTAACATCAACCAGAGTCATTGCATGTGTGTTCTTTTTACATACCACATATGGATCCACCAGTGTCATTGCATGTGTGTGCTTTTCACAATCCACCTATGGATCCAACAGTGTCATTGCATGTGTGCTCTTTTTACTAACAACAGCCAGAGTCATTGCATGTGTGTTCTCTTCAGAGACCACACATGGATCCACCAGTGTCATTGCATGTTTGTTCTTTTTACTAACAACAACTAGAGTGATTTCATGACTATTCTTTTCACATACCACATATGGATCCACCAATATCACTGAAATGTGTGTTCTCTTTAGAGACCACACATGGATCCACCAGTGTCATTGCATGTGTGCACTTTTTACTAACAACAGCCAGAGTCATTGTATGTGTGTTCTGTTTAGAGACCACACATGGATCCACCAGTGTCATTGCATGTGTGTTCTTTTCACATACCACAACTAGAGTCATTTCATGACTATTCTTTTCACATACCACATATGGATCCACCAATGTCATTGAAATGTGTGTTCTCTTCAGAGACTTCACATGGATCCACCAGTGTCATTGCATGTGTTCTTTTTAGTAACAACAACTGGAGTCATTGCATGTGTGTTCTTTTCACAATCCACCTATGGATCCACCAGTGTCATTGTATGTGTGCTCTTTTTACTAACAACGGCCAGAGTCATTGCATGTGTGTTCTCTTCAGAGACCACACATGGATCAACTAGTGTCATTGGATGTGTGTTCTTTTCACAATCCACCTACGGATCCACCGGTGTCATTGCATGTGTGCTCTTTTTACTAACAACAACCAGAGTCATTGCATGTGTGTTCTTTTCACAATCCACCTATGGATCCAATAGTGTCATTGCATGTTTGCTCTTTTTACTAACAACAGCCAGAGTCATTCCATGTATGTTCTCTTCAGAGACCACACATGGATCAACCGGTGTCATTGCAAGTGTGTTCTTTTTACTAACAACAATTGGAGTCATTTCATGACTATTCTTTTCACATACCACATATGGATCCACCAGTGTCATTGAAATGTGTGCTCTTTTTACTAACAACAGCCAGAGTCATTGCATGCGTGTTCTATTTAGAGACTACACATGGATCCACTAGTGTCATTGCATGTGTGTTCTTTTTACTAACAACAACCAGAGTCATTGCATGTGTGTTCTTTTCACATACAACATATGGATCCACCAGTGTCATTGCATGTGTGTTCTTTTCACAATCCACATATGGATCCACCATTATCATTGCATGTGTGCTCTTTTTACTAACAACAACCAGAGTCATTGCATGTGTGTTGTTTTTACATACCACATATGGATCCACCAGTGTCATTGCATGTGTGTTCTATTCACAATCCACCTATGGATCCACCAGTGTCATTGCATGTGTGCTCTTTTTTCTAACAACAACCAGAGTCATTGCATGTGTGTTCTCTTTAGAGACCACACATGGATCCACCAGTGTCATTGCATGTGTGTTCTTTCTACTAACAACAACTGGAGTCATTTCATGACTATTCTTTTGACATACCATATATGGATCCACCAGTGTCATTGAAATGTGTGTTCTCTTCAGAGACCACATATGGATCCACCAGTGTCATTGCATGTGTGTTCTTTTTACTATCAACAACTATAGTCATTGCATGTGTGTTCTTTTCACAATCCACCTATGGATCCACAAGTGTCATTGCATGTTTGCTCTTTTTACTAACAACAGCGAGAGTCATTGCATGTGTGTTCTCTTCAGAGACCACACATGGATACACCAGTGTCATTGCAAATGTGTTCTTTTTACTAACAACAACTGGAGTCATTTCATGACTATTCTTTTCACATACCACATATGGATCCACCAGTGTCATTGAAATGTGTGTTCGCTTCATAGACCACACATGGATCCACTAGTGTCATTGCATGTGTGTTCTTTTTACTAACAACAACTGGAGTCATTGGATGTGTGTTATTTTCACAATCCACCTATGGATCCACCAGTGTAATTGCATGTGTGCTCTTTTCACTAACAATAGCCAGAGTCATTGCATGTGTGTTCCCTTGAGAGACCACACATGGATCCACCAGTGTCATTGCATGTGTGTTCTTTTTACTAACAACAACTAGAGTCATTTCATGACTATTCTTTTCACATACCACATATGGATCCACCAGTGTCATTGAAATGTGTGTTCGCTTCAGAGACCACACATGGATCCAAAAGTGTCATTGCATGTGTGTTGTTTTTTACTAACAACAACCAGAGTCATTTCATGACTATTATTTTCACATACCACATATGGATCCACCAGTGTCATTGAAATGTGTGTTCGCTTCAGAGACCACACATGGATCCACTAGTGTCATTGCATGTGTGTTCTTTTTACTAACAACAACTAGAGTCATTGCATGTGTGTTCTTTTCACAATCCACCTATGGATCCACCAGTGTCATTGCATGTGTGCTCTTTTTACTAACAACAGCAAGAGTCATTGCATGTGTGTTCTCTTCAGAGACCACACATGGATCCACTAGTGTCATTGCATGTGTGTTCATTTCACATACCACAACTGGAGTCATTTCATGACTATTCTTTTCACATACCACATATGTATCCACCAGTGTATTGAAATGTGTTTTCTCTTTAGAGACCACACATGTATCCACCAGTGTCATTCAATGTGTGTTTGTTTTACTAACAACAACTGGATTCATTGCATGTGTGTTCTTTTCACAATCCACCTATGGATCCACCAGTGTCATTGCATGTGTGTTCTCTTTAGAGACCACACATGGATCCACCTGTGTCATTGCATGTGTGTTCTTTTCACAATCCACCTATGGATCCACCGGTGTCATTGCATGTGTGCTCTTTTTACTAACAACAACCAGAGTCATTGCATGTGTGTTCTCTTTAGAGACAACACATGGATCCACCAGTGTCATTGCATGTGTGTTGTTTTTACTAACAACAACTGGAGTCAATGCATGTGTGTTCTTTTCACATACCACATATGGATCCACCAGTGTCATTGAAATGTGTTTTCTCTTCAGAGACCACACACGGATCCACCAGTGTTATTGCATGGGTGTTCTTGTCACTTAGCACAACTGGCGTCATTTCATGACTATTCTTTTCACATACCACATATGGATACACCAGTGTCATTGAAATGTGTCTTCTCTTCAGAGACCACACATGGATCCACCAGTGTCATTGCATGTGTGATCTTTATACTAACAACAACCAGAGTCATTGCATGTGTGTTGTTTTTACATACCACATATGGATCCACCAGTGTCATTGCATGTGTGTTCTTTTCACAATCCACCTATGGATCCACAAGTGTCATTGCATGTGTGCTCTTTTTACTAACAACAACCAGAGTCATTGTGACACCCCGGTTCTGATAAGACCGTGGCCTCTATGTGACATGCCAATCCCTGGATCGGTTCATTGGCCCACAATAGAGTAAGATAGATAATCATAGCAAATAACCGTGTATCATGATCTACAAGATCCAGAGTACCATTATTACAATATAAAAGCTTAGCATAAAGCTAGCTCAAATTGTTCAGGTAGCAACAAAAGCGAGTAAATCCTCCAATCTTCAAATTGCCCACAAGTGAACAAGTGCCGAGTGGAGTACCGTGGCCTATAACGATCAATCAGAATCGGAATAACCTGCAGCATAAAACGCAACAGCCCCGAAGGGTCAATACATGGAATGTATGGCAAGTAGAGCTAATAAAGGAGACAATAGTACTAATAACTACATGCATATCTGGCAAGTGGAGCTGTGTCTGGCTTGCATTTGCAAATACATTTGTCCTACTTTCATAAACAGTTTTGAATTTTCTTTGAAAAGATCCCAATTAAGTTAACCCAACAATATTAAAACAATTATGAAATTAGAATGAGCGAGAAACATGTCATGGAATCAATATCTAGCAACTCAGATGTCCATAGCGGGGACACGCTAATCGATTAGATTATACACTGCAGAGGTTAGTACACTTTACCCATGTGACTTGGCCAGCCCAGCTCATACCATCACTCTCATTTTGGGTGATGATAGGAGAAGACCAAGAAGAGACTGTTCGAAGTAGCTCCTCAATCCCGACGCGCACCGTCCAACCTACCAAAATTCTACATCTCTCGGATACGGGTTCGAGTTACCACAACCTACTAAGTCCAACCAACCGCCCATTCCATTATTGGCACATGGTTGTACCGTAAGCTACACAATAAAGAAGCCAAACATTCTCTCTTGATACCGGGTGCCTTTCCGCAATGAAACCACCAAAATTATCAATACCATCACACCTGTGGGATTCATTGATTAAGTTGTTTTAGTTTTCACAAACCAATACTTTGAGAAAACAAGTATCAATGATGTAACCCAGCCCTCGCTCAACATAGCATGGCTAAGCACATCTACAACGGTGGTTCATCTACAAGGAAAGCCCTACCACATAATAGGACATAGCATAGCGATAGTATCATCCTACACATGCATCTACAAAATACACGACAATGCATTGAAAATAGTAGGACGATATCATGAACAAAGTAGCATCTACTTGCCTTGGTTGTAGCGGTCGGAGGAACAATCCACACACGAGCAAGGGTTGCACTCCACACAATCTACGACACAATTGCATTCATAAACAAACAATTCACAAACATATGCAACAAAGATGATGCATGAATGCAAGAACGGCAAGTTTAATTGGTGCTACAGCTGCACCACATAGTACTAATTCATATTACTACCGAATACATGCATGGAAAATAGATTTGGCTAAGGAAACTATTAACCAAAAGTGGTGATCACTACTAGAGCTAGAACTTAAATAATTCACTACCGGTAGTATACTGTTTGTAAAATCTTGGAAAAAATCTACCGCATAGGCATCGCTGATAAGAAACAGTACCAATTGGAATTACTCAAAAAGGAGTTATAAAACATCCCGAGTAATTAAAACACTGCAGAAAGCTATTAGACAAATACTGCAGAAGTTTTTACTGTAAGCCTATCTTTTTATTTCACGATGAGATTCCCCTCGTTCATACGAGTTCAGGGACATATCATACGCGATTTTTGGAGCTACGAAACTTTTACTACGAATTTATTACTCCGAAAAGGCCACTAACTAGTTTGATTAAACTGTACTAAACCTGACAGTAAAAATCTGAACCAAAGCTACAGCGAGATTCTACACGACTCACTGAACGCGTGCATATTTTATTTGCAAATTTTGGCCAAGCGGTTTAATTTCTACGCAATTTAGAAGATTCTACCGAAATCTGCCAACTAATAGGATTAACGAGATTGACCCACAATAACCGATGACTGGGCACTGACTGGGCGTCTGACCAGTCAACGTCTGGGGCCTCTGACTAGTCAATGTCTAGAGTGCTGACCAGTCAACGAACGATCTAAGCCGCTGATCTGAGATCTGACGGTGGCTGCTGTCTTACCGGAAACGGACGGCGAAACGAACTCCGGCGAGCTCCGGACGGCGGCAACGATCGGATCCGGTGGCGTGGAAACTCCTGCAAGTACACACACGGTCAACTACGGCTCCCGGAATAATAAACGCGTGCGCGTACGTGGCGATCTGCAGGGCGCAGTTGGCGGCGGCGGATGGAGACGCGGAGCACGGGAACGGAAAGAGGGCGGCGAGACGAACCCGGAAACAGACGCGGCGATGGCCGGCGGCGGAGAAGTGGCCGGCGGCGGCGAGGAGAAGCGGAGGCGGCGGCGGCGATCGGCGTGCGTGCCAGGGAGGCGGCTCGCGCGAGGTCTGCGAGGAGGCGGGGTCGGGCACGACTTCCGAGGCGGTGGGCCCCCTTTTATTTGGTCCTTCACGTGAGAAAAGAAAAGAAAAAAAAACTGAAACAGAATCGGTCCGCGGTTGGACTCCGTTTCGGAAATCGGTCCGGATTTTCGGACCGTTTTCCGGTGGTTTACTAAAACGTCCGAGTCTTTTGCATACGAACTCCGATTGGAGCGATTCTCGCGCCTACGGGTTCGTATCGTCGAGGGGAACAACCTTCAGTCGAAGTTTGAGCGAAAGCTCGAACCTACAGGGGTGGTTGTAGCAAGCCCCTCTGAAGCCTCCCAGAAACTCGGCGAAGGAGAAACGGGTTTTGCAAATAGCGTTTCGTCGATCCTCTCTACTCGACGGTAATGCATGGAAAGATATGATGCGATGCAATGAATGATATGCAAGACCAAATCTAAAATTTGGGATGTGACAAGACTAACCCCCTTAAGATGAATCTCGTCCTCGAGATTCGGCGCGGCTAGCAAATAGGTGTGGGTAGTACTCTCGGATGTCATCTTCACGCTCCCAAGTCCTTGTCGTGAAGCATCACAGTACACTTGGAAATCCTTCTGAAGATCGGGTAAACACAACAGTAGCGTTATTAGTCGACGCTTGTTCCTCGAAGCTGGCTTCACATCGTCGACCATTCAAACTTCCTCTCCTTCTTCGAAGTTCACCATCGGATTAGCAATCTTGGAAAAGTTTTCTATGAACCTTCGGTAATATCCAGCAAGTCCCAAAAAGCTTCGAATCTCTCCCGCATTCTTGGGTGCTTCCCACTCTGTCACTGCAGTCACTTTGCTTGGATCAACAGCGACTCCTTCTCCTGACACTACGTGTCCAAGAAATCCCACAGTGTTAAGCCAGAATTCACACTTGCTGAATTTGGCATACAGCTTGTGTTCCCTCAGCTTCTCCATAATCAGTCGCAGATGTTTCTCATGCTCAAAGATCATCCTTGAATATATCAAGATGTCATCAATAAACACCACTACGAACTTGTCCAAGTACTCCATAAATACCTTGTTCATCATGGTCATGAAATATGCCGGGCATTCGTTAGTCCAAACGACATAATCAGATACTCATATAAACCATACCTAGTGGTGAAGGCGGTTTTGGTACATCCTCCTTCCGGATCTTCAATTGAAAGTAGCCTGATCGCAGATCAATCTTGTCAACACCTTTGCTCCTTCCAGTTGATCAAATAAATCATTTATGTTCGGCAGAGGGTACTTGTTCTTGATGGTTACCTCATTCAGCGAACGATAGTCCACCACTAATCTCTTGGTGCTGTCTTTCTTCTCCACAAATAGAACAGGTGCTCCCCATGACGACGCACTAGGCTGAATGAATCCTTCCAGCTTGTTCCTTCAACTGCTTTCTTCAATTCCTTCAGCTCATCGACATCCATCTTATATGGTTTCTTTGCTATTGGTCCTGTTCGGCATCAGGTCGATAAGAAACTCTACATCTCTGCTGTGGCATTCTGGCAGTTCTTCCTAAACACGTCGGGTAATCCCTAATCACCGCACAAGATCCATGCTAACCCCTTAAGAGAATTCAGCTTACACCTTCCTAGTCAAGGGCCGACTTGAATCTAATCCTCTTACCATCCTGGGTTTTGAGTGAAACAGCTCGCTGTGCACAATCTATGTGTCCCCCATGCATAGACATCCAATCCATACCCAGAATAACGTCTAATCCCTGTGATTCCAACACTACCAAATGTGCAATGAAGTTGTGTGTTCCAATCCTCACAGTCAAGTCGCGGCATCCCGCGCTAGCTATCATATCTCCTCCAGGTGAACTCACTCTAATAGCCCTTTTCATAGACTCAGTAGGTAACTTATACTTATCCACAAATGCCCTTGATATGAATGAATGCGATGCACCAGTATCGAAAAGTATAAGTGCAGGGTAAGTGTTGA
This sequence comes from Avena insularis, assembly GCA_023614405.1. Taxonomy (NCBI): domain Eukaryota; kingdom Viridiplantae; phylum Streptophyta; class Magnoliopsida; order Poales; family Poaceae; genus Avena; species Avena insularis. Next base: position 313,647,639 of record CM042694.1, on the reverse strand, counting down.
TTGGAAACTTACCAATCACAAGGTCAGGCTCGTCTGGAATCTCCTCCACATTCATGTGGTTCACTGTGGCCTTCTCATTGTTGGTTGGCTTCAGTCCTTTCCTCTCCGGACAGTTGTCAGCATAGTGTCCCTTCTGCTTGCACTTGAAGCACGCCACCACTCAGATCCTTCTGCACAAAGTTGCGATCACGGTTGCGATCATGTCCACCGTGTCCTCCAGAGTGGTGAGAGTGTCCTCCCTTGTGGTTATGGTGGTTGCTCCTATGGTTGTCATGGCGATGTCCATCGCGGTGGTCATGGTTCCCATGGTCACTTCCTCCATGTTTGGAGTATCCATCATACGAAGTGCGAGTCTTGTGGTGTGAACCAGAGTGGTGATTGTTGTTCTTTCTCTTGCGGTTCTCCACTTGCTTGTGCTTCCCCTCCAAGATTCTGGCCTTGTCCATAAGCTCCTGGAAAGTGGGGCAATAAACCACAAGTAGCTGTACCGAAAGCTCATCACTGAGGCCATCCAGGAATCTCTCCCTCCTTTTGGCATCAGTGTCAACATCCTCAGGTGCATAACGGGACAAGTTGTTGAACTCCTCAATGTACTCGGCCACGTGCGATTGGTTTGCAAGTTGGAACTCTTTCCTCTTCAGGCTCAACTCCACGAAGACACGTGGTCGGTCCTTAAACGTTCCTCAAAAATAGCCCAAGTCACGTTATTCAGAGGGTGTGTTATCTGAAATGTGTCCCACCAAGAAGCGTTGGTCCCTCCAAAGAGGTGAGCGCTAACCTCACCTTCTCAGCATCAGTGCATCCGGCCATTAGATCCTTGTTGACTGAACGCAACCAGTCGAGAGCAACCATTGGTTCCGTTGCAGTAGAGAACTTAGCTGGCCTTAGCCTCAGAAATCTGGTGAGAGCATCTCCCTGAGGCTGATTGTTTCCATTGTTGTTGTTCTGATTTGCCATGAACTGGGTCATCACTTGGGTCAGCTGTGCCTGAGCTGCCATGAGCTGCTCCAACTCAGTGGGTTGGCGGCGGGGAGGCATCTGCGGTTCAGCATAGGTAAGTTTAGAAAGAATCAACTACGACAATAGGATTCTACCCATGCATATGATCAAACAACAACAAACAATAGCAGACAATCACAAGCAAGCAACACATCAACAAACAAGCGATCCAGCAACATCCCAGGTGTTATCCTATTAGTATATACCTACTGAAATAGTTTTGCAAGAGTTGGCAATGGTTAACTAAACAGTTGAGCATCAAAACGACAAAACAGCAATTCTGACAGAACAGTTCTGCTGTGTTCGCGAATTTTTCCGCCTGACTTAAACTCGTCACAAAATTAAGCCAATTTTTGTGCATATAGAACAGGAAGTTCCGCATCAGCCCAATTTTTTTCAGATTTTTCCGAGTTACCAGAAAAATATGAAAAATCGCGCAGTACTGCTGTATCAGCAGAAAAACTGCAGCGAAAACAACACGTATAGTAACCAAATTGCCATAACTCTTTCATATAATTTGCACAAATAATTCCTGAGATATTGGAGTACACAAATAAGCATCTAAACACTCTTACACTAACACGAACTAAGTATCACAACGATCGAGAATAAATCTAACGATTTCGCCTAACGAGGACTAATTGGTGGACTTCTATCTATTGCTTGAAGAGTTTGAGGTAGGCCCTTGCGGTCATGCGTTGGCGCTTCGGCTCGCGGTACAACCATGGCGGCGGAGTGTACACCTCTCCTGAACCATCACTTGAAACGTCAAACTCCACCTCTTCTGGATCCTCCTCTTCTTCTTCATCCTCAGCTGCAACTGCAACAGCTTCATCTCCTCCACCATCATCGTCTCCATCATCATCATCCTCGTCCTCATCATCATCATCTCCACTGTCATCATCATCCCCATTGTTGCCATCATCTCCATTGTCATCATCAGAGGGTGGATTCAGCTGTGCTTGGAGAGCGGCAATCTGGGCTGTCATAGCTTCAATAGTCTGATCCCTTTCCTGGACTGTCCCTTGCGCTTTGTATGTTCTGGGTGTTCTCCTGCACAGTACCATGAAGATGTGCTATGGTGGCATCTCTGGCTATCAGGGCATTCTCCAGGACTCCCACAGCTTCATGCAAAGTGTCAATCTCCTGTCCTTGGACCACCATACCATTGCTAGTAAAATCTGCAATCTCCTTTATCATCCTCACCTTCTCTGCTAGAGCTCCATTCTCCCTTTCCATGTCCTCTATGTGCCTCCGACGGGGCGGCATGTTGTTCCTGTCGCCCGGGGTAACCACAATGTTCCCATCTTCATCACGCCTTCCATAGTCACGGTAGGGTGAATCTGCTGGTAGTAGGTGTCGGACATTATGGCAATCAAGAGACAGGGCTTCATGTATGGCCAAGTTGATTCCAAGTCCCCAGTTGCAGTATGTCTTGGTGTAGACCAAGTGCACGGGGTTTGGCAAGGCGACATCTCTGAATATGAAGGTGGTGATCTCCCATGCATCCTCTCCATATCCGTAGGTGTACAGCCTTCTTCCCTTGAACATGGGCAGTGGCAAACCCAATGACTGCGAGAGCTGAGCTAACTGCCTTGCAAAGGGCCTTGGTGACTCCATGGTGGCATACTCAGTCCTAACTTCTCCCATCTATCAAGTAAAAGAGGAAAGTGTGAGAATAGCATATGGTAAGAATATACGAGGGTGAAAGGCATAAGATGAAAGACAGAGTTAATATAGGCTTTAATAATTCTATGGCTTCCTAATCCAATCCTAGGTCACGATCCTACAATCGCACACGGCTCGATACCATCCTGTGACACCCCGGTTCTGATAAGACCGTGGCCTCTATGTGACATGCCAATCCCTGGATCGGTTCATTGGCCCACAATAGAGTAAGATAGATAATCATAGCAAATAACCGTGTATCATGATCTACAAGATCCAGAGTACCATTATTACAATATAAAAGCTTAGCATAAAGCTAGCTCAAATTGTTCAGGTAGCAACAAAAGCGAGTAAATCCTCCAATCTTCAAATTGCCCACAAGTGAACAAGTGCCGAGTGGAGTACCGTGGCCTATAACGATCAATCAGAATCGGAATAACTGCAATAAGATAAAACGCAACAGCCCCGAAGGGTCAATACATGGAATGTATGGCAAGTAGAGCTAATAAAGGAGACAATAGTACTAATAACTACATGCATATCTGGCAAGTGGAGCTGTGTCTGGCTTGCATTTGCAAATACATTTGTCCTACTTTCATAAACAGTTTTGAATTTTCTTTGAAAAGATCCCAATTAAGTTAACCCAACAATATTAAAACAATTATGAAATTAGAATGAGCGAGAAACATGTCATGGAATCAATATCTAGCAACTCAGATGTCCATAACCGGGGACACGGCTAATCGATTAGATTATACACTCTGCAGAGGTTAGTACACTTTACCCATGTGACTTGGCCAGCCCAGCTCGTACCATCACTCTCATTTTGGGTGATGATAGGGAGAAGACCAAGAAGAGACTGTCGAAGTAGCTCAATCCCGACGCACCGTCCAACCTACCAAAATTCTACATCTCTGGATACGCGGGTTCGAGTTACCACAACCTACTAAGTCCAACCAACCGCCCATTCCATTATTGGCACATGGTTGTACACGTAAGCTACACAATAAAGAAGCCAAACATTCTCTCTTGATACCTGGGTGCCTTTCATAATGAAACCACCAAAATTATCAATACCATCACACCTGTGGGATTCATTGATTGTTGTTTTAGTTTTCACAAACCAATACTTTGAGAAAACAAGTATCAATGATGTAACCCAGCCCTCGCTCAACATAGCATGGCTACACATCTACAACGGTGGTTCATCTACAAGGAAAACCCTACCACATAATAGGACATAGCATAGCGATAGTATCATCCTACACATGCATCTACAAAATACACGACAATGCATTGAAAATAGTAGGACGATATCATGAACAAAGTAGCATCTACTTGCCTTGGTTGTAGCGGTCGGAGGAACAATCCACACACGAGCAAGGGTTGCACTCCACACAATCTACACGACACAATTGCATTCATAAACAAACAATTCACAAACATATGCAACAAAGATGATGCATGAATGCAAGAACGGCAAGCGAATTGGTGCTACAGCTGCACCACATAGTACTAATTCATATTACTACCGAATACATGCATGGAAAATAGATTTGGCGCAAGGGAAACTATTAACCAAAAGTGGTGATCACTACTAGAGCTAGAACTTAAATAATTCACTACCGGTAGTATACTGTTTGTAAAATCTTGGAAAAAATCTACCGCATAGGCATCGCTGATAAGAAACAGTACCAATTGGAATTACTCAAAAAGGAGTTATAAAACATCCCGAGTAATTAAAACACTGCAGAAAGCTATTAGACAAATACTGCAGAAGTTTTTACTGTAAGCCTATCTTTTTATTTCACGATGAGATTACCCTAGTTCATACGAGTTCAGGGACATATCATACGCGATTTTTGGATCTACGAAACTTTTACTACGAATTTATTACTCCGAAAAGGCCACTAACTAGTTTGATTAAACTGTACTAAACCTGACAGTAAAAATCTGAACCAAAGCTACAGCGAGATTCTACACGACTCACTGAACGCGTGCATATTTTATTTGCAAATTTTGGCCAAGCGGTTTAATTTCTACGCAATTTACAAGATTCTACCGAAATCTGCCAACTAATAGGATTAACGAGATTGACCCACCAATCGGTTCGATGATCGGGCCGATCGGGCGTCTGACCAGTCAACGTCTGGGGCCTCTGACTAGTCAACGCGGAGTGCTGACCAGTCAACGAACGATCTAAGCCGCTGATCTGAGATCTCGACGGTGGCTGCTGTCTTACCGGAAACGGAAAACGAACTCCGCGAGCTCCGGACGGCAACGATCGATCCGTGGCGTGGAAACTCCTGCAAGTACACACACGGTCAACTACGGCTCCCGGAATAATAAACGCGCGCAGACGTGGCGATCTGCAGGCGCGGTTGGCGGCGGCGGATGGAGACGCGAGCACGGAACGGAAAGAGGCGTGAGGCGGCGGCGGCGATGGCGTGGCGCGGCGGGCGCGCGAGGCGGCGCGAGGTCGGCGAGTGCGGGCGGGGTCGGGCACGACTTCCGAGGCGGTGGGCCCCCTTTTATTTGGTCCTTCACGTGAGAAAAGAAAAGAAAAAAAAACTGAAACAGAATCGGTCCGCGGTTGGACTCCGTTTCGGAAATCGGTCCGGATTTTCGGACCGTTTTCCGGTGGTTTACTAAAACGTCCGAGTCTTTTGCATACGAACTCCGATTGGAGCGATTCTCGCGCCTACGGGTTCGTATCGTCGAGGGGAACAACCTTCAGTCGAAGTTTGAGCGAAAGCTCGAACCTACAGGGGTGGTTGTAGCAAGCCCTCCAAGCCTCCCGCAGAAACTCGCTTAAGGAGAAACGGGGTTTTGCAAATAGCGTTTCGTCGATCCTCTCTACTCGACGGTAATGCATGGAAAGATATGATGCGATGCAATGAATGATATGCAAGACCAAATCTAAAATTTGGGATGTGACAGTCATTGCATGTGTGTTCTCTCCAGAGACCACACATGGATCCACCAATGTCATTGCAAATGTGTTCTTTTTACTAACAACAACTGGAGTCATTTCATGACTATTCTTTTCACATACCACATATGGATCCACCAGTGTCACTGAAATGTGTGTTCGCTTCATAGACCACACATGGATCCACTAGTGTCATTGCATGTGTGTTCTTTTTACTAACAACAACTGGAGTCATTGGATGTGTGTTATTTTCACAATCCACCTATGGATCCACCAGTGTAATTGCATGTGTTCTCTTTTCACTAACAATAGCCAGATTCATTGCATGTGTGTTCCCTTGAGAGACCACACATGGATCCACCAGTGTCATTGCATGTGTGTTCTTTTTACTAACAACAACTAGAGTCATTTCATGACTATTCTTTTCACATACCACATATGGATCCACCAGTGTCATTGAAATGTGTGTTCTCTCCAGAGACCACACATGGATCCACCAATGTCATTGCAAATGTGTTCTTTTTACTAACAACAACTGGAGTCATTTCATGACTATTCTTTTCACATACCACATATGGATCCACCAGTGTCATTGAAATGTGTGTTCGCTTCAGAGACCACACATGGATCCACTAGTGTCATTGCATGTGTGTTCATTTCACATACCACAACTAGAGTCATTTCATGACTATTCTTTTCACATACCACATATGTATCCACTAGTGTATTGAAATGTGTTTTCTCTTCAGAGACCACACATGGATCCACCAGTGTCATTGCAAATGTGTTCTTTTTACTAACAACAACTGGAGTCATTTCATGACTATTCTTTTCACATACCACATATGGATCCACCAGTGTCATTGAAATGTGTGTTCGCTTCATAGACCACACATGGATCCACTAGTGTCATTGCATGTGTGTTCTTTTTACTAACAACAACTGGAGTCATTGGATGTGTGTTATTTTCACAATCCACCTATGGATCCACCAGTGTAATTGCATGTGTGCTCTTTTCACTAACAATAGCCAGAGTCATTGCATGTGTGTTCCCTTGAGAGACCACACATGGATCCACCAGTGTCATTGCATGTGTGTTCTTTTTACTAACAACAACTAGAGTCATTTCATGACTATTCTTTTCACATACCACATATGGATCCACCAGTGTCATTGAAATGTGTGTTCGCTTCAGAGACCACACATGGATCCAAAAGTGTCATTGCATGTGTGTTGTTTTTTACTAACAACAACCAGAGTCATTTCATGACTATTATTTTCACATACCACATATGGATCCACCAGTGTCATTGAAATGTGTGTTCGCTTCAGAGACCACACATGGATCCACTAGTGTCATTGCATGTGTGTTCTTTTTACTAACAACAACTAGAGTCATTGCATGTGTGTTCTTTTCACAATCCACCTATGGATCCACCAGTGTCATTGCATGTGTGCTCTTTTTACTAACAACAGCAAGAGTCATTGCATGTGTGTTCTCTTCAGAGACCAGACATGGATCCACTAGTGTCATTGCATGTGTGTTCATTTCACATACCACAACTGGAGTCATTTCATGACTATTCTTTTCACATACCACATATGTATCCACCAGTGTATTGAAATGTGTTTTCTCTTTAGAGACCACACATGTATCCACCAGTGTCATTCAATGTGTGTTTGTTTTACTAACAACAACTGGATTCATTGCATGTGTGTTCTTTTCACAATCCACCTATGGATCCACCAGTGTCATTGCATGTGTGTTCTCTTTAGAGACCACACATGGATCCACCTGTGTCATTGCATGTGTGTTCTTTTCACAATCCACCTATGGATCCACCGGTGTCATTGCATGTGTGCTCTTTTTACTAACAACAACCAGAGTCATTGCATGTGTGTTCTCTTTAGAGACAACACATGGATCCACCAGTGTCATTGCATGTGTGTTGGTTTTACTAACAACAACTGGAGTCAATGCATGTGTGTTCTTTTCACATACCACATATGGATCCACCAGTGTCATTGAAATGTGTTTTCTCTTCAGAGACCACACACGGATCCACCAGTGTTATTGCATGGGTGTTCTTGTCACATAGCACAACTGGCGTCATTTCATGACTATTCTTTTCACATACCACATATGGATACACCAGTGTCATTGAAATGTGTCTTCTCTTCAGAGACCACACATGGATCTAGAAGTGTCATTGCATGTGTGCTCTTTTTACTAACAACAACCAGAGTCATTCCATGTGTGTTGTTTTTACCTACCACATATGGATCCACCAGTGTCATTGCATGTGTGTTCTTTTCACAATCCACCTATGGATCCACAAGTTTCATTGCATGTGTGCTCTTTTTACTAACAACAACCAGAGTCATTGCATGTGTGTTCTCTCCAGAGACCACACATGGATCCACCAATGTCATTGCAAATGTGTTCTTTTTACTAACAACAACTGGAGTCATTTCATGACTATTCTTTTCACATACCACATATGGATCCACCAGTGTCATTGAAATGTGTGTTCTTCAGACCACATGGATCCACTAGTGTCATTGCATGTGTGTTCTTTTTACTAACAACAACTAGAGTCATTGGATGTGTGTTATTTTCACAATCCACCTATGGATCCACCAGTGTAATTGCATGTGTTCTCTTTTCACTAACAATAGCCAGAGTCATTGCATGTGTGTTCCATTGAGAGACCACACATGGATCCACCAGTCTCATTGCATGTGTGTTCTTTTTACTAACAACAACTAGAGTCATTTCATGACTATTCTTTTCACATACCACATATGGATCCACCAGTGTCATTGAAATGTGAGTTCGCTTCAGAGACCACACATGGATCCAAAAGTGTCATTGCATGTGTGTTGTTTTTTACTAACAACAACCAGAGTCATTTCATGACTATTCTTTTCACATACCACATATGGATCCACCAGTGTCATTGAAATGTGTGTTCGCTTTAGAGACCACACATGGATCCACTAGTGTCATTGCATGTGTGTTCTTTTTACTAACAACAACTAGAGGCATTGCATGTGTGTTGTTTTCACAATCCACCTATGGATCCACCAGTGTCATTGCATGTGTGCTCTTTTTACTAACAACAGCAAGAGTCATTGCATGTGTGTTCTCTTCAGAGACCACACATGGATCCACTAGTGTCATTGCATGTGTGTTCATTTCACATACCACAACTGGAGTCATTTCATGACTATTCTTTTCACATACCACATATATATCCACCAGTGTATTGAAATGTGTTTTCTCTTTAGAGACCACACGTGTATCCACCAGTGTCATTCAATGTGTGTTTGTTTTACTAACAACAACTGGATTCATTGCATGTGTGTTCTTATCACAATCCACCTATGGATCCACCAGTGTCATTGCATGTGTGTTCTCTTTAGAGACCACACATGGATCCTCCTGTGTCATGGCATGTGTGTTCTTTTCACAATCCACCTATGGATACACCGGTGTCATTGCATGTGTGCTCTTTTTACTAACAACAACCAGAGTCATTGCATGTGTGTTCTCTTTAGAGACATCACATGGATCCAGCAGTGTGATTGCATGTGTGTTGTTTTTACTAACAACAACTGGAGTCAATGCATGTGTGTTCTTTTCACATACCACATATGGATCCACCAGTGTCATTGAAATGTGTGTTCTCTTCAGAGACCACATATGGATCCACCAGTGTCATTGCATGTGTGTTCTTTTTACTATCAACAATTGTAGTCATTGCATGTGTGTTCTTTTCACAATCCACCTATGGATCCACAAGTGTCATTGCATGTTTGCTCTTTTTACTAACAACAGCGAGAGTCATTGCATGTGTGTTCTCTTCAGAGACCACACATGGATCCACCAGTGTCATTGCAAGTGTGTTCTTTTTACTAACAACAACTGGAGTCATTTCATGACTATTCTTTTCACATACCACATATGGATCCACCAGTGTCATTGAAATGTGTGTTCGCTTCATAGACCACACATGGATCCACTAGTGTCATTGCATGTGTGTTCTTTTTACTAACAACAACTGGAGTCATTGGATGTGTGTTATTTTCACAATCCACCTATGGATCCACCAGTGTAATTGCATGTGTGCTCTTTTCACTAACAATAGCCAGAGTCATTGCATGTGTGTTCCCTTGAGAGACCACACATGGATCCACCAGTGTCATTGCATGTGTGTTCTTTTTACTAACAACAACTAGAGTGATTTCATGACTATTCTTTTCACATACCACATATGGATCCACCAATATCACTGAAATGTGTGTTCTCTTTAGAGACCACACATGGATCCACCAGTGTCATTGCACGTGTGTTCATTTCACATACCACAACTGGAGTCATTTGATGACTATTATTTTCACATACCACATATGTATCCACCAGTGTATTGAAATGTGTTTTCTCTTTAGAGACCACACATGTATCCACCAGTGTCATTCAATGTGTGTTTGTTTTACTAACAACAACTGGAGTCATTGCATGTGTGTTCTTTTCACAATCCACCTATGGATCCACCAGTGTCATTGCATGTGTGCTCTTTTTACTAACAACAGCCATAGTCATTGCATGTGTGTTCTCTTTAGAGACCACACATGGATCCACCTGTGTCATTGCATGTGTGTTCTTTTCACAATCCACCTATGGATCCACCGGTGTCATTGCATGTGTGATCTTTTTACTAACAACAACCAGAGTCATTGCATGTGTGTTCTCTTTAGAGACAACACATGGATCCACCAGTGTCATTGCATGTGTGTTCTTTTTACTAACAACAACTGGAGTCATTGCATGTGTGTTCTTTTCACATACCACATATGGATCCACCAGTGTCATTGAAATGTGTTTTCTCTTCAGAGACCACACACGGATCCACCAGTGTTATTGCATGGGTGTTCTTTTCACATACCACAACTGGCGTCATTTCATGACTATTCTTTTCACATACCACAAATGGATACACTAGTGTCATTGAAATGTGTCTTCTCTTCAGAGACCACACATGGATCTAGAAGTGTCATTGCATGTGTGCTCTTTTTACTAACAACAACCAGAGTCATTGCATGTGTGTTGTTTTTACATACCACATATGGATCCACCAGTGGCATTGCATGTGTGTTCTTTTCACAATCCACCTATGGATCCACCAGTGTCATTGCATGTGTGCTCTTTTTACTAACAACAACCAGAGTCATTGCATGTGTGTTCTCTTTAGAGACCACATATGGATCCACCAGTGTCATTGCATGTGTGTTCTTTCTACTAACAACAACTGGAGTCATTTCATGACTATTCTTTTCACATACCACATATGGATCCAACAGTATCATTGAAATGTGTGTTCTCTTCAGAGACCACACATGGATCCACCAGTGTCATTGCATGTGTGTTCTTTTTACTATCAACAACTGGAGTCATTGCATGTGTGTTCTTTTCACAATCCACCTATGGATCCACCAGTATCATTGTATGTTTGCTCTTTTTACTAACAACAGCCAGAGTCATTGCATGTATGTTCTCTTCGGAGACCACACATGGATCCACCAGTGTCATTGCAAGTGTGTTCTTTTTACTAACAACAACTAGAGTCATTTCATGACTATTCTTTTCACATACCACCTATGGATCCACCAGTGTCATTGAAATGTGTGCTCTTTTTAGTAACAACAGCTAGAGTCATTGCATGCGTGTTCTCTTCAGAGACCACACATGGATCCACCAGTGTCATTGCATGTGTGTTCTTTTTACTAACAACAACTGGAGTCATTTCATGACTATTCTTTTCACATACCACATATGGATCCACCACTGTCATTTAAATGTGCATTCGCTTCAGATACCACACATGGATCCACTAGTGTCATTGCATGTGTGTTCTTTTTACTAACAACAGCTAGAGTCATTGCATGTGTGTTCTTTTCACATACCACATATGGATCCACCAGTGTCATTGCATGTGTGTTCTTTTCACAATCCACCTATGGATCCACCAGTGTCATTGCATGTGTGTTCTTTTCACAATTCACATATGGATCCACCAATGTCATTGCATGTGTGCTCTTTGTACTAACAACAACCAGAGTCATTGCATGTGTTTTTTTTCACATATCACATATGGATCCACCAGTGTCATTGCATGTGTGTTCTTTTCACAATCCACCTATGGATCCACCAGTGTCATTGCATGTGTGCTCTTTTTACTAACAACAACCAGAGTCATTGCATGTGTGTTCTCTTCAGAGACCACACATGGATCCACCAGTGTCATTGCACGTGTGTTCTTTTTACTAACAACAACTGGAGTCATTTCATGACTATTCTTTTCACATACCACATATGGATCCACCACTATCATTTAAATGTGCAATCGCTTCAGATACCACACATGGATCCACTAGTGTCATTGGATCTATGTTCTTTTTACTAACAACAACTGGAGTCATTGCATGTGTGTTATTTTCACAATCCACCTATGGATCCACTAGTGTAATGGCATGTGTGCTCTTTTCACTAACAACAACCAAAGTCATTGCATGTGTGTTCTCTTGAGAGACCACACATGGATCCACCAGTGTCATTGCATGTGTGTTCTTTTTACTAACAACAACTAGAGTCATTTCATGAATATTCTTTTCACATACCACATATGGATCCACCAGTTTCATTGAAATGTGTGCTCTTTTTACTAACAACAGCCAGAGTCATTACATGTGTGTTGCCTTCAGAGACCACACATGGATCTACAAGTGTCATTGCATGTGTGTTCTTTTTACTAACAACAACCAGAGTTATTGCATGTGTGTTCTCTTCACATACCACATATGGAGCCACCAGTGTCATTGCATGTGTGTTCTTTTCATAATCCACCTATGGATCCACCAGTGTCATTGCATGTGTGCTCTTTTTACTAATAACAACTAGAGTCATTGCATGTGTGTTCTCTTTAGAGACCACACATGGATCCACTAGTGCCATTGCATGTGTGTTCTTTTTACTAACAACAACTAGAGTCATTTCATGTGTGTTATTTTCACATACCACATATGGATCCACCAGTGTCATTAAAATGTGTGTTTATGGATCCACCAGTGTCATTGCACGTGTGCTCTTTTTACTAACAACAACCAGAGTCATTGCATGTGTGTTCTCTTCAGAGACCACACATGGATCCACCAGTGTCATTGCATGTGTGTTCTTTTTACTAACAACAACTGGAGTCATTTCATGACTATTCTTTTCACAAACCACATATGGATCCACCAGTGTCATTGAAATGTGTGTTCTCTTCAGAGACCACACATGGATCCACCAGTGTCATTGCATGTGTGTTCTTTGTACTAACAACAACTGGAGTCATTGCATGTGTGTTCTTTTCAAAATCCACCTATGGATCCACTAGTATAATAGCATGTGTGCTCTTTTCACTAATAACAGCCAGAGTAATTGCATGTGTGTTCTCTTTAGAGACCACACATGGATCCACCAGTGTCATTGCATGCGTGTTCTTTTTACTAACAACAACTGGATTCATTTCTTGACTATTCTTTTCACATACCACATATGGATCCACCAGTGTCATTGAAATGTTTGCTCTTTTTACTAACAATAGCCAGAGTCATTGCATGTGTGTTGTTTTTAGAGACCACACGTGGATCTACCAGTGTCATTGCATGTGTGTTCTTTTTACTAGAAACAACTAGAGTCATTGCATGTGAGTTCTTTTCACATACCACATATGGATCCACCAGTGTCATTGCATTTGTGTTCTTTTCACAATCCACATATGGATTCACCAGTGTCATTGCATGTGTGCTCTTTTTACTAACAACAACCAGAGTCATTGCATGTGTGTTCTCTTCAGAGACCACACATGGATCCACTAGTGTCATTTCATGTGTGTTCTTTTTACTAACAACAATTGGAGTCATTTCATGTGTGTTCTTTTCACATACCACATATGGATCCACTAGTGTCATTGAAATTCGGTCTCTTCAGAGACCACACATGGATCTACCAGTGTCATTGCATGTGTGTTATTTTTACTAAAAAAAACCAGAGTCATTGCATGTGTGTTCTTTTCACATACCACATATGGATCCACCAGTGTCATTGCATGTGTGTTCTTTTCACAATCCACCTATGGATCCACCAGTTTCATTGTATGTGTGCTCTTTTTAATAACAACAATCAGAGGCATTCTATGTGTGTTCTCTTCAGAGACCACACATGGATCCACCAGTGTCATTGCATATGTGTTCTTTTTACTAATAACAACTGGAGTCATTTCATGACTATTCTTTTCACATACCACATATGGATCCACTAGTGTCATTGAAATGTGTGTTCGCTTCAGAGACATCACATGGATCCACCAGTGTCATTGCATGTGTGATCTTTTTACTAACAACAACTAGAGTCATTGCATGTGTGTTATTTTCACAATCCACCTATGGATCCACCAGTGTAATTGCATGTGTTCTCTTTTCACTAACAACGGCTAGAGTCATTGCATGTATGTTCTCTTGAGAGACCACACATGGATCCACCAGTGTCATTGCATGTGTCTTCTTTTTACTAACAACAACTTGAGTCATTTCATGACTATTCTTTTCACATACCAAATATGGATCCACTAGTGTCATTGAAATGTGTGCTCTTTTTACTAACAACAACCAGAGTCATTGCATGTGTGTTCTTTTCACTAACAACAACTAGAGTCATTGCATGTGTGTTCTTTTCACATACCACATATGGATCCACTAGTGTCATTGCATGTGTGTTCTTTTCACAATCCACCTATGGATCCACCAGTGTCATTGCATGTGTGCTCTTTTTACTAACAACAACGAGAGTCATTGCATGTGTGTTTTCTTCAGATACCACACATGGATCCACCAGTGTCATTGCATGTGTGTTGTTTTTACTAACAACAACTGGAGTCATTTCATGTGTGTTATTTTCACATACCACATATGGATCCACCAGTGTCATTGAAATCTGTGTTCTTTTCACAATCCACCTATGGATCCACCAGTGTCATTGCATGTGTGCTCTTTTGACTAACAACAGCCAGAATCATTGCATGTGTGTTCTCTTCAGAGACCACACATGGATCCACCAGTGTCATTGCATGTGTGTTCTTTTTACTAACAACAACTGGAATCATTTCATGACTATTCTTTTCACATACCACATATGGATCCACCAGTGTCATTGAAATGTGTGTTCTCTTTAGAGACCACACATGGATCCACCAGTATCATTGCATGTGTGTTCTTTTTACTAACAAGAACTGAAGTCATTGGATGTGTGTTCTTTTCAAAATCCACCTATGGATCCACCAATGTAATAGCATGTGTGCTCTTTTCACTAACAACAGCAAGATTCATTGCATGTGTGTTCTCTTCAGAGCCCACACATGGATCCACCAGTGTCATTGCATGTGTGTTCTTTTTACTACCAACAACTGGATTCATTTCATGACTATTCTTTCCACATACCACATATGGATCCACCAGTGTCATTGAAATGTGTGCTCTTTTTACTAACAACAGCCAGAGTCATTGCATGTGTGTTCTCTTTAGAGACCACACATGGAAGCACCAGTGTCATTGCATGTGTGTTCTATTTACTAACAACAACCACAGTCATTGCATGCGTGTTCTTTTCACATACCACATATGGATCCACCAGTGTCATTGCATGTGTGTTCTTTTCACAATCCACCTATGGATCCACAAGTGTCATTGCATATGTGCTCTTTTTACTAACAACACCAGAGTCATTGCATGTGTGTTCTCTTCAGAGACCACGCATGGATCAACCAGTGTCATTGGATGTGTGTTCTTTTCACAATCCACCTATGGATCCACAAGTGTCATTGCATGTGTTTTCTTTTTACTAACAACAACCAGAGTCATTGCATGTGTGTTCTTTTCACATACCACATATGGATCCACCAATGTCATTGCATGCCTGTTCTTTTCACAATCCACCTATGGATCCACCAGTGTCATTGCAAGTGTGCTCTTTTTACTGACAACAACTAGAGTCATTGCATGTATGTTATCTTCAGAGACCACACATGGATCCACTAGTGTCATTGCATGTGTGTTCGTTTTACTAACAACAACTGGACTCATTTCATGTGTGTTCTTTTCACATACCACATATGGATCCACCAGTTTCATTGCATGTCTGTTCTTTTCACAATCCATCTATGGATCCACCAGTTTCATTGCATGTGTGCTCTTTTTACTAACAATAACCAGAGCCATTGCATGTGTGTTCTCTTTAGAGACCACACATGGATCCACTAGTGTCATTGCATGTGTGTTCTTTTTACTAACAAAAACTGGAGTCATTTCATGACTATTATTTTCACATACCACATATGGATCCACCAGTGTCATTGAAATGTGTGCTCTTTTTACTAACAACAGCCAGAGTCATTGCACGTGTGTTCTCTTCAAAGACCACACATGGATCCACTAGTATCATTGCATGTGTGTTATTTTTACTAACAACAACTAGAGTCATTTCATTTCTATTCTTTTCACATACCCCATATGGATCCACCAGTGTCATTGAAATGTTTGTTCTCTTCAGAGACCACACATGGATCCACCAGTGTCATTGCATGTGTGTTCTTTGTACTAACAACAACTGGAGTCATTGCATGTGTGTTCTTTTCAAAATCCACCTATGGATCCACTAGTGTAATAGCATGTGTGCTCTTTTCACTAATAACAGCCAGAGTAATTGCATGTGTGTTCTCTTTAGAGACCACACATGGATCCACCAGTGTCATTTCATGCGTGTTCTTTTTACTAACAGCAACTGGATTCATTTCATGACTATTCTTTTCACATACCACATATGGATCCACCAGTGTCATTGCATCTGTGTTCTTTTCACAATCCACATATGGATTCACCAGTGTCATTGCATGTGTGCTCTTTTTACTAACAACAACCAGAGTCATTGCATGTGTGTTCTCTTCAGAGACCACACATGGATCCACCAGTGTCATTGCATGTGTGTTCTTTTTAGTAACAACAATTGGAGTCATTTCATGTGTGTTCTTTTCACATACCACATATGGATCGACTAGTGTCATTGAAATTCGGTCTCTTCAGAGACCACACATGGATCTACCAGTGTCATTGCATGTGTGTTCTTTTTACTAAAAAAACCAGAGTCATTGCATGTGTGTTCTTTTCACATACCACATATGGATACACCAGTGTCATTGCATGTGTGTTCTTTTCACAATCCACCTATGGATCCACCAGTTTCATTGCATGTGTGCTCTTTGTACTAACAACAGCCAGAGATATTGTATGTGTGTTCTCTTCAGAGACCACACATGGATCCACCAGTGTCATTGCATGTGTGTTCTTTTTACTAATAACAACTGGAGTCATTTCATGACTATTCTTTTCACATACCACATATGGATCCACCAGTGTCATTGAAATGTGTGTTCGCTTCAAAGACATCACATGGATCCACCAGTGTCATTGCATGTGTGTTCTTTTTACTAACAACAACTGGAGTCATTGCATGTGTGTTATTTTCACAATCCACCTATGGATCCACCAGTGTATTTGCATGTCTGCTCTTTTCACTAACAACGGCTAGAGTCATTGCATGTATGTTCTCTTGAGAGACCACACATGGATCCACCAGTGTCATTACATGTGTGTTCTTTTTACTAACAACAACTGGAGTCATTTCATGACTATTCTTTTCACATACCACATATGGATCCACTAGTGTCATTGAAATGTGTGCTCTTTTTACTAACAACAGCCAGAGTCATTGCATGTGTGTTCTTTTCACTAACAACAACCAGAGTCATTGCATGTGTGTTCTTTTCACATACCACATATGTATCCACCAGTGTCATTGCATGTGTGCTCTTTTCATAATCCACCTATGGATCCACCAGTGTCATTGCATGTGTGCTCTTTTTACTAACAACAACGAGAGGAGACCACACATGGATCCACTAGTGTCATTGCACGTGTGTTCTTTTTACTAACAACAACTAGAGTCATTTCATGTGTGTTATTTTCACATACCACATATGGATCCACCAGTGTCATTGAAATCTGTGTTCTTTTCACAATCCACCTATGGATCCACCAGTGTCATTGCATATGTGCTCTTTTGACTAACAACAGCCAGAGTCATTGCATGTGTGTTCTCTTCAGAGACCACACATGGATCCACCAGTGTCATTGCATGTGTGTTCTTTTTACTAACAACAACTGGAATCATTTCATGACTATTCTTTTCACATACCACATATGGATCCACCAGCGTCATTGAAATGTGTGTTCTCTTTACAGACCACACATGGATCCACCAGTATCATTGCATGTGTGTTCTTTTTACTAACAACAACTGAAGTCATTGGATGTGTGTTCTTTTCAAAATCCACCTATGGATCCACCAATGTAATAGCATGTGTGCTCTTTTCACTAACAACAGCAAGATTCATTGCATGTGTGTTCTCTTCCGAGCCCACACATGGATCCACCAGTGTTATTGCATGTGTGTTCTTTTTACTAACAACAACTGGATTCATTTCATGACTATTCTTTCCACATAGCACATGTGGATCCACCAGTGTCATTGAAATGTGTGCTCTTTTTACTAACATTAGCCATAGTCATTGCATGTGTGTTCTCTTTAGAGAACACACATGGCTCTACCGGTGTCATTGCATGTGTGTTCTTATTACTAAAAACAACCAGATCATTGCATGTGTTTTCTTTTCACATACCACATATGGATCCACCAGTGTCATTGCATGTGTGTTCTTTTCACAATCCACCTTTGGATCCACCAGTGTCATTGCATGTGTGCTCTTTTTACTAACAACAACTAGAGTCATTGCATGTGTGTTATCTTCAGAGACCACACATGGATCCACAAGTGTCATTGCATGTGTGTTCTTTTTACTAACAACAACTGGAGTCATTTCATGTGTGTTCTTTTCACATACCACATATGGATCCACCAGTGTCATTGAAATGTGTGTTCTCTTCATAGACCACACATGGATCCACCAGTGTCATTGCATGTTTGTTCTTTTTACTAACAACAATTGGAGTCATTTCATTACTATTATTTTCACATACCACATATGGATCCACCAGTGTTATTGAAATGTGTGTTCGCTTTAGAGACATCACATGGATCCACCAGTGTCATTGCATGTGTGTTCTTTTTACTAACAACAACTATAGTCATTGCATGTGTGTTATTTTCACAATCCACCTATGGATCCACCAGTGTATTTGCATGTGTGCTCTTTTCACTAACAACGGCTAGAGTCATCGCATGTATGTTCTCTTGAGAGACCACACATGGATCCACCAGTGTCATTGCCTGTGTGTTCTTTTTACTAACAACAACTAGTGTCATTTCATGACTATTCTTTTCACATACCACATATGGATCCACTAGTGTCATTGAAATGTGTGCTCTTTTTACTGACAACAGCCAGAGTCATTGCATGTGTGTTCTTTTCACTAACAACAACCAGAGTCATTGCATGTGTGTTCTTTTCACATACCACATATGGATCCACCAGTGTCATTGCATGTGTGTTCTTTTCACAATCCACCTATGGATCCACCAGTGTCATTGCATGTGTGCTCTTTTTACTAACAACAACGAGAGTCATTGCATGTGTGTTCTCTTCAGTGACCACACATGGATCCACCAGTGTCATTGCATGTGTGTTCTTTTTACTAACAACAACTGGAGTCATTTCATGTGTGTTATTTTCACATACCACATATGGATCCACCAGTGTCATTGAAATCTGTGTTCTTTTCACAATCCACCTATGGATCCACCAGTGTCATTGCATGTGTGCTCTTTTGACTAACAACAGCCAGAGTCATTGCATGTGTGTTCTCTTCAGAGACCACACATGGATCCACCAGTGTCATTGCATGTGTGTTCTTTTTACTAACAACAACTGGAATCATTTCATGACTATTCTTTTCACATACCACATATGGATCCACCAGTGTCATTGAAATGTGTGTTTTCTTTAGAGACCACACATGGATCCACCAGTATCATTGCATGTGTGTTCTTTTTTAATAACAACAACTGAAGTCATTGGATGTGTGTTCTTTTCAAAATCCACCTATCGATCCACCAATGTAATATCATGTGTGCTCTTTTCACTAACAACAACAAGATTCATTGCATGTGTGTTCTCTTCAGAGCCCACACATGGATACACTAGTGTCATTGCATGTGTGTTCTTTTTACTAACAACAACTGGATTCATTTCATGACTATTCTTTCCACATAGGACATGTGGATCCACCAGTGTCATTGAAATGTGTGCTATTTTTACTAACATTAGCCATAGTCATTGCATGTGTATTCTCTTTAGAGACCACATATGGCTCTCCCGGTGTCATTGCATGTGTGTTCTTTTTACTATAAAGAACCAGAGTCATTGCATGTGTTTTCTTTTCACATACCACATATGGATCCACCAGTGTCATTGCATGTGTGTTCTTTTCACAATCCACCTTTGGATCCACCAGTGTCATTGCATGTGTGCTCTTTTTACTAACAACAACTAGAGTCATTACATGTGTGTTATCTTCAGAGACCACACATGGATCCACCAGTGTCATTGCATGTGTGCTCTTTTTACTAACAACAACTGGAGTCATTTCATGTGTGTTCTTTTCACATACCACATATGGATCCACCAGTGTCATTGAAGTTCTCTTCAGAGACCACACATGGATCCAGCAGTGTCATTGCATGTATGTTCTTTTTACTAACAACAATTGGAGTCATTTCATTACTATTATTTTCACATACCACATATGGATCCACCAGTGTCATTGAAATGTTTGCTCTTTTTACTAACAACAGCCAGAGTCATTGCATGTGTGTTCTCTTTAGAAAGCACACATGGATCCACCAGTGTCATTGCATGTGTGTTCTATTTACTAACAACAACCACAGTCATTGCATGCGTGTTCTTTTCACATACCACATATGGATCCACCATTGTCATTGCATGTGTGTTCTTTTCACAATCCACCTATGGATCCACCAGTGTCATTGCATGTGTTTTCTTTTTACTAACAACAACCAGAGTCATTGCATGTGTGTTCTTTTCACATACCACATATGGATCCACTATTGTCATTGCATGCGTGTTCTTTTCACAATCCACCTATGGATCCACCAGTGTCATTGCAAGTGTGCTCTTTTTACTGACAACAACCAGAGTCATTGCATGTGTGTTCTCTTCAGAGACCACACATGGATCCACCAGTGTCATTGCATGTGTGTTCGTTTTACTAACAACAACTGAAATCATTTCATGTGTGTTCTTTTCACATACCACATATGGATCCACCGGTGTCATTGCATGTGTGTTCTTTTCACAATCCATCTATGGATCCACCAGTTTCATTGTATGTGTGCTCTTTTTACTAACAGTAACCAGAGCCATTGCATGTGTGTTCTCTTCAGAGACCACACATGGATCCACTAGTGTCATTGCATGTGTGTTCTTTTTACTAACAAAAACTGGAGTCATTTCATGACTATTCTTTTCACATTACACATATGGATCCACCAGTGTCATTGAAATGTGTGCTCTTTTTACTAACAACAGCCAGAGTCATTGCATGTGTGTTCTCTTCAAAGACCACACATGGATCCACTAGTATCACTGCATGTGTGTTCTTTTTACTAACAACAACTGGAGTCATTTCATGACTATTATTTTCACATACCACATATGGATCCACCAGTGTCATTGCATGTGTGTTCTTTTCACAATCCACCTATGGATCCATCAGTGTCATTGCATGTGTGCTCTTTTTACTAACAACAGCCAGAGTCATTGCATGTGTGTTCTCTTCAGAGACCACACATGGATCCACCAGTGTCATTGCATGTGTGTTCTTTTTACTAACAACAACTGGAGTCATTTCATGACTATTCTTTTCACATACCACATATGGATCCACCAGGGTCATTGAAATGTGTGTTCTCTTTAGAGACCACACGTGGATCCACTAGTGTCATTGCATGTGTGTTCTTTTTATTAACAACAAGTGGAGTCAATGCATGTGTGTTCTTTTCACATACCACATATGGATCCACCAGTGTCATTGAAATGTGTGCTATTTTTACTAACAATAGCCAGAGTCATTGCATGTGTGTTCTCTACAGAAACCACACATGGATCCACCAGTGTCATTGCATGTGTGTTCTTTTTACTAACAACAACTGGAGTCATTTCATGACTATTCTTTTCACATACCACATATGGATCCACCAGGGTCATTGAAATGTGTGCTCTTTTTACTAACAACAGCCAGAGTCATTGTATGTTTGTTCTCTTCAGAGACCACACATGGATCCACCAGTGTCATTGCATGTGTGTTCTTTTTACTAACAACAACTGGAGTCATTTCATGACTATTCTTTTCACATACCACATATGGATCCACCAGTGTCATTGAAATGTGTGTTCTTTTTACTAACAACAACCAGAGTCATTGCATGTGTGTTCTTTTCACATACCACATATGGATCCACCAGTGTCATTGCATGTGAGGTATTTTCACAATGCACCTATGGATCCACCAGTGTCATTGCATGTGTGGTCTTTTTACAAACAACAACCAGAGTCATTGCATGTGTGTTCTCTTCAGAGACCACACATGGATCCACCAGTGTCATTGGGTGTGTGTTCTTTTTACTAACAACAACTGGAGTCATTTCATGTGTGTTCTTTTCACATACCACATATGGATCCACCAGTGTCATTGAAATGTGTGTTCTCTTCAGAGACCACACATGGATGCACTAGTGTCATTGCATGTGTGTTCTTTTTACTAACAACAATTGGAGTCAATGTATGTGTGTTCTTTTCACATACCACATATGGATCCACCAGTGTCATTGAAATGTGTGCTCTTTTTACTAACAATAGCAAGATTCATTGCATGTGTGTTCTCTACAGAAACCACACATGGATCCACCAGTGTCATTGAATTTGTGTTCCTTTTACTAACAACAACTGGAGTCATTTCATGACTATTCTTTTCACATACCACATATGGATCCACCAGTGTCATTGAAATGTGTGCTCTTTTTACTAACAACAGCTAGAGTCATTGCATGTGTGTTCTCTTCAGAGACCACACATGGATCCACCAGTGTCATTGCATGTGTGTTCTTTTTACTAACAACAACCAGAGTCCTTGCATGTGTGTTCTTTTCACATACCACATATGGATCCACCAGTGTCATTGCATGTGTGTTCTTTTTACAATCCACCTATGGATCCACCAGTGTCATTGGATGTGTGGTCTTTTTACTAACAACCAGCGTCATTGCATGTGTGTTCTCTTCAGAGACCACACATGGATCCACCAGTGTCATTGCATGTGTGTTCTTTTTACTAACAACAACTGGAGTCATTTCATGTGTGTTCTTTCCACATACCACATATGGATCCACCAGTGTCATTGAAATGCGTGTTCTCTTCAGAAACCACACATGGATCCACCATTGTCATTGCACATGTGTTCTTTTTACTAACAACAACTAGAGTCATTGCATGTGTGTTCTTTTCACATACCACATATGAACCCACCAGTGTCATTGAAGTGTGTGTTCTCTTTAGAGACCACACATGGATACACCAATGTCATTGCATGTGTGCTCTTTTTACTAACAACAACCAGAGTCATTGCATCCGTGTTATTTTTACTAACAACAACCAGAGTCATTGCATGTGTGTTCTCTTCAGAGAACACACATGGATCCACCAGTGTCATTGCATGTGTGTTCTTTTTACTAACAACAACTGGAGTCATTGCATGTGTGTTATTTTGACATACCACATATGGATCCACCAGTGTCATTGAAATTTGTGTTCTCTTCAGAGACCACACATGGATCCACCAGTGTCATTGCATGTGTGTTGTTTTTACTAACAACAACTGGAGTCATTGCATGTGTGTTCTTTTCACAATCCACCTATGGATCCACCAGTGTCATTGCATGTGTGCTCTTTTTACTAACAACAGCCACTACTAGGAAACAGCCTATCTGTGGCGCATGAAAAGGGGACTTCTGTGGCGCATATCTTTGTCGCCACTGTTACCTCGCCACTGATAACTACTTCCTGTGGCGCATCTGGATATGCGCCATAGAAGTTCTAGACTTCTGTGGCGCTGTAACACCCTCAGAATCGGCCCTATGCAAGTTTCAGCGATCCCCGCCAAACCCGCATAGAAACGATTCAAAGGTGCCCACCAGGCACTTTCATGCGGGTGGAAAACGAAGTAATATCATTACACAATAGTCCTCGAGGGAACCCACAAAACATATATATACAACAGCGACTCAATGAGTAAAGAATACAGATATACAATACAAAGATCCAAATCACCTGGAAAACGATACAGCGTCCGAGTACGGACAAGATGCAAATTGAGCTAAGAGCCCTGAAGAATAATCAATGGCGTCCATAACCCTGCCCAGGCCAAGCCGGAAGGGTAACCCTGCTAACGACGTCGATCTCAAAACCTGCTAAAAACAAAAGGGGTGCCGAAAAGGGCAAAGGAAAAAGAGAGCGGTCAGTACTGAGGCTAGTACACGGCGAGACTAGAATTCGGCGGTCCTCGCCTACATAGGTATGGTGGACTGAAGCGGCAGCGTGGCATGCACTAAACAACCTATAGAGACTCGATACAAATAGCGGCTATCAGAGAGGGGTAAGAAAGACCTATTCGGAACCAACCTGATACTACCACCAAACATACCCATCCTGGTGTTTCCCCTCGAGACCAAACGAGGAAGTCAACCGAGGAACTCACACCGTTGGCAGTTTTATTTATTCAGTTATCGTTGCAGCAATTACTAGTCGTATAGATAGTCATCCCGATATAATAAGCAAAGGCACTTTTAGTTAACCATTCCATTATAGTTGCAACACTTACTAGTCAGATACAATTAGCATGAGATATCCCAAACCCAGCAGTTGTTGGTACTTTTATTTAGCCATTCCGTTGTAGTGGAGCTGATTACTAGTCATATCGGATACAAGTCAATTTATAACAGTAAACTTTAGTTATAGTTGTCTATGATCGAGAACTCTGCTCCAAGTCGTCCATAACCGTGGACACGGCTTATCGAAAAGATTTAACCCTGCAAGGGTGCGCCAAAGTTTCCACACGCACCTACACCCTTGTTGTCAGATCAGGTAGGTACAAGATCACAAAACATACACCCAACGGTATGTCGACGGGGTTTCGGACACGACGTTTCCCAGACCCAAAGCAAGCACGGGGGGCCACCCCACTAAGCTACCCGTAACAAAGTCGGCCGGTCTCCGAGACGGACTCAGGGTTTGTGTCGACGGCTGTAAACGACTGGGAACCCGAAAGTGTGACTGGGCTTGTCGATACAGCGAAAACGTGTCACGATCCTAACAGTAAAGCGCCCACGCCGCAATCATAAATAAAGCAAAGAAGCATGGCATAAGTACAGATAGTAATAAAGCCCCAAACTACTTTGTGGCCCCGACAAGACTTTGAAATCAGGTACTAATCGATGGGGTGCCCACACACCCCACGTGGTTAGCGCGCTCGATCTCTAACAGTGTCAAGAACTCGGGTCCCTCTGGACACCAAAGGAGCGTTAAAAACCAAATATTGTCTATTACCCACCGGTGCCTCTGCATTTATCTACTTCAATTTTAGTTATTAAACGATAATTAAAGCCATGATCATCTCCAACATAAAGCATATGGCAGCCTTCGAACAACTGTGGTACTGGACGACGCGCAACAGCACTTGAGCAAGCGACTACGATGCGCAAGTCCAACTATCTACCAAACAACAGGTAATAGGATGTGTCCAAGGCAATATAAGGCTACAAGGGATATCACGGGCACGAAAACTAGAGCATCGCAACACAGATAGCAATAGATCAACAGGAGGGAATAAATACTATAAAAGTAAGATAGGTAGAAAGGGGGAGATGCTCGCCTGAAAACATTGCTGAAGGTTCATCCGAAGATCGGGTCGACACTCGCATCAACTCATCGGCCTAATCCGTGAAGAAGCAAAACACTAGAGGAAACACCGGATGCACCATTTAATACTACGGCAAAAGATCGGGCATGATGCATGTATGATGTATGGCATGGCAAGGATGCGATGCAATTAGGCAATATTAAGCGGAACCGGGGCCCCGACAATTAATTATTAAGTTCATGGTGTTTAGATACCCCGCACTTTAAATGTTGTCTTAACAAGGCAAAAACATAGCACCGGTTCGCTACACAAATTTAAATGGGACCCCTATTAGACTAGATTCGCCCGCATATGGTCTCCATATTTAATTATGAGGTGAATCGGCATAATGCCCCCAAACCACTAAACATGCATGCGAGTATGAACAATTAAATATGCAACAATTTATATAGTTGGCAATTTATAAAATAGGGGCTCGGAAAAGGGGTCACACATTGGGATATCAACGATCTTGGCGTTCACCGAGGGTTCGGGTTTTCGGATCAGGGCTTCCGGGTTTAACGGGGTTCGGTCTCGGGTCCGGGAAACGCTCTTCAAGGTACGGCCTTCGGATCCGACTCCGGGAAGAAGAACTTGGCATTCCGAGGGGGATCTTCGGGTCATCGGCTCCGGTTGTTGACGATGTACTTGGTTTGGTGCCTGTGTGTCTTCGGTTACCGCGGTTCCTTGGCATGATCGATCTTGGCGCGATGCGAATCCTGTACAATCTTGGCAGGGACACTATTACACACATACAAAAGGCTCTTCGTACAAAACAGCACCGGCACGATTTTGGAAGCAACCGCATAAGGGCACAACGAGGTTGCAAGAGGACGGTGATGCAGACCTTGGTCAAGGACAGACCCAGCAACGCGCTGTTGTCCACCTTGCTCGGGTTCTGCACAACTGTCGCCGGCAACCGGGCTCGGACGCGAGGCCACGCAGGGGACGCGACCGGCAGGACGAGGGCGGCGCGGCCTGGCGAGCCGGCAGGAGGAGGCGTCCACAGGGAGACGCGCGGGAGGGGCCGGACGCAGACCGGTGGCGGAGCTCGCCATGGCACTTCGATGCCTGGACCGGAGAGGGATGGCTCAAGGCAGGGCACCGGGGCCGGAGGAGACCAAGGCGGGGGTCGCTGGCCATGATGCTGCAGCAGGAACGAGGTGGAGCCGGGGGTCGCGGGCTCGCTGGCGCGAGGGCGGCAGCAGGGTCGGCAGCGACGGGCGGTGGCGGGATGGAGCTTGGCCGCGTGTAGGAGGGAGGTGCAGGGAAGGCAAGACAGACGGCGCGAGGAGGGCGAAGGCGGCGAGGCGGTCGCGGCATGCAGAGGGCAGCGGCGGAGGGACCCTCGGTGATGGATCCCGCGGCGGAGGAGGTTGCGGCCAGGGCGAGGCCGAGCCGACGACGGGACCGGGAGGCAGAGGAGGAGGCCGTGGGGAAGGAAGATGGTGGGCGGCGGTCGCGCTTGGGCTCGCGCTCGAGCGGCCGGGGAGGAGGTCAAGTGGCGGCGACGGAGGAGCGAGGCGCCCGGTGGCGGTGGTTGGCCGAGGAGGCGGAGAGGAGGGCCACGAGGCGGCGGCGCGAGGCTCTGCGTGAGGAGAGGGAGCCGACGGGGAAAGAGGGAGCGGGGACGGGGGAGGAGAGACGGTGGCGGCGGGTGCCTGGGAGGAGGCGGGGTCGGTCGGTGGTGGGAAACAAGGAGGGAGGAGGAAGACGCGGACGGGTTGATAGGGAAAGGAGAGGCGCGTGGGAGAAGGAGATAGCGGGGGAAGAGAGAGAGAGAGGGACAGGCGGGCTCGGGATTGCCCCAGGTGGTGGGACCGGGCGACGGGAGTGGGCAGGTGGCGACGCGGAAGTCACGGGGTGGAGCGGCTCGATTGGTTGGGATGAGGCGGGAGAGGAAGACCGGGTGCAGGGCGCTGATGGCTGCTGAAGGTGGGGCTGCAAGGTGGAGCGGGAGGGCGCGCCCAGGGGGTTTGTCCGCAAAACGTGGGGCAAGGCTGGGCGGGAAAAGGTGGCGTGCGGCGCAGGAGTTTGGAGGGAGTTGGGGTGAGGTGGCAGCGGGTGAGTGGGTGGAGGTTTCCCAGGGTGATGTGGCGCGATGTGATAGGGTGGGGTGAGGTGGAGGGCTGGAGAAAAGTGGCTGGGTAGACTAGGCTTGGTTAGAAAAGGGTTTGGGCGGTCCTGGTTTTTGTACTGGGGTGGCCGGCTGGGTCGGATCGGCCCGGTTCGGCTGCCCCCTAAAAATAAAATAAATGTTTTATTATTTAAAACGGGGCTTTTGAAATCCGTTGGTAGACGAAACAAAATATTCCGGAGACTCGGGTTTTGATTTGAAATAAAGACGAGACGTTTAGAAAACAAAACCAGGTTTTCAAAAATAGTTTTTAAACAACCCATGCATGATGATGACGATGCTCAAATGCAATGTGACATGATGACATAAGCATGCGGTCATGATGATGCAATGCACAAAAACAACGCGATTTTCTAGTAGTGGTTTTGGCGGGGCGCCACAGGCGCATTCCTTCATATGCGCCACAGGAAGAACTTCTGTGGCGCATTTACGTGTATGCGCCACAGATATGCCATGCGCCACTAACTATATAATTATATGCGCCACTGATTGTGTAACATGTATTCGAAGTAAAATACTTTCCTGGTGTATAATCCGGTATTTATACAGGATTTATCCAGATGAGTATAAAATACATTGCACAAGTAGTAGATGCATGAAAACCGACATATATATAATACAAACACTTAGAGCCCGATCGAGATACATATATAGTGTCAAGTGCCAAATTTTTACACAAGCGCTGAATACAAAGTTCATATCATCTCACATTACAAATATGAAGTGGCCACCGCCGCCTACACTAGGATCAAATAGAATACAACTGTGATAATGGTGAGCAAGAGCATTAGCCCGACCAATATCTTCATCCGGTTCTTCTTCCACAAGTGGTTCCTCCACTTGGCTATCGCCTCCTCTCTAGTCGCGTATCCTTTGTAGATGTTGCCGCTGAACTTGTTCACTTGTTTGTGGCAATCCTCCCACTCCTCGTAGACTCCTGGAACCCTACCCATGTACACCACATACCACCTCGTCGCCATCTCTATATACGACAAGGCATATTAGTAACACTACAACGAAAATAATGAATAAAGGGTTCACATCCATATATATATATGTTCATAGAATATAAAACAAAGGATCCATAAACCTAAAAGTTAGATCATCATAGAAGCAATAAGTTCAACGACAGCACGACCACAAGGTAGTTTAAGTCTAACAACAATGACCATTTCGACCACGAGATAGTAAAGTTTATGACACACACACTAATATAGCAGGCGGTCCATCAAGAATATACACACACTGGACCATGCTAGAGGCACACATCGATCATGATGCAGACTTCCTCTTCTGGCACAGCTTCGGGAACAGTAGATAGCCCTCTTTCGGTCCTTGTGTCACCCTGCTTACGAAGGCATTCTTCGATCTCCCTTTTACTCAACCCTCTGGCTTGTTGTAGGGCACCGCCCCTTGTGTTGACATCTTCAGTGATGATTTGCGACAACTTCATCTGAATGCGATGGAAGCCTTCTCTAAGATCAGCATCGTCGATTTTCGCCAAAGTTTCGGCCCATCCTTGGAGACTAGATGGAAGCGTTAGGTTATGGCAATCCCGAACATAGCCTTTAAGGTGATGGAGGACGTAGAAGGCCTCCTTG
Organism: Avena insularis; assembly: GCA_023614405.1. Lineage (NCBI taxonomy): Eukaryota > Viridiplantae > Streptophyta > Magnoliopsida > Poales > Poaceae > Avena > Avena insularis. The sequence continues at coordinate 313,618,160 of CM042694.1, read as the reverse complement.
GCACCAGCAGTCGACTGCTTGATGCAGGGGAAGTCGAGCACGTGCTTGAACACGTGTTTTCCATCCTTGATACATTCCCCCTATCTACGAAGGTGCATCCCTTCTTGGTGTATCCCTCGAGAGCCTCATTGAGAACACCCCTTATTCTAGTGTAGTCTTTCTTCTTCGTCAAACTCCCCGAGGCGAAATACATGGCTAGCGAATACCTCGGGGCAAGGACAATGAGCGTGTAGTATTTGTCTCTACGCAACACAATTGGAACGGAATGTTGGAAAAAGAGCAAAGGAAAGAAATCTATAAGAAATGCATAAGTTACGGTGACGATGAGCGAGTGTGTGTACTTACTCGGGAAAGAAAGGCAAAAGAAGTGTGCCCTTCCTCTTGTTGTCCACCATGAACTTCTCGAGGTACGCCGTCGCCTTGGTCCGTGTCTCTAATCCTTCGACCAACTGGTTGTCCCGCATGTAGTAGGGATCCACTATCGCAATTTCCGGGGTACTTTCTCTCTTGATCGTGAGCGCCAAATTGAGCGCGTATAGGCGGACCAAGTTATAGTCCAGCCGTTTCGTGAGAAACAGCTTGAATATGTCCTCGAACACTATGAAGAATATATCCGCGAGGGGTTCATCGACAAAGCCCACGTCCAATGGCACCTTGGCCGTGAAAACCGGGTAATTTGGATCGTCCTCTTTAAGAAGGATGGCCTCTAGTGTCTTAACACCCTCGTGCAAAGTTAACATGGCTCCAACCGCAATGTGGATCATATCCGGAGTCAATATCGGATCACCAGCTACATGCACTCGGGGCAAGCCAAATTGTGTGGATGGTACGACGACAGCGTCCTGACCCCGGATCCTCTTCGGAAGAGGCTCGCTCGCACCCTTCTTATTATTATTATTACCTCTCTTCCTATAGTGCTTCTTCTTCACAAAAGTGTCAGCCACTGCCATCTGCTCATCAGTCACCTTTAGAAGTGTGTTGGGGCTGAAAACCAATCCCGTTTTCTCTTATGGTGGATCGACGGCTGGAGGCGTCTCTTGAGAAAGACCATGGAAGACAAGGCGCCATGTGCATGTATTGGGCCGATTAGCTTGATGGTCGTCCCGAGCTGCGAAGGGTTCTTCATCCACAGAAGGCATATACAATCCTTTGGCGGCGCTGGTGTTGATGAAGTCGTCAACGTTGACCAATTCATCATCATCTTCATGGGTGCCATCATGTGGTGGTGGTAGCGGGGGCGACAGCGGTTGCGACACAACGTCTTTGCCATGTGGCGGTGCACACGCTGCCAAGAGTTGATCGTGACGGCTGGTGGTGGCGACAACGGCGGCTACTGGCTTTTGAGGTGGTGGTTGGGTGATGATCGGTCGAGAGGTGGCGCCGGTGCTCCCCCTGCAAGATGAATCTGGGTCTTCGGCCATGTCAAGGGCCAGTTGTAGCATTCCCCAAGCGTCTTGTGTTCGTCGGCTCCCTGAGGTTGAAGGGGGGGGGGGGTCCATGTCGTCACACCCTGGCAACACCCGAGCCAACCTGACCCTCATCCCGTCATCATCCATTGGATTGTTGTGCATCGTGCGGCTCGCCGGTTGTATAAGAGTGCCCTTGGCAACATCCTTCAACTCACCGCCGACATCTTTAAGCAGGAGTACGCAAGAAGTGTCCTGAGGCAAAAACATGTTGTTCGGCGTCATGAGATGGCAACAGTCATGCATCAAAGGCATAAAGGAGATGACGTGCACTAACTAACTAGTTACCTTGGTGATGGCATGGCTCTCGGCTAATGTAGAGACACGGCGGATGCCGGCGGCCGGCCTATCATCATCTGCAATCTCCTGCTCGGGTGTCTCACGAAGCACCGCCGCCGTCGGCTGCGCCTTATTGGTATCTTTGGCGGGGGCGCTTGTGACCAAAACGAGGGCTGCATCCCGATGTTGATGGCGGCAGGGTCACCAGGTCGGCGACACGGACATTGATGCCCGAGTTGCCGCTTAAGTCAGATGTATGTATCCCTGCCGACCTCCCGCATTCAAGCGAAGCCCTCGAAAAACTCAGGGGGGATCATCAAGCAGAGCTTCTCTTCCACTAACTTGTCCACCGTTTTCCGGTCCACCGTCTTCACCTCTAGTGTCTGCACCTTCATCTTCAGCTCTGCAACAACGGCTTTATCCTGGTTCTTCCTCTCCCTTCTTTTCCTAGCGTCCTCTTTGTAGAACTCCTTGAACTTCATGCTCGTACCGAAGCCGGACACACGGCCATCTAAGGACGGCGGCAACCCCTTGTCCCTCTTCTTGTAAGCATTGGTCGCCCTGTTGAAAACCGTGTCCCACGGCTCCATCGAATCCTGGGATGACTCTGTGGCAGTAGCGTTTAGTTCCTCCTCCTGCAAAGACAAGGAAAGGTGAACCCATTTAGATTCTTGGCTTCATTATCTTAATTAGAACGCAATAGACTTGAGATCAGCGATAAATTCCTTACCAGATTCTTCTCGAATTCCTTCACCTCCGGATCGTCGGTGATGAACTCCCATGTTTCCTTGTCTAGGTAGTAGCGGGCCCGAACAAATTGCCTAAGCTGCAAGTCCGTGATTTTAAACCAAGGGTTGTCTTTACCAAGGCGTTCAAGCTTGGCGTCCTCCTTGTCCCAAATGGCTTGTTTCCCCCTGTAACCGCCGCTTCCAAGGTGGTGGTTACCTATGTTCTGTTCCCGCATACTCCTTCCCCATTGAGTCCATTTATAGCGTCAGCGGTAGCTATATCTGCCTTGAATATCCTAAACTCCTCTTTGTCGAGCATCGGATTTTTCTTACTAATAACCTCCCAGCTTTCACCTTTGTCAATGCTATTCTTCACCCGGGTTTTCCAGCTGCTCAAGGCGTTGCTCATCTTCATGAGGGCTAGTTTGTTCACCGGGCTCTTATTTCTCTCGAGGTTTCTAAACTGCTCTGGGAATCTGTATCGCTTGTGAAGCTTCTTAAGGAGGTTATCGACCAAAGCTGCATGGTCAGCATGTCTGATGTACTTCGTGTTGATCGACATGCTTTCCCGGACGATGCACCCGAGTTGCAGGCTGTACCCTTTAGGAATCGCCTCTGGCGCAATGGGTTGGCCACTTTATGTGACCTCAGTGAACTCATCGCAGACGATGGCAAGCACTAGCACCTTCCGCTCCTTCTATTCCTTCTTATTCTTCTTCTTCTTCTTCTTCTTCTTCTTCTTCTTCTTCTTCTTCTTCTTCTGAGAAGCGGCCAGGTTGCCGCTACCGCCATCCGTCCTCTCGCCTCCATCGGTGCGGGCGCCACCATCGGTGGTGTCATCCTCTTCACCGCCGCCTTCACTAGTTCCATCGTAGTCGTCTTCGTCCCTCTCGTAATCAGGATCTCCGCCCTCATTGGCCCCAGCAGCTCTGGCGACGGCCGCCTCCTCCTCCGGTGGTGGTGTCATCCTCATCGCCTCCTCCTCCTCCTGTTGGGACCCCTGCCAGAATGACTGGTTGGCCTGTCTAGCTTGTTCTTCGACGCTGATCATGTGCTTAGAAGGGCTAGACTCCTTGTTGCCCGGCATGTTTGCACTACTCTATTTAAAAGAGGCAAAATGTTAGCACAAATCTCGGCCGAAAAATTCAGCATGACCTTTGCTAATTTTTTGACCTAGGAGTGCCCATTTCTCAACCGAAACGGAAGTGAATCGACACTTCGGGAGAAATGGGTAACTCAAATGAAATCCCTGCAAGACAAAACACCCCATCCCCATATTGACAGCCCCATGCCCATATAGCATCACCATATAACAACACCATATAGTAGCACCATATAACAACACCATATAGCAGCAAGAAAACAGCCCCAGCCCCCATCCATAGCCCCAACAGTAGTAATAACCATATAGTACCAATATTTGTAGTAACAACAGCACCAATCACTATATTGAGACCAGGATTTAGGTTATTCTAGCAATCTCATACAAGCTTAAGGGTTTGAGTGTTGGTCATTACAGCAGGCATCGACAATTAGCAAGGTTAATGCCAAATTAGGTTCTACCAGCTGTTGGTTATACTTCAGAAACAATGAATATGACTTTGATTTAAAACAGTAAAAAACAAGAGGAAAATAGGATGAACTGATCACCAACAAAGTAATTTTACTTTTAGTATAGCATTACTTGCAGCTATGACTCCTACTTACAAATTAAAGCCACCATCCAAACAATTCAGTATAGCATTTATAGAAGTACTATAATCCTCACAGCACTGAAATGCCCTACTGCCCAAAAACCTGCTGCACAACCCTATCTGCACAAAAACCTACTACTGCACAACCCTATCTGCACAAAAACCTACTACTGCACAACACTATCTGAGCAAAATAAAAAATGCCCTACTGCACTGAAATAACAGCACTGAAATAACACAACAAATTATATAGCTATTCTCTCTGAATTTAGAACAGATACAACATTGTATAGCATTTATAGAAGTACTATAATCCTCACAGCACTGAAATAACACAACATTGTACAACTGGGTCTATGTTTTACCTCTGTGTTGGTCATTACAAGCTTATGGCTTATGTGGACAAGCTTATGGCTTATGTGGTCATACAAACAACTGCACAAAAATGCCCTACTGCACAAAAACTGCTACTACACAACACTATCTGAGCAAAATCAACACTAACAAACCTACTACTACACAAAAATGCCCTACTGCCCAAAAACCTGCTGCACAACCCTATCTGCACAAAAACCTACTACTGCACAACACTATCTGAGCAAAATAAAAAATGCCCTACTGCACACACACTATCAACATTTCCATTTCATAGCAAAATCAAGTACATGTGATTACCTGCTAGCAGGGATGGTGGATGGCGGACGGTGAGGTGTTGGGGGGGGTCAGAGGGGGTGGGGGTGTTGGTCATAGTACAAAAAAGCGTGGCGTCGTTGTATGACAGGATCCGATACTTGTCCTAGTGGTCTTGCTTGCTTGCTCTCACCTGGGGCAGCCAGGTTCGAATCCTGGCTGTCTCACACTATTTTTTTCTTTTTTTTTAAATATTTTTAATTACACATATGCATATTTATTCAAACAAAAAGCAAGAACATATACATATATGCATATTTATTCAAAAAACCCTCCCGAATCATATATATATGTGTGTGTGTGTGTTTTCTTGTCACACACAAATGTGAATTTGTATACCCACATGAATATCACATTATATGTTTTAGTCTCTAACTAATACCCACACTAATATCACATTATACCCACACGAATTAATACACCAAAAGGTCACATAATTGCTAGTGTCTCTTCACAATCTTCTTGCCCTTTTTCGTCGTGGTTGAATACTTTAGCCCGTGCACTTTGAGATTTCTTCTTGTGAATGGACAACCTTTAGTAGGCAGTGTGGTCTTCCTTCTTACTTTAGTAGTAGTAGGCATGTCGAAGTACTTGTTGAATTCCTCTTCGATCTTTGGGTCACTATTTTTGTTGAAGTTTTGCTCATTGGCGGCTCCTTCCATTCCGATGCTCCTCCTCTTGCCCCTCCTAACTACAACACGGTTGGGCTTTGACGGGTCAGTAATAAAAAGCATTAATAAACTTGGCTACCGAGTACCCAAGGCTCATTTTTTGCGGAGGCGTTCTTTGTTGATTTGGCATCTGGTATAACCATTGTGGTGAAATAGCGGCCTTCTTTTTCCATGTTCTTGGTCCATCTAACACGGAACATCGGTACGATCTCTCCACAGTAGTCGAGCTCCCATATCTCCTCGATCCTTCCGTAGAATCTTTCCATCACAGTAGTCTCGTCATCAGCAAAGGATAACATAGTTACTCCTGAGTTTTGATATTCACTATTATTGTCCTTTTCCTCGGTGTAGAATCTGTAACCGTTTATGTCGTATGACTGATAGGTCCTTAGGTTGTGCCCTGGGCCCTGTGACAAGGAGAATATGTGTTTTTGATCTTCCGTAGAAGGCGTCTGTGGGGGATTGTCCAGTTGCCTTTTCTTGAACCAACCCGTGAAGCTGGAGTTGTGCTCTCTGGTTACGTCTCCCTTCTTCCTCGTATGGCCCTGGTCGACGATTCTCGCCGATTAAGCTTCAGGCTCTTTTGACCCAAGGGCCGACCACTTCAATGTGTTGTAGCGCGACTCGGTGTGCCCTTTCAAAATCAGTGCGTCGACCATCAATGCCAACATGTAGTGAGCGGCAGCCCTCGCGGTGACCATATCCACCGAGCCTGCCGAGGTGCTTCATTGTGGGTATTCCAACATCCTCGTTCTCGGTGGTTAGATAATTCTGGCAGAAGGAGATGCACTCGTAGATCAGAAAGCCCTTGGCTATGCTTCCATCTGGACGAGACCTGTTGCGAACGAATCCTTTGATGACACCGTTTAGCCTTTCAAACGGCATCATGTTGTGCAGGAATGTCGGCCCGAGCTAGATGATGTCGTCCATGACATGTACAAGCAGATGCACCATGATGTCGAAGAATGCGGGCGGGAAGTAAATCTCAATCTCACATAGTATCATCACGATCTCTTCCTGTAGCCTGTCGAGCTGCTTCACACCGATCGACTTCCTAGATATGATGTCGAAAAAGTTACAGAGGCCAAACAACGTCTCACGGACATGCTCGTCCATTATCCCACGGATCGCAACGGGGAGTATCTGTGTCATCAGCACGTGACAGTCGTGAGACTTCATACCGCGGAACCTCTTCTTCGCCATGTCCGGATATCTGCTTATCTTCCCCGAGTAACCGTGAGGAACTTTCACTTCTAAGAGGCACCTGAAAAACTGCTCGAGCTCCTCCAGACTCAGAGTGAAGCAGGCAGCGCGAAGCACCACCTCATTCTTCTTAACTCTTTTGCGGCGACCTTGAGTCCCTTCCTGATGATGATGATGATGATCATCATCATCACTAACAGGGTACTGAAGATATTTCTTTATGCCAAGCAATTTAAGGTCCTTTCTTGCTTTCGGCCCATCCTTGGTCCTCTCCGGCATGTTCAGTAGAGTGCCAAGCAGACTCTCGGTAACGTTCTTTGTGATGTGCATTACATCGAGGCTATGGGGAGGGTGAAGGACCTTCCAATACGGCAGGTCCCAGAAAACAGACCTTGCTTTCCATACACCCAGCAGCGGCTTTGTCCTCGGTCGTTTTTTTCCAAGCGCAGGGCAATCTACCCAATTATTCAAAAGATCCTCGATTTCTTCGCTGCTCCTCGGACGCGGGGCTCTTTCGAGCTCGTCCTTACCATTGAACAGGTCACCATGTTTTCTCCACGGGTGATCCATGCAGAGCCACTTTTGAGTACCTTGGAACACGGTTTTCGAAGACCCGGGATCCCTTGGTAGCTGGAGATGCGGTGTCTCATCCATGCACTTGACGCATGCATTGTGTCCGTGGTTCACCTGGGCCGATACATATGCGTAACCAGGATAGTCCTGCACGGTCGTGAGCAACGCGACTCTCAGATGGAAATATTCTTTAGTGTAGGCGTCCCACGTACGGGCCGGCGTCTCCCACAAGCTGGCTAACTCCTCTCAATAGCCGAGATACGATGCATATCGATACCTGGTTGTTTCGGCCCCTGAATAAGAATGCTCATGTGTACATACCTTTGCTTCGCATAGCCACGGGAGGTTGTATGGCCATACAAACACGGGCCGGTGCTATGCGTATACTGTTTCCAAAAGGATTGAGTCCATCGGTGCTCATACCGATGTTCCTTGCATCGCCTCAACTCTTGAACTCGATGTCTAATGCGTTCCAATCTAGCGTCCCGAAGGGTGTGTCGATCTTGCCCTTCTTTGGATCATCTTCGGTTTCTCTCTTCCGTGCCATTGCATGAGCTTTGCTTCCTTAGGATCTACGAAATATCGCTGCAGACGAGGGGTGATAGGAAAGTACCATACCAATTTTCGAGGAACTTTCTTGTTCCCTCTCTTGTACCATCCTTAGCCACACATCGGACAAGTGGTTCTATCCGCGTACTCGTTCCGATAAAGTGCGCAATCATTGATGCATGCGTGGTATTTAATGTGTGGTAGGTCGAGAGGGCACACGATTTTCTTGGCCTCCTCGATACTTGTTGGCAATGTGTTCCCCTTAGGAAGTCGGTCGTGCCAGTATTCCATGTTCGTGTTGAAGCTCACATCGGTCCATTTGTGTTCGTCCTTCATCTCTAGAGCCTTGAGCGTTACACTCAAACGTGTATCCTCGGGGCGACACCCAGGATACAATGGAGTCATCCCATATACCTCCATTTGGGCCAGCTTGGCTTTCTCTCTGGCTGCAGCTTTGTCGTTGCTCGTGTCCTTGAGGAGCAGTTCTTGAACATGAGGGTCCTGCAAGATCGAAGTTAGCAGCGTCTGTGTGTTCGCGTCTTCTCCTTCTTCATGATCATGCCCGTCGTCATCTCCTTCTCCATGCTGATCATGCTCGCCAGCATCTCCTTCGTCATGATGATCATGCCCGCTGGCATCTCCTTCGTCATGATGACCATGCCCGTTAGACTCTTCGTCTTCTCGCACGCCCACGTCTTCGTGACCACCACCATGTCCTGCCGGCACCTCATTGAGGTCGCACATGAAACCGCGCCTAAGTAGGTGACCCTCCAATTGTCCAGATTCAGGGTCGATCCAGCGCTACAGTTTGCATGTTCGACATGGACATCTTATCATGGTCTTGTTGTTCAGAATCATGTCCTCCTTCGCTCCTTTCTTGTACCTAGCAATTCGACCTTTGCTCATCGTGAGGACCATGGTTGCCTGAGCGGTCAAAACAGAGAGTATAGGTGAGAACCACACCATATGAACACACACATGCATGAATGCTAGCCGGAAAAAATTCGGCATGACCTTTCCTAAAATTAGGACATATGGGTAGTGCAAAAATTTGCCGAAATGGAACTGAATCAACATTTCGGCAAACATCGATGCAACCACACCGGTCGGGCCCGACAACAACAAGCAAACAACAAAAAACTTCCTCCCATTGCAAACATTCATGCACCACACACAAGCATCGTCTCACCATTGATCGCACACACACACCGCCCGCGCGACAAGCTTCACCTACATGTTCATGATGGCCAAGTACTCACCTAGCTATTGTAGACACAATAATAGCGAGATGAGACCGCGCGATGAGAGAGTATGGACAAATAGATCTACAGTGCAAGTTGGTGGAGAGTAAATTAGTAAACAAATAGAGAGATGTGAGAGAGAAAAGTAAGGAACTTTTAGATCTAGAAGTTGGAGCGAAGCTTCTACTTACGAATCTATGGATTAAAGTAGGTTTAGATATAAGAAAATGGAGAAACTATGGGCAAGATGGGGTGTGAGGGAGGAGGAAGACGAGTTGGGAGGAGGTAGAGATGTGAAATGGGTGGTGGTGGGATAGATAGATAAGAAAGCTAGATCATGTCACCTTTTTAACATATGGATCTGGACGCCCTCATATGTGGCGCATATGGAGGAAATGCGCCATAGATGCTAAAACTTCTGTGGCGCATTTCTACCATGTGCGCCACAGAAGTGGGTGAATAAGATTCCCTCTGTGGGGCCCACCCCCAAGTTCTGTGGCACACGTTGACATATGCGCCACAGAAGTGACACTTCTATGGCGCATATGTCAACGTGCGCCACAGAACTTGGGTGAATTAGATTCCGTGGTGGGGCCCTCCTCCATGTTCTGTGGCGCATATTGAGAATCGCGCCACGGTTGATTCATCCCGCCCGGGTCCCACCAATCTTCTGTGGCGCATGCTTTGGAAAATGCGCCACATAACTTCCAAACTTCTGTGGCGCATTCTTTCCAGTGCGCCACTGATGTCTTCCTATGGCGCACAGATTGGCCTATGCGCCACTGAACATCTTGTCTATCTATAGGCTGTTTCCTAGTAGTGAGCCAGAGTCATTGCATGTGTGTTCTCTTCAGAGACCACACATGGATCCACCAGTGTCATTGCATGTGTGTTCTTTTCACAATCCACCTATGGATCCACCAGTGTCATTACATGGGTGTTGTTTTCACAATCCACCTATGGATCCACTAGTGTCATTGCATGTGTGCTCTTTTTACTAACAACAGCCAGAGTCATTGCATGTGTGTTCTCTTCAGAGACCACACATGGATCCACCAGTGTCATTGCATGTGTGTTCTTTTTACTAACAACAACTGGGGTCATTTCATTACTATTCTTTTCACATACCACATATGGATCCACCAGTGTCATTGAAATATGTGTTCTTCTCATTAACCACAGCTAGAGTCATTGGATGTATTTTCTCTTCAGAGACCACACATGGATCCACCAGTGTCATTGCATGTGTGTTCTTTTTACCAACAACAACTGGAGTCATTTCATGACTATTCTTTTCACATACCACATATGGATCCACCAGTGTCATTGAAATGTGTGTTCTCTTCAGAGACCACACATGGATCCACCAGTGTCATTGCATGTGTGTTCTTTTTACTAACAACAACCAGAGTCATTGCATGTGTGTTCTTTTCACATACCACATATGGATCCTCTAGTGTCATTGCATGTGTGTTCTTCTCATTAACCACAGCTAGAGTCATTGCATGTGTGTTCTCTTCAGATACCACATATTTATCCACCAGTGTCATTGAAATGTGTATTATTTTCAACTATAGCCGTTGGCACAAACAATCTTGACGGAGAGCTAACCAGCAACCGCTCTAGGCTTCTAGAAGACCCGATCCCCGATTGTTAGGCGCCGTTGGATTTGGGTGCATGGACGATAAGGATGTCCTTCGCGAGGGTGATCCGCGAGAAGTCTGTTCTGCAAACTGATTGGTAGTGGCAACGATGCTGGACCTACATCCTTGCCCTTATCCCCTTAACCTCGGGGCCGAAGCTCAGATCTTGTTCCTTCATTGCCATGGAGAGGGAGAGTCCCAAACTCAGCTTGCATGAGGCTCAGATGTTCGCCCACTACGACATACTCGCGTCGCCATTCGTGAGGCTTCCGGCCGGCTTCGAGCTCAGCTACGTCGGGGTTCCTGTCACGCCGCTCTTGCGGGACAACGCGTTGGCGAGGCAGATCGAGGAGCGCTGCCGCCAGCTATCAGAGCGGAAGAGGGCAATGGCACGGTACTCGTGCACGAGCGCGTACTGGCGAAAGCTGTTCAAGAAGGAGCGGGCTACGTTGATTGAGCTGTGCGAAACCCACCGACGGGAGATCCACCCAGATCTGCGCAACCCCAAAGGGAGGCAACACTTCTGGGCAGTGCCTGGGCGTACGACCTCCACCGTTATCGATGCAGCGCGCTGTGAAGAATCCATGAGGAGGAGGAACGCTGCTGAGAACGTCAGCATTGATTCCGACAAGGAGGAGGCTGGCGGCGACGCGGACAACGTCGTCAATGATGGAGACTGTTGGAGCGTCATAGTCGATTATGGCCACTTAAGCATAAATTAAATCTATGTACGGTATCTTAATGCGCTCTTTAGATCTGGGTCACTTGAGTTATGGTCGATTATCGTCATAATCTGTATATGTTGGCCATGTTTTAGTTGTCTTTGTCTTTGAAAATAGTCGATCGAAACTCGTCTGATCCTGAAAATAAAGTTCGCGTGTTCCCTGGCATATCTGATAGGACAATACGCTGACTCTGCTCCCAGCACTTGATGGCACAGCCATAATTTGGAGTGCGCCAGAGGAGAAGGGATTGAGCGTGTTGTAATAGTGTACTACTCCTGTCCAGATATAACTGACTTAGTTTTTTTTAGATATTTAATAAATGTGTCTATACCCAAAACATGTCTAGATACATGTTTTAGGTTTCTCTGTTGTTCAAACTAATCAGAAGTCGTCAAATTCTGAACAAACAAAGTCATTGCGTTCACATCTGATGGGATAATACCCTGACTCTGCTACTTGATGGCACAGCCATAATTCTGGAGTGTGCCAGAGGAGATGAGAATGCAAGGGAGATGGGAACTAGTAGCCACGTCCAAACGCAGGTAAAAAATTAATGTCATAATATTTAAAAAAATTGTAATCTGGTCCACATGATCCCATCATAGGCACGTTGCACGCGCCAGATATAAATAAAGATGACACGACTAGTTTAGTTTCAATGATATAATTCAACGTACGACGTTACTGTGCCTGCATCTTTCTGCTCCTCTTATTAGTCTACTAGCCCACGCTGCATTAAGCATCAGTTGATGAGGATAAAAAAATGATAAAATAGCAAATAAAACAATTTTTAAGCTTACCTTTCATCCGGAGAATCGTACAAAGATGAAATTGGCAGGGATTTATTATTTCTCCTGCAGTTAGCCGAAAGATCCTTGAGAACATCCTCAATCACCCCTGCAACTTCTTCATATTCTAATACACCTCCATTATTTGCCCTTTCCTCCCTGTTCCGCTTACCCTTTTGTTTCTTTTCACACCCTTTTCTCGCCGGCACCTCCATTTCTTCATAAATTGGCTGCTTACGTACATTTTCCTCCAAGTGATCATCACCGTCTTCGCGCTGCTCTTCCTCCAGTTCTGGCTGAGAAGCCTCATTTTCTGCCACCGGGGTGTGAACAAGGACAATATCATATGTAACTGGGTTTTTGCACAACCTCTTGATATAGCCGAATCCGCCACAACGTTTGCATTTCCTTTTCCTAGCTCCCAGCCTTGAACCTTTATCGGTGGAGTCTTCGATCCTTAGCTTTCTAGGCCTCCCAGGTGGCCTCCTTAGAACTGGTGGTTGAAGTTTGAACCCTGGATCGACAATCTCCTAATCATTTTCATCGGCCATAGGTGGTACGTTTTCTGCATAAGTTGCAGCAAACTTGTCCACGGAGAAATAGTTGTCGACATAGTTCTCTATTTCAGCTATGCTACCTCTAAGCTTTAAGATGAAGTAAATTGCATGGTGACATGGCAGACCAGTAATCTGCCACTGCCTGCATGAACAAGTCTTGTTTCCAATGTCTACATTGTACCTCCGTTCACTTCCACGCTTGTATTCTGCATAAACCTTAGCCAATGTTCTGGAACTTTTGACTATCCTGATCTTTATCATTCTCATTGCCCTGGTTCTTGCATTTAGTAACATAACCACCGTTGGGACTATTTTATGGCCTAAAAGTTTTCTTGCACAAATTCTTTGCCTTAAATCTATCTTCACCATTATGCACTATCTTATTGCATCCAACGAAATAACAATTCCAAGTGTCTTCATGCCTGAAATCTTATCATTGAAACTCTCTGCCAAATTATTGCAAACAAAATCCACCATGCTTAACTCACCAAACTTGCTTCTGGCCCATAGCTTGATGTGATGTTCTTCAAGGTATTTTTTCACCTTTGGCACTACATACATGTTCTGCAAGTAAGTAGCATGCGTGCTTGGGGTGTATGTGTATGCTGATCGCCACAAGTCCTCTTCAAAGATCTTTCCTTTGAACTTCTTCGTGAAGTTAGTAGCGAGGTGCCGCATGCATTCCCTATCCTCAGCCCCAGGAAACACAGCATCAACAACATTCTCAAGACCCTCGTATGCACCAGTGTGTATCACCAAGCCATCAGGGTGACCAATTACTTCCTGTAGTCTCTGCATGAACCATGTCCAGCTTTCATTTGATTCACCCTCAAGAACAGCATAAGCTACGGGTAGAAGCCAATTATGCGCGTCCAAAGCACAAGCAGAAGCAACATGCCCTTGAACTTCCCTATTAAAGAAGTTGCGCCTATTGCCAAGTATGGCCTACAACCGTCTAGGAACCCCTTCCTGCATGCCTTCAGGAAGACAAAACATATCCTGAAGCATATCTTATCTGCCTGCTTATACCTGACCCCCCTCGAGACCTTTTCTCTTCCTTTCACAACATCGTAATCGATGTCAACAACATTACCATGTGATGTTTTCTCTACTTGAGCTTTGAAACTATACAACATATGAAAACTGTCATTCCACTTGCCTTGAATGAAGTCTAGAGCCATCTCCTTCCCATCAAAGACTCTGTGGTAAGGAATCAGAATGTTAAACTTTTTGCTAATCTTTGCTCTGAGTTTAGCAGGTCCAATGTTATGATCCTGCCTCACCCAGTCAAGTACAGTACAAGCAATCCACTTGATAGTCGCCGGTCTAATTTTATCACTTAAAGAAGTATTAGGGCAGTTGTGTTTCTTCGTGTTTACTTTGATCTGCATTCGATAAGAATCCAAATAATTCAGAGCTAGTTATCAGTAGAATAAATATGAGAAAGACTGAAACTAAATGTAGCTATTGTAACCTGAAATGGGTGTCCACCCCACATTGGAGATGCATGTAATCTCCATTTACACACATTACTTTCCCTACAGTGCACCCTAAATCTCTTTTGGTCACTCTTTTCAATGATAAATTCGAACCCAACTATGATTGCATAGGTTGCAACTACATATCTGCAGTCCTCCACATTATCAAAGACAGTCCCCTCATCAATTGTAGGATTGTCCCTGTCAAAGTGTATCACTGGCCTGTCCTCATCTTTGTCGTCGTATCTACATCCCATTTCCACATCTTCACATTCCTCTTCCTCATCAGTCCCATAGTCAGGCTCAAAGTTTGAATCAACCAAATATTCCCTACTCTCCATCCTATAAAATTCGTGACCACGTCTGGATATGCTTTCTCATCATCATCCGCACCACCACACATTTCAGTGCCGTCATGCTCGCTTGACAAAACATCATGCTCAAGGACAAGCTGTACAGACGTCCTGCGGTTACCATCACATATCCTTGCCATCACCACGGGACTAGAAACGCTAATTAGGGTATGCAGAAAAGGAATCACAGTTCTTACCCTTCAATGTGGACGCACGGCACCTTCTCTGGGCTCCATACCTCCAAAGCTCTGCACCCCGCTTCCTCTCCCCCTGTTTCATTGTCCTCTGTGCTCTCCAAACTTGAAGGAGATTCCGTGCTCTCCAGCCGCACAGGAACCATCTCCGTATTCTCAAGCCTCATAGGATCCATCTCCGAGCGGGATCCGGATCACCAGCGTCGTTGGGCCCCTAACCCAACGGCGGAATCTTGGTTTTCGTTTCCAGACATGCCTGGGCGGTGGACGGTGGCAAGGTGACAAGGCAGGGAGGGGAGGGGAGGGGACGTGAGGGGATGGCAGGGAGGGGAGGGCGGGAGGATGACGGCCCAAGGGGACGACAAGAGCGGTGCACGACTGAGCGAAGTGGCAGCGGCAGGAGCAGAGGAGCGGAGCTGGTTACGACAAAGCATGGAAAATTGCACAATAATGTGTTGGTGGGTGGCACCAGCCCTCGAACCTGGGACGCGCTCCGTCGAAGGTGGAGGAGGCGGGCCCGCCAGTCAGAAAACATGCCACCTGTCAGTGCACTATGCACGGTAGCACTTCACGGAATTTTTTAGCAGGTCCCACATATCAGTCTGTTTGATCAAAACTTGCATGCAGTGCATGGCTGGTTGACACGCTAGTTCCGAAAAAAGCCCGTTGATCCAAACTTGAAGTGGCAGTTCTGCTTCTTCTCCCTCGTCTCCTCGTCTCCTCGCAGTGGCAGTTCCGCTTCGTCTCCCTCGTCTGTTCTCCTCTTCTTCTTCTCCTTGAAGTGGTAGTTCTTCTTTCTTCCTCGATCAAAATATTCCTGCATGTAAGCCATGGCCAGTAGCCGGATGAAGAGGAACTGGTCCGATCTCCTGGCCGACCCACTTCACAAGATTGCCGACTACTTGCTGGAGAAAGAGGAGTACATCGACACCTATGATGCTTGTCGGGAAGTCTGCACCGATTGGCGCCGTACTTTAAAGGTGCCCGAATTCCATCTCAACAACTGGATCATGATAGATCACACACTTCTAGATGTTGGCGACTTCACCTTCCTCAACCTTGCCACTGGTCGTTGCTTCAGGACAAATCTAATGGACGTCCATCGCAGGTTCACATTCACATCCGATATTTATTGGTATTTTCCATTGTAAACATCTTAGTGCTAACTGATGCCCTCTTCTTCCAAAAGATTCTACTTCGTCGGTGTTTCTCGTGGAGTCATCATGCTTGCTTAGAGGGTGGAGCCGTACCAGATTCGGCTTCTGAACCCAATCACTCATAAGTCTAACACTGAGTTTCAAGCACACATACCATCTGATCTTCTGCAATCTGTCATCGTGACGAAGTCCCCGACGATGGTGTTCGTTTGCACTGATTATCCAGATCATATTGCATGGGCTGATGAGAGCACCCCAACGGGGAAAATCAATGAATCATTTGGAGAAGGATTCTATTCGCCACCTCCTGATACACTTCTGGTCTGCATGACAGCATTCCGAGGGGAAGTATATGCATTACTTGAGAATGGAGACATCTTGTCGACCAACATCCAGTTAGAGCAACACGTGAGCACTATCACGATGAACAAAATAATTTCAACCCCAGTCTTTGAACAGGTATGCGGAACCTACAAATTTTACCTTGTGAAGTCAGATGGTGATCTGCTTCTTGTGTTGAACGGGGATTTCGCCAAAGGGCAACCGGTGTTGTACCGGGTGGACACGAAGAACCGCTCTCTCGAGGCCGTCGGTGACATTGGAAGTCGTGCCCTCTTCGTTGGTTACAATCGGTCTATCTCCATTGACACCAGGTTACACCCCACAGTCAAACCCGGTTGCATATACTACAGGAATTATATCAGACTGTACGATCATGAGGTTCAAGCCTGGGAAGAGGAACCAACAATGGTAATGTATGGCTTAAGTCTGGAACATACACCGATGCCTTACCCTCTGGACGAGATACTGGTAGCACATTGCAGACACAGAGAGTTCTCTAAACATGTGTTGCAGCACGCGGGAGTTGACGACAACGAAATATATAGGGGAGAATGAATCCTATATTCATCCTAGGTTATTTGCTAGCATTTTCAGGTCTATTTTTTGTAGTAGAAATTTGTACTGTATTTATATTATTTCGATCAGCAGTATGCATATTACCTTTCAAACAAAATTGTAATGTATTTAATTTTAGTACTTTCAGAATTCAAAGTATTTATTTTTAGTAGCTTCTTTCAGAATTCTCTGTGTTCGACATGGGCATCAGCTCAGCGCCGGAATTCAGGTTCCACCTGGAAAATTGCACAATAATGTGTTGGTGGGCGGCACCAGCCCTCGAACCTGGGATGCGCATTGTCGAAGGTGGAGGGGGTGGGCCCGCCAGTCAAAAAACATGCCACGCCGGCATCCCCTATTTCTGATGCCCTTTAAATAAAAGAAAAAACACCACGTCGTCATCCCCTGTTTCTGATGGTGTTGCTACAATCGACAGTACATGATGGCAAATAAATAATATCGTATAAACATAAGGGCACAGTCGTCAACATTTCTAAAATGAAACCCGGTCCCGTCTCCTACCTGTCCTGGTACATTGCCCGATGAGGTGGATAGCCACGACCGATCTTTTTAATACGTTCGCACTCTTATGCTGAGAAAGGAAATAAAGATTGAGCGGTTAATGCAACGAGTGTCGAATTATTACCCTCTAAGGAAATGGGAGATGGTTATTTTCATGCGTGCCCATAGTCCAAACCTACTGTCAGTCTTTCACTCCCCTTCTCCGACAAACAACAGTTCACCTTGTGCAGCTCCTCCACGCCGCACCAACTAGGGTAAAATGGCCCCGCCTAAGCAGCCGCCACAACAACCGCCAAAACTGGGGTATTTATCCCCTCTAAGGCAGGCCATGAAGCTCTACTTCAAGGCCAGTCTCCCATTGCCCTGCCAGGCGGATGATTTCCCCGAATGTGCCAAATCGGCCGCGGTAGCAACGGCGGCTTTGTCGGCGCTAGATGCGGCAAGCAGGGCCAAGAGAGCAATGTGGAGAAATCGCGCGGCGGCATTACGGCATGTTCTAGGCAGTGGGAACAAGCTACGTATCAAATCATTCACGAGAGCGTGCTGCCGAGGGTACACACGCTCGAACTAGGCAACACCAAGGTCTAGGAACTCTCGTGTCCACACTTCAACGCGGACTACCTTACCGCAGTGGGGGAGGCTAGGAGCATGCCGTCTGCGGCAAAGACGGTCCATCCTACGCACCGTCAGAGGCTGTACCGTGGCTACGACCAAGCGTCTACACTCAGCATGTTGGATTGTTCGACAGCCGGAGCCGGTGGCGGACATCAGCTCAGCCCCAGAATTCAGGTTCAAGTTCACACGGACCTACGGTCCCAAGAAGGAGATGCTGAATTTCAGTTTCGAATAAATCGTTGCAGCAGCACGGATGGTCCAACTGAATCGGGACTGGCGCATGCAAATCGCTCGTGCATGAACGATGCAGATTTCTTGTAGTTTGGTGGGAAGGCAATAGATCAGTTTGGGTTAAATGATCAAAGAACTTATGTCCACTCAAGGCAATTGGCCAGCCAATTTTTTGGTGGAGATCTGTAGTTTCTTCAGTGTGGAATAGTTAAGTTCAGACTGAAGAATGGCTTTTGTAGATGAAATGCTGACGAATTGTTCTATAAACTAGTAGGAAGTTTAGCCCACTTTTGTTCAGGTATAAGACCCTTTTGTATGGAAGTACTACTATTGTAAGCAAATACTATCAAGTATCTATTTCCTTGAATTACTAGTCGTGGTTAAATCTAGTTAACTGGCATCTTTTTATCCTACACTACAGATTTTACGTCTACTGTCTATGCTGTAAACCATTTTTCCTTTGTCTTGTGTTGCCTGCAAAATGGTCCTACAGTTCAACGTGTTACAAATGTAGCTACCTTGTACTTGAAGAGGAGATGGACTACATTTTCTTGGCATCCACAAAATTGACATTGCTTATTGCCAGACCACCCTCTTTTCATAAGGTTGTCCTTGGTTATTCACAGAAATTATAAATCACGGTGTTCAACTACATCGATTCAAACTATTACACACACACACTACATCAAATTCATTACCCACACATACTACATCGATTCAAATTATTACACACACATAGTACTTCAAACTATTACACACACGTACTACATCGATTCAAACTATTACACATTTTTAGTCGATGCTAACTTCCTGTTACACTCTCCATACTACAAATTCATTTGCCACACATACCACGTCAATTCACTAGAGCTCTGTCTTCACTCAAAGGAAATCAGAATCACCAGCTCGTCCAAGACCGGTTCCCCCACCGAAACTGTGTGCGTCGTTGTGAAATGGTGGTGGTCCTGTGCCATCGATCCTTCCAGGCCAACACTGCAGGCGACAAGGACGCTTTCTGGCAGCCTCTTCGGGGCCCTGAATGCCAGGTACCGATTCCAGAACCTCCTCTAGGTGGATGATGACCCGGTGCTTCCAGCAAAGCTGTCGCCCTGCCCTGCTTGGAATATGCACCTCGTACATCTTAGGAACGGCGTCAGGATCTTTCAGCCACGCCTTTACCTCGATGACCCATCTGTCCCTCGGTGGCACGATTTCCACCAGCTCACCGCCAAGGCTACTGACGACCTGCTTGAGGGCCTCCGGCTCCCAAGCATCCAATAGGAGGCCATCAAAGCCGAGTTTGGAGAAGAAACGAAGCTGCCCCAAGCGACCGTCCCACCCACAGGCGTGATGCCAACGCATGAAGCTCATTTTCTCCCTGCAGCACTCGAAAGAACGGTAAGAATTCAGAACACGCTCAGTGTCTGAGCTGTGCTCGAACCAGACAAAAAAATCGAATGGCGGTGCGCATACCTCAATCTTGACCTCATTTTGTCTGATCCCAAAGCGAGACCTGAAAGCCGACAACAACTCTGTCGGCGACACGGCAGGATGGACGCCCAACACGGTGGCCATGAGAGCGTGGTCGTCGAACTGCTATGCCAGGGCTACCATGCTTGGGGTGCACGACAGCACGACGGGACGCGCTCCGCCGTGTGAGAAGGACTAGCCAGAGGCGAGATATTAGTCCGGGGACGCAAAGCTCCGATACGGCGGATGATGCGACGGTGACGGCTGCGAGCTTCAATTAGAGGCGTGGGAGGTTGACCGGACATGGCGGGGATGCAAATTAGAGCAAGTGCAAGCTTCGATCTGAGACGAGCAGCCGGAGCTGAGCAAATGTTATGGGGAGGGGAGTAGGGGAGAAGACCAGAGCAGAGCAAAGAAATAGATCTGGTCCACTCAGGGATATGGTCCATGCAAGGGTAAGCTAGTCCACGACCGCAAAATATAATGGGGAATACTGACATGGCGGGCCAATAAGAGTTGATCTAACGGCGGTATTTGAGTTCAACCATTTTTCGTCTGGTTGAAACGACCGTTTGGCCGTTAGATTTGTATTCACCCCCATTTGGCCCTTCTGGACAATTGGCGATTCTACTATGGCCCCTCCGCGCGATTTATGACAACTCAGGTACCGCGGTGCACTCACCCGGGAAGTTTGGTACCGCAAACGAACATTCCCAGTAGGAGGACCCTCCGGCATTGTCAGCGAAGAGGCACCCGAATCCTCACTGCGAGAGCGCTTGCGAGTCCCGTGCCCGCTGGACTCGGTGCTTCCTGTTCCTCCCCAACAGGAACGGTGGAGCTCAACTCATCCTCTTCTTTCACTTCGTGCGGAATTATTCCTTCGGGCTGAGGAGGCAAGTTGACGGCCACTTTCCAGTCCTGAAATCAGAACAAAGCATCAGTATAAGCTACAATGAGCAGGTAATCGAAAAATATGAAGAACATTCAAAAGGAAGTCCACCTCAGGCGGAGGATGGCTTGCGCAGAATGGAGGCACGATTGAGATCCTCCTTGGTGGTGTACTTGGTCAGCAATCGAAACCTCCTGTCTACTTCGCCAGAAGAAATTCCCTCTGCAGAGATACGAGTGACATCACCAGTACCAATCCAGTGGCACATCGGATGTACCCTAGCCTACAGAGGTTGTACTTGGCGACGCATCCAAGTGCGAATGAGATCAGCACTGCCTACTTCTTTGCCTATGCGGCTTTCGAGGTCGCAAACACACTGGTACAGAGTCTCTGTTTCCTCGGGTTTGCCAGGCATCACAATGTCTTTCCACGACCTCCTCCTCTTGCAGGCCACCACCGGATCAAAGGGTGCGAGTCCGTAGTGCTCTCCATCGACCTTCTGGTCGTGAATGTAGAACCACTTCTCCCTCCACCCTTGGATAGACGCAGTGAGATTAATAGAGAAATAGGTGACATTGGAGTTGACGTGGATCCCGCAGCCTCCTATGTCATAGACTGCTGAACCCGAACCCGACTGACGTTTAAGCTTGAAGAGTTTTTGGAAGAGGCCAAAGTGTGGCTCGATTCTGAGCCAGCACTCTCAAAGGGTAATGAAGCAAGCGACATGGAGAATAGAATTTGGGGTCAGCTGGTGCAGCTGGAGCCCGTAGAAACAAAGCAACCCTCACAAAAGGGTGAAGGGGGAGAGAAAGACCATGAACGATGAAAGCAAGAAACATCACTCGAAAACCCTACAAGAGGACTGGGGATTAACTCGTCGTCGGGGATGCAGCAGTCATCTTCCACGGCAGGAAGGGTCCCATCCTGACACTGGGTGAAGATCTCCGATGGTTTGATGGAGGATGCGCGCCACGACCCATTCGTGACGCGGGTTCTGGGGCCCTTCTTCTTCCTAGCTCCGGCTGCAGCGCTGGTGCCCACGGTGGCGGCGCCTTTCTTCTTGGCCACAGTAGTGGCCGCAGATCCAGCGGTAGAGCTTCCCTTCTTCTTCCCCATCTGGCACTTGTGGTGGGAGCGCAGAAAGTAGCTCGGGAAAGTGCGGAGTTGGTCCAGTGCCACAGGGAAGATGAGAGTAATGGAATAGCACGAGCAGCAATGGCGTAAGTGCGCGAGCAAGAAGAAGGTATGGGGAATTACCGCATGGTAGACCTCTACTTAACCTTATCGATGATGCCATCCAACAGCCAGAAGGAAATCAACTAGACGCGTGGCACAAATCAGTGTCAACGTGTGGCAAGGGTAAACCACGAACCATCGCTCCACTCCTCCCATTACGCACGAGAATCAAGGAGACACAGTTAAAACAGAGATTACACACGCCTAGTCAAGTCCAAGTCAGAAAATGGGACCCAGTACTTGTCACGTTCCATAGAAACCGCTCACGCGGGCAACTGAGGTCATCTCATCATCAGCACTGATGTCATTAACTCCAGCAGGGGCACCTTTTGACTACTCTAGTCCTTACTCGAGTCTTCGACTCGACCAAGCATTCGGGGGCTACTCCTAACAGGAGCACTGGCCGCGCACCTGAGTAACTCTCTAAGACATCCTAACATTATTACAACGTATTTCCTCTCAAGAACCTTTCACTCGAATCAACGATTTGACTATGGACTCCGGGTTACTCCCATAGGGAGCGCTAGAAGAAAATTCAACTAAAACAAGCAAAAGACGACAGCAGTCGCAAAATAATTATAGTCCCCACTCGAGTCTATGACTCGAATAGGCACTCGGGGGCTACTCTCATAGGGAGCGCTGGCCGTGCACCCTATGATTTCTTCTTATACGTAACTGTGTGCTGACTATGTCCACACCCGAAAGCTTCGGTAACTGCGCCTCATACTTTCCCTACAAAGAGACTGCGTCTCCTGGGTCACCCGAATCGTCTCCGCGATGCCAAATTCGGACGCCACACTTACAGCGTGAAGGTACGACCTGAAGAAGGCTTGGCAACGCACCTGCTGTGCTCTACCAGAAACAATCTGTGCCTGCAGGTACGATGAAATAAGCCTTGACGGACGCGTCGAGTGCTCACACTTATACACTGGGATTCGACTCTATAAGACCTCCGCGGCCTGAGTCGAATTAAGCTAGCACTTTTCCGAATTCGAGTCCGGGGACTCGAGTTTGAGTAGATTGCGTTGTTTTTCCCAAAGGCAGTTAACTAATCCCGGCACATCAAATGTATCTGGCACGTATATCAACAATCCCTATGATATAAATTAGAGCACTCGAAAACATGCTCGACTATGCACTCGAAAAACTTCATTAGTCTCCGCTCGAATCTGTGATTCAACCGGACACTCGGGGGCTACTGACGTGGGCATACCTCATAGGTACTCGATCTTAGCATATACGGTCCAATCCGGTAGAATCCCACAGCGTTACCAAGGCCCAATCAAAGATTCGGGTGTCCGAAGGAGACTCCGACTACTTGCAACACACGGCAAGCTCAAAGATAGAAAGTTTAAAGGGAAAAACCCTAACTTGTAACCGACTCGACCTGCTATCTCGAGACCTACCCTATCTATATAAAGTCTAGGAGGGGCCGGCGAGGAGGACAATCACAACCCTAGTTTCCACACCATCGCCAGATTGCATCTGCGCACCCCTGTAACTTTCGACTCACTCGATAATTCCAAGAGCAGACAAGCAGGAGTAGGGTCCTCTACAAAGCCTGAACCTGGGTAAACCTTGCGTCCCCGTGTGCTTGTTTGCTAGCTGATTGATGTCTCCAGCACTCCCTCCTTCTCCAAAACTGAAGTTCATAACAACGGGCATTGATGAGTTTAACCCTCGTCAATAGGATAACAAGCTAAGTGGGAAGTGGCTCAAGTGCAAGCGAGTAAATAATTGTAGGATCAATTTAAAGTTGTAGAAAAGGTGATGAAAGGAATGTGATACCTCCTCTTGCTTTCTTCGTTCTCATACTTGAGTCGAATCCCCTCTATATTTCCCTATTGCCATGTCACCTGAAATTTGAACAATCTCTGAGAGAATAAAGAAACGAATTTGCAATAAAGGTTACAACTAATTTTTGTGTGTTTTTGGTTTACGAATGCAAACTGAAAGTAAACATACAATTTGGAAGAAGTAAAATAAATCAAATGAAGAATTAAAAAGATGAATGCAAGGTTTGGAGGTTTTCAAACCTCCCCCAAGCTTAGGTTGTTGCTAGGCTCAGTTGTTGCCGTTGTTCGGTGGCGGTTGCGGATACTGCTGGTAGTAGTCGGGGAAGTGGGTCCTGAAGTTATTGAAGTTGTGATTTAAGGCACTAACATACTCATTCACTCCTTGTAGCGTGTGGTCAATCTCCCCAATACGCTGCTTGAGCTCCTGAAACTCCTGATAGTGGATGTAGTTGAACCCCTATTGCGGCTAATTGGGCCATGAGTCCCAGGACCCCCCTTGTTGCTGTTGTTGTTTCTCCCAAGCAGGGTTGTATTCCTGCTCCTGCTCATGCTGCTCTCCTTCTTCATCTTCTTCTTGATCAGGATGGAATTCAGCCATGATCTCCACCACTTGATCCTTGGTGAGGATCCAGTTGTCCTTCGCCACAATAGAGAAGGCTTGTGGACAGGGCAACAAAACTTTCTCAACCTATGCATCACCAAGACAACCAAACTGATATTCTTGGAGCCTCTTGTCAGCTTGTTAAACACCGAGGAAACCACAAGCAGTTAAATATTTGACATCCATAAGTTTGGAGTCTTCAAAAGGTTGCATCACAGGTAATGTAATGTTGAATGCTAGGGCAGGGTGGGTTACCAAGCCACCAATGTGAATGTCACCTTTATTTTTGTTGCTCTGGTGGCTAAGGTGCTGGAGGAGTAGATCCGCGGGATTGGGGCTTTGCGGTGCATTGGGTAAGACTACCTTGGTGATCATCGACATGTCCACATTGGCCATGGAACCGGTATCTCCTCTTCCCAGCAGTGTATTGGCAAGGAACAAGGTGTCGTAGCGAATTGTTGGGTTCTGAATGGTGGACATCTTCTTCTGGTAGAAGTCCCTACCACCGTTAATAGAAATAACCTCCCAAGTTTCTCCACTTCATACACTATATAAATTTATAATAGTTGACTCCCCATCGTGAGGGAAGCCAAAAGCATCACAAAATTGTTCGAAAGTTATTTTATAATGCTACTGGTTCATGGTGAAACTTACCATGCACGCATTATCTTTCTCCTTATGGTACTTATAGAAAGAGGCAAGGAACTCATATGTGAGCTCGGTGTAGGTATTGTGGCTTGCGTAGGCGAGTAGAGATAGCCTTGAATTTGCACACATGAGGTCGAAGTCCGCCCTCAACCCTACCGCAGTGAGAAAGCTATCATCAGCCCAACGTGTGGGCATCTCCCTCCTTGATGAAACCATGTCCAACTTGTTGTTGAGCTCGGCCTGGTGCCCTGAACTCTCACCACTTTGGCGTTTGCTCTTGCAAAAAATGCTACCAATTTTGTTCATCTTAATGCACTGAAAAAATTCACCATGAAACCTAAGGCATATTGTTTCTACATGATATACGTATGATTCTACGTGGAAAAATTTAATCCTAACGTGAGAAATCAAAAGGAAAAGACAAAAATAGCTTCAGTTCATCCACTAGATCAATGTGAGAGTTTCAACCATGGAATTCTGAAAATAAAGCATGGACAGGGAGAGAAACATATTGATCTGTTGATTCCCCAACTCAAACGAACGAAATCCGCGAAGAATCAAGAATTCTTGGTGGGTTTTGATGGTTTTGGAGAGAGAATATGAGAGAAAAAATGAGGATGAGGAAGAACCCTAGCCGCCCTAGTGCGATTAAGTGATCGCGCCGAACTATACAGTCAAAACTATAAAGGCGGGATAAGTAGTTCCTGCCATATAGTTGCGACAGCATCGACAATTAGGGTTTCTTTATGCCAGATCACATCTAGAAGAGCGCAACTATACATCCGGATCAAAATGGTACCGCCGTATCGGTGGTCGTCAAACCTTATTTGTCCTTTATATAAAATTTCTAAGATATGCATTGATAACTATACGGCAGGGTCTATATGGCTAGAATTTTTATTCCTGCCGTATAGTTGGTCGTTAAACCTTCTGTCTCCTGGAAAAGAAATTTTACAAAGATAACGATAACTATACGCCTGGAATTTATATTCCTGCCATATAGTTGGTCGTTAAACCTTCATTACTAAGCCTTTTCGCCCAAAAATTTTGGAGACTCACTTTTTAATCTAGACAAAATGATTAAGCTAGTTTTTGTAGATAAAACTCAAACTTTTATTTTTATACTTATTCTATGCTCAACCGATATTCCTATTACTTTTTGATAACTGCATCTTCACGGGCGCGCTTCCACAAGAATGTCTGTGAAAAAGTTGTAGTAATGCAATGAACACTTTATTCTTTAATTTATTTTATTAATGTGATGGGTTTACTCCGATTAAGCATTTTATTAAGAATGGTTGAATAATTCAACCCATTCTCTATTCTCGAATTCTTACCTTGGGTTGCCACTTATCAAAGGCACTTACCACATGAACTCGTTTTGCCGTTGGAATATATCTTTCTCCTGCTTCTAGCTTTGTTGGAAACTACCAATTTCAGCATCATAAACATTCAAGATTATTTTTCCCTCAGCACAATCAACTGATGCTCCTGCAGTACTACAGAAAGGTCTTCCAAGTATTATGGATAATTTTTCATCCTCTGGCATTTCAAGAATAATAAAATCAGTGGAAATAACACGCTCATCTATTCTAAGTAGAACATCCTCAATCATACCAATGGGTTGTTTAGTGGATTTGTCAGCCATCTGTAAAGTGACAGTAGTAGGGGAATATTCCCCTAATCCTAACCTTTTATAGAGGGAATATGTCATTACACTAACTCCTGGACCTATATCACACAAGGCATTATGAATATCTGTTTTTTCGATTGAGCATGAAATAGTTGGTATTCCAAGATCTCCCAATTTAGACAATAGCTTCCCATTAGCAACGGTTTCAGTTATTTCTTTCTTTCTACTAAGAATATCATAGAGGAATTTAGAATAGGTAGGAACTTTTATTGCATCCGCAACTGGAATTTCCAGACGAAGATCACCAAGTGCCTTTTTGAAAGAATCATAGATTACCTGATCCGGTGCTTTCTTTTTCTGATCTGGATAAGGAAGTTTTTGCTCACCTTTCTTATTCTTGTCTTTTACCTTTTGTGGGGGATCAGGCTCTTTTGTTGCTTTCTTTTGTTGCTGCTTATCGCTCTTCTTCTTTTCTACTATAACAACTTCATCTTGATTGCTTATCTCTTTTTCTTCTCTTGGATCAACTGTCTCTACATCTGAGTCATAACAGTTATCATGTGCATCATTTTGGTCCTCCTTGTTTTGATCTTGTGTTTCCTAAGCTGTTTCATCTAGAGGATCCACTAGTGTATCATCTTCTTGGCTTGCTTTGAGCAAGGATTTTTCCTTTTGATCTTTTTCAACTTCATATTCTGGTGGTCCTAATGGACCTGTAACAACTGCACCTCCCCTTGTAACAACATTAGTAGAAACATGAATATCTATATCATCTTGAAAAAAATTGATAATCAGATGCTATTTGTTCACACTGGGTTTCAATCATACTAAGGTACTTGTGAAATAATTTTATTTCTTGGCCAATCTCATCATATTTTTCCGTGAGTTCCGGCAAAATCTTCTTATGTCTTTGAAATTGCTTATGCAGGTTATTACGAGATTTTGCTTGTCGATGTTTTAATTCTCGAAAAACTTTTCTAGTTTCATCTTCTTCGATAAAAACTTGTAACAAGTCTACTTTGTTTTTCTTAACAAGTTCAAAAGGTATACCTTTTTCTTTCATTGTTTTATGTACTTTCGGCATAAGATCAAGAGTTATACAAAGTATCCCTTTTTCTAGCTTAGTGTTGAAATCAGGATTATATAAAGAATCATTCTTAGCCCTAGTAGACATCAATTCCAAGCATGCTTTAATCGTTAAAGTATTTATCGATCCTCCTGCTGATAAGTCAAGCAACTCTCTGCTTTGAGTATTAAGACCATGGTAAAATAAATGGCAAATAGTTGATTTAGAATAACCATGATTAGGAATTTAATTCATATCGATATTCATTCAAGATTAGAAATTCCTAGTTTGAGCATTATATTCTCTGAGATTAGAAAATATCTTGATGTCTACAAGTGCACATATCATTTGTCTACAAGAAACCTGACAAAAATCTCAGAGAATATAATGCTCCAAACTCTGCTTTCCTTAAACAACCAATAGAATTTCCTAATCTTGGAGTTAGGGAATATCGATTTGATGGTGGAATTATTAAAATTTTACAGGAAAAAGCTTTCAGTGGAAGGGAAGTGCAGACCCAGGAAGACATATTAGAGAGTTTGACGATGTGATGACAACACTTAGACCAAAAGGTTTGCCAAAAGACTTCTCTCGTCTAAATTATTTTTGTTGGTCTCTTAAAGGTAAGGCTCTAGACTGGTTATATTCTCTCCATCGTCATTACATTAAATGTTGGGAAAACTGTATTGTTAAATTCATAAACAGGTTTAATCCTTTTAAAAAGGTAACTGAAACAAGAAAGAATATAGGCAACTTTAGTCAGAATGTGGGAGAAAACTACCCACAAGCCTGGGAAAGATTCTTTGGAATGATCAATAGAATTCCTAATCATGGCTATTCTAAATCAACTATTTTCCATTTATTTTACCATGGTCTTAATACTCAAAGCAGAGAGTTGCTTGACTTATCAGCAGGAGGATCGATAAATACTTTAACGATTAAAGCATGTTTGGAATTAATGTCTACTAGGGCTAAGAATGATTCTTTATATAATCCTAATTTCAACACTAAGATGGAAAAAGGGATACTTTGTATAACTCCTAATCTTATGCCGGAAGTCTCAATTCAATGAAAGAAAAAGGTATACCTTCTGAACTTGTTAAGGAAAACAAAGTAGACTTGTTACAAGTATTTACTGAAGAAGATGAAACTAGAAAAGTTTTTGAAGAATTAAAACATCGACAAGCAAATCTCATAATAACATGCATAAGCATTTTCAAAGACATAAAAAGATTTTGGCGGAACTCACGGAAAATTATGATGAGATTGGCCAAGAAATAAAATTATTTTACAAGTATCCTAGTATGATTGAAACCCAATGTGAACAAATAGCATCTGGTTACCAATTTTTTTTCAAGATGATATAGATATTCTTGTTTCTACTAATGTTGTTACAAGAAGAGGTGTTGTTGTTACAGGACCATTAGGACAACCAGAATATGAAGCTAAAAAAGATCAAAAGGAAAAAGACTTGCTCAAAGCAAGCCAAAAATATGATACACTGGTGGATCCTCAAGATGAAACTGCTCAAGAAACACAAGATCAAACCAAGGAGGACCAAAATGATGCACATGATGACCATTATTACTCTGATGCAGTGTCAACACCCGGATTTTTAATCCTAGATGCCTGTTATGCCATACATCACAATCCCAGGATTACCATTTTTGCGAGACATAACAGATTGGATATCACAGTACATCATCTATTACAAACCATAATAAGCTCTTACGCAAATAAAGGATGTCATGATCCAGTCTTAGTACAAACAAGTAGCGGAATAAATAGCGTAGCGGTGGGCTCCATCTTCATCATCACAGGCAATGCTGACGATGGTAGATGATCCTTGTTGTCATAGCCGTCCTGCTGTCCTTCTTCTGGACAATCCTCCTCATAGTCTAGCCACGGGAATAGCCAGGGACAAATCCATGAGTACTCTTTAAGTAGTCGCAAACTATCACTAACAAGTAAAGTAGATCTAGTAGGAATGCTAAGTTCTAAGTTTATTTATAGAGTTAAGTTTGAAACCTAAGTTGAGTTCAGAAACAAAGAAAGATAAAATAAAGATTGAAATCACCTAAGTGGGAACTTAGTTGTCATAGTCACAACCATGTTGTGGTCAAGTCATGTCACAATTCATTTCACAAGCAATTTTGAAAACATCTGACAACGGAACAGTATGGCCACTCCAACTGTCCATAACCGTGGATGCGGCTATTCGAATAGTTTAACACTCTGTAGAGGTGGTACACTTTCACCATAAAATTCGATACATCTGTTAGGGATAACCCTGAATCATCATACTTAGTATGCAGATAATCAAACATAACCTTTCCTTTACACACCCTAGTATAAGCACCTCTCCTATGAGCTTGGCCTCCCAGCCATGGCCATCTGCCATCCTGGGCACTGCATAGGTGGACAACATTGAGAGGTAGCCTCAGCTCAAACCTCTTCCGCGAGGGAACTAATACTAATGCATATAAACTTCCGGCAAAGCCTTACCCAAGTCAGGTATTGTGGTTGTACGGTAAAATTGGAATGGTATCGCATTCGAACCCAACCATCAGTTTTTATAAAGGGCTAAGGCTCATGCCTCAACATTTTCATCATCATCATAAACCATTTGTTTTTCTCAACACATGTCAAAACAACTCAATATAATGACTCATCATTCCAAGGTTTTCATAAGTCATTTTCACCAAGTATTCCCATCTAAAGTGATCAAGTTTTTGGTTTAGCTCTAATCACTAAGTTAAGAGTGTTCACTAATGTGGGATGCTAATCTCAATATCATGCCATAGAATGACATCTAAGTCTAACTAGATAGGCCAAGTTTTATACTCTTTATGCTATCTATAAACAAGTAAAAAGGACTTTGATAAAGTGAAAAAAAGTAAAGCTTGTAAATAAAACTTGGAATAGGTATAAGTCAAAAGGTATAACCAAAGCATGCCTAATGCATCTTGCTTAGGTTATCTTGCTTAATTCTAGCTTGCTAACAATAGCTTGCCAATAATAGCTTGCATTGTTAATGATGGCTTGCCTTGGTTGGTGAAGTGGTTGAAATTCTCCTCTTCTTCTTCAGGGTAGAACTCCTCCTCCTCGTAGACTTGGTCGGTACTATCGTCTAGAAATACATACGTAAATACACAATCACCAAACAATACTTAACTAGTCTATTTAGCACACTAAGGCACACAATTGATGATCTAGTACCATCACAATCATCACAAGATTTTATGAACTAGTTTCATTTATTTTATTTGAGAAAAGTAATGTCTACTCATTGAAATTAATTAAGATTTAATATTATCCAATTAAAATATGGGATCATGTGGACACATGTCATCACCTCATATTCTAATACATGGGAATGTGATTTAAATGTTGGATCACGTTTTAATAGGTTTAAGTTCAATATTTAATGATTTAAAGTGACTAGAAATGCCTATATAGCATTATTTTGGTACTATTCCAAAGTCACTGCATGCAAACCTTAATATTATTACATATTCAGATAGATATATTCAAATGTGATTTTTGAGAATTGGAATCAACTCAGAAGCTATTATAGTTGATTTTAGAAAAATGTTTGAAAGTGAAAAAGCCTCTATCTTATTATTTTTGCTATAAGAGATCTATAACTCTAATTGCTTCAAATCCAACAGGCTTAGATAGATATTTCAATTATCTTTCCAACAAAATTGGAATCATTCAATTTGGATTGGTAAAACTCCCTGAAATGATTTTTGAACTAAAGGACAAAATCTAGATTTAGTTTAAATAGAAAAACCTAAATTTGAAATATAGGGCTAGCGCGGGAACACTAATGGGCTGACCCAGTTTCACTCTACGGCGTAGAGGACAGCTGACAGGGGGGTCTCGCCTGTTAGTGGCTCTTCTAACGTGAAGCGGTACAGGGCAACATGGACCGCACGATTAGAACTAGGATCTATGGCTGTGGCTCGTCGTCGACGACAAACAGGTCGCCGGCGAGATGGAACCCTAGCAGCTCAGTGGGGGTGTAGTGGGGGCATACTAGGGCTCCAGCTAGTGCGGCGATGGGGGCGATCAAACGAGGCGACGACGACGGACTCAGGTGAGGTCACGGCAGCTCCTGGGGTGGATGGAATCGACGCAGGCTTCTCCTCCTCTGTTGCGGCTAACTTCGGCGCAATTCTGGCGACTGGCTGCTCGAGCGGCTCCGGCAAGAGGTGGGGAAGGATCAGTGGTGAGAGGGGAGTGTTGGAGTGTGGAAAATGAGGCTAGGGAAGGGCTCCTTATATAGGCTTGACGAGGGAACCGAGAGGGCGACGACGAGCTCGTCGGTGACGACGATACAGGGCGCTATAGGCATGGGCTGGGTAGGCGGACGGTGGGCGTTTCCCTGGCGGTCAGCTATGGCTTAAAGGCGATGCTAGGGGCGGTGGAGTTTGGTCAGGAAGGATAGCGCTCTGCGTGGTAGAGGCGGTGCTCGACGTGGCGGGCGGTGGCTACTGGTCGCGCGACGGGAGAAGGGCATGCCTGGCAGTGTGCTGGGGTCAAGGCGGAGCAGCGCGCGCGGGCTATGGTCGAGGGGCGGCATGTGCAGCCTTGTCGGGCGCGGTGCACTGGCGCGTGCTCGGCATGGCATAGAGGCGGTGGGCGCGGTTATGCCTCGGTGTTCCAGTGCCTGGCTGGTCTTGGAGAGCGGACAGGGGGCAGCGATATGGTCTAGCCTACCTCCTAGACACGGCGAGAGGGAGAGGGACTTGCTCCTGCGATGTGGGCATGGTCGGCCGGCGATCATGGCGTCGGGTGGCATGCCACTGCTGCTCTAGACCAATTGGTAGCTGGGTTAGGGGCTGGTTAGAGCTAGGGGAGACAAGGGGACAAGATTGAGCCCAAATACTCGACAAAGCATTGATCAACAAATGGTGTTAGTTAGGCAGATTTTGTTTGCATGCCACCTGTTCGACATAATAGCCGCATGAAACAAAGTTTTGAATTTTAAAATGATTTTTGGTGGAGTTGTTAGTCTTATTCTTGAGCATCTCTGGTTGCTTGGGACTTTTAAATTGAAATCATTTGAATGGTTTTTGAAAAAGTGGATCTAGGTACATACACTTGGTTCCATTTTCAATTGCCATTTTAAATTAGGGTTTAAATGTTTCTGTAAGAATTCAAAGTGGGCCTTGGTAGATCTTTACTTGTACTAGCAAGGGGTGCAAAGATCCATAATTGTTTCTGTTTGAATTTCACTTCTAGGACACCTAAAGTGGCCTAGTTGGTTAAAATGGTAAGAGTGACCATTTCCATTTATTAATTCTATTTGATTGCTTTTTCTTTGGATTTTGCTTGGGAATGATCTAGATGATGTGGCATTCATCTTAGAATCATTTTACAACCATTATAACAAACAATCATGGCAATTTAAAACAATTTCACATGAATGCAACACACATATGCATGCTAAATTATTTAAACTAGTCATTAACCCGTGCACCTGCACGGGCTAGCTATTTGGAGGAATGAATGGATATCAACAAATAAGTTACGGTTCATGTGTGTAAATTATGTTTCACAATTATGAATAAAATTATTTTCTAAAAATCAAATATCAGCAAATCTGCATGAGTATATATTCGAATATCACAATGTACTAATCGAAATATTTTAACTCGTACGACCAAAATACATTTACATCTTGAGTTGTTCCTCTATTAGAATATTTGTATTTCTGAATTTCAACGAAGCATAGAGACACATATGATATCTTAGCTTTTGATGGTGAGAGTAAATGATTATTGAATTTCATAAACTCTCCTCACCTCGCAGGATCCTAATGCATTCATTTGATCTATAGGGTGTCAAGCATGCTCGTATAAGAATAGTACGTCAGTATGTAGTATTGAATTATTAACCACATATAAAATTTTAAGATATTAATAACTACCAAGATTAATAAGCAAGTGTGGTCTGTTTAAAAATCATTATATCATTTAGCTGATATAAGTTTGACTATAAAGTGGGAGAACAACATGAAGTTACGTACTTAATAAGAATCATGTGTTGAACACATCTGATATTTTTTTACCATATACTTATTTAAGGCTAATCGGTTAGAGGGAAATAAAGGATAGTAATTTTGTTGCTGGAGAAGTACGTATGGTGAAAATACCTATGTAGAATGATGACACACATCTGGCAACATTAAAGATATGCATCCGTAGATTCTGCAATATATATAATGGAAAAAAGCATTAGCCTGCAACATGAGCTATCTCAAAGGAGTTTTTTAATAATCGGAAATGATAATAAGGTGTAGATTAAAATAAGGGAATTTGACCGTGTTAGTGAACCGGTGAATATACTGCAATGACAATATCAACATGTGAAACTTATTACTTGAGTTGGATGCGAGGTAATATGTACTCTTAATTTTTACTCGTTAAATGTACATATTAGATTATGAAAGAATTTTGTCAAGGGGAGGAGAAAATAAGGTGCAAGTTATATATGAATCCAAGGGAGAGATGTCATACATTTCAGAGCATCCATGGTAGACCATACTTTTTAGACTGTCAAGGTGGACATTGTTAGACCATTCATAAACTTAATAGTATATCCACATAAGGATTAGAATTTTTGACTTCATGAATTTTGCAATATTCATTTCGAAAAAAAATGAATTTTTCAATATTCTATATGCCCTCCTACATGGAAGGACAAAAAAAGGCCATATACTATATCATACCATGCTTGTATATGTACATATCAGCAATTATGCAGAGACAGCAGATGTGCATGAATGACACATACTCTAATCACAGAAAAAATATGAATCAAGTCTCTATCCGCCAACCAAGCAGGCTTTCATCATGCCAGAAATACAAAACCAACCTGTGGTTGGGTGGTTAGGAGGATGGTTGTACCCCAGCCTACCAGAGTTTAAACCCCCGGTTTGACACTGTGTGTTGCATAAAAAAGCAGAATATTCTTTCAGTGGGAGGCGACGTTCCCGTCGACAGCGAGGCGTCCGTGGTGACTTCGTCAATCTCAAGACCCGATCCGCCGGCTCAGTCTCTCGGAGGTGCTCATAGGGATAGGGTGTGCGTGTGTGCGTTCATAGGGGTGGGTGCATGTACATGTTGTGAGCGTCTACGATTGTACTGTGTTTCTCAAAAGAAAAAAGATCGGAAATATTGAAAAGTTCCCTCAAAAAAAGTGAATAGATTGAAAGGTTTCTCAGTATCACGATATGTGAGAGCCCGTATTGGTTCTTGACTTCTTATTTGGAACAATCTGCAGAATTAGAGATACTGTAATTTAGTTCGAAGTGATGATACATCTATTCTATGAATCCAACCTTATCAAAATCAGTGGAGCAAACTAACCATAAACCGAATTTGCTTTTGTGTCCATGCGAGAGACAGGGAGGTGAGAGGTGCGAGCCGAGTATCCCAGCTACAGCCTGCTGGCATAAATCGAGAAGATGGTGCAGCGCCCATGTTCTCACTGCAGCGGACCAGCCTTCTCCGGCCGTCGAGGTGCTTGAGCCAAGCAAGTGAGCGAGAGATCGAGGCAACAACGCCTGTGTCCGGGCTAGAGCCGATGGCTCCGTCTTCGGAGACTACACACTGGCCGGCCAGGCGGCCATTGACATTGAGGACCTCATCAATGCACAGCAAAAGTCGTACGGCTGAAGGAAAATATGTTTTAGATGCGTTCATGAGAAAAACTGTGTTCCATATCCTATGGGAGAGTACGGCTTTTCCTCAGGCGGTATATACATATATCCAATGGCTGAACACGATCAAGAGTTAGATCTGATGGTTAGTCATATAGTTTTCTCTAGGATTAACGTGGAGGCTTCTACGGTGCCTCCAATTAGTAAATATAAGATGATAAAAAGTTTTTGTTAACCCTAAATTGGGTGAATTGGATCTTGATATCTTGGATTAAAGTTTTTGATGTTACTAACCTTCCCTCCTTAAAAAAAATCTCGTCCCTAGATTTAAGAAAGAAAACTAGGAACTAAAGAGATCTGGGAACTCAGTCCTAATGTAATCTTCTCGCTCCCAAGTGACTTCTTCGGTATGGTTGCTCCATTGGATCTTGAGAACTTTGATACTCCTGGTCCTGATGGTTCTGTAGGCTTCCTCCAAGATACGGATGGGCACTTCACGATACGTCAGATCCTTGTTGATATCCACGGCTCGGTGATCGATGTTCTTGAAAACTTCGGTCTTCTCCGGCACTTCTAAGCATTTGTGAAGTAACGAGATATGGAACACAATGTGGATGGCAGACATCTCTTCAAGCAGTTCCAATTAGTACGATACTTCTCCTCGACGATTCAGAATCTTGAAGGGTCCGATATATCTGGGGGCTAACTTTCCTTTTAGACTAAAACGTTGCGTTCCCTTCAATGGCGAAACTTTGAGATACACAAAGTCTCTGACATTGAAAGTCAGGTCTCTACGTCTCTTGTCAGCATAACTCTTCTGTCTGGATTGGGCGGTCTTGAGGTGCTCACGGACTTTGTGAACCTTCTCTTCGGCTTCTCCTAGGATGTCTGGTCCAAAAATCTGACTCTCTCCTACTTGCGACCAATTCAAAGGGGCACAACACTTTCTTCCGTATAAGAACTCAAATGGGGCCATTTGCAAACTGGCTTGATAACTGTTGTTGTATGAGAATTCTGCGAAAGGCAGGAAATCTTCCCATTTTGATCCGTACTCTAACACACAAGCTCTCAACATATCTTCTAAGATTTGGTGGACTCTCTCAGTCTGTCCATCAGTTTGTGGGTGATAAGCTGTGCTAAAATTCAACTTGGTTCCTAATCCTTCTTGGACTTTCTGCCAAAATCTCGAGGTAAATTGGGTTCCTCGATCCGACACTATGTTCTTGGGGGTTCCATGCAAACTGACGATTCTAACAATGTACAACTCTGCTAGCTTCGGACTTTGGTAGGTTGTCTTGACAGGTATAAAATGGGCTACCTTGGACAGTCTATCAATGATGACCCAGATAGAGTCATTTCCCCTACTAGAAGTAGGGAAACCGGTGATATAGTCCATTCCGACGGAATCCTATTTCCATTCCGGAATCTGCAATGGTTGCAATAGTCCTGCGGGTCTCTGATGTTCCGCTTTGACTCTCTGACAGATATCACTCTTGGTGATGTAGCTTCCGATTTTTCTCTTCATCTTATGCCACCAAAATTGCTCCTTCAAATCCTGATACATCTTTGTTCCTCCAGGGTGGATAGAATAAAGAGTATCATCAGCTTCTTGCATGATAACTTGCTTCGAATCTCTTGGCACAGATACGTCCTTTGTACCACAGAACTCCTTCTTCATCTTTGGTGAATCCAGGTACCTTTCCTGTACCAATACGACGCTTGATTCCGTTGATACTTGCATTTCCCTTCTGGGCTTCCTTGATTTGGCTAATCAAAGTGGGTTGTGAAGGGAATATGCCCGAGAGGCAATAATAAAGTGGTTATTATCTTATTCCATGTTTATGATAAATGTTTATTTTACATGCTAGAATTGTATTGATCGGAAACATCAATACATGTGTGTTTAATAAACAAAAAGGGTTCCTAGTTATGCCTCTCTTATAGACTAGCTTGTTGATTAACAAGATGATCAAGGTTTCCTGATCATGGACATTGGATGTTGTTAATAACAAGGTCACACCATTGGTGGAATGATGTGATGAACATTCATCCGAAGTATAGCATTACGATCAAAGTCATTATGTTTATATTGCTATAACATCATACGAAGTAATCTTTATCCTTAGACCATGTGATCATGTTAATTGCTAACACCGGAAGAGTATCTTGATAACATCAAACGTCACACCGTAACAGGGTGACTATAAAGGTGGGTTCAGTGCTACGAAGGTGTTATGTTGAGGCTCATGGATCAAGAGTGGGATTTGTCCATCCCGATGACGGATAGATATACTCTGGGCCCTCTCGGTGATATCACATTGAAATAGCTTGCAAGCAAGTGATGTGATCACTAGAATGTTATATCACGAGAACGAGAAAAGAGTACATGTCGGTAACGAGATCAAACTAGGTATGGAGATACCGATGATCGAATCTCGGACATGTAATATATCACGGGACAAAGGGATTTAGTTACTAGCGTTAAAGCTTCTCGCGATCACAGAAGTCATCGTTGAATGTGTAGGAGTCAGTATGGATCTCTAGGTCCCGCTTCTGATTATTGATCTGAGAGGGGTCTCGATCATGTCTGCATTATTTGCGAAGCGTAGGGTGACACACTTAAGGGATACCGACACCATTTGGAGCAAATATGTTTCAGATAAAGATTTAAGAAAGCGCTGGAATTATTTCAATAGACACCGAAACTGTTTCGGGTTAAATTGCTGAAATTGGTTCTGCATGTAATATTGAAATGTTGCAGGGGGTTTTATGTGAATGTTTGTTAATTAAAGTAATTAACAAAATTCTGAATAAAAATAATAAAAGAGTTTTATTAAATGAGAGAGCATTAAATTTGGAGAAATTTAATGCATTTAAAGTGGGGACTTTAAAAGAGAATGTGAAGGGGCAAATTTATGTGGAGGGAGTTACCACCACATGAATGAGAAGGTGAGGGGTCACCCCTTGGGGCGCCGGCCATGGGGAGGGGTACCCTCCCCTCCTCCTATAAAAGGCCCCCCTCTCACACCTTCATACATACACCTCCTTGTGAAAGATCTCTCTCCCCCTCTAGTATTATTCCCCATGGTCTCGGATTAGCGAGATACATGTTCCCGGTGACTTTATCTAGAAAGGAGTTGCTGCTTCCGCTGCTTTGCTGGAGCGAGGGACGGAGGTTGTCGGGGTACCGGACGTGTGTGCAATCACGGATGCACCGCTGCTTTGCGGTGCTGGACTTGGTGGTGCTAGAGCTGGATCTGATGGACGTCTTTGGGCCGGACTCCGGACTTCATCACGATCTTGAGATCGGCAAGTGTACGACTACATCAACCACGAGTTCCTACTCGTTAACAAAACTCGTTGTCTTCGAGGGTAAGTTCTCCATGGATGTATGTCCACCCGTTGCTCTGTATCTAGTAGATAGATCTTGGCGTATAGTTCTCATCGTAGGAATTTTTTTGTTTTCTATGCTACGGACCCAACTGGTTGAAGTTCAATGCTAGTTAAAAATCCTTTGCTAACTAGCTCAGTTCTAAACTGCTCCAACTCCTCATGTAAACTTGGTTGCTTCTCCTTGATGATGGTGTTTAACCTACATGGAAATCTGCTAAGATCATCCACTACCACATTGGCTTTGCCGGGGTGATAGTGAATGTCAAGGTCATAATCCTTGATTAACTCTATCCATCTCCTTTTCCTCATATTTAGTTCCTTCTGGGTGAAAATATACTTCAAGCTCTTGTGATCTGAGTAAATCTCACAGCGATTACCCATAAGATAATGACGCCATGTCTTCAAGGCTAAAACTACGACTGCTAGCTCAAGGTCATGGGTAGGGTAGTTTTGCTCATGCTGCTTCGGTTGTCGAGCTGATAAATTAGAGGCGTCTAGTTTTGATCGTTGCTGGGCTAGTGTATTGATATGGTATTGTTGTAAGTAGATGTATGATAGATACTCTTACAACACACTCAACGTGTAAGTTCCATAGACCTTGGCCTTACACACAAAGGAATGATAGAGATCATACCACGATGCAAGTGATAGAGATCAAATGCATGGACCATATCATCTCACTTTACACATTAGATGTTAGCATCTTATATTGCTAGTTTGGCGCTTTTAGTAGCATTGTAAGATGATCCCTCATTTAAATATCAAGATAAAATGTGTTCTTCCTTAAGTATGCACCGTTCTATGGATCGTGTTTCGAGACATCACGTGATGATCGGGTGTTCTCAACTCTACGCTTTCATGCAACAGGTGTAAGACAGTTTTACACACGCGAATACTAAGGTTCTTACTTGGCGAGCCTAGCATGTATATACATGGCCTCGGAACACGGACCGAAAGGTTAAGCATGATTCATATAGTTGATGTGATGACCATATTGATGCTCGCCTTTGAAGCTACACCGACTCACGTGATGATCGGACTTGGTGTAGTGGATTTGGTTCATGTAATCACCAAAAAAGGCACGAGGGATGTCGTTTTTGAGTGGGAGTTCATTTCTAATTTGGATTAGTCGAACTCAATTTGTCACAAACTAAATCAAAGTGAATTTGCATAATTTTTTGTAGTCATTGGCATCTGTTCACTACCTTATGCTTAGTTTTAATTGAGATAATAGAACTATAGAATTCTGGATATTTACTTTACGAACTGGTATCGTATTGTTTCGAATGTCAATTTAAGGTTTATAAGTCCTATTGCAAACTTTCAGCAAACTCTATTTACTCCATGAAGTTTAATAAATAGTATTAAATCAAGAGTAAGAATTCCAATGTTAGTATCTAAAGTATCATGTTTGCCTCCATGATTATTGATATTCAAAAAGTTGTTTTAATATGAAGATTATATTGGAGCTGAAAATTGTTTCAGAAACCATCATGTGTGAAAGATATTGTGATATATGAAACAATGTTTTTGGTTGCATTATGATAGAGTATAATTTAGCAAAATACATGTTCTCATATTGTATGAGAATTTGTGAAGGATGGAGATGCTAGGCATCCGAATCTACCAAAAAGGTTTTGGGAACTGATATTATACTCGCGATTCTTCCTTATAGGCTATAGTAGCTTGATCATGAAAGTTGTCATGATAAGGATGAATAGAAGCTATAAGTAAAATGTTTACTACACTAATAGATTACTAAAGAATGGATTTTTGAAAGAACACCAAACATTTGATGATGGTGATCCACTTCAAAGTGCAAGTCCAAAGGTATTAGTATTTGACTATATACGCTTTGTACCATGTGTCATGTTGATGACACCGCTATTGATGTTGATAGATTCTTTTAAAAGAAAAGGAATTGCTGAAAGAGAATCTATAAAATATTTGGCAGAAAATAAAAGGTTGGAGATGTCCAACTTAGGTATATAGAAGATATACATGTTATGGCTATATTCCTTGCTTGTTAAACAATGTGGTTCTTAGGTATTGGATTCCGGTATTGGATATCGAATTGGTTGGTATGAAATGTCATACAGGACAATGCAATTCATGAACTACAATGGCCTAAGTAACTACCAAGAGAATGAGTGATGATGTTCATCGAAAACAAATGAAGTGTTATTGTGTTTTTCGTTGTCATCAAACCAAGCCTTCAAGATTTGTTTAAATAATTGTTATTTTGTTCCGGTATTATGAGAACAATGGTTGTTCAAATAATTACCGTATTCCATAAAGGATGGATGAACTTTTACAAGTCTAGTTGGAGAAATCACATCCATAAACACTATTGCTAAAATGTCGCAAGACAAATGATTGAAAGATCACTTATGAAGTGACATCGTTGTTTAAATTATATTGGAAAGAAAACATGAAGAAACTCCATGTTGATGGATTTTTGGAGTCTTTGATTTTGATCAATTGACGCATGTGAGACTTTCCTCGAGATAATTGAAACTCCGTCCATAGGCCACAGAGGAACGGATGAGTAGCTTATTGGAAATTGTGCATGCTGATGTGCATAGTCCATTATGTGTAGCCATATGCGATGGATCTTTTTGCTTCATATGCTTTCTCCGAAAATTTGAGTGAATATATCTGTATATTTACTTAATAAGGAGGAAGTATGAAACATTTGAAAGTTGTTCAAAGACTTTCAAGATGAAGTGGAAAATCATTGTAATAAGAAAATAAAGAGTTTATGATTCGATCATAAAGGAAGATATTTGAGTTACATGTTTAGCAAAAACACCTAAGACTTGAGGAATTGTTCCATGATTTGTGTTTCCCGATAAACCATAGGAGTATGGCATATTCGAGAGATGAAATCAAACCATGTTTGACATGGTAAGATCAAAGGTGTCATTTATAAAACTGCCATTATGTTTTAAAGATTGAAGCTTTAGAGACTACCGCTTTTACACTGAAAAGAGCACCATCGTGATCCGTTGAAATGACACCATATGAGTTATGGTTTGGGATAAAACCCGAATTGTCTTTTCTTAAATTTTGGTATGCTATGCATAAGTAAAATGTTTACAACCAAAGTCGGATAAGCACGTCTTTGTAGGTTATCCCAAAGAATTTGTTGGGAATTCCTCCATAACACCAAGGACAAAAGAGTTTGTCGCTTAGAACGTCAAGTTTCTTGAGAAGGAATTTTTCGCGAGAAGTTAAGTGGAAGGACAATAGAACTTTGATAATGTTGTTGAACCTTATCTATATGTGCTAAATGGCGATGCGGAAAGTGTCCCGGTGGCGGCCACAATGCTCATGGCTCTCGTGATTACAAAAGGTGTGATCTCGGAGATTAGAGTTCCTATAGAACCGTGTGGGTCGGTAAGAATCAAATAGTAAGATTTGATAAGCAAGTCCTTATTGTTTTGACAATGATGAACCGACTACATGCAAAGAAGCGATGATGGACCTTGACTCCATAAAATGACTAGAAGTCATAGAATCCGTGATAGTATCCATACACGAGAAAACAAGTTTCTGAACTTGGAAGACCCTCCGGAAAGGCGTGAAGCCTATCGGTCGTGTTTGGATCTATAAAGAAATAAGACATGGATGTTTAACATCTATGAAATAGTCGACATGTCGGAAAGAAGTTTACGACAATGTTCAAGGAGTTGACTATGACAAGATTTGATCTTTCATAGCGATATATAGTCTTGACGGATTAATGTAGCAACCACTACATATAATTTGGTATATGGTAGTTGAATAAACAAAACAAGGTTCTTCTAATAGAACGGTAACCTAGGACAAGTACATGACATGGTCCGAAGGGTTTTGTTAATTCAAAGGGTGCTAAAAGGGCATGTAAACTTCAATAGTTGAAGTAAGCATAGCGGAGTTGGAATCTTCACCATGATGAAACTGTTAAAAGAGTTTAAATTCATCAAAGATGATGAAGATACTTGCATTTTCATGAAATTAAGTGGGAGCGCTGAGACATATTTATAATACATTATGTAGAGGACATATTGTTGATTGGAAATGATGTATCTTGAATTGACACAAGTTAAGGATTTCATTAAAATAAGATTTCGATGAAAGACTTGGGCAAACCCAGAATATTAGGCATCAATATCTATATGGATAGATTAAGGCGCTAATATGGTTGTGCCAGACATACATATATAAGATATTGAAAGGGTTCAATATGAGATATTGAAAGGGTTCAATATGGAAACAACAAGAAAGGTTCTTGCTGCATGGAAAAGATTGTATCAAGATTCAAGTGTTTCAACACTTGGTGAGTAAAATCACATGAAAATTTTCGATCGATTATACCATGATATGTATATATCCAGAATGTCCTATGCTCTAAATGTTATGAGCATATACCAGAATGATTCATATGATGATCATTGGACAATAGTAAAGATATTCTTATGAGCTTTGGAAGAACTAAGAATATATAATGTATAAGTGACAAATAGTTAAAGGTAGTTCATTGTAAAGTGTTACATTGATACTAGTTTTGTCACAAGATACAAATTAAATTTATCTCAATTTAAACTATGGGTAGCACAATGTAATGGAAAGGATGTTCGATGATGGATTTGGA
Organism: Avena insularis; assembly: GCA_023614405.1. Classification (NCBI taxonomy): domain Eukaryota; kingdom Viridiplantae; phylum Streptophyta; class Magnoliopsida; order Poales; family Poaceae; genus Avena; species Avena insularis. Next base: position 313,574,866 of record CM042694.1, on the reverse strand, counting down.
TGAGTTCCAAAGTTGAGACATTGTGACGGATACTACAACAAAAGGCTAAGTATATGACTGCTATAGTAGCAGCATAGGAGGACATTTGTGTTAAGTAGTTTGTTATCAAACTAGGTGTGGTTCAAAGTGGGCTAATACTATGAAGATATATTGTGTGACAATAATATCAACATATTTTGAGCCGAATGAACTAAAGGTCTCACCAGAGGACCAAATTTATACAATGCCATCTCATTTGAGAATGAGTGATGCGTAGAGACGCAAAGACATGCAAATACACACGAACCTGAAACTGTCAGATCCAGATATTATGTTAACCACTAGCAATAGCGTATATGCAACACCAGAAAGCCATAGGTGTTCAATACGCAAAGTTTTTCAAACTAGATTATTGACTCTAGTGCAAGTGGGAGACTGAAGGGAATATGCCCGAGAGGCAATAATAAAGTGGTTATTATCTTATTCCATGTTTATGATAAATGTTTATTTTACATGCTAGAATTGTATTGATCGGAAACATCAATACATGTGTGTTTAATAAACAAAAAGGGTTCCTAGTTATGCCTCTCTTATAGACTAGCTTGTTGATTAACAAGATGATCAAGGTTTCCTGATCATGGACATTGGATGTTGTTAATAACAAGGTCACACCATTGGTGGAATGATGTGATGAACATTCATCCGAAGTATAGCATTACGATCAAAGTCATTATGTTTATATTGCTATAACATCATACGAAGTAATCTTTATCCTTAGACCATGAGATCATGTTAATTGCTAACACCGGAAGAGTATCTTGATAACATCAAACGTCACACCGTAACAGGGGTGACTATAAAGATGGGTTCGATTACTCTGAAGGTGTTATGTTGAGGCTCATGGATCAAGAGTGGGATTTGTCCATCCCGATGACGGATAGATATACTCTGGGCCCTCTCGGTGATATCACATTGAAATAGCTTGCAAGCAAGTGATGTGATCACTAGAATGTTATATCACGGGAACGAGAAAAGAGTACATGTCGGTAACGAAATCAAACTAGGTATGGAGATACCGATGATCGAATCTCGGACATGTAATATATCGCGGGACAAACGGATTTAGTTACTAGCGTTAAAGGTTATCGCGATCACAGAAGTCATCGTTGAATGTGTAGGAGTCAGTATGGATCTCCAGGTCCCGCTTCTGATTATTGATCTGAGAGGGGTCTCGATCATGTCTGAATTATTCGCGAAGCGTAGGGTGACAAACTTAAGGGATACCGACACCATTTGGAGCAAATATGTTTCAGATAAAGATTTAAGAAAGCGCTGGAATTATTTCAATAGACACCGAAACTGTTTCGGGTGAAATTGCTGAAATTGGTTCTGCATGTAATATTGAAATGTTGCAGGGGGTTTTATGTGAATGTTTGTTAATTAAAGTAATTAACAAAATTCTGAATAAAAATAATAAAAGAGTTTTATTAAATGAGAGAGCATTAAATTTGGAGAAATTTAATGCATTTAAAGTGGGGACTTTAAAAGAGAATGTGAAGGGGCAAATTTATGTGGAGGGAGTTACCACCACATGAATGAGAAGGTGAGGGGTCACCCCTTGGGGCGCCGGCCATGGGGAGGGGTACCCTCCCCTCCTCCTATAAAAGTCCCCCCTCTCACACCTTCATACATACACCTCCTTGTGAAGGATCTCTCTCCCCCTCTAGTATTATTCCCCATGGTCTCGGATTAGCAAGATACATGTTCCCGATGGCTTTATCTAGAAAGGAGTTGCTGCTTCCGCTGCTTTGCTGGAGCGAGGGATGGAGGTTGTCGGGGTACCGGACGTGTGTGCAATCACGGATGCACCGCTGCTTTGCGGTGCTGGACTTGGTGGTGCTGGAGTTGGATCTGATCGACGCGCTGGAGCCGGACCTGCTGGACTTCATCACGATCTTGAGATCGGCAAGTGTACGACTACATCAACCACGAGTTCCTACTCGTTAACAAAACTTGTTGTCTTCGAGGGTAAGTTCTCCATGGATGTATGTCCACCCGTTGCTCTGTATCTAGTAGATAGATCTTGGCGTATAGTTCTCATCATAGGAAATTTTTTGTTTTCTATGCTGCGGACCCAACAAGTTGAAGTTCAATGCTAGTTAAAAATCCTTTGCTAACTAGCTCAGTTCTAAACTGCTCCAACTCCTCATGTAAACTTGGTTGCTTCTCGTTGATGATGGTGTTTAACCTACATGGCAATCTGCTAAGATCATCCGCTACCACATTGGCTTTGCCGGGGTGATAGTGAATGTCAAGGTCATAATCCTTGATTAACTCTATCCATCTCCTTTGCCTCATATTCAGTTCCTTCTGGGTGAAAATATACTTCAAGCTCTTGTGATCTGAGTAAATCTCATAGCGATTACCCATAAGATAATGACGCCATGTCTTCAAGGCTAAAACTACGACTGCTAGCTCAAGGTCATGGGTAGGGTAGTTTTGCTCATGCTGCTTCAGTTGTCGAGACAGATATGCGATGACTTTTCCTTCTTGCATCAATACACATCCTAGACCAATCTTGGATGCATCACAATACACATCAAACAGCTTCTTGATATCTGGCATGATCAATATTGGGGCTGAAATCAATCTCTTCTTGAGCTCTTGGAAAATTGCTTCACATTTGTCGGTCCATTCAAACTTCTTGTCCTTCTTCAACAATTGGGTCATGGGTCTTGCGATACTCAAAAATCCTTCTACGAACTTGTGGTAATATCCCGCTAATCCGAGGAATGCACGGACTTGGGTTTGAGTGGTTGGGGCTTCCCATTCTTCAACATCTTTGATCTTGGCGGGATCAATAGCGACTCCTCCGGCAGACACAATATGTCCTAGGAATCCTACTTCTTTTAGCCAAAACTGACATTTGCTGAACTTGGCATACAACTGATGCTCTCTAAGGGTTTCAAGAATGATTCTCAGATGTTGCTCATGGTCTTCTTCTGACTTGGAGTAGATAAGAATATCGTCGATAAACACAATGACAAACTTATCTAGAAAATTCATAAAGATCTTATTCATGAGGTTCATGAAATAAGTGGGAGCATTGATTAATCCAAAAGACATGACCGTATACTCACATAATCCATATCTGGTGGTAAAGGCGGTCTTTGGAATATCTGTTGCACGAATCTTAAGTTGGTGATAACCAGTCCTAAGATAAATCTTAGAGAACACACTGGCACCAGTCAACTGATCGAATAGATGCTCTATCTTTGGCAATGGGTACTTGTTCTTGATGGTGACGTCATTCAACTTCCTGTAATATGTGCACAAACGGTTGCCTCCATCCTTCTTGTCGACGAACAACATGGGCGATCTCCATGGCGATGTGCTTGGTTGAATCAAACCTTTATCTAGCATAGCATCCAACTGCTTCTTCAGTTCCACTAACTCTAAGGGGTTCATGCTATAGGGTCTCTAAGCTATGGGCCCGATTCCGGGGATTAGTTCAATAATGAACTCAATATCCCTATCCGGGGGCATAACGGTCAATTCATCTGGGAATACGTCGGGGTATTCACAGACTACTCTGACTTGGTCTATGATGGGTAGGGCTAGACTCTTGCTGCACTTGAATTGACGGGGCAAGGTTTCAGATATATGCTCTACTGATACTCCATAGCTACTGGTCATGGTGATGGCTTTCTTGGCACAATCTATCAATCCTTTATGCTTCGACCTCTAATCCATTCCTAGTACTACTTCCAAACCTTTGGTTCCAAGTACTATTAGATTGGCATAAAAATCTATCCCATGTATTCTGATAGGCACAACTTTGCAAATTTTTCTAGCTTTTGTGGTTGAACCGGGTATTTGAACTATCATGACATGCTTCAAGTTGGTTGGGTGAATCTTACTACTGCATGCAAATTCTTCGGTGACAAATGAGTGCGATGCTCCAGAATCAAACAACACTCTTGCTAAAACTAAGTTGACAGAAAACATACCCAGGACAACATCTGGCGCTTCTTGGGCTTCTTCGGCGTTCATGTGGAAGAGACGGCCGTTGTGGTTGTGAGGGTTCCCTGGGGAGAATCTTCTTCTGGGTTAAACACGACGCTGTTGTTGAGCTGGGGCATTCACATTGGCAGTGGCGGCAATCTTCTTGGGACACTCATTGGAGTAGTGACCCTTCACTCCACACTTGAAACCAGTAATCTGAGACTGGTCTTTTGCTGCCACGGGCATGGCATTGCTTCCAGTTCTGGGTGTAGTGTTGTTGTTGTTGGAATTGGGCAGTGCACGGTTAAAATTGATGGAGTTGCCGGGGTGGTTGTTGTTGTTTCCTCTAGACTTCACATTTCCTCCGCTATGGTTGGGGTAGCTTGGGGGAGACATTGGGGGTCTATTATTCCGCGGGGCATATCCGGCAGACGGGTTAGGGCGATACTTCTGGTGACTGTTGGATCCAGCTTAGTGCATCATCCGACGTTTGTGTTTGTCGTTCGCTTGATTAATCCGCCCTTCCATATGAATGGTAGAGTCGAATAGCTCTTCGAGATCCCCGAAACGGATGTTGATGAGTACAAACTGCATCTCATCATGCAGTCTGTTCAGGAATCTCTTCTTCTTCTTGGCCTTTGTGTTGATCTCATCAGGTGCATACATAGCGAGGGACAAGAATCTGTCACGGTACTCTACTACAGTCATTCTGCCTTGCTTTAGTTCTCTGAATTCATCTCTCATTCTGGTGACTAGACCCTGCGGCACATGGGTGCGGCTGAACTTGACTTTGAAGGCTTCCCACGTCATCACTTGACCGTGGTTCATCGTGTGGGTGCTGTTCCACCATGCTCTTGCATCTCCTACCAGATAGTGGGTGGCAAACAGAACTTTCTCGTTGGCATCCACTCCTGCGACTTCTAAGTTATTCTCCATGGTCTACAACCAATCATCAGCATCCAGCGGGTCTTCAGACTTGCTAAAGATTGGGGGATTGGTATTCTGGAAGTTTTTATGTTTGGATCCATGATGATCCTGATTTCCATGGTTCTGATTGTTGTGAGCCATCTAGGCGATCTGCTGCAGTGTGGCTAGATTTTCTTGGCACTCTGCCCTACTAGCTTCACGGTCTGCAATGAGCGTCTGCAGAATCTATAGCATTGGGTCCTGCGATGAGCTGCTCCCTCCTTGGTTTCCACGAGTCATCTGAAGATTGAGATAGATAATGGGGTAAGAGGGAAAGTTCTAAAGTTCATGGTTTTGGTTTCAAAGCTAAAACTTTGAGTTTGACTCCGGTTTTGCAGCTAACTTCTTTTCATTCATTCAAGGAAAGCACATGATACAAACACACACACACCATAACATGAAAGGAAGACAAATGGTTTTAAGAACCATTCTGTAAGCTAAGATACAATGGGACCGATACTTCTCACTCCTACGATAGTGATCTAGTGCATCTACTCATAATCGATGAAGTCAGAGTCATCATCGTCGGTGTAGAAGTTCATGGCATCATCCTCCAGATAGTCATCATCATTGCTGAGGTAGGAGTGAATATCCCCTTGAATGTCTTCACCTTCCTCCTCTTCTTCTTTTGCTGCAAGTTGAGCTTCTTGCTCCTTGATAGTCTTCTTGAGATCGGCCACCTTCTTGCAAAGACGGTCGATGGTGCGAACCTTCTTTGCGCATTGACGGCGAAGTGACTGACGATCCATGACGATCAGTGAGAATGTCTAGGCCTTCTAGGCGGCAATAGCAAGGTTGTGGTTGGCGAATTCTCTAGCATTGTCCAATTCCTTCTGTCTGTCATACAGTAGGAAGTCGAGGTTCTCCACTTGACGCTTCAACTCTGGGTGACTTGGCATCTCTAGAGGCATTCCCACAGAATCACGCCTTGCATAGTGAGCAAAGCGGGTTCCTTGGGTCAAGTTGACATTCTATGCGCAAAGACGAGAGAGAGAGAGCTTCATGCATTTCCCTGGCTAATCCATCTAGCCAGTTGTTCTCTCTCACGGTGAATTGAATCTTCTCGGACACTGGTGCCTCTAACTTGCCTCGAAGATCAGCAACTACTAGCCATTGTAAATCTCCACCTGGGGGACCATTGAGTTGAGCTACAAAGAATTCCAGATGTGGGTGCTCCAAGTACTCAGAAGTGCATCAAGATCCCTCTCGAAGATCAGTTGGCCTCCATTGCCCAACTGGTAGAACTTGCAGTACTGAACTTCCATCTATAATAATTTAGGATGAGAAAGTTAGTGAAGTGATCAAGTGTGTCAAAATTTTATGTAGTAATGTAAGAATTTTTGAGGAACATGTATTTTTTTGAGAGAAAGAAACCCAAGGGTAAGAGAGGAAATAGATTTTCACAAATACTCACTTTGGTTTTGAAACTAAGTTTTTGTTCGGACGTCCATTCTAACTAGGGTCTCCTATGGTCAGGATGGCTTTGATACCAACTAGTGAACACCCGGATTTTTAATCCCAGATGCCTGTTATGCCATACATCGGAATCCCAGGATTACCATTTTTGCGAGCCATAACAGATTAGATATCACAGTACATCATCCATTACAAACCATAATAAGGTCTTACAAAATAAAGGATCTCATGATCCAGTCTTAGTACAAACAAGTAGCAGAATAAATAGCGTAGCGGTGGGCTCCATCTTCAGTGTCACAGGCAATGCTGACGATGGGAGATGATCCTAGTTGTCATAGTCGTCCTGCTGTCTTTCTTCCGGATAATCCTCCTCATAGTCTGGCCACGGGAATAGCCAGGGACAAAGCCATGAGTACTCTTTAAGTACTCGCAAACTATCACTAACAAGTAAAGTAGATCTAGTAGGAATGCTAAGTTCTAGGTTTATTTATAAAGTTAAGTTTGAAACAGAAGCTGAGTTCAGAAACAAAGAAAGATAAAATAAAGTTTAAAATCACCTAAGTGGGAACTTAGTTGTCATAGTCACAACCATGTTGTGGTCAAGTCATGTCACAATTCATTTCATAAGCAATTTTGAAAACATCTGACAACAGAACAATATGGCCACTCCAACTGTCCATAACCACGGACGCGGCTAGTCGAATAGTTTGACACTCTACAGAGGTGGTACACTTTCACCACAAAATTCGATACATCTGTCAGGGATAACCCTGAATCATCATACGTAGTATGCAGATAATCAAACATAACCTTTCCTTTACACACCCTAGTATAAGCACCTCTCCTATGAGCTTGGCCTCCCAGCCATGGCCATCTGCCATCCTAGGAACTACATAGGTGGACAACATTGAGAGGTAGCCTGCGCTCAAACCTCTCCCGAGAAGGAACTAATACTAATGCATATAAACTTTTGGCTAATCCTTACCCAATTCAGGTATTGTGGTTGTACGGTAAAATTGGAATGGTATCACATCCGAACCCAACCATCAGTTTTTATAAAGGGCTAAGGCTCATGCCTCAACATTTTCATCATCATCATAAACCATTTGTGTTTCTCAACACATGTCAAAACAGCTCAGAGAATGACTCATCATTCCAAGGTTTTCATAAGTCATTTTCACCAAGTATTCCCATCAAAAGTGATCAAGTTTTTGGTTTAGCTCTAATCACTAAGTTAAGAGTGTTCACTAATGTGGGATGCTAATCTCAATATCATGCCATAGAATGACATCTAAGTCTAACTAGATAGGCCAAGTTTTATACTCTTTATGCTATCTATAAACAAGTAAAAAGGACTTTGATAAAGTAAAAGAAAGTAAAGCTTGTAAATAAAACTTGGAATAGGTATAAGTCAAAAGGTATAACCAAAGCATGCCTAATGCATCTTGCTTAGGTTATCTTGCTTCATTCTAGCTTGCTAACAATATCTTTCCAATAATAGCTTGCATTGTTAATGATGGCTTGCCTTGTTTGGTGTAGTGGTTGAAATTCTCCTCTTCTTCTTCGGGGTAGAACTCCTCCTCCTCGTAGACTTGGTCGGTACTATCGTCTAGAAATACATACAGAAATACACAATCACCAAACAATATTTAACTAGTATATTTAGCACACTAAGGCACACACTTGATGATCTAGTATCATCACAATCATCACAAGATTTTATGAACTAGTTTCATTTATTTTATTTGAGAAAAATAATTTCTACTCATTGAAATTAAGTAAGTTTTAATATTCTCCTATTAAAATATGGGATCATGTGGACGCATGTCATCACCTCATATTCTAATACATGGGAATGTGATTTAAATGTTGGATCACATTTTAATAGGTTTAAGTTCAATATTTAATGATTCAAAGTGACTAGAAATGCCTATATAGCATTATTTTGGTACTAGTCCAAAGTCACTGCATGCAAACCTTCATATTATTACATATTCAGATAGGTATATTCCAATGTGATTTTTGAGAGTTGGAATCAACTCAAAATCTATTATGGTTGATTTTAGAAAAATGTTTGAAAGTGAAAACGCCTCTGTCTTGTTATTTTTTCTATAAGTGATCTATAACACTAATTGCTTTAAATCCAACGGACTTGGATAGAGATTTCAATTATCTTTCCAACAAAATTGGAATCATTCAATTTAGATTTGTAAATCTCCTTGAAATGATTTTTGAACTAAAGGACAGAATCTAGATTTAGTTTAAATAGAAAAACCTAAATTTGAAATACAAGGCTAGCGCAGGAACACTAATGGGCCGGCCCAGTTTCACTCCACGGCGCAGAGGACAGCTGACAGGGGGTCCCGCCTAACAGTGGCTCTTCTAACACGAAGCGGTACGGGGCAACGTGGACCGCACGATTAGAACTAGGATCTACGGTTGTGGCTCGTCGTCGACGACGGACAGGTCGCCGGTGAGATGGAACCCTAGCGGCTCGGTGGGGGTGCAGTGGGGGCATACCAGGGCTCCAGCTAGTGTGGTGATGGGGGCGATCGAACGAGGTGACAACGGCGGACTCAAGCGAGGTCACGACAACTCCTGGGGTGGACAGAATCTACGGGGGCTTCTCCACCTCTGCTGCGGCTAACTCCGGTGCAATTCTGGCGATTGGCTACTCGAGCGGCTCCGGCGAGAGGTGGGGAAGGATCAGTGGTGAGAGGGGAGTGTTGGAGTGTGGCAAATGAGGCTGGGGAAGGGCTCCTTATAGGCTCTCGAGGGAATGAGAGGCGGCCAGGCAGCTCGGTGGTGATAATGAGCGCTATAGGCATGGGCTGGGTAGGCGGACGGTGGGCGGTTCTCTGGCTATCAGCTATGGCTTAAAGGCGACACTAGGGGCAGTGGCGTTTGGTCGGGAAGGTCTAGCGCTCTGCACGGCAGAGGCGGTGCTCGAAGCGGCTGGCGGTGGCTACTGGTCGCGCGACGGGAGAAGGGCCTATCTGGCGGTGTGCTAGGGTCAAGGCGGAGCAGCGCACGCGGGATGTGGTCGAGGGGTGGCGTGTGCGGCCTTGTCGGGCATGGCACACTGGCACGTGCTTGGCATGGCACATAGGCGGTGGGCGCGGTTGTGCCTCAGTGGTCCAGTGCCTGGCTGGGCTTGGAGAGCGGACAGGGGGCAGCGATGTGGTCTAGCCTACCTCCTAGACACGGCGAGAGGGAGAGGGGCGTGCTCCTGCGACATGGGCATGGTTGGCCAGTGATCATGGCGTCGGGGTGGCGTGGCACTGCTGCTCTAGGCCAATTGGTAGCTGGGTTAGGGGCTGGTTAGAACTAGGGGAGACAAGGGGACAAGATTGATCCTAATACTCGACAAAGCATTGATCAACAAATAGTGTTAGTTAGGCAGATTTTGTTTGCATGCCACCTGTTCGACACAATGGCCGCACGAAACAAAGTTTTAAATTTTGAATGATTTTTGGTGGAGTTGTTAGTCTTATGCTTGAGCATCTCTGGTTGCTTGGGATTTTTAAATTGAATTCATTTGAATGGTTTTTGAAAAAGTGGGATCTAGGTACATACACTTGATTCCATTTTCAATTGCCATTTTAAATTAGGGTTTAAATGTTTCTGTAAGAATTCAAAGTGGGCCTTGGTAGATCTTTACTTGTACTAGCAAGGGGTGCAAAGATCCATAATTTTTTCTGTTTGAATTTGACTTCTAGGAACACCTAAAGTGGCCTAGTTGGTTAAAATGGCAAGAGTGACCATTTCCATTTATTAATTCTATTTGATTGCTTTTTCTTTGGATTTTTCTTGGGAATGATCTAGATGATGTGGCATTCATCTTAGAATCATTTTACAACCATTAGAACAAACAATCATGGCAATTTAAAACAATTCCAAATTAATGCAACACACATATGCATGCTAAATTATTTAAATGAGAAAAAGTTTTTGTTAACCCTAAATTGGGTGATTTGGATCTTGATATCTTGGATTAAAGTTTTGGGATGTTACAAACCTTCCCCCTTAAGAAAATATCGTCCCGAGATTTAAGAAAGAAAGCTACGAACTAAAGAGATAAGGGAACTCAGTCCTAATATAGTCTTCTTGCTCCCAAGTGGCTTCTTCTTCGGTATGGCTGCTCCATTGGATCTTGAGAAATTTGATACTCCGGGTCCTAGTGGTTCTGTAGGCTTCCTCCAAGATATGGATGGGCATTTCACGATACGTCAGATCCTTGTTGATATCCACGGATCGGTGATCGATGTTCTTAAAAACTTCGGTCTTCTACGACACTTCTAAGCATTTGCGAAGTAACGAGATATGGAACACATTGTGGATGGCAGACATCTCTTCAGGCAGTTCCAGTTGATACGATACTTCTCCTCGATGATTCATAATCTTGAAGGGGCCGCTATATCTAGGGGCTAACTTTCCTTTCAGACTAAAACGTTGCGTTCCCTTCAATGGCGAAACTTTGAGATACACAAAGTCTCCGACATTGAAAGTCAGGTCTCTACGTCTCTTGTCAGCATAACTCTTCTGTCTGGATTGGGCGGTCTTGAGATTCTCACGGACTTTGTGAACCTTCTCTTCGGCTTCTCATAGGATGTCTGGTCCAAAAATCTGAAACTCTCCTACTTGGACCAATTCAAAGGGGTACGACACTTTCTTCTGTATAAGAACTCAAATGGGGTCATTTGCAAAATGGCTTGATAACTGTTTTTGTATGAGAATTCTGTGAAAGCCAGGCAATCTTTCAATTTTGATTCGTACTCTAACACACAAGCTCTCAACATATCTTCTAAGATTTTGTTGACTCTGTCAGTCTGTCCATCAGTTTGCGGGTGATAAGCTGTGCTGAAATTCAACTTGGTTCCTAATCCTTCTTGGACTTTCTGCCAAAATCTCGAGGTAAATTGGGTTCCTCGATCCTACACTATGGTCTTGGGGTTCCATGCAAACTAAAAATTCTAGCAACGAAGATGAAGTTGCTATAGTAGAAAAGAAGAAAAGCGATAAGCAGCAACAAAAGAAAGCAACAAAAGAGCCTAATCCCCACAAAAGGTAAAAGACAAGAATAAGAAAGGTGAGCAAAATCTTCCTTATCCAGATGGAAAAAAGAAAGCACCAGATCAGGTAATCTATGATTCTTTCAAAACGGCACTTGGTGATCTTCGGCTAGAAATTCCATTTGCGGATGCAATAAAAGTTCCCACCTATTCTAAATTCCTCCGTGATATTCTTAGTAGAAAGAAAGAAATAACTGAAACCGTTGCCATGGTGACTAGTTACGCTGCTAATGGGAAGCTATTGTCTAAATTAGGAGACCCAGAATACCAACTATTTCATGCTCAATTGGCAAAACAGATATTCACAATGCCTTGTGTGATTTAGGTGCAGGAGTTAGTGTAATGCCATATTACCTCTATAAAAGATTAGGATTAGGGGAGTATTCCCCTACTACTATAACTTTACATATGGCTGACAAGTCCACTAAACAACCCATTGGTATGATTGAGGATGTTCTACTTAGAATATATGAGCATGTTATTCCCACTGATTTTATTATTCTTGAAATGCCAGAGGATGAAAAATTATCCATAATACTTGGAAGACCTTTCCTTATTACTGCAGGAGTGTCAGTTGATTGTGCTGAGGGAAAATATTCTTCAATGTTTATGATGCTGAAATCATCCGGTATTTTCTGAAGAAGCTGGAAGCAGGAGAAAGATATATTCCACCGAAAACCGAGTTCATGTGGTAAGTGCCTTTGACAAGGGGCAAACCAAGGTAAGAATTCGAGAATAGAGAAGGGGTTGAATTATTCAACCATTCTTAATAAAATACTTAATGGTAGTCATCCCATCACATTCATAAAATAAATTAAAGAATAAAATGTTTATCACATTCCTACAACTTTTCCATAGACATTCTTGCGGAAGCACGCCCGTGAAGATGCAGCTGTCAAAAATTAGTATAAATAACGATTGAACAAATGTAGAATAAGTATAAAAATAAAATTTTGAGTTTTATCTACAAAAACTAGCTTAATCATTTTGTCCATATTAAAAAGTAAATCTCTAGTTGAGTAGAAGAAGTTCAATATTACTAAAAATCCTGCTCTATACCTGCTATTGTTGGTCAAAATATTTACTAACATTTTTCTATCAAAACAAGTTGTTTCACTAAGTTTCAGGATAAGAAAGAATTCCAAAAGAAATAGAAATTTTTCGATGTCTATAGATAGTTTAACGACTAACTATACAGCGGGAACATAAATTCCGGTCGTATAGTTCCAGCCGTATAGATATCGATGCCTTCGTCAAATTTGTTTTCCAGGATACTGATGGTTTAATGACCAACTATCCAGCAGGAATAAAAATTCCGGCCGTATAGATATCTTTGCCATCGAGAAATTTTCTTTCGTAGGTATAGAAAGTTTAACGACCAACTATATGATAGGAATAAAAATTATGTCCTTATAGTTCCGGCCGTATAGATATCGATGCCTTCATCAAATTTCTTCTCCAGGATACTGAAGGTTTGACGACCAACTATACGGCAGGACCATTTTGATCTAGCCATATAGCTGCCCCCGTATAGCTGTGATCTGGCATAAAGAAACCCTAATTGTCGATGCCGCCACAACTATACGACGGGAACTACATATCCCGCCCATATAGTTGCGCTCGTATAGTCTGGCGCGATGACTTAATCGCACTGGGGCGGCTAGGGTTCTTCTTCCTCCTCAATTTTTCTAACATATTCTCTCTCTCCAAACCTCTCAAAACCCACCTAGAATTCTTAATTCTTCACGGATTTCGTTCGTTTGTGTTGGGGAATCAACATATCGGTATGTTTCTCTCCCTATCCATGCTTTATTTTTAGAAATCCATGGTTGAAACTCTCACATTGATCTAGTGGATGAACTCAAGCTTATTTTGTTTTTCCCTTTTGATTTCTCACGTTAGGATTAAATTTTTCCACGTAGAATCGTTCGTATATCATGTAGAAACTATATACCTAAGGTTTCATGGTGAAATTTTTTAGTGCATCAAGATGAAAAACATTGGTAGCATTTTTCGCAAGAGCAAGCACCAACGTGGCAAGAGTTCGGGGCATCGGGCCGGTCTCAACGCCAAATTGGCCATGGTTTCATCAAGGAGGGTGATGCCCACACGTTGGACCGATGATAGCTTTCTCACCACGGAAAGGTTGAGGGTGGACTTCGACCTCATGTGTGCAAATTCAAGGCTATCTCTACTCGCCTACGCAAGCCACAATAGCTACACCGAGCTCACATATGAGTTCCTTGCCTCTTTCTATGAGTACCATAAGGAGAAAGGTAATGCGTGCATGGTAAGTTTCACCATGAACCAGTAGCATTATGAAATAACTTTCGAACAATTTTGTGATGCTTTTGGTTTCCCTCATGATAGGGAGTCAACTGTTACAAATTTATATATCGTCTCAAATGGAGAAACTTGGGAGGTTATTTCTGTTAACGATGGCAGGGACTTCTACCAGAACGCAACAATTCACTACTATGCCTTGTTCCTCGCCAACACACTGCTGGGAAGAGGAGATACCGGTTCCATGGCAAATGCGGACATGGCCATGATCACCAAGGCACTCTTCGCCAATGCACCACAAAGCCCCAATATTGCGGCTCTACTCCTCTAGCACTTTCGCCACCCGAGCAAGAAAAAGAAGGTGACATTCGCATTGGTGGATTGGTAACCCACCTTGCCCTAGCATTGAACAGTATATTACCTGTGATGCAACCTGTTGAAGACTCCAAACTTATGGATGTCAAATATTTAACTGCTTGTGGTTTCCTCAGTGTTTACCAAGCTAACAAGAGGTGCCGAGCATATCAATTTGGTTGTATTGGTGATGCACAGGTTGAGCAAGTTCTGTTGCCCTTTCCACAATCCTTCATGATTATGGAGAAGGACAACTGGATCCTCACCAAGGATTAAGTGGTGGACATCATGGCTGAATTGCAGCCTGATCAAGAAGAAGAATAAAAAGTAGAGAAGCAGGATGAGGATGAGCATGAGCAGGAGCAGGAATACAACCCTGCTTGGGAGGGACAACAACAGCAACAAGGGGGATCATAGGACCCATGGCCCAATCAGCCGCAACAGGGGTTCAACTACATCCCCTATCAAGAATTTCAGCACCTCCACCAGCGTGTTGGGGTGATTGACCACACTATAAAAGGAGTGAATGAAGATGTGAGTGCCTTAACTCACAACTTCAGTCACTTCATGACCCACTTCCCTGACTACTACCAGCAGTATCTGCAACAGCCGCCGAATGACAGCAACAACTGAGCCTGGCAATAGCCTAAGCTTGGGGGAGGTTTGAAAACCTCCAAACCTTGTATTCATATTTTTATTTCTCCTTTTGATTTAGTTTACTTGTTGAAAATTGCATGTTTACTTTCAGTTTGCATTCCTAAACCAAAAACACACACAAAATAGTTGTAACTGTTATTGCAAATTTGTTTCTTTGTTTCTCTCAGAGATTGCTCAATTTCAGGTGACTTGGCAATAGGGAAATATAGAGGGGGTTCGACTCAAGTACGAGAAGGAAGCAAGCAAGAGGAGGTATCACATTCCTTTCATCACCTGTTCTGCCACTGTAAAGATCCTACAATTATTTACTCGCTTGCACTTGAGCCACTCCCCACTTAGCTTGTTATCCTATAAATTCTATTCCTTTGCTAGTGTCTCCTTTTTAGCTTTGAAATAATGAGCAATGAACTTGGTTAAAAATATTTCCGACAATTTTACAACAAGAAAAAGCATCCAAAAGATGACTTGAGTCCATGTTTAGCCCAAAGGATTTGATTTTAGAACTAATCAACCCCATTTGAGCTTAATGTAAGTAGACTCGATAGCACCCTTGAATGAAATTATATGATAAAATGGATGTTTCAAAGTAGTAGAGATTATGCCATTGCTTTTTCTAATAATTACAGTAACATATTGCTTTACGCGTGTCATTACAACACTGTCGTGCTCCATGGGGGACTATTAACTCCACTGGCAAACAAACGATCTAAATGTGGGTAACCACTTGATTTCAGCTATTGAGTTATGTAAGCATCCATAGCAGCAATGCTATGACGGATAAAATTTTAGTCTCCTCGTGGTTTCACGTTCCAAGTGAAGTTGTTGTACTCCTTGGACCCACTATTGCTCAACAATTATTTATTGGCATTGTCACGGGTGCGCAACACAGTCCAATTAATATGTTAAAAACAATGGCATGATTTCTCTATGAAATTGCTGAAGTTTTTGAAAAACAAGGAAAGGAAAAAGGTGCTTTGAGAGTCTTGAAATTTTGACATGGGAATATATGAGTTTGTATTAAATTGAATGCTTTTGGTGGCAACTTGAGTACTCTTAATTAATTAAAGAAGCAAGAGCAAAAAGTTTTCATCTCTCAAAAAAGGGAGACACCAAAAGAATTTGTTTCACTTTCCTAGCTAAACTTTTGACACTTGCTCGGGCATATGATTTATTTGCTAGCAAGATATACGTGGTTAGGAACTGGACTCAGTGCAATCTTGTGAATACTTGTATGATCATGTTTAAGATTATAGGAATTGTGAAGAAAAGAATTTGACACCAATTCAAGATTGTAAGTTCTTTTATTTTAGTATCGAATCTCTGCTCTTCTTCCTTATTTTCTTGTCACTCGAGGGTGAGCAATATCTAAGCTTGGAGGAGTTGATAGCTATGAGATTCGACATATTTTTGATGGTTTTTATTGATGGTTTTCTCCTGGATTTGATCGTTTTCTAGCTTTACCTAACGCTAATACTTCAGTAGCAAAAAAAACTTGGGTTTTAATGTGTGTTTCAGGTTCTGAATGTCAACAGAAGGTTTTAACAAGAGAAACACAATATTCAGGCAAAAACAAGCAAGTCTCTTTTTTGGAAGCAATCAAGGGAGGCGTACAGAAGCTTTGGTGAGCAACTATACGGCGGGAATATTTTTCCGGCCATATAGTTCCCGCCGTATAGCTTCCGCCGCCTCCGTCTTGTCAAAAGGGACAACTTTCGTGAAGAGGACGGAGGAAAAATCATAACACAGCAGCCGCCATCCCATCTAGAGAGGAGAAATGAGAGATGCGGAGAAGAAGGGGAAGACGTTCTTCATCTCGCTCCATGATCTTCGACATCCTAGCCATCACACCCTCATAGCCATTACTTGTACTTGAGAGAGAGAGAGATGTTCACTTTGCAAGATTATGGTTTGAGATTGTTTCTTCCTATCTTGAATTGTGTTGGATTACTTTTCTATTCTTATTGTGGATATCCGCGGTAATATCGAGAAGAACTCCCTTTATTTAATTATATCAATGATGCTTTCTTCTCTCATGTGTGAGTAAGTTCCTTTGGCGTGGGAGATGTAAGGGATTGGTGAGATGTGATATGCCTCCATATATTTTGCATTAGTTTGTGATTGATTTTAATTACTATATTATGTGTGCTTGACTATCTGTGGGATGCCTAATGCTTCTTGTCCAATTAAGGGCCCAGACAATATGATGCTTTGTTCTGCATAGATAGGATCTTGTTCGCTAGCAGACCGGTGACCCCCGAGTGACACGGGGATATCAATGGGAAACTAGTTTGACTCGAGGATAACGAGGAACCACTATGCTTATTGCATTAGTCCGATCCAAGGAGCTTAATTGCTAAGCAACCTGAGGGATCTTAATCGTCTAGTGACTGACCATGGTTTTGGTAACAGGCTAGTAGGATTATTGAAGTTGGGATGAAATCTACCAAGAGGAGTTCCAACTAATTATGGGTTGCTCGCCTACACATATACTTATAAGATTATAATTGTTACACTTATCACTCGTCCACGTGGCATAGTCACTATCACCATGAACTGTATCTCCCCGTGCCTTCTTCGTCATCTGCAAAAAACCACAAATAATCAAATCGTTCTTTACTTTTATGCTTTTTATTCCCGAAGTTTACATTTTAGTTTTATTTAAATACATCCAGTTTGATCCAAATTTCATTCTTATTTCCATACTTGCAGTCAATTCAATCGAAGACTTGTGACAACTTCGAGTGTGACAGAGACTTCACTCATAAACT
Source organism: Avena insularis (assembly GCA_023614405.1). Taxonomy (NCBI): domain Eukaryota; kingdom Viridiplantae; phylum Streptophyta; class Magnoliopsida; order Poales; family Poaceae; genus Avena; species Avena insularis. Next base: position 313,557,366 of record CM042694.1, on the reverse strand, counting down.
CTTACCTTTGGGCTCCCTGAGGATCGATATCTATAATTCAAAACTAGCTACAAACGATATGTGCACTTGCAGACATCGACAGCAAGTGTGGAAATAAGAATGAAATTTGGATTAAACTGGATGTATTTTAATAAAACTAAAATGTAAACTTTAGGAATAAAAAGCATAAAAAAAAATCCATTCGATGTTGGTTTTCTGAATGATGCAAGATCTCGATGAAACTAGTTTCCCATTGATATCCCCTGTTACTTGATCGTCTAAACAAAGTCAACTAGATATGTGGAACAAAGCATCATATGCGAATGTCCCCTTAATTGGACAACAAGCATTATGCATCCCACAGATAGTCAAGCACACTTAATATGTTAATTAAAATCAATCACAAACTAATGGAAAATATATGGAGGCACATCACATGTAAACCAATCCCTTACATCTCCCACGGTGAAGGAACTTACTCACACATGAGATAAGAAATCATCATCGATATAATTAAATAAAGGGAGTCTTATGGATATTACCATGGAGATCCACAATAAGAATAGAAAAGTGATCCAACACAATTTTAGATAGGAAGAAAAAATCTCAAACCTAATCTTGCAAAGTGAAGATCTCTCTCTCAAGTACAAGTAATGGCTATGAGGGATTGATGGTTGGGAGATCGAAGATCGTGGAGTGAGATGAAGAACGTCTTCCCCTCCTTCTCCGAATCTCTTCTTTCTCCTTTCTGGATGGGATGGCGGCTGCTGTGTTATGATTTCGCGCTTGGCCTCTTCACGGAAGTTGTCCCTTTTGACAAGATGGAGGCGGCGGCAGCTATATGGCAGGAACTATACAGCCAAAAAAATATTCCCGCCATATAGTTTCTTGTTAAACCTTTTGTACGCCTCACTTGATTGCTTCTGAAAAGAGACTTGCTTGTTTTCGCCTGAATATTGTGTTTCTCTTCTTAAAACCTTCTGTTGATGTTCAGAACCTGAAACACACATTAAAAACCAAGTTTTCTTTACTACCGAAGTATGAGTGTTAGGTAAAGCTAGAAAACGATAAAATCCAAAAGAAAACCATCAATAAAAACCATCAAAAATATGTCGAATCTCACAGCTATCAAGCGCTAGGGAGGCAAGCGGAGTTCGGGAAACTTTTCTGGTTTTTCCGAGCAGAGTGAATGATAACCTTTGGTACATTTGGATCGAACCTATAATACCATGGAGGATTTAGGGGTTAACAATTTGGTCCATTGGGCTCTTTTTGAGGTAGGGTAACTGAGTCCCAAGCTTAGTCATGTGGATCAATGACACTAGTGGATCAATGTTGTTTAGAAAAAGAACACATGCAATGACACTAGTGGATCAATGTGGTTTAGGAAAACAACACATACAATGTCTATGCAAGAGCAGCTTCCATGTATCAAACCATGGTCACAGAAACCAAAAGCACATAGGAAGAGCAGCTTCCACATTGCATGTTGCACTAGTGAGGTGGAAGTTGCATCACAGAATGCACTATGGTGTGTGTGGTGATGTGTATCAATGTGTTCTACGAAAAGAACACATGCTATGTGGTCATGTGGATCAATGTGGTTTAAGAAAAGAACACATGCAATGACTATAGGTGATCCATGTGTCAAACCATGGTCATAGAAACCAAAAATACATAGGAAGAGCAGCTTCCACATTGCATGTTGCACCAGTGAGGCAGAAGTTGCATCACAGAATGCACTGGAGTGTGTGTGGTCATGTGGATCAATATGGTCTAGGAAAAGAACACATGCACTATGGTCATGTGGATCAATGACACTAGTGGATCAATGTGGTTTAGGAAAAGAACACATGCAATGTCTATAGTGGATCTATATGTCAAACGATGGTCACAGAGACCAAAGCACATAGGAAGAGCAGCTTCCACATTGCATGTTGCACAAGTGAGGCAGAAGTTGCATCACATAATGCACTGGAGTGTGTGTGGTCATGTGGATCAATGTGGTCTAGGAAAAGACCACATGCAATGACACTAGTGGATCAATGTGGTTTAGGAAAATAACACATGCAGTGTACATAGTGGATCCATGTATCAAACAATGGTCACAGAGACCAAAAGCACATAGGAAGGAGAATATCATTTTGCGGCCCGAAAGTTGGGGTGTCCAGGCAACCCAAGTTCCCTGAAATCAGCCGGGATGACTACAGTTGGTGTGCCAAATACTCAGAGGGTATTTTTCGGCACGAATTCAACTTTATGTTTCAATACAAAAAATCAGGCTAAAGGCCATCAAGTTGGCCCCCCCTGTCAGTTCTCGCCGTTATGTCGCTCCTGTCGCTTAGGCGGGGTGGCTGTCATGTAGGCTTGCAGTGTTGGCACAGTGGATAGGACAACACCCCCTGCCCACCCCTGTCTAGTGTATTGACGTGACAAAACAGGACACATGTATGGGTGTTATAATTATTTTTTGTTTACTCAGAAGCTGGAACGGCCACCGCCACGCGTCTCTCCTTGGACTTCTGTCCCTGTCGTTAACCACTACATTAAAAGCGCATTGACGGTTCCACTGTTCCCCTGCCTCGCAGAAACCACTCTTCTTCTTCATGTCATCTGTCTTCTTCTCGTCTTCTCCTTGCCTCCATGGAAGGTCGTCGCACTCTAGAGACAAGCTTCAGTACCCATGACAATAAGAAGATACACATTGTCTACACCAACAAGGAGGAGACAGTGGTGCGTGTCCTGGAGATGTACGAGGGTTGGCTTGGGATAGATGAGGACAAGTTTGTGGGATTGGACCTCGAGTACACCCCGGAGCACCCATATGAAGGGAGTGAAATCGCCGTCGTTTAACTGGCCATGAGGAAACATGTCCTCATCTACCACCTCTCCCGGTTTGTAGATCTGCTCTCTGTAGCTAACCGTTTTTAGGGTTTTCTCCTCTTATTCTTTATCCATTTGCGCATCTTGCAACTACTGGATTTTATTTAGGACCAAATAAATTATGACAAGAAAATGTTGAGAGTCTTGATCTTGCATTTACTAAACTTTTAAAAATTATATTCATATGATGATCTTGCATTAAAAAAATATTTGTAGTTACAAATTTTGGTGATGACAAACTACATACTTTCAGGACTGACATGAATTGTCCATTCACGCTTGATTTCTTGTAGAAAAGGGAATTGTTTTCTGCACTATCGACAAAACAACTGATTTTTCGAAATTTTATCAAGAGGGAATTATAATTCCTGCGCACAACTGGATCGATATTCAGAGTCTTGTCAAGATCCTAGGGGGCTCGAGGAAGGATGGAATGGCATCACTCGCAACTAGAATCCTCAATGAGTCGTATGATAAAATGAAGGAAGATTTCCCTACGAAAAGGCACGATTTCTGGGACGAGTGGTCGTTGTTTGATATAAACCTGAAGTATGCAGCCATAGATGCTTATGTGACCTACCAGCTGTACCAGAAGATCCATTTTTTCTATATTACCTCGTGTTTTGCCCTATTTGCAAGAGGGAAGACGAGCTTAGGGGAGCCCTTTGTAGATGAGTTTGAAGCTGCATATGCAAAGAAAATGGCTACATCTGAAGCAGCTGACAGAGAGGCTGCAGAAGCAGCTGAAAGAGAGCTTGCAGCTGAAGCATAAGCAGCTGACAGAGAGGCTGCAGCTGAAGCAGCAAACAGAGAGGCTGCATCTTCTAGCGGTAACAATCACGCCTGTGATGCACCGCTAATTTTGCCGCAGGACGCTGAAGATAGGGAAGCCAAGTCAGATCCCAGGTGGGACGAAGCATTTCGTGAGCTGTTGAGTACCTGGAATGGTCGCAGTTGGTCGCCTAGGAACGATGGCAAGCGCCTCAAGTGGTCTGATGAGAAGTAAATTAAATTTTACTTGTCAGTGTTATGTTTCTGTTTTGTGGAACATAGTTAGCTTGTCAAGATGTCTAGCGCCTCAAGTGATAGTAGTAAAATAAATTTAACCCTCTTTGTGTTATGCTTATGTATGTGTCTTGTAGCTTGTCAAGATGGTAGCTCGTTAACTGGCAGTTTGAAAGAGTGCCCTTTTCCTCTCTCGCTAAACAGATATGTTTCATTTTGCCCAAATTGGTAGAAAATCTAGAGAAGATTCTCACTTCGATAATTTGTTCCCTTTTGGACCTCTCTTTGCCTCTGATCAGGTAGCAAATCTAGAGCAGCAAATCACACCAGGCAGAATACATTCATTCAGAAAACAAAACAAATGTAGATATAGGTACATGACTAAATAGGATATAGCGATAGAAAGTAGGTTGCTTAATGAGGTTCGATGCATTCAGCCGAAATAGGATATAGCTAGAAAGAAGCGCTTAGCGGCAGCGGCCTTGCAGGCACATCCTGCAAGCGCCCGCGCCCCCGCCTCCTCCATCCGGCGGTTCCTCCACTTCTTGCTGCCTAGTCCCTTGATCTTGGGGGACTTGGGCCTGATTGGAGGCATGCGACCCTCTTTGATGGCCACCGCTGGAGGTTTCGGAGGTGAATGCCGAGAGCCCGTTGTTCAGCGATGTAGGCATTGATGTTCACGGTCTTGCGCTCGCCGCCTTCGTGGATGCCGGAGCCAAGGGCCTCTGCATGCTTCAGTAAGGAGTTTAAGTCGGTGCCGAGGATACTCACCCAGCCGAAGGCGATCCCCATGCAGAGGGGCAGCGCCAGGAGCTGCCCCTAAAGAAGGTGTCGTACTGGCTGGCCCGCAGCCTCCTCAGCAACTGACGAGTCTTTGTGTGGATGGACTCGTCATCGCTGCAGATGTCGCTGCCGGAAACCTATTGGAAGAAAAGGAAAATGGGGGAGTAGATGATGTAAGAAGACCGAGCAAACGAAATGCGAACAAGCGAATCCTAATAAACCAATATCTAGCATCCAACGATGGGAATGGTAGAAGAACTAGGGGAGGGGAGCAAACCCTAGTTAACTCCGACCATGGGTCGTCGATGCCGGTGTTGTAGGGGTTCAGCGGAGCGATGTACTTATTTGGATCGTAGGCGCCCAAGAAGTGCTTGATATGCTTGTGACCGGCGGGGGACTCCTCGCTGGTGGGGGCTCCTCTTCGGCGGCCCCATCGGTAGCGGGGACAGGGCCCTGGACTGGAACGGCGGCTGCCATCGATGGCTCGACTGAGGCCTGGACAGGGATGGCGGCTGCTTTCAACACGTCGAGGGGGACCGCCGAGGAGACGGGGTCCTCCTCGCCGGCAGCCTCGGAGGCGACGATGGCCTCCTTATCCTCCTCCGCCATCGCCAGCGCGGACAGGGTATTCTCGAGAGTATGCGGGTGGTGGTGGGACAGTGGAGAGGGTTACCTGGGGAGAGTGAGCGAGAGTGAGAGTGGGTGTGCGGAGAGGGGCTCTATAGTTAAGGTGGATGGAAGCAAGGAATGTTTCGTTGCACCATCATGCAATAGGCAGCGCCTTGATCTCTTGCCGTGCACCGCACACTGATGCGTCATGTTTTTTTCCCGGGCCATGCATGGCAGTTCTGTATTGAGCCACATGCAAAGGGCGTATACACAATTTCTATGTACGAAGTTTGACACGGCCCTAAAATTGGTTATCTTTAAAAGTGGAAATGTAGAGGGAAGCTAGGTGGCCGTACGGCGAGATTTATGGGGTTGTGCTAGATCGGGTAGAGGGATGTGTTGATGGTTGCGAGGGACTCGATGAAGGCGGAGACGTTAGATCTCGTCGATATCAGCTCTTCAGCCTCCGGCTAGCGCGTGCAAGGTTCTTACGGTGGGGCCCAGTTGGAAGTGAGATTGGGAGCCGCTGCGTAAAAAATGGGATATGTCTTATTAAAATCAAGTGGCAATAAATTGTAGCTGTCCATCGATGACAGTGCACTCGATGACGCATGTGTTGTGGCGTAGTAGTAGCAGCAGTAGGCTTTTCAGACTTGATTAAACATGACATGACCGCTCGACGACTTTTTCAATGGATGGCTTCGTGTTCCTTCTTGTAGAAGTCTCGCTGAGGGAGACATCCGTGATGTCTCACGCTGTACTCTGAAGGGCACGACGTGTGCAACGATCATTGTTGGATCGCACCGAATCAACGGTTGGTGCGCACGATCCGCGTGACAACTGTGACAACCAATCAGGGAGTAGCAGACAGAGTGAGCACAGGTTTGGCTTCTACGAAAGATAGAGAGAGGGGGCAAAACTGAATAGTGTCAAAAAACCAAGGGCAAAACTGAGTAGTATAAAAATGGAAAGTGAGTGTCGTGTACAATGAAATACATGGATCAACCAATGGCATTACATGTCAGTTCTTCTCACAAACCACATAAGGATACACCAGTGTCATTGCATGTCTGTTCCTTCCACAAACCACATATGGATCCACCAGTGTCATTGCATGTTTATTCTTTTCATGAACCACACCAAGTGTCATTGGATTTATGTTCCTCTAAACAAACCACACATGGATCCACCAGTGTCATTGCATGTGTGTTCTTCTCATGAACCACAGCCAGTGTCATTGCATGTGTGTTCTTCTCATGAACCACAGCCAGTGTGATTGCATGTCTGTTCTTTTCATGAACCACACATGGATCCACCAGTGTCATTGCATGTGTGTTCTTTTCATGAACCACAACTAGAGTCATTGCATGTCTGTTCTTCTAAACAAACCACACATGGATCCACCCAGTGTCATTGCATGTCTGTTCCTCTAAACAAACCACACATGGATCCACCTAGTGTGATTCCATGTCTGTTCTTTTCAAAAATTACACATGGATCCACCAGTGTTATTGCATGTGTGTTCTTTTCATGAACCACACCCAGTGTGATTGCATGTCTGTTCCTCTAAACAAACCACACATGGATCCACCAGTGTCATTGCATGTGTGTTCTTCTCATGAACCACAGCCGGTGTCATTGCATGTCTGTTCCTCTAAACAAACCACAAATGGATCCACCTAGTGCGATTGCATGTATGTTCTTTTCACAAACCACACATGGATCCACTAGTGTCATTGCATGTGTGTTCTTTTCATGAACCACAACCAGTGTCATTGCATGTCTGTTCCTCTAAACAAATCACACATGGATCCACCTAGTGTGATTGCATGTCTATTCTTTTCACAAACCACACATGGATCCACTAGTGTCATTGCATGTGTGTTCTTTTCATGAACCACAGCTCGAGTCATTACATGTATGTTCCTCCCACAAACCACATATGGATCCACCAGTGTCATTGCATGTCTGTTATTCTCATGAACCACACCCACAGTGATTGCATGTCTGTTCCTCTAAACAAACCACACATGGATCCACCAGTGTCATTGCATGTGTGTTCTTCTCATGAAACAAAGCCAATGTGATTGCATGTATGTTCTTCTCACAAACCACACAAGGATCCACCAGTGTCATTGCATGTGTGTTCTTCTCATGAACCACACCGAGTGTCATTGCATATTTGTTCCTCTAAACAAAACACACATGGATCCACCCAGTGTCATTGCATGTCTGTTCCTCTAAACAAACCACACATGGATCCACCTAGTGTCATTGCATGTTTGTTCTTTTCACAAACCACACATGGATCCACCTAGTGTCATTGCATTTATGTTCTTTTCATGAACCACACATGGATCCACCAGTGTTATTGCATGTGTGTTCTTCTCATGAACCACACCCAGTGTCATTGCATCTCTGTTCCTCTAAAAAAACCACACATGGATCCACCTAGTGTCATTGCATGTCTGTTCCTCTAAACAAACCATACATGGATCCACCTAGTGTCATTGCATGTCTGTTCTTTTCACAAACCACACATGGATCCACATAGTGTGATTTCATGTCTATTCTTTTCATGAACCACACATGGATCCACTAGTGTCATTGCATGTGTGTTCTTCTCATGAACCACAACTAGAGTCATTGCATGTGTGTTCTAAACAAACCACACATGGATCCACCTAGTGTGATTGCACGTCTGTTCCTCTAACAAACCACACATGGACCCACCTAGTGTGATCGCATGTGTGTTCGTTTCACAAACCACACATGGATCCACCAAGTGTCATTGCACGTCTGTTCTTTTCATGAACCCCACATGGATCTACCTAGTGTGATCGCATGTTTATTCTTTTCACAAACCACACATGGATCCACCTAGTGTGATTGCATGTCTGTTCTTTTCATGAATCACAGCTAGAGTCATTGCATGTCTGTTCCTGCCACAAACCACATATGGATCCACCAGTGTCATTGCATGTCTGTTCTTCTCATGAACCACACCCAGTGTGATTGCATGTCTATTCCTCTAAACAAACCACGCATGGATCCACCAGTGTCATTGCATGTGTGTTCTTCTCATGAACCACAACTAGTGTCATTGCATGTATGTTCTTCTCACAAACCACACAATGATCCACCAGTGTCATTGCATGTGTGTTCTACTCATGAACCACACCCAGCGTCATTGCATGTCTGTTCCTCTAAACAAACCACACATGGGCCCACCCAGTGTCATTGCATGTCTGTTCTTTTCATGAACCACACAAGGATCCAACTAGTGTGATCACATGTCTGTTCTTTTCATGAACCACAACTAGAGTGATTGCATGTCTGTTCTTCTAAACAAACCTCACATGGATCCACCCAGTGTCATTGCATGTTTGTTCTTCTAAACAAACCACACATGGATCCACCTAGAGTCATTGCATGTCTGTTCTTTTCATGAACCACACATGGATCCACCTAGTGTGATTGCATCTCTGTTCTTTTCATGAACCATAGCTAGAGTCATTGCATGTGTGTTCCTTCCACAAACCACATATGGATCCACCAGTGTCATTGAATGTTTGTTCCTCTCATGAACCACACCCAGTGTGATTGCATGTTTGTTCCTCTAAACAAACCGCACATGGATCCACCAGTGTCATTGCATGTGTGTTCTTTTCATGAACCACAGCCAGTGTCATTGCATGTCTGTTCCTCTAAACAAACCACACATGGATCCACCCAGTGTCATTGCATGTCTGTTCTTTTCACAAACCACACATTGATCCACCAGTGTCATTGCATTTGTGTTCTTTTCATGAACCACGCCTAGTGTCATTGCATGTCTGTTCCTCTAAACAAACCACACATGGATCCACCTAGTGTGATTGCATGTCTGTTCTTTTCACAAACCACACATGGATCCACGAGTGTCATTGCATGTGTGTTCTTTTCATGAACCACAACTAGAGTCATTGCATGTCTGTTCTTCTAAACAAACCACACATGGATCCACCTAGTGTGATTGCATGTATGTTCCTCTAAACAAACCACACATGGATCCAGCCAGTGTCATTGCATGTCTGTTCTTCTAACAAACCGCACATGGATCCACCAGTGTCATTGCATGTGTGTTCTTTTCATGAACCACAACTAGAGTCATTGCATGTCTGTTCTTCTAAACAAACCACACATGGATCCACCCAGTGTCATTGCACGTCTGTTCCTCTAAAGAAACCACACATGGATCCACCCAGTGTCATTGCATGTCTATTCTTTTCATGAACCACACATGGATCCACCAGTGTCATTGCATGTGTGTTCTTTTCATGAACCACACATGGATACACCAGTGTCATTGCATGTGTTTTTTTCATGAACCACACATGGATGCACCGGTGTCATTGGATGTATCTTGTTCTCATGAACCACACATGGATCCACCAGTGTTATTGCATGTCTATTCTTTTCATGAACCACAGCTAGTGTCATTGCATGTCTGTTCCTCTAAACAAACCACACATGGATCCACCCAGTGTCATTGCATGTCTGTTCTTTTCATGAACCGTACCCAGTGTGATTGCATGTATGTTCCTCTAAACAAACCACACATGGATCCACCCAGTGTCATTGCATGTCTGTTCCTTTAAACAAACCACACATGGATCCACCTAGTGTCATTGCATGTATGTTCCTGTAAACAAACCACACATGGATCCGCCTAGTGTGATTGCATGTCTGTTGTTTTCATGAACCACACATGGATCCATCTAGTGTGATCGCATGTCTGTTCTTTTCATGAACCACAACTAGAGTCATTGCATGTATGTTCTTCTAAACAAACCACCCATGCATCCACCCAGTGTCATTACATGTCTGTTCTTTTCATGAACCACACATGGATCCACCTAGTGTGATCACATGTTTGTTCTTTTCAAAAACCACAGCTAGAGTTCCACCTAGTGTCATTGCATGTATGTTCTTTTCATGAACCACACATGGATCCACCTAGTGTGATTGCATGTATATTCTTTTCATGAACCACAGCTAGAGTCATTGCATGTGTGTTCCTTCCACAAACCACATATGGATCCACCAGTGTCATTGCATGTCTGTTCTTCTCATGAACAACACCTAGTGTGATTGCATGTTTGTTCCTCTAAACAAACCACACATGGATCCACCAGTGTCATTGCATGTGTGTTCTTCCCATGAACCACAACCAGTGTCATTGCATGTATGTTCTTTTCAGAAACCACACAAGGATCCACCAGTGTCATTGCATATGTTTTCTTCTCATGAACCAGACCAAATGTCATTGCATGTCTGTACCTCTAAACAAATCACACATGGAGCCACTTAGTGTCATTGCATGTCTGTTCTTTTCATGAACCACACATGGATCCACCTAGTGTGATTGCATGTCTGTTCTTTTCATGAACCACAGCTAGAGTCATTGCATGTGTGTTCCTTCCACAACCCACATATGGATCCACCAGTGTCATTCCATGTCTGTTCCTCTCATGAACCACACCCACTGTCATTGCATCTATGCTCCTCTAAACAAACCACACATGGATCCACTAGTGTCATTGCATGTATGTTCTTCTCATGAACCACAGCTAGTGTCATTGCATGTGTGTTCTTTTCATGAACCACACATGCATACCAGTGTCATTGCATGTGTGTTCTTTTCACGAACCACACATGGATCCACCAGTGTCATTGGATGTGTGTTCTTCTCATGAACCACAGTTGGATCCACCAGTGTTATTGCATGTCTATTCTATTCATGAACCACAGCTAGAGTCATTGCATGCATGTCCCTTCAACAAACCACATATGGATCCACCAGTGTCATTGCATGTATGTTATTTTCATGAACCACACCTAGTGTGATTGCATGTTTGTTCCTCTAAACAAACCACACATGCATCCACCTAGTGTGATTGCATGTCTGTTCTTCCCATGAACCACACATGGATCCACCAGTGTCATTGCATGTGTGTTCTTCTCATGAACCATAGCCAGTGTCATTACATGTATGTTCTGCTCACAAACCACACATGGATCCACCAGTGTCATTGCATGTGTGTTCTTTTCATGAACCACAGCTAGAGTCATTGCATGTCTGTTCTCCTAAACAAACCACACGTGGATCCACCAGTGTCATTGCATGTGTGTTCTTTTCATGAACCACAGCTAGAGTCATTCCATGTCTGTTCTCCTAAACAAACCACACATGGATCCACCTAGTGTGATTGCATGTCGGTTCTTCTCATGAACCAAACCCAGTGTCATTGCATGTTTGTTACTCTAAACAAACCACACATGGATCCACCCAGTGTCATTGCATGTCTGTTCTTTTCACAAACCACACATGGATCCATCCAGTGTCATTGCATGTGTGTTCTTTTCATGAACCACAAGCAGTGTCATTGCATGTGTGTTCTTCTAAACAAACCACACATGGATCCACCCAGTGTCATTGCATGTTTGTTCCTCTAAACAAACCACACATGGATCCACCTAGTGTCATTGCATGTCTGTTCTTTTCACAAACCGCACATGGATCCACCTAGTGTGATTGCATGTCTGTTCTTTTAATGAACCACACATGGATCCACCAGTGTCATTGCATGTGTGTTCTTCTCATGAACCACAACTAGAGTCATTGCATCTGTGTTCTTCTAAACAAACCACACATGGATCTAGCTATTGTGATTGCATGTATGTTCCTCTAACAAACCACACATGGATCCACCTAGTGTGATCGCATGCCTGTTCTTTCCACAAACCACACATGGATCCACCCAGTGTCATTGCATGTTTGTTATTTTCATGAACCACACATGGATCCACCTAGTGTGGTCGCATGTCTGTTCTTTTCACAAACCACAGCAAGAGTTCCGCCCAGTGTCATTGCATGTCTGTTATTTTCATGAACCACACATGGATCCACCTGGTGTGATTGCATGTTTATTCTTTTCATGAACCACAGCTAGAGTCATTGCATGTGTGTTCCTTCCACAAACCACATATGGATCCACCAGTGTCATTGCATGTCTGTTCTTCTCATGCACAACACCTAGTGTGATTGCATGTCTGTTCCTCTAAACAAACCACACATGGATCCACCAGTGTCATTGCATGTGTGTTCTTCTAATGAACCATAGCCAGTGTCATTGCATGTATGTTCTTCTCACAAACCACACAAGGATCCACCAGTGTCATTGCATGTGTGTTCTTCTCATGAACCAGACCCAGTGTCATTGCATGTCTGTACCTCTAAACAAACCACACATGGATCCACCAAGTGTCATTGCATTTCTGTTCTTTTCATGAACCAAACATGGACCCACATAGTATGATTGCATGTCTATTCTTTTCATGAACCATAGATAGAGTCATTGCATGTGTGTTCCTTCCACAAACCACATATGGATCCACCAGTGTCATTGCATGTTTGTTCCTCTCATGAACCACACCCAGTGTCATTGCATGTCTGTTCCTCTAAACAAACCACACATGGATCCACCAGTGTCATTGTATGTGTGTTCTTCTCATGAACCACAGCCAGTGTCATTGCATGTGTGTTATTTTCATGAACCACACATGGATACACCAGTGTCATTGCATGTGTGTTCTTTTCATGAACCACACATGGATCCACTAGTGTCATTACATGTGTGTTCTTCTCATGAACCACACATGGATCCACTAGTGTTATAGCATGTCTGTTCTTTTCATGAACCACAGCTAGAGTCATTGCATGTATGTTCCTTCCACAAACCACATATGGATCCACCAGTGTCATTGCATGTATGTTCTTTTAATGAACCACGCCCAGTGTGATTGCATGTCTGTTCCACTAAACAAACCACACATGGATCCACCTAGTGTGATTGCATGTTTGTTCTTCTCATGAACCACACATGGATCCACCAGTGTCATTGCATGTGTGTTCTTCTCATGAACCAGAGCCAGTGTCATTGCATGTATGTTCTTCTCACAAACCACACATGGATCCACCAGTGTCATTGCATGTGTGTTCTTTTCATGAACCACAGCTAGAGTCATTGCATGTCTGTTCTTCTAAACAAACCACACATGGATCCACCTAGTGTGATTGCATGTCTGTTCTTCTCATGAACCACACCCAGTGTCATTGCATGTATGTTCCTCTAAACAAACCACACATGGATCCACCCAGTGTCATTGCATGTCTGTTCTTTTCACAGACCACACATGGATCCACCCAGTGTCAATGCATGTGTGTTCTTTTCATGAACCACAACTAGTGTCATTGCATGTGTGTTCTTATAAACAAACCACACATGGATCCACCCAGTGTCATTGCATGTCTATTCCTCTAAACAAACCACACATGGATCCACCTAGTGTCATTGCATGTCTGTTCTTTTCAAAAACCACACATGGATCCACCTAGTTTGATTGCATGTTTGTTCTTTTCATGAACCACACATGGATCCACCAGTGTCATTGCATGTCTGTTCTTCTCATGAACCACAACTAGAGTCATTGCATGTGTGTTCTTCTAAACAAAAACCACATGGATCCACCTAGTGTGATTGCATGTCTGTTCCTCTAACAAACCACTCATGGATCCACCTAGTGTGATCGCATGTCTGTTCTTTTCACAAACCACACATGGATCCACCTAGTGTCATTGCATGTCTGTTCTTTTCATGAACCAGACATGGATCCACCTAGTGTGATTTCATGTCTGTTCCTCTAACAAACCACACAAGGATCCACCTAGTGTGATCGCATGCCTATTCTTTTCACAAACCACCCATTGATTCACCCAGTGTCATTGCATGTCTGTTCTTTTCATGAACCACACATGGATCCACCTAGCGTGATTGCATGTCTGTTCTTTTCACGAACCACAGCTAGAGCCATTGCATGTCTGTTCCTTCCACAAACCACATATGGATCCACTAGTGCCATTGCATGTCTGTTCTTCTCATGAACCACGCCCAGTGTGATTGCATGTCTGTTCCTCTAAACAAACCACACATGGATCCACCAGTGTCATTGCATGTCTGTTCCTCTCATGAACCACAACCAGTGTGATTGCATGTATGTTCTTCTTGCAAACCACACAAGGATCCACCAGTGTCATTGCATGTGTGTTCTTCTCATGAACCACACCCAGTGTCATTGCATGTTTGTTCCTCTAAACAAACCACACATTGATCCACCTAGTGGCATTGCATGTCTGTTCCTCTAAACAAACCACACATGGATCCACCTAGTGTCATTGCATGTCTGTTCTTTTCACAAACCACACATGGATCCACCTAGTGTGATTGCATGTCTGTTCTTCTCATGAACCACACCCAGTGTCATTGCATGTCTGTTCCTCTAAACAAACCACACATGGATCCACCCAGTGTCATTGCATGTATGTTCTTTTCACAAACCACACATGGATCCACCCAGTGTCATTGCATGTGTGTTCTTTTCATGAACCACAACTAGTGTCATTGCATGTTTGTTCTTATAAACAAATCACACATGGATCCACCCAGTGTCATTGCATGTCTGTTCCTCTAAACAAACCACACATGGATCAACCTAGTGTCATTGCATGTCTGTTCTTTTCAAAAACCACACATGGATCCACCTAGTGTGATTGCATGTCTGTTCTTTTCATGAACTACACATGGATCCAATAGTGTCATTGCATGTCTGTTCTTCTCATGAACCACAACTAGAGTCATTGCATGTGTGTTCTTCTAAACAAAAACCACATGGATCCACCTAGTGTGATCGCATGTCTGTTCTTTTCTCAAACCACACATGGATCCACCTAGTGTCATTGGATGACTGTTCTTTTCATGAACCACGCATGGATCCACCTAGTGTGATTGCATGTCTGTTCCTCTAACAAACCACACAAGGATCCACCTAGTGTGATCGCATGTCTATTCTTTTCACAAACCACACATTGATCCACCTAGTGTCATTGCATGTCTGTTCTTTTCATGAACCACACATGGATCCACCTACTGTGATTGCATGTCTGTTCTTTTCACGAACCACAGCTAGAGCCATTGCATGTCTATTCCTTCCACAAACCACATATGGATCCACTAGTGTCATTGCATGTCTGTTCTTCTCATGAACCACGCCCAGTGTGATTGCATGTTTGTTCCTCTAAACAAACCACACATGGATCCACCAGTGTCATTGCATGTCTATACCTCTCATGAACCACAGCCAATGTGATTGCATGTATGTTCTTCTTGCAAACCCAACAAGGATCCACCAGTGTCATTGCATGTGTGTTCTTCTCATGAACCGCACCATTGCATGTCTGTTCCTCTAAACAAACCACACATGGATCCACTCAGTGTCATTGCATGTCTGTTCCTCTAAACAAACCAGACATGGATCCACCTAGTGTCATTGCATGTCTGTTCTTTTCACAAACCACACATGGATCCACCTAGGGTGATTGCATGTCTGTACTTTTCCTGAACCACACATGGATCCGCTAGTTTCATTGCATGTGTGTTCTTCTCATGAACCACACCCAGTTTCATTGCATTTCTGTTCCTCTAAACAAACCACACATGGATCCACCCAGTGTCATTGCTTGTCTGTTCCTCCCAACATACCACACATGGATCCACCTAGTGCTATTGCATGTCTGTTCTTTTCACAAACCACACATGGATCCACCTACTGTGATCGCATGTCTATTCTTTTCACAAACCACACATTGATCCACCCAGTGTCATTGCATGTCCGTTCTTTTCATGAACCACACATGGATCCACCTAGTGTGATTGCATGTCTGTTCTTTTCACGAACCACAGCTAGAGCCATTGCATGTCTGTTCCTTCCACAAACCACATATGGATCCACCAATGTCATTGCATGTCTGTTCTTCTCATGAACCACACCCAGTGTGATTGCATGTCTGTTCCTCTAAACAAACCACACATGGATCCACCAGTGTCATTGCATGTCTGTTGCTCTCGTGAACCACAGCCAGTGTGATTGCATCTATGTTCTTCTCACAAACCACACAAGGATCCACCAGTGTCATTGCATGTGTGTTCTTCTCATGAACCACACCCAGTGTTTGCATGTCTGTTCCTCTAAACAAACCACACATGGATCCACCCAGTGTCATTGCATGTTTGTTCCTCTAAACAAACCACACATGGATCCACCTAGTGTCATTGCATGTCTGTTCTTTTCACAAACCACACATGGATCCACCTAGTGTGATTGCATGTCTGTTCTTTTCATGAAGCACACATGGATCCACCAGTGTCATTGCATGTGTGTTCTTCTCATGAACCACACCTAGTGTCATTGCATGTCTTTTCCTCTAAACAAACCACAGATGAACCCACCGGTCATTGCATGTCTATTCCTCTAAACAAACCACACATGGATCCACCTAGTGCCATTACATGTATGTTCTTTTCACAAACCACACATGGATCCACCTAGTGTGATTGCATGTCTATTCTTTTCATGAACCACACATGGATCCACCAGTGTCATTGATTGTGTGTTCTTCTCATGATCCACAACTAGAGTCTTTGCATGTGTCTTCTTCTAAACTTACCACACATGGATCCACCCAGTGTCATTGCATGTATGTTCCTCTAAACAAACCACACATGGATCCACCTAGAGTCATTGCATGTCTGTTCTTTTCATGAACCACACATGGATCCACCCAGTGTCATTGCATGTATGTTATTTTCATGAACCACATCTAGAGTAATTGCATATGTGTTCCTTCCACAAACCACATATGGATCCACCAGTGTCATTGCATGTCTGTTCCTCTCATGAACCACAACTAGTGTGATTGCATGTTTGTTCCTCTAAACAAACCACACATGGATCCACGAGTGTCATTTGCATGTGTGTTCTTCTTATGAACTATAGCCAATGTCATTGCATGTGTGTTCTTTTCATGAACCACACATGGATACACCAGTGTCATTGCATTTGTGTTCTTTTCATGAACCACATGGATCCACCAGTGTCATTGTATGTGTGTTCTTCTCATGAACCACATGGATCCACAAGTGTTATTGCATGTCTGTTCTTTTCATGAACCACAGCTAGAGTCATCTATGTCTGTTCCTTCCACAAACCACATATGGATACACCGGTGTCATTGCATGTGTGTTCTTCTCATGAACCACAGCCAGTGTCACTGCATGTATGTTCTTCTCACAAACCACACAAGGATCCACCTAGTGTCATTGCATGTGTGTTCTTCTCATTGACCACACCCAGTGTCATTGCATGTCTGTTCCTCTAAACAAACCACACATGGAGCCATGCAGTGTCATTGCATGTCTGTTCTTTTCATGAACCACACATGGATCCACCTAGTGTGATCGCATGTCTGTTCTTTTCATGAACAACAACTAGAGTCATTGCATGTCTGTTCTTCTAAACAAACCACAAATGGATCCACCAAGTGTCATTGCATGTCTATTCCTCTAAACAAACCACACATGGATCCACCTAGAGTCATTGCATGTCTGTTATTTTCATGAAGCACACATGGATCCACCTAGTGTGATTGCATGTCTGTTCTTTTCATGAACCATAGCTAAAGTCATTGAATGTGTGTTCCTTCCACAAACCACATATGGATACACCAGTGTCATTGCATGTATGTTCCTCTCATGAACCACAACTAGTGTGATTGCATGTCTGTTCCTCTAAACAAACCACACATGGATCCACCAGTGTCATTGCATGTGTGTTGTTCTTATGAACCACAGCCAGTGTCATTGCATGTGTGTCCTTTTCATGAACCACACATGGATACACTAGTGTGATTGCATTTGTGTTCTTTTCATGAACCACACATGGATACACCAGTGTCATTGTATGTGTAATCTTCTCATGAATCACACATGGATCCTCAAGTGTTATTGCATGTCTGTTCTTTTCATGAACCACATCTAGAGTCATTGCATGTATGTTCCTTCCACAAACCACATATGGATCCACCAGTGTGATTGCATGTCTGTTCTTTTCATGAACCACACCCAGTGTGATTGCATGTCTGTTCCTCTAAACAAACCACTCATGGAACCACAGCCAGTGTCATTGCATGTATGTTCTTCTAAACAAACCACACATGGATCCACTAGTGTCATTGCATGTATGTTCCTCTAAACAAACCACACATTGATCCACCCAGTGTCATTGCATGTCTGTTCTTCTCACAAACCACACATGGATCCACCAGTGTCATTGCATGTGTGTTCTTTTCATGAACCACAAAAAGAGTCATTGCATGTATGTTCTTCTAAACAAACCTCACATGGATCCACCTAGTGTCATTGCATGTCTATTCCTCTAACAAACCACACATGGATCCACCTAGTGTGATCGCATGTCTGTTCTTTTCACAAACCACACATGGATCCACCCAGTGTCATTGCATGTTTGTTATTTTCATGAACCACATGGTTGCACCTAGTGTGATCGCATGTCTGTTCTTTTCACAAACCACAACTAGAGTTATTGCATGTGTGTTCCTTCCACAAACCACATATGGATCCACCGGTGTCATTGCATGTCTGTTCTTCTCATGAACCACACCTAGGGAGATTGCATGTCTGTTCCTCTAAACAAACCACACATGGATCCACCAGTGTCATTGCATGTGTGTTCTTCTCATGAACCACAACCAGTGTCATTGCATGTATGTTCTTCTCACAAACCACACAATGATCCACCTAGTGTCATTGCATGTGTGTTCTTCTCATGAACCACACCAAGTGTCATTGCATGTCTGTTCCTCTAAACAAACCACACATGGATCCACACAGTGTCATTGCATGTCTGTTCTTTTCATGAACCACACATGGATCCACCTAGTGTGATCGCATGTCTGTTCTTTTCATGAACAACAACTAGAGTCATTGCATGTCTGTTCCTCTAAACAAACCACACATGGATCCACCCAGTGTCATTGCATGTTTGTTCCTCTAAACAAACCACACATGGATCCACCTAGTGTCATTGCATGTCTGTTCTTTTCACAAACCACACATGGATCCACCTAGTGTGATTGCATGTCTGTTCTTTTCATGAAGCACACATGTATCCACCAGTGTCATTGCATGTGTGTTCTTCTCATGAACCACACCTAGTGTCATTGCATGTCTTTTCCTCTAAACAAACCACAGATGAACCCACCCAGTGTCATTGCATGTCTATTCCTCTAAACAAACCACACATGGATCCACCTAGTGCCATTACATGTATGTTCTTTTCACAAACCACACATGGATCCACCTAGTGTGATTGCATGTCTATTCTTTTCATGAACCACACATGGATCCACCAGTGTCATTGCATGTGTGTTCTTCTCATGAACCACAACTAGAGTCATTGCATGTGTCTTCTTCTAAACAAACCACACATGGATCCACCCAGTGTCATTGCATGTATGTTCCTCTAAACAAACCACACATGGATCCACCTAGAGTCATTGCATGTCTGTTCTTTTCATGAACCACACATGGATCCACCCAGTGTCATTGCATGTATGTTATTTTCATGAACCACATCTAGAGTAATTGCATATGTGTTCCTTCCACAAACCACATATGGATCCACCAGTGTCATTGCATGTCTGTTCCTCTCATGAACCACAACTAGTGTGATTGCATGTTTGTTCCTCTAAACAAACCACACATGGATCCACGAGTGTCATTTGCATGTGTGTTCTTCTTATGAACTATAGCCAATGTCATTGCATGTGTGTTCTTTTCATGAACCACACATGGATACACCAGTGTCATTGCATTTGTGTTCTTTTCATGAACCACACATGGATCCACCAGTGTCATTGTATGTGTGTTCTTCTCATGAACCACACATGGATCCACAAGTGTTATTGCATGTCTGTTCTTTTCATGAACCACAGCTAGAGTCATCGATGTCTGTTCCTTCCACAAACCACATATGGATACACCGGTGTCATTGCATGTGTGTTCTTCTCATGAACCACAGCCAGTGTCACTGCATGTATGTTCTTCTCACAAACCACACAAGGATCCACCTAGTGTCATTGCATGTGTGTTCTTCTCATTGACCACACCCAGTGTCATTGCATGTCTGTTCCTCTAAACAAACCACACATGGAGCCATGCAGTGTCATTGCATGTCTGTTCTTTTCATGAACCACACATGGATCCACCTAGTGTGATCGCATGTCTGTTCTTTTCATGAACAACAACTAGAGTCATTGCATGTCTGTTCTTCTAAACAAACCACAAATGGATCCACCAAGTGTCATTGCATGTCTATTCCTCTAAACAAACCACACATGGATCCACCTAGAGTCATTGCATGTCTGTTATTTTCATGAAGCACACATGGATCCACCTAGTGTGATTGCATGTCTGTTCTTTTCATGAACCACAGCTAAAGTCATTGAATGTGTGTTCCTTCCACAAACCACATATGGATACACCAGTGTCATTGCATGTATGTTCCTCTCATGAACCACAACTAGTGTGATTGCATGTCTGTTCCTCTAAACAAACCACACATGGATCCACCAGTGTCATTGCATGTGTGTTGTTCTTATGAACCACAGCCAGTGTCATTGCATGTGTGTCCTTTTCATGAACCACACATGGATACACTAGTGTGATTGCATTTGTGTTCTTTTCATGAACCACACATGGATCCACCAGTGTCATTGTATGTGTAATCTTCTCATGAATCACACATGGATCCTCAAGTGTTATTGCATGTCTGTTCTTTTCATGAACCACATCTAGAGTCATTGCATGTATGTTCCTTCCACAAACCACATATGGATCCACCAGTGTGATTGCATGTCTGTTCTTTTCATGAACCACACCCAGTGTGATTGCATGTCTGTTCCTCTAAACAAACCACTCATGGAACCACAGCCAGTGTCATTGCATGTATGTTCTTCTAAACAAACCACACATGGATCCACTAGTGTCATTGCATGTATGTTCCTCTAAACAAACCACACATTGATCCACCCAGTGTCATTGCATGTCTGTTCTTCTCACAAACCACACATGGATCCACCAGTGTCATTGCATGTGTGTTCTTTTCATGAACCACAAAAAGAGTCATTGCATGTATGTTCTTCTAAACAAACCACACATGGATCCACCTAGTGTCATTGCATGTCTATTCCTCTAACAAACCACACATGGATCCACCTAGTGTGATCGCATGTCTGTTCTTTTCACAAACCACACATGGATCCACCCAGTGTCATTGCATGTTTGTTATTTTCATGAACCACACATGGATCCACCTAGTGTGATCGCATGTCTGTTCTTTTCACAAACCACAACTAGAGTTATTGCATGTGTGTTCCTTCCACAAACCACATATGGATCCACCGGTGTCATTGCATGTCTGTTCTTCTCATGAACCACACCTAGGGAGATTGCATGTCTGTTCCTCTAAACAAACCACACATGGATCCACCAGTGTCATTGCATGTGTGTTCTTCTCATGAACCACAACCAGTGTCATTGCATGTATGTTCTTCTCACAAACCACACAATGATCCACCTAGTGTCATTGCATGTGTGTTCTTCTCATGAACCACACCAAGTGTCATTGCATGTCTGTTCCTCTAAACAAACCACACATGGATCCACACAGTGTCATTGCATGTCTGTTCTTTTCATGAACCACACATGGATCCACCTAGTGTGATCGCATGTCTGTTCTTTTCATGAACAACAACTAGAGTCATTGCATGTCTGTTCCTCTAAACAAACCACACATGGATCCACCCAGTGTCATTGCATGTTTGTTCCTCTAAACAAACCACACATGGATCCACCTAGTGTCATTGCATGTCTGTTCTTTTCACAAACCACACATGGATCCACCTAGTGTGATTGCATGTCTGTTCTTTTCATGAAGCACACATGGATCCACCAGTGTCATTGCATGTGTGTTCTTCTCATGAACCACACCTAGTGTCATTGCATGTCTTTTCCTCTAAACAAACCACAGATGAACCCACCCAGTGTCATTGCATGTCTATTCCTCTAAACAAACCACACATGGATCCACCTAGTGCCATTACATGTATGTTCTTTTCACAAACCACACATGGATCCACCTAGTGTTATTGCATGTCTATTCTTTTCATGAACCACACATGGATCCACCAGTGTCATTGCATGTGTGTTCTTCTGATGAACCACAACTAGAGTCATTGCATGTGTCTTCTTCTAAACAAACCACACATGGATCCACCCAGTGTCATTGCATGTATGTTCCTCTAAACAAACCACACATGGATCCACCTAGAGTCATTGCATGTCTGTTCTTTTCATGAACCACACATGGATCCAACCAGTGTCATTGCATGTATGTTATTTTCATGAACCACATCTAGAGTAATTGCATATGTGTTCCTTCCACAAACCACATATGGATCCACCAGTGTCATTGCATGTCTGTTCCTCTCATGAACCACAACTAGTGTGATTGCATGTTTGTTCCTCTAAACAAACCACACATGGATCCACGAGTGTCATTTGCATGTGTGTTCTTCTTATGAACTATAGCCAATGTCATTGCATGTGTGTTCTTTTCATGAACCACACATGGATACACCAGTGTCATTGCATTTGTGTTCTTTTCATGAACCACACATGGATCCACCAGTGTCATTGTATGTGTGTTCTTCTCATGAACCACACATGGATCCACAAGTGTTATTGCATGTCTGTTCTTTTCATGAACCACAGCTAGAGTCATCTATGTACATCCTTCCACAAACCACATATGGATACACCGGTGTCATTGCATGTGTGTTCTTCTCATGAACCACAGCCAGTGTCACTGCATGTATGTTCTTCTCACAAACCACACAAGGATCCACCTAGTGTCATTGCATGTGTGTTCTTCTCATTGACCACACCCAGTGTCATTGCATGTCTGTTCCTCTAAACAAACCACACATGGAGCCATGCAGTGTCATTGCATGTCTGTTCTTTTCATGAACCACACATGGATCCACCTAGTGTGATCGCATGTCTGTTCTTTTCATGAACAACAACTAGAGTCATTGCATGTCTGTTCTTCTAAACAAACCACAAATGGATCCACGAAGTGTCATTGCATGTCTATTCCTCTAAACAAACCACACATGGATCCACCTAGAGTCATTGCATGTCTGTTATTTTCATGAAGCACACATGGATCCACCTAGTGTGATTGCATGTCTGTTCTTTTCATGAACCACAGCTAAAGTCATTGAATGTGTGTTCCTTCCACAAACCACATATGGATACACTAGTGTCATTGCATGTATGTTCCTCTCATGAACCACAACTAGTGTGATTGCATGTCTGTTCCTCTAAACAAACCACACATGGATCCACCCAGTGTCATTGCATGTGTTGTTCTTATGAACCACAGCCAGTGTCATTGCATGTGTGTCCTTTTCATGAACCACACATGGATACACTAGTGTGATTGCATTTGTGTTCTTTTCATGAACCACACATGGATCCACCAGTGTCATTGTATGTGTAATCTTCTCATGAATCACACATGGATCCTCAAGTGTTATTGCATGTCTGTTCTTTTCATGAACCACATCTAGAGTCATTGCATGTATGTTCCTTCCACAAACCACATATGGATCCACCAGTGTGATTGCATGTCTGTTCTTTTCATGAACCACACCCAGTGTGATTGCATGTCTGTTCCTCTAAACAAACCACTCATGGAACCACAGCCAGTGTCATTGCATGTATGTTCTTCTAAACAAACCACACATGGATCCACTAGTGTCATTGCATGTATGTTCCTCTAAACAAACCACACATTGATCCACCCAGTGTCATTGCATGTCTGTTCTTCTCACAAACCACACATGGATCCACCAGTGTCATTGCATGTGTGTTCTTTTCATGAACCACAAAAAGAGTCATTGCATGTATGTTCTTCTAAACAAACCACACATGGATCCACCTAGTGTCATTGCATGTCTATTCCTCTAACAAACCACACATGGATCCACCTAGTGTGATCGCATGTCTGTTCTTTTCACAAACCACACATGGATCCACCCAGTGTCATTGCATGTTTGTTATTTTCATGAACCACACATGGATCCACCTAGTGTGATCGCATGTCTGTTCTTTTCACAAACCACAACTAGAGTTATTGCATGTGTGTTCCTTCCACAAACCACATATGGATCCACCGGTGTCATTGCATGTCTGTTCTTCTCATGAACCACACCTAGGGAGATTGCATGTCTGTTCCTCTAAACAAACCACACATGGATCCACCAGTGTCATTGCATGTGTGTTCTTCTCATGAACCACAACCAGTGTCATTGCATGTATGTTCTTCTCACAAACCACACAATGATCCACCTAGTGTCATTGCATGTGTGTTCTTCTCATGAACCACACCAAGTGTCATTGCATGTCTGTTCCTCTAAACAAACCACACATGGATCCACACAGTGTCATTGCATGTCTGTTCTTTTCATGAACCACACATGGATCCACCTAGTGTGATCGCATGTCTGTTCTTTTCATGAACAACAACTAGAGTCATTGCATGTCTGTTGTTCTAAACAAACCACACATGGATCCACCCAGTGTCATTGCATGTATGTTCCTCTAAACAAACCACACATGGATCCACCTAGAGTCATTGCATGTCTGTTCTTTTCATGAACCACACATGGATCCACCTAGTGAGATTGCATGTCTGTTCTTTTCATGAACCACAGCTAGAGTAATTGCATGTGTGTTCCTTCCACAAACCACATATGGATCCACCAGTGTCATTGCATGTCTGTTCCTCTCATGAACCACAACTAGTGTGATTGCATGTTTGTTCCTCTAAACAAACCACACATGGATCCACGAGTGTCATTGCATGTGTGTTCTTCTTATGAACCACAACCAATGTCATTGCATGTGTGTTCTTTTCATGAACCACACATGGATACACCAGTGTCATTGCATTTGTGTTCTTTTCATGAACCACACATGGATCCACCAGTGTCATTGTATGTGTGTTCTTCTCATGAACCACACATGGATCCACAAGTGTTATTGCATGTCTGTTCTTTTCATGAACCACAGCTAGAGTCATTGATGTCTGTTCCTTCCACAAACCACATATGGATACACCAGTGTGATTGCATGTCTGTTCTTTTCATGAACCACACCCAGTGTGATTGCATATCTGTTCCTCTAAACAAACCACTCATGGAACCACAGTCAGTGTCATTGCATCTATGTTCTTCTAAACAAACCACACATGGATCCACCAGTGTCATTGCATGTATGTTCCTCTAAACAAACCACACATGGATCCACCCAGTGTCATTGCATGTCTGTTCTTCTCACAAACCGCACATGGATCAACCAGTGTCATTGCATGTGTGTTCTTTTCATGAACCACAACTAGAGTCATTGCATGTTTGTTCTTCTAAACAAACCAGACATGGATCCACATAGTGTCATTGCATGTCTGTTCCTCCAAACAAACCACACATGGATCCACCCAGTGTCATTGCATGTCTGTTCTTTTCATGAACCACACATGGATCCACCAGTGTCATTGCATGTGTGTTCTTTTCATGAACCACAACTAGAGTCATTGCATGTCTGTTCTTCTAAACAAACCGCACATGGATCTACCTAGTGTCATTGCATGTCTGTTCCTCTAAACAAACCACACATGGATCCACCTAGTGTCATTGCATGTCTGTTTTTCTCATGAACCACACATGGATCCACCAGTGTCATTGCATGTCTGTTATTTTCACAAACCACACATGGATCCACCGAGTCTTCGAGAAGGCACGCCCTAACACAGTTGTTCTGCTTGATGATTGTTACATACCGTTCGATTGTGGTTCTTGGACGACTGGGATGGTCTTCGTGAGAGCGATCCGCGAGTAGGCTGTTCTGCGGCATGATTGGCCGCTCTTGCTCTGGACAAACTGGCAACACGGGGTGCTCCCCTGTTGTGAGTGTCACGTCTCACGAGTTTAGTGGGCCACATCCCAGTGTCAAGTCCCCATTACTTATCTTCCTCCTCGTACTTCTCTTCGTCCCCTCGAAGCCACTTTCCCCACTTCACTCCCATCCTGCCATAACCGCAAGCCGACTGTGCCTCCATCCCAATCCCCTATCCGGCAGCCACCCCCTTCCCTCTCGCCATGCGTTCAAGGGGAGACAGCAAGGAAACGCGTTGTGACGATAGGGACGGTGATTTCGATGTGAGTCGTCTCATCTCTATCTCTATTATCCGTGGCCAGTTATCTATTTTTTGAGATAGATCTACTCTGTTTACTCATGCGCGTATGATGTGTTAGGCCAACCAGACGATGTATGACTCCGACTATCACGGTTTAGGGGATAAACACAGTCCTCTGCTATGTAAACATGGACATGTGCCCGCTAAATTTGTAGCGTTCGAAGGATGAAACGCAGGCAGGATATTTCTACGGTGTCAAGAACATCGTGCAATGATGCAAGGTGGAAGTTGTGGTGTTGTCAAATGGGTAGACCCAGAGTGGCCCAAATCGATGCAGAAAACGCTGGACAAACTATGGGGTATGACTGTTGAGTTAAAAGAATCCGTAGTCAGCTCACTTCTTGATAGTGTTGAGATGAAGCTATGGGACCCAGTTGACATGACCAAGCTTAACCGAGATCTCAGGAGGGTGCAAGACAAGGGTAGCAAAGTCGAGAAGGAGAGGGACGTGGCGTTGGCCCTGAAGGCTAAATCAAAGCAAGAACTGACTCAAGCAAGGAATGATCTTCACGAGGCCAAAGTCCTACAGTTCACAACTACGAGTATTAACAAGTGCATGAGGAAAAATGCAGAGAAACAATTGAAGTTGTGCAAGGAAGATGCTAAAAGGAAGGAGCAGACGATTCGATCCTTGCTCTCGCAGGAAGATGCGCATCGGGCTAAGATTAGGAAGATCAAGGAGATGTGTGATAACTAGTTCTAGTATTTACCTTGATCTCCGTGCATTTTTGAGTTGTAATAGTAGTACTTGTTGACCTAGCGGTCTGAACTAGTGGTCCCGGAGTCCTGGTAGAAAAAAATTGCTCTCCCGTTAGTCTGTCTTAACCCTGCATCACTTCCTTTTGTCTGACCAATGCCCCTTGGATATTCTGCCCGTCGCTTCGTCATCCTCATGTACAAATAGGAGGCACCACATCGCGTCGCTTCGTCGTCCATCCCCTCATCCTCTCCAATCTGCACCGCGCCGTCGCTTCGTCGTCCAACCCCTCGCTCCCTCTCCAATCTCCATCGCGTCGCCATGGAGATGCCCTCGCTGAACTTCTACGAGGCGGTGATGTTCGCGCACTTCGACATCCTCGTGCCGCCGGCCGCGACGGTGCCCCACGGATGGCGCATCAGCTATGCGAGGGTGCTGGTGGCTCCACTCCTCGTCCTCGGCAGAGTCGCGATGGAGAGCGAAATCATGGCGCGCCGCTGCCAGATGCCAATGTGGAAGAGGGCGCTACCCCGGTACGCGGCGGCCAGCCCGTATTGTCCGACGCTGTTCAAGAAGGAGCGGAAGGCCAAGATTGGCAACCGCATCGTTTACGGGCATGTGGTGCACCAGGATCTCCGCAACCGAGAATGGCGGGAGAGGTTCTGGCCCGTCCCTGGACGGACCAAGTACACCGTCATCACCACCGCTCGCTGCGAAGAGGTGCTCCGTCTCGCGAACAATGAGGAAATCGTGGAGGTTCCGTCTGACGACGACGAGGAAGCCGGCGGCTTGGAGGACAGCGGCAACGGAAGTGAAATTGTTGACTAGTGGTTGAATTAATGTAGGATGTGAAATCGCACCTTTGTTTAGAAGAATTTGTGGTTGAATTAATGTAATGCCTCGATTTAGATCTCTGTCTCGATTAATTTGTGGAAGAATTTGTGATTTAGATCAATTTCTGCCTCGATTTAGATCTCTGTCCCAGATTGGGAACATGGCCGTGGACCAAAGACCCCTTTTCTACTAGTGTATTCTGACATCGGTGGTTTGTTTAAATGTAATCTACGTGGATTGTGCCGCATGCAAATGGCACAACCACAATTTCTGAAGTGGAAGCACGTGCACCTGGTTACTGGAGATCCGGGAGCTTCGCCAAATGCAGGGGATGCAGGAGCAGAGAGGCGGTGAGATAGACGGGCTCAAGATTAGGCCAGAAAGTGGTACCGATTTCCTCCTCATCTGGGCATTATTGGTTGCCACTGATGTTTATGTTGCCATGTCATTGTGTGCAGTAGCTGAAATAAGTTGCTGCTTCGTGGAGTCTAGCAGCTTAGATAATTTATTTCTGTGCCACTTACATTCCATCGTATTTGGAGACCTCCTGACCTCCTGCACCTCAGCAATCGTGGAACCGGTGCTGCGTGTTTTCAGATAGCAGTGGCACAATCACAATTTCGGATTCAACTCATCGACTGGTGTTTCCAAACCCTAAGTCGCGTACATTTTACTCAGAGAACATGGGAGATTTTTTACCAAAGAACGTACACACAGAGCTAGAATTTAATGAATTACATATATAGGTTCAAGTTCAACACATTACTATGCATCTTCATTGCCAGCAGCCTTCTTCCATAGCCTGGTTGCCAAGCCTTCACGTCCACTGGCTTCTTCATTTCCTGCCTTCTTCCTCTTCCTCGGTGCCAATTTTCTTAGCTTCACGACTGCATCGCCGGACAATGGGCACCAGAATCATGTCCAAAGATCATCTTTCCACTGCTTTTAATTTCTTCAGCAAAATGACATCTTCCCACTCATTTTAATGTCTTGGGCAAAATGATCGACCGGCAGTCATGTTTCTAACCTTGCGTGCTTCCGTCAAAGAAACAAGACAGTTACATAACTGCCCAATACCTACATAGTAAATAAAACAAAAATTACAATTCAGCACAAACATGCGAACCCCAAGAGACCTTTGCTTACCAGGAGCTAATTGGGTTCGAGCAACCACCCTGTCCAAGAATAGAAGGGCGACTCCTAGTTGCAGCAGCTTCCACATCTAGTACATCACATTTCAACTCAAACATGGCAGCCGAAGCATACATTTTCATCAACCCAATTAGCTGACTGTCACACGTTATAGGAACCATGACGCCATGTTCATCCATGAAGCTGAACTTTGCATTCTGCTTCGGCCATAATTCAACATGATTACGCAGAGCAGCAACCATACCAGATATAGTGGAGACCTGCGCAGGCGCTTCTTCCATCGTGAAACAATGGTGTCCATACCACTTGCCCTTAGAGTCGTACCTGTAGAGGACTACCTTAACCAGGTAAGGGGGGTCCGCGCAGATCCCACTTGATAGAAAACTATGGACAAAATATGTTTGTCAGCGTTGGGATAACAAACAATTTGAGGTTCAGTAGCCAGCTAGCAGTTATAATTAGTGCGAATAGCAAAGAGAAGGGTAGCTCACCCGCTTGTAGCCAGAAATTCTTCTTCCTTGATAGTAGGATTTGCCATCCTCCGAACTGCTTAACTCGTCGGCGGCGGAGGCGGGCTAGAGCCTCGCAACGGCGGCTACGACATGCGCCATTGGAGCTCAGGATCAGCGACTGGGCGCAACAACTTGGCTTCGGAAGTCAAATGTCCAAATGGATCGTCCTGCCTAGAGGGTGGATTCCGACGCCGCCAGTGCTAGGGGAAAGCTGGGAATGGATTTTTGAAATTGGTCAACGCATCCAATCCACTTAGCTGCTCGATTTGCCTAAGAGGTTGCCGTGTTGGCACTCGCATCACGGACAGATGACCGACATGAGGGTCCCGACCGTCTACTTCACGGGGCGGTTTAACAGAATGTTTGAATTTGGCAGGGGTGAGATGAGTTTGCCTTGAAATGGCGCCTCTCAGTAGTTTGCGGCCCAACTTTTCGAAACGCGGTAATTTCAGGCAACTTAGGTACCGCCATGCACTGGCCTGTGAACTTTGGTACCACAGACGAACAGGCCCCATAGGAAGAGCAGCTTGCACATTGCATGTTGCACTAGTGAGGCAGAAGTTACATCACATAACGCACTGGAGTGTGTGTGGTCATGTGGATCAATGTGGTCTATTAAAAGAACACGTGCAATGTGGTCATGTGGATCAATGTAGTTTAGGAAAAACACATTTAATGTCTATAGTGGATCCATCTGTCAAATAATGGTAATAAAGACCAAAAGCACATAGAAAGAGCAAGTTCCACATTACATGTTGCCTGAGTGAGGCAGAAGTTGCGTCACATAATGCACTGCAGTGTGTGTGGTCATGCCTGTTCTTTCCACAAACCACACATGGATCCACCCAGTGTCATTGCATGTTTGTTCTTTTCATGAACCACACATGGATCCACCTAGTGTGGTCGCATGTCTGTTCTTTTCACAAACCACAGCAAGAGTTCCGCCCAGTGTCATTGCATGTCTGTTCTTTTCATGAACCACACATGGATCCACCTGGTGTGATTGGATGTTTATTCTTTTCATGAACCACAGCTAGAGTCATTGCATGTGTGTTCCTTCCACAAACCACATATGGATCCACCAGTGTCATTGCATGTCTGTTCTTCTCATGCACAACACCTAGTGTGATTGCATGTCTGTTCCTCTAAACAAACCACACATGGATCCACCAGTGTCATTGCATGTGTGTTCTTCTAATGAACCATAGCCAGTGTCATTGCATGTATGTTCTTCTCACAAACCACACAAGGATCCACCAGTGTCATTGCATGTGTGTTCTTCTCATGACCCAGACCCAGTGTCATTGCATGTCTGTACCTCTAAACAAACCACACATGGATCCACCAAGTGTCATTGCATTTCTGTTCTTTTCATGAACCAAACATGGACCCACATAGTGTGATTGCATGTCTATTTTTTCATGAACCACAGATAGGGTCATTGCATGTGTGTTCCTTCCACAAACCACATATGGATCCACCAGTGTCATTGCATGTTTGTTCCTCTCATGAACCACACCCAGTGTCATTGCATGTCTGTTCCTCTAAACAAACCACACATGGATCCACCAGTGTCATTGTATGTGTGTTCTTCTCATGAACCACAGCCAGTGTCATTGCATGTGTGTTCTTTTCATGAACCACACATGGATACACCAGTGTCATTGCATGTGTGTTCTTTTCATGAACCACACATGGATCCACTAGTGTCATTACATGTGTGTTCTTCTCATGAACCACACATGGATCCACTAGTGTTATAGCATGTCTGTTCTTTTCATGAACCACAGCTAGAGTCATTGCATGTATGTTCCTTCCACAAACCACATATGGATCCACCAGTGTCATTACATGTATGTTCTTTTAATGAACCACACCCAGTGTGATTGCATGTCTGTTCCTCTAAACAAACCACAGATGGATCCACCAGTGTCATTGCATGTTTGTTCTTCTCATGAACCACACATGGATCCACCAGTGTCATTGCATGTGTGTTCTTCTCATGAACTAGAGCCAGTGTCATTGCATGTATGTTCTTCTCACAAACCACACATGGATCCACCAGTGTCATTGCATGTGTGTTCTTTTCATGAACCACAGCTAGAGTCATTGCATGTCTGTTCTTCTAAACAAACCACACATGGATCCACCTAGTGTGATTGTATGTCTGTTCTTCTCATGAACCACACCCAGTGTCATTGCATGTATGTTCCTCTAAACAAACCACACATGGATCCACCCAGTGTCATTGCATGTCTGTTCTTTTCACAAACCACACATGGATCCACCCAGTGTCATTGCATGTGTGTTCTTTTCATAAACCACAACTAGTGTCATTGCATGTGTGTTCTTATAAATAAACCACACATGGATCCACCCAGTGTCATTGCATGTCTGTTCCTCTAAACAAACCACACATGGATCCACCTAGTGTCATTGCATGTCTGTTCTTTTAAAAAACCACACATGGATCCACCTAGTTTGATTGCATGTTTGTTCTTTTCATGAACCACACATGGATCCACCAGTGTCATTGCATGTCTGTTCTTCTCATGAACCACAACTAGAGTCATTGCATGTGTGTTCTTCTAAACAAAAACCACATGGATCCACCTAGTGTGATTGCATGTCTGTTCCTCTAACAAACCACTCATGGATCCACCTAGTGTGATCGCATGTCTGTTCTTTTCACAAACCACACATGGATCCACCTAGTGTCATTGCATGTCTGTTCTTTTCATGAACCACACATGGATCCACCTAGTGTGATTGCATGTATGTTCCTCTAACAAACCACACAAGGATCCACCTAGTGTGATCGCATGCCTATTCTTTTCACAAACCACCCATTGATCCACCTAGTGTCATTGCATGTCTGTTCTTTTCATGAACCACACATGGATCCACCTAGCGGGATTGCATGTCTGTTCTTTTCACGAAGCACAGCTAGAGCCATTGCATGTCTGTTCCTTCCACAAACCACATATGGATCCACTAGTGCCATTGCATGTCTGTTCTTCTCATGAACCACGCCCAGTGTGATTGCATGTCTGTTCCTCTAAACAAACCACACATGGATCCACAGTGTCATTGCATGTCTGTTCCTCTCATGAACCACAACCAGTGTGATTGCATGTATGTTCTTCTTGCAAACCACACAAGGATCCACTAGTGTCATTGCATGTGTGTTCTTCTCATGAACCGCACCCAGTGTCATTGCATGCTTGCTCTAAACAAACCACACATGGATCCACCTAGTGGCATAAAATGTCTGTTCCTCTAAACAAACCACACATGGATCCACCTAGTGTCATTGCATGTCTGTTCTTTTCACAAACCACACATGGATCCACCTAGTGTCATTGCATGTCTGTTCTTCTCATGAACCACACCCAGTGTCATTGCATGTCTGTTCCTCTAAACAAACCACACATGGATCCACCCAGTGTCATTGCATGTCTGTTCTTTTCACAAACCACACATGGATCCACCCAGTGTCATTGCATGTGTGTTCTTTTCATGAACCACAACT